>JBAJHW010000002.1:10653827-12079452 GCA_037013535.1 Intellagama lesueurii | reverse complement strand
TGGGGGCAGGAAGGTTAAGAACTCACTTGTGGTTTTGCGAGGGAAGAAAACATGGACCAGAAGGAAGCCAGAAGTGGAAACACAGTGGTATTGGCCCCTTGACAGTTGTGTGAGATTAGAGAACTGTTTTATGGTTTTATCAGGGAGGGCTTAAGGACACAGGGTGCTGGTGGCAGAAATAGGGAAAGGTCCAAGGCTGCAGTGCCCCTGTAAACCCTTCAGGTAGCCGATCTGACAATATCGTCTTAATTTTATGGCTCTTACTATGTACTTCTCTTGAAAATGCTAAGATTATTTAAACAAAGACAGTCCAAACTAGCCCTTCTGTTTTTTTTTTTAAAATCAAATCCAGTATTCTTATCATCAAATATGTCACTGGTAGAAAGAAACAGATGTGGGCAATCCAGTTGCTTCCTGAAAAATCTGGACGGTCAGAAGATGGGCTTTTCCTTGGTACAAGTTTTTGGAAAACCATGGCATTAGTTGCACCAAGAATACGAGTCTGTCACTCTGTTTCCACTGTTCAACTTTCGTGGGTGCTTAGATAGCTGAAGTAGCTGCACCTGTATGCAAGAGGTAGATGTCAGCAGACGGAAGAGAACCTTAAGGTTTGCAAAGTGCAACACAACAAGCGGGGAGTTCCCTACCTGATCACCCGTGGCTCAGTGAGGATTCAGGAGCTAAGAATGCTGACTGTTGGGGAAGTGGGAGAAGAAACGGAATGCACTGACTACTGTCGTGAAGCACTTCTGCTATAATATTTTGTTGCAGTCCAGCTTGCTGTCACCTCGTGCAGCATCCTGTTCCTAGTGTCAACTAGACTGAGAGCAGAGTGACTGGAGCAACTGCTGAATGGAAAACCAACTCTTCTATAAACTTCCATTGAGTCAGTGGGTCTATTCTATTTGAGGCTAGCAACAGGATATTAGCCCTTCTTTCTTATTAGTACCTGTCCATTCTTCAGGATTCAACAAGGCTCACCTGTATTTTCCCAGGTAGTCTTACAACCAAGATTTCATCATCCCCAAACTATGATAGCTTTAGACAATGTAAAGAGAAATAAAATGGGTTCTAACAAAGAAGCATTGATCCATCTAAGCTTAAATTGCTGTAACTCTGTACCAACATTGGAATACCCCTCCAGAAGCATCATAAGATATTCCTTTATCTCACTTTCTTTCTGGCCATGCAGTGTTCCGTCTTTGGAGATGAGTGCAGCCCTGCTAAACATGCCGTCCCAAGATTCAAAATGTGCTGGATGTAGCCAGGCGGCTTTTGCATATTTGTGCCTGAGAGATTTGTCTGCTCTATGGAGTTTCCTTGTCTTCTGTTGTGATAGGGTTGTTGTTGTTGTTTAGTCGTTAAGTCGTGTCCGACTCTTCGTGACCCCATGGACCAGAGCACGCCAGGCCCTCCTGTCTTCCACTGCCTCCCGGAGTTTGATCAGATTCATGTTGGTAGGCACACATAAAGTGCATTCTGTGTAGCTGCATTGTTAGCACACTTCTTTTTTATAAAGCATTAGCAAAATAAAAGCTGTAGTGAGAAACATAACACTGTGTTTGCAGGATGCAAAAAAAAAAGTAAGATTTTTTCCGTCTTCACTTTAAAACCTCTGTGGCTTTACATTTTTCATGAAAAAAAATCTGTCTTTCTGAATAGCATGACTGCTTGCCCAGCAGAACAATATAGTTCCTTCATGAGCATCTGGTTGCAGCTGTAATTTTTTTTTTAAGCAAAAAAAGGAAAATCTTTTGCAAAAAGCTGGTGTAGTGTAGAAATTACAGAGGTAGGGCTGGGAAGTTCTGGGTTCATATCCCTACTCAGTCATGAAGCTGATTCATGACCTTAAGTACCTTAAGCTACTCTGCAGTACAGTAATGAGGGCAAAACCTGATAATCATTGTGTTCGTTATCTTGTCTTGCTTAGACAAAATACAAGGTATAGCTATTATTGGCAGTGCTAGTAGTTTCTGACAATAGTAATAGAAGAAACTTGTGTGGCTTAAATTTTCAGTTGCATATACTCTCCTGTAGAACTTCTCTCTCTCTCTCTCTCTCTGCGCCCTCTTTACCCCCTTCTTACCTTTTAAGTTGTTATCAAATCACTTCCGGTGTATGGTAAGGTAAAGGTAAAGGTTCCCCTTGACATTTAGTCCAGTCGTGTCCGACTCTAGGGCGCGGTGCTCATCCCCGTTTCCAAGCCATAGAGCCAGCGTTTGTCCGTAGACAATTTCCGTGGTCACGTGGCCAGCGCGACTAGACCCGGAATGCCGTTACCTTCCCACCGTGGTGGTACCTATTTATCTACTCGCATTTTTACATGCTTTCGAACTGCTAGGTTGGCAGGAGCTGGGACAAGCGACGGGAGCTCACTCCGTCGCGTGGATTCGATCTTACGACTGCGGGTCTTCTGACCTTGCGGCACAGAGGCTTCTGCGGTTTAACCCGCAGGGCCACCACGTCCCCGTTGGTGTATGGTAACCTCATGAATAAATCACCTCCAAAATATTCTATTCTTAACAGCCCTCTTTGGGTCTGGCAAACTAAAGGCCATGGTTTTCTCAAATGAGTCACTCCATCTCACGTTTGGGCCTTCTGTTTTCCTTTTTGTTCTCTTCTTTTTTTAAAAAAAGTTCTTTAAGTAACTTATTTTAAGTTAATAATTAGGGGGCATCAGGTCAGTTCTGAATAACAGTAGTCCTTCCCAAGGTTTCCTAAGTATAGGATACTCTGAATTGATTTACTGTTCCCTTCTGGGAGCATTTTGAGACTGTGCCGCTTGCCCAAGGCTACACAGGCTGGCTCTTCTCCCCAGAGGCACAGCGGGGAATCGAACTCCCAACTTCTGACACCTAACTCGCAGAGCTATCCCGCCGCCACCACCATTGGTAATTTTAACAGTCCAGAAACCTAGCGTTCTTGAGCCTAGGACTCTGAAGATTTTGTTCAGAAAGGCTTCTTGTTCCTTCCAGAGGATGTGGGGGCAAATTTCCCCATGTTTGAGAGGCACCCTGTCTTTGCCAACCTTCCAGAACCCGGTACCTTTCAGAGATCTTGGACTATAATTCCTGTCATCCCTGACCGTTGGTTACTGGCTGTAGCTGATAGTAGTTACGGTCCAAAGCATCTGGACAACACTAGTTCAGAGAAGGCTCCTTTTTGCTAACAATTATTCCAAGAGTGCTTTCGCATGCTAAAGCATTTCCCGTATGTTGCCAGAATCCTCTTATTTATATACACTGGGAGGTAAGTGCAATGCCATAAGTCTCAGCAGCCACTTCCCATTATTTAAAAAGTCACAAGTTGCATTCCTCAACATGCACCGGTCATGTGACTTCCTACATAAAATAGAAAACAAGCAGCAACTCCTTAATTAGCAGCAGTTCACTTCTGTAACGTAAGCCATTGCACTTAGGCCAGCATATATATATGCTGTAGACAGCAGGGTGTGATATATATATATATATATAAGTTTGTACTGTGCACCTCAAATCTGGCAAGACAGTAATAATATTGGAGCAGGCAGTGCCAGCTGCATTCTGTAGATGGCATAAACATTCAGCTCACACACAGAGAGATAATAAATGATCGCTACAAATTGCAGCCCAAGTGGGCTGACCCCAGGTACTTTTTAAGCTCTGTGTTATTCAAGCTTCTGAGGAGTACTAATGGGAAAAACCAAGGCAGCCTGCAGTACTTTTCATAGCTTGCTATGCCCTGGGAATTTGTCATTTCCAGCTGTTATCACATTTGGAATGTTGTGGCTTTGTTGAAAATACTGTTTTTCGTTTCCCCACCACCAAAATACTAGTTGGCCGAATGTAATCTTTGGTTGACACCAAGTTGTACCAGAATAACCACAGCTTGAAAGTAACTAGGCATATTATGAACAGTCAAAATCTTGACAGACCTTTTGACAGGAACGTTTCAAATTTTAAGCCATTCTGTTATTTATTTAGTTAAGTTCTGAACTGCCCATCTGACCAGTGGTCACTCTGGGGGTGCACAACATAGTATAAACAACATGAATCTATAATTCAACAAACAATTAATATAAATTAAAATCAACATAAAATCAGGCGGTAGCTATAGATGTTATCTATCCTAAATTGCAACTGAAGTATTGGGTGGGTTTTTTTTCTTTTTCTGTTTGTGCAAGTATTTTTTAAGGAGCTAACCCTAAACCTAACCCTATTTTAAGGTATTTCAAAATATCCAAATTCTACCCTACAGGGAAGCAGAGAGTTTTCTCCTGTGTTTTTCTGGCATGCTGGTAATGGCAGTGCAAGACAACACAATGGATTATTTTTTTGTGAACAGAGAGATAACAATGATAGCTTGGTTGTCACAAAGTAGTAAGTCCCTTTTAATGTAGTGAGTGTCAAACCACGTTTGATACTTTGAACATGATTGGTATTCAGGGACCTGATTTCAGGGAGAACGGGGAGAGCCATCCACCTTTCAGAAACCAAACAGAAATCATAACCTCATAAATCCACTTAAAGACCAAAAAACTAAATCCGAGTCTTTGATGAGAAGAGTGGGAGCGTATAAAACTATTTCAAGGAAGAAATTCCCTTAATCAACCTTAAATCGAAGGGATTGGATTTCCTTCAGAGCAACATGTTTACGAATCGGAAATGTTAATGGTATTATCTTAAGCCTTTGGTCCTCTTGGTCTGTTAGAGTTAAGCTGTTACACTTGACAATAGAAGAGCTTTTAATCTGATAAAACTGAAAATAATAATAATTGAGGAACATATTAAACTGAATGCACCAGCATTAAATAACAAGATTGTAGGGCATGAAGAGTTACAAATGTAGCTCCTAAGAATGAAAATTAAAAAATGTGTTTAAGCTTTTTATCTTTGTGGTCCAGTGAAAGAACTCTTTATCATCTCAAAAGCATTATTAATTGAATGAAAATATTGTGTTACTTCTTCCTTCTTTTTATATTATAAAAAGTGGATGTTATTCACCTCTAGCTCTTGAGGTCAACATGAAATTTTTTTTTCATACGGCAGTTGTGTTAAAAAGGTGGGAAGGGAGAGACTATTCAAACCTCTAACAATTTGGGCCATAGACATTTCTGATTGGAATGTACAACTACTATAAAAGTGGCTGCCATAATGATAACAGTGGAGTTGCTGCCTATTTCTCTTATTTGTGAATAGAGAAATCATTGGCAATGTGGCAGCTGCCCTTGTGGATTTGCCTGATGTCAGTGATGACCTTGTATTTTATTTTTGCTTGACATTTTGGTCCTTTGGTTCATTGTAGCACATTTTCAATAGTGGCTTCAAAGGCTCAGCATTAGATTGTGGAAGCTACCAAGGACACAGTGGCCTTATAGGCCCCTTCGAACTCAATTATTCTATAATTCTGTGACTATACTGGTGTTCTGGCAGATGCCCAGGGTTGCTGATTTGAGACTTGTTCGCAGTATTGTGGAAGACCTAGAGTTGTGTAGGGTCGACACACAGGAACTTTCTGAGTAACAGAGACTATGACATAATCTGTCACTCAAATCGGGCTTCCGTATTCCTTTTGAGTTTGTTTATTTTATTTATTTATTTATTTTATTGGACTTCTGCCCCGCCCATCTAGACCAAAGGTCTACTCTGGGTGGCATTACAAATTTAAAAACAGTAAAAAAAATCAATAAATATATAGTTTAGCTGCAATCCTCAAAGTATCTGGAAGAGAAATGGATTTTCCTACAACCATTGTATTGTTGCAAACTATCCTTGTTGTAATGCAAAGTAGTTGTAGATGAATTGATTCTGAACGGGCAATTAAGAGCCATTAACTGTGCAAAAGATATGCTCCTCAGTTGTTGCTATGGTCTGATCCAGCTGCCTATGTCATTTGGATTTTGTGTGGTGGGGGGACTTATTGGATACGTGAGGATTTTATTTTATTTTATCTTATACCATCAGCGTACATGATATACATAATGACGAGACAAATCCTTATCCTGAGAGGGCTTTACGGTTCCAGTTTTTTAACATATAAGGAAATACTAAGGAGAGAGCAGGCGAGAAAAACAAGAATATTTGTGAATGCAGTTCTACTTAGACTTCTCTCATATTAGGATAGGCTGTGGGTCAAAATAAATGTTACGGTGAAACTGTCATTAGAATGGAGCTCCCTCTGAAGGTTATATTCTTTTGCTTATCCTCGTGGTGCAGTGGTTAAACTGCAGTGAAGACTGCTCACAACCTGATTTTGATCGTGATGATCTCAGGTTACGCAAGGTTGTCTCAGCCTTCCATCCTTCTGAGGCCGGTAAATTGAGTACCCAGCTTGCTGGGTTGTAGGGAATGTGGTGTCTGCATAATTAAATTGTAAACTGCCCAGAGAGTGCTTTAAGAACAATGGGGCAGTATAAAAGCAGCACAATTTGTTCTAATGTAAGAACTGCTGGATAGCTCAGTGGTTTAGATATCTGGCTACAGAGCCAGAGGTTGGGAGTTCGATTCCTCACGGTGCCTCCTCGACAGGGGCTGGACTTGATGATCCATAGGGTCCCTTCCAGCTGTGCAGTTCTAAGATGGTGATGATTTCTCAGCTTCACACATTGCAGATTCACTTTGCTTCTGCTTGGTGGTTGGTTGTTGGTGATAAGCACAGGTTCCATTTGCAAGATGTAGCATGCAAACATAGAAACTTAAAGAACTGGGTCTTTCAAGTGAAATGTGTTATCATCACCTTCCACGTTCAGGTGAAAGGAAGAGTTCTTACCACACAGTCACATGTCAGAGAACTTGGGGAGTGGAAGAGCTGAAAAACATGACACAAAGACATGCTTTTCAGAGTTCTTTGGGAACTTCTGAGGAGTAGATAGGATTCTGATGGGTAGATGGGATGCCCTGAGCAGCTAGGACAAGGGTGGGCAGTGTGGCTCAGTGGTTCACAGCCTTGGGTCCCCAGATATTCTTAGACTAAAACCCTGAAATCCTGGCCAGCACAGTTAGTGATGAAGGCTTCTGGGAGTTTTAGTCCAAGAACATCTGGTGATCTAAGATTGGGAACCACTGTTCTAGACGTTGAGGAACTTCATACACTCCATTCTAGATCTCATGTGGAACTAGCCCCTTAGAATGTTTGAGGAAGTGTTGATGTGATGACTGTGGGGTGCAGGAGGGCTGTACTGAAGGCCTTGTGCCCATCATGATCTAGGGCAGTGATGGTGAACCTTTTTGAGCCTGAGTGCCCAAACTGCAACAAAAAACCAACCACAACCATCCTGAAGAGTCCTACTCCTCCGGCCGCACAACCTTCAGCGCCTGCCCGGGACATTCCCCACTCTGCCTCAGGCTGCAATCCTTAAAGGCATAGGCGGCAGGAGCTAGGTGTTTCCATGCCTGGCATCCGGGCATGTGTGTGTATGTGTGTGTGTGTTTGTGGCAGTGGCGGCCGTTGCCGTCTTGGCTCTCCCTCCCTTCCCAAGAGTTATTCCCAAAATCCAGGGTTGGAGGACAGGTAAGTATTTCTTGATGGCGATTTACGGCTCGCGTGCCTACAGAGAGGGCTCTGCGTGCCAGCTGTGGCACGTGTGCCATAGGTTCGCCATCGCTTATCTAGAGCAATGATGATCAGGAGAGAGTGGTGGTGGTGGTAGCCATCTGCCGCTGGATTTATGACTCCGGTGAAAAAGAAGCAGGAGAGTTTAGGACAGCAAAACTCCAAGAGATGGAGAGTGGCTGATCTGAAGGAGGTCAGAGAGTTTAAACCCTCTGATTTATAAGCAGATGGCATCTAAAGAAAGGGATATTGAGTTATATGTGTGTTTTATACAACTGTTTTATCATGTTTCCAGGCTGGTGGACAGAAAGAATTAAACAATTAAAATATAAATGCAAATGAAGTTGGGTTAAGAAAAAAATAAACTGACCTGTTCAGCCTTTACCTAAGTTTATTGTTTTGCTCTGTAGGTTTGAAACCTTTGAAGTGAACAGCTTCGAACAATTCTGCATCAACTATGCCAATGAAAAGTTGCAACAGCAGTTCAACTCGGTAATTTGGGCCTCAGGACTTTTTTTTCTCAGTAACTTTGTCTGGGGGTAGGGGGAAATATGTAAAAAATCATCAGACCCTGGCCTTCAGTTTCAATATGTATGTAGAAGGAGGCAAAGGGCTGCCCAAAATATTGTAATTAACATGCAGCAGTTTATTGCTGTTTACTTATGACCTATTTTGTCTTCCTTGATATTAGTATTTATTAAGTATGTTTAAAAACATGCAGAAACACTCAATATTTATAAATTGTGTTGCTATAGTATTTGTACTTATTTGAATTCAGGAGTACCTTCCATCAATTTAATCTATGAGGTAGCTTCAGTAAATGTTGATTTACTTCCTGAAATCATCTTCAGCATTCACGTTATTTCAAACATAATCCCAGTTTCCTGATTATATAGTTTACCTATAACATTTTCCTGTGTCTTCCTTTAAATCATCAGTGGAATCACATGAGATGACAAAGTATTCACATCAAACCCTTCACTGATGAAGTGAAAACCACTGAATTGTGAACAATTCAAAACCAATTTGAGCAAGTATCATCTGCTATATTAGTATAGAATGTATTGCAAGGTGCCTGTTGAAAATGTTAGACTTGTTTGACCCAATATCTGATGCATCCTCAAATTCGGCTCATAATTGGGAGTGTTCGCATATGTTAAGTATTTTCTATCAATTAAATTCATGTAGCACCCACTTGGCAAATGTCTGTTAGGAAAGTTTACAACAACAAAAATACAAAGTATTATTATATTATTTATTAGTTTTATTTATATGCTGCATTTCTCCCAACAAGGGACCCAAAGCAGGTCACAACATTAAAATTCACACAATTAAAAACACAATAAGTTAAGCATTAAAAGACGAATTAAACAATATATGACTTAAAATTAAATTAAAAGATAAAAACATTAAAACATGGAAAAGATTAAAATTATCTGCTAAAATGGGGTTCAGGGATTCAGTTGTAATTGTTAGAAGCCTGCCTGAAGAGATGGGTCTTTAGCTTTTTTCGGAAGGATAACAGGGAAGGGGCCATCCTGATCTCCCGAGGGAGAGCCTGGGAGCTGGCACAGAGAAGGCCCTCTCCCGTGTCCCCATCAGCTGTGCTTGTGCTGGCAACGGGACCGAGATGAGGGCCTCCTCTGCTGATCTTAATCGCCCAGAAGGTGCATATAGAGAGATACGGTTCTTCAGGTAGCCTGGACCCAAGCTGTATAGGGCTTTATAGGTAATGACCAGCACTTTGAATTGGGCCCGGAAACGGACTGGTAGCAGTTCTTGTAACAGGTGTGTTATATGCTCCCTGTAGCTGGCCCCAGTCACTAGTCTGGCTGCAGAGTTTTGCACCAGCTGAAGTTTCCAAACCGTCTTCAAAGGCAGCCCCGTTACAGTAATCCAAACGGGATGTAACTAAGGCATGTGTCACTGTAGCCAGACCCAATGTCTCAAGGAATGGGCGCAGCTGGCGCACCAGCTTTAGCTGTGCAAATGTACTCCTGGCCACCGCCGAGACCTGGGCATCCAAGCTTAGGGATGAATCCAGGAGTACACCCAAGCTGCGGACCTGAGTTTTCAGGGGGAGTGTAACCCCATCCAGCCCAGGTAGTATCCCTGTTCCCTCATCTGCCTTCCGACGAACCAGGAGCACCTCTGTCTTGTCTGGATTAAGTTTCAGTTTGTTTGCCCTCATCCAGCCCATGACTGAGGCAAAGCACTGGTTTAGAGTCAAGACAGCTTCCCTGGAATTAGGTGTAAAGTAGTAAATAAAAATACAATCAAGACAAATAACCCAGCCATATTCATCATCAAAATATTATATTAGTAAGATATTGAGAGACAGCGATAAATAGTTTAAAAAAACAGGAAGTACATGCATGCTCTTAACCTGGCTTTAAGATGTATCTAATGAGAATGCTGGGAGGTTCTCCTTCAAGAAGGGCATTCAGAGATTGTAAATACTATCTTCTTTCCCATCCTTAAAATGCTCTTTTTAAAAGTCTTCCTTTAATGTTTCTTAAAGGTTACAAGTAGGCCCTCTAGCATACCACCAAATTTGTCCTTAAAAGAAACAAGCAGACCTTAAAAGAGGCAAGAGGAGAACAACTCTCAGTTGAGTTTTCTGTTGCCTCCACCAAAACCCATAGCAGAGATCTATTCTGTTGTAATATAAGCCTTCCCAGTAGAAATGCATTAAAATATTATTGCATTTCAAGGAATCTTTATTTCTAGATGATCTAGAATTCCCAAAAGTCTTGGTTAGGAGCAAAGCATGCTGCTTATATACCGCCCTATAGCGCATCAAGCACTCTCTGGGCGGTTTACAAGTGAATGAGGCAGACTACACATTGCCCCCCCACCCCAGCGAGCTGGGTACTCAGTTTACCGACCTCAGAAGGATAGAAGGCTGAGTCAACCTTGAGCCGGCTGCCTGGGATTGAACCCCGGGTTGTGAGCCCAGTTTTGGCTGCAGTACAGAAGTTTAACCACTGTGCCACGAGGCTCTGTTACACCAAGAGGTAACAGTATTTGAAGGATTTGAGAGGAGAAATGAAATTTTGGCAGGGCCACATTTTCACACCTTCTACTGTACCCCACCATAGCAAATATTACTTTTCCATATCTTTTTTTTTCTTATTGCAACTGTATGATGGAGTTTGACCAAATCAGCAATATAACAAGTATAACTCTAAAGATTTAATATGGGATCACCTTCAGGCATATTAAACATTTTTTCCGTGAATCCTACTGCTTTCTCATGTTGGTTAAATATTTTCAGCAGTTCAGAAACAACATCATTTGAATTTTGAATCATCACTGCAGTACAGTCAACAAGAAGATCATGCATATCTGAGATCCCAAAGGCTTAACTTACTAAAGGCTTAACTCTTTCTGTATTAACAGCTATGAAAAAATGGCAAGCCTTAATAGTGAAAACTAAAGACCTTTGTTTAATGTCATGTTTTTCATTCCATTAAAGTCTTATGTGTTGGTACATGAGGAGACCAGATAAATTTCATTAGCCACACAACCAGCCAATTTTTAACCTCTAAGATTATGATCTGAAAGGGCCATTCCAGATTATCAAAGGCTTTCTGAATTCCAACAATTGTCAGGGGCCTCTAAGAAGCCTACATGTTCTGGGATGGATCAGAAGTTATACCTTTCCCCTATGGATCCTTTCTTCTCTAGAATACCAGTGACTGCCAGAAGCTTCTGGAAAGCCTGTTCAGGGTAGCAGCCATTATAGTCTGTTGCAGTAAAAGCAACAGCATCTCGTGGTTTTAGACACAAATTTTATTTTGGCATATCTACAGGAGTACAATATTTAAGGTGAAGGTAAAGGTTCCCCTTGACATTTAGTCCAGTCGTGTCCGACTCTAGGGCGCGGTGCTCATCCCCGTCTCCAAGCCGTAGAGCCAGCATTTGTCCGTAGACAGTTTCCGTGGTCACGTGGCCAGCATGACTAGACACTGAACGCTGTTACCTTCCCACCGTGGTGGTACTTATTTATCTAATCAGATTTACATGCTTTCGAACTGCTAGGTTGGCAGGAGCTGGGACAAGCGACGGGAGCTCACTCCGTCGTGTGGATTCGATCTTATGACTGCTGGTCTTCTGACCTTGCAGCACAGAGGCTTCTGCAGTTTAACCCGCAGCGCCACCACATCCCACAGTACAATATTTAATTGCTTGTAAAAACATAGGAGTTTCAAAGGGATGTGATTTTGAACTCGTAGGAAATATTAGTGACAGCCAAATTAATTTGTCTCTGCATGAGATAAACTTCGGTCTGGATGGGCAGGGTATAAATCAATTAAATAATAATAATAATAAAAGACTTGTGGTAGCTTTTACAGAAGTGGTTTCACACAACATTTGATGCATTCTAATCTGCTTCCTCTGATGCTTGAGGTACAGTATTCAGCATACTGTACCTCATGCATCAGAGTATTTATCAGGCACAGAGAGAGAGAGAGTAGGACCCCCATATCAACAATGGATCAGTTCCAAGCCCCCGCCCCCAGCAGATGCTGAAAAACGCAGATTGTAGCAAACGCTATTTTCATAAGGAATGCTATATATAGCATGGTTTCTGATTCCCTCTAGTGGCCAGTTCTGTTAACTTTATATTTAGAAATATATATGTTTAGGATTTTTCTTTTAATATTTTCAGACCTTGGATAAGTCAATCAGTGGATACTGATCCTGTGGATAAGGAAGTCCTATTGTATATGCCAATTAAACATGATCCTGGGGTTATTGTTGTAATTACTTACCATCAAAATATTTATGCAGCTGGTCCTTTGAAAGTCTGTGACCAGTGTTAATGATATTGTTATCATATTATGTATCCTTCAGTCTGAACCCAAACTGAGCAACCACGAGCAACTTCCATGTATAGGGACATTGTATTCTTTGGTTCTCAGCAAGTAGATTGTAGTCATAGATTGCAATCTCTGAAAGTTCCCAATGAAATAAACATCTTAGTCTTAAAGGTGCCACAAAACTCTTCTTCGTTTCTGTAGTACTTTTTCATATGTTCTATAATAAGTTCAAGCCATAAAGTTCATGTCTCATTTTATTTTAAAGTATTTATTAAAAACCTGAATATCCTTTGTGATATGTATTAGTTTGTTGTGTTGTTACAACTACAGCCATGTGAAAAAGAAAGTACACCCTCTTTGAATTCTATGGTTTTATGCATCAGGACATAATAAAAATCATCTGGTCCTCAGCAGGTCTGCAAATTAGGTAAATATAACCTCAGATGAACAACAACACATAACATATTACGATTTATTTAACAAAAATAAAGCCATGTATGAAAAACTAAATACACCGTATGATTCCATAGCTTGTAGAACCACCTTTAGCAGCAATAACTTGAAGTAATTATTTTCTGTATGACTATCATTTCCTCACATCGTTATGGAGGAATTTTGGCCCAACTTTCTTTACAACGTTGCTTCAGTTCATTGAGGTTTGCGGGCCTTTGTTTATGCGTAGCTCTCATAAGGTCCCGTCACAGGATTTCAATTGGGTTGAGGTCTGGACTTTGACTGCGCCATTGCAACACCTTGTTTCTTTTCTTTTCTAGCCATTCTGTTGTAGATTTGCTGGTGTGCTTGGGATCATCGTCCTGTTGCATGACCCAATTTCAGCCAAGCTTTACTCGGACAGAAGGCCTCACATTTGACTCTAGTATACTTTAGTGTACAGAGGAGTTCATGGTCGACTCAATGACTGCAAGGTGCCTGGGTCCTGTGGCTGCAAAACAAGTCCAAATCATCACCCCTCCACCACTGTGCTTGACCGTTGGTAGGAGGTGTTTGTTCGTGCTGATATGCTGTGTTTGGTTTTCGCCAAACATGGTGCTGTGCATTATGGCCAAACATCTCTACTTGGGTCTTGTCTGTCCAAAGGACATTGTTCCAGAAGTCTTGTGGGTTGCCCAAATGCAACTTTGCATGTTTGGCTTTCTTTTTGTTAAATAAATCACAACACGGTGTAATATGTCATGTGTTGTTGTTCATCTGAGGTTGTATTTTCCTAATTTTCAGACCTACTAAGGACCAGATGATTTTTATTATGTCCTGATATGTAAAATCATAGAATTCAAAGAGGGTGTACTTTCTTTTTCACATGACTGTACAAATGCAGATAACAAGAATGAGAATTGGGCCAAACCCATGTTTAATCTGGGAACTGATTAAATAGCTTCTTAGGCTTTCTAAAAGTCTACTAGACTCAAGAGAATGTTTTTAGCTTATACTCCAATTAGTAATTCCTAAATACAGGTGGATTTTTACTATTTGTTTCTGTTGCAGCATGTGTTCAAATTGGAGCAAGAAGAATACATGAAGGAGCAAATTCCTTGGACACTCATAGATTTTTATGACAACCAGCCGTGCATAGACCTTATAGAAGCCAAGCTGGGTATTTTGGACTTGCTGGATGAAGAATGTAAGGTAAAAAGAACAAAAATGTATTGCCGATGTTCAGTGATGAAATTAAAGGGAAGTAGAACTAAATCCAGGCATTCATTGAAAGTAGGCCTGTTGAATCAATGGGAGGAATGATGGTATTTACCCTGCATCTAAGCCCTTCAGGTACAAGAATACCAGCTTAAGCAATAAAGTTTAAAAGCTGATTTTCTTTTTTTTTTAAAAAATATGTCTTTGCTATTACCATTATTTACCAGCGATAAATAGCAGGGCAACAGCATTTAAAAATCGTCCCCTGGATAATAATCCATCTTCCTGCATACCTTTTATTTAGTTTCCTGCCTCACACTTTAAGAATTTATGCTCCACTCTTTGCATAGATGTTTTTATTTCAGATGTATCGAGGAATATAATAAAGTCAATAATGAAATTATGAGAATGCATTAAAAAGATTGCAGTCAAAGTATCAGCCACTTAGCGAGGAGTATTTAAAGGCCTGTGAGAATAAAAGCAAAAAGGGGGGGGGGGGGGGGAGAAAAGCATGTGACTTATATACCACAGTACAGATGAAAAACGGGGTTGAGAATATTGTGTACTCCAATTTGGGAGATCCAGGTCCTAATCCATGATCCCACAAAACCCATAGTGAAAGTATACGTCACAGATAACATGTCTTCAGAAGGGGAAATAATTTTAAGCACTGAAAGATGTCTGACATCAGAGGAGAAACTTTTCACACACCCTATAATATGCCAATCAGCTTCCTTTGTTTTCTGATCAGTCACTCAGAGGTAAATCCTGGCTTTGTTTGCAGGTGTTATTCCTCATATATAATGGTGTGCCTGAATGGCATCTTTGGAACACTAATTTGAGTTCAGCTGTTAGCAAGCTGTTTTCGGTACCATGTAGTTTGACCCTCACTAGGTGAGCTTGAGCGCGTCACTCTGTCTCTCAGGAGGCTCAAGTCGTTCAAGTCGATGTGAATCAGCCCAGTGTTTTTCCCCCAGTGTGTACTTTTTTCCTCCACTGCTGGAGCTTCTACTTAAAAAAACAAAAGAATTTACATCAGTTCAGGCAGTGTGGTTGCTTGAGCTGATTCAGGGACCAGAAGTAGGCTCTCCCAGCTTCCTTGTTCAAAGAGGGGAAAGAGGAAGCAAAGGGGCATTCGTGGGGGTGTCAATGCCTCTCAATTGAGCACCCCTTGTCTCCAAACTATTTTTTAAGGGCTTGGTGGAAGCATTGGGGTTCCAGAGCACCTGGAGACCAAAGGGGTGGGTGGGTGGGTGGGAAAGACTGAGGAGTCAGTAGAGAGCAAGGAACAAATTGCTGATCAGCAGCTTGTTAAGATAGCTGTTTGCAGCTTGCTAAAGTAGCTCTGCTGCAGCTGTTCCTCCTGCAGATCTGGATGACCACAGCAGAGCCACCCTCACAAACTGTAAAGAAGATGGATTGTCACTTTTCTTCTCTTTACTGACTACTGTGTGATTGACTACAACAAATTGCAGCTTTGCTGCAAGCAGCACCATGTCTTGGGTTGGACCTATATGATGGCACCCGTTGGTCTAAATCCAGTTGCTGGTCTCAGTTAGAGTAGAGCCATGAATCAATGAATACTAGTTCAACACTTCCATAAATGCCCTTGATTCATTGGTTCTACTCTAGCTGGAAGGAGCAGTTGGATTTAGGCCATTGTGTTTTGGAAGTAAAGGAGAAAGTATGCATTTTGGTGCAAAGTAGCTGAATAAACTTAGTTATTAACGACTGTAATAAACTTTAGAAAAGTGTGACTAATGCAATCCTGTCAGATCTTCACATTACAAGGATACCTGAGTAAGTAAATAACCACAGGGTAGCTTATATTTCTGACATGCAGAAACTATCTGGAAAAGATTTTTTAAAATTTTCTCTGTTCAGTGCAATAATTAAAAAGAAAATAAGAGAGCTGTTTGAATGTTGTATGAAATTATGAAACAGAGAGAAGATGCCTGATAAGTTACTGCTGAAAGATGTGTTTTTCCTCATCTGTTTATTTGTCCTTTGGGTAATTAAGACATGTTGTGCTTTTACACCCACAACAGTTACTTATCTGGCTAGAATAAAAGATTTGACCTGAATAAATCAACTTTATACTTAATTTCTGCAGAAGTATTTGTTTAGTGCTTCTTTATGCAACAGTGACCTCATCCAAAAAAGTCATGATGCTAACAAAAGTTGTAAAGGGGGGGGAGTGGGAAATTAAATATAAAACTAGAAAACCCTCAACTATTTATCCTCAAGCTACTGGATGCTGACCCAATAGAAACAGTGTTCCATTTTGCTTTTATCATCAAGCATGCTGCAGTATTGCCCTTGTACATTGAACGTCTGATAGGAGTCCATGTTCCAGCCCTGAATACCTTCCCCTTTGTTAAAGGGAGAAATGTCCGGCTCAGGTACCCTAGAATCCCTTTGTGACTATGACTTCAGTTCTGCGTAGCAAGGAAGGAAAAGCACAAGATGTTTACATTTTTACATCACATTAGAAACTTTTCTTCCACTTTGTTAATGCTAGAACCTGTTTTTATCCACTGCAACTGATTAGGGAGAGATTTGGGACGTTGCTTTTCACAGAATTTATTTATTTTATTTATTTATTTGTTATATTTATATCCCGCCCATCTAGTCATTCGAATGGATATTTAGTGGATGTTTAGGTGGTGGAATTCAGTGCCCTACGATGTAGCAATGGCTACCAGCTCAAATGGTTTTAAAGATGAATTAAACAAATTCATGAAGGTTAGGGCCATAAGTAGGTGCAAGTGATGATGTGTGTGTGTGTGTTATAATGTGCCATGAAGTTAGAACTGAGTTTTTATGGCTGAGCGGGAATTCAAAGCCAGCTCTCCTGAGTCAGTCCATCACTCTGTCCATTACACCACATTGTTGGTAACGACTAGTGATAATAGCTTTACATATATTACCACAAGTATCAGAGGCAGTATGGCTTTTTCAGTTTCTGTTGAACATGAGATGGAGCATAAAACTGCAGTCACACAACTGCTTTTGGGGATCACAGGTGGGTTAGTGACTGTGTAAACAGAATGTTATGCTAGTTCTGGAACAGTCTGACCCAGCTTGGCTTTTCCTATATCCTGATAATCCTAATTCCAGAAAATTGGAGAGAAGGAGGAAGTAGAAATCCTATCTAATGGCCCTTGACTGAGCTGAGCTTAGTCAACATAGACCCATATTCCAACATCTGGATATCAGACAGAATGAGCGTTTGAGTGATAGCTCACAGTCCAGTCACCTTATTGTTCGCAGGATCTGCCTGATCCCAGCTGCTTCTGTGTAGGACTGAACGTATGCTACTGAGTAGTGGTGACAGTCATGGGGTAGACAGACAACTGGTCAGACTGAGAGTAACATTGTGTGTAGCCCAGACTCCCAAATGCAAAATTCATATGTACCATGTGAGCTGTGAAAAGTCTAAATTTCTGCTTCCCCACTTTAGGTTAACAACAAAAGTGACCAGGTTGTCTATTTTCTTATACATACATATGCCTTTCATACCTACTGTGGTATGCCTTTATTTTGTTCTTGGGCAAATATGAGAGAAATAGGAGTCTAGATCATCTTACCATTGTTACATCAATTGCTACTATAAGTCCTCGTTCAGAACTATCTTAATCCTTGCAGGGTTAGTGCTTTTTTCCAATATGTACATCTCTGAGTTGAAACTTCTCCTTTCTCTTCCTTTTCCTTGAAAGGTCCCCAAGGGAACAGATCAGAACTGGGCTCAGAAACTGTATGACCGTCATGGCAGCAGCCAGCACTTTCAGAAACCTCGAATGTCCAACACCTCTTTCATTGTTGTGCATTTTGCAGATAAGGTAATGAAGTGTGTATGGCATAGGTGGTGTCTCATGCCATAGGTTGAATCCTGTTTTGCACCTGCCAGGGGCTTGTAGAGGCTCTGCGTGGGTGTTGCCTGCAGCAGCTGTCAAAAATGTATTTTGCCTCCAGACAGATGAAAGCTCATCGTAATTACAAGTGAGTTGAAAACTGGAGCTCAGGGTGGGATGGGAAGAGAGTTCCAGCTTTCTTTCTTTCATTGCATTGTCAAGAGAGCTAATGTCCTATAGCTGGAGCCTGAAAAAATTACATTTTGTTCTATAACTCCGCAAATGCTCCCGTCAGCATGATTTTTTTAAAAAAGTAACTTTTTCAAGAACTAACTGTGGTGCATGGTGTTGAACTCGAGGTGGGAAATGGCATTGTTGTCTTCTTTTTTTGTCTTTTTCTTGTGTGTTTAATAACACTTTGACACGTAGGACTCAGCTGCCTATCCCCCCTGCTCCTGCAGAGAGTGCTTAAATCTTAGTATCAAAGCACATGGCAGTGGAGCCAGAAAATAGACTAGCAATCTGTCATGTTCTAGGCGGAGTGAAACACAGGGGTGCAGTCCATCCAGTCCTTCATCCAGAAGGGTTAGATAAACCACTCAGCACCCCCAGTCCAAAAGACCGCAGTCCACCTCTGCAGTCTGATAGTCAGCAAAACTTCTCAGTCCCCGAATGAACAGTTGCAGAGTCACGGGCCAGAACTACACGTAACAGAAAACCTGAAGTGAATTCACAGCAACTTCAGTCACTTTCCATGATGCAAGCTCTGGTGAGGTTTAAAAATGGCACCATTGGACACTTTTCAAAACTGCACCAGGGCTTACTGTCACTGGCCAGCCAGGGCTGAGAGGCTCCCAGCCACTTAAGTGCTGGGGTCAGGGCATCAAAAACTGCAGCTTTTAGTTTGCATGACTGCCGTGATAATAGAAGAGGGAGGCAAGTAAAAAAAGATACTCAACATCATAGTTTTCAACCAGATTGAACGTAGAAATCTAGAGCAAGGTATCTGAGCTTTCCATCACAGACACAGATGGCAGTTTTGAGTGTTAGAAAGATAATTTTTTTAAAAAAAATTGTAAGAATATAACCTACCAGTTACAATAGATCATTATTGTAAACGAAAAAAAGGTCTGGATGTATTGGCTGGGGAAAAAAAAATCTGTTCTAACTCTCTCCCTCTTTATTCTGTAATCTGTCCTAGGTGGAATACCAGTGTGATGGATTTCTAGAGAAGAACAGAGATACTGTGCATGAAGAACAGATCAATATACTGAAGGCCAGCAAGGTAACATTTGAAATAAGCAAAGAGTTAAAATTTGGTCTCTGGCATTCATATGATCATTGCTGAAGTGCTTCTTCTTCTGTTTCACTCTTAATGATTCACTTAAGATTGAACTCTAGAGAAGAGCCGTCCATCCTGATTGACTCAAGGTAGATGAGAAGTCCCATCTGCTTAGCACAGCCTTTGATACAATTCCTTAAGAGGAGTTCTCATGGCCGTAGAGAGGCTTGGGAGATGACACAGTCTTAACCAGGAAGAACTGTAGTTCAAATGATAGCACACATGCTTTGTGTGGATTCAGTCTCCTGCATTTCCCAGTAGCACCAGGAAAAACCCTGCCTGAAAGCCTGGACAGCTGTTGCCGGTCAGAGCTGACACACCTAGCTAGATGGCCCAGTGGTCTGACTTAGGAATCTGGCGGCTTCCTGTGTCCCACCAGTCTCTGCCTGATGTCACCTGAACTGTTATCCCAAGTGAACCAAAGGAAGTTATTTAACCTTTCGTTGATTCTGCAGATCATCCCTGTGAGGAATGATTGAGGGAACTGGGAATGTTTAGCCTGGAGAAGAGTAGATTAAGAGGTGATATAATAGCAGTCTTCAGATATTTGACACAGAAAATGGGTCTAGCTTGTTTGGGGCAGCTCCAGAGAGTAAGACCTGAAACCATGGATGCCAGTTTTAAGAAAGGAGATTTTGCTTGATTAAGATGAATTTCTTGATAGTAATTGCTGCTTGACAGTGGAACAGACTGTCTTGCAGAGCAGTGGTTTTTGAACAGAGGTTGGATCTATTAGGGATGTTTCAGCCATTAATTTTCTCCATGCGGGTCAAGCATGGGTGGATTCTACAGTTCTGTAATCGTATGATTCTAACCATGAGGCTGTTGCTTTGTGTTTTAAGGGGAAGAGGGTCTTTTTCTGCTGCTGATTCCTTCTTTGTTGCGCTCTTGGCACTTGTTAGTGTTTCTTGTAGGCATACAGGTAGAATAGCTTATTAAAAGTGCCCCAGTAATTAAAAAAACAAAACAAAGGGACACTGTGTAAAAGTTACAATCTATGCATTCGTTTGGAAGGTTTGGCTCAAGTCAGCTCATATTAGAATTTGCAAAGATCAGGTTTTCTTAATACCCTTAATCCAAAAGGGGCCTACATATTGCTCACACAGTTACATGCTATCTGACAATATTTGGAGGAGGAGGAGGAGGTAGAAAATAGTTGGAAAATACAATGTAGAACATGGCCTGGAAGAAAGCAAAAAGAGCCAGCCTTTTTGAATATATTTCAGAGCATCCTTCTCCTTAATGCTATGATATTTGCAGTATATTTGGATCAGTCCCTTTTTTGGACAGCCCCTCCCGCAAACCCATGTTAGGAAGAGGAGTCTGGGAGTTGTAGTCCAAAAAAGGACTGTGATACGGATGAAACACACGATGGCTGCAGTAGGAACACACTGTGCCCCTGTTAATTGTAAACCCAGGCTTACCATCCAGCAGTTGCAGTGGGGCAATGGGGGTGGGTACAGTATCTCCATGCAATTCGAAATCCTGATTTCTCAGGTTTCCTGGTCACATGAAGAGTCCCCGTGGACAGAGACTGCTCCCTTCTTCAGGTTGTGCAAGAGGGAAATGGTCCTAGCCTGCTCCCACTGTTCATAGGTTTAGAATAACTCCTTTACTGAAAGCTTGACTAGGGCTTACGTGTTTGCATTATCCAGAAGCTACATATATTTGTCTCTCTACACTGCTGCACCTGTAAAGTTGTTGTGGTCCATGAGTCCTTAGCATTCTGTTCCCACACAGTGGCCAATCAGATGCTTCTAGGGAGCCCACAAACAGGATGGATGCTCAAGCAAGGATAGCACCAGGAGTAATGCCAGAGGGGGTGTTTCATTAGGGCTTGTCAATTCCCGGCAATAGCCTGCCTTTCTACCAAGGGTGGAACTGTGTGATCTTCATGACCGAATTATACTTTTAAGTTTTGTTTCTCAGCCATGTTTAAACCCTTCTTGGCTATACTTAGAATAAAACATTTTTCTCTGTGTGTGCAGACACACACATTTGTAGCTTTCAGCAGCTCTCTTCCAGTTTGCCATGGAACTTACAAAGCTCTAAACAGCTTGGGTCTGTGTCTCCCATTATGAGCCTCCTCAAGGGTTAAGATCAACAGGAGAGGCCTTCCTCTCGGTCCCACCACCTTCACAGGTGCATTTGGTGGGTGCACAGGAGAGAGGGCCTTCTCTGTGGCTGCTCCTTTAGACTCTGGAACTCCCTCCCACAAGAGGCCAGGCTGGCCCCATCTTTGCTGTCCTTCCACAAGCAGGCAAAGACCTTTCTCTTCAGGCAAGTTTTCCCTGAGTGACTGGCTGCCTGAGTGAGGTTTTTAAATGGATGGTTGTGCCTTACCTCTTTGAATGTGTTTTTGGTGTTGCTTTTGTTTTCTGTCTTTTTGTATGGTATTTGTTTGATCCTTTTTAGTATTTGATGTAAACTGCCTTGGGTCCTTCTTAAGGAGAAAAGCAGGGTAAAAATATTTTTGACAAACAAACATGCAAGTGAGCCACAGACCACTCAAAGCTCCTTGTGTTGTTCTATACAATTTTTTTTAAAAGGGTAGCCCTGTTTAAGGCTAATGCATATTCCCCAGAGCTGTGTGTTTGCTTTGTCAGGATCTTGTTTATCTCTCTGTTGTTTTACCAGGAGCACCTCAGGGGCAAAAGTTCAATGAGAACTCCTGGGAAATCAACCAGAGCGGGAGAGTGGTGAGCAGGAGGTGGCAACAGTGGCAACGGGAGGCTTTCTCCAAAGATCCAGGGACCGGAGTGCATGAAGCAGATAACACTGTTATCTGTGGCAGGTTAATTTCACATCATTGTTAGGCTTCAGGTACATTGGAAAAAAGGAGCAGCAGGGTAGAAGCAAATGGACAGAAAGAACCCAAGGCCAAACAAAGAACATTAAATGGTTTTTGTGACATTCTGAACAAGATTCTGTTTGGTGGCCATATCCAAGGGACTCAGTACGTGAGATATCCCTGGCAGGACAAATTATTTTTCTGAAATATCGTTTGTAGTTCTCTCCTGAAGTAGAGTCAGGAAACCTGGAGCCCTCCAGGTATCATTTGACTTTAGCCTTCTTAGTCCCTGACAATTGGCCACACTGGTTTAGATTTATGGGAATAGGAATCTTACAATTTACAGAGGGCTACCGGTTCCTTGTCCCTGTTGTTAGTATTATGTTTTAGCAAGAGTGGCAGCCGTTGCTAACCTGCTCCAGCAAAAACAACAAAGCACCCTAAGTCCTAGCAGGTGATATTTGACATAATTTAAGGGTTGCAGCCCGTAGTGGGTTCTATAACAGGAAAAGGATTTCGGGCCATCCCAATCCATTGCCTTCCCCTCAATAAACTTATGAGTTTATTCAAATATGGAGCACATAGGAAAATGTGAATGATAATGGTTAACAAAGTGGGGAAAGTGCGTGATGTTTGGATCCCTTCCAGAAAACAACACAAAGACCTGCCTACAAGCAACTCCATAGGACATGAAGTGACACCCATACGTTGAAGCTTATGCCAAATGAAATGTGTTAGTCTTTAAGTTGCCACAAAATTCTTTGTTTTCTTGACACTGTAGTGACTCTAACTCAGATCCTCCTTCTTTAGCTGAAGAATTGTGTAACCAGAAAAGTGCAAACCCTACTCAAGTGGAGCAACGTCTCCATTAAGAAGCCTGCTTTCTCCTTTTGAAAAATCACACAGTACTAAACTGTAATTTAACATTATGTTTAGAGGTGGGGGTATTTGTATACAAATACGAATATCCCCCCCCCCCCAGGTAGAAATAATCTATTGTCTGCATTAGATTAGCCACTCCTGGCAGGAGGCGGGATGACAAGCCTCTCTACCAGGTCGCAGAGTGGCTAATCCATTGCGGAGAACGGCGCGATAGGAAGGCTCCGTCGAGCGCGCATGAGTGGGCAGTCCGGCCCCATGGGGTCAGACCCTCGTTATTTCCACCTGTGGGGGGATATTCGTATACAAATACCCCCATCTCTAATTATGTCTTAATCCAGTCAGTATTGTAACTGGCTGGGTAAGGTAGCCTTACATGTGTTTTTTTTTAAAACAAGCCTGAACTCAGTATGACAGAAATCCCTGAGATATTTGGTAAATGGCCAGAAGCAATCGAGAATAAATAATTTGTACAAAGTGTGCTGCTTATATACTGCCCCATAGCACTTAAAGCACTCTCTGGGCAGTTTACAAGTTAATTATGCAAGTTACAAGTTAATTAGGGTACACTTTGCCCCCTTCCCCCCCGGGTACTCATTTTACCGACCTCGGAAGGATAGAAGGCTGAGTCAACCTTGAGCCGGTGACCTGGGATTGAACCCTGGGTCGTGAGCACAGTTTTGGCTGCAGTACAGCAGTTTAACCACTGCACCACGATGCTCCTCCTTCTGTACAGAAAATAAGAGAAATGTTGCAAAATTTGATGGAACTCCCCAACCATAAGACCTTTCCTCCCTAAAATAAATGCCAAGAAGTTTGTTTATAACACAGTGTCAAATCTAAATTGGATTGTGAGCAATCATTCATTCAATTCACTTGGCATTTCTAAATTGTTATACATTCCATTAAGATCACAGAACACAAAACTGAGGAAATGAAGAAAAACATACAATAAACCTGCCTTGCAATTAAGACTAGGATGAGATGAGGCCAAATGGGAAAAACAATTGCTTTTCTCCCTAGTGTAAGGGGGAAGGATATAAGGCTTGTCTTTAGAAAGCTTAACATCATGTTTGAAACACTGTCACTGAATAAGGCTCAGCATCTTAAACATGCAAACTATCTTTACTCACTGAAACAGAGGCTTAAGGCAAATGCAGCCCAGTTTGATTCTGTGTCCTACTCATAGCTTATTGAGATTTTGAGGATTTACAAAATTGATAAAAGAATTATTACTTTACCATCTAAATTCAAGATAAAGTGGAGGACAAAATTAAGGTGCAGAGACCTATCTAACAATATCCTTCTCAGAAGGTATTTTTCAGGATAATTCTTTGAGCACTTTATGGTTCTGTCTGGCTTTAAATCTCCTATCTAATTACTAGAGAAACAGCCTTGATGTTTCACACCTAATGTATATGGAGGGTATTAAATTGTATGCAAGCTCTCATGATAAACTGGAACAGTCTCTTAAACATTGTTAAGTCTTACAATAGAGATACCAAAATGAACTTTGATGTTGATAAATGTGCTCTTATCCATATGAAAAATAAGCAAATTCTCACAGGGCACTATCTGTCTAGATGGGTGGGGTATAAATCTAATAAAATAAATAAATAAAAAATAAATTAATTAATTAACTCACTAATGGATAGTCTATTCAGTGCTTTGGTGAGCAGAAAACCTATAAATATCTAGGCATCCATGAAAATCTCAGTATAAATCACAGAGAACTTAAGTCAGTCAGGAAAAAGTGCTTTGATAAGAGTGAAGGTGATACTCAAAACAGAACTCGATGCAAGTGGAAATATTACTGCTGTCAATACCTGGGCAACACCAGTACTAATGTATTATTTTGGAGTTGTGGATTGGACATACAGTAATCTTGATAATTTAAATAGGAAACCCAAGTCCTCCTGTCAAAATACCGGTACCATTATCCACAGGTGTTTATAGAGCACCTTTATTTGCCACAGAGCATGGGCAGGTGTGGGCAAATCGACCTCAAGAATCTGAGGTAGTCAAACTTTGAAACTACTTCCATGGGAACAGGATTCCACTTGATCAGATTATAGTAGAAAATGGGAAAGGGATATCAGTATTAGAACCTGCAAGTGAGAAATCGCTTACGTTAACGAAAATGCTGCAGTACAAGGATGCATGGCTTGAGAAACCATTACCTGGGCAGCTCCCCAGTTACCTCCTGGATGATAATGCTGATAAGCAACAATCAAATCTTCAGTTTAAATTAAGCCATATTCAGGGATTGATTTGCACAATCCAGGACCAAGTTATTTGTACTAGATGCTGCCAGAAAATAACTATGAAGCAAGGTGTAAGTGATATATGTATGGCCTGTCACAAATCTAAAAAACATTTCAACGTCTCATAGCAGGATGTTCTAAACCAGTATCAAGGGATTATATGTGGAGGCATAACCAAATTGCAAAAGTCAGACTCCAACAGTAGATGACATCTTATAGATTCTTCACATCTTTTCCTCCATATTTATTTTATTCTTTATTTATTACTTTGATTTATATACTGCCCATTAGTGCCAGAGCATTATTCTAGGCAGTTTACAGACAGTTAAACTACACAGAACGAAATGCAATGTAAATAGCAAAAACAGTCTAAAAACGTAAACAGCGGTGCAACTAGTTTTCAGAGTGAGGCAAGACTGGAGGAGAGACATTCAACTGGGCTCGCCGTGAAAGGCCTTCCTGAATAGTAATGTTTTTAACTGCCTCCTAAATGAGTAAGAGAGAGGGGGCCAGGCATAGCTCCTCTGGGAGTTAATTCCATAACATAGGGAATAAATAAATTATTTATTATAAATTCCAGCTACCTTCAGTTTTAGAAAGTGAAACTGCAACAGTATATTGGCTCAAGCAAGTTATCAAACAGAAAACATAAGCCAGAAATTATACTTCTGAATAGGCAAAAAAGAAAAAAAAGCATACCATATAGAAGTTGGAGTTCCATCAGCAAGCAACTTCAAAATTACAGAAAGTACAAAAATTGCAAAGTACCAAACATTAAAGTAAGAAATCAAAAGTCTATGGAAGCAATATTGGGTCATCCTTCTCCCCCATACTAATCAATTCCAGCAACTGGAGTAATTCCAAAAATTTTGGTTACCAATTTAAAAACTGACAATCACTGCTAATTTGCCTCCTGAAATTCAAAAATCAGTAATTTTGCAAACCATCTCATCTCACCCACAGATTTTTAGTGCTTGACTCTTAATGTTTAGACTTGACCCTTTGGTCCACCTCCATGCACTAGCAATGTTGAGAAATAAGAAATATCATCATCTCCCAGTAGTTTCCCCAGTATATCCTTGCATCTGATTAGAGGCAGCAGAACCCATCCAAAGAAATATACGGAGTCTGTATTATGTAAGTCATGGATTTTTCTGTGGGCTTTGGCAGGAACAAATTAAGATCTCTCTATGGAACTACCGTGTTTCCCGAAAATAAGACAGGGTCTTATATTAATTTTTGCTCCAAAAAATGCATGGGGCTTATTTTCAGGGGATGTTTTATTTTATTTTCATGTACAACAATCTACATTTATTCAAATACAGTCATGTCAGCTTCTGGTTGCTGCACAGTGCTGCACAATGGTGGAGGGCAGGGTTTCACTTAACTGGTGCTTATTTTTAGGGTAGGGCTTATATTATGAGCATCCTGAAAAATCCTAGGTAAAGGTAAAGATAAAGGTTCCCCTTGACAATTTGTCCAGTCGTGTCCGACTCTAGGGGGTGGTGCTCATCTCCGTTTCCAACCCATAGAGCTAGCGTTTGTCCGAAGACAATCTTCCGTGGTCACGTGGCCAGTGCGACTAGACACGGAACGCCGTTACCTTCCCACCGTGGTGGTACCTATTTATCTACTCGCATTTTGCATTTTGCATGCTTTCGAACCGCTAGGTTGGCGGGAGCTGGGACAAGCGACGGGGGCTCACTCCGTTGCGTGGATTCGATCTTACGACTACAGGTCTTCTGACCTTGCAGCACAGAGGCTTCTACTAGGGCTTATTTTCAGGTTAGGTCTTATTTTCGGGGAAACAGGGTAGGAGATGGCTTATCTGAAGGTGTGAGCATAAGAGAGGCAACCTGGAGGCAGGAGATAGACAAACAAAAGAATTCTGTACAGCTGAGTTTAAAATAACACCCAGCAAGCATAAAACAAATACACCGTCACGTGTCTGACCAGATGATAATACAATGCAAACAGATTCTTTTCTCAGTGGTATTTTGACAGATATGCAAACAAGGTTCAGCCAATTAATCGCTTGGAGGAACTGGTGAGAAATCAGGCTCATAATGAAGGCAATACTGGGGTGATGCTGCTTTATTTCCTTGTAATTCTAGTGTGTCTCTTGGGCTAGTGTTTCAAAATGGGGCTAACCACAGTTTCTTTTGTGACAGAAGTGCTGCCTAGTAGAGAATATGTACAGGGGTTGCTGTAGTAGCTGAGAAAATTTATTCTTCACAGTCCAGCCTTCTGAATTATGTCCAGTGGCCTAAATCCAATTGTCTGTTCAAACTACTGTATATTAGAAACACGGAGTCAATAAAACTTACATAAATGTTGACTTCTCGTACGACGTTCTCATTGATTTGGTGGGTCTACCCTAATTGGGATTAACAATTGTATTTAGGCACTATGTTTAGCTCCTAATTCAGTTTTCAAGTATTTCCACAGTAGGCAAACTTTTGTCAAAACTAAAAGAGTGATAGTGAATAAAATGTTATTATAAATACTAGTAACAATTAGTTGTAATAACAATCTCAGTTATCCAAATACTAGTCTTTGGTACAACTAGTGCCTATATGTGCTTGAAAACACACACACACACACACACACACACACACAGATCATTATCAGTCTTGGGAAGCCCTCAGGTTAACAGAAAAATAAATTATATAAAACAGGACTGAGCATGCTCAGTGACCATGGAATTCTGACTGACACTGGCAGGAGAGACAGAAAACCAAGGTAGGGGGTTACATGGAATACTCTAGAAAAGGATATGGCCGAATAGAAGCACTCCACATTACAACCCTTCATAAGGTCCCCTTTATTTTCTAAAGCACTTTCTGTGGCAAACTGGCTGTCCTTCTCTATAACAGATGGGTGCAAAAATATTTAATATATTAAAAATGTTGTTCTCAGTGACACTGACTCCAGTAGACATTAAGAATTATTTGTTGTGTGCACCATGGTACTGCTTACATTTTGTGTAACCTACTTTAAACATAGTTATGAAAACGATTTGTGCTTGCAAGAGGAAAGAATGTTTATGTTGCTGCATTGCTGTAAGAATTGAAACTCAAAGCCTTTCTCTCTCCCCCCCCCCCCCCCCCCCCAGTATCCAATGGTGGCTGATTTGTTCCACGATGAGAAAGACCCTCCACCGGCTGCTCCAGCTGGAAAGGGAACTTCCTCAAAAATCAATATCCGCTCTGCCCGTCCAACTGTGAAACCAGCCAATAAAGAGCATAAGAAAACAGTAGGACATCAGGTAGAGTGAACATTTTTGTTCTCATATTGCAGTGTGCTTAGCCTTGGCCCCCGCGAAAGTATAGTGTTGTCAGCTACAGAACAAAAACATTGCTGTATTATTATTTTTTTAAAAAAAATACTCTGATACCATAATTTATAGATTATTAATAGGACTGAAGATAGATTCCCTTATTGTCCTAAGCAGGTGCTATGGTCTTTGCCCTTTAAAAGCTTACAGTCTTCTGTGTCTCGAGACAGGGAAGTTGGAAGCAAAATTATTCCAGTTCTCCTCCTCAGGGAGAGTTTGTCTGGGTGAGCACCAGGTTGGAAGGGGAGGGCCTGGTCAAGAGGTCTCCCTGTTGGGATCCTTGATGCTACCCTCTGTCCTTCCCCACGTTTACTTGAAGACAGGCAGTGGTATGGCCAGAGGGCATTGCCACAGCAGATCCTGGCCTCCTGTCTATTCATCTGTTTTTACAAAAAATACATTGTGCAGCAAAGAGGAGCACCAGACGCAGCATCTTCGCAGGGTTGGAAAAGTTGCTTTTTAAGACTGTAATTCTCAACTCCCCTCAAAGCCTTGCCTTTTGCCCATACTTTTGCCATATCTGGAGTAAAGGGATTGTTGAAACCATGGATTGGCATTAGCCTGAGACTATCAGTGCCTACAGAGTCACTTCCCATGCTTGGGGGGAGGTATCAGCAGGCTTGTGGAAATCCCACGGTTTTCAGAAGTATAGGAAATCTAAGAGGAGAGCCTCCAGAACAGCCTAGTGAGGTCTTTTCTGAAGAGGTAGCCCTGTTACAGAAAATAAACCAAAACCCAAGCCATTGCTACACTTTTATAGATTTATTGCTCTGTGAGCTTTCATGGATTACAATCCAATTTCACCTCCTTAGTACAATATTTAGGCCACAGATTATACATACAGCGCACATGTTTTTAGACTGAAATTGAGGGAACTGGGATACAGAAACAAGTAATGAACTTCTAAACTGACAGTTATTAAAACAGGTTATGAACTTCCAACGTGTTGATCACATAAAATTGTCCTGACAATAGGTAGAGTGAATCGCAAAGGTAAATTCTCTGCTTTTACATGATGGTTAAGCTCTTGTGTTTGATATGTTACAGCCATGACTTTTGTTTTCCCTTGTGCTGAGGCCAGAGTTTGGTCAAAGGAAGTAACTTTGTGGCTATGTGCAGGACCATAGTGAGGGCTGTGTATGTTCAGTGGCCATACAATGTTGACTAAATATAGCAGCAGTGGGGGAAGGAAAGCACAAAAATCAAGTAGGAAGGAGAACTGAATGACTAGACTCCCAGAATACAGTTTGTTACAAGCTCCACTTGTTTGGCATTTTATTCCCTAAAGGTTTTGTCTCTTTATCTGTCCATTCCAGTTCCGTAACTCCTTACATTTGCTTATGGAGACTCTGAATGCCACCACTCCCCATTACGTGCGCTGCATCAAGCCAAATGATGAGAAACTTCCCTTCAGGTAAGTACTGCTCTTTGATAAAACAACGCCACCAATAGTGTGTTGGAAATCCATAGCAAAGCATACCATGAAATTCATTGTTTGGCTGACAGTGTTGTACAGTGATCTTCCTTTATATTGTCACCATAATGGTGTATGGTTTATAATTAGGATTCAATTTTTCCCAGCCAGCTATCAAACAGCATTTTAAACTGGAGATACCAGAAATTTAGCTTGTTACCTCCTGCAGTTAAATAATATTCCTAGCAGTAAGCTATGGCCTTTCACTAAATAATGGCTATATGGTAGAACCCCCTTATCCATGGGATCAGTATCCAGTGATTCACTTATCCTGAAAATATTAAAAAATATTAAAAGAAAAATCCGAGAAATATATATTTCTAAAGGTGAAGTTACTAGAACTGGCCACTAGAGGGAGCCAGAGACCATGCTGTGTATAGCGTCTGCTAGAAAAGCGTATTTCCACAATTTCATTACCAGAACTGGCCACAAGAGGGAGCCAGAGACTATACTATGAATACAATTCCCTATTAAAATAGTGTTCACTATAATCCATGTTTTCCATCATCTTCTGGGGTGGTGGTGCTTGGAACTGATCCCTCATGGATATGGAGCTCCTATTGTATCTGTTTTTTAAAAAAAGGAAAACTTGAGGCATGAGCTTTGATAGGAATAGGGATTGTCCACATGTAGCAACTATTGTCCCCGTGGCATCTGCCTTTCCCTGATGCCTTTTTTTTAAAAAAAGATGATCACACATACCCAAGGGCAAAAGGAAGCACCATTAGGCCCACACACCATTTAAAGGCCTAAATAGCCACCTCCTCCCCCCCCCCCCCCCCCAATGGCTGGTCACTTTCAGCTTTGGAAAGGTTGCTACAGATCCTGGATTTTACATGACAATCCTAGGCTGGATGAAAAAGTGGTGCAAAGAAACTCGAAGTAGAAAAGTCTCCCCGATGCACAAGTTCTGTCCTCAACATCTATTAGGGAGGTTGAGAAAACAAGGCCAAAACTCTTTCCTCTTACCCTGTCACATTACTACCTAAATAAGGCTATTGTAACAGGCAGGGGAAGTTCTGTTTACTTTGAATAATGTAGAAAGAGATAATAATAATAATAATTTAAAAAATAGTCTTGTGACACCTTAGAGACTCGCAAAATGGTTGCCACAAGACGGTAACAGACGAACCTGGCCATCCATCTAGAAATAATAAAGAATGTATCCCAGCTGGACTGGTGCCCCTTTGCTAGTGTTGCTGTAGCACATTGCGGGGCTGTGTCCTTTCCCCCCACCTCATCACAGACATAGTGGTTTTTTCCTGGTTTTTTTTTTTTTTTTTTTTTTTTTTGATGTATCATTTCAATGAGAATTTATGGTTGCAAAGGCTGGATCTTTCACACAAAGCAATAAAACAACCACACTGTGAAATGCAGTGGAAACGAGGCAGGAGCATTATATGGGCTGTGAAAGAAATGTGCTGTGGGGTTATAGAAAAGAGGGCATTGTTCCTATTGGCTGATGCAGCAACTAAGTTTTGATGGATATATGGATCATTTCACTGATACTTGATCATACACTGATCTTCATTGCATTTATATTATTAAACAACCCTTCCCATGATACATCTTTGGAACTGGTGTTCCTTTACAATCAGCTGCTTTAATGCAGTGAATGTTGCAAAAATGTTTTAGAAAGCAAACCTTGTTTTATATGCAATATACATAGTTACAGAAGCAATATTTTTCAGTACATTTGCTGTATATTGCTTTATTAGGAGATCATTGATCTCAAAAGCTTCCATACTATTTAACCATACATGTTACAGGTATCACCCTATTATTGCTTTTGGTCAACATGGTTAACTTTGATTTTTATGGAATAGTATCTATGTTCATTTCTATTTTTTTTATGGAATAGTATCTATGTTCATTTCTAATTTTAGGGTTACCAAGGGTCACTTTATATTCAATCTCTTGATTAAATCAGATTAGAGAAAATGCAGCATACGGTCAAATATTATCTTGGAATTCAGTAACAAAACATTGCATATAATAAACATATTTCTGTCCATTATTCTGTGCTTTTCTGCATTCTCAAATCCGAGGATAATACATTAATGTAGACAACATTTTAAATGTCCCAAATCTCATAAAACCAGTCTGACACGGAGCAGTAACTTTCTGTTTAAAACTGGCAATAGATACCTTAACTGCTACTGTTGTTTATTATTACTGAAATGGCACACATGGATGCTCACACTTATACCAGCCCAGAGATCTGCTCCTTCCTAAAGGAACACACCAAATGCCAGTTCTTACTTATTTAACTTCATGATAATGTAATGGATCACTTGCTGCAGGCTTGACAGCTGTGATGAATTTTATAATGAAGCAAGTTACTAGGAAGAGCTATAGTTCTTTTCTGGTACTTATGCATTCAGGTCTGGTCAGAATGGCTCACTGATTCTAGATCTATACACTTCAAATGTGTAAGAACAAATAGTACACCTGCACCCAAATTTCTTCCTTTAGCCTTTCTTCTCATGTTGAGCTGTGTTTTGGAAGGGATCGTAGTCTGGAGCAGAGTTTGGAAAGTTGTTTAAAATTAGTTTGTGGAGACAGTCTAGCATTGTCTAGAGCTGTTGCAACCAAAATCTCAATAGCCATGATAAAGTCCAGCTTCTATTTAAGAATGAACAAGCAAGAACACATTACAGTGTTTGAAAAGTAACCCATTGCTGTTACTTAACTGCAGTATTGGAAAAAAAAAAAAAGCTCATTGCATTACCTGTGCTCCTAATCACTTTTCCATTGCTTGTTTTGAAAGCAGAATCGAAGAAACAAAATGCCTTTTAATGCCCTTTTAGAGTAACTGTTGAAGGTACTAGAAACTATTTCACCAATAAAGTATTACATTACCTTATTATAGCCTTTTTACTTCAGAGTATACCTGAGTACAGATAGCTATCTTACATGTAACGTATTACTTCCAAACTCTTGAATTGAATGAGCAGAAGAAATATTTTTCATAATTAAGAATCCAGGTTTAGCTGGTGTTTTCATTTCAAACAATCTCAGCAGGGCTGCAGATGACCCTCCTTTCCAGATTCTTAAATTCTCCTGCAAAATATGTAGTAGGTAAGCCTCCCGCTAACCTCTTGAGGTTCTCCCCATACAGTTAAAAGGGCATTTTTGTAGTGGGAGAAAAGGTCGATAAAAATAATCCTTTTGCCATTTGCCTTGTCCAAATATTACCTGTGTTTTTAAAAAAAAAAAAACTACTTTTCTCCCCGTCCCAGTTTTCGGGGCTTAATTAATGAGAGGGAAGCATGAGGTATAGATTAAGACAGTTGAAAGAATGAAGAGAAGTGTCACAACAAGGAAATTGGACACCAAACCAAGTGTTGCTAATTCAGTTCGGGCAAATCTGTATGATTAGAGAGCTCTTGCCACAGACTGAAGTGGGTGAAAACCGCTATCCAAAAGTAGGGTAATTATAGGTATCAGTCCTAAATTCAAAGCAACTTCTCATCCACAATCTTTTATCAAGAAGCCATTATCCCTTACCCCCCTCTGTGAAAGGAGAACAAAGATAGAGCGTGCTGTGTGTGATTTAAGAATACTTTAGGCAGATGTACCTCTGTGACTTCAAAACTAGGTTTCTCTAAGCAACAAATACTCCTGCAAAATCCTTGTTGTACTGCTTTACTTGTGTTGTTTGTCATTCTTGCTGAACTCCAGCCCACCTTTAGAAAGTGTGAAGCCTTTCCTGAAAAATGCACTATGCTATGGCAATTCTAGCAGGAATTCCCCAGTGAACCACTGTTGGAAAATGACCCTAAAGAGCAGTGGTTCACACCTTTGAGTCCCTAGATGTTCTTGGACTAAAACTCCTAGAAGCCTTCATCACTAGCTGTGCTGGCGAGGATTTCTGGGAGTTGTAGTCCAAGACCATCTGGGGACCCAAGGTTGTGGAACCACTGCTATAGAGCCTAGATGGACAATATGTGACCCTCCAGATGTTGGTAAAGTGCGATTTCCCATCATTCCTCACCCCTGGTTATGCTCGTTAGGGCTGGAGGGCCACACATTCCCAATCCTTCCTCCTGATCAAGCTGCATACTTTTGAAATACTCCCCTCAGAACATTTAGGCTTGTTGTAATGCCTCTTTCATGTTGTGCCATAAACTCTGCCTTTGCAGCTTTGATCCAAAGAGAGCAGTCCAGCAGCTGAGAGCATGTGGCGTGTTGGAGACCATCCGTATCAGCGCAGCTGGCTATCCGTCCAGGTATTGTACTTCTTGAGTTCCTTTTAAAAATTTGTTCTGTTTCTTTAAAATTGAAGGGGGAAAAAAACATAAAAGCAAAGAAGAGCTACTAGTGCACACCAGGAGAGCACATCTTATAATAATATTTATATTGGGGGACAAAGACTTAAGAGCTGAGTTACCATAGGTATTAGGAAGCTGTTTAATGGGGCATCTCCAGGTAGTCAGAACAGCTATACAAAAGTATTTAAGCAGTGAATTTTGAGCTGTTCTGTTGAATGCTTGTTTTCTAAGTCTTTTAGCAAAGGTCTGTCAGGTTTAAGACAATAATGTTCGACAGATTTCCATCAAAGGATGCTTCCACTGTAAGAAAAGCCAGGAAATGGGGATGCCCCCCATCCCCTTATGCACCACAAATGACTGCTTAAAGCAGCAGAGTGCCAAAAGTGGCAGAGTCACCATTCCCTGCTCCAAATTAGGCCGGTTCCTGCCATTCAAGAGAGCCACTGCTGTTCTGTAGATCACTCCAGGCAGGTTGCTTTTCAAATGTCTGACTCATTTAAGATCATCCTAGGCATGATCATCCTAAGCATGACCTCATATACGGCAGTCAGATCACTAACTGGGGCTGGTCCCCGGGACCCCATAACCCCCCTGTTAAAGCAGCTCCACTGGCTGCCAATCTGTTTCTGGGCACAATTCAAAGTATTGGTCCTAACCTAACCTAAAGCCCTAAATGGCTTGGGCCCAAACTATCTCAAGGACCACCTCACTCTTTATGAGCCTGCTCGAGTGTTAAGATCATCAGAAGAGGCCTTTCCCTTGGTCCCGCCACCTTCACAGGTGCATTTGTTGAGGACAAAGGAGAGGGCCTTCTCTGTGGTTGCTCCCAGCCTCTTCAACTCCCTCCCACAAAAGGCCAGCCTGGCCACATCTTTGCTGTCCTTCTGCAAGCAGTTAAAGACCTTTCTCTTCAACCAAGCTTTCCCTTAATTTCTGGCTGCCTGACTGGGATTTTTAAATGGATTCTTGTGTCTTACTGCATTGGATGTGTTTTGATATTGCTTCTGTTTACCATCTTTTACTGTGATATTTGTTTGATTCTTTTTATTATTTGTATACTTACTGTTTTTAGCTTTAAATATTGTCTTTGAATGATGTAAGCCACCTTGGGTCCTTCTTAAGGAGAAAAGTGGGGTAGAAATGTTTTCAATACCTACCCACCCTTTGGGTGAAATGACCTGAGAAATCACCCGTGCAGAAGCAGTTTCCAGGTCACCTACCCACAATATTTGACTTTTGAAGAACCTTTTAGAGGCAAGTGTTTGGGATGTGACAGACTCAGTTTAGAGCCCTCCGGGCCGGTGATGAAAAGTGGGAGTAACAACACAATGAGTGTAAGAATAGAACTTAGCCTTCTGCCTTTGAGAGCATGAGAGCTTGGTCTGTCCACAGTATTTGCATGTGTCCTATGGAATGGGAACTTAAAACTTCACATATACCCTAGAATATACATTGACTTCTCCATAGTGAACAGGCTAGTTGGCATATGAGACTCACTTCCTTGAGTCAAAACCACTTTTCAATCACTGAGTTCCACAACACTGATTCCTTCCAATACTCTTCTTTTTTTAGTAATACATACTGTCACCCTTAGAGTGATTATGGTACATTTCAACGAGAAACCCCATCAATAATTATTCTCTCCCCCCCCCCCCCTGTGATCTAAAGGTGATGCCCTCAGTTTCTTAGCTTCTTCCCATCTAAAATCTAATACTTCCTTTACATTTTGGACAGTAAAGCTTGCAATACTTGAATTAAAGTTGTAAAAAGAGTAGATCCGGCTTTCTGTCACACCATGCATTCTCTCTATCAACGTCTTCATACCCCCACATCCAAGATTGTCTTGCTTTGTGTTTAGTGTGTTTTGCAGCATTGGCCTTTGGACCAAACAACGATGGAGCTTTTGCATCTGGAATTTGCATCCTAATGCCTCCATCTCTGAAAATATAAAAGAAACATTTCCAGGCTGGGCAAAATTTACACATCCTGAATGTAAATCAGATATAAAGATGCCAGAAGCAAGTCATCTCTGGGGGGAAATGTCTCTGGCTTTATGACCAAGTCGTTTTATGTTTTACTGCCAGCATAACAATCAACTTCATCATCGGCAACAATGGGCTTATAAATATAAGGCTGTTCTAATAGCGCATATCACCCATATCACTCTCCTTGTTACTTCTCCTTTGGTTCTGTCCCACAGTGTTAAGGATCTAACTGTAGAGCATTCTGTATGAAATGCCATGGATACCTATTATTCAGTCAACCTCGACTCCTTTTATTGCTTCTTGTAATGGGCCTTCACTGGTGATATTTCATGTGTTGGTAGATGGGATCAGTGAGGACAGCTTTTCTCGCATCACTTTTGAAAGGGGAGCCTGGCAAAACTACTTTAGTTTTGGTATTGTCGAGCAGCTGCCAAGACCCATACTTTCTGGCCCATCGCTGACTCCATACCTTTGTCAACCCCCCTGACCTCACTACCTACCCTCTTTGGAGTTGCAGTTGCTCCCTGTTGACTAGAGCAAAGGTTCCCAACCTTGACTAACCCAGATGTTCTTGAACTGCAGTTCCCAGAAGCCTTCACCAGCAGCTGTGCTAGCCGGGGTTTCTGGGAATTGCAGTACAAGAACACCCGGGTTACCCAAGGTTGAGAGCCACTGCACTAGAGTGTCAAGAACTTACATTCTTGGACTGCAACTTCCAGAATCTCTCATCCAGATTGGCAGCCACATTGCCATTAGCCATGCTGCCTGGAGGATTCTGGGAAATATGTTCCAGAAATGTAGCTTCTTCAAGCTCTGAGATTTACCTTCTTTTTCCAAGTAAGCGACAAATGAGGAGGTAGAGCAGTGTCCTGCTCTTGCCTCGTGGTTTACTTTTAGGCAACTGAAGGAGTACCAAGGAGGAAGGGGGCACACAGGGGCCTTCTTGCCCCAAGGGGGTCTCCCAAAACCTATAGCCAGTACTGCCCCTCTGCCTATGGATCTGTGCAGAAGCCATCACCTGATTGGCTTTGGAAACCTTACCTACATACATCATGAGAACTTCTGTACTACAATGATTATAATCTGGGAGCTGTATTTCCAAAAATTAACTTTTTCCTAGCTCTGTGCATACTTCTTTTCTGGGACTGTTGGACGACAGGAGTCTGAATTTGTATGATGTGATAGTAGAGTCCTAAAAGGGCAGGATAAAGCAGTGTATAAGGAGCAGAGGTGACATCATTATTTTCTTTTTTCTTTTATTTTCTTTTTCTTTACAAGTGCTTTGGAAGGAGAGAAGTGCTGTTCAACATCCCAGCAATGTTCAGCTACTACTGCTAGCTTAGGACTGTCTCAAAAAGTCAAACATACAGATAATTATTAGAAGCTGGAATCATGTCAGTCTTCCAGAGATACTATTTCAGCAGAGCTTCATATCTGAGCAGTGATGCTTGCCAGTTAAGCCATGTAACCTTCTGATGACCAAACCACAAAATAAAGCAAGCCGATTTGCAAATGGTGGGTGGTGCGAAAAGCTCCAGCTGCGACAAGCAGAGGCCTTTTCCCTGTTCTAATAACAGGCTATCTGTAATGTATATTTTGCCTTCATGTCAACTATATATAGAAAGATGAAGGCATAAATCTTGGTGGTACCAGATTAGGGAGCAGTGCAGTGGGGTATTTGGAAAATGAGACAAAGGACCACTGGGTGGGAGGAGAACCACAAGGAATGTGAGCGATAGTGTTTGTCAGAAAGAAAAGTTGGCAAAGATGCTTGTATGTCTTGACCATCTTTCTACAAGAGCCTTATAAATAAATCCTATAAAAATAACTACCCTGCAAAAAAGTGTCTTTCGAGACTGCTTTCCCCTTCCTAAGAGAGCACGGTAGAGGAAGGGCTCTGTTGAATAAAACATCAGGTCACCAAAGATGTTCAAAGCTTGGTTTCTAAGTTATAGATCAACCCATTTAAATCTGCAGTTCATAAGGAGTTCCAGCCATAGTACCAGACTAGCAGAATAGAAGGCTGTTAGTCATGCTTTGCTTCTCACAATCCACAAGAACTATATGATAAAGTTCAGCAGACCTCTAACAGGAAATTATATTCTTCCCCACCCTGTAATCTGGAGTTCTTATTGTTTCTTCATACCCTTGAGTCTTATTGGGTCCTTATTGTTTCTTCATACCCTTGCCATTACTGTTTTACACCCTTCTGAAAACCAGCAAGAGGACCCAAATGTAAACTTTATCTTAGCCTGTCAAAAATACAGAAGGGGGGGGGGATACACTGATTTAAAATTTTATTCTGTTTATTGGTCGAGGCCCACGCCCCTCTTAAAAAGGTGGGCCTCTAAGAATAAGAGTGCCACTATGATCAGCGGAGTAGTCTTCCAGCAAGCAGGCAGGCAGGTTCTGTGCCTCTTTGCTTTAATGCCATCTTGGGGAACCCCCTTTCAGCCCCACAACCAAATTCAATTTTAGAGAAATTCTCAAGGACAGGCTTCCGTTCGTGGGCAAAGCAAAGACAAAATGGAGGGGCCCAAACTAGCAGCATATTCTTGCTTCAAGCTCTTACTGTCAACCACTAAGCATTACAAGAGAGATTTCAGATGCCCAATGGAAAAAAGAGAATGGGTGGGTGGGTGGGGGAAGCCTTGAATAAAGTTTGGGAAACTATTTAATATGCTATCTTGCGGAAGGGAGTGTGATCGGCTAGTCATTTACACATCACCAGAAAAGGATGAAAGAGGACACTGATTTGCATAAAATTGTCTCTGTTAGTTTTTATTACAGATGCCAGATTTAAAATGATATTTATAATTTAAACAAAATCACAGTGCATTTTATTTGAGTGATGAGGGCTATAACTAGGGGACTTGTGTACTTGTAAGTCTATTTCGTTGCTGTCTATGGATAGAGAACTTCAAGATCCATCATCTCCCTCCTTATATTCTTCATTTTTAAATCAGACTTGGGCTGGACAACTCTTCTAATGTCAAGAGTGAAGAATTTTCTGGCTTCCCCCCCCCCTTTTTTTTTTTTTTTTTTTGGATTGAAAACTGCCAGTTTTAGTGAGGAACCAAAGAGGAAGCATTTCTTACACCTTTCTCTTTCCCACTGGAAGTAACCTTTGTCAAGTGTGAGGATAGAAAAAGTTACATCTTTTACAAAAGTTATATCTCAGAATCCTAGGAAACATTTCCTGTCTCTCCCGAGTGGGAGGAAGGAGTTACAGATTCCTTCCCCAGTCTAGTCTAGTCAACTGTCATTGTGTGCATAGTTTTTGTGTATAGGAAGCCATTCCTATCAAGTTAAGAAAAGGTGATAGGTTCTTAAAGATGAAGAAATACTGGAGAACTGATGGTCAAGATAATGAATACTAGAATGGATAGACATGTGGCCTGACTTAGTTTAAGATGCACCCTCTTTCCCTTCTCATATATAATGTGGCCAGTTGCTAACGATTCTTAAGTTTGAGGTTAAATTGCATATTTAACTAATACTAGGGGGGGAATTATAATAGGAGCCTGTGGTCCGCCAGATGTCATCAGATTCCAACACCCATAAGCCCTGGCTTTCCTGGCCAATGATGGGAGACTTTGTTGTCCGAATGAATGGCCTTCTGGACTGAAGGAAATGAAAGACTTTTTTGCAGTGGGCAGCGTCTAAAGATGATGGATGGACATTCTCTGACTTGGAGGAGTCCTGGGTTAAGATCAAGGGCTTTTGTGGGTTTCTTAGGGGGAAACTCAGTAATGGAAGACAGGTTTCCATGCAGAAGAGTTTGCATATCACTGTTCATGTAGCTACAAGTATCTTGAAGAAGAATGATTACGTTTAATCAGATTGAAAGAGTAGAGGTAAATTGAACAAAGAGACAAATGTGTTTTCTTGGTCATAACATAGGGGGAGGATTTCTGTGACATTTCACATTTTCTCTGCAACCTACCTTTGTGAATCCATAAGCAAGTTCAAACATGTTTATGAGTAATCTGGCCTTTCTCACCAGATTACTCATAAACATGTTCAAATCCACCCATACGCTCAAACATAGGTGGCAGGAAAAAAATATGATGTGTCATAGAAATCCTCCCCCTACTTACGTTTTCATGGACTGTAACCCTCTTTATCAGAATGATGCATATGATAAAGTGGAGTACAGTCCATGGAAGCTTACAACAAGTAAAATCTGTTAATCCTTAAAGTACCATAAGACTTGTTGGTTTTGGTGCAACAGATTAACATGCCTATGTCCCCGCTCTTGGAGATATGACTGGTCATCCCATCCACCCTTACCCCAGGCATTGCTTATAGCGTATGATGTCGAAGGTAGAAGGTCAGGTATTTTATGTCTATATAGGTAACTTTCTAGTATATGAGCTTTCCTGAGCTCCCCTGTCTTCTGATTAAGTACTCATGCCTAGTGGCAGAGATGTAATAAAAACCCACAAAACGATCACACTTTAACTATCACTTGGGTTTGAAGCCTCAAGTACATATGAAGAGCTGGGCTGGATCACACCAAAGATCTCTCTTTGGTGTGATCTATTTTGTGCCCAACCAGATACCAGTGGGAACACCACAAGACAGGACCATAGCATCCTTTACTCATAGTCCACAGTAACTTGTATTCTGAGATGTAGTGCCTCTGAAGGCTTCGTCTCTCAAGTTTCAGGTACTTGTGAGTCACACTTTACTCTAGGAGAGTTCTCATATGATGCTAAACCATCATTTAGCTTTATAAGTATAACAATCAGTGAGTGATGCTCCCCCTCAAATCTCCAGTGAGTTGTTGGGAGACTGAATCATGCAAGTCAAGACTTGCTAAGCTTATCCTCATAATACTGAATTATGATGTAGCATTACTTTCAAAGCAGCTCTGTAGAAGACAAAGTTTTTATTTACCAGAAGGCCATAAAACTTTTAGTCCCATCTGGGCAGATGGTTGAGGTAACTGTTGTGGCTACAGATTCCATCCACAGCTGTCTCTGCATGTCTTTGTGTAGAAAACCATGTCCTTCAGCTTGAGTTGTTTTACTGTGTCTGACGCTATTGAATCGCACAGTATGGATGAACATGAAGCTGTTTGAAATGCTGTTTCTTTGCAAAAGTGACAAACGTCAATTGAGGATTCAGGATTAGTCGTACAATTCTCCAGTCTTTTTTGAATATTATGTGTTCTCAGATATTCTCTACTCTCTCTTTTTTTAAAAAATAATAGCTTTTGGTTATGCCAGCTATTTAATCATTCCTGATAACAGAACTACAAGACTAGTCAGCTTTACATCATAGCAAAAATGTTGAGATAGTGACTGATCTTCACACTAGAATAGAATTCCCTTGTATAAGCTAATTTGGTAGATAGTACATGAAGTCAGAATATGATTCTGAAGGGAAAACAAAGAAATAATTTGATGTATTCACTTTTCTTTCACACTCTCTTGAGGTCCAGCACCATATTATGTGGGACTTGTTTCACATGCAAGAATATTGTTGGCCAGGGATTTGAATGGATGTACATTTGTTTCCTAGTAACATAGGTTGATTCAAAATCTCTGAAATATTAGTGTTCTTTCCATCATCTACATGCTTGTATTTCTGTTCACCATGTATGAGTGTGAAAGCTGGACAGTAAAGAAAGCTGACTGGACAAAATGGATTCATTGGAAATGTGGTGCTGGAGGAGAGTTTTGTGGATACCCTGGGCTGCCAGAAAAACAAATAAGTGCGTCCTAGATCAGATCAAACCAGAACTTTCTATGGAGGCAAAAATGTTGAAACTGAGGCTGTCCTACTTTGGGCACATCATGAGAAGGCAGGGTTCTCTGGAGAAGATTATGATGCTGGGACAGGTGGAAGGCAGCTGGAAAAGAGGAAGACCCAATATGAGATGGACTGATTCCCTAAAGGAAGCCACAGGCTTGAGTCTACAAGAGTTGAGCAGGGCTGTTGAGGACAGGACATTTTAGAAAGTGCTCATTCACACAGTCACCATAGGTGACTTGACAGCACATAACAACAATTCCTCCATCATGGGGAACTATCATAATAGATCATCTTTGTAGAGAGAAGAGATGGGGAATTTGTAGCCCTCCAGATGTTACCGAATTGGATCTCTCATCCGCACTGTTGGCCAAGCCAGCCAAGGATAATGCTACCCGTAGCCCGACAACATCTGGACATACGTCGTCCACTATTAGTATAGACTGGCCAGAAACCTACTCCTACTCTGGGTTTTATTCCAGAGTAAATGAAATCATGCTCATAAGGGCAGCAGATTGCAGCTAATTGATGAGGTGACAATCATGCAAGTAGATGTACAACTGGGCACACATCTGGAACTCCCTGTTGAAACTTATGCTGTCTTATTTCCTCTTGAATAAAATTCCAGTGGGATTCTGGCCACTGTGTCATTCTGGCCAAAGGATTATTATTTACAACAGTGAATGAATCTTATCAATCCAATCAGCATGTTCTTTGAATGACAGAAGGAGGAGGAGGAGGGGAAGGAATAATATATATGCAATTTCAGATAATTGCCCTGAAGAAAACCACAGGAAATATTTCCCATTTCTACCAATTTTACAGAATCAAGAACAATTACCCATTCTTTTGAGCAACACTTTGTTCAAGCAACTTCAATGATAAGAGCTGTTTTTCTAAATCAGACCTACTACATTATTACAGTGCAAGCAGTGCTCAACCAGATGTATTCTAGAGGCTTAACAGGCAGAATATAACAGTGATAGCTGTCTCATTGCTTGTCCTAGCATCTAGAACAGTGGTTCCCAACCTTGGGTCCCTAGATGTTCTTGGAATACAACTCCCGAAAATCCTGGTCAGCACAGGTAGTGGTGGTGAAGGCTTCTTGGCGTTTCAGTCCAAGAACATCTGGGGACCCAAGGTTGGGAACCACTGATCTAGAAGTTAAAGATCTTTCTGTATATGAAAGTTTCTTGTAGCAATCATAGATGCCAAGTGGCACCTGCAAAAAAATGTTGTAATGTGACTCTTTTTTAGAGTGCTAGGCATGCATTACCTTTTCAAGGATGCCTGAGTCCATTTCCATCCTTTCCCCCACCATCCCCCCCCCCCAATTTACATCCCTGTTCAGCAGTCATCTTTCCATAGCTACCTAGCATGCTCAGTCATTATTTAGCTGTGCTATTTCACCTGAGAGCTGGACCATAAAGAAGGCTGACCGCCGAAGAATTGATGCTTTTGAATTGTGGTGCTGGAGGAGACTCTTGAGAGTCCCCTGGACTGCAAGGAGATCAAACCTATCCATTCTGAAGGAAATCAACCCTGAGTGCTCACTGGAAGGACACATCCTGAAGCTGAGGCTCCAATACTTTTGGCCATCTCATGAGAAGAGAAGACTCCCTGGAAAAGACCCTGATGTTGGGAAAGTGTGAAGGCAAGAGGAGAAGGGGACAACAGAGGATGAGATGGTTGGACAGTGTCACCGAAGCGACCAACGTGAATTTGACCCAACTCCGGGAGGCAGTGGAAGACAGGAGGGCCTGGCGTGCTCTGGTTCATGGGGTCACGAAGAGTCGGACACGACTTAACGACTAAACAACAACAACAATTTCACCTGATACTACCCTCCTCCTTTATGCAGTCCTTTATACAGAAGATGCCAGTTTGGCTACAAAGGGGCTCCATGTTAGGAACATGTTAGATTAGTTGGAAAATAGGTCCACGGGTTGGCCTGTTGTTCAGAACCTGCTGCAAGTTATGTAAGCCTGTGGCCTTGACCCCATTTTGTGGCAGTGAATTCTGTCAGTTAGCTCTATGTTATGTGAAATGCTTTTGTCTTGTCAGTTCTGAATCTATTGTTATTGGCTGTCATATCAAGTCGCCAACCTCTGGGACATAGGCAGGAAACATATATTTAATAATATTTAGAATTGTTTTTATTTTAATTCTCCTTTGAGAAGTGAAACATGGAATTTTTGGTTTTCAGAAGACAGACCATGGACACCACAGAAACGCTCGCTGTGTCTCGCCATTGTGTACAAGCTTTATTGCTTTAAATTTAAAATATTTCCTTATGGTTTATTCTTCACAGAGCTTGAGTGTAAGGTAGTTTTCTCACTTTTTTCTGAGCGTATTTGTGTGTGTGCATGCACCCATATTGCAGTTTTCCCTTCCATGCTAGTTTTATTCCTTCTTTGCCGTACAGAAGTAACCACTGCCTGTGATGGCTGTTGGATCCTGGGAATCAAAATCCAAAGAAGTCATTTTTTTCATGAGTGTTGAAATATCTTGGCATAAAAAGACACCTGAAGTCTGGATTCAGCTAGTGTTTGTCTTCACAGATTTACCCTTGACATCAGATACAAGAAGGACAAAACAATGTGCTTCTTTCCACCTGTTTAGAGAAGTTCTGAATTTATTTTCTACTGAATAAAAGCAAGCAAATCTCTGTGACCATTTGGTTTCCATCTCCCAGCTCCCCAACCAAGCTTTTCTTGCTCTTTCTCCTGTTGGGGCATGATGATGACGGCAATTTTTTAAGCTGGATTAACATCACTTGGTTCAGTAGGAGAGTGAGCTGATTGCACTGTGGAATGTAGAGGAAGCTGAACAAAAGAACGAGGAGATTAATTTAGGACAACTGGAAAATCCAGTACGTCCTCATGTCTGGTCTGAATCCTCCTCCTTAAAAATTGAAACCTTGTGTATTATTTTTAGAGTTGATTGAAAGTTCTTAAAGGAATTAAACTTGGGTTTGTCAGGTGGAGGAGGAAGGGTTTCTCCAAGTGATCTTCCACTTGCCCATTTAATTGGTTGTGGTGCCTATTCATATGACCCAAGAAGTGAAGGAGGTGTGAAAATTGATGGAAGAAACATCAGTAATTTAAGATAAGCAGGTAACACCATATTACAGGCAGAACACAGCCGAAAGATGACTTGAAACAACTCCTGATGAAGGTGAAAGTGCGGAAGCACGACTGCCATTGATCATTAAGAAGACAAAAGTCATGACTACAGAAGAACGACATACCTTTAATGTTGAAAGTGAAGAAACTGAAATAATTAAAATTTTGTGTACCTCGGCTAATTCATCAGTCCAAGTGGAGACAGCAGCAAAGAAATCAGAATAAGACTGAGACTTCGAAGGACAGAAATGAAGGCGTTAGAAAAGGTCATAAAGTGTAAGGGTGTGTCATTGGAGACCAAGGCCAAGTTATTCATGGCATTATATATATTCCCAATTATTGTACGAGAATGTGAAAGCTGGACAGTGAGGAGGACCAACAGGAAAACATTGGCTCATTCCAAATATGGTGCTGAAGGAGAACTTTGCAGATACCATGGTCCACCCGAAAGAGAAACAAGTGGGTTCCTGACAATATAAAACCCAGATTCTCTTTGGATATAAAGTGGTGAAACGGAGGTTGCCGTACTTAGAGGACATCATGAGAAGACAGGACTTGTTAGAAAAGACAATAATGTGAAAAGTTGAAGGCAGCAGGAGAAGAGGAAGACTAAAAATGAGATGCATTGACTTAATAAAGGAAGCCATGGATTTGATTTTGCAAGAGCTGAGCACGGCTATTAATGATAGGACATTTTGGAGGTCACTCATTCATAGGGTCAGCATAGATCAGCGGCTACTTGATAGCACATAATAGCAACATCTTATTCAGAATAGTTTCTGTTCCTTCCTGCTCAGACAGTGGCTACTTTCCTGTGACAGAAACTGTAATCCCAGGAAAAGGTGGGATAAAATCAGGATGTGAAGTAGGAAGCAAGATGTGTTTACTTGCACACAATATAGACATAAATCCTTGCTTATCTCATCCTCACAAGCTAGGGTGAAGGTGCAAAATTATTCCCTTCATCTTGCGAAAGAGTGAGATGGCTTACATTGCTCTTCATAAGAAAAGGAGAGAAATAACTGGTTTTGAGCTTTCTTTGCAAGAAAATGTTTTTGCATGGACTTTAAAGGATTAAATTTACCAGAGCAAATGTTGTGGGGTTTTTTTTACAATCAACCTGTCATTTCATTCTTGCTCTGTTTGTAAGTGTGTGCTTTGCTTCTCAAAGGGAAAATATAGTCGTTTTCTGTAGAGACAGTTTATGCAAATTATGGAGACACCTTTGGGGGAAAATTGGATCCTTGACTCTCTCTACCCAGAGGTAATGAATCTCTCGGGGCTTGAATAATCCTCAAGGAGGTGTCTCATTGAGTCGAGACGGCCTATATTAAGAAAAACACAGAATTTATCAAGAATTCCTTACATTTCACAACAAAGGGAGAGAAAAGAGGAAACTAGCTAGTAATCAAAGGTCTACTAATAACAGGTCACAAGTGTATATTTGGGATTCAGAGCAACAAAAACCCTATGCAGACATTATATATGCTGGTATATTCGTCATGCAGAGAAGGGAGTGCTCAGTTCCCACCTCCTTCTTTATTTACATCACCTTTTTATATATGGAGGATGAAGAATCTTAGAGCTGCATTGTCCATGTACATTGGCCACATGGGCTAAGATCCTGGAAGATCAGACTTTCATAATTAATGCAAGTTTGAGAATTCCGCTTTGCTCGGTAAAGAATTTAAGAGTGCTGTTGTTTAGAGAGTATGATGTTCCCATCAGCAAAATGCATTACAAAAAAGATGTACTGCCAACGTATGTTGAAAAATTGCACACGTTTTCTGCCAGTAGCAACCGATAATTGTGATAAAATGCCTGCATTTTTGAGCCATGAAAAAGTATACAAACATTTCTCTATCCTTCTTTAAAATATCTTATCGAAAATATATGCCGTGGCTCGCTTGTCCTTATCAGTTGAAAGCTCACCTCAGCAGATCCCTCAGATAGCCAGGAGTGGTTGAGGTTGTCACTTGAATGTTCCAGAATCCTCACTCATGCCTCTTCTGTTCATCTCAGCTGTCTGTCGGGGGCTACAGCCTTGTTTCAGTTTGTTGTAAAAAAATCACAGCTGCTAAACTTTTAGAGACACTGCACATACATAATTAAAATGTTTTCTATTGGCACCCCTCTCGGAATGATTTTTCATAATGTGCCATCAGCTGTCCTGTCATCCTTTCTAGAAAAAAACGGATCAATAAATTAATATAGTCTCCTTCCTCCCACCGTCTTTCTCCCTCCCTCCCTCTCTCTGTATGTATGTATATATATTTTAAGAGCCTTGAGTTTGCTGTGTTTTTTTTGCTGGCTTTACTACAGAAGTATGATTCAGCATTATATTTACAGTTGGTTGTAACACTTCAGAGTGTGTTGTCCCACAGTGGTCGGAGCAAGAGACCTAAGCTCACATAGAGCAATGAGGGGAAGTGATGGGACAGTGCAAGTGAGAGCTGGCTCGGTTCTTGAAGGCTGGGGTCACAAGGAGCGTTTTTGAATTCTGTTGCAGTGTCTCCAACCACATTCTTTCACAATTGAAGATCCACTGCACCCGTCTCTATTTCTCTGAAGTGAGTTCAAGAGTACCTTCTTCCTAGTATTTGCACATAGGAGTGTAGCCTTACTGCAGTATGTGTGAGCAGGCCAACATAGGTGCTGTGTGCTTCAGCCAAAGGTAATGGGGTTGCTCACTCTGTGTCTACCATTCATTTGTCTGCCCATATGGAGAAAGACCACTGATTCTACATCTCCCAAAGGCTAGCCCGAAACATGGCTCTTCTGCCTCCAGGCTTGGAACTTCAGATGAACTACAAATCCCATCTTTATAACGTCTAGCCAAGAAACATCTGGGACTTTTTTATTTCTCCCCCTTCCACCCATGTTTTGTAATGTCTAGCCTGATGAAAAAATTCCAAAAGACTTGAAAACTCCCCTATGAATTATTCAATAAGGATATTAACCAAACACTGATTCCATGTGATAGATACCCACTGAACTGGGAGTTTCTACATAGTTTTTATGGTTAATAGCAACTGGTAAGAAGACATCACCTTGTCTCAAGGCTGCTGATTCCATGAATTAATCATTTGTTCTGTGAAGAAATAACTGATCTTGGGTGTTCTTGACTAAATGGAACACATAGACCCCCACCTTGCAAATTTACACAGCTCCATATATTATTTTCCATTCTGCACCTGTGCTGAGCTATGCATGTTTATGCTGTGCATGCAAACCCATTACAGGTGGTCTTGTTTTTCCTGACTTTGCACCCTGACTGTATTTGTTGGCTTGGACAACTCATCTTGATCATGGGATTTCACATTCCTTTTTTTAAAAAAGTGAAGGACATCTTCTCCTGTCACCCTCTTTTTCACATAGGTCAAAATTATTTATTGGAATGAATTATGCTCCAACTTTAGGACTATTTATCTCAATCAATTTCTCAGTTTTTTGGCTTTGCGCTCTTTCTGCAGGATTGTTAGAGGGATGCACATTGCTGAGGTGTAGTTCGCTCCTCTAGTTCTGTCTCATGATGTGCTATATCTCTGTCTCTAGATAACTCCAGCATCCAATCCTCTGCTAGAATGGCGACGTGTTCTCTTTTGCAGATGACAGTATTCTATTTAAGGAGGTGCCTGATATGGTTCTTTTAAAAAAAAAAAGATATTCTTTGTCTGAAGGACTGTCTGGTCCAAACCTGATCTACAGATAAAGAACCAGAAGGAGTGAAATCAGGGACCATGGAGTTGGTTAGTAGAGACCCAGTAGGTTCCACTCTTCCCCACATAGGTGAGAAGCATTGTAATCCAGTTTAAAAACTTTCAATTTGGTCAAGGTCAAGACCATCCACTGTATTGTATTCCCAGTTGCTGTGTACAGGGGTGAAAGATAGACCATGAAGAAACTGGTTTGTTTGAAACATGGTGCTGGAGGAGAGCTTTGTGGGTATCACAGACTGCTGCTGAACTGCTATTTCTATTAGCCTTAGCTAGCATCACCAATAATTGAGGCATAAAGACAAACCAGTTGGGCCTAGATCAAATCAAGCCTGAACTCTCTAGAAGCAAAAATGATGGAATTGAGGCTGTTCTACTTTGGACACATCATGAGAAGTCTTACCTTCCCATGATGGTTAGACCTGAGCAGGACCTTCATTATAGGACATATTGAGGTTATTTGTTCATTGGATCGCTGTAGGTTGGAGGCAACTTGACAGCATAGAACAACACCAAAAATGTTGCACGTGTATGTATTAATTGCCATGTACACTTCCATGTAAGTTTCTATGATCTTTTGTCTTCTCTCAGTTCTCTTCCTTCCTTCCTTCCTTCCTTCCTTCCTTCCTTCCTTCCTTCCTTCCTTCCTTCCTTCCTTCCTTCCTTCCTTCCTTCCTTCCTTCCTTCCTTCCTTCCTTCCTTCCTTCCTTCCTTCCTTCCTTCCTTCCTTCCTTCCTTCCTTTATGGAAATGGATCAGATGGACAATCTTCCACCCAGGCAGAATGCTCAAAACTGGGTTGAAGGGGAAGAAGCTGATACATCCCACAAGTATACTGCTGCCACACTTTTGCCACATGCCAATTGAGCCATTGTTTATTAGGGACGTGGTGGCGCTGCGGGTTAAACCACAGAAGCCTCTATGCTGCAAGGTCAGAAGACCAGCAGTCGTAAGATCGAATCCACGCGACGGAGTGAGCTCCCGTCGCTTGTCCCAGCTCCTGCCAACCTAGCAGTTCGAAAGCACGTAAAAAAATGCGAGTAGATAAATAGGTACCACCTCAGTGGGAAGGTAACGGCGTTCCATGTCTAGTCGCGCTGGCCACGTGACCACGGAAACTGTCTTCGGACAAACGCTGGCTCTATGGCTTGGAAACGGGGATGAGCACCACGCCGTAGAGTCAGACACAACTGGACTAAATGTCAAGGGGAACCTTTACCTTTACCTTTGCATGTTTAGGATAGGAAACATCTCACCCTCCAGATGCTACTGACCTGCTACTCCCATGAGCCCTAGCCAGCATAGCCAAGCACTCAGGGATCATGGGAGCTGCGGTCTCATATCTGGAGGTTTTCCATCCCATCTTTCCAAAGATATCCATGGAGGGAACTGCATTTTGTGGGGAACAGGGAGCATTGGTTGAACCTCAGCCCCAACTCAGATGTTAAACATTGCTGGACACAAGTTCTTGTTTTTGCTAAGTTCCTTTTGTGCTTTTGGTATTTAAGGAGAGGAGGCTTCCAGCTTGGTGAATGTGCTTATCAAAGAGAGTAAATATAATTGATCGCTTGCCTTTTTGCTGGAGCATAAGCTCCAACTGTTGCAAAAGAGTACAAGCAGAGCCTTAACCAACTCTTTGCTGTCCTGTAGGGTTTTGAAGCTCTCATTTCCCTTTCTTTTCTTTCTTTGTTTCAACTTTTTTTTTAACACTTCCATGCTTTTAATTATGGCAGCAGTTGTTGGCAATCTCAGAATCTCCTAGCGATTCTATTTAAAAGGGCTATTTTGAGGGGTCCATAACTCAGTAGTTGTAATTTATGGTGAGCTGAAAGTTGGCAATCGGTGAGCCAATTTCAGAATCCACTCTGTGGGCTCTAAATCTAAATATGATGGCAGGAAATGCCTCTTCCCACAGTGGCAAAATATAGTGTTTGGGCTTCTTGAATTAGAGCTTTGTCACAACCTGCTCGCGGCCCAGCACGGCCCACAAATTTTTAACCGAAGATTTAATTTGGAGATAGAATGAAATCAAAGCTCAAGATTTAAATAAAGGTTAACAGAGGCAACAAGAACGGCCAAGTTTCTCTTGCAAAAGGCCTCCCTTGTCTCAACAGAGAGTTGTTTGGGAAGCTGCATTGCCCACATGTGGGAGCTTAGAAATTCACAGCAGTTGCATTAAGTTCAATGCATTCCAGACCATTTGTTTGCATTTTGGGTTTAATGGTTGAATGAACTGGCAGCCTGCTTTTCCCCTAACTGTGCTAGCAGAAACCTGAAAGAGCAATTCAGCTGTATTTCAGCTGAAGAATCTAGTAGCTTGATTTCTTTATAAGAGAGTCAAAGGCTCAGGTAAGGTGTGTTGATGTCTGATCTTAAATATATTGAGCAGGCCCACAGCAGAACCTTAAGAATTTATTTTTTGCATCTACATCTCACAAAATCCCCCGGCCAAAATGGCAGACGTAACGGGCTCAAGTAGTTGATGGTTTGCTTTATGAAGTTGAGAGCCAACCATGGGATTATCTGTTCCATCTCTTCTTCCTTGTTAATTGTGTTCCCACCACCTCTGCTGTCACCTGCATTCCTAATGCTGACTAATCTTCACCATTAGCCAGTGGTGGGTTTTCAAAATCTCTGCTAATACTAAAGCCAGTTGTACGTTAACTAGAATTGGCATTTTGTTTGATAAAAGCTTAAACCATAGTAAGTGTGTGTAAAGGAAGAGAATGTTCATAGAAAAGTAATGGCCTTAGTGGAGAAAATATTGAAAAAGTGTGAAGGTGCTTCCTTCCCTTGTTTTTGAAAGGGAAAGGGGATAACCATTATCTCCCTCCCAGGTTTTCACATTTTTAGGAGTGCACCATTTTTGGCTGATGAATTAAGAATACCATGTGCTTTCCAGGCCTAAGTGTGATAGGCCTGGACATACATAGGGTAAAGATATGTTAGCCCTGCCCACATACTAAGGTTTAAATGGAAGGGAGGGGACATGCACACAAACTCCAATTTCCTGTGCCCACTGTCTTTAGACCTTCATGTATGAAGTATAAAGTCCTGGAGTTGAGGTACTGCATGCAGGGACACAGAGTTCTAGTCTTGTACGTACACCTCATCCACTCATGCCCTCTCGCCACTGAATATGACCTCTGAATATGCTGGGATGCCTGCTGTTTTGCCTTGCAAAGAATTGCTAAGGTGCAGTCCTGCTGAGACCTTCATAAAGCCTGTTGTGAATCAGAAGCCTATGAATAACGATAGAGGAAGCCCACAAATAGCCCTTCACGCTTGCCCTGTCAGCTGGTCAGCTCAAATTCAACACTTCTGAATTTGTAAAGAGATAGCACACTGCCATCTTTGCAAAGTTTCATTGGTAGACTGCACGGTTTCTGATTTGTCTATACCTAGCAAGAATAGATTACCAGGTTTTGTACTTAAGAAAAACCTGGGAGTTTATTTTCCTGATGCCTGCAGCTTTGTTTGGACTGGAAACTGGCTCAGCCAGATTCTGAATTTGACAAGCTTTGCAATCTTTTTTGCAGAAGCTTTAAACTGCTCTTGATGTTTACAAATGTAGGAATCCTGTTGCTTACCATCATTTTTGTTGGCTGGAGGGAGGTGTTCTTGGCCCTCCCTCAGTACTCACAAGTGTGGGTCCATTATAGTTTTTGTAACTCTCATGGGATAGCTGCTTCAATTTTGTTGCTTTTACATATTTTCCTGGATAGCTATGGTTCCTATTATTTGAAAGTAGTAAGAAAAGAGAAATACCTAACATGAGAGGGATAACTCAATAAAAGAAGCCCTGCCTTTTCGTTTGCAAGAGCTGTGCAGGACTGTTAATGATAGGCCTTGCTGGATAGCTCAATGGTTTAGGCATCTGGCTGAGGAGCCAGAGGTGAGGAGTTAAATTCCTCACTGTGTCTCTTAGACAGGAGCTCAACTTGATGATCCATGGGTCCTTCCAGCTCTGGAGTTCTAAGATTGAAGATTTTTGGAAATCATGAATTCATAGAGTCACTGTGAAGTGTGAACAGCTTGGTGGCAATTAAGAACAACATGGGTTCCCATAACAAGTCTTCCTTGTTTTGGCTTTTCCTGACTGCTTTCTGGCTTTATAAATTATGCAGAATCCTTCATATTTCCTTTTCTAGGTGGACTTACCATGACTTCCTGAATAGGTATCGAGTTCTGATGAAAAAAAGAGATATCTCGAGAAAGGAAGACAAGAAGCTAGTGTGTAAAGCGCTGTTAGAAAGCCTGATTAAGGTGAGCAGCATTAAGAGTCTACCCCCTCTATCTCACCTGCGTTTAATGCTGAAGTGTATGAGCCTTGTAGACCATGTTACGTGTTGTCCTATGCACTTCACAGTTGACCAGGAGTTGTGATGTGATCTTATGGACCTTGAAGTTTCTTTGCACTCACCCCCCAGAACTGGTCGGTTCTTCTTTTAAACATGAAAAATATATTTTTTGACATTAATGCATTAAACTGACATGTTCATTCCAAGCTGTGCATATTCACGTACAGCAGGTGGTTGGCACTTTCCCCTATGCATGTGATACTGCCCAGATGTAGACTTTCCCAGGCTATAAGCTATTGCCGTTATTGGAATGCTGGTAGAATTATATCGCCACTTCCTAAGGCAACAGAAGACAAATAAAAAATCTGGTATGATAATGATTTTGAAAGTGCCATAAGGATTTTAAAAAGAGAAGATTTGAGCCTATGTTTGGTATAACAGATTTCACATAGATGTTGTACTCGTTACTACCTATACCAGGAATGAATGAAATCCAGCCCTCTGGGTATTGTTGGACTTGAGTTCCCATCAGCCCTGCCCAGCACAGCGAGTGGTGGAGAATGCTGGGAATTGTCTGGCAACAGTTGGCAGGTAGCACTTTGCCCATCCCTGCTCTGTGCCATGACTTCGAGTGTGACTACATGGTCAACTACTGCAGAATTTGCTCCGCTTATAAAACGAGTGACTTCAAAGTATTTTTTTACTGACTGCATAACACAAAGGCTGATTCAAATCGGTCCCAAAGCAGCTTTTTTGATCCCAAAGCAGCTTCTCCCCCCGCCCCCCCTGCTGCTGGGGAAGCTTCTCTGTTTTCAAGCTGAAATTATTCAAATGGGATTTTTTCCCATGTGGCAAGTTGTGATACATTTCAGTGACATAGGCAGTTCGGGCATGTTGTTCAGGCCCAGGGAGACACCCCTGCATTAGAGATGGGCGCCCACTCACAGGCAGCACCTCGGCTTCCCTTCCCTGCCTCCTCTGGGTGCTGCCTCTGTTTGGGTTGCCTGCCAGAGGAGGCAGGGCTGGGAAGCTCCAAATACCTGTTCGTCTGAAGGATGAACTGACACAAACCGCCCAACCAGTGGTTTGTGTTCATCTCTACCCTGCATTCTTTCCTCTCTCCCAGTTGGCCTCTGAATTTTTTAAAAAGGGGAGGACTGTGGACTTGAATGTGACTCACATTGCATCCAATATGAATGGTGAACTCCCAAATCAATCTGCAGCCCCTGTGTGAGCACTGCTTTAGATTTCAAATGTAATACAGACTGCAGCTCAAATCTCAGCAAAGTATAGTTGCACCTTTTGTAAGAAAGGTGGAATCAGCCTTTTGAGGATATCTGTGATCTGCATCGATGTAATACCTTTGCTTCATTTCATTCAAGTGTAAAACTTGCCATTGCAATTCCTATAGGCAACCCTAACTGCTTGATTTTCTTAAAACCTTTAATGCTTTTTTATGTTTTGGCAAAGGATCCTGACAAGTTCCAGTTCGGCCGTACAAAAATCTTTTTCCGCGCTGGTCAGGTGGCATACTTGGAGAAATTGCGGGCAGATAAGTTCCGTGCTGCTACTATCATGGTCCAGAAGACAGTACGAGGTTGGTTGCAAAGACTCAAATACAGGAGGATGAGAGAAGCAGCAATAACAGTCCAGCGGTACACGAGAGGATGCCTGGCACGCAGGTGAGCATAAGATGCATCTTTCCAAGAGAATTGGCTGCTGTTACAGATGTGCTGTTCTTTAGCAGTGGTAACGTTGAAAATGAGGCACTTTGATATTTTAAAGTAGGGATGGATAAAGTATGGTCTATGCTTGTTTGTTGAAAAAGGCTTATTTTCACTTTTGGAGTCCTTCAAGATTGGCAGCTTTCATATTAGGAACCAGAGCAAAGGCAAACGACCGAAAGATTAAAACTGTACATGCTTTCTAGGGTCTTCCTATAGTTTCTTTAATGGCCCCCTTCATTAGTTTTGAGGCCCTGAGCAGCCTAATTTGACTCCCAAGCTCACTAAAATCGCCCATGCCTGTTTTAAATTACAATCAAATTCATACAGATCTATAAAGCCCTTATGTACTTAAAAGGGCTTTAGCAAGCACCGTCCTACTCCCACCCTTTCCCAAGTCTCCTTCGGAGGCTGTAAAGGAGGGGAAGGTGGTTTGTCTATTTCAGGGGACAAAATTCAGGGACAGGAAATTCATAATCACCCCTACGGGTGCAATGAGTTCCTGACATAGCAATTCTGGTGAAAATATGGGGCTAATTCCAGTGGTAATCATAACTAGAATAAACCCATTGAAATTAAATGAGATCTAGGCTAGGGATGATTGACAAGTCTCATTCATTTCAGTGGGGCTGCATTAAGCAGAGTTTAAATAGGGTTTAGCCCATGGTGACCACCATCAATTGAACTTGTTTCTCAACACTGATACACTTTAGAGCAGCCAAAGTGTACCTACCCGTTAGTAGAAACTGAATTCTATTAGTGCTCCGTAGGAATTATACCTTTGTGAGTGCCTTATCAATACCTGCAAACAAAACCTGTGTTTATGACTGATAACAAATCACAAACAGAGCAAAAGAACAATAATACTAATCTTAGAACTGCAGAACTGGATGGGACCCTATGGATCCTCACGTCCAGCCCCTATCAAGGAGGCACAGTAGGGAATCGAACTCCCAATCTCTGGCTTCACAGCCAGATACCTAAATCACTGACCTATCCAGCATTTGAAAACCATGGGAAGTATGTGACGCTCCTGCTGCAGTAATCAGATATTCTTGGCACTAATGGAATTACCTCTTCTGATTGCCTGTAGTGTATCAGTCTCTGTGGAAGAACTTGATAAGAGAAGTTATATAAAGAATTATCATTGACTCCTTGCCTGCTTGTCCAGCTAGTATTTTATCCATGCATTTCAGTTACCTGCTCTAACTTTGAAACTTATTGTTTGAGAGTTTATACCTGTCTTGAGGTGTGTGAAAGTTTTTTCTCTCCTGACACTGGCACGTCTGTGCTTCCTGTACAATAATGCACTCGTCTTTCATCACATGATTAAAACCAGGGCACCTTGGAGGAATCAAAGTCCATTGGAAACTGGATTAAATTTCTTTTCCTGGTCTTTTTGACTCTTCAAAACATAGGGCAAATCATAAAATGCAGTGAAGCACTCTTAATAGTCTTTAAAAACATGTAGTTTTACACATATTTATTGAGGGAGATGCAATAATAAGCTGGTTGTAAATTCCCCAAGTAAAGGCTGTCAACTTTGGTGGTACACAAGGATACGGACTGCATCCTAAATTAAACACTGCGTTGCAATAGCTTGGAGTCATACTCCCTGATGTTGCCAAACGAATGCACGTTGCTTTAAATGTCAAATCAATTTGCTACTTTTTTTGCTGGACTTTTTGTAGCCGGTAGTTTTGCTGCAGTGTACTTTCTTTTGATGCTTGGGGACTGGAAGAGCTAATCTTGATGAGGATGTCATTCAAGTTTTGAAATGTAAGTTCAGAGCACACAAACTGAAGAGAAATTGAATAAACGCATGTGCTACTTTTAGAATATATATCTTGAAAGGACATAAAGAACGTACCATACACTGCAGCCAAATTTTTGAAAGCTGTCTGGCAAGGCTAGCTAACCTGTTATGCGGACAAGGAAAGGTATTCTTGTCCCATGTACTGAATTTAAAAGTCTATCTGATAACAGTCTTCTAGGTTCCACTTTCCTTTCCACTCATTAAAAATTCTTGAGCATTAAAAAACAAAGATTTAAATAGAGGTTCGGTAACATGAAAACTGAATAGCAACAACCAATTTAGCAACTGCTACAGAGAAATAAGGATTTTTATCTAATAGTGTAGGAACAAGGTCTCCAGCTAAATTCCACTGATGTCTTCACTGGAGCTGACGTCCGTGTAGAAGAGAGTTTCTGCAACAGGCAGGAGCTTTCATGGAGAAATTTAGCTGTTCTAATGATTAATATGGAACTGAGATCCAGGAATTCCATGGGTCTAATATTGCTTTGGCAAATAATTCACTAGACAGCATTAGGCAAGCCACTATAGATATGAGGTGTACGTAAGAATTTCAGGGGCTTGTAAGAACTAGTTTCTTCCAAATCCTATGATCAGCAGCAGATATTTGGCATTAATTCAGCAATTGTATGCAAAAGTTCCTGGGTTCAAGCCCCAACATCTCCATGTAGAGCTGCAAAAACGCCCACCTGACTCCTTGGAGAAATGCAGCCAGTTAAGTGTTGAACTGCATGGACCCATGGCTTCAGTTGGGATGTATGTCCACTAAATAGTAATAGCAGTTTGATTCCAGTTTAACTCCCTTGGATCTTTTGGATCCTTTGATGCAGTATTTAGAATTCCTTCCCAAAGTGTTCTAGTGCACCTCCCTGAATGACAGCAGAAAATTCTTAAGTCCCTCACCAAACTACAGATCCCAGAATCCCCCCAGGATGGAGCCATGGCAGTTATAATGTATTCTGACTGCTGTAACTCTGTAGTCTGTGCTTTCAACATAAAGCAGCTTTCTGCATTCCTGTGGTCTTACATTCCTATGGGCTTATTTTCCTGTGTTTCCTCAAATCTGGACAAGTAGGCAAAGCAGCCCATTTTCAGACTCTGTTTTCTCGTTCTGCAAAAATCAGAAAACAACCAACAAGTTTCAGAAACGGAACATGAAAATGTAAACCCTATTGGAGTTGCCGGTTATTAATTTCCAATAAGGGTGACAATTCTGTGTTTGGAAATACAGTTTTATGTTTCTAAGTTTTGTTAGGGGCATTCTTAGCTTCATTCGCTCTCTGTAATACAGTGTGATAGAACTCAGGTGGTGAGTACCACTCGAAATTAAGAGTAAGCCCAAAAGCATGTTCAAGGGAAGGGTAGCTCAAGAAGGCAACCCACCCATGAGCAACTGTTCAGTGAGAACTGGGCATGCTCAATAGACCAAAAAAAAAAAGAGCGTTGAAAAAGAAGACTAGGGGGATGGGATGGAGTGTTGTAGAAGGGAGCATGCTAACTGGAACCCTGAACAGGAGCACAACATAGTGCAACAAGTTTAATTCCGTGTCCCATCTATAGTTGTTAAATATCTGCCCATCCCTGCTTTTTTATAGATTGGCTGATCGGCTCAGGAAGACAAGAGCAGCCATTATTTTCCAGAAACAATATCGAATGTTGAGGATCCGCCGTGCTTACCAAACAATCCATAGAGCTGCCATCACGATCCAAGCCTTCACCCGGGGGATGTTTGTCAGGAAGACCTATCAAAAGGTGTGCTTGTTGGTTTGAAAATGCCTATGCCTTCAAAACACGGGCAGCTCCAAACTTTCCACGTCAGCTTTGTGGCTGCAGGTTCCTTTTCGGCTTTGTCTTTCACTGAAGACGAAGAGAACCTTCTGAAAATATTCACCTGGCTGCACCAGTAGTAGACATGGTCAGAAATGGAGAGTGGGAGGAGGTGTGAAATCTGGAAGTGTCCAGGCAGCCACTAGTTTTGATTGTGCATCAGAAAACAATACAGTACAGCTAAACTTTTCTAAGGTAAAAAACAAACAAACCCAGGTATAGAGGCGGGGCTGTAGAAATACCCTGGGGGGGACTACCTATGGTCTCCAGAAAACATTTCACCCCCTCCTGATCTGAAATATCTGCATTTTAGATTAGTTCTGGCCTTAGCATTTCTCAAGATTCTATTACTTGCACTCACTGGTTTAAGTCAAGTAGTGTAATGTTGTATTTCTCATATTCTGTCAGGTCATGTGACTGGTGGGCAACAATATATACAAGCCACAACTTCTTAATTACCGGTAATTAATCACTGCAGCGATTTAGACCTTTTGAGTTCAACTAGCAGGGATAAGTAATATGATTTTTACCAGCATCTCTGAGTCTTAGAGGCTGACTGGACAGGTGTTTCGTTCATTGCAGGAACAGGCTGGTTTGCTCTTAAAAACGTTTTTGTTGGAGGAAACCATCCCACCCGTATCAAGGCACCCTCTAATTTTCAGCCCCCAGGGCAGGGCTCCACCTCTCTCAGGTTTGACTCCGCCCCTTCGTGCACACATGACTCTGCCCCCATGCGGGGTTGCATTGTGACTGGAATGAAAGGGGCTGAAAATGATCACTGCGTGGAGGGAGGTGGAGTTGTGCATGCTCAGGCGCACGCCTTAAATGTATGCCCCCTATGCATACATTTCTGATCCCCTGTCAGGAGCTTCCACTTTTTTGGTGGAGGTAGGATTGTTCTGGTTTGGATCAGTTCCAGCACGTATGATTGCTGGAACCGATCCAAAGCAAGCCCTCCAGTTTGAATTTGCCAGTATAATGAAATGGCTCAATAAGCAAGCCACTTCAGGATATTGGCAAATTAATCACTTCCTCTGCTCCTTGGCAGAGTGATAGGAGAAATTTTTTTTACTGTATATAGACTATCACTTATGTGCTGCATCAGTTATAAAAATCTTTTTGATCTTCTTTTTTGCCCTATCTTAAAGGGCCAGTCAAAAAACCATCTGCAGTTGAATCCACAGTGGTGTCTTGGGTTGTAAGCAGTTTGTCAACTGACACTTTAAGAGTAGGCAAAGAAAATATTAAAAAAACCTGACGCTGTGCATCAGTGACAGTCCATATATAGTCAAACGAAACAAAATTCAGTGATTAATTTGCCAATATCCTAAAGTAGCCCACTTATTAAGCCACTTTACAGTATTGGCCGAAACAATTTCTGTGTGAACAGAGGGCTTGATTAAATTGCTGTAATCAAGCCCAGCTATTCCAAAGTGCCCCACATTAGCTTGCTCTCTTAGACTAATTGCTAATAGAATTACATTGCTAAGAGAAATGCAGGTCACAAAATGATGTGGAAGCACACCAAGTATTGGGACCTCACAAAGGAAGTTACGTGAGGAAGTGCCTTTTATTTGGTCAGACTATCAGCCCATTTAGCCTGATATTGTCTGCTCTGACTGGCATCCACTGCCCAGGATCTCAGGCACAGATGTCCTTCACACATGCTACCTGACCTTTCTAAATGGAAAGTCTAGGAACTGGATCTTTAAGACCTTCATCATGGAACACAGGTAGCCTACTCTTAGTCATGACTTGGAAAAGGTGTCTGTTTGGAATTCTGTTTTGTTTTTGAAATGGCATTGAGTGGACTTGTGATGTACAGTAGTACCTCGGTTTACAAAATTAATGCGTTTTCCAGGACGTTACGTAAAGCAAAAAATTCGTAAACCGGAACACAGATTGTGCCATAGGAACAGGGGTGGTGCTATAAACCTCCAGGCACAATGCATCCTGGGGAAACTTCCTTCGCAAACCGAAAAAAACCTGAGGAAAAAACGTAAACCGAGGCATTGTTTTCAACGGATTTCCGTTTGTAAACCGAAAATTACATTAACCGAGGCGGTCGTAAACCGAGGTACTACTGTACCTCAGAGTGAAGTCACAGGCAATATGCAGCAGACACCAATAGCACTAGTGAACCCATAATCCAAGAATGCAACATAGGTATGATAATTACATATGTTTGCATGTAGTCCAGCTCTTATGTCTGAGGAACTGGGCTTGCAGTTAAGCTTTAAGGTGCCACAACATTTTTGTCTTCTTTATTTATTTATTTTATTTTGGTTTTGCCTGAGATGCTAGCACAGAGTAACACAGCTACCTCTTCGAAAACTTGCAAGAGAATCACTGTTTTCCTTCAAGCGCATTTTAAACTACCTCACTGTGGAAACATCTGCCCCAATCTCATGCTCTATATCGCAGAGCCTATGTAGCCCACCTCAATAGCCACATTGTGAAAAGCCTAGAATATACCTTGTCCAGCCATGTTTAGGGTCTTCCTTCCACATATATTTTGAATGTATTAATTTCCTATATATTCAAGAAGGAACTGAAACAACATAATCTCATTTTTCACTGTAGTCAGTTTCAGTATGTACACATTTTTGCTTGGAATAGTCTGAAAATAAGTGGTTTTATTCTTGTTTACTTTATTTACCTATTTATTCATTTGGAAACACCCACCATGAGGGTTAATCTTGCCAGCTCTCTTCTTTTTTTCCAGGTCACTATTCCTTCCCTTCCTTCCTTCTTCCCCATTTTCTTCTTTCTGCTGATCTGGAGGCATACACATTTTCAGATTCCAAAAGCAGTAGTTATTTCAGTGTTCAAGCTGCACAGGCGGAAGCAATTGTTCTGCAGCCCCTCAGAGGACTAGCTTAATGAAGCTGTTTGCACTGAGAGGACCCTCAAGGCAAAAGTGGAAATCTGGAAATGTCATCTGATATCAGCCACTCAGTGAAGAGAACACTTACCTGACAGAAGAGTGTTTTTCTGAGTCATACTTGGAAACACATCCTTCTGGTGAAGTCAGAAGTGCAATTGGTACTCATGAGTCTTCTGCGTGCAGTGGCCAGTGTTTATTTCCTGGTGGTGGCTTTGTATCCACAGACTTAGCCCCAAAATATACTTCATTCACAGGAAGCCTGCCATTAGAAGCAAGCAATTAATTAGTGCACCTGTTCAAGCAAACCTTTGTATCTGAGCCATTATATTTGCAAACAGAGCTTTTGCTTACTTTCTCTTGACCAAAGACGAAACAAAATAAGCTATTTTGCATGCTACAAGAGGTGTGAAAAGCTTTTCCTGTCACAATCAGATGTTTTCAGTAGTTAAGTAATTCCCTCTTTCTAGTTATCAGTGATGTGTAATATATAATCTGGCCCTCATTTACTGATAGCAAAATTTATAAACTGGCATCTGTCCTTTCCTTCAATTTGGATTTTTTTTCAGCACTCAGAATGATGTTGGGACTGTTCATGCTCACCATGGTCCCCATGTTAAAAAAAATAAAGAAGAAAAACCTAGCCACTGTGAACTGTCCATTCATACACATGGACATCCCTTCCAGATCAAGTCTTGAGAAGTCTCAGTACAATGACATATTTGACATATGTTCATTTAGGGAATGCTGGAAATGTAAACCTGTATGCACCACCCAGAGGTACCACAAGACCACAATTTCAGTATTCAGAAGGCTTGGTGAAAAATGTCCTTTTTTAGATTAAAAAATTCCAAAAAACCCTAACCAGCATGGCCCGTAAGGCCAGTTTCTCAAAGCTGTAGTCCAAAATAGTAACTTTTCTAAACTTTGAACCAGTCAGATGGTAGAGTCTTGGGTAAGTTGAGCCTTTGGTCTAGTCCAAGAAGGCAATTCTCATGTTCCCCTATCTTAACTAAGTTTTTTTAACTATTTATCAACAGATGAGAAACTCTGACATCTGAGTGTTCAGCCTGGAGGCAGGCGGTGCAGCATGGCCTCTCCCAATTTGAAGAGGCACTTGTCCAGCGGGCCGAGGCAAAGAGGCAGTCCTGAAACCAGCAAAATCAGGGAGCTGGACAGGGGACAGATTGTATTTGCCTTCAGTGTGGAAGGGATTGTTGTCACTCTCGAATTGGCCTTCTCAGCCACACTAGACGCTGTTCCAAGTCCTCCATTCAGAGCACGTTACCATAGTCTCTCGAGACTGAAGGATGCCTATGATTTATTAATTAGTTAGGGTACAATCAACAGGCATTCAGCCCACTGCTTGGTCTGCTGGGGAATAGACTGGTTCGCTCCTTTTTCCAAGTGATCACATATATTTAATCACTGGAATGAACCAAATTGTCCCCAGAGCATTACCACCTGCACCTTTCTGAGCCCTTATCAGGCATTCTCCTTTTTTTTTTATGCCGATAGGATCACTCTGGTTTGTTTTGTTTCCCATGTGTTATTGCTGAAAATGGCCCAAAAGCAAGCCTCTTGGCTGTTAAGGCCCTTTCTGGGTTTCCGATATCATGAAACGGCTTAATCAGCGAGCCATTTCAAGAGAATGGCAAATTGACAGAAACTACAGTTAAATATTGGGAGGAAAGCGATGAGAAACCTAGACAGCATCTTAAAAAGCAGAGATATCACCTTGCCGACAAAGGTCCGCATAGTCAAAGCTATGGTTTTTCCTGTAGCGATGTATGGAAGTGAGAGCTGGACCATAAAGAAGGCTGACCGCCGAAGAATTGATGCTTTTGAATTGTGGTGCTGGAGGAGACTCTTGAGAGTCCCCTGGACTGCAAGGAGAACAAACCTATCCATTTTGAAGGAAATCAACCCTGAGTGTTCACTGGAAGGACAGATCCTGAAGCTGAGGCTCCAATACTTTGGCCATCTCATGAGAAGAGAAGACTCCCTGGAGAAGACCCTGATGTTGGGAAAGTGTGAAGGCAAGAGGAGAAGGGGACGACAGAGGATGAGATGGTTGGACAGTGTCATCAAAGCTACCAACATGAATTTGACCCAACTTCGGGAGGCAGTGGAAGACAGGAGGGCCTGGCGTGCTCTGGTCCATGGGGTCACGAAGAGTCGGACACGACTAAATGACTAAACAACAAACAACAGTTAAATAGTTCAGGAACACTATTTTTCTCAAAAAAGAGATAAATTACAGCAAGCAGCAGAAGCATAGATAATGTTCTTCTGTATTGTACTTGGGCTACAGCTCTGAGAAACTGGCCATACAGACCAGGCTGACTTAAGGGAGTTTTGGGAACTGTAGTCTGAAAAAGTATTTTTTTCCCCTAAACCTTCTGAATATTGAAGTTGAAGAGGCACATGGTCTTGTGGCGGCTGTGAGTGGTGCATACACATTTCAATTTCCAGCTTTCACTGAACGAACATATGTTACATTTTTCCCTGTACCCTACATTCTCCTGAGGGTCATTTTACATTCCTGTGTTTCGCAGATGCTTATGGAGCACAAAGCCACTGTCATCCAGAAGTACGCCCGGGCTTGGCTGGCAAGGAAACATTTTGTCAAATTCCGAAGTGCTGCTGTGGTTGTGCAGTGCTACTTCAGGCGCATGAAGGCGAAGCAAGAGCTGAAGACCCTGAAGATCGAGGCCCGGTCAGCAGAGCACTTGAAGAGACTCAATATTGGCATGGAGAACAAGGTGGTCCAGCTGCAGAGGAAGATAGATGAACAGGTAAATCCCTTGAATCTCTTTCCTACTGTGAATAAATAGACCTCGTGGATGGTTCAAAATTTTGAGCAAGGTGGGAATAGTGTGCTGGGGGCAAAGGTGCAGAAGAACCATGGATCGTAGTGGGGTTTTGCACTGGCCAACCGTCCTCTTCCCCAGCTGCAGCTTCAAAGTCTCTAGCATTTTTGGAAATCATTAATCCACATTCATGCCTCATAGGTCTGCAAGCGGTCGTTAAGTTTTGGGTAATCTTTGTATGCCTGTTCCTACCAGTAGTCCAGTCGTATTGATCATTACCTTTGTTGAGAGTTGATGTTTTCTGCAACATTTCAGTTACTGTCCAGGACTTCCTGGAATACTTGACAAAAATGCCCAGTAGTATGAAAACCAAGGTTGGGGAAATTTTGGCCCTCTGGGATTGGTGGGACTGCAGCTTACATCTTCTTTGACTGTTAGTTACACTGGCTATGACTGGAGTTGCTGTTGAACAACATCGGGGGGGGGGGGCACATATTCTCCACCTCTTTTCCTTAGAATATACCAGCCTTCCTCAATCTGGTTCCTTCCAGATCATGACTAGAGCGGATCATAATTGCGGTCTAGCAGCATTCGGGGGAACCACATGTTCCCTTCCAATGATTCAAACAGGAAGTTGAGCTGTGATGTGTAGCTTATTTTTGCATTTGATTAGTTTGAAAATTGGTGTGCCATTTTCTCAGTTATAAATACCCGAGGTGGCTTGATATAAAAGCAATTTAGAGAAATGCAAATTCACAAAAACCTTAAAGGCAAGCAGCAGGAAGTCCACGCAGGAAGAACCAAGCAGATTCTAAAATGAAAATTGATAACAACTTCCCAATTATTGTTTGATAAACTCCTATATAAAAAGAAGACTCAGTAAAGACCAGAGGTTATATAATTAGCTTTTAAAAGAATATTGTTTTGTTACATGGAACTTTGGTACAGCAAGCTTGTTTGGCCAAAAATGTAATTTATTGCACTATGTGCTATGTATAGTGTTTGCTAAAATCCACATTTTTCAGCATCTGCAGGGGAGCTTGGAACCAATCCCCTGTAGATATGGGGATTTTACTGTATGCAGAACATGATATTGTTTGTAGCTACTTTTGAGGGAAGGCCAGTTTCAGCAACTGTTTCAACCTCCCCACTCATGCTCACAAAATTAAAAATGAAAGATGAGTATAATATTCTAAGGGCTGGAGATGCATTCGTCTGTTTGGTCACTTTTACAGGGATGATCAGAGAGCTGCCCATTCAGATTTTTAAAAAAGCTATAAATTGCCCCAAACCAAGAGCAACTGAATAGACTTCTTCTGAGGCTATATTCTCGTCTAGAGAATAACTAGTCCAATATCTGGACATAAGAATTCAGTGCTTCTCTTTGTCATCCCTCGATCAGGAAAGGAATAGCAGGCCAAAGATGGCTATCTCCTTTATTGTTACCTTAGCATGGCTTTTCCAGCAGTCAATAGTGATAAGCGATGGAGGAACTGCACAATGAAGACTTAGTAAGAAATCTTTGCTTGGCAGCAGTTTCCTTTTAACATCATGACAAAACTGCACACTGGAGGATTTTCTCTGCAAGACTTTCAATTGTCTTACTTAATTCAGTTTGAGCCAAGGTTAAGCAAGGCGACGCTTACAGCTTTTCTTCTTTTCTTTTTTCTTCCTTTTTGGTGCACACAAGCTGTCAACTACTTTTTGGCATCTTTGATTTTTTTGTGAAATTTATCTTTGGGCACTTAAGAGAGTTCCCTTGGCCAAATCTGTTCCCTTACCCCACCCCCAAGAAGAATGTCAAGACACAGGACCATAGTGGACCAACAAAAGGGATCCTTTTACTATAATTCTGTTTGTATACCAATGTGTTCCTCCATTCTTTAAAAAAACAAGGCAGGTCTTCCAGGCAAAGCGGTTTTGCCTGTTGATTGCTTTTAGCTCTTTTGACAGATTCATCCAGGGACAGTCTTGCCACTTATCATTCTAATCCTCTTGCAGTCCTGAACTTTCAAAATCATCTAGCAGTGGTTCCCAACCTTGAATCCCCAGATGTTCTTGGACTAAAACTCCCAGAAGCCTTCACCACTAGCTGCTCTGGCCAGGATTTCTGGGAATTGTAGTCCAAGAACATCTGGTGACCCAAGGTTGGGAACCACCGATCTAGAGAACAATGAAGAACTTAGAAATTGCTGTGCCATCTACACCCCTTGAGCAAGACTTCCTGCTTCTTTCTAGTCGCCCAGTGCTTTATCTCTTCCCACCAACCATCACATAGACAAGCATATGCAAATACACACACGCACACTCCCTCTCTCATTTCAGTTTCTCTGAGACAATCACTTATTGCTGTTCTAAAGACACTTAATGAGATTCCCAAACCTCCTTTCTGCCTAATTTCATTTCAGAGCCTGTCTGATAGTTATTGGCTCTCATTCATTTTGATGGCATCCCTATTACGTGGTATTCTTCAAAGCACTCCCTTGTCAGGGCTTAAAATTGGAACAAGAGAAGATCTGCCTGCAATAAAGAGCTGAAACTGGCTCCTAAGGGCATTCTAAATTTGTTTGGTCACTTTCCTATGGGATCCAGCAGGCTCTATTTGCTTGTTTATTAATCAATTAGTTATAAACACAGACATACGCGTCCTACAGTGAACTAAGGGCTGTTCTCGTGCTCCCCATAACAACCCTGTGAAGTAGGTCAGGCTGAGAAAGGGGGTGGCTTAAGGTCATTCTGTAAATTTCATAGGACCAAAACCGAGACCACACATTTGGATAGTCTCACAGGCCTTTAGCTTCACCAATATGCAGATGGGTTTTTTGGTCATAGTTACATTAAGAGCAGAATATTTGAATGCAGATTGTAACCACCACAACAATATTTATTTATTTATTAAATTTATACCCCACCCATCTAGACCGAAGTACATATGTACATGAGGAATTAGTAAGAGGACGTCTTAATGGGTAGAAAATTTATAACCTGCCTTTCCACTTAGAGGGGTGCCAAACCTGGATTACAGACATTAGATGATTATAAAATTCTGCATCTGACATAGAAGACTAGAGTCCAAAAAAAGCTTACATTAAGTAAAACTCATTAGTCTATACGGAGCTGCAGTCTTTGTTCTTTTTGCTGTAATAGAAAAATAAATGAATCTGGTGAATATCAATAAAACATCTGTGTCAATGTAAGTATAGAATGGTATTGATGGTTGTTGTGGGTTTTTCGGGCTCTTTGGCCGTGTTCTGAAGGTTGTTCTTCCTACGTTTCGCCAGTCTCTGTGGCCGGCATCTTCTGACTCCTGTCCTCTGAAGATGCCGGCCACAGAGACTGGCGAAACGTTAGGAAGAACAACCTTCAGAACACGGCCAAAGAGCCCGAAAAGCCCACAACAACCATCAGATCCCAGCTGTGAAAACCTTTGAGAATACATAGAACGGTATTACGCGTACTTACATGAGGGTCGAGGGACTGGTGAGACACATTTTTAAAAACTTGCTTGGGTGGCAGTAGCCAAAAAAGAGCCTAAATCTTTACTAATCTTTGAGAGCTATATGCAGTTTACTTTTTGGTACTTCTTAAGGAATACTTATTATTTATGAGAGTCTGTTAATCTAGAGAAATGGACTTTAGTCCACAAAAATTATGTCATAGCTAATGCATTAGAATGAGGTCACCATAATTGACTTAACAGCATGCAGTTATTGGCTGGCTGGATAGCTCAGCGGTTTAGGTATCTGGTTGTGGAGCCAGAGGTTGGGAGTTTGATTCCCCACTGTGCCTTCCGGGAGAAAAGCCAGCCTGGGTGGCCTTGGGCAAGCTGCACAGTCCCAAGGCCCCACAAGAGGGCAATGGTAAGCCACTTCTGAGTAAGCCACTCTCTACCTAGAAAACCCTGAAAAGGGTTGCCATAATTCAGAATTGAGGGCACACTATTATTATTATTAATGCATTAGACCTAAATTCAGTTGCTTGTTCTGAGTAAACCCATTGAATCAGTTGTTTAGTGGTGAGACAGCATATGTGAATCCAATTGATTCAGTGGCTCTACTCTAGTTGAACATAGGGCAGAGTCTTTTAAGGCAAAGATAAACAATTTCAGTGGGTCTGGGGCCAGGTTTTGCAGGGAGGTTGCAACAGGACACCAGAGGGACAGCATAGACCATGTGCAAAATGCCAAAAAAACAAACAAACAAACAAAAAAGGCTGAATGGGTACTAATTTTATTTTTTTTATTTTTTAAAGGCTGGATGGGTACTAACTTGGAAGTAGCTGGGCATTCACTTCCAGTTGTTGTTTTTCAATGGTGCCTTTTGGTATTAATCCTGCCAACCTAGCAGTTCAAAAGCATGTAAAAATGCGAGTCGATAAATAGGTACCACCTCGGTGGGAAGGTCACGGCGTTCTGTGTCTAGTCGCACTGGCCACGTGACCACGGAAACTGTCTACGGACAAACACTGGCTCTACAGCTTGGAGACGGGGATGAGCACCACGCCCTAGAGTCGAACACGACTGGACTAAATGTCAAGGGGAACCTTTACCTTTACCTCTTAGTATTAAACATGAATATGACGAATTTAAAAGGTGAAATGCTGCTCCTGGAGGATTCTAGGAGCAACCATTTGCCTTTGGAAAAAGCAGATGGGATTCCACATTTTGCCTATCCTGGCTTTAAGGTGTCACAAGACTATTCTTTTTTTCCCCTGTAACAAGACTAACATGGCTACCCACCCACTCCTGGAAATTATTAATTGTATTAGAATGCCTTTTTTTAAAAAAAAACTTTGGTCGTTGAGAGAGTGGTGCACACAATGCTAGAAACCTACCAACCAATAATACTAATTTATTATTTTAAAACTGTTTGCAAACATTCTGCCCTTTTTGGTGTCTTATTTCTCTTGAGAGATGCTGGGCTGTGTTCTTATGTTCCGTTGCCTCACTCACTGCAGAACAAAGAATACAAGTTCCTGAACGAGCAGTTCTCCACAACCACCTCTGCTCATGCAACAGAGATGGAGAAACTGAAGAAGGAACTGCAACAGTACCGGCAGAAGAAAGGGGACAGCAACCAGATTGCAAGTTTGCAAGAAGAGATGGACTCTCTACGGCTGGCCCTGGAAAAAGCTCATGGGGAAAGAAAGATTGTAGAAGACACCTACACAAAAGAGAAGGATATGCTCCAAAAGGTAATGCTTTCTAGAAACTTATAAACCGTCTCTCATGGCCAGAATTCTGTTGGTTGGTTTATGCTGGCTTAAGTGCTGTGCCATAAATCGTCGCCGTGAACGGCCACTACTGAAGAAGTCACTGCTTGTATCCCTCGTCACACATGTGAGTTGGTAAAATGAGGAATGCTAGTGGCAACTCATTAACTAGGGGCAATTTGACACTATGTTTTACGTCATTGCACCAAATCTTGGTGTAATGGAACAGTTGGATTCTGGCCATAGTATCAAAACCAGGCTTTGGAAGTGACAGGTTCCAAGTAAAGTGGCTACATTAAGATTTGTTTGTAACAAGAGTGTGGCAATGTTACATTTCAAAAAGGAAACAAGTGGGAACAAATATTGTTGCCATAGTTTAATGATTTGCTTCTAGATACTTCTGAAAGTTATGTTTAACGGCATTTTTAGAGATATTTCATCAGGAATTGTTTACCTTTCATCCCATTGTCTCATCCATCTTTGGGTGTGTGTTTTTTTTCCTCAGAAAAGAAAATGTAAGAAAACTTAGGAAAAAGTATTAAATTATATGTCAATTTTTTCAAGGAGGTAGCTGTGTAAAAATATGCAACCAGCTAATATTGCAGCCAATTACTTCTTTTGTTTTACATTGCCATAATTTAGAGCAAGAAATTACTTCTTAAACAGTAAAACGAATAAGGGGAATTAATTACTTTTTGAAAAGTAACTTTACAGTGTGTTTGAGTCCCTGTCTTCTGCTGCTGGCAGTCCCTATAAACTCTGTTGTGGACTGGGCTTGACATGCAGGCGGCAAAATGGCAAATGCGTTTCAGTATAAGAAAATGTAAGGTAATGCAGATTGGGGAAGAAATTCAAAACTTTAGTTATCAGCTGACGGGTTCTGAGCTGTCTGTGATGGATCGAGAAAGAGATCTTGGTGTGCTGGTGGACAGCTCGATGAAAGGGTCAACCCAGCGTGCGGTGGCAGTGAAGAAGGCCAGTTCCATGCTAGGTATCATTAAAAAGGGGACTGAAAATAAAAAAGCCAACATTATAATGCCATTGTACAAAACGCTGGTAAGGCTGCACCTGGAGTATACCATACAGTTCTGGTCACCGCACCTCAAAAAAGACAGAGTGGAACTGGAAAAGGTGCAGAAGAGAGCGACTCAAATGATGACTGGGCTGGGGCACCTCCCTTATGAGGAAAGGCGACAGCGTTTGGGGCTCTTTAGTCTAGAGAAAAGGCGCCTGAGGGGGGACCTGATGGAGACGTATAAAATTATGCAGAGGATGGATAAAGTGAATAGAGGGATGCTCTTTTCCCTCTCACGCAATACTAGAACCAGGGGACATCCACTCGCATGGAGTGTTGGGAGAGTGAGAGCAGACAAAAGAAAATATTTCTTGACCCAGCGTGTTGTTAGTCTGTGGAACACCTTGCCACAGGATGTGGTGATGGCATCTGGCCTAGAGGCCTTGAAAAGGGGGTTGGACAGATTTCTGGAGGAAAAGTCCATCGCAGGTTACAAGCCATGATGGGGATGTACAATCTCCAGGCTTCAAAGGAAGGTACTTCAAAATGCCAGGTGCAGGGAAGGGGTATCAGGAGACAGGGGTCTGGTTGTCTCGTGTGCTTCCAGAGGCCTCTGGTGGGGGCCCCTGTGAGATACAGGAAGCTGGACTAGATGGGCCCTTGGCCTGATCCAGCAGGGCTCTTCTCATGTTCTTATGCACACACAAACCACAAAAGCGCTGCTGATGGCTACCAAAGTCTTAGTAACTCTCCAGTAGCCCAGTCATATTTAGATGATGATCTTGGTCAGTTTTTAATTGTACTACATACGGGCTGCTTTCTTGGTGACTTTTTAGTTTGCAATAACATGCATGAGATAAACCGAACAGCTGTGTTCTTATCATAGGGAAAACGAATGCACCAAGACTTTTTGCATTTCTACTTTGGTCTTCCTTCCCCTCATGTGTCAAACACATGGAGTCACTCCTTCTAATGCAGTTTGAACTTCCTTTATATATTGAGAGTTTGCTCCCCACGGGTTCCTTCTTTTCATTTAGGGTTGCTTTTTAATGCCCTGAGTAATTATTGATAAAATAACCTCTGTAAATTCTGCCTGCCAAGATGGAAGGGTAGTGTATGAACATAGATAAAATTAAAGTGTTGTAGGGATGTATGAGACTTAGGAGGCATGCATTGTTAGTCTTAACTGAGGCAGCAAAAAAAAAAAATCTTTATTATACTGACACATAAAGCTTTCATTCTCCGGCAACTCAGAATCCACATACACTCTGGGTAGCAATTTTCCAAATTATACTTGTTCTGCTTTGAGCAGCAATTTGTGTTGACTGAGAAGAACACCGCAGTGAAATGTGGGGCATTGGCCCGTAGTCTTGCCCACACACATCACAATGGAACAATATTGTGTGCACAGATATATTTTATCCCAAGTAATTCAGTGCAGTAAGACTGCTATGTGGAGATAAAAATGACCTTGTGTGAATAAGGCAATGTCTCTCAGATTTGCCATTTTGGGCCCAGTATAAGCAAAGTCTACACTGATCTTTGCTTTCCAAAACAAAATAAAGTTTCATGTGTTGTGAGAGAATCATTCCTCCATTTCGGAGGAGAAATCACACATTAAAATATAGAGTGTCTTGGCTTCCAGTAGTTGGAATGGCTTTGGAATCCAATAGCAATGTGGAGTCTTTATCTCAGATGTCCTCAGAGCTTTAGCCGGGGAGGTGTTTGAAATTCACTTCAAGTTTTATGGAAAACATTTTGGTGCTTACACATTTTTTTTGTCTGTTTCTTTTTAAAGCACAAGTTAGAAATCTGTCTTCAATATTCTGTGATGCTATACAGAGCCCATTCTTCCCACTATGTCTGTAGAACATAGCGGGATGTGACTCCTATTTAAATAAATTGCATTCTGAGAAGCAGAACTGACCATTTCCAAGATGAAACTGGAGTAGGAAGAATTTTCTAGGAAAGTACGAAGAGAAAAAAAAAGATTCTTTGAGAGGGGAGAGAAAAAACATTTTGTTGGTGTACAGATAGTTGTTGCTGGATAACTCAGTGGTTTAGCAATTAAAGGTTGGGAGTTCTGTTCCTCACTCTTCCTCCTATGAGTAGAGCCCAATCTGTGTGGCCTTGGGCAAGTGGCACAGGCCTAGGGCACCTCCAGAAGAAAGGAAATGGTAAACTACTTCTGAATATTCTCTACCTAGAAAACCCTAAAAAGAGTTGCCATAAATCAAAATTGACTTGGCAGCACCTGATGATGGTGATGGTTACAGATACAGTATCCAGGTTTTTTAATTCCACAGGCACCTTCATCGGAGCATATGCCCATGTGACTGAAAGACTGCTTATTTCTAAGCAATAAGATGTCTGTCTGGTAGAATACCTGGCAGAGACAGACCTCCCCCCAACCCCCGCACACACTCCCCCCCCCCGCACAGCCCGTTTGCGCCTGCGTGCAAGCATGCCCGCACAAGCGCTGCACTGTCCTTTGCGCATGCGCACGAGCGAGCGCGCACCCATACAAGCATCCCCTGCTCCTTTGTGCATGCGTATGAGAGCGCACACGGTCCTTCGCGCATGCGCGCACACGCAGGGGGGTGCCCCGCCTTCCCCAGCCGGTCCGCAGGGCTAAAAAGGTTGGGGACCGCCTCGATGGGCAGAAAGATGATAAACAGATGCTTCCTCCCCAATCTCGGAAGGATTGTATCTTCTGAGGTGTGATACTTCTTCAATACAAAATGTTTCAGCAAGGGGGAAAAAAATCAATTTTTGAATTGCTTTCCGTTTCCTTTGGAGGGGCTGGTGTGGCCTTGAAACTCCCTCTGCTCCTGCTTTAAGCTGCAGGTGTTCAGTTGATGCAGAGCCTTCGCCAAACGTCTCCAGCCTTACTAATGTCTTCCATGGGCTGAAGGTGCTCTAGAGCTACCCAGAATTTTCCTGTTACTGCAAGTTACAAGGGAAGAACTGGAAGGCATGGAGGAATTCTGTCCACCATTACCAATCTTCTCATCAGGGATTCTCTGATATGTTTCCAAGAAGACAAGTAGAATGAATAGAAACCTCTCTTCCTTTGACGCACAAAGCAGACACTGTTCATAACTAAACTCTATGTTCATTTTTTTAAAAAAACTTGACAAGTTGCAAGTCCTTGTAACGTAGCATCCAAAGCAACTCTTCAGAGTCAGGTGTTAAGGTTACATTTTCACCAAGGTGTATAGTTATTCCAGCAATTGAAGAAGAACAAGGAACCGGTTTAGGTGTGAAAGCCAGCCAGGTGAAATTCAGCCGTTCTGTGGAAGTTGGCTGAACTCAGGTTGACCTACATTGCAGATGATAACATGACTCTCTTGTTTCCTCTTTAGCGGATATCAGACTTGGAAGAAGAGAATGTGCTGCTGAAACAGGAAAAAGAGGAGCTTAACAACAAAATTCTGGGTCGGTCACAAGGTAAGGAGGAACGAGGTGTGCCTTAATTAATGCAGATAATGAGCTAAAGAATGTACTGTACATTTGGGTGGTTTTATTTTCTCGTATATTATTGTGATTACTTCTCTCTTAATTGCTTGACCGGGACATGAGAGAGAGATAGCTCTTAGATGGTGGAATACTTTTCCTCAGAAGACTAAGTTGACCCCCTCCTTTTTATCTTCCCATCAACAGCTGAAGACCCACCTTTTCAGCCAGACTTTTAACTTTAACATGTAACTTTTAAAGTGAGTCTCTGGATGCTGGCTTTTAGCTTTTCAGTTTGTAGCTTTGTTTTTAAAGTTAATGCTTTTAATCACTTGACATATTTGATTATTACGATAGTTTGATTTGTTGTTGTTTTTTAAATGTGTTATTGTGTTTTAATTTTACTTGTTTAAACCTTGTGAGTCTCCTGGAGTCCTCTAAATGGAGAGAAAGGCAGCTTATGAAGGAGACTAAATAAATATGTTCAATAAATAAATAAATACTCATAGCTGTGAATGGTGAACTGGTACTTGGTAATTGTCGGACAACACCCCTTCTCCCCTTTCCAAAACCATTTCCTGGGTCCTGCCTTTCAGAAGTTTTATAGCAGTCCCTGTAGGAGGTAATTAAGTAAAGGATGAAATGTTTCAGGTAAGGGTGGGCAACCTGAGGGGGGGCATATATTATTGAACTGCATTTCCTATCATCCTTGTTCAGTGGCTGTGCTGGACAGAGCTGACGGGGAGCTGCAGTCTAAATACATATGCAGGGCCCTGGTTTGTCCGCTGAGATAAAAGATTTCTTGTCCTTGTCTGGGGTTCATTTCTGGATTTAATCACAGCAGCACCTAAGATGTGGCAGGGGGCTACTTTAGAATGTCAGCAAAATGAATGGCAGTTTAGGAACAGCTATATTTAAGAGGCAGCATTTATAGCATGATGAAGCATCTGTTGAACATAGCATAGCACTATGAGCAAATTATTTTGAAAGCTGATGTAGACATTGAGAAAGTAAGAGAGAAAACAGCTGAGAAAACTATAGTTTGCATGAAAAATACAAGCGCTTGATTAATACCTTTTTCATGGATTGAACTGTAGAAGCACATAGTTCTGACAATCATTTCTTTTTCATTATTGCTTGACTACATCAATCTGTGTTGATTGCCTGGATAAGTCTTAATTGATCACTAGAATGAATCTATATATGTCTCATGCAGTAATTTTGAAAGAAAAACATAGTTTTATTGGATGTAGATGTTGTGTGTATGTAGAAGGAGGGTTGTGGGAGAGAAGAGAAGATGCCTTTAATACCATAACAATAATAAACATTTAAACGTATGTTGGCTGGTTAATTGGGAATACCTTTTACTCAGTTTAGAATATCTAAATTGATGATTCTGATCACTTAATTGATTAAAAAGTTGCAGCTCTTTTTATTTAATACAAAGCAGATGGAGGTTGTGCATCTAATTTTAGGCCTTAGAGATTTATCTTCTAAAAGTTCTTTGTTCCCATTGCTCATCATTGTGGAAATGGGCAAGTAATTCATTGCCATTACTTGTTATGCTGTTTTAGAAGTAACTTATCATATCATTTATTATGTTGTTCGTTGCTTTCTCATTATTTTAAAAAAGTACACCTTAGTACTGATAAACAAACATTCATCCTGAAAAATACAATTAAAATGCCTCTAAAATGCTTCAAGATACTCTTAAAAATCAAGTTAACAAGTAACTTTGTTATGTCGACCCTAATAGGGCCTTCAGGGTGAGATATTTAAGGAATAGTTTTATCACTTCTGCACTTCCTAATGAGTTTCCATGGCTGACCGGGGATTTGAACCCAAATCTCGAGTCGTAGTCTGTCACTTTATCCACTGCACCACAGCAGGTTTTATAACAACTAACAGACTAGAAAACATTATTCATTATATCACATTTTCACTGAAGTGGCTTTCTTCTTACTTGTTCTGTTAGTTGTTATGCGACTTTATTACACTGTCACAACCAAAATAAAAGACACAAATAAACACACTACTTATAACTGGTTTTGAAAACAGGATACAGAAATCCTAGAAATTTGTGGAGAATTTTGGAATCAAATTTTGGAGTACAATGTTCCTGTTACATCTAACTGTGTTACTGGTAACTAAAGCCAGCAACATAGAGCAGTTTGTGTAAGATTGGAGGCTAACAAAACGTTTTAAGAGCACTGACAACTGTTTTTTCAACCCATTCCATGAACATGGTCTAATCATGGATGTTAGCAGTGTTCCCACTGGGGAGTGAAAAACTCAACTAGCATGCTTATAATGTCACAGAGGTGTAACGGCTGCCCCAGTGCCTTTCAGCCACAATGCATGAGTTAAACCATGTCAAATCCCCCCCTTCCCTTCATTTCTCCCACAAGATGAATTTGCACAAAATGCAAGTGAGGAAAATCTCCTGATGAAAAAGGAGCTAGACGAAGAGCGTGCTCGTTATCAGAACCTTGTGAAGGAGTATTCGAGGCTAGAACAGAGATACGACAACCTGAGGGATGAGATGACTATCATAAAGGTAATGGGAAACTATTTTTAACTCTATACTCTATTGAAGTATTAGTAAATCATATTCTGTCAACTTTAATCCTTTCTCAGTACAAATGTTTACCACAGCATTTACAGTACAGCACGTTTGCAAATAATTCTTCTTGCTGTTAGGTGCTTTCTGTTTGATTAATGCTGTTTATGTGGGTCCTCCTTGTTTGAAGATAATTATTTCTCTCGCTCCATATATATATTCTTCTTGCTGTTGTGTGCTTGTTGTTGTCTTATATAGAGCGAAGAATATAGAAGAATAGGGCTGTATGTTTTGTTTTCAGGCTGACTTGCATTCCTTGAGGACCTGCAGGAATAGAAATATATTCTCCACTCCCACCCTCACAACAAATCCTCTAAAGACAGAAATATTTTATTGGGCAGGGGACACCAGGGGGGAGAAGAGGGCAGAAACGCCACCTTCACCACTAGTAAAACCAATGTTTTTTTGTGCGTGCGGAATTATCTGGGGGGAAATATTCAGTTCCGCGTTACCTTAACAATTGGTTCTTGGTCTCTCTCAGTGCTAAGTAACAAATGGGAGTCTCTCTCTTTTTGGACAGCAAACCCCGGGACACAGAAGAAACCCATCTAACCAGAGCAGCCTAGAATCTGATTCTAATTACCCATCTATTTCTACGTCAGAGGTTGGAGATACAGAAGATGCAATACAGCAGGTGGAGGTATGGAAATGACATTCAATCAGAGTTTGGCGTATGGGCGTAGATAGGATTCTGCACAGTGAGCCATCCTCCTTTAATGCCATGGCTCACTCTGGAAGTATTCTGAATGAAATAGATTTCTGAGAGACACAAGGGTAAATGTTTGGCTATTACTGTTTTCCTATGCTGCTGAAAAGCCAATACTGATAATTTATCTGAAGCAGCAAATGTCAAAACCTCAGAACCTGCACTTTGCAAGTCATGCCATTTATATATTTTAATTAGCCGATTAGTGAGGATTAATTGTTAAATACACAGTGTTAGTAAACAGGGCTATACACAGAGAGCATTAGGTAATTATGATTAAAAATAAAGTAGGCACTTAATAATACATTATATAGCATTCTGCCTTTTCAAAATTGTCTAACGAGCTCTTTTTTAACATACATTCATTCATTTTCGTTCAGGTTTGTTTTCCGAAAGAGTACGTTTTCCAGCTTCAGTGCGCTTTTAGTAGAATCAACTTTTTAAAATGACATTAAAAACAAAAAAGCAAAGCAAAGAAGGCTGCTTATATACCGCCTCATAGTGCTTAAAGCACTCTCTGGGCGGTCTACAATTTAATTGTGCAGGCTACACATTGCCCCCCCCCCCCGCCATGCACACAGCTTGCCCAAGGCCACACAGGCTGACTCTACTTCACAAGAGGCACAGTGGGGACTCGAACTCCCAACCTCTGGCTCCCCAGCCAGAAACTTGACTCACTGAGCTATCCTTGTCTTACTCTTCCTCTCTTATTAATTTTTTTAGTCTTCTAGTCAGTTTGTTTCTCAGTGCTGAAGTTTCCCCCTCTTTTAAAGATGAGGTCAGGATTGGTAGTTAGCTAACCTTGGTAGCAAGAAAGATGGTGATGGCTTTCTGAAATACTAAGAGTGCAGTTACATGATCAAATACTGTAGGAATTGCTCCACTTATGAAACAGATGGATTTGAAGTATTTTTTACTGACAGATCATACAAAGACTGATACATCCCTTTTTGATCCCAAAGCAGTTTTTCTTTCCTCTCTGCTGGTGGGGGGCTTCTACTTTTTCAAGCCAGAACAATTTGAAGGTTTTTCCCCATGCAGTTAGTTGTGATGTATTCTTATGAAAATTGGGGCATATCTGTAGATAGTGTTTCAGTAATATAGGTGGTTGGGGTTTGATGTTCTGGCTTTTAGGAGGAGGGACATGCAAAAGCAAAGCACTGGGATTTTAATGTGGGGGATTGGATGGTAGTCCTTAATCCTGTCAAACACAGTAAACTTCACATCATGTGGGAAGGCCCATTTGTTGTGAAGCCAAAGATTAGTGCTGTTAATTCCTTAATTGACAGGTCTGAAAGTGGACTTTGAAAGTTTATCATGCTAATACCCTGTTTCCCCGAAAATAAGACCTAATCTGAAAATAAACCCTAGGATGATTTTTCAGGATTTTTTGTAATATAAGCCCTACCCCAAAAATAAGCCCCAGTTTAGTGAAACCCTGCCCTCGACCCTTGTGCAGCAACCAGAAGAAGATGACATGACTGTATCTGAATAAATGTAGATTGTTGTACATGAAAAAAATAAAACATCCCCTGAAAATAAGCCCTAATGTGTTTTTTTGGAGCAAAAATTAATATAAGATCCTGTCTTATTTTTGGGGAAACACGGTAGTTTAAAACTATATGTGATCAGAGATGAGACGATTCCAGCACTTGTTACTTGAAAGTAAGGAAAAGAGTAACAGGTGGGAAGGGGAAGGTGGTGATCTCTGTTATGGAATCATTCTGATGTATGAATTATGATGTGTTTTACAAAATTACTGTTCATACTTTTGATGTTTTGTACTCTTAGACTGTTAAGTAACTTTCCATGTTATTTTTCTATAGAAATGTTTTTGAGAAATGTATTAGTTTGAAACTTAAATGCCTTCCCCAGCGTTTTAAGATGTCTCTTTCCTTTTTCCTTTTTTTTTATTTTCTTTTTCCACCACAGGAAGTTGGCTTAGAGAAAGCAGCCATGGACATGACGCTCTTCCTAAAGCTTCAGAAGAGAGTCCGGGAGCTGGAACAGGAGAGAAAGAAACTGCAGAGTCAGCTGGAGAAAAAAGAAAATGAAAGCAAAAAATCTCAGGTACCAAGTGACCCAGTGCTGTTAACAATGTTGATTCCAAACCTATAATTGGTAAGCCCATGAACTTTTTAAAGCAAGTGCTATAGGTTTGAGAACGGAATCAGACGTTGCATTAAATGTGCCTTGCTGCACGTTAAGACCTTACCCAAATATTAAAAAATAATGAAACCTGGAGGAGGCTGTATGGTATTTGTGGCAAAGCTTAAACTAATGGCAGGCAGTGCCATAGTCAAAAGAATACATGGCCATCCCTTTTCATCTTACTTTCTGCCACCAATTTTTCTTGCACTCTCTCCTCATTTTTCTGCCACCTGCTCTCTCTCTCTCTCTCTCTCTCTCTCTCTCTCTCTCTCTCTATCTATCTATCTTTTCTCTCTCTCCCCCCTCCCCCTTTCCATCACTATTTCTCCTCATTTTCCTAACCAGCAAGCTGCACAAAGTGGGACAGAGTTTTCTAGCTAGAGTTCTGAGGATATTGCTGCAATAGGGCTTTTTAAAGTTAGGCCAAGGGTTGTGTAGAATTTGATCTGAAGTGACATGGGTCTGTGAGGGAGGCATGGGCAACTTCCAGAGGTCAACGGACTTAACTGCTCACACCAGAAAGAAATTCTTTAAAATGCGTTTTTTTAACCAAAAAGGCGCCACTGCTCCCTCTAGTGTTCAACATTAAAAAAATATTTAGGGACCCAGAGGTGCTGAGGACCCTCAAAACATGGCACAGTTAGTTGACACAAGCAGAATTTTTGAGCTAAACTTAAAAAAAAATAATAACATGGAGGGTGCTGGGGACAGCTAGGGATGCTAAGGACTCTATGTCACCCATTTCTGCTCTAGAGCTCCAGGTTGTGTATCTTGTGTATGAAAGTTGGACTTTGGGAAGTGCCAGGGTCTAAGTGTATTTGATTATGTTTTTTATTTTCTAAAAATAAAAAAACAGTGCTGTGTTATCACCATGTTATTACTTAGTAGGCTTGTGCAATTATACCTTTCATGGCAAATAAGAATCTGAGCACCCTACATAGTTAGATGAATCTTGCAGCATGGTGTTCGTAAGGATGATGCCTCTCAGAATGATGTCTCACCCAGCTCAAGCACTGGACTTCGAAGGCATGCGACATGAAGTCTCCTGAGCTTTGGGAGACGTTATTTTTTTGGACTACAACTCTCAGAATCCCTTGCCGTGATGGCCAGCAACTGGGATAACCTGGGAAAAGGTCTTAGATAAGTTCTTTAAGCTCAGTGTATGTTTTGTACACAGGAGGCCAGCTTAATCAGCAGCTTTGGAACTGATCTACCAAACTCTCATGGATGGATGGATGGATGGATGGATGGATGGATATGGATGGATGGATGGATGGATGGATGGATATGGATGGATATGGATGGATATGGATGGATGGATGGAAGGAAGGAAGGAAGGAAGGAAGGAAGGAAGGAAGGAAGGAAGGAAGGAAGGAAGGAAGGAAGGAAGGAAGGAAGAAGTAGCTATGAGAAATCTTGGGCTGCTCTGCTACTGGCACAGTTCCCACAAAAGGGAATGGCTAAGACTGACAACAGAGCCAGTCTGTTGTCCATCTCTTGCTGCTCTGTTCCTGCATCTGCTTGTGAGGGCCATAGGTCAGGAGAAGGGAGAAGTGATTTTCATGCAGAGGGTCACAGGTTCAATTGCCGACAATGAGAGAATCTCAAGGAAGAAGACTGAAAAAGGATTCTCTAGGAGAGATCCAGTACCAGTCAGAGCAGAAAGTATTGGGCTTGGTGGAGTAAGCATCTGACGTGGCACAAGACAGCTTCAAAGCTTAGTAAAATTACTTCTTGTGGGGTTGTAACTCCCAGAATCCCCACTGGTCATACAGATTGTGGAATTCTGGAAGCTCTAGTCTAGTCCAAAAAGTAATTTTTCCACATTTTTAGTAGCTTCATATGTTCAAGGCTACTGGGTCCAGCCTACAGTAGTGGCCTGTAAAATAATAAATTCCTACAGATGATCTTTGGGGATGTAAATATAGAGAGCTCTCAAAGGATTGTAGCTTCTACATGGAACCTGGGAGAACAGGGTTTTCCCCCCACTCAAAATAGTTGTCTCAGCTGGAAAAGAGAGGTTGGAGAAGGGTTGCTCTTCCATTGTTTTCTGGGCATGGCAAAGCAGTTGCCTTTTAGGTATGGTCGTTGGCAGTCCTACTTTCTGTTCATTCACCCGTTTGTCAGTTTCTCCTTTGGTGGTTGTTAAGACTTTCTAAGGTATAGGAAGTGTCCTTTTTATGTATATTCTGCTTGTCTCGAGAAAGAGCAACTTTTGTTTGTTTGGGGATTTTCTGGGACAGAAAAGAGAATCATTTATTTAAAAGAATGCTCATCTCCCCCAGAGTCCTTGTAGAATAACACTTCCACTTCTCTTTGCAATTCATTTTTTATTAATTTTTGAAAAAGCAAACATAGTAGGTTTAAAAAGAAAAAGAAAGTAGATTGTGTCTTCCATGTACTTTAATGCAGGATGTTAGCTGGACCATAGACGACTCTCTTGATGCTGTTGGATCCCAAGTCCCCAACAGTCATGCTATGAGTTATGACGGGCGTTGGATTTCAACAGCCTCCATAGAACAGGGGTAGAGTAGTCTGAGGTTGCCCCAAGGTCATTCAATGAGCTTTGTGGCTTAGCCAAAATTGGACAACTTGGGACCTTTAAGATGTTGCTGGACTTCATCAGAGCTAGTCAACCTAGTCATTACCAAAAGGCCATGAGAACTGCAGTTAGCAACTTCTGGAGGACCATACCTTATCCTATCCTAGATTAGGGCAATGTTAATTTGATTTTTTTCTGTCCTTGCTCTGAGACTCTTCACTCTCTATACCAAGCTAGTTCTCATATACTGTTATTTCAATACTTCATAGAATGGTAGAGTTGGAAGAGATGCAAAAGGTTGTCATGTTTAGCAGTGGGCGTAACTTTACACAAGAGGATTTTGGTCACTGTCTTCAACAAAACTCCCAGTCCCAGCTTAAGGTTTATATAGCTGAGCAGTTGAAGCCACACGCAGAGCTCAGCTGCAGACATTTGGCCAGCTAGGAAAGGAATTTAGATGCTGGCTTTGGCCCACTGGTCTCCCTGAGAGGAACAGCATTCTCTCAAGGCGATCCTCTCCTGTCAAGAAGGCCTCTTTCAGAGGACTGAACTGTCTTCTGTTGCTCAGCCTTCTGGGGGCCCCAAGCTTTCAAGATCTCAGCCCCTCAGGAATGCAGGATTGGGCACTTTTCTTTTTCTTGTCCTGTTTGTGTTCTGACTGATTCTTAATTGGAAGATTTGTATAGCAGGGCTGTGACAATCTGTGGTATGCCTTGCATCTCAGTTTATAATAAAATAACTAAAATAACTTTCTCCTTAAAAGGATCCAAGGCAGCTTACATCATTAAAAGACAATGTTAAAGCTAACAACAGTGAGTATACAAATACTAAAAAAAATTGAATAAATATCATACTAAAAAAAACATAAGCAACACCAAAACACATTCAAAGCAGTAAGGCACAACATTTAAAAAACCTCACTCAGGCAGCCAGTCACCGCCTGAAGAGAATGATCTTTGCCTTCCTGTGGAAGGACAGTAAAGATGGGGCCAGCCTGGCCTCCAGTGGGAGGGAGTTCCAAAGTCTGGGAGCAGCCACAGAGAAGGCCTTCTTCCATGTACCCACCAAACGCACCGGTGAAGGTGGCAGGAACCAGTTAGACTCCCAAGAGGAAGGAGCAGGTAGAGCTTCAGTGCAGTGATTTGCATATCAAAGATGCTGATGGAAAGACAAGATGCTGAAGGACACCTGTGCCGTTCCGTTGTTTATCTTCCTGTTCCTTGATTTGATGTTTCCCAAACATCGTTTGATCCTTTCATGGCCAATCACTGCCAGCGAGCAACAGATTTGGTAAGGTGATCCCAAGCAGCCATCAGAAAACTGGCCTCGGTACCCTGTTGTCAAATTGAATCGTTCTCTTTCTGTCTTCTTAATCCATCCAGGTAATTGAAATGAAGAACGAAATGGATTTGGACCGCGATACAGATCTCGCGTACAACAGTCTGAAGGTAAAATAAGCTTCTAGGCTAGGGATGTATTTGTACGTGTCAGCTGCTAATAACCTGGTTGAGCTTTTGCTGATATCAGTCTCTGCAGATCTACATGACAGGAGCATACATCCCTCCCGCTCTCTTTCTCTCTTTATATAGTGAGAGAGAAAGCTAAATATTTCTCCCATAACTTAGGAAAAGGAAGAAAATACAGTTGCAAAGAGTCTCTCTGTTTCTCTCTCTCTTTCTCTCTCTCTCATAGATACAGATATAAATGTAAACATACCCTTTTCCTGAGTTATGGCACAAATATTCGGCTTTCTCTTTCTCGCTCTGGGGCTTAATTAATTCTTTGTTCTATTCCACTTTTTAATCCCCTGAGTTAAGGAATGAGGCATTTTATTTCCTGGCCCAGGTTTCCCACCTGGCTGCAGGGTGTGCTTTCTGCCCTCTCAATTATAATCCTGCTGTTCTTGGACTCGGGTGCACTGGTGAACATATTGGGGGCTGCAGAACCCACCTCTCTCTTGCTCAGGCCTGATAGAGCTCCCAGAATCCCCTCGCCAGCTGTGCCGACTGGAAAATTAGAGGGAAGGGTAATCCAAAAAAGTAATTTTTAAGCGATTGAGGTCTTGGATGGAAGGTCTTCTTTCCAGGGATCACTTTGCTGAGCCCAACTAGGCAGGCTGGCTCTCCCCCACCCCATTTTATGGAGTTTTATTTTGATTGAAAGCCTCTGTGCTTTGCTTTAGTTAATCTGGTTGTTGTCTGGTTATTTTTTAATGACGCTGTTTCATCTAGTCTGTTTTAATATTGTGGCAGGGTAGGCATAAAGTGTTCTTGAGCTTCAGCTCTCCACTGTTGGCTATGATAAGACTAGCATGCACTCCTGCACCCCCTGAATCACAGTATTCTGCTTGATGTGATTTACGAACCTGTGTAATCTGTTTTAGGGAAGGGGCCCTGATCGGGCAGGAAGTGGAGTAAAGTTTTAAGTGTGAGACTACTTCTCCACTCCATGCATAATTTAAGTTATGGAATGTACTGCCATGAGATATAAGGATGGCCATTGGATTCGATCTGAAAGGGGGGGGGGGACAAGATTTGACGAGTCCAGGATCTGTTAATGGCTCTTAGCTATGAAAGCTTTCACATTTACAAGGATTCTTCCAGAAAATAGTGTTCCAGAAGATGGATGTTGTCCTTAAGCTCTGTTTTCAGGCTTCTGGGAGGCATCAGATTATCATGGAGGAAGCAGAAAACCAAATATGATGAGGTTTTGGTCTAGTCTGAGAGAAATAATGCTTATTTTTTAAAATAATAAATACATCAACAGTTCCTGAACTGTACTGCTTTAGATTACTGGTGACGAGTTGCCAACTTGAATGTTTCTCCATACATAAATGAAAACTTGTTATCCATACAAAATTAAGATATGAAAGAGAAGGGTATGTGAGAACATTTCCCTTTGGTGTCCAGGTTTTTATGTGCATAAAAGGTCATGATGGTTGCTTTTTTTTTAAAGGTCATGGAGTGGCTTTCAGTTACACTGATTCCCACCTGTTCTCAGAAATGGAACTCCAGGGAAAGTTGTAGCAGCTCTGCCTGCTGTTTTTTTTTTTTTTTTTTTAATGAAATGTACTTTTTCTATCTTCCACTGATTAAGGTACAGCTCTCTATTGTCACCTGCAAACCATTTTCTGGTGGTTGCTTATGCAGTGCTGATTTGTATAACACTTGGAACCAATGCCTGAGAACACAGTCAAAATTTTGCTAGGGAGAGCAGAGAGCGGTGTAGGCTGGACTCCAGTCGTGTTGTATAGACCCATCAAGATTAATTTTGGGAGGCAAGGCAAGATATATGGTAATCTGTTTTTTAAATACTCACCCTTTGGCAACACAGTATATTTCCATAAGTCATATTCTACTAATTTTTCTACTCTCTGAGCAAAATCCTCCATGGAGAGTTGACATAAATGGAACTTGTTCTTTCCTCTTTTTTGCCAGTTTTTTTTTTCAACTGCTTTAGTTTGGCATTCCTTTTTTATATCCTTAAATGCTAGGCTCATGATTAATGTGTGAGTTGTTGGGAACTTGCTGATAAATCTTTAATGTGAGTCAACAGGAAAAAAAAATTTTTTTAGACAAGCTGGAGGAGTTGGTATAGAAAAGGAAGGTTCTTGGTCTTATTGAGTCATTGCCGAGTCTTTTGGAAACAGTCAGTACCCTTAATAAGACAGCCATTCTCTTCATAAGAAGCACACAACCAGGGATCCCACTAAGATGAGCGCAGAAGGCCCTCCCTTATCTCACAGGTCAAAACAATAGATTTCAGCAAAATATATATATTAAAAGATGGGGAGCAAAAATTAGAGGCAGGTTTATGACAATATTAAAAATTGAATTCCATGTGTTATATTTTAAGGGCACTTGTTAAAGTGATCCTTTTACATGTCATGCTAACGAAAGCAATCTGTACTCCTAAACACTGATGGTTTATAGTGTTCAGCACAGAGGGGAAACTGTCTCGTTTATCTGTTCTAAAGATGGAACTATTCAAAGGCATCTCTCTTGCTGATCCATTTACCCTCTCACATTTAAAGAAAGTTTGCAAGTTCCCAACGCTTGCCTTTCGTGTAGGTTGCAACAGTTTGACAACTACTAAAAAGTTAGCCTGAAAGTACACGTATCTGTCTGGATCCACAGTCAAACTCTCTGACTCTACTTGATCATTCTATTTTTGGTTTTTTGTTTTGGTTTTTTTTAGTTGTACTAAAGCTTAGAATTGATAGGACTTTTTAAAAAATAAACAGCATCAGTTAATAGAAATGTGCTGAGCTGGGATCACCTTTCAAATATCATTTTTAATAGAGGCAAGAGTTAGAATCTGAGAACAAGAAACTGAAAAATGACCTTAACGAGCTGAGGAAGGCTATAGTGGATCGGGTGGCGCACAACAACTCCTCCAATGACGTCCATGACAGTTACAGCCTCCTCCTCAATCAGCTCAAGTCAGCTAATGAAGAGCTGGAAGTACGGAAGGAAGAGGTGCTTATTCTAAGGACACAGATTATAAAGGCAGCCCAGCAAAAAGATGCAGGCAAAAATATGGTAATGGAAGAGAATAAAATGTGTGTGTGTGTGTGTGTTTTGTTTGTTTGCTTGTTTTTGTTTGTTGCCAACTGTTGCTGTTTGTCTGTGGTTGGCCACTTTGGTTTATAGATGGCTCCTGCCAATGTCTAAATCTGATTGCTCACAGCAGGCTTTTGAAATTGGGCTGAGGGGTGCATATGGTTGTGCTCTGGGTCATAGGTTGCCCACGCTTGGCTTTAAGCAAGTCCAGAATCAAGAGGGTTGTTTTGAATAACAATCCCTTTGAAGTCTTTGCAAAGGGTAAGGAAGATAAATTTTCTCCATGTTTTAGATCTGTAATCAGAGAAAGTACAATTCTGCACATTCATATTAATTAATATTCACAATGCACATAATCATTGCAAATTATGACATTGTTAGATTATTTAATCCAAAAATATCAGTCCAGTTGGACATGTTGACTTGTAAATTTCAGCTTTAGGAAATAAAGAAGTGACAAGTCTGATAATGTATAACAAGGAGGTTAGGGTCTGAATTTCGTTTTCTAAAAGATACAGTAATGAAGGATGTTAGCATAGGGCTACAGACAGTAGAATATTATGTAGACAAGAAGTTGTGAGTGCCACTAGAATATGGAGTAGGGTTGGGATAAAGATGTTGTGTTGGGGTTTCTACTGCCCCATTTTCATCCTTCCAAAGAACAGAGGTAACTGCTCAGCCAGAATATTGGCAAGCCAATGAGATGTGTTAACAACTGGATTGTGAAGAGTTAGAGGTGCAAGCGTTGAACATGAAGGAGTGGTCCATGAAGTTGCTAGAGCTAGAAACTAAGTGCTGAGCCCCTGTGGTGGTTGCACCAGCAACTTCCAGACAACAAAGTTTTTGTCATCAGTCTGGTTGTCTCCAGCCTTTCTATTGCACTAGTAGAGTTACTGATGCTGACCATGTATATGGTTCTTTTTCCTAAGTAGTTCCTAGGCAAGTTAATCCTAGCTTGGGCTCATGCCTTTGCCCTATTGAAATTTTAGGATGATCTTGGGTTTCTGGAGCCAGAGGGTGAGTCCACTCTACCAGTATCTGCCTAGGTTTGCAGATTCCCTGGATGGGTGCTTTTCCTTGCAAGATGTCCTTGTTTCCTATGGTTTGGTAGAACCTACAATGGATTCTTCCTCCTTTGAAGAATCATCATCTGGTTCTGGTGCCAGCAGTCTTAATGGAAGAGGACTGGAACGAGCCTTGGGGGAGCAGCAAATTTGGTGCTTGGCAGGCAGATGAGAAGGCTTGGATGACATAGGCAGAAAGACCAACTGCTGGCTAGAGGTAACTTGGGGAAAGGCTTGACCCTTGCTCTTTTTCTGCCCAAAGACTCAGGTCTAACCTGGAAGCTGCCAGGGTGCAGTGGGGGTAGGGCCATGCTAGTTTACGGTCCCATTTTGCTCCGCATTTAGCCTTTAGTGTCTTGTGCAACCCTCTGGGCCTTCCTCGTTCTCTTTCTCTCTGTTTTCTGATACTGAATTTACCTTGTGGCAAATGTAATTGTGCTTGTAATCCTTTTTGCAAATCAGACGTGATGCATGAGTGATCAGTGCAGAGCTACTAGAGCACTGGAAAAAAAATAGAAATAATTTATGGGACAAACCATTTCATGGTTGACCTTTTTTTAAGGAGTCGAGCATCAACGTGCAAACCAGCTGGCCCAACAGTGACAAGCATGTGGATCCAGAAGATGCAATAGAGGCTTACCATGGAGTATGTGAGACAAATCGGTAAGCCTGCCTTTGTCTGTTCTTTATGAGTAATCGAATGAGTTGCAATCAGGACCTCTGTTATGGGGTTAAGCTGTGAGTAATCATGGGGCACATCATCATAATGCAGGCAGCCAACATTGAGAGGTTGTTGTTTTTCCCCCCTTTTAATATACACAGGAAACTGTTCTTGGTTGTGGGCTTATGGAAATTCAGAATCTGATATTGAGGGAGGCATGGTATTAGAATCTTGGTAAATTCCAATTGTTAGTCCCAACTAAAGGAGACCAATTGAAACAATGGGACTTGTTAAGCTAATTCTTGCAAACATTCCAGTGGTTTACTGCATCTGCTCTGTTGTTGTTATTGCATGCTGTCAAATCACTTCAAACAGATGGTGATCCTAGGACTTTCAAGGTACATTAAATGTGCAAGGAATAGTTTACTGTTGCCCTTCACCAGCAAATTTCTGTGGCTGAGAGAAGATTTGAATCCAGGTTCCCAGAGTCTGAGCCCAATGCTCTATCAATAAAGCCAGACTGGCTCTTCTCCAGTGGAAATGCCAAGTAAGATCTACTCTAGTTGGTACTGACAACTGGATTTAGCTCTTGGCTTCCTTTTCCCCCTTTAAAAATAAATTCCTAGACCTCCCAGGTGATGGAGCACATCTCCAAAACATTCCAATCAGGGCTGCAAAAGTTCAAAAAGGCTATTAACTTTTTAATGGGTTCTTTAAAGACTCTGGGTCCATTTGAATATATACATATCATTCATTGATTCATTGATTCATTGATTCATTCATTCAATTAATTTGTATCCCGTTCCCATTAGTATTGAGGCACTTCTCTGGGCAGGTTACAACACATGTAATAAAAAAGCAAAAGCAAAAATAGAAACATTAAAAGCAGCAGCAATAACCCAACCCCCCCCCCAAAAAAAAAACATGGCACTGACTAATCATTTAAACCCAGTGAATGGAGGAAAAGAAGAGGGGGGAGTAGAGGAGGGGGGGAAATGGGAGGACGGTGGTCAGCTGGTTTGGTGTTAAAAGACAGAACTTGGAAAACATTCAGGTTTTTCAGACTGCAGTGCCTTCCGTCCCCTGGCCACCGTAGAATTCTAGAACAGTGGTTCTAAAAAGTCACTTTTCCAAGCTCTTGAGAAAAATGCCATTTAATCTAGCATCATGATTTGGAAGTTCTTTAGCTTAGTCCATAATATTATAAGAATTCTGGAACAGCTCTGGTATCAAAGCCACAGGGAAACCTGATTTCTGTAGCGGGGAAAGAAAGTTACAAGAGTTACTTACATGAAAGAGATCATCCATGTGCTCTCAGGAGATAAATGTTTACTGGAACTGCTGTCGGCCTGTTTTACTGGAGGCTGAAAAGGTGGTTTCTGTGTTGTGAAAAGTCCTGACAAACCACCAGTCTTGGGACAGAGAAATGAGTGAATAAATATACATCTTGTCTTCTTGGCATCCCATCACCAACATTAGCTCTAAATTTGTATCTTAACTCTCAGTACAATTCCTCTTTGATTACAGGTTTTCCCCCAGTGAGAATTTATGTCCTGAACTTGTGCCGTCCTCTTAGAATAACATAAAAGACAAGACATTTATAATACTCTCATGAATATCCTTCCATCTGTTTATCTGGTAAAAACACCAAGTAAAGAGAATAGAGAAGAAGGAGAGAACAGCCAGAGATAGATACAATGGAATATTAATAAGATGGTTGCAAGCAGGTCAGGTAGTCATTCACACAATGGTTGTTAGGAGGAGCCTTGTGGGTGCAGTGGTTAAGCTGTAGGACTGCAGCCAAAACTCTGCTCACAATCCAGGTTCAAATTTCAGTAGCTGGATTGAGGTTCACTCAGCCTTCCATCCTTCCAAGGTCGGTAAAGTACCCAGCTTGCTGGTGGGGACAGGGATGTGTAGCCTGCATAATTAATTGTAAACCGCCCAGAGAGTGCTTTAAACGCTATGGGGTGGTATGCAAGCCACACACTTTACTTTGCATTTGCTTTGTTGGTCTCTGTGTAAACAATCCTCCAGAGTCCCCCTCACCTTTTCAACCTTTAATAAATATAGTGGACAGACCTTTGGCCCTTCTTTCCTTTTGGGCCACAACTTCCAAAACTCTTTCTGTGTAAACTTCAGTTTAACTCCAAAACATCTTTTAAAAAGTCAGTGATTTCCCCGCTTGAGCACTAAATGCTCCTTCACCAACCTCCACCTATGAGGATATGGTAGCATTGTCTTAAAAGACATAATGAGAAAAGGAGTCTGTCTTGCCTTCTCCTCACTTTAATGCTATGGTTCTTCACAACTGCCCAATTTAACTGCATGCAGGTCTGTTTAGGAAACCCTTGAGAGGAATGGCTCTCCGTCTGGGTTGACTTTCATATTGATATTTGTGAACACCTTACAGGCTGATATAGAAAGGGCTTTGGTCCTTTGAGCTAATTTTGAATGGGGCCATGGAGTACCCTTTTCTGTTCCTGCAGCCTAATGAGATAAAAGTGTTCCCTTCTTGATACATCCGTATGAATGAATCTCAGTATTTGGTCTGCTCTTAAGCAGCAGCCTGATGTCAATTTAAAAGCACAGATTTAAGACAGATGCCTTCAAATTAGTAGATGTAAGCTTTAACTGCCCCTCCCCCATTTGGAAGTGCAAGTCAAGAATTTATAAAGTGCTTTGATCCCTGCATTCCCCCTTTACTTGCTAAGCGGGCTTAGCAAGAAAGGGGAAAGCAGGGATCAAAGCGATCCTGCAGCGCTTTGATCCCTGCTTTTCCCCTCCACTTGCTAAGCCTCACTTAGATTTCTTAATTTTGTGTTAGAAAAGGGGGAGCGTCTTATACATGGAGGCGTCTTATACACAGAAAAATACAGTAGTTCAAAATATGAACAAAAAAGTTTGCATTTAAGGGCAAACTGCATGGTTAATGTCAAGTATGACTCTCAGAGGAGCAAGTGGGAACTATATCAAAGATTAAGGACTAGAGATGGGGGTATTCATATTCTTATATGAATATGAATACCCCTGCACAGGTGGACATAACGAAGGTCCAGCCCCCTGGGACCGTACTGTCCACTCACCTTCTGCTGTTGCTGCGGTCTCGGGGTTCCCTTCCTGTTGCTCCGGAGCTCGCGGTCTGCAAGCCACTCCTGGCAAGAGCGGGAGGATGAGCCTCGCTGCCATGTCGAAGAGTGCCTCGCAGACTGCAAGCTCCGAAGAGATAGGAAGGGAGCACGGAGCCCACAGCAACCCAAAAGGAAGCCTACTCCCTAAATCAAACTCTGGGTCATTTCTCTGGATTGTTGAGAGAGAAATTACTCTGGCAGATTAGCATATCACAATAAACAAACCATGGACAATAAATCTGTGTGCATCAGCACAGATTAAAATCTTCATCCCTTAAAACTGTGACAAGGAATACTTAATGCAGTAGGACTCCATATCCACAGGATCAGTATTGGCTGACTCACTTATCCATGGTCTGAAAATATTAAAAATAGGAAAAGAAAAATCCTAGAAATACATATTTCTAAAGATGAAGTCACCAGAACTGGCCACTAGAGGGAGACAGAGTCCATACTATGTATAGCATTCACTATAATGCAGTTTTTCAGCATCCATGGGGGGTCCTACTGTACTTAATAACAAATACCTAATAACAAAAACCTACACAACCATCAAATACCTAATCCTTTTGTATAAAGTCTTTGAAAAAAATCTGCTTTTTAGCAGAAAGCTTTATTCAGTTTCAACAGGTTAGAACTTTTGCTCAGTGAGTTCAGCCTCCTTCCCGTTGCTGGCACCATTTCCTGAAGCTGGCTAAGGCCACTAGCACTAAGACACTGTCCTTAAATACTTGCTGCTTCTCGTCTGGTGTAACAAGGACAAGACTTGTGTGCCAGTCTACCTGAATGCAACAGAGGCTTTCTTATTCTTGCTATCTCTTGCGGCTGACTCTTCTTTTGTCTTTTCTTTCTGTCCACCTTTGTTTCCCTTTCCTCTGTCCCTTCTTTCTAGCAAGACTGAGGACTGGGGGTATCTGAATGAAGATGGAGAACTCGGCTTGGCCTATCAGGGCCTAAAGCAAGTTGCCAGGTCAAATCCTTTACTTCTTTTCCTCTTTGTTCACTTCTTTGGGCTGTTTCCCCTTGTTTCTTTCCAATATTTCGCCTCCTGCTCACTTAATTCACAAATACCCCAAACTGGATCGCTTTGGAGAAGTTCCGGCTCTAGCAAAATAACTGCTGCTTGGGTACTGAATGCCACCAGTTCTATCTGTGAAACTGGGCTGATCTGTGCTCTCTTCCATCACAGGACAGCAACAAGCAATGTCTGGCTGGTATGATTCAGTAAGAGAACATGGTTGGCCTGTCCAGTTAATGTTGGCTTTTCTGGAGCCCAAGCGGGGAACATGTTTTTCAAATGAGACAGTTTCATTCATTACCCATCCACAAAACCATCTTGCCACCAAACCTGCACTCCACCAAAAAACTATAAGCAATTCCAGCTAATTCAGGAGAACATATGGCCTTCTCGTTGATTTTATTTACTTGTTTATATGCTACCTTTCTTCCATGGAGCTCAATGTGATTTACCAGAGGTTCTCAGGAAGTTTCTAGCAATGTCCAGACCCTCACACTTCTATATTTTCAAGTCCAGGATCCTGTTGTGGGGAAACCTCTCCACCAGCAGATGTAGCATGAGTTGTTTGAGTCTTCTGAGTATCCTGAATCGTCTTAGCTGAACTGAATTGTCTTATTCTGAACTCCACTTTACATAACAGTAACTCTTGAGAGAATCCCCTATGATGACACTAGCAGGGCTTTACACTCCATCAGCTGCCAACAGGGTCCTGGCCTAAGTCTCTGTGTGAAATATCTTAAAGGTAAAGGTAAAGGTTCCCCTTGACCTTTAGTCCAGTCGTGTCCGACTCTAGGGGGCGGTGCTCATCCCCATTTCCAAGCCGTAGAGCCAGCGTTTGTCCGAAGACAGTTTCCGTTGTCACGTGGCCAGCGCGACTAGACACGGAATGCCGTTACCTTCCCACCAAGGTGGTACCTATTTATCGACTCGCATTTTTACATGCTTTCGAACGGCTAGGTTGGCAGGAGCTGGGACAAGCAACGGGAGCTCACTCTGTCACGTGGATTCGATCTTACGACTGCTGGTCTTCTGACCCTGCAGCCCAGAGGCTTCTGCGGTTTAACACGCAGCGCCACCACGTCCCTTTGTGGTCTCTTCCCTAAGAGATTTGCAGTGAAATATCTTAGGTAAACACTAATTCTGGGAGTTGCAGTCAAAAAAAATTGAACTTTTCCCAGCTTTAGTCAAGACAGCCTTTATTTCTTTGTGTTCCCTTTTTTTCTGCCCAGGAATACAAACTATTTATTTATGGTATATGTAACCTGCAGTCAAGAGGGACCTAATGAAATTTGTGCATGTTAAGGAAATAAGTAAGTCTGAATTATGTGAACCAGAAAATGCTTCCACTGGGATGACAAATCTGAATTAAGGTTCAGTGCATTGAGTTCCTAGTTCGGAGAAGCTTTACACAAAACTAAAAATGGCTTTTCTTGGCATCAGACTTGTAATGCACACACAATTCAGCATATATCACCCTTTGTGACTACACGCTTATTCAGCCAGTGACTGAAATACAGAGTAGACCCATTGGATCAGTGGAACTTGCAGAGGAGTTGACTGATTCTGTGGGCCTACTCTAGTTGCAGCTTACTACTGGATTTTAGCCAGTGTGCTTGTTCCTCTATATGTATGATGATATTGGTGCTTTTCCCACCATTCAGATGACGAAAGACATAAATCTGTACTGACAAGTAACAAAGGTTGACAAAAGCCCTGGCTTTCTAAGGTTTTTTTTTAAAAAAAAAAACACATCTCCTGTTGGTGGGGGTTTTGTGTTGTTTTGTTTCACCTTGTACTAGGGTGGAATTCAGGCAGCAAGAACATCTTGGATTAGAAGCCTTCAGTAGTAGCACTATTTCACACAAAAAATACAATGCAGATAGTAATTCTTTAAAAAGGTTTAAGGGATTTCTCACCATTTTTGAAAGAGCTGAACTTTCACTAATAAGGTCTTATAGAACCATAGAAGTGAAGAGCTGGAAGGGACTCCAGGGGTCATGAAGTCCAGTCCCTTGCTGAAGCGGGAAATCCATAATGCCTTAATTAATGTCATCCAGCCTCCGTTAGAAAACCTGTAGATCAGAAGCTTTCAATCAGAGCATTAATCTGCTCAAAACAAAGCAACAGCCAAACGTCTGGCACAGAAGATTATGGTTTAAACCAGAGGTCCCCAACCCCCGGTCCGCGGCCTGGTGCTGGTCCGTGGCCTGGGCCGGACCGGGCTGCCGAGACAGACCTCCCAGGCCCCCCGCACGCACTCCCCCTGCTGCCCGTTTGTGCCGTGTGAGCACCGCACCACCATTTGCGCATGCGCTCGGGCGGGCGGGCACGCGCCCGTGCAAGAGAACGCGCGTGTTTGTTCGCGTGAGCGCGGGGGGGTGCCCTGCCTTCTCCAGCCGGTCCGCGGACCGAAAAAGGTTGGGGAACGCTGGTTTAAACAATTTCCTCACTGTTTTTGAAATAGTTGTTGGAAAATACAGCTGATTTCAAAGTAGATTTGCAGTGGGTGAGCCTGTGCTTTTAAAAGGCTCAGACTGGCTGTTTGGGTTGTAGACTGAATCAGGCTACAAAGGGCCTGTTGAAGTTGCAGGGGGAGGAGTGATGTGCCATTTGGTGTGCTCCTCCCATCTGAATATCAAATGGTGCCCTATAGCCCGATCAGCTGTCAAATGAGCGCTTCCCCTGATTGGCTGCAGAGGGGCAGGGAATGTGAAATTTTTTTTTATGTTGCTCCTCTGTTAGTGCTGTTCTGTTTTCTTTCTTCCCGCCCTCTGTGCTTCCCTTCCTCCACTTTCTCTCTCCTTTTCCCAAGCTGCAGCCATGATGGCAGTTGGAAGCTGTGGCTGCTAGAGGCTGCTATCTCCAAGCTGAACAACGAATGTGCCAAAAAGAATGCATGCTCTACCTCTGGGCCAGAAAGGTGCACAACAGCTCTTAAAGGGGAAGGATGAATCAATCTAATTAGAAATACATGCAGATGTGGTCTTTCCCCACCCCACCCCAATCTAAACTGTGCCATCAGCAATCCATATATCATACGTATATGCCAGTGTGGACACCCTCTCAGATTCGAAGCTCTCAATGATTACCAATGCTAATCTACATAAAAACAATCAGCAGCAACAAAAATCCAACACAGAAGGCAATTTTTAAAGTATTTCTTCAAGCTTTTTGAACCATTCTTTTAAAAATATGCTAATTACTTAAGAGGAGCAAAGAAAAGTTTTAGGAGTAAATGTGGATAAGATTTGTGCTCGTTTGGCAAAAGCGCTCCATGCTGGAGGCATTCAAAAGAAAATTGGACCACTGTTTGTCAGACCTGCTTTGATTTGGATTCCTGCCTTGAGCAGGGGTTAGAGTTCATGGCCTCATAGGCCCCTTCCAACTCAGTTGTTCTATGATTCTATGAAAAGGGGGGGAACAAATGCTCTGTCTGCTTGAGTCCTAATAATAAATGGGTACCATTTGCATTCAGCATTGAGTTATGTTCAGTATGTCCTGAAAATTAAATAAAACAACGACTGCAGCCATTGATCTTCTCAGTCTCCATCCTTTATTGATGGAGTTGTCATACACATGATCTCATTTACTACTCCATTGTAAATGCAGAGGCCTCCAATCAGTTTTTAAAGATGCTTATTTTTGAGTTGATTTCCCATGGATGGGTGATGGGGGGGGAGTGATGTAAAGAAGGTTATGAACATGGAAGAGGAAGATAAAAGGGTACAGAAGTGTCCCTAAGTCTTTTTCTTCACATCTAGAATCTTGTTTTTGCATTTGAGCTAAGGCTTTGTTTTATTTATTTATGAAGGGATTCTAAGATGCCCTTTAGATCCATGCCTGCCCCCAATGGCATGTAGTAGAAGGCTCGTAAGATAGCAGTTACGTAGGCAAAAAAAAAAAGGGGGGGGAGAACAGCTGTTATTTAGCATGTGAGACTTTTGCAGAAGCCTTCATCAAACCGTGGTGGCGCTGCGGGTTAAACCGCAGAAGCCTCTGTGCTGCAAGGTCAGAAGACCAGCCGTCGTAAGATTGAATCCACGCGACGGAGTGAGCTCCCGTCGCTTGTCCCAGCTCCTGCCAACCTAGCACTTTGAAAGCATGTAAAAATGTGAGTCGATAAATAGGTACCACCACGGTGGGAAGGTAACAGCGTTCTGTGTCTAGTCGCGCTGGCCACGTGACCACGGAAACTGTCTACGGGCAAACGCTGGCTCTACAGCTTGGAGACGGGGGTGAGCACTGCGCCCTAGAGTCGGACACGACTGGACTAAACGTCAAGGGGAACCTTTACCTTTACCTTATCAAACCTGGTAAAGGAGCCTGAGCTCACTATATAAACAAACAAAACATGTTCAAACTGCTGTTGCCACCTTCATTCATCCAGAGAGTAATGATGTCCAGAAGCAGCTACAGCCTGTACAGCCGATCCAATTTGGGGCATGCTGCGCCATCTGAGATCACTTCTACAGCACTGTCCAAATGAGTTTGACTTTCCAGCCCACGGGACCTGTGCCTTTGCAGGGTAACGTTTCTGTTTGTCTATCCTCATCGATGTCAACACTTCAGAGCTCTTGCAGACAGAGCATTTGTTTTTCATAAAGTACTGGGTACTGCACTGATGTTGTTGGTGTTTTTACCACAACCTACATACTCCCTTTTTCTTACTTTGTTCAATGCATTTTCACCTGACTTTCCACTCCTTCTGGAAGGACTGCTTATTTTTAGTATCACTTTGTAGCAGGGACAGGGTTTCGCACTTCCCATTTCATGTGCGCAGCAGCAGCTCTGGTTGGAAGTTTAAAATTACTGAAGAACAGACAAACAAACCAGCTCCAGCAGAGAAACTCCAGCAGGGAAGTGGATGTCTTAAAGGTTTCTTAAAGAGATAGAGCTTTCTTAAAGAGAAGTGGATCTCTGAAGAGTAGTTCGAATGCAAAGCCTAGTAAGGGCCATGCTTACTAGGGTGCTTTGGGTGGTTTTCTGGTGACATAATAAGTTGGGTGGAATATGATGTTCTGGAACAGCAGGAGCAGCCACCTCTGTGATCTTTCTCACTAGTTGCCCCAAAGCATTTGAGTTTATTTTTTAAAACTATTGAGTCTAGCGCTATATCACATTGCTACATTAGTTTAGCGCTAGATCACCTTTGTAGAAAAAAAAAGATTAAAATTGGTAATAAAATTGAAAGAACTCCAATGAACTCCAGCAGACTAAAGTGCTTCCATGGTATGTGTGTATGTGTATGGAGAACTTTGGAAAACAGTCTCTGTTTCCCTACTTACATGCAACCATTTAAACAGTCCCAGTAGCATGGCAGCAGACCATAAAAGGAGAGCCAGGGATCAGCAGGAGGTAAGGGGGCAGTGAGTGTGGGTTGAACTGCTTTGGACTGACGAGTCAGTGTGGACACTGACATTGAAACAACCCGGTGTCTCTATGTGGTCATCTAAATTGTTTGCAGTCGCAAAAGAGTCTTGAGAATCAAGTCAGTGCAAAGCCAAATTTTTTTTAATTCACCTTGCCATTGTAATCGCATCCTGAGACAGATAAGAGAGATAAGGTTGTGTGTTGTTTGCTTATTGATGGAAATGTAGCCTAAATCTCTGGATGATTGACCCCAGTAGCTTCATACTGGTGTTGTTTATAAGTTTAGAAGAATGCGGTGGAGTGGAAGATACTATTATCAATCATAGAGGCAAGATCAATGACAGTGAGACAAATGGATGCCGTGGTCAGTAGTATCCATTGCCACTAAGAGGACTGGACAGAACCACAAGTACACTCCCATATGTGATATTATTTACTTGGGACTTTGATCCTTACATTGAGCTACGGAGAAGATAGACCTAGCTGGCTCCTTTTCTGTCTCAGAGCAATAATATCTCAAATTTCCGTTAATTGCTGGTATAGTTGCCACCAGTTTTCTCCTAGAAAATGTGATCTATTTGCTTAATCACAGACTAAATTACTTGGGTGTAAAACCCAGCACTTTGCACATGCTCAGGAAGCCAATGTATTCTGGTCCCGTGACACAAGAGGCTTGGCTGTTGGACTCGTTTAATTAAACGTAGCTCTTCAAGTATAGTCCTTCCACACCAAGAGAATTCTGTCCTAAAAGAATTCCTTTATTAAAAGGTTAAAGCACTAACAAAGAAGGTAAAAAGGATTTCAGTTACAAAGATTACATTTTTGAGTTTTAGGCAAAGCATAAAATCTATGCCACTATTTTCACCTGACTAGGATTCTAACAGTCATGATGGCAAATCATGACGGCTGTAACTTGCTTAGCTCGAAGATGGTGGTCCTTCCCTCTCAAGGATCCATCTCCCTTTCTCCCTGTCTCTATATATTTAAACACTCCCTTTTATAGTCTTTAGAATTCACTTTTCTGGTTTTGCACGTTCCATGGGAATCCTGTGACAGGTCACTTGAAGGAGCCTTTGAAGTACCTGAACCTGCGTATTTGTGTTCATCTGCCCTCCAAGCAGGAACCAGCTGCCTCTGTGTAGTTAGCATTTCAAGGGGCTTAACTTGTGAATTGCCTTCTTCCCTTCTGGCATGTCAAATGGTACTCTTGCAATCTCTAGATGTGATTGTATCTCTGTGTCACTTTTATGGCAATCTGGCCCTGGTTCCGGCAACCTCTCAAAAGCCAGTATCTTCACACCATATTCCAGCTGTCCATGCAGTTCTCTTAGTAGGACAGCTAAGGCCTGAATCCTGCCTGGAATGAGTGAAATCATCTGTCTCCTCCAACTGAGAAGTCATCTTCTCCACCATCTTGCCTAAGAAGACAAGATAGACTGGAAATTAGTTCACTAGGTTCGAAGGGTCTAGATTTAAATCAGATTTTTTTTGGTAAAGCCTACACCACTTCTCCTCTTAAGATAGCACAGATCAGATTCTTTCTCAGGGACACCAATTTTGATGGCTTCAATCCTGCTCTGGAAGTCATGTTGACAGTTTCAGAAGACTGAGTTCCACACGAGGAAGCAGACACCCTATTTATTCAGGTACGTGGAATTCATGGAGCCGCAAATCTAACGAGGAAGGCCAATTCCAGAAATTTATGGACCTTAAACAAAAGATGTGCCTGCTATCTTCCTTGTCAAGATGGAGCTCACAATCTGGCACAGAGTAACTAATAAGAAACTGGGTATTGGTTGCATTGTGCTGCTAATACAGCCAACACAGAAACTGGCTGAAGGGGCATCTATGTTGGCCATTTACCACAGTTTGCATCAGAGTTGGCATGGACAAAATCAGAGTAAAACCCAGTGACTACATGATGCAAACGTAAGCACAGAGAGGCCTGATAGGGAGTTGTGTGTTTCTGTTGAGCTAGCAAGGGTGGTTATTAATTTTCCTCTGATTTGCTGATGTCTGTTTTCTCTGCTTGTGTAATCGCCTGATCCAATGCACAAGGGCACTTAGGGGGGATGTTAGTTCCCCTCAGCTGAGTAGGGTTGTCTGCAAACTGTTTCTTTCTTTTAAAACTTTGCAAATTAGTGCTGATTGAGGTAAGTAGGCAAAGATCTCAATGGGAATTACCAATTTGCACCTGATCAAAGGTAGTGTCCACTGTTCGAACTCAGGCTGACAGCTCTTTTTGCCCCTGCCCCTTGTAGCAAGATAGCTGTTTGTTGTCTGGACAGCTACAGCGATTTCACACGTGGAAACCAGCAGGGACCCAATTCAAAAAACTGGGGATCAAAGTGAATCAAAGCCTCTTTTCCCTGCTGTGTAGCTGCTCCCTTAGCAGCAAAAAGAATAGACAGCCAATGGTCTTCTTAGGCAACGGCTGCAAAGAAACTCTGCCTTGTGTTGGCTTCCAGCCTATACAGTCCAGCACGTTGCATGCCACGGTTGTTGTGGTTGTTACACTTACGTGTTGCCAATTTGCTTCCAACTTACAGTGACCTAATTACTTAGTGACCACCACAAGGTCCTGTCATGTACATCCCTTGCTTTAGGTCTTGGAAACTCAAGCCCATGACTTTCTTTATTGAATACTGTAGTCCATCTCGTATTTGATCTTGGAAGTCTCGTATATCTCGTATTCGATATTGGAAGTCCATCTTCCCTTTTTCTGCTGTTTTCAACTTTTTTTCTAGCATTATGGTCTTTCCCATTGTGTCTTGTCTTCTCATGGTGTGACCAAAGTTTGATAGCCTCAGCTTAGTCATTTTTTGCTTCAGGCTTCATTGCAGGTAGCACCCACTTAACAGGCTTGGGACCCCGAGTGGCTTACAAAACATTTGAAGGGGAAATGCAGCTGAAAATGCAATACATCCCAGTATAAAAAGCAATATAATATATTGCTATATTAAAACAGCCATGAATAAAAACTATTCAGAATAGTTTAAAAGCACATGAGAAACATTTCTAACCAGTGTTTGGGCCAGATGAAGGCTGAATAAAGTTTAAAGCAGCTTATACACAGATAGATTTTTCCTACAGATACTGTGGAAAGAGTGGCTTGTCTAGAAGGTTGCCTTTGAAACCTGGGACTTTAGGCAGCTTGCCAGGTTGGCTGGCAATGCCTGTGTTAACTCAGACATCTGCAATAGGGGTGTGCAATTGTGGTCTTCCAGGTATTTGGGGGCTGCAATTTCCATAGTCCCTCCCCATTGGCGATCCTGGCTTAAAACTAGTGAGAATTATAGGTGGCAAAAACCTGGAGGAACATGGTTGCTAATCTGGCTGCAGAAGCTGCTGAGATTCACCTGCACATGCATCTAAACAAGGTAGCAGAGATGACTTCGCCACTTCAGGCTGCAAGTCTGTCACCACATTTACATGCCGCCTTGTAGGTAACAAGGAGAAATATAATATAACAAGCAGAAAGCTAGCAAATGTTTATCTCTGGTAGAATTATAAATTGACAGGGAACTGTCAGGATGCAGAGGTATCTTCTTTCATTTTATGGAGCATGCAAGTTTTGAACCCCCAACTTCCAGGGTGAAGTTTTGCAGTCTGCTTTTATCACCTGCTTGGGTAGATGAGGTTCTGTGGAAATGCACTGATGGCTCGAGAAAGCAGCCGTGGATCATTTTCAGCCTTGCTTTCAGGGTTTCTTGGAAAAGCTTTGGAAAGAATTAAGTCAGAGGGGTTTCATTTGAGCGGACTCTAATTGGTACCTTTAAGAACCAATTTGGTTTACTAAACGTTAAGCTTATCTGCACACCCAACAGTGCTGGCACATCCAGGAGGGCTGTAACCTTTTCAGTCATGAATCACCCTCTTCACTGGAGTGGGTGAAAAAGGAGTTAGAAATGCAAAGAATTGTTCCATGTGGGCCTTCTTACAGGAAGTGCAACTTGTTCCTTAATTTATCGTTTGTGTAGAACGACACAGTGTGCCTCCAATTAGAGAAAGTGGTTCTTTTTATCATTTAAAACCTCCCTTTTTTTGCTGTAGAAACCTATGATTTTAATTTCCCTTTGGTTCAGTCTCTGTGGGCTTTCTTTTGCCCTTTTAACTTCGCCTTCAAGACACCTCCTTTAACATAAAATAATCTCTTAAAAATTAAGGACTTCCAAACTTTCCGCCATATAGAGGGCCAGCTGGATACGAAACAGTTCATAAAGCTAGACTGGATTATAACAATTACTCATTGGCTTTTTTGACCTTTGGCTGGAGTGATCTTAAAGTAACCTCACAAATAGTGTTATGTCTCATTTTGTGGATAAAAGAGCCAATTCTAGGGCAGTGGTTGTGAGGTACAAATTAAGCTAGTATCTTTTGTTGGGGTGGGGGTTAATTTCTTTTTTCATAGAATTGTAGAATAATGAAGTTGGAAGGGGCCTATGGGGAGAAAGAGGAAGACCAAATACGAGATGGGCTGACTCCCTAAAGGAAGCCACAGGCTTGAGTCTGCAGGAACTGAGCAAGGCTATTGAGGACAGGACATGTTGGAGATTGCTCATTCATAGGGTTGTCATTCATAGGGTTGCACAATAACAACAAGGTTCCTGACCTGTTGGAAGGAACTGGAATGGTGAATGGCCCTCAGTCGGCGGCTACAACCTGTTGTTCCCTTTATGGACGGTGTGACTACATCATTGCCTGTCAAAAAGGATTCTTTCCTGGCCCCAGGGCCCCAACCTGTAACCCAGTGGCCTGCTTACAGTGCTGTGTCCGTGGCAACAGAAAGTGCAAGTAGAGTAGTTTTAAAAAGGTGCAAATGGTGGCACCCTGTTAGTGTTCCTCAAAGGAGCCTTCCAACAAGCACTTGGTTGCTAAAGGAGGAGGGTGCCCCTCTGTGACCATAAGAATAAATGAATGAATAAAAGCTGTTTTACAAAATAAAGGTGACTTTCAAAGATTTGGTTCTTTCTTTATTCATAGCAGAGCGCTGCACAATTTAAAATTGTGGACAGGTATGAAATATAGATAAAATTAAAAACAATCAATCAAGATAATTAGACTGTTTTTGACTAGACATGGGCTACTTCAATAGTGTTATCTTGGCCATTTGCGACATCTTCTTTTGTACACGTGGTGGGGGCATGAATTGTGTGCCCATCAGTGTGGCATGGATTGAATTTCTCCACAATCACAGAAAATTTGTTCGGGACCCAATTGCCCCATTTTACTTGATTATTCTTTGATCTTACAAATTCACTTTGAAGTCTGTTAAGTGACTTCCAGAGGGTCCAGCCAGAATCTTGGCCTAGTGGGAGAAACTGTTCTACATTCATCTGGTCAGGAAGGTGTCTTGTTTCTGTTCTCTGTAGGCTTAGCCCAGCCTCTTCTGGTTTGATAATTTAGAGCCTGAGATGTGTGCAGAAAACCTGCCCTCCACGTTGGCCGTCTTCTAGGGCAGGGGTTCCCAACCTTGGGTCACCCAGGTGTTCTTGGGCTGCATTTCCCAGAACCCTTCGCCACCAGCTGTGTTGGCTGGGATTTCTGGGAGTTGCAGACCAAGAACATCTGGGTTATTCAAGGTTGGGAACCACTGGTCTGGGGGGTAGGGGTCCATATCTTATTTTGTTCATTAATTTGCTAGCACCTCAAAATACTTCTGGAGGGCAATGCCAGCCAAATAATAAGACACAGGTAATATGATATTTTATATATACGTAAGTTATTTATATACCATATTACCAAATCTTTGCAAAGTAATAGCCAAGCCTGTTGTTTAGCATAGTAACTGGCACTAGGGTAGGCCCATTAAATCAAAGGGATTCAGTGAGTCAACACCTCCATAAATTCCATTGATTCAAATGGGCCTCATCCAACTGCAATTTACTGTGCTAAGGACAGTCACAGTTTGAGTACACCCATTTGAATCAGTGGATCTTATGGAGGAATTGATTCACCAAATTCCTGTTGATCCAGTAGACCTACTCTAGTGCAGTTTACTACTCTGAACTTTAGTCACTACATGGTGCAGAGAGGTTTGACCAGGCAGAAAAATGTTTCTCTCATGTTTCAGTAGTTCAGATCACTCAGTGCAAATTGATTTTCAGTAGTCTCTGGGCAACCTAAACTAGGTAGCATAAAACTAACTTATAAAAACCATGGCCTCAAGATATTACATGGGTACTGTATTAGATAGTTTCAGAGAACGGTGTTACATTTATCATGTCTTTGGGTTTACTTTTAATGGCTTTCAACCTCTGGTAATGAAACCCTTCATTATCAGAGGCAGTATATCTCTGTGTTAAATTGTAGGAGCGTGGGATGAACTGTCTGCAGCATGTCCTGCTACTGGGCTTTTCAGAAGGATTTGGGTGATTGCTGGTGAAAACAGAACACTTGTCTGATCAGCAAAGACAATTTATATCTTCATAGTGCTTTGTGGCTGCAGTGGGTAACTGGAAATATTCCACAGCTGGATTAACCCCCACAACATACTGCAGGGGACAATTGAAATCACTTTCCCAAAGTTCTGCCCCAGTCTTGTCCAGACCCTTTTCTAGATGGATGTAATGGTTGAGAGGAAGTGGGTGAAAAGAAGAGACTGCAGATAGGCTGTAGAGGTTTGTCAGAGCTGGTTGGTCTGGGAGTGATTTCCTCTCTTGTAGTTCAGTAAATCAGAAGCATGCTGTTTTCATTCATCTGTTACTCCTGCTGTAGCAATACAGAAATCTCTAGAACCAAGGGAATATACCTGAAACAGTGAAGCTACTTTTACCAAATTGAGTGGTAATTTCCAGCTTTATTGGAACACCTAAGGGTTTCCACCCTTCCCACCCCCACCTTGAGTGGGGCTATCTTGAAGATGAGCCTAGCCCAGTGATTCAAGAAATCTTTAGAAACTTCTTTAGAAGTTTGTGAATTTTGTCCCTATTATCTCCCATTAATAAGAGATCTCAAATAAGGGTAAGGACCCCATGGTGTGAGACTCTGGAGAGCCACTCTCAGCCAAAGTAAGACTTAGTGAGCTAGATGCAGTGCTTAGCTTGGAATTTTCATTCATCGGTAGGTTCATATTTAAGGAGTATGTGGAATAATAAAACTGTTGAATGCATGCTTCGAGACGTACTCCATTTTCATTTGGATGAATTGTTCTTGATCTCCTTTGAATATTTTGGTTCACTTATAATTTGCCTGGCAGAACCTTTTGAATATAGATGCTTTGGGGCAATGTAGGCAATTCTTACCCTATTGCAGCCCTCTTGGCCCTCAAAATGCCTAAAGAAGGTGACAGACGAACTGTAGCATGGAGCAATCCTGCTGAGGGTTCTAGGTAGCCAACCATCTCTCATTTTGTTTATTCCATTCCATTACTCTTCCCATTTTTCAATTCCCTGCAGTAGAATCACATGACATTCCATGACTACTGAGCATACTCAGACCTCGCTGGAGATTACTTTGAGTTCCCACCACCCTTTTTTAACCTAATGATTCTTTTTTCATATGTCTGCAAACTTAGGCTTCATTGAAACTTGCTAACTATTCCATCTTGTGCATGGTCGGTGCCATTTTGGCTACCTAAAGATCTTTGCTTGTGAGTTCTTCACCAGTAATAATTATGACTAGAAAGCCAGATGGTCTGATGGTTTATTATTCACTTAGCATGACTGCCTTTCAAGGAATCTGTTTCTGTCTATCCTGGGGTCCTTGGTTCGACTGACTTGGTTTGACTTGCTTTCTGCTCTCCCTATGCTTCCTCCCACCAGGCTCCTTGAAGCCCAGCTCCAGGAACAGAGGAGAGAATACGAAGAGGAAGTAGAAGCACTGAAGGACCAAATAGAGGCTTTGAGAGGAGAGATGGAGAAGCAGCAGGAAGCCTTTTTCCAGACCCTCCAGCTGTCACCAGAAGCCCAAGTAGAATTTGGCATTCAGCAAGAAATCACACGGCTGACAAATGAAAACCTGGTAAGAGCCCACTGTGGACATGGCCTGACTCTTCACCCTGTGGGTTGCTCCAGCCGCTGGAGCTGGTGACAGCTTTTTCTCTGAAGGACTTCTAACCTCCTGTTCAGCACACAAAGGCTCCCAGGGTGATGTCTATCCTTACGTTCACCATGTATTCTAGGGCAACACCCAAGAGGAAAAAAGATGGAGATGATGGAGGAGGAAAAAAGCCAGAGGCACTCGTTTTTATTTATTTATATTTATTTATTTATTCGACTTATATGCCGCCCGCACTCTGCAAGGGTCTCTGGGTGGCTTCCAACATCAATTAAAACAGTTCAGTTAAAAAAGAGACACACTAAAAGCCAATATGGTTACATCTATTCTACAAAAGCAAAAACAAAAGTAATCTACAAAAACAATCTAGATCCATGACTCTATCAATTAAAATTAAAACCTTCAATTAAAAAACTTCCGGAACAGGAAGGTTTTAACCTGGCGCCAAAAATGTCAGTCACGTCGGCGCCAGTCGGATGTCGTTTGGGAGGGCATTCCAAAGACCGGGGGGCAGCTGCCGAAAAGGCCCTCCGCCTACAGGCCATCCCTCTCACCGTCCCTGAGGGACGGCTCTTTCAGGAGGGCCTTGCCGGGTAGGTTCGTATGAAAGGAGGCGGTCCTTCAGGTATCCAGGGCCCAAGCCGTTTAGGGCTTTATAGGTCAAAACAAGCACTTTGAATTGGGCCCGGGCAGCAACGGGTAGCCAGTGCAACCTGGCCAGAATCGGCTGAATATGTTCTCTCACAGCTCCTCCACTCACCAGTCACGCAGCTCGATTCTGAACCAGTTGCAGTCGCCAGATCGTCTTCAAAGGCAGCCCCACGTAGAGAGCATTGCAGTAATCTATACGAGATGTTACCAGTGCGTGTGTAACTGTCATGAGACTCCGCTCGTCCAGGTAGGGCCGCAGCTGGAACAGTTTCCGCAGTTGCAGGAAGGCACCCCTGGCCACCGAGTCCACCTGGGCCTCCAGGGCCAGACCGGGGTCCAGGAGCACCCCCAGACTGCGGACCCTGTCCCTCAGGGGGAGTGCAACCCCATTCAGGGCAGGGAAATAGAGATAGATATCTTTTAATGACCAGCTGAAAAAGAGACAGTTCAGTTTGGAGAAGAATGTTTTGGAGAAGAAATTGGAAAATAATTATTTATTTATTTATTTATTTATTGGTATTTGTATTTGTGCTGAGCCTATGGCTGTCAGGAGTAATTATTCCATAAATGGATACTTGGGTAAAAATAGAAAAGTCAGGTTTATTGCTTCAGGAAATTTATTCAGAGATAGTCCAGGAGAAAATAGCCCTCAACATGTGTACAAAAGCCCTAACTCTGGCCTCTGTACATGGGGAGACAATCATCATGAAGACCCATGTGTTATTCCCCTCTGACAAAGGGAAACAATCACGCTGATTTCCAAGAAAAAGGGGAAAAGAAAGCTTGAGTATAGCGATCTTCATACCAACAGGTCAAGACGTGAAAATAACTACTGAGTTATATAATGGTGGTTCAGAAATAGCTTCCAAGCTTTAATCTTCATGCCTTCCTTCCCCCCTGAACTTAAGAGTTGGCAAAGTGCTGCTCTCAGGGCCTCCTCAAAATGAAATGTGGCAAGCAACCATCAGAGAAGGGGGCCTTTTCAGTAGCCCACCAAGTTATGCAACAGCTTTCTTAGAAAAGCTCACTGTTTTTAAAGATCCTTTTGGCACAAGGGGAAGCCATTGTTGTGACTTACAGTCTTGTCCTCTTGTTTTTCCTTTTTGTTCTAACAATGAGGCTGACTACAAGGGCTGTTCAATCCGCTGTTTGGAGCCTCTGCACCCAGAGTCTTCCTATCAGCACCTTTCTGACCCCTGTCAAGGGGCTTCTACATTCCTGATGTGCCTAGGATTGCTTTGGTTTGGATCAGTTCCAGCAATCACATCACTGGGACCCATCCAGAGCAAGCCTTCCTTTTTCAATGTACCGTCGAATCCAGAGCAGTGGCTTCAGGTGCAGGCAGTTTCTCAACCATCCCTTTAAGAGAAAAGTTTTTTTTTCATAAGTGATACAGCGCATCAGCAATGGTCTATATATAGTAAAGGATGGAGGGGGAATTCACTTTCCCTGCCCTCTGCCAAGCAGGGGAAGTGATTGATTAGCCAATGTACTGAAGTGGCTGGCTTATTAAGCCACTTCATGATATTGACAGGAACCCTTTTCATGTGAACAGGCCATTCCAAAACAATTCATACTAGTTCACTCCCTGTTGCTATTGAAGCCATACGTATGTTAACTTTTAATCAGTTTTTATTGTTTTAACCACCCAAAGATCTTGCATTATTAGAGGCTATACAAAAGAAGGAAGGAAGCAAGGAAACCAATAAATGTGGAGAGAGAGAAAGGTGTAGAGAGACTGCGAAACTCAATCAAACCAGTGAACCATATTGCAACAGCAATATTTGTCCTTTATGAACAGTAGCTGTCTCGGGGCACTAGTTGAAGTCTTTCCTATCATTCTCTCTTATTTTTTTACAAATTAGAATTGGAAGTAGGATATCTGCATAGAAAGCATGTGTTTTACCACTGAGCTATGTCCCCTCAACAGCACACCTGGAATTGTTATGTTTAGCAGAATAAGAGACCCAGAATGCAGAGAGCAGGTGTGATTCGGTTGCCTGCTGCTCCCACTTCTGCTTCGCTGTGGCATCTCATTAGATGGTCCTTATCACATTCAAACAGATGTGTCAGAATCATTTAAATATGAATGTTAGGAGCTTCAGCAAAAGCACTGGGGTGGCAAATTCTAAATTATTATGTGTACTCTATTACTTCCACTGGAAGTCAGGAATCAGTGACCTTACGTTGTTTCTTTGATTAGACAGAGGGCATCAGAGATGGATTTTGCCTTGGTAACTGACAGTAAGTGATAATTGGAAAAAGGAGGCACTGTCAGACAGACCACTAATTCCCTTATTGATTTTAATGTAATTATTTGTCTTAGAAGAAATGGCTCGTGGCACGCCAGGCAGGGTGTTGCTCCTTGCTGAACCTCTGGATGGTCACTCCAGCATTCTACAGCTGTCAAAGAAAAATGTGTTGTTTTTGCCAGGATGAACAGTCTTGTACTTGCAGTCATTTTTATCATTTATTAAGCGCTTCCCAATTCTAGCTTGTGTTCACAAACTAACCAGAGTTTCTGCATAGCTGAGCAATGATTGAAAGTTGCCTCTGCCATTCACCAGCATATAATTCAAATTGAATGGCGTGATGAGGTGACAAGGGGTAAGCAGGGTCTTTGGCATCAAAGATGGAATCCTATCATAAATTTAGGGGTTCAGCTCTAATCTCCATATCTTATATGTAAGGATGAAATATCAGCTTATTTCCCATCCAACTCCATTTGACGTGTCTTCATTCATAACTATTTTTGGCCCTGTTTTCACATCAGTCTATTTTCTTTTAATGCACAAAAATACATTTTATTTTTGCATATACTGTTCACAAAGCAGGCACTTTTGTACATGTCCTGACCTAAGAGATGCCTTTTTGTAGTACTGTAATATAATACTGTACTTTTTTTTTACTGACAGCTGTTTTGCAATTTTAGTTGAGTACAGATATTGGAAGATAACTGTATATGTATTAATCCAGGAAATTCAAATTGTTTTGCTTGAAAATGCAAGCCAAATTAAATCCTCCTTCATCTCCAACCTACACTGGTTCTCACATTATGTTGCTCACTTACATGTCCATGACATAGTCATGAGTAAAAAGGCCATATAGAGCACCAGTATAATGTACCGTATTTTTCATTGTATGAGACGATACTTTTTTCTAAAATCTTCAGATTAAAAATTGAGGGTCGTCTTATACACGGAAGTAAGGAGGAGGGAAGGGATCAAAACGCTTTGATCCCTGTTTTCCCCCTCCACTTTCTTGCGAAGAAAGTGGAGGGGAAAAGCACTTTCTTTGCAAGAAAGTGGAGAGGGAAAGCAGGAATCATCAAAGCGCTTTGATCCCTGCTTTCCCCCTCCATTTTCTTCGCAAGAAAGTGGAGGGGGAAAGCAGGGACTTTCTTGGCAAGAAAGTTGAGGGGGAAAGCAGGGATCAAAGGGCTTTGATCCCTGCTTTCCCCCTCCACTTGCTAAGCAGGCTTAACCCAAAATTAAGAAATCTAAGCGGGTTTAGCAAGAAAGGGGAAAGCAGGGATCAAAGCTATCCTGCAGTGCTTTGATCCCTGCTTTCCCCCTCCACTTGCTAAGCCCCGCTTAGATTTCTTAATTTTAGGTTAGGAAAAAGGGGGGTCTTATACACGGAAAAATACAGTACATGTGTTGCATGCAGATGGTTCTGGGTTCAGTCCCTGATATCTCCAGAAAGGACTCTTACTGAATCACTGGAGGGTAGCTGCTGCTGCTGCTGCTGAATGGAAGCAATACTGAGCTAGATAAACTAGGATGGATTTTGTAGAAAGTAATGCAATTGACTTTGTGTTAACTAACAGCACATTTTATCAGATCATAACCTTTAAGCTTAGTTTTCTGTTCATGCCATGACATATTGTATTCATTAACCTGAATCAAGATGTAACACTTTTCCTGAACTATACAGCTGCAAAGTAGAGGTGAGGCCTTTGTAATCTGCAGGAGATGGGAAGTGCACAGAGAAAATAACTTGGCAGGGAAAGGTCAATCTGATCCTTTACCTTTACTTACTAACTGCATGCAAAGGCTTTCATCCCCACAGCAATTCAGCAGCATCCTAAAGTAGTACAATGACAGAAATATTTCCACCAGATTTTTCTGCATGTACCGAGTTTGTAACCTAGACTACTGTGTTTTCCCCTCCTAGCCGCACATTAGATAGAGTGTTCCAGGTTTAAGATGGTATTTACACCCGTCCTTTTCTATTCCAAGAAAGAGACTCAACTATTAGCAATGGGAACTGTACCATTTTAAAATGCAAGGGGAAGGTGGAGCTAGGCTCAATGTTTCCCCATGATGTGCTGGGTTTTTTTTTCCACACAGGGCATCACTTTCATGGTACAGCATTGAAGTATGCTGCTGTCTTTCTTTGCTCTCCCATCCCCACCAGCATGAAATACTACAGGAAAACTTTTACTGCTTCAGACTCCTGCTTTGTGGGAGCCTCGTGGCGCAGTGGTTAAACGGCTGTCCTGCAGCCAAAACTGGGCTCACGACCCGGGGTTCAATCCCAGGTCGCCGGCTCAAGGTTGACTCAGCCTTCTATCCTTCCGAGGTCGGTAAAATGAGTACCCAGCTCGCTGGGGGTGGGAATGTGTAGCCTGCATAATTCACTTGTAAACCACCCAGAGAGTGCTTGAAGCGCTATGGGGCGGTATATAAGCAGCATGCTTTGCCTTTTTTTCCTTCTTCTTCTTCTTTTTTTTGCTTTGTATCTACTAAGGGGCACCATCTACAGCTTCTTTAAGAAGGTGCGTTTTTGGTAATATTACAGTGCGAACAGGACATCAGCTGAGCAGGGAGGGAAAAACACGACAACTTGCTCTTTAAAATAATGCAACCTCTCCCTGAGCTCCTTGACAAATTACTGGCCTCACTATTATATGAAAAGCTCACAATGCATGATTGATTGCTCTGCTGCCGACTGAAATAGACCTTGAAGCAGAAATCAATGGCACAACTTTTAAAAGGCAGCTAAGTGCTGGGGGGGCGGGGGCGGTCAGCCTACATCTCTAAAAAGCAGCTTTGGCACTGCAGAAGGAGAAAATAGAGTTTCTTTCATCTTAGAGAAGAAATAAATTTCTTAGTATCTTCTGGCCTTTTTGTTTAGTTTGCAATCCCTATCTTGTCTTTTATTCAGAAATGTCAAGGCAGCATAAACAAGATTTTCACAGTAGATTCTCAGAACACCCCTGTAAGAGAGTCTGGATGGACAAGGGGTGACTTGCCACCCAGTGAATTTTGTATTTGGGGAGGGATTTAGACCTAAGCCTTTTTGGTCCAGCTATATAATAATACACTACACTAGCTCGCATGTTTTTGCAGCTTGTGTCTATGAGGAGGTGTGTCAAAAGTAGACCCCATCATGGGGGAGGGAAAGACTCCAACACATAAAAAAACAACCATTTCAATGTGTCTGCCCCAAACTCTGATTAGTTTCCTGAACAGAAAGGCTATGATTCCCTCCCGTGTTTCTGATATTCACGTAACCCAGAGATTAAAAACGGCAAGCCCTTGAAAAAGTGTGCAGGTCACCCCGTGGTTTCAATGCAGTGTCAGTCACATGGAAGTCAATGGGGCACTGGGGTGTTTTTATAATTACTATAAGACCTTCTTAAGTTTGTTTTCATGCTCAGAGAACACCCGTGCTAGCAACTGGAGCTGTTTAAAACAAATCAGCTAAGCAAAAGCGTGTCTCTTCCATGTCCCAGTTGACTTTGATTCTGTGAGATGGCACAAAGACATTTTGTGCAGAGTGTGCGCTTTGTTCTGCTGGTTAAGGGTACCAGTTTAACTTGATACGGTTATTCTTGACTTTCAGGATCTCAAGGAGCTGCTAGAAAAACTAGAAAAGAATGAAAGGAAACTGAAAAAACAGCTCAGGATTTACATGAAGAAAGTCCAAGAATATGAAGGTAAGAGGTCTGATTTCAGACGTTTCCTCTGTAGCTGAGAATTCAGTGAATCATCCATTCTACATGACTAAGAGTTCAGTGGAACTATAAGGCTGTCATATATCAAGAAAAACCAAAGGACTGGGAGGCTGCAGGAGTTGAAAATCCAACTGTAGGATGTAGAGCAGGGATTTGCAAAAATGAGGAGATCTACAGAGGGCACTGTCAGGAGCTGTAAGAATCAAAGTCATCCTCAGTTACCCATTTGTTAATTCAAAGGGTGCAAGGGTACATGGTAGTAAGTCTGTCTTCTCTCTGCCTATCCTATCCTCATGCCCAGTAATCTTGATAGGCTGCAAGTTCAGTTCTGCCATCTTGGCCGTAAAGACAGGACAGCAGCTGGAAGGCTTTAAAGATAGCTCATTTGGTGCCTCCTTGTGGCTTTTCCTCCCAGTACTCTCTTCCTTTGGTTTTGGTACTGCAGGTATCAAAGCTGAAACGCTCCACCTGCTGGTATTAATTGCATACGCTGCAGCTATTAAGGGGAACCCTGTTGTATTTGGTGTAGCGGCTGAAGAAGAAATGAATGTAGAAACTTTTGTGCTGCTCTTTGATGCTTTTTATCTTAGTGGCTTGACGGAATGGTTAGCAACCTAAGTTGATCCTCAGGCCTGGGTTTCAGAAAGCTGCCCATTAAACGCAATTAAGCAGGATGAATAGGGCATTCTCTATCAAGGCAGCTGGAGCAGCTGGTTCTCATCACTATAATTTACATGCATTGAGCTGACATCCTACCACATTATTTGAATTGTGTCTTAATATCCATTTGCTAGATAAATGTCATGATTACATTGCTTGTCAATGAGTGCCACAGTAATCATCCTCTCCCAGAAACCACTTGCCAAGGAGGTCATGGTTTGTGCCCTTGTATAACGAAAATAGAAGCAAAAGAGCTATGACACCTTAAAGACTTACAGATTTATTTCATTCTGAATGTTCGTAGATTACAAGCCACTTCCTCAGACACAGAGAGCATAATAGTTAGGGCACAGATTCATGTATGTGGTAGATATGGAACAAGGGAAGGCACGCATGTACGAAGGGGAAAAGAGTGCAACCAGTACCTTAGTACCTTTTATATCATATTCCCTGTGCCTGTCGACATGGATTTCGATCCATGGAAGTTCACACTGAAAGAAATCTGTTAGCCTTTAAAGTGTTATGATATGTTGCCTCCCCCCATTTTACTTTTACCAGTCACCTCGGTGAGAATGGCATTGTTATATCAGTAATGATCAGTCAAAGTGCTAATTAGTAGGTATCTTTTTCTCTGCAATCAAATGGTTTTCAAAGAGTATGCTGAGCTTAGAGTTACATCAAGCAAAATCACTTTGAGGTTACAGCTACACCCAAGTTTAAAGATGAATCCAAAGTATTGATATCTATACAGTGGTAAAAATCCTTGCTCCTGACTTAGTCTTTCTAATGTACACTGGAATCTCTAAATACAGCTCACTTCAGCTGTCTCTCATGTCTTCTTTTGTATTTCTTTTTCTCCTGAGAAACAATCTCTTACAAATTATCTTGGATGGTTGAAATACCCTGAAATAGGCCATTTCTGATGCCATGTCCAATGGATGCAGCAAATCTGACATTGGACATGACACAACACAAAAGCTAGTTTTAGAACACTTCGGCCTCCCAGCGTTAAGTCTCAACTTTCACAATGCAGTTGTCAATATTACAATCACTGCCTTATTGCCCCAACTGCCCCTTGTGAAAACTTGACCACAGACATCAGAGTAATACTGTAGTGAAATTTGGTTTCAGTTTAACACTGAGCCCCTTTTAAGCTGGGTGGGGGAGTTGATACTATACTGCCAAAGACTTAGAAGGAAGAATGCAATTCTGTGGCCCACCACTAGTCTCACAGGCATTGTTTATATACTTATGATTAGAGATGGGGGTATTCGTATATGAATACGAATACCCCCGCACAGGTGGACATAACGAGGGTTCACTCACCTGTCCGCCACCAGCGCCAGCTCCACTCTCCCTTCCAATTGCTCTGGAGCTCCTGATCTACTATCCACTCCTGGCAGGAGGAGGGAAGACTAGTCTCCCTGCCAGGCTGACAAGTGGATAGCCGACTGGGAGCTCTGGAGTGATTGGAAGGGAGAGCGGAGCCGGTGCCGGTGGCAGACAGGTGAGTGGACATTCCGGCCCCAGGGGGGCGGACCCTCGTCATGTCCACCTGTGCGGAGGTATTCATATACAAATACGAATACCCCCATCTCTACTTATGATGTCAATTTTGCAACATCCTACTTTTCAGAAATCATTTGTTCTCAAGGAATCACTAAGGCAGGCTAGATGTTTTAGTGGCCCTTCAAGAGTGCTGCTATAATCTGTTGGTCAAGCACTTTGGTGGCACTTCATTCAACACTTTCTGGCATTCAACATCATTTTGTTGGGTTGCTTTTCATAGCTGATCAAGCCATGGAACAAACGGAAAAGCGGCGTCATGAGCTCACAAGACAGGTGACTGTCCAAAGGAAGGAGAAAGACTTTCAGGGAATGTTGGAATATTCCAAAGAAGATGAAGCACTACTCGTAAAAAATCTCATTACAGGTAAGTGGTTTTGCTCCATGGATAAATACTCTTGCTTTGTCAGTGAGCTGTAGTGATTTATTTAATACCTTTCAAAACAGAAACACAGCATAATGCACAGACTACACCGATCTCTTAACTTGGAAGAAAATTCTATTTAATAAAGTGACATTAGTCTTGATGACAGATGAGGGAGAATGTAGAATAGAATAATCCAACTTGTTTGAATTGCGTCTTTGACTTGAACTTTGTTGAAATGCTAGCCTTTATTTATGCCCTAGGGGCGACCCTTGCATTGAGTGAATTGTGGGCTATTTATTGAGTCTAGTGAGAACTCAAATGTATTGAGAGTTACGGTTAGGGGTTACATTGTAAATCTTGTAGTGGGAGGTATTTCCTAACACTCAATATCCATCCTCAAATTTTGATTTTCCTGAAATGGGCCAACCCATTGACAACAAAACCACATCGCTTCTGCTTGCTGCATCATGATTTGCTCATAAAAGGCATCAGACATTGTAGTCAAATATGTTACACTGGAGGGGTGAAAAGCTAACCAAATGGAAAAAGCAATAATAGATTTTTGGGACCCTTCCCCCCCCCTCCCTGGCTGTTTCGTTTTTTAAAAAGATGACAAAAGGCTGAAGTTTGGAGAAATGATTCAGGTGATACCATGGATTGCATGTAGTTCTAGTCCTCCATGGATTCTGCAACAACATTATACTGGGGACCTAAAATGTGCTTTCCTGAGAGATAAGGAATGCTATGTACATCTACTAAGTTACTATTTTGATGCTCCAGATATATATTCCTAATGTTTATAAAGAAGTTATGAGGACGATATTTCAGAGATGCAGCCAACTTAGACAGGACCAAGATAACCTTTTATGTATGTTATGGGAAATTAACAACCTGTACCACTGCAAAATACAAGACGGTGATGCAGATTTGTTAATAACCACATGCCTGATTTTAGTACCAAATGTTCAAGAAGCTTGGTTACTTCTAAAAAGTTGTCTTAAGCTACCCAAAGTTAGCTTTGAACCTTCCCAAAGATGCATTTTCATTCTACTCTAGCTTAATTTATCTAATAATTTCAGAGGTGTATACTTTACCCGGATTTTTTTTTAATGGGAGATTTTTTTAAAATTCTAGAGGAATTGGATCAGCTACTGTAAATAATTGTAGACAACAGTATTCAGTGCTTGTGTGTGCAAGAATGAAAGAGAACATAAGAGACCTGTTGGATCAGTCCAGTGGCCTGCATCATTCTCTTCACAATGTGGCCACCCAGACATGTGTGGAAAGCCCACTAGAAGGATATGATTAGAGCAACTGCACTGTCCAGCCCCACACTGAAAGGTTGTTTTTTTCTCCCCCCATTCTTACAGATCTGAAGCCTCAAACTGTCTCTGCCACAGTGCCCTGCCTTCCTGCTTACATCCTCTACATGTGCATCAGATATGCGGATTACATTAATGATGACCACAAAGTGCACTCCTTGCTTACCTCCACCATTAATGGCATAAAAAAAGTATTAAAGGTATAAGGAGCATATTTAATGGCTAGGCTTTGTTCTGATTTACTTATTAAGAAGTGTAATCATTTTAAGGACATGACTGCATAGTGGGTAAGTAGACTTATCTGAAGAAAGGACATGCCTTGGCCCTCGTAGCACTTAGGAACTCCTTCCTTTTTAAAACACAGTTTCCTTCTAAGGACGAAATAGTGCCAGACTCTGATCCAGAGGACTCTTCAGACATGTGCAAGCACTTCTGTAAATGCAGTGGGGATTATGTAAAGGTTTCCGCCCTTTCCCTTTTATTTTAGACTAAGTCCATTGGTTGCACCCAGTGCTGGTTTTGGAGCTCGCTTAAGTTGCACTGCCTTAACTCATGGCCTTTGCCTCAAATCTCCAAGATCTTAGGCTGTACAACTCCTGAACATAAGTAGTAGTTGTAGACGAGGTGGCCATGTTACATGTGCAATATTATAGGTAAAAATAAAATAAAAATGAAAGAATAAAAAAGACAAAAACGTGGCAGCTTAAAAACTAATTGTTATATTTTAATTTCATGAACTTGTCCACAAAAGCTTACATTAAAATATAACAGTCTTTAAGCTGCCACCATGTTTTTTGCCTTTTTATTCTTTTATTTTTACTTTTATTTTGCTGTTTCCTATAATGAGCATAAGAATTTGCAATTGGGGGGGGGGAATACCACTGCAGAAGTGTCAAGATCTCATGACAGCAAGCTGAAGAAAATTAAACTAATTGGCTCTCAAAAGAGCAATTCTGAAGGCACACCATCCCCAAGAACGACCCTTTGTCTCTCCATATCAAGTCTATCTTCTCCCTGATGCTTCCTCTACTACCATGGCCCTTGTATTTGCCAATATAAGCAGATTTTGAAATAACAGATTAGTCCTTTTCATCGTAAAGTTAAGGCATAAAAACAGAGGTTCAACAGAGGGCTTCAATCATATTTATTTTGGGTTCTTCACAGAAACATAACGATGACTTTGAGATGACATCATTTTGGTTGGCTAACACCTGTCGCCTTCTACACTGTCTGAAGCAATACAGTGGAGATACGGTGAGAGAACCAGACTAGCAAGAGTGACTGCCTGTTTGCTAACAATAATGTTTCTGTGTCTCTGTAATAAGAGGTTTCCTAGTCCATGTGTAAAATTATCTGCTGAGTTAAGCAGTGCTCCGATTCATTTGTGCTCCAGGGAGGTTTCTGCAGAATTGTCTTCAGCATCTTAATCAAGATAAATCTGGTCTGCAACAAAATATTGCAGTGTGGAATGTTCATGTTCGAGATTCGTTTTCTGTGCTCCCCACTCAATACATTCAGCATTCCATGTCCCCCCAAATATGTTAGTTCTTGCTGTATTCTTTTTCTTTCTCCTCTCATCATTTTGTGGATTTTTCCCCTGGTACTTCTGCAAATGTTGGGGTTCCCCCAAATCCTGCAGCTACTTTTTATTACATGGGTGATGCTTTTGGGGGTATAAAAATCCACATTTAGAATTTGAATCTGCCATTAGTATGTATCTTTCAAATTCTTGTGAATCTGGTCTGCAAATTATTTAAGCTTATTTCTGCAACAACAGCACAGTGTTTAGATAATGGGGAGTTGCAGGGTGGGAATAAGTTTGCCATCCTATAAGCTTTGAGTGAGAGTAAACTCCACTGGGCTCTGTGGGACCTACTTCCAAACAGACCTGCAAAGAATTGCACTGTTGATCTCAGATAAAGTGCCTAATTTCTACTTGGTCATGAAAATCACCAGCTGTTCTGAAGGTTATATTTGCAAAAATCCATTTTGCTTACATACCAAACACTAAGAGATGCGTTTTTTTACCAAGATACAAACCAGTATTGGCTTATTGTCTTGGATATATTATTTAACTGCTCTTCTTTTTTAGGGTTTTATGACACAAAACACTCCTAAGCAGAATGAACATTGTCTGAAGAACTTTGATCTCACTGAGTATCGCCAAGTCCTAAGTGATCTCTCTATTCAGATCTACCAGCAGCTCATTAAAATTGCAGAAGGCACCTTACAACCCATGATAGGTGAGACACCAACATCATTATTGAACTCTGCCTTGTGATTCATTTCACAACTATCCAAACTCTCCCTACTCCTTAAATTCCAAGAGAAGCAGATTCATATCCATCATGTTCTGGGTGAGGGATGCAATCCATCAGTTTGAAGAATGCCCCAGACCGCATGTTTGCACAGCCCATTAATTTCAGTAGGGTTTACAAAGAAGAGATTTCCTGGTGGTGGGTATCAGGTTTTCATGCTTAAAAATACTTTTAGAGATACTTCTTGGAAGATTATGTGTGCATAAGAATCTTTAACTGGAAATGGAAAACAAGATGGGTTTTTAAAAAATGAACCCCGTGATAAAAAGGTGATAGGCATCTGGTGTGGATTATCAGTGCCAATTAAATGAAATTTCAGAAGTGGATTACATATAAATCTCTGCTGTGACAATTTATATTTCACCAGGCCTTCACAGTCTTCAAGACTTCTTTGTTATAAAAACCAAGCAAATGCTGGAATTTCCACAATCTTGAGATCTGTACCTAATATCTGGTTCCAAACTTATTATTTAAATTTTATTTAAAATATTTTTACCTGCCTTTCTCCTTAAAAAGGAGCCAAGGCAGCTTACATCATTACTTGCACAACACACTCATGGTACGATGTTAAGCCAGGGATGGGGAATAGGTGGCCATCCAAATATTGTTGGCTGTAACACCTGTTAGCCCCAGCCAGTGTAGCCAATAAGGAAAGATCATGGGAGTTGCACTCTATCTGGAATGCCACATGTTCCCCATTCCTGCTCTGGGCCCGGGCTCTTTGCCCCACTAGTCACTTTTTTAAAGGTTCTGCAAGTCTAACCATTTTTAATCTTTCCCCATCTCCTTTCTTCCTTTGGGCTATCTAACTACTTAAAAAATAAAATTTATTCCAATTCCATACTAAAGCTTTACTATGTATTTATTATATCTCCACACAGAGGTGTTAGTAGTTTTTACAGTATGTTAATTGAGTTCTAGCCCATCCTGTTACCCACACCATTTTAGAACTTTATGGCCATCCATTAATTAATCCTTCCTAACATAATGATGTAAAAGAAATACTGAGTAAAATTATCTTTCCTATGCCAACAGCAGGGAGATTAATCTGACAAAGGAAATCTTCCTTGGTGCTTAGGTGAAACTTTCCCAAACTCATCGTTCCCTCGAGACCACACAGCCCTGCATTTATTTGGTACAAGGATGGCCGCTGCCTGCTGCTGTCCACTCTTGATCTAAAGATGCAGCATTTGGTGATGAGAGGCAAACATTTTTCTTATTTAGGAACAAGCAGATGCAGTAAGAAGAAACTTCTGTATATGAGAAAACAAGATAGAATGATTTCTTTTCTTTCCAGTGACTGCGGTGTTGGAAAATGAAAGCATCCAGGGCCTGTCAGGCGTGAAACCAATGGGTTACCGCAAGCGAAGCTCCAGCATGGGGGACAGTGACAACTCATACACTCTGGAGGCAATCATCCATCAGTTGAATACTTTTCATAGTGTCATGTATGATCAGGGCCTTGACCCTGAGATCATCCAGCAGGCCATTAAGCAACTCTTCTACATGATTACTGCGGTGGCCCTGAATAACCTGCTGCTAAGGAAGGATGTCTGTTCTTGGAGCACAGGAGTGCAGCTGAGGTAGGCTGCCAGCCAAAACAGTGGCTTAAACTTCGTCACCCAATGCTGCTTGTGCATCTCCTGATACCACTGTTCTGCAGGGTGAGGGGAAATAGTCCGATGCAGTTGGAGCTCCGTCCTCAAGTCTTGGTATGACTAGAGATGCGAAGGCTCAGAAAACAAACAGAAAATTTGGTGTGTGTCCCCCCCATTACAAGTTTACATTTTTTTCCAGTGGAAAAAATGAAAACTTTGGAAAATGTGGAAGGACACTCCAATAAAAAATATTTTCTTTCTTGGAATCAGTAAGATACCTTTTTAAACAAGGATTTAATTATTCAGAATGCCAAGAGCTGCATAGTATGAAGACTATGTAAGACAGTCAAAAGAATTCCTGTGCTGGCTGTGTAGATTTATACAACACTCAAATGCAAGGTGCATTTCTGCACTTAATAGATGCTTCTGTCTTCCTGAGACAAGTATGGGGCAGCCTTCTTTGGTTCTGCATTCCCCTGTTTTGGTGACCTTTGTTCTATTTCGATAGAAATGAGTTAACAATTAAAAGCAAGACTGTTTCTGTCCAAATATTTTGTTCATTACAAAATTTGTGGTTTCTATTTTGTTTTGTTTGCCTTTCCTAGATGATTAAAAATAAGAAACTTGCATTTTGGGTAGCATAATGTACAGCAGGTTGCAGTTCTTTCTTTAATACAGTCTGTACTTAAGAGTTTTGCTTGTACAAAGCTATGGCTTTAAAAAAGATCGGGTGTGGCAAACAGTACAATTTCTTATGCAAAGATATGAATAAAGCATTTCTTATTGATATAGTAGTAAAATAACTTTAGGTTTGAGATGAAAATAAGTATTGCAGAAGTATTTTCACACACACACACAAACTTCTGTTCTCTCTCCCATTTTTCCCCCCTGAAGACTTCAACATTTCCACAGAAATTTTTATATTTCTAAGCATGGCCACACCAGATGACTTATCACAGCTTTAGCTCCACTCGCTCTCCAATGCTTAAACTGCGATTTTAACCCAGACCCTAATTTAATCCTTTGGTCACCAGTCTTGCAGAAGACAACACACACGGGCATTAGAAAACTCAAACCTTCTTAGCAACTTGCAGAAGCAAGCTGCAAGGTCTGACACACTTAATTTTTTGTAATTCATGGCTCATTGTAACTTGTTGTTTGGGTCCAGGTTTAACATCAGTCAGCTGGAGGAATGGTTGCGGGGCAAGAATCTGCATCAAAGTGGGGCTGTGGAGACTCTGGAGCCTCTGATCCAAGCAGCACAGCTCCTACAGCTGAAGAAGAAAACATCAGAAGATGCTGAGGCAATCTGCTCCTTGTGCACATCGCTCACAACGCAGCAGGTAAGATACTGAAAACGCACATTTATACATCTTTTTATGAGTTCAAATTGGTTATAAAAAAAATCTGACAGAGAGAGAGAGTCCTGCCCATTTTGTCCTTGCAACAACACCGTGAGGGAAGTCCGACTGATGAAAGAATGATTTCTGCAGCATCACCAGTGAGCTTCCAGGCTGAGCAGAAATCTGACCCTGAATCTCCCTTTCTCATCTTCAGGCACCCTAACCCCTATAGCACACTGACTAACAACGGTATGAATCTGGAAGTTGAGTCATGGCAACTGGACTTCTTTCTTGTTAGGTTGAAACGTTTTGCTACTCATCCAAGCAGCTTCTTCAGTCGGATGAGTAGCGAAACGTTTCAACTTAACAAGAAAGAAGTCCAGTTGTCATGACTCAACGTCCAGATAACCACACCTGGATGACTGAGAATCTTCACAAATAAACTGTATTAATCCTTACCACAGATATTTGCTCCTCAGCCTGAGTCTTACTTATGGGGGAACCTGCAAAATGGTCAGGAAGAGACATGCCAAGGATTGATGGGTGGGCAGCAGAAGCTAGAGTTAAGCACTATTCCCCTCTGCCATTTTGTACCCCTATACGCCTGTACCTCTTCCCTGGCTATTATCTTTGTGACTTACAATTCCACCCTGACATCCTAAGTGTGCTTCCTGCCTCCTAGAGAGTAGGACCTGACAATGAAGGAGGAGATTCTACAGTGAGGGTTCAAGGTGTACTGCATCAATTGAACAAAAAACTTGCATCTTATTTTCTGCTCCACAGATTGTAAAAATACTCAATCTCTACACTCCCGTGAATGAGTTTGAAGAGCGAGTGACAGTAGCCTTCATAAGAAATATTCAGGTGAGTTCTGCAACAAAAAGAAATGGCTATGTAGAGGTAAAGGCATGTGTCTGGTTTTTAGAAGGCAGAGGTTCTAAAATACCAAGCTTGGTAGGTTCTCTAGTGCAGGGGTCCCCAACCCCTGGTCCGCGGCCTGGTGCTGGTCCGTGGGCTTCCCAGAACTGGGCTGCGGAGACGGATCTCTGCCTGCCCGCACAGTGGCCGTGTCGCGCTCAAGGGGGGGTGTCATGCGAGACGCCCCCCGCGCAGAGCCCGCCCGCCCCAACCGGTCCGCGGCCCCAAAAAGGTTGGGGACCACTGCTCTAGTGAGTTGGAGGACCACAACTACTCTTCAAACTTTTTTACTTACAAATTTTCTTATTACCACAAAAGCCCTCTTCTGCCCTCTGGTGGCCAAAGAAGTGGCTGGCAGAGTGCTGGGGGTCCTAGAAACATATATCGAAATTGTCCCCATACTCCCCAGAAAACACAAGGAGACATTTGAGCCCCTTCCAATTTTTTTCAATAATTTTTTAATATGGGTGGAAGACAATCCACTCAGGGATGCTGAGGGGGGTGTATCTTCCCCACAGCTTGGCTAGAGTATGAGGATCAATTAGTCATGTTGACTACAAACCTGCTCATATGCCACCTAAACCTAACCTGCCGTGTTGTGTTGCTTTTAGCGGCACTCTTTGTTGATTTTAAGGGTTTTAATGAATGTATTTGATTTTAGTGGTTTTTACTTCACCCCAGCAACAGAAATCAAGTCATAACACAAGGACTAGGCTTCACTGCACATAATTGTTCCAAGTTGGGTTTCCACATATTTTCTATCTGTGTTGATGTACTGTTCTTCTCTCCCCCCCACCCTTGTTCTTTTAGACCCAGTTGCAAGACCGGAATGATCCCCCACAGCTGCTGTTAGACTTCAAGTTCATGTTTCCTGTTTTATTTCCATTCAGTCCTTCCTCTTTAACCATGGACTCTATTCACATCCCTGCTTCTCTTGACCTGGAATTCCTCAACAAAGTTTGAAGTTATTAACTTGACTTGCAGCCAAATTCCCAAAAGTTCAAGGGGAAAACAAAAAACACATACAAAGAAGAATTGAAGGATCTCTTCAAATGTGGACCAAATGAACAGTTAAAGAACCAATACACATTAGTCAGTCAATCAGTGCTACATTGTACAGCATAAGAATCTAATCTTATATTTTGGTTGGATGCTTATATTTTGGTGGGGTTTTGTTTATTTGTGGGTTGTTTTTTGAGGGAAACAGATCTTTCAGCTAAAACTTGAAACAAAGGGGGATTTGTATTGCCTCATACCATGCTAAAATAATTGTCTCCTGGTTACCATTAAGACCCAACGTTAGTAAATGGGATATCTATTCTGATTTTCTTTAGCCTATCAAGACGTTGAAATAACAGTGAGAAGGCTATATGAACACATCTTTAATCTTTGCAGGCTTATGAGTTTGGCTGACATATATTAGAAGCAGATATCAGTTTTTCAGTTGCTACCAGCAGCCACTGTTTAAAAACAAAATCCTATTTCAGCAAATAAGGTTTCTGCAGGCCACACTAAAAATTCATAATATTTTGAAATGAAACTGAGGGGCGGAGATGAACATCACTTATTACTTGAAGCTTGAGAAGTGGTTACAGTTGTTCCCTTAGCTCCCTTTAAATACCAATGTGTATGTACCATAAAGCAATCACTCTGAGAGTTACCAGTTCACCTTTCTGCCTATCAGATGCTAATAAATAAATAACAACGAAAAGGAAAGATGTCACAGACATACCAGTAATTATAATCCTATAATGTGATGATCCATCTGCAGGCTACAATAGGTTTTTCAGACCAGTCTAGAAGCTGATTCAACCACTGACCAAGGCTTTATGATGCTTTCTCTAATAATATTGGAGAGAGAGAGAGAGAGTGAAAAGGCAGCATTATATTTATTTCAAAAGATGATGTTTGTTTTGCTAGTACAGGTGAAGAGCACTTCTACTTGTGGCCATCCAAGTCTTTGGTATAAATGCCCTGGCTCAATTATGTGTCCTTGAAGGGTGAGTATTCCCCAAATCCACAATCTCTTGCCACTGATATAGGACTGCCTGAGCCATAAGCATGAAATACATCTTCAAGGAACATGCTGATTCTGGCCCGTTTCCAAGCCAGATGTGAAAGACACCATATCTCACTATGTGACAGCGTACCAAACAGTCACAGAGAGAATATCACACCATAACATTCTGGTAGCAAAACTGATTGAAACAGAAGCCTTTTGGGAGAAAAAGAGCTGGGCACTAGGACTTGTGGCCCATGCCTTTATCAGCACATAAAGCAACGCAAATGGGCAAGAGAACTAGTTTCCTGCTGATACCACAGCATTGGCATCCAAGTAACTGACAGTACTTTATTAAACACTACAGAGTCAGAGCCCCATTGTTCCATTAGTGGAAAGAACAGAAACTGCTTCAACAATATACAATTGACAGTGTATTAAATATTTTTAGCTCAAAGGGATTTTCAGAATTGTATTAAGATAAATAGGTTTCCCAACCTCCACTACTTAGGTATTCATACACATCTGTTCGCAACTATTCTTCAGCTGCAGTTAAACCATCAATGTCTTCAAAGGCAGCAGCCTACCTACCATCACAGCAGGCCAGGTAGTAGCAATGGTTGCATGAATCTGTAAGGAGACATGTAAAGAATTCATTATTTTGCAACTTTTGTAACCTCTACTTACTATCCGGCCAATTCTAACAGGGAGACATGCTACTTCTGCTGGACCACAAAATGTGATAGGTGGGTGTTTCTTTTTTCCAGTAGTAGACATGTGCTAAGAATGCTTTTAATTAGACAATATGAAATTTTTCAGAGTAATTTTACTTGCTATAATCCCATTCCCATCCTGGAAAGTGTCTAGCTTCACTAACAAATCAAAACCCAAACAGTCTGACCTGATTCAAGAAAGAATTGGAGCACTTGCCCAGTTTTAGCCCATAATTAATCCCAATGGTGCCAAGCCCTCTCTAAAGTTTCAGCAATCTGTAATTCAGTTATTGCTGACTCAGGTACTGAGTCAGCAATACCTGAGTCTTGTAATACTGAGTCTTTAAATTTACAGATGCACAGAAAGACAGAAATTCCTATCATCACCTGGTAAGCAAAACAAAAACCAAAAACCCAAAAAACTCTGTCCTTCAGCAAATCCCGATAAAACTGCCATAAATGTCAGTAGAAGAAATCTGATGTCATATAGATGTTGTAATCCTTGAAGGAATTTTGGCTAAGAAAAGGGATGATCTCTTACTAGTAACACTTCATTTTTCCTTAATAATTTACAGGTAAAGTGATTAAGCAAGTAACTGTTGCAAAATGGTGCTTTCACTAACACTATCTTCCAATATTCCATATAAAGCAGAATCTGCTTCAATTCTACAGTGCCTTCTGCTTCCTTTCTATAGCTTTTACCCCTAGCAAGGGTGTTCTGCTAGGCTTCAAAGATTCCCATGGCACCTGCTGCGATAAGCTGAACCAGCAATATTTCAGCCAAGGAAAATTTCCCTTGACAGCACTCAGTCATACCTGTACTTAGATGTGGAAAACTGCAAATTTTATCATAATAAAACTGATCTATTGGGGTAAATAGGGCAGGCAGTCCTTTGTACTCAGGCATGCCACTCTGGTGGGTCATATGCTTGGCAGAATAAGGAAGCATAACCAGCTTGCTACCTCCAAATAAACAAATACATTGTGTGTTGCCCTTGTCAAAGCACTTTTTTAAAAAAACTACAGCATAGCAACAATTTCCACTGAAATTATGGGTTTTGGGGGTTTTTTTAGTTTTGCTTTTAGATTTCTTTTTCTCCAAATAAACACTGCAATTCCAACTGATTCTTTTTTCCCCCCCAGTCACTGCAGTCATGGTCAATAAGACAATATAAAAGCCAGGACTCTATTAGCACCATCCATCCAAGCTACAGTGACTATTGCAGCAACCAGGGAATTTTCTCTCCACATATACACCACCTTCCTCTTTCCAATCAAATCTTTCATCTCTCTAAAAATAAAAATAAATCACCCCTAAGCTTGAGCATTCTGCCAATTGTGATGGATTCACAAAGGCACCATGTACATGAACTAGGTAAGCACTTCTTAATCACCCAGTGTAATACAGATTTGTCATCTTTCACTGTAGAATAAGCAGAAATGATGTCTTCACACAATCAGCCCCTAAGAGTTGCCGGTTTCTAGATATTCAGTTATGTGACACGCACGTTTCATCACTGTGCAATTTCCCCATGTGTTGCTGAATATAATTCCAATCCAGGAAGCAAAATGAACAGAGCTACAATATAGAGACCTTAGAAAATATATTTTAAAAGTGTGGCTAATGCTCTTCCAGAGGATAAGAGTATTTCACTACAGGACTACAAGGAAATTAATTTATATTATGTATTATATCTGTGTACATTTTTAAAAATCTGTTAGAATAGAAATTGAGTAAAATATCTGTATTTAATTTATCTGCAAACTTGCATTTTCAAAAAACATCTCATGTTAACTTTGATGTAACATTTTTGTTATCTGTTTTTAAGATATTTTGAAATTTGCTTTTTAAAAGGACAATTCACTGGTATTATGCACACACAGGCCTTCTCTCCCTAATCAGCCATATCCATTTGATTTAAAAACACTTCAGCACAGCTAAAAGTGGATGGTGTCAATTATTTCAATTCTCTTTTAAAAAACTATTTCTGATTGCTTACTTTCCTACTGTGTGCCTTTTCACCATTATTCTAAATCACTGTCTGTTAGAACTAATAACTGTGGAGAAATGTCACCAAATATTGTCTAGATTTGTATGTAGGCAGTTGAACCTGGAAAGGGAGGTGGGACATGTTTAAGGAGCACACTGTTCAAACAACTGCAAAACCTACCAATTTGCAAAAGCCAAAGTCGCACATGGATCTGGATTTAACTAGCTTTCCTCTACACACCTCTACAAATACCTCCAAGTACAGTCAAACCTCGACTTACGAACCTCCCTAGTTACGAACATTTCGAGTTACGAACAGCTCCGTCCGCAAAAATCTGGATCGACTTGCGAACGGAGCTTCCACCTACGAACGAAAAAAGGCAGGGAAAAAGGGCGTGAAATTCAAACTGTTGGTGGCAAAGAGGCTGCTACTTTGTAGCTCTTTCGCCCCAACGGTTAGAGCAGGGGGTCAGGGAACTTTTTTACTTCTGCCGAGCAGGAGGAGGAAGCCGGGTGCACTCCCTTCCCATCCCTGGCGCGGGTCTACCCGTGAGTAAGCGCCGCGGGAAAGCACAGGTTCTACTCGCGGGTAAGCGCCGCCGAAGGCGCGGCAGTGGAGGTAAGGTTCTGCTTTTTCCTTTTAAAAAAGTTGATCTGGGTGGGTTTTGGAGGGTAGGTTTGGGCTGGGGGGGTTATGTTTCTGTGTTGTTTTGTTTTTTGGTGATTTTTTTTTTTTTGGCAGTCCCAGCGTGGGAACTTGCTCCAATGTTTATTTTTGGATTGGTTTGTTTTTGGTTTTGGTTTTTTTTCAGTCCCCCAGCGTGGGACTTGCAGTGTTTGGGCTTTCCCCCAATTCGAATTTCCCGCCCTTTCCCCTGCCTTTTTGCCTTCGGAGGTCTGCAAGGGCTCCCTCCGATGTCGGGGGGGAAAGCCCTTGGAGACCTCCTGGGGATCCGATCCGCGGCGGCGGGTCTACTCGCGAGTAAGCGCTGCGGAAAGCGCGGGTCTACTCGCGGGGTAAGCGCCGCCGAAGGCGCGGCAGTGGAGGTAAGGTTCTGCTTTTTTTTCCGACATCGGAGGAAGCCCTTTGAGACCTCCGAAGGCAAAAAGACGGGGGAAAGGGCAGGAAATTCGAATTTCCAGCCCTTTCCCCCTGCCTTTTTGCCTTTTTTTCTTCCCTCGGAACGCATGGAAAATGGTTTTCAATGCATTACTAATGGGAAAATGGTGCTCTCGACTTATGAACTTTTCGACCTACGAACGCCGTCCCGGAACGGATTAAGTTCTTAAGTCGAGGTACCACTGTATAAATGTAGTTTTTGGAAAGCTCAGTGAAGGAAACAGCAAGAGGAGGAAACAGATTCATCACCCTGATATGTGCATACTGTCCCCTGTTTCACATGTACTGTTTGTCAAGATGAAAATATTATTTGGCAGGATCAAATATTCATAAGCATATATAATGCTCTAAGCCGAAATGGCATATTACAGAGTCACTTGTGGTGAAAGAGAAAATACACATGTTCAATGACCCCCCCCCCCCCCAGCATTACTTCTACATGCTTACTGCAGTTCATATGAAATAAGACTTGATCAGTATGTAAACAAGAGAGATTTCCTTGTCAACCAAATTTAAGTGGAAATCTTTTTGTAGTTTCTGGAATAGTTTGTAGAAGGTAATTCATGTTCGCAGTTTTTTTTAAAAGCACGATAGAAGATTCAGTGTACAAAAGCAGTTTTCGGTCATGTTCCCCAATAATGGTGTAACAGATAGCCACAGAACATTAGTAGCACCCTTTCATCCAGCTGTGAGAATTTACGGCTAGAGAAAAAAAATTACAAAAATATTTCTGTTCAAAGAGCAGGAGGGGACTGTGTCTAATCAACTCCTCTGAATCAAGAGAAAAAGACTGCTGCTACCTCCAGAAGGGTAAATACTGCCCTGTATTTTGTTAGCAGCATGTTTCCTGCTAACAAAATGCTGGAGGGAATATTCCAATCTCCGAGACATAACAGAAGTTCAGTACTTCTGTTTTGAAGTGAGATTCCTCTTTTGTGTAAGATTTCCTTCATTGTGATCTGGGTTTTAGGGAGTGAATGCCTTATTTAAAGAATTGCTCATACACTTTCATCACACACATATTCAGTATAACTATTGTCCTCACCCTCAGTAAATGCCAGTGAAAATTAGACATTTGATACACCTGATGGAATAGGAGTTTGGTGATGAAAGTTCATGCCAGAATAAACATTAGCTTTGGGGTGGTGCAGACTTAACACTCTGGCTTCTCTTAGCCTGTTATTCTCCCCAAACCCTTTAAGCCACCCTAACTAAGTAGGATAGTAATACCACTCTAGTCATATTTGATTATAACTAGACTCCCTCTTACCCAGGGATTGCTAACCATTTTTCAGATCCTGATTATGAAAGAACACTGGCATTAACTGATTAATCATCAGGGCTGATATAGTATATAACCAGGGTTAAGACTAGTATAATTCACACATGGTTTTCTACTCATTCCAGCACTACATTAGCTATGTATACTTGATTGTCAGACTGTGTAATAACAGTGCTCAGAACAACCTGGGATGATACAATTATTATAGTTGGCTATCCGTAACTGTGCCAATTGAAAACATACTGCACAAGTTAGCCTTTATGTTATCTCTTCAAGCCACTGTATTTTTAAATCAGTAAAATTTTAACTGATTTTTTTCAGTTTTCTGAATTAAGGCTGGATTTTAGCTATAAATAGCTAATAGTATCCCCATAAAAGTTGCTGAATTGTTTAAAGAGTACAAAAGCTAAACCAGTAAAAAATGTTCATTTAAGGCAGGGTATGTAACATGCTGGTACTGCCCCAGTCTGGTTTTGCAGACCCCTAAGGGAGTCGACTGCCCCTGTTAAAGATCTCTGGGGACTGACTTAAAGGGGGAAAAAACATGCATTTGGTCACCACAATAGCAAATTCAGCAGTAGCAGGAGTGTGGCCCTTGTGGGTCTGGGGTTTTCAATGCGGCCTTCAAACCCTGAAAACTATTCATGCCTGTGTAAAAGGAAAATGAGGCATATGTCCAACCGTGAACAATCCAAGATCGGTTATGTACATGCCAACTCTCACGTGCCAACTATTAAGCTCTGGGTGGCTTAAGACTGCTCTAAAGGTGCTTGAATAACATTTGACAGCAAGTCTTTGAAGTGTAGATAAAAAAATTACTGGTTATAAAAATTTTTTTTTCATTTTGAACAAACCTGTAAACTACACTTGCTGTTTATAGAAAAATGACTGTAATAAGTCACTGTCATTTAACTGTGCATAAAATATTGTGAAATAAATACTTTGGAATAATTGAGAGTATGCTGGACTTATTTTTCACACTCTGTCTGCATTTGATGTGGTATTTTTCCACAACATTAGCCATTCCCATTTTCACAGGCAGAAGATAAGGGATGCTTTCTCTCCTTAGCTATATTGCTTGATATTGGTAATCCTTTTAATGGTAGCATGCTAGTACATTCATCCATATCTATGCTGAAGATGCAGTGATGCCATGGGAGGTTTTTAAAAATTCACAACAATAATATTAGATCTTTGAATTACAGATTGGTTGACAGAATTTTGGACCCAAGGCCAGATGGCTACAAGAGGGGGGAAGAAAAGGTAGTGTAGCATCTCTCTGCCTTGGTCCACACATCTACAATACATCTGCAGTTCACAAATAAGCTGCCCAAAGGCAAGCATTTAATGGAAGGTTCTTACAAGTGCTGAGCTGCATATATTTATTTATGTAACATACATGTCCTCCTTTCGTATTGCAGTTCTTAACAATGCCAAGTGCAAGGAGCAGTTGAATGGGTAGCTGTTCTGTAGGAGAGATGTTCCAGGAGATATTGAGGTCCTAAAGCATTTAGGGCTTTATAGGCGATAACCAGCACCTTGAATTAAGCATGAAATACAAACAAGGAGCCAGTGGAGACGTGCCAGAACTGAAGACACATGTTTCATATCTGTTGGTACCTGTAATCAGTCTGGCGCCTGCATTCTGGACCTGCTGGAGTTTCCCATACTACCTTCAAGGGCAGCCCTACGTAGAGAGCAGCACAGTAGTCTATTTTGAAGATTACCAAAGCATGGACCATTGTTGCTGAGCATTTCCTGTCCAGACATGGGCGTAGCTGGGAAATCAGTCAAAGTGGATAAAAAGCACGCTTGGCCATGGCAGATAACTGCACCTCCATAGAGAGGGCTAGGAGCCAGGAGTTCACTCAAACCGAATATAACACTCTCTGCATCTTTAGCTCTACATCAGGATCTTGGTATTTCAGCTTGCATTTGACAGGATTTAATGAAAAAGTAGCTGGCTGGAACAGCCCAGTTAGCTGGACTATCTGACTGCAGAGCCAGTGATTAGGATTCAATTCCCACTGTCTTCCCGGGAGAAGAGCCAGCCTCTGTGGCGTTAACAAGCTACATAGTCCCAGAGAACCCTCTGAAGAAGGAACTAGCAAACCATTTCATACCATTACACCTAGAAAACCCTTTAAAATGTGTCACGAAAAGTAAAGATCAATCTGATGACACACAAATTACTGTACTATTTTTAATGAAAAAGTGTTTGGGAGAAGGGAAGGGTTTTATTTTTTCATATATAACCCTTCCGAAAGGGCCACAATATACTGCATACCACTCACTTTAACAATTTTCACATTAGAAAGAAAGTAGTCTACTTATATGAAGATTAAGACAGCAGTTCCATACAGACATTTTTGAGAATAAGCTTCATTGAACTTAATGCGACTTGGCTCTAAGTAAAAACACATAGGACTGTATAGCATCATATTTAAAGCCTGAACCTGTCACTCAGGGTTCTTACATTAGCACCCTGGAAGAACCACTGTCAATAACAACCACAACAGAACTGCAGCACTGGAAGAAATTGCATGAATCACTGAGTCCAGCCATACAATTCCATTGTATGGAATTCCCAACCTCTGGCTCCGCAGGCTAATACTAAACCACTTAGCTATCCAGCAGTTCATCTTCACCAGTGAAACAATCCACACTGTCATCTGTCAAAAGAGTCTTGCCAAGATCTACTGGAGTATGTACGGTTGGTGGACTTACATCCCCTAACACCTGTGCCGCCTTGCACAAGCTGCATGATCCCACAACATCACCAGAACAAGAGACTGGTAAACCATTTCTGATTATTTTACACCTAGAAAACCCTGAGAATGTCACCATAAGTCAAAATCAATTTGACAGCACATCATCACCATCAAAATATTACCTAGAAAATGAATATTTTTTGTCAAATTATGAATGGTGAAAATATATAAAAGACTGGAATGGGGGGGGTGGAGAGGCAAGGAAATATATAATTTGTTTCTGTTCCGTCTTTCCTCCAAACTGCTCTAAAAATTCTCTTGGTTCTTCACACAACATTCCTATGAGGTAGAATAACTGGATTGAGACTGCTTGGCTCAGGAACATAAGTGAAATTTCTCACAAAGTAGAGATTTCAACTCTGCTTTCCTCAGTCTTAGTCCTACACAACAACCATTAATCATACCAGCTCAAAGGATGGTATGGAAGAAGATTTTTCATTTCTCTTTAGGGCTCCTCCTGGCTCCTCACATCCTGTGATGTCTTTTGCACATCAGCAGCCAACTGCACCAACAGCAGCTCGCCAATTACTTTCTTAGTCTCAGATGCCTTGATTAGCACAAATTCTATCATTCCGTTTCATAGAATTCAGATTGCGCAGTGGGCTATTCATCAAAGGACCAAGTCCTTTGCTGCAAGGGGGACAACCTCCTAAACCGGAGCACTTGAACTCTCACCATATTAATTCAGACAGATAATTCTTACTTTCAATCCCGGAGTAGTTCCCTCAGATAGGAAAATCTTCTAGTTCATACATTTTTAATGGAAATAAATGTCTCTTCTTCCTGCACTGGAACAGAAAGGAGAAAAGGTGAGAGCAGAAGTAGCTTCTTTATCTTAAAAGTAAGGCTGGAGATCAATGCTGAACCATACTTTTAAGAACTTACTGGAATTGGGTCACAGAACAAAGAAAATGGCTTGTGAAGGCAGAATGCCTGATACCATATACATCTCCAGGTTTCTAGGATTTGGGCAAAACTACTTATTTTCATTAAATATGATGTTCTAGGGCAGAGGTGTCCATACTCAATTTCATCTGGGCTGCATCGGCATTATGGTTGCCCTCAAAGGGCCGGTTGTATCTGCAAGACAATATAAATGTATCTACTCTTTATCATATTAAAACATAATCCTACTCATTCGATATTACTAGTGTTAGTAATAACATAAGTAATAACTAGCTCTGAAAGTAAAAGTCTATGATCAAAGTCTAGAAATAATGGCAAGTAGATATTCAAGTGTACAACTATTGTACTGAAGGGGTCCAGTTAGTACATATAAAATATATATTAGCCTGACCGTAGCCATCTTGCTTTCTGTAAACTCGCTTCGCTATATGAATGTGTAAAGCAATTATATTAAGGTTTTGCTTAGGCAGGCAAGAATGAACAAGGGAGGAGGGGGTGTTCGTCTGAGTTTCTTTCAACTTACAATTAAAGTATTCTCTAAATTGGAATCTTGTCCTTGGAGAAGTTGGGCATCTGACATGAAGGAATGAATTATTATCCACAGCCGAGCACTTGTAGGAATTCCTACTAATTACAGAATCTCCTCCCATTTCTCCATCTCCTCCCACCCACCCCCCTAGCCCCTCTTTCATGTTTTGCCTTATAAAAATATATACTTTTGTATCTGGGGCGCGCTTCTTCTCCACATGTTTTCTGCATGTGAAGTTTGCATCTATTTGCTTGCTTTCAGCTGAAAATAAACAAATATTTATTGGATCTCTCTGTCTCTGGCTGATTGATTAATGCATAGAGACAGGAAAAAAACCAGGAAATAGTCTTGGTACCCTTCAGTACAATTTATTGAAAAGTGACTTTTAGTAACACCCGTTGATGCCCGCTCCACAGCCCCACCCGTGTTTGTTTTGTTTTGTTAATTATTCACAGAAGTCTCCCACCTTTCCTTCCCACTTACCATGGCCCTCGTCCCTCGCTATCACCTGGCTCCTTACTCACTTCTGTAGCCGATGCAGGAGAGGAGGTGGAGATGGCCGCTGTTAGGTGACGCCATCAAACAATCCTTGCCGGGAGCTGTAAGAACAGAAGTGGGCAATAGCGAGGACTACATTTCCCAAGGTGCTGTATGCCGTCCAAGCGGCTGTGCTTTCTTGACTCTTCGCTGCTTGGAATGCTGGGATTAGAAGTCCCGCTGGGCGGATTCCCAGCATCCTTGCGGAGCATTATGGTGGACCAAGCAAGCGCCTGCGTATTGTATACTGCACAGTAGCAGGCAACACTGCGAGGGGCCACATGAAACGGCCCACGGCCTTGAGTTTGACACATGTGTTCTAGGTCTGCGGTCCCCAACCTTTTTGGAACCGCGGACTGTTTGGGAGGGAGGGCTCCGTGTGCTGGGGGGGGTGTTCACGCTCAGGGGGGCGTGTCATGCAAGTGTGACACGCCCCCCCACGAGTGCGACACGCCCCCCGTGCATGCGTGCAGGGGGGCGGAGATCCGTCTCCGCGGCCCAGTCCTGGGAAGCCCATGGACTGAGGGGTTGGGGACCCTTGTTCTAGGGGAAGACTGTGATCTGAACTGAAACTGCACATCTATTTCTGATGTACACATATTGCCCTAGATTAGAGCAACCATCAAATAACAATATTCACAGGTTTATTCTTCACAGAAGAAAAGGCTTGCAAATGTCATTGTACTGAATGCCATTTTTTCTTCTCCAGTGCTGCCCACAGAGCTTATTTATGATACATGAGCTTGCCACACACAAACACTGCTGCTGGCAGCATGAAAGCTATTTTGAAAAAATTACAGAATATTTTACAGTAGGCCTGATTCTGCTGACAGGGGTCCAGGCAACTGTTTCCCTCCCAAAATAGGTGCCTACCCTATTGAAGAGCCAATTTATTCAAAAATCACATAACTGGGTTTAAAGCATGCAATTGAAACTGTTTCTGGAAGGAGTTCTGGTTGATTTTCTCTGCTGCTGGTGGTGTTCTCTCTCTCTCTCCCCCCCCCCCTTCTTTCCTTTCTTTTTTCTCCCCTTTCCTTTCTACATCACTACCACCTTTGGAAATTTAGTTTTGTTAATCAGACACTACGGTCACAGATTAACGAGGCACATAAAACTAAGAACTACTCCAAACAGCACCTAAACTATGTAATTCGCTACCAAAAACCAACCAACCAAACAAACAAAAAAACTTTAAAGCTTTCAGTGGTTCCTGATGAAACCATCTCTGCACTCCTTCATAGGCTGGTTTGAAGCTGCGGGAAAGCGTCTAGCTGAGGCTTTATTTAAGAGGAAAACATTTTATTCCTCGTATCTATCGCCTTTCCCCTTCACCTGTTCTGGCCACCCGAAGAGGCGCTTTACCTCGGGGAAGGCCGCGTTGCCAGGGAAACGGCCGCCCGCAATGTGCCGAGCCTAAACGGCTCCTCGCTTTACTCTCTTTGTCCCGCTTAGCTTGACATTCGCAGGTGCAGATTCCACGCTAACCGTGATTTTTTGGGGGGGGGGTTGGGTTTCAAAAACAACGAAATAAATAATAAATTATTTTAAAAAAAACAACAACCAAGCCCCTCTCCTTCCCTCCGCTTCAATGATTACTAAAGGCAGCCGTTGATTATTCCAAGGCCAATGAAGCCCTTCTGCTTTGAGTGGGCTGGTTGGTTTCCTCACGAGGAACCATAAATAACGCCAACAGCCCGCCTCGTGACAGGGACGACCTTGGCTTCAAATACAGTACAGGCACCCCTTGATCTCTTGAGGTTCCCTCACAAACGTACCTGAACCTCGGTCGGTCGGTCTGGGTGCGTTGGGGAGCCATGGAAAGGATGATGTTTCCTTCCAGGGCCTCCTGGGCTCCGAAGCTGCTTTGGCAAGATGAAGCGCCTGCCAAGGGCAGAAGAAGGAGGGGAAAGGGCTGGGGGGAGAGAGTGGGAGGGCCCAGTCCCTCCGCAGCACCAGGCAGGATTGCACCAGAGGCAAGGAGGGGCCGCCTCAGCAAGGCTTGCGCGGAAGGAGGGTTTTTGCGTCCCACAAAGGCAGGAAGAATCGAGTCAGCCCAGCCGCCGCCATGGCTCTGCTCAGAGGTAAGGCTCCCTCCGAAACTTCGCCTGTTTCCAATGCCTCCTCCTCCTATTTTTGCCCCCTGGTTTAGGCCCAGATCTTGCACCGTCGTCCCGTCCCCCCAACCCCGCCGCCAGCCCTCCAAATAGGCCCAGTGTGACTGGTCTTGAACTCCACGCCCACCGTCTCTTTCTCTATAAAAGTATATTTCGTTTAGCAAAAAGGAAAGCGCGTTGCTTATAAACCGCCCCGTAGTGCTTCAAGCTTGCTCTCTGGACGGTTTACCATTTAATTATACAGGTTACACATTGCACACACACACACACACACAAATGAGCTGGGTGCTCCGGTTTGTTTATTGCGTGTGCCCTCCGGAGACCGCGCTGTCCTTTTATATAGGTCGCTTGAATAAATATAGGTGAGTCCAAAGAACACGAAGGTAAATGAAGTGACTCTTAGTTGGTGTTATTATAACTGCCTTTTTCCCTAGTTGTTTGTTCTTTGGAGTACATGGCTCGTTTTTAAATTGTATTTGCTTATCCATCTAGTTTTAAAACTTGATTTGATTATTCCATTGTATTTGCTTATCTACCCGCCCTAGGGAAGATCTGGATCATTTTCATGTTACCAATGAGTATTGAAACGGAAAGGGAGTAACTTGCAGTCCATAGCATGGGCAGGGTTCCTGAGGAGTAAGGCCATTTGCTCCATGGTAATATGGTGGGATTGCAGATTTCAAGGAAGCACATGACACATTATTCCTGTATAAGGTCAAATATCTTTGTGTGAACACTTTATTCTGCATAGGAGGTTCTTCCTATACTAGAAACTGGGACTGGTAATTCTGATTTATAGATCGGCTATAGTAATGTGTGGCCTTGCAGATGTTCTGACTGCAACAGTATCATCCTCAGACAACATAGTTGTATGTGGGCATGAAGTGTGGCTGGGAGGCCACATTTTACACATCCATCTGGGGTCATTTCCCATTCACCCATCCCTTCCAGTGCAGAGAAGTTAACCCATTGTATTCTCCCCAACGTCTCACAGGATGATTGCTTGTTGGACAGAAGCCAACTGGAGACAAGTGCTTCAAGTTGCAGTCTCCCTTACATATACACAGAAACTAAGTGGGAAGTAGCTGGCTGGATAGCTCAGTGGTTTAGGTATCTGGCTGAAGAGCCAGAGGTTGGAATTCAATTCCCAACAGTGCCTCCTCTGAGTAGTGCCAGCCTGTGTGGCCCTGGGCAAGCTGCACCGTCCCAGGTTGCCTCCAAAAGAATGGAATAGTAAACCACTTTGGAGTATTCTCTACCTGGAAAACTCTGAAAAGGGTCACCATAAGTCAGAATTGACTTGACGTAACATGATTATTAAGCAATGCCAAATCCCCTTCACAGCTGAGATGCAGCCTGCTTCCAAAGGTTAATTGATAAGGTTGTTAGTATTTGCTTCAGGTTGGTTCAAAGTGTGAGAGACATGTGACTTGTTTCAGAGCTGAAAGCCATTATTTTTGAGACTTCGCCTCTTAGAATTGCCAGATAGTATGTCCATAGGCCATTCTGGCCAGGGAATTTTGGAAGCTGTAATATGAAAAAATTATAGCTCCAAGTTCTGCTTTGCTTTCAGAGGAGCTATGTAGCCAAAGATCTGCATAGTCTGACATTCTGATTCTACAGTGGCTGTCCAGATGCCGGGGAGAGCCCATTTCCAGTGCCCACCTGCTGTTGTTGGCCCTGCAACCAATGTTCGGCAGCACACTGTCATTAATGCTGGATGTAATAGTCATCAAGATCAGGAGTCACTGAAAGCCATAGCCACCAGGAATAATTCCATTTTAATGTGCATGCACAATTTTGTCTGTGAAGTCACCTTTTAGCTTAGTTTTTTTTTCCAAAATCCTCACAAGCTAAACCTACAACAGAGGTTATTCTGCAACATTGTGACCTGAACAATTCTGAACAATGGCTAGGATCCTGATGCACACTAATAGAGCATAATCTTCCATCAGTATTGTTCCTTGTGAATTCCGGGTGACACAAGGCTGTTAGATGTGACAAAGATTCTGCTCAAACAAGATAGAGACCACTCTCTGAGCCCTTTCCCAATGGATCCTTCAGAGTCCAGAGCTTCTCTCAAGATGGGGGAAATCCTTGGGAACTGCTAGAATCTGAAATTTACGCCACAGAGCTCCAGAGAAAGGTTGTCATTTTCAAAAGAAATGCTGCCACCATCCCTCTTTGAAAAACTAGAGCACAGAGAGTTCTTAATATGCTCTCAAAACTCATAAGGTGGTCATGCTTGAATTGGATTTAGAACCTGCGTTCCTCTAAAAGCAGTCTCCAGATAAAAGGTTTTTAAAAGTTTGTTTAAAAAGAAATCAAATAAAAACAAATTAGAGAATATGCTTGGCTGAAAGCCAGGAAACAAAAGGGTTGCAAAGTCATGAAACAGTTGCAAAATAAAGACACAGGGTTTTGAATGTTTGCAGTGAAAATACACACAAGGAAACAAAAAAAAAAAATAACCCACTGTCCTGCCATTGGGGCTATGTTTTTCTGCTTCTCTCCTCCAGACTCAAGGCGCTACCCTAATCCTTTACGCACACATTCTTAAAAGAGCAAATAACTTGCACAACACACACTTGATGCAACAGTATCCTGGGCAGTTTCCCCAGGTCTGAGCCCACTTGCCAAATACAGGTTTTGTTGTTACAGATATACTGCATTTTGCCTTTGGGATCATCTCTCCCCCCCCCCCCCCCCCCCCCCGCGGTCGATGTAACATCCTGGGACAAAAAAAATGTCCAATTTTACTTTTGGTGGGTGATGATATAAAGAAATAGAAATGCCATACTTTCATTGTCAGTAGATAGGCCCATTTGGGGTGGAGTGAGTTATAACTCTCATTAAGACATAAACAAGTACAGTGGTGCCTCAACTTACGAACTTAATTGGTTCCGGAACTCCGGTCGTAACTCGAAATGGTTGTAAGTCGAAGCACCATTTCCCATAGGAATGCATTGAAATGCAATTAATCCGTTCTGGCCGAAGAAAAAAATCACAAAAAAACACAACAACAACACACACACTACAAGACCCATCAGAAACGCGATTAATCCATTCCGGCCGAAGGGGGGGGGGGGGGAAAGAAGAGCAAACAAACCGTGCAAGACCCTTCGGAAATGCAAAAAAAGCAAAGTAGAAAGCAAACAAACCGTGCAAGACCCATCGGAAATGCAAAAAAAGCAAAGCAGAAAGCAAACAAACCCCGCAAGACCCATCGGAAATGCAAAAAAAGCAAAGCAAAAAACAAACAAACCCCGCAAGACCCATCGGAAATCGGGGGGGAAAACCCCGAAAAACAAACAAACCCTGCAAGACCCATCACAGCATAGAAACATAATCCCACCACTCAGCCCAAAACCACGCTGCAAAACCCACCCAGAACAGTTTTTAAAAAGGAGAAAGCAGCACCTTACCAGGCAGTCCCAAGCCTTCTCCGATCGCACACTCTCTAACCGCTGGGGCGAAAGAGCTACAAAGAAGCAGCCTCTTCGCCACCAATGGTTAGCAATTTGAATTCCCCGCCTTTTTCCCCTGCCTTTTTTTGGTTGTAACTCGAAGCTCCGGCCGCAAGTCGAAGCAAAATTTTGTGGCCGGAGCTGGTCATAACTCAAAATGGTCGTATGTCGGGAAGTTCGTAAGTCGAGGCACCACTGTACTGTACATGAAATTTTGGCCCCAGCCTTAATTCGAATAATACATTGGAATTGGTTTAGTGCCAAAAAATGTCCCACAACTCACACAATGCAAGATTTTGATTCATTTTTTCCCTACAACATTTAACGCTGAATGGCATAATCCACACCTTTTCCAGTTCTACTTATTTACATACTGTTTAGACTTATAGTATATAGCGCCCCATATTGCTTTGAGCACTCTCTGAGCAGTTTACAACATAATTAAGCAAGGAAATCTTTGCCTCCCAGTGATTTTACTGATCTCAGAAGGATGGATGGCTGAATCACCTTTGAGCCAACTACCTGAACCTCTCAGGATCAATCTCAGGTTATGAGCAGATTTTTTTAGTGCAGTTTAACCATTGTGCCATGGAGCTCGCTGAATCAAAAGGAATCTTATAGGAAGTACAGTGACCAGAATTATATATACCATTCCAATTGTGGTCATATCATAGATTTCTATACAAACACTATGATATTGCATAATCTTGAACTGAAAGCTACCTACTTCTGTTGGTTTTTTGCTTGAATGAGTTTGTAAAGTGTTCTGCATTCTCTCTGACTGTGGAAAACATACCATGAGATTCATTCTTCTTGCTCTTTTGGTGGCTGATTCAAACCTTTCTGTTTTGGACAGCTCAGAAAGTTATGTGACAGATATTCTTCTTTGTTGTTGTTTTCCATCTGCCAATCTTGTTTTCATTTTTCTGTTTGTTTTATTTCTTTTAAGCATTGTTTGAAATCCTGTTGCACAGCTCTGCATGCACAGTGGTGATGATGTAATCAGCAGTGGGAAATTGCTGTTGATTACAGGAGATTCACCTCTAATTAAAGATGATTTGGGGATGCACACAACTCACACATAATGCAGTGTCATTGCATATACGCCAAAATCTCCAAAGGAGATTTCATTCAGCAACAATTTGCAGCTGCTCGCGATAGCACTGTTGCACATGCAGAGCTACACAATAGGATTTCAGCGGCTGTTTTGTTTTTAATTGTAGTGCGCTGTCCTGAGCAAGAAGAATGTATTGGAAGGGCAGGGTCTATGTTTTATAAATTAATAAGAACCTATTTGACACCTCTTTGTTTATTCTAGCCCTGCTGTCACTCTCTTTTCGCAGATGATCATGCAGTCTACTGTATTGAGGTCAAATTGGGACATTTTTACTAATCACATTTATTTATTTATTATATTTCAAATGTTTACATACTGCCTGATTTAGTGACAGGCACTACTCTGGATGGTTTAAAATCAAAAGAAGAAGAAAATTAGCTCATAAATGTACCCCACAAACCCAAGATTTAAACCACATGAACCATACAGTACTTCAGTGTTCAGTAGAGTAGAACACATTGTTATCAGTCTTTTCTATAAACAGCTCTTTCTTCTCTTAATGATTAAGTAAAAACATACCTGATATAATTGGAAGGGTGTTTAATCACTCTTCTTTGGGAAGGAGACATAGCTTACTGAGAGCATATATGGTATGAATGCAAAAGATTCCAGATTCAATGTGGGGCATCTTAAGGTAGGCTAAGAAGGGTCCCCCTCCCTTACCATCCTGCTAAGCACTGCTTGTTTGTGAAAATTAAACTATCCTGGGCTAAATGGACCAAGGGTCTGCCTTGGCATGACTCCTGTTTGTGTTTCTGCTTTGCCTTCCAGGTGTTTTCATTGTTTCTGCCAAGAGGACCCCATTTGGAACTTTTGGAGGCCTCCTCAAAGACATCACTGCTACCGACCTCTCAGAGATTGCAGCACGCTCGGCTCTGTCTGCAGGCAAAATATCTCCTGAAATCATTGACAGTGTGATTGTAGGCAATGTCATGCAGGTGGGTAGAACCCAGCAGTTGCCAGTAGCCAATCCACTTACATAGGCACATGCTAAGACTCCTTCCATGTTGGCCCCTGCTCAGTGGCTCTGTTTCAGAGTCAGAAATAAACAACAGCATCTAGAATTCCGCTGTGCCACTTGGGAAAAAAGTTTCCATTGGAGTATTTTCTGCGTTCTGATGGCTTTGTTGGGGGATAGGAATGCATGAATATATTCTCACACAGTCCAAGAAGTATTTTGTTTTTTCACAATGTAGTTTTGAATCATTGTACTGCAGGCATACAGCAAATATGGTACATGGACAAAGAAATTCACTGTAACTTAAAGTAAGATCACATACTTTCTTCGTAAAATGAACACTTGCATGACTGTTATTAACTAAAGAAAACATAAAAGTGAATAACCAAAGTATTATGCCTTACACTTAAATAACATTCCATTCCATGGTGTCAAGTGATTTTCGACATCATCTCATGTTTTGGTTTTTGTGCTGTCAAGTAGCTTCTGAAATACTGCAGTCCAATAAATTAAAGACCTCCCAACCCCCTCCGCTCACATCTTGCATACTCAAGGCCATAGCTTCCTTTACTGAGTCAATGTTGTCTTCCTCTTTTCTAAGCCTTATTATCTTATCCAATTAGTCTTCTCATGATATGTCCAAAGTATGATAGCTTCGCATAAGTAATTTTCACTTCTGGAAAGAGTTCATGCTTGATTTTATTTAATAATAGAATCATAGACTAATTGAGTTGAAAGGGGCCTATAAGGCCATCGAGTGTGCCGTCAAGTCAGTTCTGACTTATGGCAACCCTTTTTTGGGTTTTCTAGGGAGAGAATACACAGAAGTGTTTTACCATCACTTCTTCTGAGAATGCCCTAGGACTGTGCAGCTTGCCCAAGGCCACACAGGCTGGTCGTTCTGGGATGCACAGTGGGGAATTGGAACCCCCAACCTCTGGTTCCACAGGCAGATACATAACTCAGTGAGCTATTGAGCCAGCTCTCACCCACTTATTTGTCTTTCTGGTGGTCCATGGTACCACAAATCTCTCCCCCAACATCATGTTTCAAATGAATTGATTCTCGCCCCCCCTTCTGCTTTCTTCACTGTCAGCGTTCACATCCATACGTAGTAACCAAGAATGTCACAGTATGAGTTATCTTGGGCCTTGGTCTCAGTGACACATCCTTGTTCTTAAGGACCTTGTTGGAAAAAAAAATCATCCATGAATTTAGCTGGATTTGAACATTTCTCGTAGTAGGCCCAAAAAGGCCTGGTTCATAGGTGTACATGTATAAGAACAGTATAAGTCTGACCCGTTTGACCTGTGCCAGTAAAAGGCAACGGACATTGACTAATAAGGGGAATTTGTGAAACGGCAAGTTGGAAAAGTCCTGGATCAGAGTGACCATTAAAAAAAGCCCCCTGGAAAAAAGGGAGGTAGAAGAATTTGTCAGACATAAATAAGAGCCTTATACATATCTCTGTGTAACAGGCATTGTGTTGCCTTAGCTGTCTAAGCAACAACTTGAGTGTCTTAGAGCTGTGTACCATTATAGATTGCAATCTTGATCTGTATTCAGTCAAGTCTGCATGAGAACAGTATTTTGTCTCAAGAGAAATAATTTCTAACAGTCTTGTTCCTTCATAGCTTCCTTTCCAAGTTTCAGTATTCTGATCTCTTGGCTGCACTTTCCATTTCGATTGATTATTAATATAGAAAATCTTTAACTATTTTGATTTTTTCATTGTGAATGTTAAAGTTACATAGTTTTTCTGTAATCAGTTTTGTTAAAAGTGTTTAACCACTTTCCCATTTTATTCTTTCACTTTCATCAGTAGTTGTTTCAAGTCATTGCTGCTTTCTGTCAGTAATATTTTTATCTGCATATTTAAACTATTCATATATCTTCCACTAATTTTTTTTCCTCCTTCCTCTGAATCTCATCTAGCTGTGTTATGGGTAAGTTCTGTATATCAGTTGAACAGATAAGGAAATAAATTACACTCTTGCCTATCAGAAACCATGCCATTCCTCCATGCTCTGTCTTGAGAGCAGCCTCTTGCCCAGAGTGTCAGATGATCAAAGGTGATGTCATCCACATTTGTTTTAGAGTGATCCATAGCTTTTCATGAGCCACACAATCAAAGGTTTTACTGTATAAACCACAATGTGGAGATTTGTGTTTTGGAATGTGCTGCTTGGACAACTCAGAGAGTTATAGTCCAAGAACCTGAATCTGTACACCTCTGCTATAAAGCACAAAATGATTTTCAGTCTTCTCATGGCTTACATGTAAGTCAGTTTTGTGATGGCAGCAAGGGAGCAACCATTCCTTACAGATAAGCCCTCCTTTTGAACAGCTATTTGGATTCATCCTGAAAGCAAGGCTGTCATCTTCCTTGACTCTCAGGTCTTTCTGTACTTATTTTGTTTTGTCGGCTTATGGCTTCAAGATTGTGATGGAAACTTCTTCAAGGACTCTGTTATCCGCTTTTCTCCTCCTTGCCCTGTCTTACTCTTTCCCCACTTTTGCTGGAATCCATGTGTTTGAGATGTACCAAGCAGATGGGATTTGCTGTCCTGTGTGTGTGCTGCTTCTTACAAACCTAAGACCTGCCTCACAGGAGAAGACTTAATGGTCCGACTTCTTCAGTAATGCTTGCAATATTCCAACAAGACAATAGGTCCGCCAGAAATTTGCCGGTGAGACATGACATGTCATCCACCCATCCCTGAGATATCCCTGATAGTGGCACTTTGAATAACTTTGCAAACTTTAGATTTAAAACTTTAGATTTATGTCTGGATCCTATACTTGTGAAATCAGAAATCATTCTCAGTATGGTTAGCCTGTATAACAAAAATAAAAATATTGTAGCACCTTAACAACGAACATTTACACTGTGAGCTTTCATTGATTACAGTCCACTTCTCAGACCCATGGAAGTGGAAGGAAGTCATTGCAGTTCATGGGCATTCACACGGGTGAGAATCAGGATGCATGAAGTTAATCACTGCAGCAAATTGCTGCTAGTTTAATAGTCACTTAGACTTCTCAACACACACCAAGTTGCATGGCTGGCACGTGACCTGAGCTTCCTAACTAGCAGCAGTTTGCTAGGGCAATCTGCATTGTTTGACTTACACCGTCTATGTAAGTAACAGGATTTTGGCCATCAAAATAAATGTTAGTGTTTGAGGTGCCACAATACATCTGTTTTTATTTTTGTTTGCTTTTATTTTACGTGCTGAATCAGACTGTGTTCAGAAGAGATTGGTCCAAAATAGGTGCCTGAGATTACAACTGTACAGCCTGATCCTATGCATTTCTTCCACGTCTGCATAGAATTATAGTCTGGGTTGCCTGTATCTCAGCTACCTTTCTTTGAGCAAAATTAGCCCATGTGCTTGTCTGTTCTGTTCTTGCAGTGTTCTCCAGATGCTATTTATCTTGCCAGACATGTTGGTTTGCGCATTGGGGTGCCAGTCGCCGTTCCTGCCCTAACAGTCAACAGATTGTGTGGATCAGGCTTCCAGTCTATTGCCAGTGGATGTCAGGTACTTCATCTGATCTCTCAGTAACTTGTTATTTTATCAAGCTACTTTGCCCCTCTATCAGGCCCTCTGTCTAGTGCAAGTCAGAATGGCATGCAGACACTTGCACAGACTCTATCCCAGTGCCAGCCTGGAATGTTTAAAATGCATGGTGCCCTCCTTCTGTTTTTCACAGACCCTTTTAATGCTTTCAGGTTTTTAGTTCATCCTCTAGCATGGATCAGGGGGCACAAAAGAAAACACAAAAGAAAAAAGCACATGAAATGTCCTATGAAATTTATTTCTCCAGCCTTCTAAGTTCAGCATGTGTTCAGAGATGGACTTTGAGCATGCCAGGGCATGGAGTTATGATGCAAAAGGTGGCTAGTATCAAGGATCGTTTCTCTTTGTGCTTTTGCTGTCTGAGCCCAACGTAAGAGATTTTGCTACTTCTTGGGTCAGATGGCAGAAGGTGGATTCTGAGTTACGCACATTTAAAGAACAAGCTGGAAGCAGAAACAGGTCACTGCTGGTGATCTCTTGCCCCACTGGCTCCCCATGAGGAGTAGACTTCTGAGCCTGTAGCAGTTTTCAGAGTTGGAACTAGGGTGGGGATGGAGATCTTTTCAAGAACTTGCAGAAAGATTATTGTTTCCAAGACAAAGATGTATGCCCATACCTAGACTGGAGTTCATACAAGACACAAATCTCCTTCTGCTATGCTGTCCCTCCAGGTAGCATCACCTAGCTAATGACACCCAGTCCTTGTTCTAGATTTGCAATGGATTCAAATGTTTTCTGAAGCAACTATCTTTTCCTTTTCCTGTTAAGAATTTATGCTTTTAATCTGAAATAGGGGTATAATGAGTGTCTAATGTTCTGTTTTTTCCTTCTCACTTGAAACAGGAAATTTGCCTTAAGGAATCAGAGGTAGTGCTGTGTGGTGGAGCTGAAAACATGAGTCAGTCCCCATATACTGTTCGAAATATCCGCTTTGGAACAAAACTTGGTCTTGATCTCAAGGTATGAGTGCTAGTTGCTTTGCTGTTCTTCTTCTTGGCATCTTTCTATATATATAGAAATTTATATATAAATGAATTTGTATATATTTATAGATGTATATAAATATATTTATATATTTATAGATGGGCGGGCTATAAATGTAATAAATAAATAAATAATAAATATATATATATATATCTAGTAGTAGAGCAGAGACAGGACTTGGTGAGCCAGAGTACCATGGCCTTTGGAATAGCCAGGATCCAGATCTGTTACCTCCATTTCCGTTCCCCCTGAACCTAGCTGTAATCTTCACAGTAGTGGATGTAGGAGGGTGATGGATTTTCCAGCCATGATATATTCTTGTGAGTGGCCTCTGTTGTAATGAAGGCTTTGGGGTGGTCTTGAATGGGCCATTAAGATCCATTATGTTTGCTAGAGACTTGCTTGTAGGAGAAAGAAAACTGCTAGCAGTGGATCACTGAGTTTTTGTTTAAGTGTTTTTCTGTAGTGGTGTGAAAAGAAACTCCTGGAAAATCTTGAGCTGGCAGTTTTCATGCTGTACATCTTTTTTCCTTTAGTCGTGCAGTAGGTCTCCAGGCAAAGGCCAACATGCTGGCTACTGCACTGCCCTTTGCCACCTCTATATTCTATTGCCATTAACCGATCGTCATAAAAAGAGTATTCTATCCTGTTGCTCTGGTGGGTGGGTGTACATACGCATGGGCACAAATAAGAGAGAGTAGACAGAACGGAGTTGTCTGCATTTTTGGACATTTCTTGGACACATTGTCATGGAGGGTGTCATGATGAGGGATTGTACTTCAAAATGTAATCCTGAATCACTCTAAGTATCCAGTCATGCTTGGCAGGTATTTTGAAAGCTGGCTTCTGTGAGGAGATGGGCCTTTACTCTTCTCGAAATGAGGAATAGTCCCTATTCTCTCCACTCCCTGCCAGTCTTTTTTTTATTTTATTTTATTTTATTTTATTTTAAACATAAACAAACATACAAAACAAACACAAACATATATACGGGGAGATAATTTCATGTATCCATCTAGCATATAAATCTGACTACATAAACCATCTTGCCCTACCAAACATATTTAGGCCATATCCATCTAATATATAATTCTGACTACATAAACCATATTACCCTACTAAGCATATTTAAGCCATTATTAAGCTCATAGAGTAACTTCCTAGCTTTATAATAATTAACATACGTATATTGTCTAAAGTACAAACTTAAATCTATATTGATCTTATATTCAAGCCACTCTTAATTGCGTATTCCAAACTATAATTCATATATTACTTAGTGTCTTCATGTTTCTGACTTATCATCAATACCTTCTAAACAATTATACTCAGAATATATAATCTAATTTAAGCATTATCTATACTTATCAACCATTTAAAACATTCAGCAAGTAACTTTCCAATTTTTGTTGTATTTCTTAGCTCCATGTATAGACCAGGGATTTCTGATTACTTATAGCCTTGTGAATCTAGGAATTCATTTCCTACATTCTTTTTACTAGCTTTTAAGATGCCATCTATAAGGTCTCTATAGGATCTTTCACCTGCATACCCCTCTATCCAATACTCATCATAAGCAATTCTAATTTCATCATTAAGGTAACTTATCCACACACACACACACACACACAAAAGCTCTAGGCCAGGTCAATACATTTCTCAAAAATCCCCACTTTTGCAGGTAAAAAGACAATATATACCTAATCTTGTCTATATAATCAATATAGTAATTCACTCATATTTAATCTCTATATATGTACCATAGAAACAAAAGCTTCTAATACTATTATTCTTCATTAACCTTTCTAAAATTCATAATTACATATGCTTATCTACCATTTAGATTCTCACCTAGCCAAAATTGTTCATAGTGTAATTATTCATATTGCTTTATGTGTAACTATATATCTCTCAAAACCAAGAAATTTTAAGCATTTAATCCACAGGTTACTTTTCCCCTTTTCATTTTTGCTTCTCAGCTCCAGTATCATACTTCCGGGCTTGCTCCCCTTTTGCCAGTTTTAAAATGCCATCTATGAAATCTCTTTAAGGCATTTTCTATTCGATTTACTAATTTCCTCCCAATATAATCAATATCTTGATTTTGGAGCAACACAGAGCTATCTGATCTCTGATCACAAATTTCTGCCTTTAAATTCACCCATGCTTTCCCTTTTACATTATTTTCCATCAAGGTAATCTCAATATGCTTCCCCACCTTGTCCCCACCCCTCCTTTCCTCATTTTTAAATATTTCATTCTGCTTTTTTTAAAAAAAAGTTTTTCTCTCCCTCTCCGGAGGTAAACATTTGATGAATTCAAAGCAGTCAGTCGTTTTGTCTCCGGTCTCCTTCTGCTCAGGAACAGTAGATTCTTCCTCTCTCTCCGACAATGGTAGTTGTTCAGAAAATTCAGTAAATACAGTCTGTTTGTATCCTGTCTCTATCTTAGTGTCCAAGCCAAGAAGTATTGTTTTGATATCTGTCTCCAGTTCTGAAACTTGAGCCTTGATATGATTTATAAGATTAAATTGAAATTCCTGAAGACAGCATACAAGAAAAGTCTCCATTTTAAAGTCCCAATAATGAGTCTCACCCTCAATTTCCCCTCCCTGCTCCTTGGCCAGAACAAATTCCGAATCTTGCGGAGAGCACTCTGGTCATAAAAGTGACTATTTGATTTATAATCCCCCTTTATGGCTCAAAGTAAAGTTCCATAGATTAAGTTATTCATAGTCATTCAGAATTCTCAGGCTTCTAATTTATAAAAAGCCAAATCTTAGGAAGGGAGGGTTAAGGTGGAAAAGACAATTAGTTTCGCTTTCTCAGTTCTATCAGTTATGGCGCAGTAAAAAAAAAACCTCCAACACTGCCAAAGATTCTCTGCCGCTTAAAGAGATCTATCTCCACATTCAGCTTCCAGGAAAAACCCAAAACATCTGGTCTGTTACTTGCCGTAAAAATAGCCGTTCAACTTCTGTTCATGCAGTCAGATCATAAATCTTCATTTCTCCCCCTCTCTGGGCAGCTACACACCAATTTATCATGGCGACTTGACGAGTCAGTTGCAATTGAGGAAAGAAAACTCCCGAAAAAAGCAGATTGCAAGTCTGAATTCTCCGGCGTCTCCAGCTTCCCTGCTGCAAGCCCACTTCTCCTGTGGAAAACTTGCCCTCCCTTTCTCGGGGGGTCCGCTGACTCGGAATAAAACCCAGGGGTTCTCAGAGCCCTGAGAATTCCCCTGTTCTCGCTGCCCGTTGCTCCGCCTCCAAGCCCCACTCCCTGCCAGTCTTAAAGCATGCTTCTGGCTCATGTCAGAGCAAAAAGTAGAATAAAGCTGCCCTATAAAGTGATTGTGGCCATTTCCTTTCAGGAATTCTGAACCAGTGTTCCAAACTTATATTGAGAATGTATCAACTTGTGGATTCCTGGAGTGATTTCACCTGTAAAATGATGCTGTTTGTGTATGTTTCCTAGGCGAAAGTATGGTTGCTTGCATCCATTTGGGACACACTAGTAACCTCGTATCCCTGCTGCCAAAGCACAAAATACTACTGCCCCACTGCCATAGGGCAGGACAGTTGGGGGGGGGGGCAGCAGCAACACAATTACATCTGGAGCAGTAGGAAAGCTAAGGATGGTTTTGATCCCGGGAGCTCTGCTTACAGGGCAAAAAAGAACATCATCTGTATCTTTTAAAAAAACAAAACTCAAAGATGAATAGTTATTTTAATTTTTTACTTAGAGGATCATATTATGGCCTATAGCCTGCCTTCCAAGTTGGGAATCTGTCTGATCTTGTTTTAAAAAACAATCCTGTGCCCCCAAACATTTTGCTAAGACAAGCCCAAGTCTTCAAACTGAATAGATAATGAAGGTCAAGCAATAGTATTGTGTTCTGTTCTATTTCTGTTGGTGAGAGGGGCCATGTGCTGTTTTAGAGCTCTGAAGCTCTTTGCAGGATGGGGGGGAAACTAGTTGGTCTTTTCTGCAGGGACTGGTCACGAATTTCACATTTATTTCTAAGTAAAAGTGGACACTTCAGAATACAGAATTCCACACCTGGGTATTAAATTCTCCATTTGTTTGATGTTATGGACACACGGGAAGTATGAAATGTCTGTGCCCCTATGTTAGAAGCATGGAATAGCTATGGAATTATACCAACGTTCTGAAATGCTCTCGTTTATTCTGACATCCTGTTGCATTTCTTCCTAGCTGGAAGATACGTTGTGGGCGGGGTTAACAGATCTGCATATTAAGACCCCTATGGCTATTACGGCTGAAAACCTTGCTGCAAAATATAACATCACAAGGGAGGAATGTGATCGCTATGCCCTGAAGTCACAGCAAAGGTGGAAAGCTGGTCAGTAAACTGCAAATATAATGGATTGGAGGTGTACCATCCATTTCAAATTGCAGGTCTAATTTTCACAAATACCTAATGATGTAAGTGTACTAGGTGAGGTGTGCAAGGCAGAGCCTGTGGGCTGCAACTACTCCCTCCAGGATCCAAAATGCAGCTAATCCAGCAACCTTGGGCATCAACAGGACCCCTACACCCTGAAAATGATTTGCTAAAAAAACCTTGCACCTTCTCTAGAGAACATGGGGAGCAATTTTACCATGATCCACACACAGGCGTGCAACCGCACACTCACACAATTAAAATTATTTTTAAAAATGGTTTGCCTCTAGACCTTGGGTCTCCAGATGTTCTTGGACTACAACTCCCAGAAGCCTTCACCACCACCTCTTTTGGCCAGGATTTCTGGGAGTTGAAGTCCAAGAACATCTGGAGGCCCAAGGTTGGGGACCAGTGCTCTAGAGCAGTGGTCCCCATCCTTGGGCCTCCAGATGTTCTCGGACTACAACTCCCAGAAGCCCTCAACACCACTTCTGCTGGCCAGGATTTCTGGGAGTTGAAGTCCAAGAACATATGGAGGCCCAAGGTTGGGGACCACTGCTCTAGAGGACATAAACATTTTTTTCAGTTAAAAAAAAATTGCAAAGAGAAATGTGGGTGGTGAAGGGAGTGGGAGGGGGGTGCAGCCCTCCAAGTTCTGGGCATGTGTGGCAGTCAGACCTCTGCAAGTTGCCCACTCCTGGTTTAGAAGGTACCTCTTGAAGCTGCCAGGAGGAACTAGCAGACTGCTTGGATGAAGAGAGAAGTCTGGATGTAAGGGAGACAATGCAAAATTGAAGAATTCTAAGCACAGAAATATGTTTAAAGTATCAGAATTAAACTGAGCTCACAGTTTTTCCATGTAAAGACTTATTCCTGGTTATCTCCGGGTTTCTTGATTTTAGGAATAAAATTTGGACCAGAGGACTTGGAATAATTTTGTTGTTATCGACTTTCTGCTTTTGGCTTTTGCATGTTTATAGGTGATGAAGCTGGCCATTTCAAGGCTGAGATGGCACCTATTGAAGTAAAAACGAAGAAGGGCAAGCAGATTATGGAACGGGACGAGCACCCCCGACCCAAGGCGACAATGGAAGAGTTGGGAAAGCTCCCTCCGGTCTTCAAGAAAGATGGGACCGTCACTGCTGGCAATGCCTCGGTGAGCCATGCAGTTTGAGACTTTGGACTAAGAGCAGGTTGCATGAAGAGTAAAAAAAAAGGCCAAGGCATTTGCAAGTCCGTAAATGATTTCCCCTTTACTCATTGTACACGTCCATGTTTCCCTTTCCCTAGGACTGAAGACAGACTACTGTAATTTTTAGTGCCATTTTCGTAGTGGGTTATCCTTGCCTACAGAGTAGGCCCATTTGAATCAACAGAATTTATGGAGTAGGTGACTAATTGGATCCCCATTAATTCAGTGGGCGTAAAGGTAAAGGTTCCCCTTGACATTTAGTCCAGTCGTGTCCGACTCTAGGGCGCAGTGCTCATCCCCATTTCCAAGCCGTAGAGCCAGCGTTTGTCCGAAGACCATTTCCGTGGTCACGTGGCCAGCGCGACTAGACACGGAACACCGTTACCTTCCCACCGAGGTGGTACCTATTTATCTACTCACATTTTTTTACATGCTTTCGAACTGCTAGGTTGGCAGGAGCTGGGACAAGCGACAGGAGCTCACTCCATCGCGTGGATTCGATCTTACGACGGCTGGTCTTCTGACCTTGCAGCACAGAGGCTTCTGCGGTTTAACCCGCAGCGCCACCACGTGCCTTCAGTGGGCCTACTTTAGTGCAATTTATTATGCTAAGCAACAGGTTTTTGGTAACTGTCCATCACTGATTGCTTTAGCTTAGGATGGCCTTCCATAAAAACATCCTTCAGGGCAATTCAGTTTTTCTAGTCCAGGGTAGCTATTTTGATCCAGCAAAATGTGTGTGTGTGTGTGTGTATTTTTTTTTCCCCAGCTAAGGGTACACTCCACCATTACCGTATTTCTCCGTTTATAAGACGACCCCCCCCCCTTTTCTAACCCCAAATTAGAAAAAGCAGGGATCAAAGGGCTCCCTTTTTGCTAACCCCGTGCCTTCGCAAAAGGCAAGGAAAGAGGCTGTCAAAGTGACTGCCGCTTTTCCTTGCCTTTTGAGAAGGCACGGAGCTTAGCAAAAAGGAAGAGAGAAACGCCTCCCCTTCCTTTTTGCTAAGCCCCGTGCCTTCGCAAAAGGCAGCAGGAAAGAGCTGCCTTCCGTGTATAAAACGACCCTCAATTTTTTCTCAAATTATTTAAGGAAAAGGTGTCGTTTTATACACGGAAAAATACGGTATTTTATTCCTGATGTTTTGTGTTTTATGCTTCTCTTTCTAGGGCATATGTGATGGAGCTGGTGTGGTGGTCATAGCAAGTGAAGATGCTGTTAAGAAGCACAATCTCACTCCTTTGGCTAGAATAGTATCCTATCATTCAGTTGGATGTGACCCCAACATCATGGGCATTGGTAAGCCACAGCAACAGTTACTTTCCTGCTGATATAGCAAAGCACACCCCAGCCTGTATAGGACAAGTCCCAAAGTGCAGGCACCACTACGAGCGTCAAACCATATGTCATGGGAACAGCATTCTGAACCAGTGGAAGAAGACATTCTGGTTGCATTTGCTTTCTCCCCCACCTCCTTTGTTTGCTGTTTCATTTTTCTTTTTAAACCAGACCTGCCACCCCCACTGAGAAGAAAAGCAGCCCAATATTCATGAAAACTTAAAACGTGTGACCTGAAAAATGGTCAAAATTGAAAGAGCATGTCTGTGCAAAGAATAAATGGTCTCAATGGCCTTGCTGTCTTTCATGGGCTTAAGTGGGCCATTCCGTACTGGGAAATGCTCAGCTTTTAAATAAATACTTTACAATGAATAGTTCAACAGTCACAGAATGAAACAAGCATGGAGGAAAGGAATTTGTCACGGTTAGTACAGATGTTACGGGCATGATCCAGCAATCATGCCAGCGCATTTTATGCAGTTCAGAAAGGCGATAGAAGTAATGTTATTTGTGTGGTGAGGAAATCCTTCTCCCACATCAGAACTACTCCCTTGAAAGAGGATATGTTGAATGGGCAGGTCATGGGCAGCCAGTAAATCCTCTGTTTCTTCCTTTTCCTTCTCTCGGCCTCACCCATCCCATGCAGTAAGCGCAAAATATGAAATATTGTGAAGAGATTGTATAGCACACATCCAACGTTAATATGTGTCAAATCTCAAAATATGAGAGCTTTTTTCTTTACAAGGAGCTTTTTTCTGTTGGGCATGGAACACATGAGATTCATCTTAAAGCTGAAAGAGATTGTACCTAGCCTCTGCAATTTGCTTTGTGTGTCTCAGGGATAAGCAGCTTTCAGATATCAGAGGGGACTAGACCATCGCTGCTGAAATCCAGCTGCTTTTTTTACCATTGCTGTCAAAAATCAGTGGCAATTGGAATAGTACTCCATGGTGCAGGAGGGGGTAGAAGGTGCATTGTGCACCATAGACCCCTGTGAGGAAGCAAGGCAGGGAGTACCCCAGAAGTGAATGAAAGAAAATGAGACAATTATTTGGGTTTGTTTTTTTCCTGTGGCCCTTCAGATGTGAGCGATACAACTCCCAGGCTGCCTATGAAGCACTGAAAAGGAGTTCCTTTGTTTATTCATTCTGTGTTTGTGTTTTAACATAGGTCCAGTCCCTGCTATTACAGAAGCGCTGAAGAAAGCTGGCCTGTCTCTGAAAGACATGGACTTGGTTGAGGTAGGGACAGCTGTGCAGAAAGCAAAAGACTCAGATTGTTATGGTGCAACTAGGTGTACAAGACGTCAGAGTCTCAACGGGTGTTCATGTGTGTTGTTTGTTACATGCTCCCTCCACTACACACTGTGCATGAATGGCTAGGAGAAGAAATAATATCTTTATAATAATATCTTTGAACTAGAGATGGAGGTATTCGTATATGAATATGAATACCCCCGCATTGCTGGTTTGCTCGTCTTCCCTCCTTCTGCCAGGAGTGGCTAGCTGACCAGGCGCTCCGGAGCAATTGGAAGGAAGAGCGGGGCCAGCAGTGGAAGCGGATGCGTGAGTGGACGGTCCGGCCCCGGGGGCCGGACCCTCGTTAACTCCAGCTGTGCTGGGGTATTCGTATACGAATACCCCCATCTCTACTTTGAACTGCAGAGCTGGAAGGGACCTTATGGATCATCAAGTCCAGCCTGTGTCAAGGAGGCCCAGTGGGGAATTGAACTCCCAACCTCTATAATTTAAATAAACATGCATGCACACAAAACCAGCACTTCTGGCAAGTTCCCCAAGTTATATGTTAAGTAACTCTGAAATTTCTAGTATATACCTTTAGCCTGTGATTCCTTCCCCCAAGCTGCATCCTACACCACTTTTTAAGGTGTAAGAACTGTCTTTAAGGACAGCCCCAGGTAGAGTGTTGCATAGCTGTCCGGCTTGGGAGTGTTCCCAGCTTTCCTTTCTCTTTTGTGTGTTTCAAGGTTAATGAAGCTTTCGCACCACAGTACTTGGCAGTGGAGAAGGTTTTGGGTCTGGATCCAGAGAAAACAAACATCCATGGGGGAGCCATTGCTTTGGGTCACCCTCTGGGAGCATCTGGTACGAGGATCACTGCTCATCTGGTTCACGAACTAAGGTTAGTATATGGCATTCTAATTTTTGTTATTAATATTACAGCATATACAGTATGTTTGAGAAAGATCCTAGCTGAGCGGCAAAGCACATGCTTTCCTTGCAGAAGGTCCCAAGTATAGCCCCTGGCACATCCCCTTTAAAAAGAATATGGTAGTTGATGATGGGAAAATCCTCCCCCTGAGATCCTTCTGCCTGCCAGAGTAGATAACAATGGGCCATATAGATAGCCTGAGCTGGTATAAGGCAGCTTCCTGTGTATTTTTACCATGGTTTGGGGATCTCGAAGATAGTTTGGACATGTGAGTGTATTGGTTTTGTGGACTGAGCCTGTGTTTTGAGCTGACTTGAAGAGATGCGAGTTATTTTGGTGGATAAACAGGGCTGTACCTGGTCAGTGCCTAGATAAGAATCCATCTCAGAACCCTGTCCATGCCACCTTGAACTCTTGAGAAGACAGGCAGGACACTAGTAAATAAAACCATGCTGGCTCTTTGCAGCCTGGCACAGATCCATAAGATCAGTAGAAGGTCCAAGGGATGGCTGGCTCTATTCCCTACTTCCAGCAAGTATGCCAGGCTGCAGAGCTACTGTGAGAAGCTCCAAGTGACATCCATGCAATATAATCCTATGCTATGGCCATCCATACCTGTAAGTTTCTTGTGGAGCCAAAGGGCTGTTAGAAATCAAGTAACAGAATGATCTAAGCTACACCCTTCAGAATATTCCTTTAGAATGTGAAACAAATTACTCTGAAGCCATTACTGCAATGTCTAAAGATCTTTTTTTTAATGGTTCTGTCTTGCTTTTTATAGGCGTCGTGGAGGCAAATATGCAGTTGGTTCTGCTTGCATTGGAGGTGGCCAAGGTATAGCTGTCGTCATTGAAAATACAGCCTAAGAACTTTAGTAACCAAACATTGAACTCTGCAGCTATACCTTCGCGTGAAGATTTTAGAAGGGAGAGGATGGCTCCTCTTGTCTGCAAATTCAAAACCTCAGCAGCATTAACTATCAAGCAGAGTGAAGGAAGAAATGCAAAATAATTTTTAAAGAAAAGAACTAATTAATCTCTAATTTGACTGTGTGGATCTAGACATAATCTTCCCTTATTTGCTACCTTCTGCTCAGTTTAATTTTTGACACCCAAAGAGGAATTTTCTGGAATAAATAATAAACTGCCTAGTATCTACTAAGTGCAATTCATGTCACAGCAAAGATGTGCCTAGACCAGCGTTTCCCAACCTGGGGGGTCAGGACCTCCAAGGAGGTTGCAAAGTGTTTTCGGGGGGGGGGGGTCACAGGATCGCCTTATATGTGTTGTAGCCCTTGTTAAATAATTTCTTCCCTGACCTTTCAGAGTGTGATATTAAGGTTAGCATGCATGTGTATGTATGAGAAACAGGTCCTTTCGGGAAGAAAGCAGCTTTTACTTTCTGAAAAGGGATGACTTCCACTGAATTTCTCTGGGAACTTTTCTGCAAGTTGTAAGAATTTTCTAAGAATTTTGCACCACCAGAAAATTCAAGCTTTTGTTATATGGATTTTGTATAAACCGCTTGACCTGTATAATCCTTCAATGAGAGCTGGGAGCAGTGTGTGACAGAACCAATGTGCCTCACAAAATAAAAATTATAATGAATTCATGCAAAGAATTTTAGTCTGGTAGCCTTGTGAGCAATCCTGTGGTCTCCCGGGAAAGGAACCATAGGTGCTCAGTTTTTGCCTTGGCCAGTCCAGCCTGAAAGAGCATCAGAAGCAGGGGCTTCTTCTTTACAGACTCTTCAGTTCCTTAACCACTTCCCTAGGATTGCTCTGCTCATGGATATGATGTAGACCATTAAGTTTTCTCTCTCTTTTTTTTTTTTTAAGCACAGAAAATATGTCAGCTTTTTTCATGAAATGGAAGCCTACCTAACTAGCTTAAAAGGTATCCAGCAGCCTTTTAAATAGTACTGCTCTTTCGGATCCATCTCCAACCACAAGATGGTGCCTTTTCACCACATTGCTTCCTTGTTGAGCTGATTAATGTACGCTTCCTGCTTTGCTGGCTTCTGTGTCTAGAAATTAAGGAATTGTTTCCCCATAGACATTTGTTATGTTTCAGGATTCCTTTGTGGCGTTAGGGACTACCAAAGGACACTGATGAAAATGTAAAATACAATTTTACTTTTGTTATTTTTATTAGGATGGATGACTCTTAGTTAAGCTTCAGCACAGCTCCGAATCTTGACTGTCTGTCCTATCTAGGGTCAGAATGGATTTCTTTTGCATGAGTCCAACTGATCAGAGACCCTAACCACTGTGTCCAACAAGGATACATGTATGTGATTTTGTCCAAGATACCAGTGGTGTTCATGCTTCTCTTCTGCCAGGTTGCCACGTTACCACCTACCTCATACATGCTGATATACCTCACACTTTAAAAGCTTGGGACACACTGCTAACCCACCTTCCCACAGGATGTGTAAGAGAGTTTCTGCTTGAAGAGTTGTACACCTGTAAAATAGCCAGTAGGTAACAGTACAGAATTATGCACCTTGAGCATACTAAGACTGCAACCTACCAGTTTCTAGTGGACCCTACCTGAGCACTCATCGAGTTCTGTGAGATCAAATGCCTACCTGGTCAAGGAAGCACAATCACAACAAACCACTGCAACTCCCAGAGCTTGTTGGCTACAAAATGAAGAACCCAGCTAGTCAAGAGCTGGCAGGGGTTTACTCCCCCAGTCTCATTTAACCAGGTGTTTGGGATTCAAGCCACACTGGCATGCTCATCCAAGACAAAATTCTGAGTATCAGTTTTCCTTTTCACTGGCCTGTCATTCAGCCAAAAGGGAGTACACCAAGGTTATGCTTTCTGATCCAGGAGAGAGATGCTTTCTCTGCGAAGAACTTACATTCTGGTTCCATATATTCTATGCAAGTAACATCTGACTGACTAATTATGTTGGCTACTATCCTCCTACCTAAACACAGAGAGGAAAGTAAATCACTTAAGTGCTTCCCTCCACTTCTGTGGAAGGTCCTTATTGCATGACCAATTTTGCAGCCAGTGCAAAGAATGTCCAAGGAATGGGGATCCTGCTGGAGCAGGGGTACTATTACACAGTTTCCCTTTCATTCTGCATTCAGGCAACAGGATACCTAAAATCCTGTTGGCAAGCAGAGCATAAAGACATCACAAGTGGAACGTTCTGCATTTGCCCTGCTGGCTTCAAGGCAGAGATTACTGGATTCCTTTGCACAAGTGGCAGGGAAGGGGAAACCACACGAACCAAGCATTTGAGCTGTGATTCCTCAGGAATACTGTAGATATTAACCACTGACTTCACTGATGGTATGACTATGCAGTAGAAAAAATGTAAATTGATCTGCTGCAGAATTGCACCCAGGAAGTTGGATTTTCCCAAGTTGCTTCAGCCAACCACACAGGAGTCAGCAAACAGAGAGGAAGAATTTGCCCATCAGCACTTATTTATTTAAAATATTTTTATCCTGCCTTTCTTCTTAAAAAGAACCCACTTGTTAGCACCTTGTTAAGGTAGCTCTCCTGCAGCCATCCAGATTTGCAGGAGACAAGACTATAGTAGAGCTAGCTTAATGAGCTGCAAACAAGGGTTGGCCGCCAGTTTCCTCTTCTGCCAATTTCCTCCTCACCGACTCTTTTTTCCCCTCCTAGATGCTCTAGTGCACCAGAGCTTAGCATCAAGCCTTCAAAAATAAATAATTTGGGGGCAGGGGGTGCTCAGCTAAGAGGAACTGGGACTCCGTGAATTCTCTTTTTCATCTTCTCAGATGTTGAAACATCTTCAGGTTGTTGACAGGTTGAAACCTTCAGGTTGAAACCTTCTTCAGGCTGAACATCGCATCAGCTCAAGCAATCACACTGCCGGATCAAATGCGTTTGATGGGGGGGGGGTGGAATAGAGGAAGGGGAAAAGTACAGATTGGAGAGAAAACTTCAGGCTGATTCACATTGACTTGTACATCATGTAAGCAATTGGAAATAATATGAATCTGACAATCCCAATTCTGGAGCCTTTCCTGCCTTCTTTGTCAATGTAGTCACCCCTAATTTTATTTGAAATTCTGCATGTGCGATTATTGTCTTGACAAGTTCTTCTTGTTTGTCTCCACCCAAATACAGCCCTCTTCTCTCCAGACATTAGGCTGTACTGTCGTAAAAGGACTTTTCTGTTAAAACCTTCCTTATGGGCAAATCTGGACAGTTGCGAAGCCATTCTTAATGGGCTTTTCATAGGATATTCACTAAAGTTTCTCTTTTATGTGTCTCCCAGCTTTGGGCAAGTAAAGGCAGTTTCCCTTTTCACCTAGAGCTGACAGGGGTCCTTGGTAGAAAGGTTCTGACCTCTCCAGATTGGCCAGACAAGGGTATTCATGTGCAGATTAGCCTTTGATAACAGTCCAACAGATATTGAGCACGGCTTATAAAGGAGGAGTCCATTACTTGGGAACATCACCCCTGCTGCTCATATTTCTACAACACTGCTCTTCGTGGAAAACAAACTTTTAACTTTCCATAGCTCAACTTCTTTCAATGTATTTCTTTGTTTCTAAATTGCTGGATTGAAACAAGCATTTCTTCAGTGTCTCTCTGATACGATTTTATCAGCCCACCTATTTTGTCTAGGTCTCCAGGACTACTGTATTCAGCAGCTTTGCCAGTACAATCTTGGTACCTCTGATTTATTTGGCACTGCTGTAAGGCACATGATCAAAAATCCCTTTAATTCCTTCTCACTGAAGGTTGGGGGTTTGTTCTTTAAAAGAGTTGTTCCAATTACAATATTTCCTCTGGTTTGCATAATATTGTTCTGACTTAAGAAGGGAGACGAGAGGTCTCTTTTACATGTTTGAAAGAGAGATAATCTAGAACAAATTATTCAAACAATGGAGACTAAAAGATAGCAATTTGCAAGGAGCAAACCATCACCCAGCCTCAACATAACCAGTTCTGGGGCATTTTCCCTTGTTATACACCTAAGTAGAAAGGCATCCTGTAACATGCTTGCAGCTAAAGACACACTAAGACAATCTTCCCCATCTTAAGCCAAACTACAAGTTCCAACAAATCCACCCAGACAGTTGACTCAGAGTCCAGCCCATCTGAAAAGGAACCCATAGTTTGTCAGCACTGTTAAAACTAAAGGTGCCTGAAGTAGATTCTGGGGGGGATGAAATACACGCAATAGGGTTGTTTTTTCCCCATATAAAATCTAAACTTTTTTGCTACTTTGGGAACACAAAATGCTTCATTTAAAATTTGGTTAGCATGTGAAATTCTGCTATTTAGTGCGTCTAAGAAAGCTTAAACCATGTAAAAAAATCCGTTTTAGACAAGCAAAATTGTGAATATATCCGGTTCTAAAGAAAAGAGCTGCATATTTCTGCACCTTATTCTCCCTAAATAAATGCATCTTAAGATTTTCCCCTCTGAGAAGCAGGGAAAGAGTGAAAGCGGAAGCCACAACCTTTGTAATAATTATTTGGACAGAAGGTTGACTCAACCTTCCATCTTTATCAGGTTGGTAAACTGAGTTCCCAGCTCGCTTGAGTGGGTGGGTGGGTGGGCAATGTGTAGCCTGCATACACATTGTGGCAGACTGAATAAGTAAAGCCTTGTCTTAAAAAGCATTTCACTCATACCGAAAGATAAAATATCTCATTACAGTAGGACCCCCATATTTTCTGGGTATTGGTTCCACACCCCCCCACAGATATTGAAAACCATGGATAATAGTGAACACTATATGTAGCATGGAAAAAGAAAAAAGAAATTTTTTTCACATGTATTACCAAAACTGGCCATTAGAGGGTGTGAGAGACTGTGCTATGTATTCTCCACTGACAAGTATTCATAGCACGATCTCTGGCTCATTCTAGTGGCTGGTTCTGGTAATACATGTGAAAATAGTTTTTTCTGGATTTTGTTCTTTTAATATTTTTAATATTTTCAGACCATGGATAAGTGAAACCATGGATACTGATCCCATGGATAAGGGGGTCCTACTGTAGTATGTTTTTCTTGCTTCACTATATTTTCCACTTTTCCACTGGAACATATGCTTCCTTTACCTCTTCAAATGTTATCAATAGGGAAGCAATAGATGACTGGGTGGCTTGACATCCCAGGTCAGTCAGAGTTCTGTAGAGCTCCCTGGCCGTCTTCCTGTCTAGCACTCTCTCCACATCTGGACCAAAGGTTGGTTGGTTTGTCTATCTACAAACAGGGGTGCTCAACTTCCAAGGGGTGGGCAACTTGTTTTTGGATTGCATTTCCAAAAGTGTAGCCAGTGGTGAGGATGGTGGACATTGGAATCCAACAAGATTTGGAGACCCGTATCTTCCTCACTCCCATTCTTTATAAAGTTTGCAGTCTCCATCTTGTCTGATAAAGGAATGATGTTGGTCTGAGGAGGAGGAGGAGGAGGAAGAAAAGGGCCTGTGAATTTGGCTGCAGTAAAGTTCTTCCATAGCCATTTGGGCCTCCATGGTTGGAGGTGTTTGTCATTCATATCTTATGCTGCAGGAGAAACCAAGGTGATTAGTTGATTAACCTGGCAGTGAATGCCTCGTTGAGCAACAGGGACTCTGCACAGTAATGACTTAGTGTTAATGAGCATCTGAGATTTAATAGATGCCTGGGAGGATCTACCGCTAAAAAGAGTCGTGTTTGCTAAGCTAGAAACCATTCCCAGTCAAGAGAACCTGCTAGTGAAATATTTGTCAAAAATATCATTCCAGTGGGGACAAATGGTACTGAAGTCTCCTAAGAGGGGAGATCTGCAATTATTTTTGTCATGTGCCGTCAAGTCGGAAGCAATTTATAGCAACCAAAATAGGACCTTCAAGCTCTGAAATAAGCTTGTGATATTTAAGGAGTGGTTTTACCAGTGTCACACCCCCAGTGAGTTTCCCTGGCGGAGAGGGGATTCGAACTCAAGCCACCAGAGTCTTAGTCCATTACTATAGCCACTACACCACTGTGAGGCTGGGAGTACCCCAAGGGGCACTCCTCAGAGTGTACCCTCCGCCTCCTCGGCTGAAGACACCAAAGGACAAATATCTACCCTGGAAGAGGACCTAAAGGGACTATGTTTGGAAGAGGAGCGGAGGCAGGAAGGCAAAGAGGAAAAGGAGCCATCCGAGGGCTTCCTTTCGGCGGAAAAGGGAGAGGGGATAAAAGGAAAGGAAGGGGAAAAGGACAGTTGGAAATCGAAGAGGGAGAAGCTTGTGGGGTGCAGGAGGAAGAAGATGAAAGGAAAAAGGACTGGGTAGAAATAATACAAGAAGACCCCTGGGACAGGGGAGTTTAAAGACGGAGTTTAAGGTCCCAAGGGAATACGTTGAGAAAAGAATGGAAGAGAAAGGTCTATAGAAAGCCACCTTACTGGGGCAAGACGGAAGCGGGAGAACAAAAGAGAAAGTTCAGAGAGTGGCAGAGGCGAGGCAACAGACCATGTCCAGACCGTCCTGGGAAACCCCGTGGGACAAGTCCATTCAGGCTCAGGCTGAGGCAAAACCCGGGCAAGAAAGTTTGGGAACCACAGGTGGGCTGGGTTTTCCACCCTCCCCGATAAAGTTAGCTACGGGTGTACCTGATGAATCGGGAGTTCTACAGAAGCGGCATTATAGAAGCTTGAGTTCCTCCCCTATGCAGTTAAAAGGGGATTTGTTAGGGTTTAATGAAAAAGGAAAAAGCGGTACGTCCCTGAAGCAAGAGACGGGATCTGTGATTAATGTTGAAACCAACAAGTTGTCACCAGATAAAGGATTTTTGTTAGCAACTCGTGGGGTCCTGGAGTCATCCATCCAGCGAGATTCAGAGGAACGAGAAAAGCGAATTACACAAGATCACAACCACGCGGAGTACCAGACGTGTGACAGAAAGGATGAATTGATCTGATAATGCTCCTACGTTGTTCTTACAGTCTAATGAACCTCTTCCCATCATTTCTTCTGTGCACAGACAGAGGAGGGTCTGGCGAACTGTCCCATTCTCAAGCCCTTGGCCTGGCCCCAGGTCTCCTTTCTCCACCGAGCTGCCTCTGCCATTTGCCCGGGTGAAGCAACTGCCTCAGACGGCAAACATCATGTTTCGTGTCTGATCTCTTTGTACTGGTGCAAAGTTGACTTGGCTGAGATTTTCAGCCTCAAGAGCCAAAACAACCCACTAGATAGGCGAAGGGTACTTTCCCCCTTGAGTTTCGGGCTGGGAACAAAATTTGCTTCTTTTCCTCGAGCAGCCCTGTTTCAGACTGGCCTAAGTCTAACCCTGCTCCCTCCCTGCACAAGGACAGATTAAAACCAATCAGTAAACAGGGTTACTGTAACATACGGCTATATTTATTTTGTGATATCAGGAAAGATATTTTAATGGCCTTACTATTATACTTTGGCAGCGTTCTGGCCATAAAATGGTAGCAAAGGGAAAGTTCTCACCCTTAGTCAACTTGGCACTCTGTTCCCATGGCCTGACCCCCAACGCCAATTGCACCTCAGTAAATATTTACCTCGGTAAATTAAGCTGTTTAGGACAAATGAGGACAGAGCGTTTTCCCAGCTATTTCAGGCAACGCATTGCTAGATTTCCCTGCAACTTCCTTGAACATCTGTAGGAGTGATTTCAGCCCAACGGCTTCTAGGACACCAATTCCATCTGTTGCTCCTAAAAGGACCTTTAGCGGTGGAAGGAGGAATTAAAACAGGGAAGAAGAGGTTGAGAAATACACGAAGGATATAAACAGGAAGCATCAACCACCAGACCCCTTGTAATAATTCCCAAGAATGAAGAAGGGCAGTTATCACAGCAAAAAAAAAAAGCCACATCTGTAGTACCCTCCAAAAACTCAACTTTTTGATGTATTCTCGAAGGCTTTCACGGCTGGGATCCAATGGTTGTTGTAGGTTTTTCAGGCTGTTTGGCCGTGTTTTGGAGGTTTATCTTCCTATATTTATACTCAACTATCCTACACACCATATCAGAAGACAGAGAGAGTTCTAACTCCTGTCCTCTGAAGATGCCGGCCACAGAGACTGGCGAAACGTTAGGAAGAAAAACCTCCAGAACACGTCCAAACAGCCCGAAAAACCTACAACCACCACAGCTTTTTGAGTTCAATCCTGATGGGTTCAGGGAATCAGCTCAAGGTTGACTCAGCCTTCCATCCTTCCAATGCTGGTAAAATGAGTACCCAGCTCGCTATGGAGCAAAATGTTGCTCGTATGAACTATGTTGTAAACCACCCAGTGCTCTAACCACTATGGGGTAGTATGTGAGTCAGAAGATCAACAATGACTTAAGCTCTAGGCAGTCATTCAGTAGCCAAGTGGGTTCAATGAGCAACGAAAGAGAGTGAGCTAGCCCAGCCAACCTCCAATGTCGTTTTGCTCCCATGAAGAGGCGGTCTGAAGACAAGGATCTTTTCAGTCCAAAATGGCTCTCCGTGTAAGCCACAACAAGGGAAAATAAAGGTTCTGACCCTCAGGGAGAGCCTCCATGAACTGACCTGTGCCTTCAGGTGAGGAAAGTGACCACAAAGGATGTGAAACTGGTTCAGTCTCTCTCTTTGCCCGTTCAGCCCACCCAGACACTCAATGACAGAACAGGACTCGAGAGGAGAAACAGAAACGAAAGGTGATATAGAGACACAAAGTATTTCTCAATGTATTATTTATTGCATTGCTTTTATGTTCAACTTTTCATTTCTTGGGGCTAAAAGCAATGCTCTTGAGGCTTTCCAGTTTTGTTGCAACAGCCGCCCTGTGAGGTTGACTAGGCTCACCCTTTTCCAGCATCGGCTATTGCATGTAAGCTGTTCTCTTGCTGAAAGAGTCCGGTGTCAGCTCTGTCTTTATTGCTACCTTTTTAAACTATATTTTAAATGTTTGTTTATTTTATTTTATTGTTTATTTTATTTACTTATATATATATATATATATACCTGGAAAAGACCCTGATGTTGGGAAAGTGTGAAGGCAAGAGGAGAAGGGGACGACAGAGGACGAGATGGTTGGACAGTGTCATCGAAGCGACCAACATGAATTTGACCCAACTCCGGGAGGCAGTGGAAGACAGGAGGGCCTGGCGTGCTCTGGTCCATGGGGTCACGAAGAGTCGGACACGACTAAACGACTAAACAAGTTGCAATGAAAATTTTGCTTCTAGTCTATGTGTTATCACTGTCCGCTATGTTGAGCACTTTTTCTGGTGGGAAGGTGGAGGTATACACAAAATAAATAAAATCAATTTAGAAATGTTTGTTCCAATTTAAATAGAAGTTCACTACATCTTGCCACAGTTGGAAAGACTGTGGCCTAGACAGCATAGGTCCCTACTTAGCTTACTGTCATGATGCACCTTCCAAATTTCTACTTTTCCTTCTTCATTTTTAAGCTGCACTTAAACTTGACACATGGGCAGACTCAAGGATATCTTTAAACAGAGTCACATGAATCACTTTATGCATTGGGTTGGAGAGAGCAACTCCTGAAAGGTGAGGCTTAGAGACAAGAAAAGCAATAACCCTCATACAGGACATTGTAGGACTTTTGAAAGGAGAGAAGTGATGTGCAGCCATATGTGACCTATCTTCTCAAAGGATACGAGTCCCAGAATTCTGTCTCTCCTGCGTACAGTCAGAAGATACCAGCAGACTGTTGTCTGAACAGGAAGAGGGGGGACACCATAACAATCAGAGACCTTGGGATCCCAGGGATACGAACAGCCAGGGCTGCTGGCTGATGACATTTGTAGGCCCTAGAAATAACTTGTGGAAGTAAATGAGTAGCTCGTAGGGTGGGTGGCAAAACTGGCATGGCACCCATATGCATACAAAGACTGCACTGGCATGTCGGTCATTCAAATAAATGAGGCAGACAGAAAGGAAAAGAAATCCTAGTAGCTAGAAAAGCTAAATGACAACTTTTTTTTCTTTCTTACTGAAAATGTTCTTCTTGTCCCTTTTACGAATGAGATGCTTGAGATATGAACAGTAGATTCTCGCACTATGGATTGTTATAATGAGGCAAGAATCTGCTGTCATTCTTGTCATTTCTCCAAGTGGGGAGAAGTTATCTGTGGCAACATTTATTTGGGTTTGGAGGGAGGGAATCACTCAAGATTTATAGCATTTTTCTAATACACAGGCTTGTTTTAGAGTTTGAAAGTTATTTTTTCAGACCACGGCGCCACAAAACACCCAGCCAACAGGGTCCAAAATTAACTTTTCTAGGTTTCAGTGAACATACAAGTTAAGCATAGCCCACAAATATTAGGTCAACTGTCCCACATTTGACCTGCCAAAATCACTCCAGCATCTTCCGACACAGCTCATTTCTCTGATTTTCTGTTTCTCAACCCCGTCTCTGTGTTCCAAAATCCTGCTTCGCTTGTCCCATTCTCACACAAATTTTCATCAGCTCCTTTCTTCTTCCTCTCTGCCATGGGGGGAGAAGTTCCCTTTCTTAAAGCTGATGGTTTTAACACAGTGGTATCCATCCTTCTGCGTTAGGAAACCCTCTCTGACCTTTTGTTTCCGTAGATCAGCAGCAGGGAACTTGTGCCCTCTAAATATATTGGATTACAACTCTGTTTGACAGCTCTTGTGTGAAATCAGGGTGGGCAGCGAGCTAAGACAAGTCAATACAATAAGAAAAAAGAAGTCAAGTGCAAAAAAAGGCAGCCCAGGAAAGTGAGACCAGGAAGGGAACCGTTCGCATCCGCGGCCGAGGGTTGCTCTCACCTCCACATGAGCATCGAAATTTGCTAAAGTTTTTGTGAGATTCTTGTAGGTCAATCCACCCACCTCCTCTATCCCACAGTCAGATTCTCTGTGGCCTGATCTACAAACTCCAACTGGCATTGGGTCCCAAAGAGTCAGCCCATATCTCACTAGCTGGAAATATGAGACCTGCAGAGAACACTAAATGTCAGATGATCCTGTATTCGCTGGATGAGTAGAAGAGTGGAGTGAACAGCTTTGCCGTTTCTGTGATTTGAATGTGTAGGGCATGCAAGCATGCCTTCCTTTCTCATGAGTCCAAGTGTGGAAAGGACTGGATCGGTGCACAACACAGAACCAACCATTACACACACAGTTCCTTTATGAGCTGAGAGCACTGGAAGATTCCACCCCTTTCACCCACCTTCTTCCAGAAGGCAAACAGAGCAGGCAGTCCTGTTCTTTAAAGTAGCATCATCTATTCTGCACATGTAATCCGGAGGATTACAGTCAGAAATGCTACTTCGAATAATACGCACCGTTCTCATCACCCCATCTCATACAGGGTGCCATGCATCTGAAGGAGGTGGAGAAAATGCTGATCAAGAGCCAGTTTCAAACACTTGCATAAAGGATTACAGCCATGGAGAGAAGAGGCCCAAAGAGGGGCAAATTAGGGCTTGGAAAGGGACAAATTATGACATTTAGAAAATAGGTGCTTAAAGCAAATAGTAATTATTTTTAAGGAGTTAGTACTGCTATGATTGGTACACAGAAAGTGGAGAAAACTCAACCTCACTCACTGTCAGTTCCTCCCTTTTGTGTTCAGGACTTAAGTGGATTCAGAACAGATACCAGGAAATATTAATTCAGACAAAAAAAAAACAATTAACTTTCAGAATTTACTACAAATAGTCATTCTGAGTACATGAATTTGTATCTTTAAAACTCATGCAAACACATATATAATCTGTAATATTTAATTATTATTGCACAACAGCGTCAGAGGTATTCTGGAGAACACCTCTGATGCTGTATCAATGTGCTGTATCTAGAAACACAAGAAGGAGGAAAACACACTCAAGTTGTCTATCTGCTTCTCTTTCCAGATCTTCAGATTACTTGCTACATGCGTTGGTACTTTGATTTCTAAGGACATATTAAGTCCAGTGTCTAAAATTACCCAACTGTACTACTTACCACAGGGACGTGGTGGTGCTGCAGGTTAAACCGCAGAGGCCTCTGTGCTGCTAGGTCGGAAGACCAGCCGTCGTAAGAGCGAATCCACGCGACGGAGTGAGCTGCCGTTGCTTGTCCCAGCTCCTGCCAACCTAGCCGTTCGAAAGCATGTAAAAAATGTGAGTCCATAAATAGGTACCACCACGGTGGGAAGGTCACGGCGTTCCGTGTCTAGTCGCGCTGGCCACATGACCACGGAAACGGTCTTCGAACAAAACTCTGGTTCTACGGCTTGGAAACGGGGATGAGCACCACGCCCTAGAGTCGGACACGACTGGACTAAATGTCAAGGGGAACTTTTACCTTTACCTCACTACTTACCTAGTTCAAAGTACTTATAGATCTCAATCTACCAGTGGCCTCTCCTGTTATTAGGCCCATACTCAGTTGAATGCAAAAGCACTGACCAGGCTGCTAAACCTCACAGTTAAGCAATGCACACTGACAGTTGTACTTTCCTGTTACTGAAGACGGCAGAGGAGGTCTTACAAACTAGGAAAGCTAAGATCTTGCTTCTTTTTAGCTTGGAGGAAGGGAAGGGAGGAAGAATCTGCTGGGGCAGGTGACAAAGAATAATAAAAATGTGCATGGGTAAAAGGAACTTCCTTCGTATCTCTCTCCTTCCCATCACGACCCGAAAAGGCATGGGTCGCTCGGTTGAGTTGACTGGAAGAAGATTCAGTAGAGACCAAAGGCAGCGTTTTTACACACAGTTCAAATGGCCGGTCTACCCATATTAACCACCTGCAGCACAAACACTCTGCACTTTTTCAGAGCTGTGCAAACATCCCACAGCTATAAATGATGCTTATACACTTAGGTGTATAAGCCACATGCTTTCAAGCATGCATTTGTGCGTAACTCACACTTTACATTTTTAAAAATAATGTGTGTATACAACAGCGTTCGTGTCTAGTCGCGCTGGCCACATGACCACGGAAACTGTCTACGGACAAATGCTGGCTCTATGGCTTGGAAATGGGGATGAACACCTCCCTCTAGAGTCGGACACGACTGGACAAATTGTCAAGGGGAACCTTTACCTTTACCTTTACAGCAGGACCATGGTATCCATGGTTCCAAGCCCCGCCCCACCCCCACGTATACTGTAAAACAGGGAAGTATTGAATGCTATATGGTTGTTGTAGGTTTTCCGGGCTGTCTGGCTGTGTTCTTGAGGTTTTTCTTCCTAACGTTTCACCAGTCTCTGTGGATGTCATCTTCAGAGGACAGGAGTCAGAACTCTGTCTGTGCTCTGATCGATGTATTCGAGAATACATTGAATGCTGTACATTGCATGGTCCCTGGTTCCCTCTAGTGGACAGTTCTGGTAAATACACCCTGGAAATACATGTACATAGCTGTTTCTGGGGGGAGTTATTTAATATTTTCAGCCAGCAGATAAGTGATTAAGTGCATACTGATCCCGCAGATAGAGGGTTCCTACTGTACATTCAAACACCTTTGGTGTTCAAATTATCTTTTTTCTAGTATTTATGACCTGCCTTTCTGTCAGGTAGCCACTGATCAATAGAAACACCCTATAAAAATAAGAAAATCAGTATGCGTCAAACAAAAAACAATAGTACATGGTCTAGTACAGGGGTCCCCAACCCCCGGTCTGTGGCCCAGTACCGGTCCGTGGCCTTGGCAGGACCGGGCCGCGGAGACAGATCTCCCACTCCACGCATGCACACCCCCATGCACTCAGTACGCCCCCCACATACACACACGGACACACGGACACCTCGCCCATGCACGCATGGACACACGCACGCCCCCCACACGCACACACACACACACACACACACTCACGGCCCACCCACGCACAGACGTACACCCCGTCCCTACCCGCACGCTCCGCCCCTGCACGCATGCTAAACCAGTCCACGGTGGGAAAAAGGTTGGGGACCCCTGGTCTAGAAGAACAGCTCTTCATTTTATCTGTTTAAAGTGCACACATTAGAGCACCACCCACCCCTCCCCACACACAGAGCCGTGCTGCCATCATAGGACTTGCACTGGGGGAAAACGAAAGAGAGACAGTTGAGAAAGAGATAGTCAAAGATGAATCTTCCATAATTACAAGGAAGTGAAAGTCATATTGCTAGAAGCAGCAGTCTGGTATCACAAGAGACTATTATATAGCCAGAGATGTGAAAGTTTGGAGTTGTGAAACATTTGAAGCTGTGTGCCGTAGAAGCAAAGAGCAAAGCGGCTGGGAATTTACGATGTGGCAAGACATTTTCATCTCTTATAATTTTCATAATCTACAATAAATGAGCATGGAGATAAATGATCTAAGAAGAAGCTTATACACAAAAGCACAATAATCACTCCAAAAGGAGACTGAGGGCAAGAACTCAGAAGATGACAGAAGCTCGGAAGGGCAGCAATGAAGGAATCAGAAAAGATAAGGAAGTGCAAGGATCTGTCCCTGGAGACCGAGACCAAGATCATCCACACTCTTGTATTTCTGATCACCACGTATGGGTGTGAAAGCTGGATAGGAAAGAAAGCTCACAGGACAAAAATTGATTCGTTTAAAATATGGTGCTGGAGGAGAGCTTTACCCTGGACTGCCAGAAAGATGAACAATCAGGTTGAATAAAGCCTGACCCATCTCTGGAGGCAAAAATGTTGAAACTGAGACTGTCCTACTTTGGACACATCATGAGGAGGCAAGATTCTCTGGAAAAGACAAGAGTGCTGGGAAAGGTGGAAAGCAGCAGGAAAAGAGGAAGACCAAATACGCGATGGACTGATTCCCTAAAGGAACCACAGGCTTGAGTTTGCAAGAGCTGAGCAGGGCAGTTGAGGACGGCACATTTTGGAGATCGCTCATTATATGGTCACCTTAAGTCAGAGGCAACTTGACAGCACATAACAAGGATAACAATATGCTGGAAACATGTTATTTTATACATGAGATGAACAGCTATTTTGTAATGCACTGGAATTTTACACCAGAAAGCTTGCAGGTAAACCATGCAAGCTCTGATAGACAGAATCTTGTTAATAGGAGAGGGTTTTTTTCCCAAGAGCTGAAGATAAACCTACTGACCATCCTTTACCCATTTTTTGGGCAACCATATTTTGAGCTCGAGGTTTTCTTCATTAGAAAAGCCAATAAAACATTACAGATTGCAAATAAGCATCAATATAAGCCACGATCCAGCTGGACTTTCATTTCCCCAAAACAGCTCATGATCCAAGGTGTGCGATGCAAACCAGATGCAAAGCTGTTGTATAGCTTGAAAGTCCTGTTAGGAGGAAGAAAGCAAAGTTAACTGGAGGAACAAAGCAGAGGAGCATTCTCCATGACCTCTGGCTCCAGTAAATCTTGTGAGCTGGGAACCAAGACGAGTCAGCTGTTCTGCCCATCTACATAGCAGACTCTTTTACAAGAACCACCATCTACCCTGGAATAGTGTTCAGCTTATCTAAAAATGAACATGGAACTGGACATCTATATTAGAAAATTATGATTAGTTCATATTTGGAAATGAGGACTGTTGGGAGATACAGTCACATATAGTTTTTTCAAGGAAAGTGTCATTGACAAACTAGATTCATGATGCATTAAAAGAATTGTAGTTCATTTTTAAAAATGTGTGTTAAACTTTTCCAAGCCTTCTTAGATGAGCAAAATGTTCTTTGCAGCTGCTGTGAAACAGCATTGCCTAACCTGGTCTTTTCCTGAGGCTGGGGATGATGGTATTTGTCATTAAATATGTCTGGAGACAACCAGTTAGGGGATGTCTGACACAGTCCACATTTCGGTTTAAAACCTACTAAGTAATATTTATTTGGCTGGATAGGATAGCTCATTGATAGTATCTGGCTGCAGAGCCAGAGATTTGGAGATCAATTTCCCACTGTGCCTCCTGGGATAAAAGCCAGCCTGTGTGGCCTTGGGCCAGCTGCACCATCCCAGGACCCTCCCAGGAGGGACAAGTAAATCACTTCTGAATATTCTCTACCTGGAAAACCCTGAAAAAGGGTCTCCATAAGTCAGAATTGACTTAACAGCACATGATGATGATTAAGAAATATTTGTATGCTGAAATAAAGCTGTCCTTCAAGCTCTGCTTTATTAAAACACTTCGTTATTTTACACCGTAAGATACATAAGCAGCTTCAACAGGTTAAAACAGGAATGGATTCTCCTCTTCTCCCCAGTCCTTGCTATAAATATTTCTGCAGCATAAGTATTGGCAGGTCATTTAAGGTTGCTGAAAGAGGATGTGAAGGAGCATGTTGGCGTTCAGAACAGTATGGGTAATAGCACAGCGGTGCAGACAAACACTTCTGTGCTTTTGCAAAAAAAGCACTCAGCAAACCCCACGTTAATACTTCATAATAAATAATGAACAACTAATACTTAGTGATCAGGTTCAGATAAGGGAACATGGGATATAGCGAATATAAAGATACACCCATCTGTCTGGAAATGGTATAAAACACAGTCAAAGTAATGACGGAGCGGTTTTCAGTAAGGACAGAACATGTACGGCACTTACCAACTAAAGTGTAGTGATTATTTTCACATAGGGAGGTATAGGATTCAGCATATGTTGCCTGAGATGCATACGTATTTCTGTATTTCGTTCTGGTCATAGAACAGACAAGGGGCCAAACCCATTGTGCTAGCAGAAGTCTGCCAGTGGGGTAGAAATCCCCTGTACTTGTGCCAGAGGTTTATCCGCCCCTCTAAAGTGGATTCTGAGAGCGCACAGGGAGTTGTACGGTGGGGGTCTGTGGACGGCTCTCCCTTGATTCTGCCAACAAAGGCACTTTGCTGGCCTAAGGGTCCTTTTGGATCCTGCGCATCATCTATTTTGTTGTTGTTTAGTCGTTTAGTTGTGTCCGACTCTTCGTGACCCCATGGACCAGAGCATGCCAGGCCCTCCTGTCTTACAAAAAAGTTTCCGAATGCAGATCCAGGTATAACATAGGTAAAGGTAAAGGTTCCCCTTGACATTTAGTCCAGTCATGTCCGACTCTAGGGGGCGGTGCTCATCCCCGTTTCCAAGCCGTAGAGCCAGCGTTTGTCCGTAGACAGTTTCCGTGGTCACGTGGCCAGCGTGACTAGACACAGAACGCCGTTACCTTCCCACCGTGGGGGTACCTATTTATCTACTCGCATTTACATGATGTCTTATTTCATTGTTATTTTTAAAATTGCTTTATTTTATATGTTGTTCGCCGCCCAGAGTAGTCTACTGACTAGATGGGCGGGATATAAATTCAATAAATAAATAAATAAATAAATACATGCTTTAGAACGGCTAGGTTGGCAGGAGCTGGGACAAGCGACGGGGGCTCACTCCGTCGCGTGGATTCGATCTTACGACGGCTGGTCTTCCGACCTTGCAGCACAGAGGCTTCTGCGGTTTAACCCGCAGCGCCACCACGTCTCTAGGTATAACATACAAGGGCTCAAATAAAGATTGCATTGTTTGTTCACAGAAGCATCTTGACTTACAACAGTTGTGGATTTATATAACTGAAGTGCTTCCAAGATGTAAAGGAGAGAGCTCCTTAGGTTGTGTTGGATTCGCTTCGGAGCTGGAGCTGGAGCTGGGGGTACCTCTAATAGTATGATGATCGACGGAACACAATGCTGGCTGTCCAGTTAGTGCAAGTCGATCAGCAAAATGATCTAGCTTGGAGAATATTGCCCTCACTGCTTTGCCTGTAAGCTCGGCATATTCACCCAGGAGGTCAAGAAGCTGAGTAGTGGAAAGATGCTCTTGTTCTGGGATTGCTGTGTCATCTGGAAGTGCTCCTGGACAATCCTGGGGGCCCTGTAGAGAGGAAAGCACATCACCCTCCATTGGAGGGTTTGGAGGCAGTGATGATGTAGACCCCGTGGTGGTTCTTCTGAAAGGACCAACAAGTAAATTGCTTGTTGAGAAACACCCATCCTCGCATGTCGATGGATCAGGTAGATCTGTGACTGGTTGAGAGTCCAGCAGGGTAGGTTCCCCAGGTGTTGGGGACCCATCCAGACACGGCTTCAGGATGGTTGCCACGGACGGGTCTGATGAGTTGGAGTCATTGGTCAAAGAGCCGAACTTCATATCTGTGGCGGAATGCCCATGTCCCACCTGTCCGTCATGTGTAGCTCTAGAGCTGGAGCCTATGAGAGGACAGGAGGGCGGAGTCAGAGAGACAGTTGAAAACTGAGAGAGAAGGAGAGAGGAGGTTTAGAGAGTTTAGGAGAGAGATTGGAAAGTTGGTGTGGTATAGTTGGTTTATGGATTAAAGAATAGTTAAAAGATAGAAGTAAAATAAATAGACAGTCATCTAATAGTATTCCAGTGATTAACAGTGATTTATATGAAAAGTAATACCAATAAAGAAACGTGTTTAATATCCAAGTCATGAGTGCAACATAATACAACATCTATTAATATACTTATGTGATTCAACAACTAAACAATAAATAGTTATATTTGACAACACGTGTCCAGGCAGTATAACTGGTAAAGTGTGGATAAAGATCCACTGGTGGCAGTTGGTGTATGGAGAATTAAGAAAGTCGTGCCCGAAAGTGGACCTGGGTTTGAGGGAAACAAACTAGGGACACCGGGGGTTCGCGACAATATCTTTGAGAGCCTCTTCAGTCCAGAGCTGTTTTGAGGGCTTAAGTGAGGGGGAATGTCCCGAGAGAGCTCGTTGTCTTTTTTCCTTCCCCATTAGGGTTAATTAAGGTCAGGGTGACCGAGGAGAGTAAGTTCAAAGTAAAGTAAAGTAAGTTCAGAGTAAAAGCTCAAAACAGAAGAGTGAGCATAGGGCTTGAGTTGGTTACCAGCCAGCCGTCATCATTGTGTTCCCTTTACTTCCTCATGTGGCTCCTTGAAGAGGTGCAATCTTCAGGATAAGCTGCCGTCAAGGAAGGTTGAATGCCTTATCTCGCAGGTGGTTTCTTAATAAGACAAACAAACCAAAAGCATACTAAAATCTCTCTGACTTTGCTGGTTGGAGTTCAAGTTGTATCAGAAACGACGGCTGATAATAACCAGCACAAATGGAGCTTTAAAATTTTAAAATCTTTAAAATCTTACAAGCAGCGGAGACCTTGAAACGACCCCATCGCCAAAATGCAGACGTCATCTATAACGAATGTACAAAAAACTTTCCAAATGCAGATCCAGGTATAACATACAAGGGCTCAAATAAAGACTGCATGGTTTCTGCACAGAAGCATCTTGACTTACAACAGTTGTGGATTTATATATAGTGATAATTTTCAGGTGCTGAAACATGGGGGACTGCACTTTTTATCCACCCTGTAGCCAACTGAGCACGGTATAATGTGCGGTGACTCATGGCAACTGCACACCTTTTCCCAAATGCAACCACAAGCACATTTAAAAAGCAAAGATCTCTCTGGCATGCCTGAATTAAACGCAGACGTCTCCAGTTAACCGTAGTTTCTCTTTTTTCTTAAACCAGAAACCATGGTTACCAGTATGTGCCACGGTGAGTTGGAGCACTTCGATGCTGTGACAAGGACTTGGAATCCCCACAATGTCTTTTGAGGGAGGAGCCCACCAAGAACAGAATCACACAGAACTGCATGCTGCATGGTCTGGAGCACCACCAAAAGAAGGCACTGGTAAGCCATTTCTGAATAACTGATGCCTAAAAATGCCTGGGAGGATTGCCAGAAGATGACATCAACCTGATGGTGCTGCAGAATTTTGATCTTCTGATAAAATTCCCTTTTGCTACGCAATAGAAGTATAGATACACACAGAAGAGAATAGTTACAAGTTCTCCAGAGTCCACCCCTTTCTCATCAACTGGCAGTCTCAATAAAGAGTAGACCCTTGGTCTAGATGGGCGGGATAGAAATCTAATAAATAAATAAATAAATAAATAAATAAATAAATAAATAAATAAATAAATAAATAAATAAATAAATCACTCTGAATCACTTGTAGGAGAAAAACAAAAAACAAAAAACACAACTATTTACTTACAATTGCTTGAAATTACAGACTTGTGCATTCGATTTTGTTTACTACACACATACTGAGCAACCAACCAAAATGATCAACAGCAACAAACGACTGCCGCCAACTGAGGAAACGTGTGCGGTGGAGCTCAGCAAAGAGGCAATGCTCTCTTTTAATTCAAAATCTGGAAGGGATGGTTGGTTAGTGTGCTGGATAGACATATAATCACCTCTGCCCAGAAAAGTCCCTCCCAGTCACACAAACTACAGTTGGCATACGAGGTGGCAAATAAAACTCCAGCAGCTGGCACATAATTATGGTGATTACTGTGCCAAGACTGCATAATTTGAATGCAATTATTACATGGATCCATTTCAATCTCATTTCCACTTTAGATTTTATATTGACAACACGCCGATGCAATCAATGACTCTCTTTTTGAAGGAGATTTCTCAGTGTAGTTGAATCCAGTTTAACAATAACAACAACAGACATAAAAAGTGCACAGAGTATTTGCCGTCACTACCATTTTCACAAATTGGAGTGAATGCTAGAACAAATTGAAAAACCCGAGGAATTTGACATTTTAGGGAACTTCCCGTGGTGGGAAATGACTGCCTTTCAAGAAAACCTCTTTACTGTTCCTGTTGTTCTCTTGGAAGAAGTCCTGCTAGAAGCCTGGTATGCTTCTGAGAAACTCCAGGGTTCCTCTAAAGAGAATCTGAAAACCAGTGAACTAACCTAGACTTTTCAAGAGGGTAAAACTTTGGTAAGGATGCTAACCCTGAGAGAGGCCCGGAGGGAGAAGACAAAAAACTGGGCCTTCTTGGCGGTTGCTCCTCGGTTGTGGAATGACCTCCCTCCTGCAATTCATCTGGCCCCTTTGCTGGTGGTTTTTAAAAAGTCATTAAAAACCTTGTTATTTAGGCAGGCATTCCAAAACATTACGCCTGCGCCCAGTTACCCTACTTGATCAAGTGCACCTTTTTAAATGTTTTAAATGTTTGTTTTTTCTATGCAAGTATATTTTAATACTTGATTGTATTGTTTGTTTGTATCTTATTATTTTTATTTTCTGTCAAATTGTATTTTAATTATGTTGGTTGTGTCTGTTGTAAACCGCCCAGAGTGGCCTTCGGCCAGATAGGTGATATAAAAATGAAATAAATAAATAAATAAATAAACTACCAGGATAAAGTGCAGGAAGTAAATTTTATAGATCGTACCTTGTAATGTGCAACTGTATAAATGTACTCTATCTCCCCAGAAGTTGGAGAAGTTATTTTGTTGGACTTCAGATCCCAGAATCACCCAGAAGTTGGGGTAAACATTTCAACATTTGTTCCTACAAGTCACAGAAAATACATTCTGTCTGGACAAAGTAACATGCATCCTGCATAAATGGACACTAGCAGATCTGAGAAGCCACAGCAACATTTTTGAAGTTAAAAGGCTTATTAACCAAGAGTTTACCTGGCCAGTGTGAATTCCCGCAACATCAATGAGGCTGCTATCAAAAGAGATCCCCCGTTCACCCCAAACCAAGCATATGGAGTTTTCAGTTTTTCACCCTGCTTCAAAAACCTGAGAACCGACATGCCTCCTCCCTTTTGAGAAATCAGGAGATATCCTGATTTGAATTAATTGTAATACTATTCTTGCTAAAGAGCAGGCAGGATATGACTCAATATACCATTAATCTGACAGCACTTCTAGGGAGAGATTTTATATTACTCAGAAGTTGATGGGGCCATGCGACACTGAACTCAGTGGCAGAGCCCATGCATTGCGTGCCAGAGATCTCAGGATCAATATCTGGCATCTCCTGTTAACAAAAACCGAGGGATCAGCTCGCGAGTGAATAGATATATTTCCCTTTGTGACTCTGCAGAGTGGGTGAAGTAGAAAATCCATGGCTAGGTGTCAAATTATCTAAGGGTCAAATGAAATATTGAAGATGTATTCCCCACTATGAACCCAATTAAACCATTTTCCCAACTACAAGGGGATTTTCTCAGAAGACCTCTGGATTCAGACTTTCAAATGAAGCCTTGATTTACCTTCCAATGACACTACATGCAAGATACGGAGATGAGGAAAATCACATGCCGTGGCAAATAGATACCTAACTTTCAGCACTTGAGGGAGCACTCTTCAAAAAACATAATAAGCACACCCAGAATTCATGGTATGGACAGCTTTCCGTCTCTCTCTGTGCTGCTCCCAACATTGGCCTCCTTCAGATGTGTCTTCTGTTTTGCACATATCTGGAAAGCACACACTTCCAAGGCCATCTAAACTAAAAGGCAAATTTTGTGATCAGACTCACGTTGCACATCTTCTGCCAAACTTTTCCAAACTTTCCAGATTTGGAATGTTTTTAGCCCAGCCCTTCAAGGTCACTTCATCCTCAAGTTATCCCACGGTACCTGGATGTTATCAAAGAAGCCATCCTGAATGTTAACTGTTTGTATATTTAATTCACTAGCTCAACATGCTGCTGGTTATTTTTCTCATACCAGTGCTGCTGCATGTAAAATTCTACCCCACTATCCCAATGATAAAAATTTCACAGTATTATCTTTATACTGTCTGTCCGGAGTGTGTTTGGCTCCAACATCTCACTAGCTTTTTTTTTTCCTCAAGTGAAAATGCAATACAGTACACAAATCATAAAAAGCTGTTTTACCTTTCATGCACACCAAATTTACTCTGGACAGTTAATGTTTGAGAATAACAATGCAATTCTATTCATGTCCATTCAGAATTGAGCACTCTGGTGCAAATATATATAAGATTTCAAGCGTAAGCATGTACTTAATGCACAGACAGTGCATGCTTACTCATAAGTAAGCCCTACAGTACTCAGTAGTAAATGTCTTTAAGACTGAAGCCCTAGAGTGCAACCCTATACACGTTAACTTTTGTCAGTCAGCCCCATTGAATTCAATTAGACTTACACCCAGGTAAATGTGGACTGCAGCCATCATAACTCCTATTGAAATCAACAGGAGTTTGAAAAGACTTTCACTGTTACTGTGTTTAAATCCTACAGAGTTTCACTGCACTTCTTCATCCAGTTAATCTTTTTCACTCTGAAGTGGGTAAAAAACCGGGGTGTTTCCACAAGATAAAAGGAAATATTTTTTTGCTTAAGATTTAAAGCTCAGTTTTATTACTATGAGGACAATGAACATTCCAGTTATGAATGAAGGAAACCTCAGACACACAGAAGAATTAAGAAATCATATGATAAGCTCAACAGTTTTCGCACTGGTTGGGGTTATTCCAAGTCACTGAACTTCTGATACGGTATAAGTGACACTTCAGACCAATAGGAAATTGACAAAGTTCTCCGAGAGGCATCAGGAGAGCTTGGCAGCCAATCAGAGCAACCCTTGGCTAGACTCACGCCACAGCATCTTAAGTATGTGGTTTGGCAAGTAGGACTGGCTTCCAAGGTATGATTAATCTTCCACGAAACAACAATATTAATACTATGTTTCCAAGTCTATGCCTCTCTTTTGTTCAAATAGATGTGACCTGGTAAGACTGTGGGAAGGTAGCGAAGAAAGAGAGAAAGGAAGAGGAAAGGAATAAATATCTTGCTGAATCACACCGGAAACAAGAATCATCTCCAGTTTGATTCCGTGTACCAGTGACCCAGTTTCTTCCTGGAGCTACCCAGACACAGAGAGAAAACCAGCCAACTGTCCCATTTATAAAATTAAAAGTATACACCTGGCCCAGACTGACGGACAGAGTTCCAACTGCTCTACTTGCAGATGCTGCAATAAGATATAAGCTTTCAATTCTTAATTATTAAAATATACATCTCATTTTTCCAAAGTAAACCAAACTGTTAACAAGAGTTAACATGCATTTATTTATTTATTTATTTAAAATAGTTTTATTTTATTTTCTCCTACTGATGCATATAAACTAGTGTCCCTGATTGTCTATTTTTATGGCAATCAGTGTCCTCCTTTTTTGTAGAATTGACTGGATAGCTCAGTGGTTTAGGCAGAGGTTGGGAGTTCAATTCCCCACTGGGCCTCCTGTGAGTACAGCCAGCCTGTGTATCCTTGGGCAAGCTGCACAGTCCCAAGGCTCCCCCCAGAGGAATGGAAGGGTAAACCACTTCTGAGTATTCCCTACCTGGAAAACTCTGAAGTGGGTAACCATTAGTCAGAATTGATTTCACGGTACATTATTATTATTATTATTATTATTATTATTATTATTATTATTATTATTATTATTATTATTATTATTATTGGCCACCCCAATTTTATACCTGTTTCTCATGTACTGAAAGTATGCCCTGAAACACACCCACAGTTTAGGGCAGCCACTTAACATTGCCAAAAGAGAGAAAAAGCCTCGACAAAAGAGACACAGTGGCAATCCCGTTGTAACTGTGTGGTGTACATCGCAATTGCATATTTGCATGTAGACATTTCTTGGCACAACCCAGCCAAAGTCTTTCAACATTGGGAAAAGATCTAAAACAGCAGTTCTAGAACTGTCAACAGGACAATATATTATGCAGTATTAGTTCCACTGAAATATTACCTCAAATTCTTTATTGTGTTGAATGTTCGTGAGGAGAGCATGTTCTTCATTACAGAATAAAGGCAAGATTATCAGAGAAGCTCTTTCTTCTGGATCCTTTACATGCCTCCCACCCCAACCCCCCTTTTTTGCCATGACTAGGAAATGTAACAGAACTGTGGCTGCAACAGTCGACATCCAGTTGACATCCTGAACATGACAAAATCCATAAGAGACAGTCACAGACAGCAGAGATCAAGGGAGCCACTGCCTGAACTGTAGGACTTCCTGTTTGAACTCATTTGACCAACACAGTTATGCACCTTGAAATGCATTCTGTATGGTTGACCTTGTTTCTTGTGCAGAAACCATTTTAGTTAATGTGAGGAATCATTATTATTATTATTATCATCAACAACAACAACGTTTGAACTGCAGAGCTGGAAGGGACCCTATGGATCATCCAGCCGTCTCAAGGAGGCACAGTGGGGAACTGAACTCCCAACCTCCGGTTGAGGAGTAGGGAATAGTGACTGACTAAGCCACTGAGCTATGCAGCAGTTTCAGATGACACAGGCTCCATTCCATGTACAGAACTCAATGGGACTCACAAGTCAGTCTAACTCCATTACTAGCAACTAAATAGCATCATCCTTAGGGTAGCTGCATATGCATTGCCCAAAAGTAGAATATCTGAAAGAATGGAAAGAACTGAAAGAAACATGACCAGACTGAAAGAACTGGGCATGTTTAGCCTGGAGAAAAGAAGATTGTGGGGAGATATGATGGCATTTTTCAAATACTTGAAAGGTCATCATACAGAAAAGGGGAAGGATCTGTTCTTGATCATCCCAGAGTGGAGGACACGTAATAATGGGCTCAAGCCACAGGAAGCTAGATTTAGGATGAACATCAGGAAATACCTTTTAACTGTTAAAGCAGTACAACAATGGAACCAATGACCTTGGGAAGTGGTGAGCGCTCCAACGCTGGAGGCATTCAAGAGAAATTTGGACAACCACCTGTCAGATCTGTTTTAATTTGGATTCCTGCATTGAGCAGGGGGTTAGACTTGATGGCCTTAGAGGCCCCTTCCAACTCAATTATTCTATGATTCTATGATAATATCCATCCCCAAGAAACAAGGGCAAAAGAGGGCAATACTTTGTATAAAATTACATATGCTAATTTATATTTACAGCTACAATATTAGACATTATCATTATATTTTGACTAAAATTTACAGTGCATATCAACCTAGTGGGAAAGATCTGTACGCTTCCTGAATTTCCTGCTAACTGTAGACTGGCAACTTTAAGGTCCTTATAATTCTTTATTTTTAAATTGGATTTGGACTGGATGACCTTTCAAGTGAAGGATGATTTCAAAGAAGAATCGCCTTCTGGCAACCCATCTAATGAAGGACTGACCCCCCTAAAGGAAGGCATGTTACCAGCCTAGCATCCTGCATCACATCTGATGACAGCAAGCTAGCTTAAAGGATGCAGGACAGGATGCATGTCACCTACGGTTTTGTCCTCCTGAACAGCATAAATGACCAGGTGGGGAGATGGGGCTCTGGATAAAGAGCGGGGAGGCTGCTGCCATTGACATCCAGTCTTGTTGCCAAGAGTGGTTGCCTCATTCTGCCCAACAGTAGGGTTGGCTCTGTTTATTGTGCAGAAACCATTTGAGTTACGACTAACTTATTCATTGTGATCGTCTTACTTCTTTTTCTATCAAGATAATGAGGTGGAAAATGGAAAACAAGAGCAGTTTGTGCTGGTAAATACCCTGCTGTTAAAAGCAGCTGCTTCAGAACGGGGTTCCCCATAATTACTGCCAAGGCATCTGCTGTTGTTGACTTTGGATACAAACAGGATGAATGTCTAGCTACTGTATTTTCCCCAAAGATGCTTGCTCAGCTGCCAGTTGGAAGCGTTGATTGGGAGGGCGGGGGTGGAAATCAAAGCTTGTTTATTAAAGCAAAATGTGAGAGACTTTTGCTAACACAAATTGAAACATCTCTTCAATGGCCCTCCTTCATGCTTTCCCTGACTCAATGCTCTCCAGATATGGTTGGGCTACCCCTCTCGTTGGCCAGAACAATACTCTCCAGAAAAAAACCTGATCAAATCTTTAGTGACTCCTGTCGTAGCACACGACACCAAGCCCTACTGCAGCTCAAGATGGCACCCAGTCTGGTTCTTTTCTGCTCCAATTTTTATGGATACACTGCAGCTTCGAGCAGTACAGGACTCCCCCTTTCCCACATCAGTTGTGTGCAGCCCTTCCCTATCTTCCTTTGCTTCTCCTTCGATGGTTGTTGTGTCTTTGATTTTTCCCCCCCATTCATGCTTCGATGTGTACATGTGGAGGACTGACTCCTTCTTTTAACCTGTACTTTAAATCACACATCCAAACATAAACACAAACACCCTTTTCTAATAATGAAAATTGGGTGTGTGTGTGTTTCAGATGAGGGCATGATGTAGGACAGTTCCTACCATCACAGATCAGAAGACATGGTGCAACTGTCTCATCCGTCTCTCCGTCTCTCTTACACACAATGTTCTAGCACAAGACTTCTGCTTGGAAAGTCAAAGTGCTAGGAAATTTTTGTTGGCTTCTCTGTTCCTGCTGTAGTTAGTGGTAATCTTCACAGCAGCTGGGCCTGAGGGGTCGGGAATACAGATGGGCACGAACCACTGGTTCGTTTATTGGCTGAATAGATGTTCAGCACTTCAAAGCTCCGCCTGCTCTGGCAGACGCCCACTCAGAGGCAGTGGCCTGGCTTCCCTGCCCCGCCTCCTCTGGGCACTGCCTCTGAGTGGGTACCCACTGGAAGAAGTGGGGCTTTGAAGCACCGAACACCTGTTCGGCTGACAAACTGGCACAAACTGCCAAACCGACAGTTCGTGCCCATCTCTAATGGAGAGGATGGTGGATTTTCCTAGCAATAATATATTGTTATGAACTATTCCAGTTATAATACAAGATATTCAACATAGTTCTGTTCTTAACAGGCAGAGGCTAGAAATGTTAATTTTTTTTGGACCGCAGTTCCAAAGATTGGAAATGATCAAACTCTCTGGGGGATTCTTGAAGCTGGACTCCAAAAAAGTAACTTTTCCAAGCTCTGTTTATGGGAAGTTATCATCCACCGAGAGTTTTACAAAAGAGATAAAAACTGCTAGAAAAGGACTGGAAATAGTCTGTTCTTTACATTTAAGGTATTTTTCAAGTCACACGGCTGTCTTAACAGCCTTTTATAAACAGTTCAAAATGAGCCTCACCAGATCATATATGACAGTGATGTTTTAATGCTCTTCTTCACATTTCTATCCCACTGCTTCTCCACTGAGGGAACAGGGAACCAGCACGTACTGGATAGGGTTAAGCTCTCCTTAAAAACAGAGGTTTTCAACCTGGATGATACAGATTCACCCCAGGGCCTGGATACTCAGATTTTGGCAATGACCAGGAGCACATTGGGCGGGGACAAAGACTCAAGTCATGGGACTCGCTGTCAGGTCAGACTTAAGACTCAGACTCATTCCCCCCCAATGACTTGGACTCAACTTGTGACTCCAAGACCCATCCACTCCCTCCCTTTTCTCTGGGGGAAAAAAAGCTTGTTTTTAATAGGGACTCAGCCTTGGGTCTTGGGACTCGGGACCAAAGACTTGGAGTTGGAACTCAGGCCCAAAGACTTGCCAACATCCCTGGCGTTTGGATAGTTATAGCTAGTATACCAGCAGCCTGAAATCTGATCTGGCCAAAAAGGGGCCTTTTTTCAGTGGCTTCTCAAAGGCTGTGAAACTCCCTGGGAGGAGAATTCTGGGGAATTCTGGGAGTTGTAGTGCTAAAAAACAAAACAGCACATTTCTGATTTCAGACGAGGATCCCCCACCCCACCCCATAGTCCTAACTGGAGATACCAAGAATCAAACTGAGACTTTCTGCATACCAAACATTTGTCTGTCACCAAGTTATATCCCTTCTCCAATGGTAAGTCTAGTACATCAGTCTGGCCAAGGATCCTAATATGCCTTTCATATCCCCTACCAGCAGCAAACAATGCTCATGGCGAGTAGAAAAAAGGTCTAGTCATGTCAGAACATACATGTAAGTTACTTTTTTGAGTTCTGAAGGTGGTGGGCTCATTGTCTCTTCTGGACCTGAATGAGTTTCCAGCTGAGCTCTGTTTACAAACCTGTCATGCCACAAAGTGCAGATGGTAAAGTGTCCTTCAGAACAGTCATAACATAGTGGCAGATTATAATGGATATGTATGATTGTCAATATGGTGTAGTGGATAGAGTGACAGACTAGGACTCTGAAGAAGAGGGTTCGAATCCCCACTTGGCCATGGAAACTCACTGGGGGAGTGGAACTGGTACATTCATTCCTTAACTATCTCACTTACCTTGAAAGCCCTATTTGGGTTGCTGTAAGTTGGTTCCAACTTGACTGCACAGAACACACACAACCATATATATGCATATAACTTTCACTTTTAAAAAGGAATGCCACCTTAGCTTTTAAATCAGTGAAGAACATGCTGTTGCAAAATGAACACATCAGGGTTTTGGAATGTCTATTCCTCCAAATGTGGTTGGACTCTCGCCAGTATAACCAGTGGTGAAGTATCATAAGCGGGGTTCAGAAACAGTTGAATGGTTCACACATTGCCCCATCTCTGGAAGGCAACCAACAAGATCAAAAACTAAGCATTCAAGCAAAGGTGGCCATGCTGGTTGTGGGCCTTCTGGGAAAGGTAGACCAAAAATGAAGTTTCCCACATTCTGAATAGGACTAGACATTAAGGGTGGCAGAAAAGAAAGGGACTCAACAAGGGGACTGCCGTTTTGTTTGCAACATGCAGTTTGGCCCACCTTGTATGGGCCAAACTGCACAAGATGTGAAACGGGAACATCCCTCTGAGGTTTAATAAGTACAGGGAGATGGTTTTCATCAGCATGACATCAATGAAGGGGGGGGGGGGGAATCAAATCTCCAGGTGGAAGTACTGCAGTGCTACTTAAAATCACCTCTCTCACACACACACACACACTCCTGCTCTCTGTGTTGATTTTTAAAATAATAATAAAGCAAAGCATGCAGCTTATATACTGCCCCTAAACACTTAAAAGCACTCTCTGGGCAGTTTACAGTTTAATTATGCAGACTACACATGGATACCACCACCACCACCCCAGCAAACTGGGTACTCAATTTACCATTCTTCCAAGGTTGGTAAAGCTGGCTACCTGGGATTGAACCTGGGTCAAGAGCAGAGTTTTGGCTGCAGTACTGCAGTTTAACCAATGTGCCACAAAGCTCCTTCAATAAATGTATTGGTTTATGCTTTTAGACCACCCAGACAGCCAAAGTTAATATATATAATGTGGGCAGTAGAATAATAACTACAGGCCACAAATAATGAAACTCTGGTGTCTAATGACCAAGTAAGTACTGTGTGTATTTTGGCACTGCAACCATAACCCAGGTCAAGGGTCAAATAGCATTACTTATTTATAAAAGACAGTTTAATTGGTTCTGTGGGCATAAAATAACAGTAAGAAAAGATAGCTGATTTCCACACATTTATTTAGATGTTTCAGTGTGGGGTTTGCACCCCATAGATTTGTGTCACTGATTTGCTGGACACACAGCGCATGGCTTCACAGTGAACTGTTCTAACTTACATCACCATGAAACTGCCTCATTATTATTTGCATTTCCAGCTCTGATTACAACAAAACACTCAGAATAAGACCTGATCTATGCTGTTGACATGCTTCTAAACTCATTACTCATTTTGTCCCTCAAAATGAGGTGTTTTAGTGTTTTCGCCCCTCCTGTGAAAAGCTCTCTGCTGTCCTTTTTTTTCACTCATTTCTCCTCTCTGTTCCTCTAAGAGTAACTTTCAGATAAGTTGTACCCATTCAAAATACTGAAGAGGCCATGGGAATGTATCTTTAAAGTGGTTGTAAAGGCCAATTATCAGTGAGCAGAGGGGCTTTCAGCGATTTGAAGGAATACTTTGTCAAGAATTTAGAAGCTATTTTACATACACGCACGCCCCCCACACACTTATCCTCCCCCAAATATACACACTAAGAAAGCACTTGTACAGCATCGCAGGGGCTGAGCCTTGCTCACCCGATTTCTACATCACGATGGTATGATTCTTTTAAAAAAAATGAACACACACTAAGCAGATTGTTTGGAGTGGGAGAGAGAACGGGTTGGGCCAATTTTACAAAGTCACATTAACTTATCATGAGAACATTGTGGAGAATGCCAAGGAAGAGAAAAATGTAACAAAAGAGACAGCAGTGCAATATGACACTGTAGAAGATGGTTTACAGAGGTCATGTCAATACAGTAATACAAACGGAAGCACAGCAGAATTTCAGCCATAAGGAGACAAATGATGAATATATGTGAGTGAGTGTTTACCGTAGATCACCATGCAGATGATTTTCTCAGGGTCATTCATGGACATTGAGGTTTGCTCGATGAACCGTCATCAAGGGTTCTGGATGGGTGAAAGAAAAGAAATGGGACACAGTCATCTGTGCCCACCCTCTTGTGTGCTTTTTCTACCCTACTTCCACATTGCTTCAAACATAGTTTCCTAAGACATTTAAATTAGGCAACTGTGGCTAACTCCAACCTGCAAACCATGGGTTGCATCCTTTCATTTCAGATTATAGTTTGGATTGGAGCAGAGACTGGAAAATATACTTTTTGGACTAGACACAGCCAGGGTTAGCTAGTCTTTAGAGGGAAGGGAGAATGAAGTACACAAGCCCAAATCATGGTTTGAACTTAATCTAAATTGAGGAATAAAGGTGCATTCCTCTAGATCAATAAAAGTACAGTGCACCTGATTCACCCTTACCCAGGTAGATAAAATACTTCCATTGAGTATTTTTTGACCCTGTGGAAAGTCCAATATATTGAGGAACAAATTGCATGCAAACAGATTAATTAAAACCAGAGATAAAGGACTCATCTACACTAACCCTTTCGGAAAGGGCTGGTGTGGTTTAAATTGGATCACCTGAGATCAGGTGAAGGTGCAGGATGCCATTTGGTGCAATCCTCACATCCAAATTGCATAAAGACCTCAAGCAACCCTATATAGTCTGGCTCCTTCCGCTGTCAATTTCCAATATTGTGAAGTAGCTTAATAAGCAAGCCACTTCAGGATATCAGCAAATAGAACACTTCCCCTGCTCCTCAGCAGAGTGGCAGTGGAAGCTGTTTTGGCTATGAGAAGTTTCTCAATGGGCACGTCAAACAAGGCAAAGAAATTTTTAAAAAATGATCTAAATGATGAGGCACATTAGCAATAATGTAGCAGAGTAAAAAGAAGAAGAAGAATTTCACTTCCCCTGCCCCTCTGCCAAGGAGCAGGGGGAGTGTTCAATTCGCCAATATCCTGAAGTGGCTTGCTTATTAAGTCACTTCACAGTACTGGAAACTGACATTGGAAGGAGCTTTCACAGTTTAAGGCTCACTTCTTGCTCCATTCTCAGTGATTGCATGCACTGGAAACGAATCAAACTAGAACACATCTACCCAGACCAAAAAAGGAGAAGATGCTGGTAGGAGGACTCTGGAGATGGATTGGTTTGCTCTAGACATCATCTGATCGTCACAAAAAAGAGCAAACCAACCTGTCCCCATGGAACACGAAACACTGGGGCAAATGGCTATCTGATTGAGCCCTAACAGTGCTATTTGGCTCACCTAGAAGATCTGAGGTTTTTCTACACTGATTTCAGGAAGGAGACCCCAATCATCCCATAGTAGTTTTAAAAAGTACTTGCAATGTCCCTGGAATCATGCAGCATTTAAAAAGCACCAAGGTACCGCCCACAGGTTTTCATCCTCAGAAAAGAAACGCAGAAGGGAAATAAAGCTTAATGACAAGCCCTTCTGGATAATTCCGGCTCAATTCTATACACTCTATTGGTAAGCACACCCCTACTGTAGTCTCCCTATCTCTTTTCCTCTAGCTTGAGGTCTCTTCTTTGCTTGATTTCTTCTGGATCTACATCAGAATTGTGAATCCAGACTCCAGCATCCAGTTACTGCTTCTCCTCACCTTGATTAATGCCCAGTCAATCTCTAGTACTAGGAAAACTTCCTGCAGGTTGACTTTCTTCTGATAATCAGTAACCACATTTGGACACCATTGCAAGCCACAGTGTTGTATCATACAACACCAGACTTACCTGAGGTGTTGAAACCTGATCTGTGAAGCGCCAAGCTGCCTTTGCTAACAAGCTGTGGTTTGTTAACCAGCCACATACCATAATCTGAACCCAAATCTTGTTAAAGTCTTTAAACAATGGCTGTTCATGAGGTCCAGACGTACAGTTTGTGGTTTGGATGCCTGTCTCTAGGTAATTTTCCCAACTGCCCATCCCATATTCTTAAGAGATAGGACAGGAAAGTAAATGGCAAAAACCAAGGCATAATTTGTTTAGTTGTCTGCCATGCAATTAATGGCTTCAGGAACAAACCATGACTGATACAAACCATGGCTTATTGTGATGTGTGAATTTACCTAGCATCTTAAATCTTCTGAACAAATTCCAGCTCTTCTTTGTACATTTTTGGCTATGCTGGTTTTTTTAAATGGCAACATATAAAACACATTTGTTTTTTCTGAGGACTTTACTAGATGTTTAGCGAGAGGAACATGTGGTTCTCCTGACCTTCACTTAATCTCTCCTCTCAACCCCACTTTCTGTCTCCCTGCTAACATCAACAAAAAAAGGCATGTGATGTGATAATCCAAGGTTATCAGATTTTTATCCTGTCTTCTGTACAGATTTTAACAGGGTAGCTGAGATATTCTACAAGCAACACTATAGACATTACTATTTAAAAGCAGTGCACAGAAACATGAAACCAATCTGCTGAGGGCCAAAGGTTCTTGAAAAGCCTTGAAAAACAAAAAGGAATTTATTTGGTATCCAAAGCATAACAGTGTAGGTGCAAGGTGAGACTTCTTGGGAAATAGAATGCTTGTTGCTAGAAAAGAAGACACACAAAAAGTTGGGGAAAGGAAAAATATACCTATGGAAATGTATAAGCACAAGTGCATGCTTAGATTGGAATGCAACAACAACAACAAATTGAACATGGGGCTACCTTTGGAAAGTGTTCAGTAACGGCAGGAGGTCCAAACTGCTGCAGCCAGATTGATAACTGGGACTGGACACAGAGATCACACACACACGTTAAAGCAGCTCCACTGGCTGCCAACCACTGGTTTCCAGGCAGAATTCAAAGTGATGGTTCTAACCTATAAATCTCTAAATGGTTGTTGTGGGTTTTCCGGACTGTTTGGCCGTGTTCTTAAGGTTTTTCTTCCTAACGTTTTGCCAGTCTCTTTGGCCGGCATCTTCAGAGGACAGGAGTCAGAACTCTGTCTGTGCTCTGGTGCAGTTTGTGGGATAGTTGAGTATTTATAGCTGTGGGAACAGCTTTTGTCCTTTTCAGGAGACTGGGTGATTATGGTGATCAGCGTGTTTTTTGTTGTGGGTGTATTGTTGGGATAAGGGGGAGAGATGATCTGTCACTGTGATTGATGGGTGTCGTTAGCTGGTCTTTTGTGTGCAGTGATCACTGGTCCTTGTGGCTGGGTAGAGTTCGTTGACCTTTTGCAGGCTGTATTTTTCAGTGCTGGGAGCCAGGCTTTGTTGAGTTTTAAACTTTCACAGGTGTGTTTGGTGGGGGACACAGGAGAGAACCTTCTCTGTTGCTTCTCCCAGACTCTGGTACTCCCTCCCACTGGAGGCCAGGCTGGCCCCATCTTTGCTGTCTTTCTGCAAGCGGGCAAAGACCTTTCTCTTCAGGCAAGCTTTTCCTTAGCGACTGGCAGCCTGAGAGGTTTATTTTTTTATGGATTGTTGTGCTCAGTTGTTTTTAAATGTGTTTTTAGTATTGATTTTATTGACCATTTTTAATATAATACTTGTTTAATTATTTTTAAATATTTTTATACTCACTGTTTTTAGCTTTTAAATATTGTCTTTTAATTGTTGCAAGCTGCCTTGGGTTTTTTTGAGGAGAAAGCTGAAATAAAAATATTTTAAATACATACATACATACATACATACATACATACATACATACATACATACATACATACATACATACATACATACATACATACATACAAGTGCAGCGACAGGAGTTTTCTGGAGTGACTAGTTAGGTTCTGACTCGTAACTTTGAAATTGTCCTGTTGCCAAAGCTAAATAAATATCCGCAATGTGGTGAAATATTTGATCTGTTATGGTAGGACACTCCAGCATACTTTTACGGCTCAAGCATGGGAGCAGCACTTCAAAATATTTGCAATGGAAGGTATTCTTCCTGTTAACATATTAACAATGGGGGAGAAAATAAAATATCAATTTAAAATATTAACAATGGAAGGTATTGTTCTGCTTGGACTTCTCAAAGCTGCCTTGTTCCGTTCCGCAGGTATAGAAGAGGCTGTTAAAGAAGCTGGCAGAGGAAAATGTGTGAGAGAAAAAAGACATATATTTCCCAAGGGATCAGCATTAAATCGTTAATGCATTTTGGAATTAACCTCCTTTAGTAACAAGAGTAAGGAAAATTGAGTCATTGTTGAGTAATAAACTTGCACGATTATTGAGCAATAAACTTGCTACTGGCAGTTTTGGTGACTTGTAATTAGCTGAGGCTGTGGGGAAAGTAAAATGTACCTATACAGGTTGTCTTCTTTCAGCGACCATCTCTGGGAAGGGCTTATCTCTTTGATCCTGTAAGAACACAACCGAGCTGTATTTTTCCCCTTATGCAATCTTCTCAAGAGGCAGAGCTATATGTAGTCATTAAGAGTAGAGAGGCATGTGATAATGTTTCCATTCCATTCCCCAAAAAGAGGCCACAAATATTTCAGGGGATCAAAGACTGGTAGTCCTGAAACTAACAGATGTCAGTGGTGGCTGAATGGCAGAAATGTTTAACTAAGTTAAATCTCAACTCCTGGAGGATGCAAAGTGGCTTGCTTAGTTTGGTGACTGTCTTCTGGACTTACATAGTCTGAAGTCTGATTTCATAAATGCAGAAAGACTGCCTCAGTCATCTCTCTGCAACATTAATGTGCTTTCAACCCTAACTACAGGCTCTCTCCAACATCTGTTTCGGGCCGAATAGCCTGGCTAGTTTTAGATTTTTCATTGCCTGAGGCACAGGGACTCAAAATCCCACAAGCCACAAGTCAGCCTGCTTTCTAGTGGTACAGTGGAATCAGGGCTCACAGGGTGGAATTCCCAGGAATTACTAGGTGGCGGGAATGATGAAATCATTTACCTTCTAAATTCCTTGTTTCCCCTGAACCTCATTGCAAGCTTAGATTTAGATTAGGCATCCTTCAGTTTCGAGAGACGATGGTAACATGCTCTGAATAGAGGAATTGGAACAGTGTCTAGTTTGGCTGAGAAGGCCAATACGAGAGTGACAATCCCTTCCACACTGAGGACAAATACAATCTGTCCCCTGTCCAGCTCCCTGATTTTGCTGGTTTCAGGACTGCCTCTTTGCCTCAGCCTGCTGAACAAGTGTCTCTTCAAATTGGGAGAGGCCATGCTGCACCACCTACCTCCAGGCTGAACGCTCAGATGTCAAGGTTTCCCATCTGTTGAGGTCCATTCCTAAGGCCTTCAGATCCCGCTTGCAGATATCCTTGTAACGCAGCTGTGGTCTCCCTCTGGGGCGATTTCCCTGCACTCATTCTCCATACAGGAGATCTTTTGGAATCCGACCATCAGCCATTCTCACGACATGCCCAAGCCAACGTAGACATCGCTGTTTCAGTAATGTATACATGCTACCAATTCCAGCTCATTCTAGGACTACTCTATTTGGAACTTTGTCCTGCCAGGTGATACCAAAAATGCGTCGGAGACAACGCAAATGGAACGTATTCAGTCATGAACAACCTCCAATTCTTGTGTGGAGATGGTAATAGAGGGAGGTGAGTCCACGCCCTGGCCCATGACTTGTGTTTTCTTAAGGCTGATTGTTAATCCAAAGTCTTGGCAGGCCTTGCTAAAACGATTCATGAGTTGTTGGAGGTCTTCAGCAGAATGGGCAACAACAGCTGCATCATCGGCGAAGAGGAAGTCCCGCATGCATTTCAGCTGGACTTTGGTCTTCGCTCTCAATCTAGAGAGATTAAAGAGCATTCCATCTGATCTAGTCCGGAGATAGACACCTTCTATTGCAGTTCCAAAAGCGTGCTTCAGCATGACAGCAAAAAAGATCCCAAACAGAGTCGGCGCGAGGACACAGCCCTGTTTCACTCCGCTTCAGATGTCAAGGGGATCTGATGTTGAGCCATCAAAAACGACAGTGCTCTTCATTTCCTCATGAAAGGACCTGATGATGTTAAGGAGTCGAGGTGGACATCCAATCTTGGGAAGTATTTTTAAAAGGCCGTCCCTGTTTGGAGGTTAGGGCCGTATTCATCGCATTGATTAGGATTGAGTAGTTATTTATGGCAGTAGTGGCATTTGTGGCTCCTATGATTGAATTTTTTTAGGGACTCCCCCTCAGCGGAGCCAAAGAAGGCTTCTAGCTTATTGTGGGTTTCCTCAGTCCAGTGTATTCTCTTTTGTTTGAAGCTTAGAAATTTATCTTGGAGATGAGGTTTTGCACTCAGATGGACAGACTGTGAAAGTAGGAGGGTGGTATTAAGGGGCAGATGGTCACTATCCAGCCTTAGGCCTACAGAAAATTCCAGTACCTCTCTAGATAAAGAGTGGGAGATTAGCACAAAATCCACAGCACTGCTTCCATGTCCCGATACATAGATGAATTCAGGGCGTTTGTCATAGCGGGGGTTCCCGTTTAATATTATACCGTGTTTCCCCAAAAATAAGACAGGGTCTTATATTAATTTTTGCTCCAAAAAACGCATTAGGGCTTATTTTCAGAGGATGTTTTATTTTTTTCATGTACAACAATCTACATTTATTCAAGTACAGTCATGTCATCATCTTCTGGTTGCTGCACAATGCTGCACAATGGTGGAGGGCGGGGTTTCACTTAACTAGGGCTTATTTTTGGGGTAGGCCTTATATTACGAGCATCCTGAAAAATCATACTAGGGCTTATTTTCAGGTTAGGTCTTATTTTCGGGGAAACAGGGTAAGACCAAGGCGAGTCACCATTTGGATCATACAGATGCCACCATAATTCACCTTATTATCTTTGGACATTCTATCGTAGCTAGGGGCAAAGATCTCATTTTCAACTGCCCCCCATAAACTAGAAGAAAAGAGTGTGCTGTTATTTGAGCCTAATCTTGCATTAAAGTCCCCCATTATGAGTAGCTGGGCTCTAGGGCAGAGGTCGTCAACCCCCGGTCTGCGGCCTGGTGCCGGTCCGTGGCCTGAGCTGGACTGGGCCACGAAGACAGACCTCCCGCCGCCCACACACGCACTCCCCTCCCCACAGCTGCTTTGTGCATGTGCGCGCGCGCCAGTGCCAGCGTGAGCGCTCCCCCACCCCTTCACACATGCGCCCGAGTGCCCGCGCGCCCACGCGAAGGGGTGGGTGGGCACGTGGGGGCGCGGGCAGGCACCCCTGTGCATGCGCGAAGGGGTGGGGGAGCGCTCACGCTGGCGCTGGCGGGTGGGCGGGTGCTCCCCCACCCCTTCGCGCATGCGCCTGCGCGCCCGCGCAAAGGAGTGCACAGGCGCACGTGCAGGCACTCCTGCGCATGCGCAAAGGGGTGGGGGAGCGCTCATGCCGGCGCTGGCGGGCGGGCGCTCCCCCACCGCTTCGCGCATGTGCCCGAGAGAGAGCGCGCACCCACGGGGGGGCCGCCTTCCTTAGAGGCTCAGCCGGTCTGCGGTCCCAAAAAGGTTGGGGACCGCTGCTCTAGGGAGTTTGCATTCCAGTCCTATTATATAATTTTCCAGGTCTTCCCAAGCTTGTTTTATGGTTTTCTGAGATGAGAAGGGTGGGATATAAACATTGACCAACAAAAGGGTCTTAGGCCCAAAGACTATATGCCCGGCCATTGCTATTTTCCCACAGGTGGGGAGCCAGTTGACAGATGCCTGGAGAGCAGTACATATCAATATTGCTAAACCTGCTTTAGGTCTACCTTTCCTTTTGGTGGTCTCAGCGGGCATACCATGTACAGCATATCCATTTCGCTTGATTAGCTTGGTGAACCATGTTTCTTGAATAAAAATTATATCATGAGCCCTCAGATGTTCCAGAAAGTTGGGATCATTTTGCTTCGAGGTCCACCCTGCTATGTTCCATGAGATAAGTTTGAGTTGATCATGTGTTGCATTCAAGATCTCCCATTTATCCCATGGATAGCTATCAGGTTGTGTGGGACAGATTGTAGCTATGGTATCATTATGCTGTAGGGTTTGTCAATTTATCTCAGTAATATCAGGAAAGTTTCTCTGGGCTTCATCTAGGGGTGCCTCGGCTATCAAGCACAGCTCGGGATGGTTCGCAGGCACTGTCAAGTTAGAATTGAGTGTCCTTTTGTTTATTGTTATCATGGGCTCCAGAGGGGGTTTAACTCTATCCTTAGTCTGTGTCACTACTGGAGAGCCAGGTACGGGCAATTGATAGTTTGCTGGGTCTTCGTTGGTATTTGGGGGCTGTCCCAAATTCCTCAAAGTTGCAACCAGACATTCCAGTTGGTGTACTAAAGACATCTGCTCACAAATTGGCAGTCTGCTAAAGGAGGCGATAAGATGAGTCTCCGCCTCTTCTTCTGGCCAAGCAAGACCTGGAATGGTCTTTTTTGTTGCATGGCTATCATCCTTGCATTTTTCTGTAGGGTTATCATAACCGTTTTGCCCATCAATTGAGTGGTCTTCTAAAATTTGAATAAGATCTTCCTCAGTGTGCTTCTCCTGGACATAGACTGGATTCTCCCTTTATGTCTCCCTTGCATACTCACTTAACAGGGGTAGTGGGCGTGCTAAGTTTTGGAAGTACCTAACGACTGTTATACCTCTTGGGGCTAGTTCCTTTCTTCTGCCATAAATCCTATTGGTTATTATACTATCCTTAAATTTTACAGTTGCCCGTGCGTGGATATAATTGTGGAACAAATATTCCACATTTAGAATTTGGGATGTGGAGGTTAATTCAGGGATTATGAGTTCTAAGATATTTACCAGATTCCATTTGCGCTCATTCTGTATAAGTATCCCTTTTCATTTTGGGTATCCACAGAAAGCTAAAGTGTGAGTCATTAGTCTCAGCTTCCATGTTGCATTGTTCTTTGTCAGATGGATTATGGATTGAGTGTTCTTCTCTATATTGCTCTTTAGCACATCAATCCAGGGGTCATTTCCCACCTCATCTATACCATCCTCACTAATACCCTGTATGGTAGAGGTGGTAGAGGTGATTGCTGATTGATGTGTATTTGTCAAAGCTTCACCAGTACCTAACTTTTCAGAGTTTCTTTTAAATCTGGAAGATTTTTCCTCTTTATTTGAGTTCATCTCAAGATGTTTAAATAGGTTATGGTAGTTCATTTTTTGGGATGGTTTTCTTGATTTATTTGCGTTCTTAATATTCTTGGGCTTTTTAACTAATGATAATGTGGTCTTATTTTTTGCTAATTTTATTCTTTTTTTTTTTACTTGTACGTCCATACAGAGACCCTTCTTGTGCCCTATTCTTGGTTTCCTGTTTGGAAATTTTACCCTCTTTGGAAGAACCATCCTATAACAATGCAATATCTTGGTCAGTTTGTTTGTTGTTGTTCTTAGGTACCTTTTTTAACTCAGTTAGTTTGGTTAGAGTAGTTAACAGCTCATAAGATTCGTAGAGGAATAATTTAATTAACTTCATCTCCTCTAGAATGTCTTTTACCCACTGGAATAGTGTATTAGTGTGAGACTCTCCTCTTGCCTTAACTGGCTTTGGAAGGGGCTCTTTTTCTGTTTGGATGCATCCTTGTACCAATTCGTCTATTTGTTTTAACATAAGATCATCTATCTCCTTTTTCCTCTTCTTTTCCACCCTGCTGGAGTCCAAAACGTTTTCTGCAACTGCTAACTCTGTCGCCAGGTCAGGAGCATAATCTTCCTTATTTGTTTCTATTATTGAACATCGATACTCAACTGACCGTCTAGATTAGGGGCTGGTGATGGTATTGTTGTAATTTCATTGGTATTTTTAGTGCCCTCCTCTTTGGGAGAAAAGAAATTTGTAATTTTCTTTTGTCTCCCTTTCCTTTCTGCTAATAAGTTTCCATGTATTGGAGAAACCCCATGTTCTTTATAACCCTGTCTAGTAAAAACCATTATCCAACAAGAGCAGGTTATTCCTGTACTAGACTAGACGATATATACATATAGTAAAAATGTATATTACTAGTAGTAAACATATAAATTTTTGTTGTTTAGTCGTTAAGTCATGTCCGACTCTTCGTGACCCCATGGACCAGAGCACACCAGGCCCTCCTGTCTTCCACTGCCTCCTGGAGTTGGGTCAAATTCATGTTGGTAGCTTCGGTGACACTGTCCAGCCATCTCGTCCTCTGTCGTCCCCTTCACCTCTTGCGTTCACACTTTCCCAACATCAGGGTCTTTTCCAGGGAGTCTTTTCTTCTCATGAGATGGCCAAAGTATTGGAGCCTCAGCTTCAGGATCTGTCCCTCCAGTGAGCACTCAGGGTTGATTTCCTTCAGAATGGATAGGTTTGTTCTCCTTGCCGTCCAGGGGACTCTCAAGAGTCTCCTCCAGCACCACAAATCAAAAGCATCAATTCTTTGGCGGTCAGCCTTCTTTATGGTCCAGCTCTCACTTCCATACATCGCTACTGGAAAAACCATAGCTTTGACGATGCGGACCTTTGTCGGCAAGGTGATGTCTCTGCTTTTTAAGATGCTGTCTAGGTTTGTCATCGCTTTCCTCCCAAGAAGCAGGCATCTTTTAATTTCGTGGCTGCTGTCACCCTCTGCAGTGATCATGGAGCCCAAGAAAGTAAAATCTGTCACTGCCTCCGTATCTTCCCCTTCTATTTGCCAGGAGGTGATGGGACCAGTGGCCATGATCCTAGTTTTTTTGATGTTGAGCTTCAGACCATTTTTTGCACTCTCCTCTTTCACCCTCATTAAGAGGTTCTTTAATTCCTCCTCACTTTCTGCCATCAGAGTGGTATCATATAAACATATAAATATACCCTACCAATAATAAAAGAAGGTCTCCAAAATTTATTCGACTTAACAATACTAGCAGTTCTAGGAGCAGAAAAATTCAAATATATATAATGGCAAGCATATATTGTAGAATGTACTAATATCGTACTAATATCGTGTGTCCTCTGGTGAGATAGTCCAGTCAGAAGGTCTGGCTTCTTCAGTCTTCTAGCAGCTTTCTGGAGCAGGTTTAAAAGTTGGAGAATGGGTTTTGGTCTCAGGCACAGGTCTTTTAGCTTGATTATCCTGTCGCTGCTTGACTTAAACCCAGAGGCAGGTGTGCAGATACAAGCACAAAAACAGGCGGGCCCTCAGTTACTTTGGAGTACTTGAAGATTCCACAGTCAAGTGTCTGCCGTAGGCCCCATTCATCCAGAAATAAAGCAAATCTGTCTTAGTCTGCTTTAGACTTTGCAGCAATACTTTTAAAAACTTAGGGGAAGGCAGAGCAGAAAACTCCGTTTGCTTACCGCGCCTAATGTTCTTGCACCGTGGAGTCGCTGCTTGATTGTGAGTATTTGCTTAGTAATGAGGCCGTGAGGATGTATGGCTTTCACCCAAAGTTGTCAAGGCAAATACGCTTCCACTAGCTTCTACGAGCTTGGGAGATCACCAGAATGCAAACTGTAAATCTCTGGCCATGTTTTGCACTTGCTCTAGTAAGAAAGAGGAACCTGCCTCTCTGCCTCGCTCGCCTTCCCCCGGTTGGCCTTTTGTCTCAAAGGAGAAGGCGACGGCCGGGTGATGCCTCGACCAACCTCTGCCTGAAGATAAATCCTTTCTGTTGACTCGAGGGAGGATAGATAGGAGTAACACAAATCAGAGCAGAAGAATCAGCGGTTCAGCAGTTCCTTCTCCCCCTTTCCTTGTCGTGTTGGTAAAAACAGCAGGAAATTCCAAAAGGTTGTTTTGGTTCCCTAAATGCTTGGCTTCAGAAGCTTCTTCAAGAGCTATTTAGAAGCTGTTTAGAGGGAGTTAAGCGTTTTTAAAAAAGACTATGTATATATAAAAGTTAAAAGGGTTGAATGAAAACAAAAGAGCAGAAAAGCGAGGGAGAGAACGCTCCATTATTAATGGAGCACATCTCAGAGACAAAGGGCTGCCACTTTGACTGATCATAACATGTTCCACTTTATGCTGGATTTGACCTCAGTTTCATGAGGATTTACCTTCCATGGCCACTGTGTGCTTAAGGGACAGGTTGTTTTTCCAAGTGGAACAAAGAAAACAAGTAGAAGCCCAAGTATCCTTATCTTTTATCTGGAGTGATCTCTCTTCCAATAGCACCTTCTTGACTGTACTTGTTATCTCTTCTGTGCTGAACAGATTCCTGTATTGCCTTTTCCATCCCACCCTCCTTTCTACCTTTGGGTATTAGGGCTCTAGCACTAATCAGGAGACAGAAAGAGCTGGCTAAGCACTATCTCTGGACCAATGTGATCAGTTTTCTATTCCTAATGAAGGTTGTAAATTCTATTTTACTTTCTTTCAAACCTCTTAACTTTCAGAGGATCAGGACTGGGGAGAGGAAGGGAAAATCACATACACCAATCACAAGTCTTTTGGAAACCCAGCACTTTCAAAAGCAGAAAGCTGCCAGATGTAGAATCTATTTAATTTTAAATGAACCTGGGAAACCTATGGCCATCTGGACATACTGGCTACCCACACACTGTTGAACTACAACTTGCATCAGCCTTTCCCAGCATAACCGCTGATATGGGATGATGAGAGTGACCAGGAAAGAGAAATGCATGAATGGATAAATCAATATAAACCACACATGGACAAATATTTTCCCTCTTCCTCTTATCTCCATCCCTCAGAAGCTCCACAGTGTTCTCGAGACATGATAAGTATGGTGTAGTGCAGTGGTTTCCCAACTTTGGGCCCCCAGACGTTATTGGACTACAACTCCCAGAAATCCTGGCCAGCACAGCTAGTGGTAAAGGTTTCTGGGAGTTTTAGTCCAACAACATCTGGAATCCCAAGGTTGGGAGCCACTGGTGTAGTGGATAGAGTGTTGGGCTAGGACTCTCAGGAGACTGAGTCTGAATTCCTGCATGACCAAGGAAACTCACTGGGAATTGGTGGCAATGGTAAACCACTCCTTGAACTTCTCACATACCTTGAAAACCCTGTGAGAGCCATTTAAGTCCAAAGTGACTTGACAGCATATAGCAATAAGAATAATGTTGAATAAAAATATCTTCATTGTAGTCTTCTCCAATCTAGTTTACTGCCAGTTGTGTTGGACTATAATTACCATCATCCCTCCCTTCCTCGACCAAAATGGCCAGTGCTCTTGATGGTTGGAGTCTGAAGCAAGCTGCAGTCCACCCAACACAGTCAGATGATAACTGATTGAAGAAGACTGAGCTATGCTTTAAAGCTGACAAAGCAAATATAACTGAGAACAACTTTCCATTCTTGAGAACATCATATCTCTAATCTCTTAAAGCTGACATCCTTGGCCAGCTGCCTGTGCTTTTACATAATAAAAAAGACACTCTGGCTTAGTACTTTGATAACTCAGTGGTTTAGGTATCTCACGGCCAAGCCAGAGGTTGGGAGTTCGATTCCCCACTGTGCCTCCTGAGAGAAGAGCCAGCCTGTGTGGCCTTGGGCAAGCTGCACATTCCCAGGGCACCCTCAAAAGAAGGAAATGGCAAAATACTTCTGAGTGTTCTCTGCCTGGAACACATTATTAGCCACTATATTTATTTTCTGCAATATGCTCCCAATATAACATTGTCCAGGGGGGTTGTGGGAAATTAAACAACAGCTTGATCCAGTTGCCTGGTAATGCTCATATAAGTGTCAGGCGGTTGTCCTAGCTATTACAGCCTGCTGCTGTGAGGTGAACTACCCATGGCCCTGTGATGGAGGAATGTAATTTGCTCAAGGGCCCCTGATACCTGAAACTGGCCCTTTAGTCAAGTTTACATGGGATCGGATAGAGTGGAACAAACTAACCACAAACACATGCTATTTTTCCCCAAAAAGATGTGTACCTGGAAGGCTCCTGGATGAAGCAATCCTCAGCTTTTGTCTTAAACAAAAATAAGACAAATGTACTGCTGCCTCTGCTTTCGTGGACCATCGGCCACTCCATCACAGAGAGAAAAAAGAAAGAGAGAAAGGAATCTCCTCGGAACATCCCTAGTACAAAACCTGCAGCTCTGGGTGGCCTCTCATCACAGAAGTTAGGAGATTTAACTAATTTGCCTTCACAAACAACAGCTGCTTTCCTGCTAAACAGACTCATTAGCACCTCATTAGCATTCACTATTGTTGTGATCAAAAGACTAGCCCTAGTAGTACTTCAGGAGGGGCCTCAGATACGTATTCCTTGTTTTAAACACCCAGCTTGGAGTGAGGGCAGCTTGGTGGTCTGTCCTCATCTTATGGGGGAAGGTTTAGCTCTGTCCGCACTGCCTAGCCAACGCTCACGGTGAAGCTGCCTGAGGCCTACTTACAATGTACACCCAACCTTCTTGGCCTTCAACCCTCTTATATATAAAAAAGAAAGCACATAACCCCCAATCTGAAATCTTAACTTGGGGTGCGATCAAACAGCTGCAAAGGTACATACCTCATTGAATCTGAAAAGGGTCGCTTTAACAGGAGGGATCTCCCTTAAAGCGACTTTTCCATCTGCTGGGGCATTGCTCCAGCTCAGCCCCCAAAAGTAGAAGTCCTGTGGCTGCACCAAAAAAGGTCCAGGTTGAGCATGGATTGGAGTCAGACTGGATTGCATTTTGAGACTGTTGTGTTTTTTTAATTACTGTAAGTTCCCTTGATTCCTTTTTAGGTGGAGGTGGGGGTACAAAAATGTTAAAGGAAGGAAGGAAGATAAAGTGATCTCCATTAAATAGATCACATTGGACTGCTCCATGAGCAGGCTTTCCACCAAGCCTCTCTTCCATCTGCAGCCACTTCGTTATTCCCAAGGGCTCCATAATCTTTGGGGATGAATTGTTGGTTCTATCTTTGAGAACATCATGTCTCTAATCTCTCAAGGTTGAGGACTGCAGAGGAAAAGGGGAGGACCAAAAGGGCCTAATGCATGAACATAGTGTATATTTTGTTCATGGAAACAACATTAGGAGCTGAGCCATTGATGCACTGGAGGTCAGGGAAGCAAAAATAAATTGTGATGGCAAACAGAAAAGGAGGAGAAGAGGCAGAACAGAGTTTTAGGACCTGAGCCAGTAAACATCAGTTAGTTCTGCTTACAAGCCATCTTATATTTGACAGATGAAAATAGGTACATTTATAAATGTTAAGTAAATAAGTGATTCCATAATAGAGTAAGGAGAAGAGACAGAAGCCCAATGTGCCTTGGTGAGTGCCTGAATAATATTATTTTTAAAAAAACGTTTAGAGTTATGCATCTCACACGATCCCAGAAGGTATGTTTCCATATTTAAGTATCAAAAATTAGCTAGGGCTCTCATCCTTTTTCCTGGCAGCACTTGTGTGGTTTTAACAGCTGCGTATACACTTGTGAGGCTGAAGCTTAAGGAGGGCAAGGGACCTGAGCAAAAGACAGCCAGGGACCACAGGTAAACGCCTCCCCCAAAACTGGCAGCCTCCAGATGTGTTAAACAACTCCCCTTATCCCCAGCCAACACATCTGGAGGGCTCTAGGCTGGAGAATGCTGTTGCATGAGATGCTTTGAGCAATGTTGATAATGGGCAACAGATAGATCAATAAGTCATTCAACAGCCTGGGGGTGCTCCTGGACTAATTATATTAGCTCCTGGACCCCAGTCAACCTTGGATTGAGCCCTTGACTGTGACCACATCAAAGACTTGCTCCCCCAAAACCTTAAAATGCTTCACAACTGCATAACACAGTACACATCAGTAGAGCCAGTAGGTGATCCTGCTCCTTATCCTAAAAGTTTTTTAGTTGCTGTCTGAAATAGGTTACAGCAGAAGTTCAGCTGCAGTGTTGGTTACAAGCCAATGTGCTTCTTCAGTTACACATTAACAAGAAAACAGGTAACAAACCTATTAAACGGATGAGAGTTTAATAAAGCTATTCAGACACAGGACACACAAGGCATCCAGACAGATGGCTCCTCATGTTCTGAGTCAAAAGGCATTGTGTAATTACTTTCTCTTTCTCTCCTTAACTTACAGTTTTGCAAAAGAAGACAAAAATGAAATAAGTGCTGAGGACTCAATAAAGGGTTACAAGTAAAAGACCACAGCATCTGGGACTTCTCTAAAATCCTGTGAATGAGGCCAGGTGACTATAGAACAAAAGCTTTCTCTAGAAGCACCCATAAGCCGAAACAACAAACTTAAGGGCATTTCAGAATGGAGAGCTCCTCTCATTGGCACTGTTCAGCTATTTCTTTTTCTCTTAGTGGTTTTTCTGTGGTAAGTTATAGAAGGCAGATGCAGCAGTAGGAAAACAAGGGAGGATTATGATTAAAGGGTGACATTTTTCCAGAAGCCTCTGTAAAATCAAGGGAACGAGGGCAGGTGAGGGCAATAGTGTTCAAAAAGCTCTGTCTGAAACAGTTCAATAACTGTGTTTGGAATCCGGATAAGTGCCTTTATTAAGCTAAATCAAAGGTCTTGGAAAGGTACAAAGCAGTGCCGCCAGATTGTTAACCAGGGCTGCTCGCAGGAATCACATAACCCCCCTCTTACAGCAGCTCCACTGGCTACCAGTCCAGTACTGGACACAGGTTTTAACCTTGAAAGCCCTAAACGGCTTGGCCCCAAGGTATTCCAAAGAAAATGTGTCCCTTTATGAGCCTGCCAGGTGTTGAGCTTACCAGGGAGGCTTTTCTCTCAGTATCACCACCTTCATAGGTATGTTTGGTGGGGACACAGGAGAGAGCCTTTTCTGTGGCTGCTCCCAGTCTCTGGAACTCCCTCCCACAGGAGGCCAGCCTGGCCCCATCTTTGGTGTCCTTCCACAAGCAGGCAAAGACCTTTCTCTTCAGATAGACTTTCCCTTAGTGATTGGTGATTCTGAGTGGCGATTTAAATGGAGTGTTGTGCCTTGTTGCTTTGAATCTGTCTTTGGTGTTGATTTTGTTTACCATTTTTATTCTGGTAATTGTTTGATTCCTTTTAATATTTGTATACTTATTGTTGTTAGCTTTTAAATATTGGCTTTTACTGATATAAGCCGCTTTGAGTCCTTTTAAGGAGAAAGGCAGTGCACAAATTTGTTAAATAAATAAATTGATGTTGTGGCTGTCCTACCTCGGTCAATAATACATCTGAGACTTTGTTCTCACTTGGCTTCAAAGAGATAGTCGAATTCTTTATTTCTTCAAGCAACTCCTGCTCTGGTGCTGGTGAAAAGATCTTGGGGTGTAAAAATTGTAGCATCCAGTTTTGTTATGTCACTTTTGCTATTTTGTTATATATATTAAAAAACATTATGGTAAAGTTTGTGTTTGCAATACTCATTTAAAAGAGACAGGCAGAATGCAAGTATTACTACACTTTGTCCACCCTGATCTGGACAATGATTTATTTTTCCCCCTTTGAAAACTAGCTCTGTGAAACGGCCTGAGGGAATCTCACTCTCATAACCAAACTACAGTTCCCAAGATTCACTGGGAAAAGATCAGGCAGCTATCAGGGATGGGGACTTGAGTTGCAGGACTTGCTGTCAAGTCAGACTTAAGTCGCGCTAGTGACTCAACTCAGACTTGATTCAGGGTCCCCCCCCCCTCCAATGACTTGGACTTGACTTGCAATTTGGAACCCATCCACCCTCCCTTTTTTCTGGGGAGGAAAAGAGCTTGTTTTTAATAGGAACTCGGACTTGGGGCTTTGACCCACAGACTTGCCAACATCCCTGGCAGCTATACATGATGTAAATAAGACTGACACATGTTTCACATGTGAATAGCTTTAGTAATCCTACATGGAACAGCATAGGATGGAGTGGAAGATTAGCCAAGGCTGAAGAAACTCCAATCAATTTTTAAAAGTATTCTTCCTTCCTTCCTTCCTTCCTTCCTTCCTTCCTTCCTTCCTTCCTTCCTTCCTTCCTTCCTTCCTTCCTTCCTTCCTTCCTTCCTTCTTTCCTTCCTTCCTTAAGTTATTGACAGGGATTCTGCTACAAAACTGGGAATGAGGATGTTTACTGTCTTTGCTTCACAGGGTCTCATGAGCAACCAAGTGCCAGGGCTGTTGCTATGGTAAAAGGGGATTTACATGGATTCAATAGCTATTATTTAAAAGTCGCCTGCAATGAATGGACCTCCCTGCACATGAAGATGTGGGGGAGAACAAGTTTTACTATTAATCATGCCCTATTTATTGCACATCGTTATGCTTCAGCAATTAGATCCAAATTAAAATGTATTTGACCCACCTTCTTCAAAGGGCATCTATATACCATTCTAAAATAACGTTATCGTTTAGGGGAAAAAATCACTCAAGCTCTGTTCTCTTTTGTTGCCCCTCCCTGCTCTCCCTTTGCTTAGTTGTGGTGTTTGCCTTTGCTGTGGATGAGACGTAAATATCTCTTTTCCCCACCCTTCCTTTTCAGCTGGTTCTTTATGGTGGAGCTTCATTGGATCCATTCATGTTTGAGTTTCTCCTTCATTGCCTGAAAGCAGGTTGGAAGATGGGAAAGTACATCAAGCAGGAGAAAAACTGCGGAAGAAGAGAGAGAGGAAACCATTTTCCCACTGTAGCCCTAACATGCCTTTTAATAGAAAAGAAATATTCCTTGTGTCTATAAGGGCAAATAGCCCTTCAGCTTAAATCCAGCTCTGCTGTTAGGCAGAGTGAGGCAACTAACTGAACCAACAGATTTGCATTGAATGAGAGTCAGTAAATGTTTAATTAATTTGATATTGTTGTATTTTTGACTGCCAAGGTGATGGAGAGAGGTGCATGTGTGATTGCCTGCCTCAGGTATCAAAATAACTTGGTTGGCATTGGGTGCTACACACCTTGATTCAAGTGGATAGGAGTCACTGTGTGTTGCCTTGCCTCCAGCATCAGCATAGTTGGGTCAACCCTGTCTCAGGTCTGACATATTGTGAAGAGGTCTCATGAACTTAGGCTGAACTGCAGAACCTATTGCAGGAAGCATTTTCAAAATGCTGTCTGATACCCAGGAAGATAATATTTTTTTGGACTGCAACTCCCAGAACACCCTAGCCCTGATGGTTAGCATAAACAAGGAGGAACCAACGTTCCATCTAGATGAGCACTTTCATAAGCCCAGCATAGCTATGAAGGTGGCAGTTTGGAAGCTGCCACATGTACACACTGTAAGACAACACCGTTAACTGGAAATGCAATAGAGATCATTATAGTAGAGATGACTGACCAGCAACCTGAGTCTGCTCGGGCTGGTATCCAGTAGCTAAGTCTCGAGGGGCAACGTCCAGTCCCTTATCCTCCCTTCTTACGATTTTTTAATGTTAAACTGGGCTTGGATCAGACAACCCTTCGAATCAGCCAGATGTTGTTGGTCTGCACCTCCATTGCATTACACAAGAGAACAAGCAGATGGCTTCCTATCATTCTGGAAGTCAGGATGACTTGTTATAATATTCATTTCCAGCACACGATGACCTGCTCAATCTGCATTTTCTTCGTCTTGTCAAAGTTAAACCAGAAGAACCACACAGACAGCCGTCTCCATACCACGAGAGACACAGAAATGTAGCATTCCAAAACTGTGAATTAAAGTGCATAATGTTCCTGGACTGATTCGGGAAAGTCCTTAACCTTGAGTAATACATGCCCTGCTCAGCAAGCAGCAATGCTTCTAGTTAAAGGTCTGACATTGGATCTCCTAAAATAGGTTACAGCTACCTCTTATGACAGTCAAAATGAAGTGGGAGAAAGCAGGAAGTGACTATGTTGGAGAGAAGATAGATTCACCCTTGCTGTGCTTAAATTATTTGTAGATGACATTCATTATACAAAGAAAAGAGTCAGACCTTCATGATTTGTCTTCCACAAGATGAGGAAGACCATGATTTCACAAGTTGAATTAGATCACTGTTCCTATCTCTATTACACAGCTAGGAAAAATGAATACACAGGTTGGTCAAAGACCCATACAAGACAAGACACGGGTTTTAGTTGCACCCATTACAATGGATAAGACTGTTAAGTAGCAAAAGACCACCTATGGGCTGTAACAGCTTTCGCTAATGGGATGCACTCTAAAACTGGTGGGTCATAGCTCTCAAAACAGACTACAGTGATGGACGACCATTTCCATCATCCAGACATTAACAAAGTCACAAGGAGATGTGTTCATTAATGCCGATGGTCTGATAAACCTTTGATCCCAGCAAATACAAATAACGGATGGTGAAGATTAGAATTCTGCTCCTTTTTTTTTTTTAACAAGGAGCAGCAGAGGCATCAAATGTATGGTGAAGCAAGACATATAATTCTACTCCTACACTTTTCTTGGACAAGAAGTAGCCGCATGAAAATATTCATGTTCAAGATTCATTTGAGGCCAATACTGTCAGAGAGATCTGATGTTCTGATACTAAGATATAAGTTCACCATGAATTGTGGCCCTGATTAGATCCCCTTACTGCTTAAGGAGGAGGATTTAAAAATGCTCTCTCTCTCTCTCTCTCTTTTTGCATTAGTCCATCTATCTCACAAGGAAAGGCTTAAGTGCCCAGCCCAGCCATGTGCATGTGGAACAGAGTTATGCAGTGTATAAGGAGGTAAAGTTCAGAACCTTTTCACTGTAGTTTACACATTCACATGATGCAGTCATTATTGAATCAGCCGTCTAAATTTGCTCCTACAAGCATTTATTTCCATTTGGGGTATTCCTGTTAGCCACAACTCAGACCTCTGTTTATAACAAGGATGATTTTGTAGCGATCATGGGTGTTTTCATCATGGCAAAACTATTGTAGAGCTTATGTTCCATCAGCAAAAGAAGGCTTTTTTTTAGCCCAAGAGCCATATTCGCAAAAGGTTAAGCTGCATGAAGGCTGCTTGCAAGCTCTCAGTGCCCAAAATGTGGCTTTCAGTATTCCTGCCCCAACCCAGCACCCACACTAAAAAAAAATGTTCCTAAAGTTCCTTTGCGCTCTCTAGGGACTGTGGAAGGCAATTTCTCTGTGTTTGAGGAGGGGGTCTTTCAGCACCTTTGCCGTTCCAAGTAGCCTTTTTTTTAAAAAAAAAAAAATTTTTAAATCCCCAGGAGACCAGAAGGGAGCCTTTTCCATTAAAAAAAGAATTTTGTAGGAAAAATATGGGGGTGTAGTTCTGCAGAAGAAGCTGCACCCCTCCAAATTCTGGGGGCTGATATGGGAAGCCTTTGGACCACTGGAAGTTGCTGACCTTGGTTAAGCTTTGGGAGGTTAAAGACTAGTGGCAGGAAGGGGCTGGATTAACTATGTGAAAGCTATTATATTATGTTTTCTTCCTCTCCCCTTGGTAAGAAGCAAAGTTCTTTCACATGTGGTTCTTGCTTTAAAACTATAGGGTAAAAGCTGATTTAAATATATTTTAAAACTTGGCAATAATCAGAGGGGAGCCAGGAACAGAGCATCATGTCAGAAACTCGAAGCTGATGAAGAGAGCCAGGAGTAGAGATGGGCATGAACTGCCGAACTGGCGGTTCGTGCTGGTTCATCCTTTGGAATAACAAGTGTTTGCTGCTTCCCAGCCCCACCTCCTTTGGCGGGTGCCAACTCAGATGCAGGTGGGAGTGGGGAGGGAAGAGAATCTCTCACTGGTAGAACCTGATGTCTAAGACAACAACCTTGTCAAGTCTAATAGTAGGGCCAACCCTAAAGCACTGTGTTGTTGTTTTTAAAGGAAGACATGGGGATAGGAAAACTATGCGGATGGGAAATCCTGAGAATTTGCTCTGGATTTAAGGGATAGTGGCAGGAATATCAATCCCAGCACTGACCGAGATGTGAGCCAATGATTTTTATACTGACACATGGCATACAAAACTCCTCATCGACAACTTGAGAGGATACCAGGTCATGGAACTCTAGTGTTGGGAGTTATTCACTGTGTTCCAGTGCCACTCAGTTGCTGCTCCGGGCTGATCATTCTAAATTATCAACATCCCTTCATTTGTCTTCATTAATGACCTGTCCTTTATTACCCTTGAGAAATTCTCTGCTGAGTGAGCTTTGCTTTGCCGATTGCTTCCTTTTCTCTGTCCCACAGTTACAAACATGTGAAGGAAAGTTAATTGTTGCGGGTGTGCGTTTCTGGGAACAGTCACAGAGAAGAGACAGAAAGGACAGCAGTTTTGCAACTGGAAGTACAGCTCCCTTAAGAGGTAAAGGATGCTTGTTTTTCCTACTCCAAGGTTTCCAAGATTGTTTCGGTCATCAGGAGATAAGCATGGAATACACTTGCAAACTGATTGCTGAGTCATAGAAACTTTGAAAAATGCCCAGAATCCTATTAGTGTTTGCATAACGCTTGTGTAATTTGTCACAGCTAACTGCAGTTACCTGAAAAGGTGCTAGGGCACATCTCGGTTGTGTAGATGGGTGTATGACAGGCACATGACAGAGACATTCCGTGGCACCTCATCAATTAGCCACAATTAGCTGTGACAAGCTGCACAAACACCAATAGAATTTTGGTCAATGTGTCTTTGGAGGAATAACATCTTATCACTTTCTAATTGCAAAACTTCCATCCCTTCTGCTTACAGCCACCAAAAATAAGGTTAACAAGAATGTAGATGTGATTAAGCACTAAAGTAGACATCTAGAATAATGTTTTGGAAATAAGAAGATAGTTTGGAAACAAATCGATGGAGGAACAGGGAGTCAAAGGGGTCAAGAGTAGGAATTCATTTCAGGAAATGGCAAAAGATATCTCCAAAATGTTGCATAAGTCCTTTTAAATCACCAGCAGTTGAAAGCTACAATTCGTGGTAGTTTCCAAAGAATAAATCTTGCTAAACATATTGAAGAGTGAAGTGTATAATGGGCACACCCAGCTAAGTACGGTGTTAATGATTTCTTGCCCTTTCCACTGGGATGGAATGTTGTGAGACTGAAATAAAACAGGATAAAATGCTGAGAAGAAGCACAATCACAACCCTGCTTCAACTATTTTTTCCCTAGCCTGCAAGGAACTCTAATGTAGTAGTGCATGCCCCCCCCCCACGAGAAGGAAGAAGATATGAGTGGCACTAAAATTGGATTGCACCAGGGAAATGTTGTTGTTATGTGACATCAAGTTGCTCCCAACCTATGGTGATCCTATGAATGAGGGATATCCAAAATGTCCCATCCTCAACAGCCCTGCTCAGCTCTTGCAAACTCAAGCCTGTGGCTTCCTTTAGGGAGTCAGTCCATCTTGTATTTGGTCTTCCTCTTTTCCTGCTGCCTTCCACCTTTCCCTGCATTATTTCCTTTTCCAGAGAATCTGGCCCTGTCATGATGTCACCAAGGTGGGAGAGTCTCAGTTTCATCATTTTTGCCTCCACAGATAGTTCAGGCTTGATTTGCTCTAGGACTCACTTCTTCATCTTTCTGGCAGTCTAGAGTATCTGCAAAGCTATAGAACTTTTGCTTTAATTTCCAGTGCAAGTAAAGTGATGCTCAAGGTGTTGTAAGAAAGAATTTTACCTAATATGGAGAGAGAAATGCCTGATGTTCAAGCTGGATTCCGAAAAGAAAGAAGCACTCAAAATCACTTCAGTATCCACTGGCTACTGAAGTGCACCAAAGAGTTTCAGAAGCAGATGCTTTACAGACTTACAGCAAAGCCTTTGAGTGTGTAGATCATGAGAAACTATGGGTTGTTCTGAAAGAAATGGATGTGCCTCAGCAATTGATTATCCTGATGCATAACCTGTATTGTGGACAAGAAACTACTGTTAGGACAGAATATGGAGAGGCAGAATGGTTTCCTATAGGCAAAGGTGTCAGACAAGGGTGCATTTTATCCCCTTATCTGTTCAATCTGCATGCAGAATGTATCATATGGAAAGCCAGACTAGATTCAGATGAGTGAAAATTGGTGGAAGGGAGATAGAATCGTGGAAAAATCGTTGTAGAACTTGAAAGGGTCCAAAGTCTTATTGAGTGCCACCCTCTGCTGAAGCAAGAAACACACAGTTAAAGAACTCTGGATGAATTAGCCATTTGACCTTTCGTTAAAAACTTCCAGTGAGAAACAATCCACCACCTTCTGTACAGAAGAAGGTGTTTGCTAGAACTGTGGATATCTTCTCCAAATATATTCTTGCTGTTTAAGTGTTTATCTTTCACATTGAAATTTAATTTCACTGAATGGTAACTGTGAAGTTGCCTTTGTCTGATTGTGCAAAGAGGAACTGCAGAGAGCAGCCATTTTCACAGGGGACAGTTGGATATATCATGAAACAGGCCCTTGTTTACATCTCGGTATATAACTAACATTCACCTGTAAGCGGCTTTACAAAAACCACTTAATCCAATTTGTCAAATGAGTTGAAGCTCTTCAGCACACAAGCTTGTTATATAAGAGCCTTCATCTATTCACTCCATCCCCATGTTGAATTGCATGATGCTAATAGCATCAGAAGAGGGCAGGAGAAAAAGCACTGATGCAGAAGAGGGGATCCTGTAGACCATCTTGACTGCTGCCATTGGTGTTGTCAACATTCAGGCTGCCCTTTGCTATGTAAAGCTTGACATCCTTTTCCCTGCTGGCAATGCAGGCACAATATTGTGCAGCAATATTGGGTCATTTCCTGGCTTTTTGAATCATGGATACAGAAGCACAACATCCCACATTTCGGACTGCTTTTGACTTTCCTCTTTTTATCCATGTAATATACAGCAGTTCTGAAGTCTAGGATTTCAAAGCATGGTGAGAGTTGTTTGTTTGTTTTAATTGCAAACATATTGGAAAGGAAACTCAGTGGATTAGGTATATGACTGTAGAGCCAGAGGTTAGGAGTTAAATTCCCCACTATGCCTCCAGCAAGTAGAACCTACCTGTGTGGCCTTGGCCAAGCTGCACAGTCCCAGGGCACCCTCAGAAGAAGGGAATGATAAACCACTTCTGAGATTTCTGTGAAGATTCCCAGTCATCCAGGTAAGGTTATCTGGAAGTTCAGTCATGGCAACTGGGCTTCTTTCTTGTTAGGTTGAAACGTTTTGCTTCTCATCCAAGCAGCTTCTTCAGTCTGAGGCGAGTTGGCAGGAGATCCCTGATATATCCTCCACGTTGGTTTCACTTCCCCCTGGTCTGAATAAGCTCCTTAGATGGACAAAGTTAGATAGAAGAACATTAGACCGAGGGAGACAGTTGTCTTAGTAGATTTTCTGTGTCATGAAATGGCCACAAATTGTTATTGCACAACAAAAATAGACCACCTTTAAGACCATGAATTTATTTCACTGTGCACTTCTGTGGGTCACACTCCACTTCTTCAGACACAACACACAATAAAGTTAAGTTTTGTTATTGTATCTTTAATGCCAGGCATAAGGGAGAAGTGCTTCTGGAATTTTCCGCCTCATAACTTGGTTGGCCTCAGGGACTAGGCAAGTTGACTTGGGAGTGAAGAGAAATATCACCATTTGCTGTTTTACCTCATGTAGCAAAACCAAAATATGTGGAGGCACTGCTGCATGTGACTACCCGCCCCCAGTCCCAGATTGCTTACTTCTGCTTTATATTTACTTAACTGCTTGGATATATCTGGGGCATCCCATGGCAAATGACTGGGTATGCCACAACTCTGCGAAATATTTCTCTTCATTCCTTGTATTTTTATTATTACACAAGAAATATCCACAGAATGCAGGAGAAGAAAGAGGAAGAGGGATGTTTTGTGGGGGCATATAGGCACAGCATTGCCTGTATCTTAAACCTGTTAACAGCATTCTGTCCCTATGAAGACTGACCGTTGAGCTCTAAATCTTTTTTAAAAAATCCTAGAGAGGGGAAACATTGCTTTTTTGGACTACAGTTTCCAGAATGCCACAGTTGACATGGTCATGAGGATTATGGGAGCTGCAGTTCAAAAAGACAGTATTTTCCATCACTATGAACAAAAAACAGATCTGTGTTTTCAAACCAGAACCTGCCCACAGGAGAGTTCTACTCACAGTCGGTCTTTTTGCTTGATTTCTCTACACAAAAACATCGCAGCTTACCCCATTCAGTTATTGTTGTTTAGTCGGTAAGTTGTGTCCGACTCTTCGTGACCCCATGGACCAGAGCACGCCAGGCCCTCCTGTCTTCCACTGCCTCCCGGAGTTGGGTCAAATTCATGTTGGTCGCTTCGGTGACACTGTCCAACCATCTCGTCCTCTGTCGTCCCCTTCTCCTCTTGCCTTCACACTTTCCCAACATCAGGGTCTTTTCCAGGGAGTCTTCTCTTCTCATGAGATGGCCAAAGTATTGGAGCCTCAGCTTCAGGATCTGTCCTTCCAGTGAGCACTCAGGGTTGATTTCCTTTAGAATGGATAGGTTTGTTCTCCTTGCAGTCCAGGGGACTCTCAAGAGCCTCCTCCAGCACCACAATTCAAAAGCATCAATTCTTCGGCGGTCAGCCTTCTTTATGGTCCAGCTCTCACTTCCGTACATCACTACTGGAAAAACCATAGCTTGGACTATGCGGACCTTTGTCGGCAAGGTGATGTCTCTGCTTTTTAAGATGCTGTCTAGGTTTGTCATGGCTTTCCTTCCAAGAAGCAGGCGTCTTTTAATTTCGTGGCTGCTGTCACCATCTGCAGTGATCATGGAGCCCAAGAAAGTAAAATCTGTCACTACCTCCATATCTTCCCCTTCTATTTGCCAGGAGGTGATGGGACCAGTGGCCATGATCTTAGTTTTTTTGATGTTGAGCTTCAGACCGTTTTTTGTGCTCTCCTCTTTCACCCTCATTAAGAGGTTCTTTAATTCCTCCTCACTTTCTGCCATCAGAGTGGTCTCATCTGCATATCTGAGGTACCCCATTCAGTAGGGTCCCCAAATCTTCCATGTAGCATTTTCAGGGGGCCAGAGGGGTTGCTGAGGGAATGAGAGGGTGCCGAAGTCCAGATCTGCTGGTTCGGTTGTTGTGGTTATGTGCCATCAAGTCGCCTCTGACTTACGGCAACTATAATGAGCAATCTCCAGAATGTCCCATCTTCAACAGTTCTGTTCAGCTCTTGTAAACATAAGCCTGTGGGTTCCTTTAGGATGTCAATCCAACTCATGTTTGGTCTTCCTCTTTTTCTGCTGCCTTCAATTTTTCCAAGCATTATTGTCTTTTCCAGAGAATCTTGCCTTCCTATGATGTGACACCTAAACCACTGAACTATCCAGACAGCTATTGCACTTAGGCCAGGATAATTAACCATTAGGATACTGGGCAATGAAATATCTGGAACCCCGCCTTGGCTTTCTTGAAGGAGAAAGGCGGGGTAAAAATATTTTGAATAAATAAAACAAACAAATAAATAAAATCCAAATGGTGACAACTAGCTTCTGTGTACCTGTCTTTGCAACAGGATCTAGAATAAGGCTGATGCATATTAAGCTATGCACTTAATATGTGTATTCTATAACTTTTGAGAGCCATTCGAAAATCTCAGCTCCTTCATTCAGGGTATGTACGGAGAAGAATTACAAGGAAGAGCCCTTCCCAAGGGCCTCATTACACGAAAGTGCAAATCAGCTGGAAAAGAGAATTTACTTCATCATCTAAAAATAAGCCATGCTGCCTGGTAATCTACAAAGCCACTTCACATACGTATGGTTGCATTTTGATAATAACTGGGCATTCTGTGCCAGATTCCAAACCACATTGCCATGCCATCTGGCACTGTGACCTGCATGCAGATGAACCAACCACCACAGCAGAGTGGCACTGATTTCCTCCAGATATTTTGACCTATATCTTAGTCCATTTCTGTCTTAAGAGATGCAGAACATTAACTTTTACAGTTGTGCAGAGGAGCAATTGTTAGCTAACAGTCTACAGAGTTATAAGCCTGTCAGTGTCTGGGATTTAAATAGTGGGAAGATCAACACTAAGAAACCAATAGAACAAGCCACCCTCTCTACATGCTGCTGTTGAACTGCAAGTGTCCAATCTTCAAAGAAGAATTTCAAAGGGAGATTCCTGTGTGAAATACATGGACTGGAACTAACAGCATTTAATTATATAATTTAGGCTTCAGTAGAAACCATGGTTGCTGGTCGATATGGAAGCTCATAGTTAATATACATAGCCATGGTAGAAGGACTGTGCTCTTATCCCATTTCCCTTGTTGAGTAAATTATTGGTCAATTATTTTTGCAAACATTTGTATAGGTACAAATGCAAAAATAGCAGTAATGAATGACTGTGTGCCACCAATGTGATTCTTACTAATGGTGACCCTTTTCCAGGGTGTTCTAGGTTTAGAGTATTCAGAAGTGACATATCAATTCCTTTTTCTGGTGGGTGCTCCAGGACTTTGCAGCTTCTGTTCTGCCACAGTTCCAAAACCATAAAACTTAAATACCTGAAACTTGGTTTGTGTGCTAAGGATACCCTAGCAGCTTGCACCTCCATGTTATTTTGTTTCCGATTTGTACTAGTGAATTTTTATTACCGTAATTTAAATCTGTCTGTAGCCTGCAATACCATCTTCAGTCACTAGGTTGCAGATAGCTATAAGCAGCGAAGCTGTTGCCAGGCCTGTCCTATTCATTTCTCCAAATGGTGTCTAGGTCACAGAGGAAGATTAGGAAAAACAACCTGCCGAGCATGTAACAGTTGTTTCTTGTTCAGGGGCCTCTATATCTTCACTTCTTAAATTTAAATGGTACTGTACAGAGAAAGAGAGATTGTCCTGTTGTCCAGTTAATGACACAGGAAGGAATGGGAGCAGAGAAGAAAGTTGAACTTTAATTAGGCTAAAGACTGTGGAGGAAGAAAAAGAGTGGCAGGTGAGAGGAGGGAGCGAACAGAGGGTAAGAGAAAAGCATCTGGGTTGAGAGAAAATAAGATCACCTGAGTATGTGCATCAGGGGAAGAACAGGTACCTAGGTAAGAGTGCTAGAGTACAAGAGACCAAGCCTTCTAGGTTGTAGGAAGGTAGGAGTCTCTGCTTGTCTGCAATAATTTCAAGAGCCAGACTTGCTGCAAAATCTTTGCCCCTCCTAATTAAACAACATTGATGTTCCTGTGCTGGAATCTAAAATGGTGCTTTGACAATGGATAACAGGAAGGAGGTGACCAAGTCAAAAGCAAGAGCTTCCTCATCTTTCTGAATTCTCTCTCTCTCTCTCTCTCTCTCTCTCTCTACTACTGACAAGGGCACCTTGATTCTAGATTTAACAACTCCCTCCCTTGCACAACCCATTTAAATTTCCTTCAAGGGAAATGAAGGCAACCAGGGTGGATGGAGCATGGCCATGAGGAGGCAGGCGTGTGGGACATCTTCCTTCTGGTTAGCTGGACCATGGCTGAAGGGTGCCCATCCTCAGCCAAAACAAATAGAGCCCAGGTGACAGAGAGCCCCAACAAAACTGTTAGTCATTTAAAAAACTTGGGAAGCTGAGAGCAAAAAGAAGTACAGAGGAACTCTTAGTCTTGAAGGTACTTGCAAAAGGAAATAAATTCATGCCCCCCTCCCCTTGCTTCCACTTCATTTTATTTCTGACAAGCCTGTGTTTCTATCTAATGGTAAAACCCAAATCCCTGGAAAAAAAAATCTTCCATCAGTAACCCAGACATTGGCAGAAGCTTGTATTGAGACTTACTAGATAGCAAAAGAAAGGGACGTGGTGGCGCTGTGGGTTAAAGGTCAGAAGACCAGCCATCGTAAGATCGAATCCACGCAACGGAGTGAGCTCCCGTTGCTTGTCCCAGCTCCTGCCAACCTAGCAGTTTGAAAGCATGTAAAAATGCGAGTAGATAAATAGGTACCACCACGGTGGGAAGGTAACGGCGTTCCGTGTCTAGTCGCACTGGCCACGTGACCACGGAAACTGTCTTCGGACAAATGCTGGCTCTATGGCTTGGAAACAGGGATGAGCACTGCGCCCTAGAGTCGGACACGACTGGACTAAATGTCAAGGGGAACCTTTACCTTACCTAGATAGCAAATACATCTGACTCTCACCTGTTTAATCATTGCCACAATAATATGATGAGATCAATGGGGCAAGAACGGATCTGAGCTTCATGCAGTCGTGGCATTCAAAATCTATTCCTCAGAATTTTTCATTTTTGGTTCTCCTTTATAGGTCTTAGGTTTCTAGTGAAAAACAAAGCAGACGCTGCAGATCTGATGTGTTCCTACCACTCCAGTAATAACCCATCCAGGAATGGTCGATGTGGGGTGCTTTAAAACATTTCTCATAATAATACTTTTGAATGTCTATAGCATGGTTCAGAATGATCCGTACACATCAGAGTAGATGTCCTGCAACTCCCTTGGGATCACTCACTTTGCGTAACGTTGGCGTAAAGGATGTAAAGAGACAACAGCTATTAGACGTAGTGTAACTTTTGATCTTTAGTCTAGAACAATGGTTTTGTGTAAAGATGACTTGATATTTTCTGCCTTAGCCTTGTAATTGTCTGGTGGATATGTCTACAAAGGATGGAACCAATTTATTGTGGTATATCCTTGAAGGGCCGGAAGGGAGGCTGCCCTGTTGCAACAGTAAAGTTTTATGACACTTTAAAAACAAAAAAGTTTAATTTGGCACACCTTCACACAACGCAACATGTGACGAATTTGGCTGCAATCCATGACAGCTTCATTAAAGTCAAATAAAACTTGTTGCTCGATAACGTGCCACAGGCCTCTTTGATGTAATGGTATATAATTTACAGAGATCTCATAGCTACAAGAAACCTGTTAAGTCTTTAAGGTTCCCAGTTTTGCTGCAAGAAGCTGGATCCTTTACCTCTTTAGAATATGTAATTTCATAGCCTGCCTGTATGTGTGTGTGTGCGTGCATAGCCTCATGTTAGAATAATAGAATCCTAGAATAATGGAGTTGGAAGGGGCTTATAAAGCCATCGAGTCCAACACCCCCTGCTCAAAGCAGGAATCCAAATCAAAGCAGATCTGACAGAGGGTGGCCCAATTCTCTCTTGAATGCCTCCAGCACTGGAGTGCTCCCCTCCCACACCTTGTTAGCTTGCTAATCGGAATATCATGGGGTAGTTTGTCAAAGAGTTTGCTGAAATCAAGATATATTGTGCCTACAGCATTCCCACGATCTACCAGGGAGGTTACCTGATTGAAAAAGGAGATCAGTTTAGTTTGGCAGGATTTGTGCTTGACAAATCCCTGTTCGCTTCTAGTTATGACTGCATTGTTTTCAATGTGCTTGCAGAGTAACTGCTTTATAATCTGCTCCAGAAATTTCCCTGGGACTGATGTCAGACTGATTGGTCTGTAGTTTCCTGGTTCCTCCTTTTCGCCCTTTATGAAGATTGGGACAACATTAGCTTTCCTCTAACAATCTGGTACTTCACCTGTCCTCCAGAATTTCAAGAAAATAATGGACATGGGTTCTGAGGGTTCTTCAGCCAGTTCCTTCAATATCCTTCCATGCAGTTCACCCGGTCCCCGGGGATTTGAATTCATTTAAAAGGTTCATATGTTTCTTTTTCTCCCTGACAAACCCAACCCACATAACCTTCCAGTAATCACACTGGATTATGGAAACTGCAGCGTTAAAGGCAGCAGCAAAGCGCACCTGAAAAGGAGACACATTCTTAAGCAATCCTGCTGCACAGGCGCAATTGTTCCAGCCAGATTCTCGTACTAAGACCTGCAGGACGCTTCTCTCCCTTTCTCTCCTAATTTTTGTAAGCCTTGCAAGCCATTAACAAGATGGGGATGTTTCCTGTCTTCCTGGCAGGAGGCAAATGTGGAGGATGAGCTGCGGTCAAGTCTGGAGGGTCATTTTTCCAAGACCTGTTTTTAAAGAAGCCCAATGATGGGAAGTCCACACCAGAGAAGGGGACTGGCACTTTGATGTCTCCGTTGTTCAGGGATTGTTTGGAGTAGCATGGAATTAAGGGCAGTATGCTGTGCAGCAGTGGTGGAGGAACCGTAGATTAAAAGCAGCCATAAAAAAGCCTTTGCATGCAAGCTTCTGCAGTATTATGACCAGGGGCCCAATGTTTTTTAGTTATTTCCAAAAGCCTGCTTGGAAATGTACCTCCTGCAACCTTTCAGCTAAATCAGGTCACTGTAAAGGACGCTTTCCTGTTGAACCAGGGCTTGTTGAGCAGAGCATTGCTCCAGTTATAGTAACTTTTAAAGTGCTGATTAAAGCAAGCCTCCACCCAGTAAGATCAGTGCCTTTTCCCTCCATTCTTGTGCTTTTTTGTTCTTGCTGAGAAACTGGTTTTGTTCCAGGATTTTTTTCTTCTGGGCAGAGTTTAGCCAGAGAGTGTTTTCTATGCAGAACTCTTTTTTGAGTGAAAGACTCCCACATCAGAAGGCTTTAGGTAAAGGTTAGGGTTCCCCTTGACATTTAGTCCAGTCGTGTCCGACTCTAGGGCATGGTGCTCATCCCCGTTTCCAAGCCGTAGAGCCAGCGTTTGTCCGAAGACAGTTTCCGTGGTCACGTGGCCAGCGCGACTCGACACGGAATGCCGTTACCTTCCCACCGTGGTGGTACCTATTTATCTACTCGCATTTTTACATGCTTTCGAACGGCTAGGTTGGCAGGAGCTGGGACAAGCGACGGGAGCTCACTCCGTCGCGTGGATTCGATCTTACGACGGCTGGTCTTCTGACCTTGCAGCACAGAGGCTTCTGCGGTTCAACCCGCAGCGCCACCACGTCCCTAGAAGGCTTTAACTTAATGCTTAATTACCTTTAAAAATGGGAGGGGGAAAAAACTCTGGAGACAAAGCTACAGTAAGGAAGGGGATTTATAAAGGGTCTATTTTCCAAGATAAATTATTTTCAAAGACATGGTTTTTGCAGTATAGTTGCAACCCCCAGTAAGCTCCAGTCTCCTTCTGGAGGAACTGGGTCCAGCCATGTTCTTTTGGTGTGGATGTTTTGTTCCTCTGATCACACTTTCAGTTTTCGTAAGTCACTGACAGCCTTTGCCCCAATACTCAGCCAGATCATATGATCGTATGATGACAGATTTCAGGCATTATCAGACAATGTATTCCTCATGTCAACAATTGAAAGGAAGTGCACAGCTATTCCATCTTTTTCTCAAATTTCTCTCTGTAAGAAAAGGGGAAGACAAAGATGGAAGCTGCAGTGGAAGAACACTGGAGAGTTAAAAGTGGAGGATGATATCAAGAAGGCCCCTTTATAACTAAGAGAGCAAGATAAAAATGGCCTCAAGTTAGAGGAAGCAAGATTTAGGCTGAATATCAGGAAAAACTCCCTAACTGTTAGAGCAGTACGACAATGGAACCAGTTACCTCGGGAGGTGCTCCAACGCTGGAGGCAATCAAGAGAAAATTGGACAACCATCTGTCAGATCTTTGACTTGGATTCCTGCAGGGGGTTGGACTCAATAGCCTTATGGACCCCTTCCAACTCAATTATTCTATGATTCTATGGAATTAAGGCATAGTAAGTCTCACCTGAAACTGCTCTCAAGCTTCTATCTTACAGTGACCACGGGGTGTGTGTGACCCTATCCTTCATGCCATTGGCTCCAGGAAGCATCAGCCAACAGTGACAGGTCCTGACACCATTTTATTTTTAAACTTATAAACTGGTATTAGGTGACAACAGTATACCATTCTATCCCTTCCATTCTTATAAACTGAACTCATTAAAAAGGCAGAGAACAATAAGTGCTTTTTCTTAGACCTGTTGATTAAAATGATAATGCTGCAGAATCATCTACAGGAAATCTGAAAAACCTCTCTTGCAGACTGTCTCTCCCTCCTTCCACATTGTAAGTGAGCAACCTGGGAAGCAGCCTTATTGAGCCTGATTGCACCTTCTTCTAAGAAGATATATCCCATGGTTAATAGAACACGTGCAAGGGGGAAAAATCCATATTCAGTAACTGCTTGCCCAAGTGCAAGCAGGGGGAAAGAGGTGAGGTTTCCTAGTGTTCAAACCGGCTTCTTCAGCTATGCTGTTAATATCCATCTTATCTGCTGACATATTGTGATTAGGTTCGTTAGAAGACTGGAGCAGTTCCTCTCTTTTTTGGCGGGAAATAACCATGGAGAATTGTTTAAACAGTTAACAGGTTTATTTGCATTACTATTTGGAGATTCAACGATAACTTCAACGGGGTCAAAACAACTCAGGTTTGGTAATTGTTCATAAGGGGACAGTAAGAATCTGAACGGTGACTTAGGAGAGTTTATTGAGGGGCTGGTCCAAATCGTTCTTTGTCCGTGGGCTTCCTCAACGGAGCGCTCCTCACAGCACATATCGTGCCTCAGCACGGATGCCGAGCCCAATCTCCCTTGCATGGTGGTTGATTGAACGTCAAATCGGGTCTGATCACCCTCCTCCAATGACCTTGCCCTCTCAGGAAGACCACTACTGTCCATTCTTGACTCTGTCGCTGTCACCTTCTTTTCTTTTAAATCAGGGTCAGGTAATAATCCTCCCACCTTTAGGTTGGGAAAGTCCTCTAATAACTCACGCACTTTTCCATATTTGATCTCATCTTCCTTTTTCATCTTCCCACGGGACTCTGAAAACTCTTCCCTTCTCCTCTTCTTTTATATCCTCCTCCCACGCTGGTAAGGTTAACTCCTCCTCCTCCTTTCCTTTTCCTTCCTCTACCAGGCAGACTTCCACCTTTACTCCTTTCTCCTTCAATTCCTTCCCATCATCTCTCTCCACAGTCAATCATTCTTTTTCCTTTCTCTCTCCCTCTTTCTGCATCATTTTATTTGGGGGGACGGCTTACTCCCATCTCTCTCTTTTCTATTTCTCCTTCACACATATGCACACATATGGAGATTATCTCTCTCTCTCTCTCTCTATATATATATATATATATTGCACAGAGAGTGGTTATTACACAATAGCTAAATCCAGTCATATGTCACAACTAGAGGAGGCCCACTGAATCAGTACAGATTTGGCAAATCAACTGTTCCATACGTTCCACTGATTCAAGTGGACTCTAGTTGCAACCTAGTACTGGATTTCCGACAGTATGTGGTCTAGCTGTCTTTAGGTTATTGTATAGCTCTCAGCATTACCGTATCAATGCAATTTATCTAACAGAGACCTAATCCTGTATACGCACTGCACCAGTACCCTTTATACAAAGAAACACAAAAGTGCTCAAGATTTTTTTAGTCAGTTTATTTTTTCCCATTTCAGTTTATTAAAAAACTTGTTAATCACAAAAAAAGAGCTTTGCCTCTTTTTACATATATACAGACACACAATATGAAAAAATAAATAGGGGAGGTAATGGCATTACAAAATCCATTATATACACATATGAAACTTCACAAGATTTTGAGACTTTTTTTTATAAATAGGTGGCACTTTTCACAGCTAAGGCACAGAAAGCCTTCATTTCTGTGGAACCAAGGAAAACATCAGTTATGTAGAAAACAATTCAGGGTGGACTCCAAGTACAGTGGCCCAGAAATGTGGAAGTTCTCATAGAAGAGTGCTGATAGAAATACCAATAAGTGACAGTTCTGCTTTTTTGTGCGACCAACAAGCATTTGACCTACTCTTCTGTAGCTTGTCTATACAGCCAGATTTTCTAACCAAGGCACAACTTTAAAAATAAATGGAGGCTTCACTCATACTTGGAAAGTATGTGTGAAAGGGAGGAAAGAAAAGAGAAAAAAAGAAATGTAACTGAGCTACAGTGGAAGCTATCCCCTCATGTTTCTGATCTTAGGGATAGCTACTGACTGAAGAAAGCCATGCCTAAAACCCCTGGTGCTACAGAAATGTCACCGGCCTTATTATTACAAGTAGTATCTTATTGTTAGAGATGGGTGGATCGTGCAACTGCATCTGAGCCATGGAATTAACCACTCATGGCTTCTAGGCAGGAACAGTAATTTATACAGAGAAGCAGCAGTGGTCTCTTCTCTTGCATGGGCCCCTTCGGCTTGCCTGAACCTTGTGTTGTGGTATCATTACATTTACCGTGGCACCCAAGTGGTTTTCTCGTGGCATACATTGTGAAATGGCTGAGTCCATTAGGACCTGGCCTTGAAACAAAACCCCACCCACCATGAGAGTGGCTACCAGCTTGAGATTTCTCTTTACTAAGAGCAAACTCGGGTCTAAGAACTATGGTGAACAAGCTGCATTGGGCTTGGTAGGCCACATAGTTAGGCAACCTTGGCCAAGAAAGCTCATCTCCTCAGCCTGAGAAATGCCTCCCGCCCAGCAGATATTGTAATTGCTAGCAGTTGCAGAAGTCACACACAGAGAGAGCTGGCAGGAGTTAATCAACATTGGCCAGTATCCTAACTACTCATCCCAACTACCAGAAACCCATTGATTTAGCTGCTGGATGGTCAAACCAACACTTATGTACATGCTACTGAGTCTATAGGTTTACAGGGTATTGACTTATGTGTGAACCCTCCCTTCACTTATACCAACTTATCTCTTTTTATATCAACAACTACCTCAGCTTTCTTGCTGGTGTGCTAGAAGTCAAGAAGCTGGCCTCATTCCAGTGGCTAGTTGCAACAAGAATGGACCCACTACACCAATGGAATTTAGGCAGCCATTGACCTACCATTCAGCAATGGAGACACTAGGTCTACTGAATCTGGAACTAGCACCAACTGGATTTAGGCCATTACAGTTTAATAATATGGTGAGTTTTAATTAGGAAAAGGAAACATAACATGGACTCCTTTATAACTTTGACCTGAAAAGGTCAAATGAACCAAGGACACGATGTCACATGAACTGGTTTAAATGGACAGAGCGATCTTTAGTAAGGCAACGGATTTATGGCAACCCCATGCAATGTGCGTTTTATGATGAGGCAATAAATAACATACAGAAACAGAGGGTGGTGTAAATTAGGCTTAGGGCCATAAGACAGGCTCTCCAGAGGAACCCTTCAGTAAAGGGTTGTGATTGGCATCTTTTTCTTTAAAAAAATAAGTTATTCTAAAGGTAGCCCCTGAGGCCATAAATATGTGATGCTTTCAAGATTGTGGCCTGGAGACCATAACAAGCAACCCTTAAATATCAAGCTCTTGCAAGTGCGAGGAAGAAAGGGGGGGGGAAAGGCAACGTTGTAGGTTTTGAAGAATTTGCAGCACCATCTTTAGTCAAGTGTACATTTTTCTTCTGCCGTTGCCTTCTCTCGTTCATTTGGCTGGTCAGGTCTCCAGTGACTATATGGAAAGTCATCCAAGAAATAAATGTTCAGTGTGAGCTTGATGCAGATCTGGATGGAAAGCAGGTTGGGAAAGAAGATGTTAATGATTTGAATGCATTTTTTTTTAAATGAAGTCTGCCAGCATCGTAAGATAGTTGGCAAAACCCACATCGAGGCTCGAAGGGTTTCTTGGGCTAAGGTTTCTGTTCTGAGCAGCTTGTGGAATGCACAGTTTGACCTAATGGGCAGTGAGCCACAGAACAGATTGGCCGAGGTCTGCTATCCCATAATGGAGGCTTCCAGGCACCACAGAAAGTTAAATTTGCTTTACAGTAAAAGCACTCTATCTGAAATCTTTTGAATAAAATTTCCCTATATGCTTGGTGACAGCTAGTGATCTTTTTGAGCAGACATGAAACTCCACGCGTCAAGCTGCAGGGAAATTCTGAAACAATGGCTGCAAATCATCCTCGAGCAGAGTATCAAAAGGTCACATCCAAAAGGGGATACTTTTATATCCCCAACAAAGAGCATCATTGGTCTTTCACACGGGAAGGAGATTCAGTATTGTGCTTGGGAAATTTCACTGCTTGGACTACAACTCCCAGAACCCCCAGCCAACAGGGCCATCATTTGCAGGTGTTCTAGGAATTGCGATTCACGCCAAAAAAAATGATCTACATCCAGGAGACCATTTATACAGAAAAGGTAAATGACTGTAGTTGCACAATTAAAGAGGTTTAACAATTTCCAGTGCTGGCTGGATAACTCAGTGGTTGAGGTATTTGGCTGCGAAGCCAAAGGTTGGGCGTTCCAATCTCCCCTGTGCCTACTTGCAAGTAGAGCCAGCCTGTGTGGCCTTGGGCAAGCAGCACAGTCCCAGAAGAAGGGAAGGGTAAACCACCTCTAAGTACTCTCTACTTGGAAAACACTGAAAAGGGTAGCCATAGGTCAGAATTGACTTGATGACACATGATGATGATGATTAATGATTTCCAAGCTTAAGTTAGCAAAAGCCCAGCTGACAGAAGGTCTCAACTTGTGCCAGGAGATTCCTCACTGTTTGCAGGGGAATGGAATGTTAATGGAAGGAGTGCAAATCCTCCTCAAACATAATAAGAAGGCTTACATTGTTTCGTTCTTCTTTTGCCAGCCTTCCCTGCATTTTACAAACCAGAGCTCTTGGCCAGGGGATATTTTGGTCTCTTGGAGGTCTTCAACACAAAATGTAAGCCTGAAACAAAACAAAAAGATATGGAAGAATCCTAAAGTTAAAGCAACCCATGATGCAGAAGGATTTCTAAAATGGAGCATACAGCTGCAACCGGCAAGCTTCAGTTTCTGTGACTTTTCAGAGCAAAATTATTAATTCCCACACAGTTCTTTGGTTGCCAGTCAAATTAGCTGTAGGGCACCTGTACAGATAATCTAAATAAACGTAAAGGTAAAGGTTGCCCTTGACATTTAGTCCAGTCATGTCCAACTCTAGGGGGCGGTGCTCATCCCAGTTTCCAAGCCATAGAGCCAGCATTTGTCCATAGACAGTTTCCGTGGTCACGTGGCCAGCGCGACTAGACACGGAACGCCATGACCTTCCCACCGAGGTGGTACCTATTTATCTACTCGCATTTTTACATGCTTTCGAATGGCTAGGTTGGCAGGAGCTGGGACAAGCGACGGGAGCTCACTCCGTCGCGTGGATTCGATCTTACAACGGCTGGTCTTCCGACCTTGCAGCACAGAGGCTTCTGCGGTTTAAAGGTTGAATGGAATAAAAGTAACCTCTAGTTACAGAGGCATGCTATTTCAGAACATGACATTCTGTAAGCAAACCAGGAGCAGGACAGTAGTTTCCACAACCCAACTTGTGAGCCTCCCAAAGTCTCCTGGCATGGTTGACTGTGTTATGAGTCAAAAAGGAAAAAGTACTAGCCTAAGAGAAATTTACAGTACAGTACTGAAAAAGAACATAGAGTCCTATCAAACAAACACACACAAAGAGATCCTTTGTCTATCTAATCATAGTCCACTTTAGTTGATGCTTCTCAGTAGCTGCTTTCTTAGAACTTACTGTTGTGAAGATACCAGAAGAGGTTCTTTTTGCACTGTTCACCAATCAAATTATATTTAGGGAAAAACTGTGTGAAAGTAGAGTATTCCTTTGAAATAGTCTTCAATTCCTTTGAACAGTTAATGAAAGAGTTCTCTTTCCCCCAAGTTAATATGTAAAGATCCTGGTCAGCAGAGAGCATTAATCAGGGTGATTGGCTGCCAATTATTATTCTTAGAGGTGATTGCTTCCTTCAAGTTCACATGTGTAATTTTAATGTGTAACTTGAAGGCTCAGCTGGGGACTTCACACCAGAATAGCAACCGGTGCAAAAATAAAAGACGGGACAGCATGTTAGCATGAAGAGAATTCCAAAATCCAGAGTGAGGTATTACTTCTGTCAAGCCAAACAAAAAACAATTGTTGGGGGAGACAAAAATATCTTCAAGTTTTCAAGAATACTTTCTTTTCATCAGAACAGATGTTTCAAAAGCAAGCACGGGATGGGGAGGAAAAGGATAGAGGTTGGATCTTAAGTCGTACTTGTCTCCCTGTTGTCCTGGGATTTAGGCTGAGTATCAGGAAACATTTCTTAACTGTTAGAGCAGTATGACAATGGAACCCATGACCTCGGGAGATGGTCAACACTCAACACTGGAGGCATTCAAGAGAAAATTGGACAATCTGCTTTGATTAGGATTCCTGCATTGAGCAGGGGGTTGGACTTGATGGCCTTATAAGCCCCTTCCAACTCACTTATTCTATGATTCTATGAAGCTGACTGGTGGAATTCATGGAGAAGTAATCCAAAATATGAATGTTTCCAAGTCCTGGTTAAAACCAATTATGCTTTTGTGCTGATGCCTATCTGAAACCTAGGCTACAAAAGAAATGTGTGGATATGCACAGATGGTCCACCGCCCATTCTAACAGTCCAGGCTAAGCTCCTTGCCCATCCAATAACTGCACTTACTTCCGCTGAGTTTCACCCGACTTCACCCGGATACGCCTGATATGCAACTCTTCGGACAAGTTCTTGGGCTGAGACCAATAACTTTTCAGTCCCGCCCAGAGGCTGTACCAGGTCTGAGTCGAACCATCCCAAGCGAGTTTGATCTTCAGAATATCGCCAACATCTTCTTCAGTATAGACGAGAAAGGTGTTTGTGTAATTCAGACCTATCTGCTCATACCTGGAAAGGAGAAAACAGGTTTGTTAAGGAAGCTCAGAAAGAGACAGCCAGCAAACTCAAAATGTTTGCCCAACAAGGTTTCAACTTGTCCTCCCTCCACTCGTTTTCACTTCTACATTACAAAGAACCAAGTGGATTAAAGAATTTAATGAGAAAGTCACAGGGACTAGAACCTTTAATTTTTCAGCAGACAATTCCCAGAATCAACTCCCTGCCCAATTATTCTGGAAAATGTAGTTCCGGGAGATTTTGGGTGACATACTGAAATAAGCCATTCCATTAATACATGCAAAAACAGAGAGAGGAGTAAAGTTTGTGGGGGAAGGAGTGCTTTATTTCTCTGGTTTTGGAGTGTCCATTTTGAAAGAGATCAAGAAAGGTTGAGAGATGGATATTATCAATCACAAGCTTACATTTCCAGAGGAAGAGGCTGGGAGTCGCCGTTGGTGCCATGCAGCGTGACTGAGAAGGTTGGTTCCGCTTCTCCCATGGTTTGATAGCTGAAGACGTGGATTTTCATTTGATAGTGGAAAACTGTGGAAGCACAAGCAAAGGCACTGAAGGCAGAGCCAAGAGTTGGACCTCAAATCCCTTGTTCCATAAACAGACATGGTTTTTGCAAGGCACATTCCAGCTGGCAAAGACCTGTCTTGTCCCTGCCAAATAGCACTGCTGGGCTTCTGTCCCATTAATACTGATCAGAAGCAGATAACCACAGAGGATGGTGAACTTAAAGGAACTGAAAGCAGCTGTGCTGGCATTCCTTCATCCTTCCACCCTGCTCTGGCCAAGGAGAAGGTGGGACAAGTTCCTCTGCTCCCCTGCACAGCTTGGCCACTTTTACACCAGCAAATCGGTTAACTTCAATGCAGGCATCCCAGCCTAGGGCGTGAAGGGTCAAAGCAAGGACAGAGTTACAGTCTAAACTAGTAATTTTTTGGATTACAGCTCCACACTGGCTGTAGAATTTCTAGTATTCTGATTCACATGGAGAAGTGAAACCTGTTCTGTTTAGATACCTTTAGAGTGAAGAAACTGGAGACTGAGGAGAGTGCTGGTTAGAGGATTCCTCACTCAATATATGGTGGGTATATTAACACCTGCATAAGGTTCATGTGTCAGAGCAATGGGAACCCAGAAGGGATGGAGCCACCTGCCCATCTCATGGAGTCCAAGCTCAGAGGTTGTGAGGAGGACAGAGTCATTGGAGGTTAGTATACCAGGAAGGAGCAGGTTCTTGGGAAAGTTATGGGGAAATTCAGAAAAAGATGCTCTCTAGGAACAGTAAAGGGCAGGGAAGCAACTGCAGAAAAGTTGTGGTGGATCAGCTGAAAGCCTAGTCCAGCACCTAGTCTAAATAAAAAATGGCATATTTCATAGTGGTTCTCCACCCTTCAGCTGTCACTCTTTCAGGACCAGTGAGCCTGTCTGCTCTTCATTGGACTGTTTGTGGTTTCAAGGGTTTTGAGCATATATGGTTCCCCTTGCAGATGCCTATATCTCTGCAAATCTTGGAACTCCCTCAGCCTGCGGGTACCTCCATTTTGTGTATGGGTGGTACCCCTTTGGCTATACAAATATTGGCATTCAAAGCCTGAACAGTTGAAGTGCAAGGAATGACAGATATCATTCTTTAATGAAAAAACCCACCAGGAGATGTAAATTTGACTAAAGAAACAGGTGAGAATGGCTTCAGAACTTTCCATCTCACTGATAGTCTGTATAACATGTGCCCTTCTTCCATCCTATAGGTTTTCAATTCAAAATGGCACCTCTCTGCAGTGATTTTTTTAAACATTTTATGGTTACTGTTATGTACAATATTGGGTTTATGTCACGGGTTTGTGTTTGATTTTTGTAAACTGCCCGAGTAGTGGCTTGCCACAAGATGAGTGGTACAGAAATACAATAAACAAACAATCATTTTAAATAACGCTTAGCATATTAAAAAAACACATTCTTTTTGGACTCCCAGAATCCTCCGGGCAACATAACTATTGCTTGGGGCAGTGGTTCCCAACCTTGCATCCCCAGATGTTCTTGAACTAAAATTCCCAAAAGCCTTCACAACTAGCTGTGCTGGCTAGGATTTTTGGGAGTTGTAGTCCAAGAACATCTGGGGACTCAAGGTTGGGAACCACTGGCTTAGGAGGTTCTGGAAGCTGTGGCCTCAAAAAGTGTCTTCTCTCTCTGCTCATCCATACAAGGTCTTGTTTGGACCTTAAATGCATGTCATGATAACCACAAGTTCTCTGAGGGAACAATCTAATAAGCTACTGCCCAAACCCAGCCAGCTTTTTCCAACCACTTTTCTACAGATCTGCACTGGCTTAGCTTGAGGTTGTAAAAGAAAAACAGTAAACAATAATTCAGTGAACCATTCATTTTCGATGGCAGGTGAAGCCCTGCTGTTCCCTGGCTGGCTGAAGACATTTTGCTACCTATGGTGAAGAATCAGATGGTTCATCCTCTTCCACTGTGCCAGTTAAAAAAGCAGCCACAGGGATAATGAAACCTCATTTCAATATTGCTGTTGCAGCAGCATCAAATGCAACAGGCTAGCTGCCAGGGTGGGGACAGGGTGTCCTTTTCATGGATCTCTCTTCCCCCCACCCTGATAATGGTCCTCAGTATGTGCTACCTATGGCATCTCTCGCCTTCTGCATCATAGTAGAGCCAGAACTCAGATACCCATTGGACCACAATAAACCATCATCCCCAGCCAGCAGGACCAATGAACAGGAATGGTGGGAGTTGGGGGTCTGATATTTGGGGTGCCAACATAGCACCTGAGCATGCTATAGTTTGCTTCTGATTTCAGAAGCTAATCAAGGTCAGTCCTGGTTAGTTCTTGGATGGGAGACCTCCAGGAAATAACCAACGATCTCCAAGTAAGACCAGTGAAGAATCTTACCTAAAACCTTAGACAGCTGCTGCCAGTCAGAGCTCATCTGCTGGACTAGATACAGCAATAGTCTGCTTCAGTAGAAGGCAGCTTCCTATATTCTATAGTCCACAATAAATTGAATGAAATTAAACCTTAAAGTAAATCTAAATCTAAACAAAAATGATCCCTACCGTCTTTGTATAGCTTGCAGAGGAAGCTGTGCTTCCTCTTCAAAAGTATCTCCTCTTTCTCTCCCATCATTTTGTACATCATCCCACCCTAGCAGATCTCCAGGTAAGGCTAGGCATGGATCCAGCCTGAAACTCTGGGGAACTGTTGCTAGTCAGAGTTGACAATCCTAATGGTCTAGAATAGATCAGTGGTTCCCAATCTTGGGTCCCCAGGTGTTCTTGGACTAAAACTCCCAGAAGCCTTCACCACTAGCTATGCTGGTCAAGATTTCTGGGAGTTGTAGTCCATGAAAACTTAGGGGCTCAAGGCTGGGAACCCCTGGTGTAGATGGACCATGATCTATAGCAGGTTTGTATATTCCTCCAAGTCCAGGTGGACAGCTGTTGTTCTCTGGAAAATAAAAACAAGACACTCTCAGCAAGCAACGAGACAAGAGAGCAGCTTACCTTTGAATGGCATGCCAGCCCGTGTCTTCAAGTACATCTTGCTGTTCCTTTTATTCCTGATTTTCTTGGCGTTGTAGCCGATGCTGTTGCAGCGGTTCTTCCGGCAGCTCAAACAGATGCCCTTCTTGAAACGCCCTGAGTCCGTACACTGGAAAGCAAAGCTCTGCTTGTCTTCGTTCACAAGGGAATCCACAAAAAGGTGCACAGACCGTTCATGTTCGCACCTCACCACTTCCCCAATATCTAGATGGATAGGCAGAGAGGGACGACAGGAATAAGGCAGCGAGCCAACCCTCTTAAGCATTCTTCACCTCAGCAGAAAAGGGACAAACAGCCAGATTTATGGACGTTTGGGTCCTTTGTTGTTTCGCACGAGCCAAACTTGGCCACAAATCAGGTGGGCCTCTAGCCAGAAATGTTGTGTGTATGTGATTCTGTGCCATCAAGTTGGAACTGACTTACAGCGACCCTAATAGAGCTTTAAAGGTAAGTGAGATATTTAAGGAGCAGTTTTACCAGCTCCACTCCCTCAGTCAGTTTCCATGGCTGAGTGGGAATTCAAATCCTGGTCTCCAGAGTCCTAAGTCCATCACTCTATCCACGACACCACCCAGAAATGTTGTACTACAACCAGAAAGGTACACTGGAGAAGTCACTGCCAGGGAAGGAGAAAGAATTGCCCAGTTTGAAAGGGCAAGCGCTTATCTAATCATTGCATCATTTAAAATTGCTTTATTTTACATGACACCTCAGTGGGGTTGAATGAATTTGCCAGGTGCTTGTCCATCATCCCACTGCTTTTGTACTGATTAGTCAGGAAGGACAAAAGGCCAGTTTATATTCCAATGAGCAGCTAAGCAGAATGCTGTCACCATGCTGTTCCTTTCTGCTTCGCTAGCCCAAAAAATGTGAATACTTTTCTTTAATAAAATTCTTAGCATTTGTGAAGCACTTTGAATTGTTCGATTTTTCACATAGACTATGTAACTGAATCACTCAAAACAACCCCACAGAATCAGTGTATTATCATCTCCAAGATGACAGAGACTGAGGTTGGGAGAGTATAACTATTCCAAGGATACTGAGCATACTCAGGGCTCAGGCAAGATTCAATCAGGGAAGGAATTTAATACCTTGGCATGTCCAAAGCATTTAACACGCTATTTTCCCTCATCTTTACAAGAACCCTGTTAAAGTGAGGTGGGCAACAGCAAGATCTTGGGGGGGGGCATTTTCTCTCTCTCTTTCAGACTTCAGCAGAGAAATCAGGGTACAAACTCATCACTTAGCTGTGAATTTGCTGAACAACCAGTCAAGCTGGCCTGCCTCACAGGGCTGTTATGAGGATAAAGAAGAGAAATCCATTCCTATGTACACTGTTTGAGCCCCATAAAAAGGAAGACAAGGATGACATTTTTTTTTTAATTATCTTCTCAATTTGTTGAGAGACAGCTGAGGCTAAGGGATCCCTGCCCAAATCTATCATCTGAATTCATGGCAGGGGAGGTACAAACTAACAACTTGCTCTTAGCCTCTGGATTAAGCAGCTACACTACCTTACCTAGAGAACACTAGTTTTACAGGCCAAAGGGTTTCCATCTTAATAATGGCCAATGCCATGGGAGTCTTTTCTACCCTACAGTTCACAGAAACCTGCCTAGCAGAACTCACAAGAGACAGCAAATTCTGCCCTAGGGGAACGATTTGCCATTAGTTAGATCTTGTGCCTGTTACATTTTTGGACTGTAACTCCCAGAACGTCGAAACTGACATCCAGCATAAGCTTTTTGAGTTCTGATAAATGCTATGTTAATTCTAAGATTGAGTCTGCAATCCTAAACATCAATTAGGAAGAAAAGAGGCCAAAGGACTTACTCCCATAAGCAAGCGCTCCCAAGACTTCACCAAAGCCACATCCTGGCTGGATGTCTCCTCCATTGGGGTAGATGTCCAGGTGACCCACAGGCATCTGGATCCCAATGCTGATACCCAGGGTTTCCCTGGTATATGTGTGCAAGACATCTACAAAGTCAGCATCGTCAGGAGACAGGCGGCTGTTGGGTTCAACCCCTTCAAACATGGGGCCAGCTGGATCCAAGCCTGCAGCATGCAAGATGCATAGTTAGTCCTTGTCGAGACAGAACCTCCTTTACATTCAGATCAAACTTTCTGTCCACCAGTAAAGCCCTGCCTGCTTAAAGACAGGCTCTCCAGATTTTCCTTATCATCTGTACCCAGTCCTCTTACTTTAATATCCCTGGGATTAAACATGCACGCAGAGACTCTAACTTCTCATCCCTCCATTCAACTGCACCTGTAATAGAATTACCTCTTGCTAAGGCTGTTTATTTCCATTATGTGCTCATTTTCTACTTGCAGGGAACATTCACAGAGAAGAGCATGCCTCTCCTCTCTGCATTTTGTCAGCCTATTCTACCACCCTACTTTGAAGCTGAAACTGGGCCTTAGTTTTACCGGGCATGCCCTGACACTGCATACATAGGACTTACTTGGCTTCTCATGCCCACAAAGGTGCCTCAAGCAAAAGACAGGGCACAGAGAAGTCAATGAATCCAAGACCTAGTTCCTTTTGTGAAAGAAACACGAAAGGCTCTCGGAGGGCCAGTTTACCTGTGATTCTGCCTACTGTCCCATGTACATAGTTCCCAGCAAAGCCAGCTGCGTGGGCACCAAGGCTGTAGCCAATCAAGTGGACATTTTGGAGATGGAAGCTCTCTTTCTTCTGCAAAAGTAACAACGATAATATCAATCAAGCATTATGAGTAAACTCCTGCAAGGATAACATCAACAAGATTAGCCAGCTCTTATTCTGACCGGAGGTCAAGAAGCTGTGGCTCTGTGGCTGCATGTGGTCCTTGGTTGCTTCCTATGGGCTCCCCAATGACACCAAGAGGCCACTCACTTTCCTCCACAGCTGCAGTGATCAGCTGGGCTGTGGAAAGGAAAAACAAAGCTACTTCTGAGCTTCTAAACCAGGTTCCCAATCTTGGGTAACCCAAGTGCTCCTGGACTAAAACTCCCAGAGGTCTTCACCACTAGCTGTGCTGGCTAGGATTTCTGGGAGTTGTAGTCCAAAAAATCTGGGAACCCAAGGTTGGGAACCACTGTTCTAAGCCAATGGTTCCCAGCCTTGGGTAACCCAGGTGATTTTGGACTACAAATCCCAGAAACCCCAGCCAGCACAGCTGGTGGCAAAGGCTTCTGGGAATTGCAGTCCAAGAACACCTGGGCTACCCAAGGTTGGGACCCCACTGGTCTAAACATGTGTTTATCTGTTGGCAGCTGTGGCCAATCAAGCAGCTTTGCACCTGCTAGGGACGGGGAGAGGAAGAGAAAAGAGGACATGTGTGATGGGATATGGGAGCGATGTTTTTGTGCACACATAGACATGTGTGCATCAGTTTCCAGCCAGCTGGGGATGTGGCCTTAGAGGCTAGTAAGGTTCCGCATTCTGATTTAGATCCAGCAGGATGCAGAGCAGAGACAGGAAGAAGCAAAAAGGGGAAAAAAGCAGAACAGTATCACCATGAGTATTCTGGGGTCATTCTATGCAATTGGATATCAAATCCTGAAATCCTCTCCAGGATGAGGGCATGGTATATTAATGTTTAAAATAAAAAAGTAAACACACACCTCAGTAATAACCATTCCAGAGGCAAGTAATTCTGATCCAAACATCGCAAGCTAGTTTTCGGCTAAACAAAATCTTGAAATTGCACAGAGAAATTAAACCAGCAAAAAACAATCATGGAGGGGGGAAAAAAGCAAAGCACTTAAATCCCAAATCTTTGGAATGGTAAATCCCCCCACCATCACCCAAAGCTCAAGTTTCTCTAATCTTTTAAAAGGATTCATAACATGTAGGTATGGGAAGGGAGGTGCCCTGGCAAGTGCAACCAACCAGCAATTTCCACATAAGAATGAGCCAAAATGGTTGTTTTCTTAGTCAGAGAGCAACCAGCTAAGATCTTGTAGAAGTACTGAGTAAGAGTAAAAGGCAGTAGACCTGTAAAAGCATTAAAAGTAGATCACACTCATAGCTTTCCTAAATTAAAGTAGCAGTAAATCAGAGCTTGAAAATTTTTCCTCTTTTTTTTGGACTACGAATCCCAGCTGGGGGATTCTGGAATTTGTAACAAAAAAAAATAAACTTCCCTCCAAGCTCTGCGTGAATACAAATTCAGTTTGTATAAGAGAATATCAATAAGCAGTACCTTCTGTGCATGCATCTATAGTGTGGCACACGGCCTGCTTTGCAATGCAGCAAACGGTCACTCCTGCCCAATCTTGCAGCAAAAAAGTCTGCATTGATACAGTGCCAGTTTGATGCAAGTTTAACACATTTGCACATTTAAAAAATAAATAAAAACTGTGTGGCCCTGAAGACTTCTGCTCACACATTTTACCTGTAACCAATCAAGCAGCTTTGCAACCTCTTTTCCAACCACTCGGGTGTTGTTGACAGCATTGGTATAGAGCTGATGTGCAAGGGGAAGCCAGTCAACCACCACGATGTTGGCATCCTTTTCTCTCTTCTGCAGAGCCAACACAAGGGTATCCAGCCATCTTTCAATCAAGCCACTTGTCTGGAAAAAGAATCAGTATTAGGTTCTTTTCTGATCATAGAAAGATCAGAAGTTAATATCTATAGCAACCTGTTGTTATGGAAGGTTTTCCAATACTGACTAGGATGTGTTTCATTAGCCACCTTGGAGATTTTTTAAATAACAAGCATTTCAGCAAATAAGTTAGTGCTTGGAAGCAAGTGGTGAACCTGAACCCCTCAACCTGTTTTCAAAAGCCCTCTGTGAATGGGCAGCTCAGCCTAATGGCAAGAGTCATGTTCTCCCTTTCTCACTTGCAGAGTAGGAAGCAAGAGTGATGGCAGAGATAGGAAACATAGGGAGAAGAGAGAAAGAGGGGAAAAGAGGGGAAGTGCCCCAGGGTGGGGGAGAGAGAGAGACCAAAAAGTGGGTGACACAAAGACAAAAAGAGGGCAAAAAGGAAAGAAAACGAGATACGAAGGTGACAGAGAAAGAAATAGGTAGAAGGAGACAGAAAGGGAAGAGAGAGGAAGAAAGAGAAGAGATGACAGAGACATAGGAAGGGATGAGAGAGGAGAGTGAGAGAAGGGGCAACAGAGAAGAGAGCGACATACAGAGAAAACAGGCGAAAGAGAGAAAAACATGCTGTGAACTGCCAGCATGCAACCCACAGCAAATTAGCCATTACTCCTCAAAGGAATGTTTGTTGATTTATTGCATTTAGGCATCAGCCATTGAGTGGCCGAGCCACTATTCTGGGCGGTTTACAACAGCTAAAACACTCCCAATTACCCACCTTAAATGAAAATGAACTAATCATGATGACAAAGAACCCCCAGAGGTGACAGACAAAAATGAAATTTGGATGTGATGGGCCTATCGTAGGGGAAGGATATTCTTGAAGGCCTCCTTAAAAAACTTGGTCCTAACACATTTCCTGAAGGATAGGAGGGGTTTTTTTTCCCCAGTTTGCCCTCAACAGGAAAAAAAAAAGGGTCCACTCTCTGAACGTTGAATTCCAAGAAACGTGCTACCCAGCACCAGTGACCTTGGCTAAAGGACACAGCACCCAACCTATGTCAGACCTGTTCAAGAGTCCTGAGTATCTTGTACACCTACATTATTTACATAATTAGCAAATAACCCAGAATTTGGTATTTCCAAAGAAGGCTGCAGACAACCTATAATTTTTCAGCTTCATATTTCCAGAATGGGGATAATACACTTCTAACTTGCTGTTGGTCAAGTAAGGTGGACACCTTTGGGGTCAAGTCTCTGGAGCCCGTAAATCCAAGGCTTACTCTCCCTCCCACCCAACACAAGGGAAGAGAGGGGAAGAAAGAGCTGCTGCTCTCCCCAGAGTAGAGCTGGGAATTTCATTTTGCTGGGAATGTAGCTGTCCTTCCCCAGAAAAATAAAGAGCCTGATGCAGATACTCTGAGCAGTTGAACTAGGTTCCCTGCCCCACCTTCTCTCAGCTTCTGAGCGGTCACCTGTTGGAGGAGGGCAGGGTGCTGAACCTCCAAACACCTGTTGCAACAGTTAATGAACCGGGACGAACCACCAGTTTATGCCCATCTCTAGTGGTGACTGTCCCATGGAAGAATCTCTGAATGAAAATGGAAGAGGCAGAACAGACAGGCTTGCTACCTGAAGTGGCAGGTGAACTCAGACAACCTCTGCACAGAGAACAATCCTGCCATTATCTCGGACCAGCAGGTTTATTACGTGTCACTGCTGGCTTTTTATCTTGCTGTTATCTTATCTGTTTCACTGGCATCATTTTATGTGGTTTTTTTAACTTGTTTTATACACGGCCCAGAAAACATTGGCTAGGAGCATGAGAAGAACTTTTTCCGGGTGAGACCAAATGTAGGCCAGCGTCCTGTGTTGTACAGTAGGCCACCAGTGGCCCCACAAGACATTTACAAACGGTAGAAGAGTGCAACCCAACTTCCCTCTTTGACTTCCCAGCAACTGGCATTGGGAGGCACAAGCGCTCTGATCCTGAATATTGCTACGTATCAGGGTGAGCAGCTCTTAATAAAAGAGATGAAGGGGAGAGAGAAAGAGAGACAGAGAAAAGACACATGGCAGCCCTATTGCCATTTAACACTCTGCCAGGATGAAGTCATTTACGATAAGGTAGGACTCACGGTAGGCGGGACTATTTTATGATGAATCTGTACTTCATTACCATGAGTTATGATTATTATAATAGCCTGCCTTCTCTCCCCCCCCCAAGACTTCAAAAGGACATTAATCTACCCTTTTTAAACCTCAGAATCCTGCTGTGAGATAGGTTAGCCCGAGACATTGTAGTCAACACAAGGTCACCCTGTGAGTTACACAAATAAGAGGAGATTTGAACCCAGGTCTCTACAGTCCTAACCCAAACATCCCAGAGGATCCAGATTCTTCCAGATGTTCTGTTGGACTACTGAGTTCGAAACCTTATTAAAAAAACAAATCAGGCAACACTTCCACCGCCTTCCTATTTGAGCTGGAGACGAAGTGTCTAGTATTTGCAGACATAATTCCCAGCCCTGATGTCTATTATTTTAAGGGCTCAGTGCACTAACACAAAATGGTGACTCTGGTGGGAGTTTGCCAGGCTCCTTTCCCTGCCAGCGTGAGAGTTCTGAGCCTAACAATTCTGAGAATCAAAATAGACGATACAGCATAAACTACAAGCAGAGCTCCCTTAAGATGTTAACTTTGTTCCTTTACCCTAGGCACCACGTTTCTTAATTCAGCACAAGTTGCTAATTATCTTGCTTTTGCTTTGTGATTGGTCATTGAGAGGTAAGCCCGGACTTCATTTGTAAGCCGATTGCTCAGGAATGGGAGATTTAAAATAACACATCTCTAGAGGGAAAACATTGTATCAACTACTTATTGTGAAGCAGATGTCTTCTCTAGTTCTGCCCTCAGTTTCTGGGACAACCATTTAAAAAAAAAAATCAAATAAGAGCACATTTAGCACGTTTTTAGAAAAGATGTTCTCTGTGGGGCTGGAAGATGTCTGCTTGTCACAGCATCTTGCATTTAGCATGCTTTGCAACTGGCCGCTGGAAAATCAATTCAGGCTTCATTTGCAATATGATTTCAGAGGAACTTGATTTCTAAGGAAATCCCACCTCAGGAGGGAAAACAGGTTAATCAGAGTTAAAAAGTCAAAACAGTGGGGATAGTCTGGCAATTGTATTCTGAAAAGCTCTGCCAAGAATATTCCTCCCTCCTTTTTCCAGGCCCTTCCCTCTCTAGCTATTTAATACTGCAATCCACTTACTGTCCATCCATGAATAATAAAAAAACTTTTAGCTGAGACATTGAACTTGCAGTCTTCTAGAAGCTGGTCTTGGCTGGTTTTAAGACTGCAGTCTTTGTCTTCTGGCTCTGTCATAGTACGAACATTGAATTTCACTTGCATTTTCTGAGTTGTGGTAGCTGTGGCTAGGTCTTCTTCCAGGTGTAGCAGGTGAGATATGCTGTTATCTAGAATGAAGGGGATTTGAAATTTAGCATCACTCAAAAGGCAGTGAATAAGCACGGGCAACTAAAAAGTACTGACAAGAAAACCTCAAGATAAGGGCTAATGCCCAAAGGGACCCCCACCACTACAAATTACAGCTTTTTAAATTAAATTGCATGCCATCAAGTCCATTCCAACTTATGGCAAGCCCTTCTAAGGCTTTTTTTAAAGGTATATTCTGGGCACCATTGATCTTGCCCACATAGTGCGGCTCTTCTCCTACAAGGCACTGTGGAAATTTGATCTCGCCATCTCTGACCCTGCAGCTTAGGTACCCAACTCACGGAGCTACCAGAAACTTTATCATTCATTTACCTACAAGTCCATAGTTATATCCTGACTTTTCCTTGGGCTTTGTTGTGTAGAAAGGAACAGAATTTCTGTAACGGCCTCTCACTCCCACGTACTTCCTGTTCAAGCTACCTGAGGCTTTTCTGAAAACTCACACCACGCACATATAGAAGCCAACAGTGGTTGCCATTGGCAAAGGGCTCAACCAATGTGAATGACTTGGCGTAAATGGCTTTCTTTCAGAGGTCATTGCAGCTCTACCTGACAGACCTGTAGCTGCAAAGGGCAGCAACCCCACAGCTGGTAACACTGAGCACTTTTTTCCACATCATAATATACTGCAAAACAACCACAGGTGAAACACAGCTATGTGGTCCACGTGCAAAATCCAAAACAAAGTTGGATGTCTCTTGGACCATTAAAAGGTGAGTTTTTGAGTCTTGTAGGACTCTTCATTGGGCTAAGTATTGTAGAGTGAGGGTGGAGAGAAACAGAAAAGCTCAAACCCATCCCGGCCAGATGTTAAAGCTGCAGGACCTGTGTTCAAGTTAAGTTCAAGTTAGAAGTAGGTTACGCAAGAGGAAACGGGGTCATTCCTGTTAGCCTTGCATCCTCTCTATGCTGAGTACATGCACAGAGCTAACACACATACAATACATATACAGGCAAGCTTTGTAGGCATCATCAGGAACCATGCCAAATGCTTTGTCCCACACTGGGTGTGCACAGATTCACACCTAAACTCTGCATACATAAGGTGGAACCTCATAGAGAATAGGGTAAAGTGTACAGAAGACATGCCCCTCACATGACTACTGATCCTACAACAAACTAGTATGTGTACAATCCTAGAAAGTCTTCTAGAAGCTTTGTAAGGCATCCTGCCCTTATTCAGAATCCAACGGCATGTCTTACCTATTTTGCTCACTCAAGCTCTTGTGCTAAAAGACAGTTTGAAAAAGTAACTTTTCTGCATTATAATTCCCAGAATCCCCCAGCCAATATAATTGCTAGCCATGCTGATTTGGAGATTCTAGAATCTGGAATTCAAAAAATACATTTTTCCAAAGTCTAGAAAAGCTGGTCATTTTTAAACAAGGCTCATCTGCGCTCGTGTCATGGACAGCTCTTAAGAAGAGAATAACATCAAAATCCAGTTAGGAAAACTTTTAGTCAATGGTCCAAATCCTGTTGCTTATCATAGTAAATCACAGTAAAATAAGCCCTTTGAATCAATAGAGATTTGGTGAGTTATCGCCTCCATAAGTTCCATTGATTCAAATGAGTCTACTCTAACTGTGACTTACTTTAGCCTAGTAAGTTACAGTTAGAGTGGGTCTATTTGAATCAATAGAATTTACAGAGAAGCTGACTCACTAAAGCTCTTTAATTCAATGGGCTTACTCTACTGTGATTTACTATGCTAAGCAACAGGATTTGGGCCATTATGTGCCATTAATTAGGAGTACTTTCTTTTCATCTCTGAAGGCCTGGCTGCTGAGTTGTATTCACTTTCATATTCTTTTAGCAAAAATTTTAGCATACCCTTTATCTTGAGATAAAGAACCATGACATTTGCTCTTTTGCTTATAAAGGAAGCCGAGATGACAAGGATACTCAAAAAAGTGGTGAACCCAGTACATTAGGAACATTTCAACTGCATGTAGGCAACATGTAAGATAAAACTGTGAAATCCCAATAAAACAAGGAGAATTATATGTAACAGTTACATCACAGCTGCAAGTTCATTTTATTTGTTAAAGCTGCAGAACCTGCTAAGCAACCAAGATTGCGTATACAGCAAAAAAAGAGAAAGTGTCATACCCTGACTCCCCTTTTCTTCACACTTGGCTCATGAAATTTTAGAGGGCTGGACCCATCCCTGAACATTTTGCTCTCTAAAGCTAGGGACAAAGATAGTGGACCCCTGTCACATTTTATCTCGGCCCCAAGTTTGAAAATATTGAGTTCTACATGATGTTTAATAAGGCATTTAAAAATATTTTTTTCATAGGTTTAAAACCCTATTCTTGCACTATCTGATTCCATAACAAGAAAATGAAGAGAAGGCATTTGTGATGTAAATAAGGATTCTGCCATACTTTCCTGGACTGCTGATCCTTAGTGGCCACACCCACTGGGGGATTCTGGAAGCTGTAGCATCAAAATGTAATTCCCCTAAATGTCTTAGGAGCCACAGGACTTTATACCTGTGAGGAGCAAGCTACTTGCAGGAGAACAGGTGAGCTGCAGGCTAAGTGCAGGACAAGTCATGTGACCCAGAAAGCTGCCTTCCAGTAGAAGGCTACAGCTTGGGGGACCGACACATTTTGCCCCTGAGACGGTTGCTCTGCTCTGGCTAAAGGTAGGGCTGATCTTGCCGTGAGTGCAAGTGGCAAGGACAACAGTAGACAGAAGGCTTTGCAGAATTAGAATACAGCACAAGCATCCTCTTGCTCGCTGCTTTTGGGTAAGTTAAGGAAAAATATAGTTCTATGCATTTTAGAAGATACTAGAAGATCGTTTCACCGTTTTAATAGTTTTTTTTTCAAATGGTTGTGTCGTTTTCATTATTTGATGATTTGTTTATTGTTGTTTTATGTTGTAAACTGCCCAGAGTGGCCTTCGGCCGGACAGGTGGTATATAAATTAATTGAATGAATTAATGTTGACTGAGAAATGAACTCAACCATGTTAAGCAATGTTTACCCCTCCAGCAGAATGGGCACAGGAATTCACCCTAACATCACCCACCATCAAACCCAGCTCTGTGTTTTTAACGTTTAAGATATAGACAGATCTAACTTTCTGTCTCATAGCAATCAGCGCATTTCAGCTAGGCAGCAAATCTGCAAACAGTCAAGAGCTTCTGAGCATATGCAGACTGCATCTCCTTCCCTGGGCAAGGGGGAATAACCGCTGCAGATACATGGTTTTGCTTATCAAGCTACAGGCAAGACTAAATGTTTTAAAACAGGGGAAGTGTCATCTAATGGTTACTTCTTCAGTCCCAGAGGATATCTTTATGAACACTACCCTCAACCTTAATTTTAAAATTAAGAACTCAATGCATAGCAAGCATTTATCTTCTCAAGCATTTTCTATTAATAACAGGGCAACCATGCCTGTGAGCTCAACGCCTTTAAATCTGACACCCTACTGACATAAATCAAGGGTTGTGTTTGCACAGTCATCAAAGAGCAAACTAAAATAAAGTAAATGAGGGTGCAACCTCATGTCTGCTCAGACACCAATCCCATTGAGTCCACACGGCCCACTCCTACCCACAGGTAAGCAGGAGTAAGCTTGCACCTGCCATACCAGTTTATTTTCTAGCCTGCGTGCAATTATCCATTAGCAAAAGATCATGCTATTCTGAAGCTCCTGCTGCTTTCAATGGTCCTTGAACAGAAGAACGCCCTAGATCTGGATTTTAAAACTCTTTTAAGAGCCCAGCCACAGTCCACAGAGAAAGGAAAGTGGTGTTTAAAAGAAAAAAAAGTAAAAATCAGCCAGGAGATGACAACAAAAATGGCACCAGGCCAGCTGTTCTTCCAACATTTTCATTCTGCAACCCAGTCACTTTCCCAATGTTCTGGACTCCCACTATCCTGGCTGGGGATGATGGGAAGATTGCTAGTCCAGCACAGCTGGAGACAGTGATGTTACCTCCACTTCGGACCATATGCTGTCTTACCTGAAAGTCATACATTTCCTTGAGAAGGCAACAAAGGCAGGGCACTTCTACTTCCCAGTTCTCCTTCTTATGTGTACAAGGAGCATGCAATGCTAGACTTGTTCTCCCACGCAGGGTCCAAAGCCGGGCTTACTCCAGCTACTTTGTACTACCTGAACACAACAAACCCTGCATGGGCCAGAATACTCCGGTTCACCCCAAATGCCTCTCTTTCAGAGCTTACAAAAGTGACCCCTAGAACTTCTCCAGTCACAGCCCTAAAAAGCAACGTTTCGAAACGCTGCCCTCTTTGACAAGGTGCAGGTGCACTTGCACAACTTTTCCTCCAGCGCAGTCCTAGCAACACACGTGGCTCAACTCCACTCCTCTTTATGTTCCCCACACCAACCTTGTGAGGTAGACCAGGGGCAGAGGACGATCAGTCCCGGGTTACTCGCTGAGGAACTGAGCCTGGATCTCTCAAATCTCCTCACGGTCCTCTGGCCACTACCCCCACAGGCACAATGCAGGACGAGGCCCAGCTCCAAAGGAGTTTCCCCAAATCCGCACAGGTGCAAACACGCGCAAGCATCTCCCAGGGCACGGCCAGCCCCCCCCCCCCCAATCCAAGACACACCACCATCGCCGGCTTGTTCCCGTCCCAGGAGCGCCAAACGCTTTCCCCTTGCTACCGCTGCACGGATCACCCGCACGGCCCCGAGCCCCGGGGATCCACGCCTCCGCAGCCGCGCAGGGGTTGCCGACCAGACGCCGGAGGCACCGCGCTCTAGCCGGGTCGGCGGCTGGAAAGTTTTACCTCCCCGAGGCAGCGCTCCGTCCGGTTGCGAGGCGGCGTTCCCCCCGTCCTCGGCGGAGACGCAGGCGGCAATCCCAAAGCGCAGCAGCAAAAGCAGCAGCAGCGGCGGCGGGAGAGCGCAATTTCTCATCTCTTTTGGAAGCCACGCGGAGGTCGGCCGGCGCTGCGAAGTGCCAACGTTTCAAGAGGCGGGAGGGAGGGAGCGAGCGAGCGAGCGAGCACCGGCCGGCCGGTCTCTTCGCCTGCTTGCCGACGTCCCCGGAGAAGAGAGAGAGAGAAGGAGAGACACCCCGGCGGCTGCAGCCCAAGACGCGCGCCGCTCCCCGGGCTCCTTTCTAAATAGGCGAGGGGGGGGGCGCGTCACCTGACTCGTGGCCAGATGGGCCGGGACTCGGGGGGGGGGGCCCGAGGAGCGCCGGGGCTCCTGATTGGTCACGCCTCCCTGACGTAGAGGGGAAAGCCGGCCAAAATGTGAATGAAAGGGCGACACACCCACCTCCAAGGAGAAAGAAACTCGGGCCAGGCGGGGCGGAAGGAGAGGGAACGCCGCCAACCAGCCCCAGCCGGGCGGCGCGTCTCGCGTCCAGACAGAGGGGAAGGAGCCCCCCCCCAGGAGAAAAGTCGAGGGGGGGTGCGTGTGGGGGTGCCCTCCCCCCCGTCTTTACGCGCCCCCGACCACGCTTCTCTTCTTTCTGCGGTGGTATAGTCCGGCACAATGGTCTTTACCGTTCCCAGAGTCTTGAGGAACAAGCTTTACCGGCATCACCTTTCGGGGACCGCAGGCAGCCGGCATCATCCCGGGGGACGAGGGAGGCGCTCTCTGCTGATTTAGGGACATTCAGGGCCAACTGGGTCTTTAAAGGGCCCCAAGATTTCTGGTGGTTGTTTCCCCCCCCCCCCCCCTGCTGCAAGAGATGAACAGGGCAATTCCGTGTCTGGATTTGTGCGGGTGATCCTAACATGTTTTACTTGCACTAGGACTGAGATACTTTAAAAGAAAATTGACCTTGAATTTATTGCTGGGCTCCCTCCTTGAGCTTCTTCCCACCCAATTCCTTTTTTTTAAAAAAAAACTTAGTTTCCAAGCTGTGTTAAAAATTTGCAAAGTGAATGCATTAGCTGGGGCCAGCTTTAGGACTGATGGGATTCTCAGCAAAGGGCCGGTTGTTGCCCTCTTCCTTCTCTCTCCCCCCCCCCCCAGGCTTCTCTGGCTGTGAGATGGTGGGGTCCTAATGTCTGTGTACCCACTCGTGCTCTGACTTTGCCCACCTGGGTGGTGCCTTCTTCCCCACCAACCACAGCAGGCATCGAATGCCACTGCCTTGATGATCCGCAGGAGTGCAGCCGCCCCCTTCCTTCATCCCCAAAGGAACATAAGCCTGGTTGGTGTGCTGAAAAAAACACCACTGCGCTATGGCCTCATTAACCTGGGTTTTCCCCGGGACACCATCTGAATAGCCTGGGGTTTCCCTTTGTTACACAGATGACACAGGATTTCTGAGAAGCTCCTTTGTTCTCTTTCCAATAGAATCAGAACAGAGTTTGGAAGAGGTATACTGGAGGAACTACATCACCCAGAATTCTCAGAATGAAGTGGAGCTTATCACATGTTACAAGGTTGCTAGATTTCCCCCCCCTTGCCCCCACCCAGGGTAGCTCATAGAGCTACTGGCAGCTGGAAAGTGAAAATGTTTGGTCTGCTAGTCCTCAGAATAAACTCAAAGCTACTTTGCAAAAGCGCATCAGAGTAACTGTGTTCTGCAGCGGCCCTCAAGAAACTTAGGGAGTGACTACATTGGCTAGTTACCCCACAGTTTGCATCTGATTTGGCACAGATAAAATAAAAGTGAAAAACAGTGACTATGCCACACAAAGCTAAGTGTGAGGAAGCCCAGTGTTTTTCCTTGAGGAATCAGATCTCATTTTGTTCAGCCAGCAGGGGGCAGTTTATTTTGCTCTGATTTTCTGTGCTTTCTAGTATGAGTGATCACCTGATCTAATGCAAAGGGCCAGTCAGGGAGGCATCAGTGGGCATGCTATTTCATAAGTTATCCTCAAATTAGTGTCTGTTGTTTCCCTCCTCCAAAGAATTTTTACTTATTATTATTAGGCTTGTCCAGAGTAGTGCTGCATCAGAAAAGCACTGCTTCACTTTGGAAAAAAGTTTAAAATAAGAGGACGAGGGAAGGGGTGATCCTGGTTGAAATTTTTTAAAAGATACTCTTGATTAGAACTCAGCAAATATTAATTGAATTGCCAATCTCAGCAAAGACCAGAGATGTTGGCAAGACTTTGGGTCCGAGTCTCAAGTAGACATGGGCACGTCATATATGTATTCCTGAGAATACAAATACAAAATTTGGCACCACAGGTGCCATGGAGGTCAATTCCCTCCACCTAGAACTGGGAGGTCCACTCACTAGTTGCCACGCATTGTGTGCATCTGTCACCATCAACGTAGTGCCCACTGCAGAAGTAACCCAGCTGGCACTTTCTCGCCTCCCAGAACAGTCAACTTTACCCAGAATGTTGTTAGTCTGTGGAACTCCTTGCCACAGGATGTGGTGATGGCATCTGGCCTAGAGGCCTTTAAAAGGGGATTGGACAGATTTCTGGAGGAAAAATCCATCACAGGTTACAAGCTATGATGGGGATGGGGATCTCCAGGCTTCGAAGGAAGGTACCTCCAAATGCCAGATGCAGGGGAGGTGGATCAGGAGACAGGTATCTGGTTGTCTCGGGTGCTCCCAGAGGCATCTGGTGGGGCCCCTGTGAAATAGAGGAAGCTGGACTAGATGGGCCCTTGGCCTGATCCAGCAGGGCTCCTCTTATGTTCAACTGCTCAACAGCTGAGTGGGGAGACTCTTCATCCTGCCTCCTCACCAGAGTGGTTGGCTGTGCAGGGAGTCAGGGAAGTGCCGGCCAGACTACTTCCATGATTGGCATGATAACAGGTGGACACATGCACCTCATGGCGACTGGTGAGTGGACTGGCCGGTTCTGGGAGGAGAGAACGGACCTCTATGGCACCTGTGGTGCCACTCTTGTCTAGTCCCAAGTCCAAGTCTTTGGTACCAAATCTCAAGTCCCTATTAAAAACAAGCTTTTCCCCCCAGAAAAAAGGGAGGAGTGGGTGGATTCTGAATCACGAGTTGAGTCTGAGTCATTGAAAAAGAAACCCAAGTCGAGTCCAAATCGAGTCACTTGTCTAACTTAAGTCTCACTTGACAGTGAGTCCTGCAACTTGAGTCCCCATCCTTGGCTTTTTTTCACAGCTTTCCACTGCCCCTACAGACTCCTGCAGCATCGTCACTGATGGTGTAGGTGTGGACAGCTACAGAGTGAAATCTCTACAGCAAGGACCCAGTTTGAAAAAACTTCAAAGCAAATTGGGTTTCCACACTGTGTAGTTAGTTGCACCCTTATCAAGGAGGTCTTGCTTCTCTTCTGAGGATCTTCTCTGCTTCTTCTCACTTGTCTTGGCTATGTTGTCCCCTGCCTTATCTACCCTCCCCTACAGTGGCAGCTGGTGCTCAGTTAAACCAGGTGTTGCAACCCATCAGTCTGGCCCACTGGTTCCCAACCTTGGGGAACCCAGGGTGTTCTTGGACTGCAACTCTCAGAAGCCTTCACCACTAGCTTTACTGGGAGTTGTAAACTGAGGACACCTGAGTTACCCAAGGTTACCCTTCTCTCCAGCAATAGCTGGATTTCTCTCCCACCCCCCTCACTGCTCCCAGCTTGGAAACATGGTTCCTGACACACCACATTTATACTGCATTGTACTTCTGCTAGGTTCCACAATGGAACATGATCTAGCAGGATCCGTTATCTGCTTTTGTGTTATCATTCATTGCCATCTTGTTAACCTTCTTTACCTTCTAGACTACAGCAACTAAAGTATATTGATTGTTGCAAGGTGCCAAAGTATTGCACAGTCCCTGAGTGTACAGTTGTGCATGGATGCTGTGGGAGGAGCAAGTGGGTGCTTGCCCCCTCCAATTCTGAATCTATGTATTATTTTAATGTCTACAGGCAGACACTTTGTTGGAATAGTGTATGCTCTGCATGCAAATTATGTTTACCTAGCTTTGCCTTTGTTGAAAAATTCTGCAGGCATTCTTGCAGTTGTGTCCCAGAGATAACTCATGGGGTGATAGTGCTTCCTCTGAAATGTTGGTATGAGACACTCTATGCTTGGTCCATGAAGTTGCTGTGCTATTATGTCCTTTATAAACTTAATTCCTTTGTTATGCACCCTGAGAAAATGAGCTACACAAATAACAGAATCAATGGATGCAGTTCTTGCATGGATGCAGGAGGATGCCATTTCTTCTGCAGGAAGAAGTTTGGGGAATTCAGCTGCTGTGCCATAATAAATAAGAAACATTCTGCTATATATTTCTTTCAGTTTTGGCCCCATAAAACTAGGGATTCTGGAAGTGTTTTTAATGTGGAGAGGGAGAAAACTGAAGGTTGTCTAATGCTAAATTAAATATTATATTATATCATATAATTCTGAATGTACAGGACTGAGTGTACATGCATAGGACAGGGCTACACAGGATAAATTCAGTCCAGTTCAGGCAGAGGATTGCATATTTTTATGCTGAACAGAGGAACCTCAAATCAGAGTCCACTCAAAATGGTCCCCTTATCTGCTGTTCCTTTGATTAAAGGCCCATACTTGATGTACTTGAAGGCCCATTTACTCTGGCAACATGATCACAGGACCCAACAATGGCACAAACAACATTAAGAGCAATTTGACTGGTTCCTTTGCTAATGTGATTTATGCCATCTTTTCCCAACAATGCCCCTCTGGACTCTGCATAGGACATACAGGACAGTCTCTGTGCAGAAGAATTAATGGACATGAATTGAACATCAGAAATTGCAATACACAGAAATCTGTCTCAAATCAATTCAGTCTACCAGGACACTCTTCAGAATATATGAAAGTTGCTATTCTAGAGAAAAAAAAATTACAGAACAAGAATCCAGAGGGAAATAGTTGAGATAAAATATATTCACATGCTGGACACCCATCTCAATGGATTAAATATTAACCAAGGTTTCTTAAGCCATTACCAAATGTAATAATTATGTTACTATCTACTATTATTTTCCTTCCAACTACCAGACTCATCTTTTTCAGAACAAGACTCAAAGGTAAAGTCCATCATTCTCTACATTACCACATGTTGTTCCTCTGTTGTTTTCTTTAATCATTGTTACTATTTACAGAACAAGACTTGAAAAGGACTGAATATCAAACAGGGGTGTTAAATCATTTCTAGGTGTGAAATCAACCCCAAACCACTGTCCCTTTAACCTTGCATGAATGTTTTACCGTGTAATCTCTGTTGTATTCTAACTCTTAAGTCTGATGAAGTGGACAGTGTTCCATGAAAGCTTACATTAAAATTTAGCAGTGAGTCTTTAAGGTGCCACAAAGTATTTTTTCTTTTTTTGTGTTTCTTATTGAAAAGGTCAGATAAGTATCTCTCCTGTAACCTCTCAGGAAAGATTCCATGCCCTTCCTTACCCTGAGAGGGTAAAAAAAGAATGAATTAGTGAGTTCAGAAATTCTGGAATAATGACTCTGGTTTCCTAGGAATTTCCCAGGGAGATTATGACTAGAATTAATTGAACCATATTAAAAATGATAGTTACTTTTAGAAAAGGCAGAGGGGGGACAACTTTCATTTGTATGAGAAAGGCCCAAGAAAACTTGTAGAGTGTTTTATCTGAGATGAAAGTAACAGTAACTAGGATATGCTTGTTATTTTGTTCTGGATTGTTCATTTTTTCATTATCCTCCATATTCTTAACAAGCAACAACCCACCCGCTATATCCAAGACGAAAGGTGTGTGTGCCCACATGTTTCACTGAAGCAAGAGCATTCATAGTCCTTTTTTTTTTTGTAAACTTTAGCTCTCGGGTTGAGTAGATGGCGCGATTAGAGTTGGCTGGGGTTTGTTAAATGGGTTCGTTTAAGGATGGGTACCGGTCTGATATGCCATTTGGTGCAATCCTTGCATCCACATGGCCTATGCAGCTCAAGTGACCTTATTGGGCTCACCCCTCCTAAGGACACAAAGAAAACAAACAAAAATCGCCCTCCTGCTCCCTCCTCCTCCTGATATGAAGCTTTCCATTTTTAAAAAGTTTCCCTAAAATGTAAAGTGCATCAGCACTACCCTAATAGGCTTTAAAAAAACAAAACACCAACTTTGCTTCCTTCCTCTGTGTTCCGCAGAAGTGCAGAGAAAGTTTTTAATTTCCTGATATCATGAAGTGGCTAAGCTGTCTTCTTAAGCCATTTAACAATATTGGGAAATTTAAAGCAGCAAGCTCTGCTTTGGTTTGTTTGTTTGACCCCACTTTTCTCCTTAAAAGGACCCAAGGCAGATTACATCATCAAAAAGAATGGTTTGATCCCAGCAATTGGACATGCTTGAAATGAACCCAGTCTTCCACTGCCTCCCGGAGTTTGGTCAAATTCATGTTGGTAGCTTCGGTGACACTGTCCAACCATCTCGTCCTCTGTCGTCCCCTTCTCCTCTTGCCTTCACACTTTCCCAACATCAGGGTCTTTTCTAGAGAGTCTTCTCTTCTCGTGAGATGGCCAAAGTATTGGAGCCTCAGCTTCAGGATCTGTCCTTCCAGTGAGCACTCAGGGTTGATTTCATTCAGAATGGATAGGTTGGATCTCCTTGCAGTCCAGGGGACTCTCAAGAGTCTCCTCCAGCACCACAATTCAAAAGCATCAATTCTTCGGTGGTCAGCCTTCTTTATGGTCCAGCTCTCACTTCCATACATCGCTACTGGAAAAACCATAGCTTTGACTATGCGGACCTTTGTCGGCAAGGTGATGTCTCTGCTTTTTAAGATGCTGTCTAGGTTTATCATCGCTTTCCTCCCAAGAAGCAGGCGTCTTTTAATTTTGTGGCTGCTGTCACCATCTTCAGTGATCATGGAGCCCAAAAAGGTAAAATCTGACACTGCCTCCATATCTTCCCCTTCTATTTGCCAGGAGGTGATGGGACCAGTGGCCATGATCTTGGTTTTTTTGATGTTGAGCTTCAGACCATTTTTGGCGCTCTCCTCTTTCACCCTCATTAAGAGGTTCTTTAATTCCTCTTCACTTTCTGCCATCAGAGTGGTATCATCTGCATATCTGAGGTTGTTGATATTTCTTCCGGCAATCTTAATTCCGGCTTGGGATTCATCCAGTCCAGCCTTTCGCATGATGTATTCTGCATATAAGTTAAATAAGCAGGGAGACAATATGTACAGCCTTGTCGTACTCCTTTCCCAATTTTGAACCAATCAGTTGTTCCATATCCAGTTCTAACTGTTGCTTCCTGACCCACATATAGATTTCTCAGGAGATAGATAAGGTGGTCAGGAACTCCCATTTCTTTAAGAACTTGCCATAGTTTGCTGTGGTCCACACAGTCAAAGGCTTTTGCGTAGTCAATGAAGCAGAAGTAGATGTTTTTCTGGAACTCTCTGGCTTTCTCCATAATCCAGCACATGTTAGCAATTTGGTCTCTAGTTCCTCTGCCCCTTCGAAATCCAGCTTGTACTTCTGGGAGTTCTCGGTCCACATACTGCTGAAGCCTACCTTGTAAGATTTTGAGCATAACCTTGCTAGCGTGTGAAATGAGTGCAATTGTACGGTAGTTGGAGCATTCTTTGGCACTGCCCTTCTTTGGGATTGGGATGTAGACTGATCTTTTCCAATCCTCTGGCCACTGCTGAGTTTTCCAAACTCGCTGGCATATTGAGTGTAGCACCTTAACAGCGTCATCTTTTAAGATTTTAAATAGTTCAACTGGAATGCCATCACCTCCACTGGCCTTGTTGTTAGCCATGCTTTCTAAGGCCCACTTGACTTCACTCTCCAGGATGTCTGGCTCAAGGTCAGCAACCACACTATCTGGGTTGTCCGGGACATCCAGATCTTTCTGGTATAATTCCTCTGTGTATTCTTGCCACCTCTTCTTGATGTCTTCTGCTTCTGTTAGATCCCTACCATTTTTGTCCTTTATCATGTCCATCTTTGCACAAAATGTTCCTTTAATAGCTCCAATTTTCTTGAACAGATCTCTGGTTTTTCCCTTTCTATTCTTTTCCTCTATATCTTTGCACTGTTCATTTAAGAAGGCCCTCTTGTCTCTCCTTGCTATTCTTTGGAAGTCTGCATTCCATTTTCTGTAACTTTCCCTATCTCCCTTGCATTTTGTTTCCCTTCTCTTCTCTGCTATTTGTAAGGCCTCGTTGGACAGCCACTTTGCTTTCTTGCATTTCCTTTTCTTTGGGATGGTTTTTGTTGCTGCCTCCTGTACAATGTAACGAGCCTCCATCCATAGTTCTTCAGGCACTCTGTCCACCAAATCTAATTCCTTAAATCTGTTCTTCACTTCCACTGTGTATTCATAAGGGATTTGGTTTAGATTATACCTGACTAGCCCAGTGGTTTTTCCTACTTTCTTCAGTTTAAGCTTGGGTTTTGCTATAAGAAGCTGATGGTCAGAGCCACAATCTGCTCCAGGTCTTGTTTTTGCTGACTGTATAGAGCCTCTCCATCTTTGGCTGCAGAAAATATAATCAATCTGATTTCGGTACTGCTCATCTGGTGATGTCCATGTGTAGAGTCGCCTCTTGTGTTGTTGGAAAAGAGTGTTTGTGATGACCAGCTTGTTCTCTTGACAGAACTCTATTAGCCTTTGCCCTGCTTCATTTTGAACTCCAAGGCCAAACTTACCTGTTGTTCCTTTTATCTCTTGACTCCCTACTTGAGCATTCCAGTCCCCTCTAATGAGAAGAACATCTTTCTTTGGTGTCAGTTCTAGAAGGTGTTGTAAGTCTTCATAGAATTGGTCAATTTCAGCCTCTTCAGCATTGGTGGTTGGTGCATTAACTTGGATTACTGTGATGTTGAAAGGTCTGCCTTGGATTCATATTGAAATCATTCTATCATTTTTGAGATTGTATCCCAGTACAGCTTTTCCCACTCTTTTGTTGACTACGAGGGCTACTCCATTTCTTCTACGGGATTCTTGCCCACAGTAGTAGATATGATAATCGTCTGAATTGAATTCGCTCATTCCCGTCCATTTTAGTTCACTGACGCCCAGGATGTCAATGTTTATTCTTGCCATCTCCTGTTTGACCACATCCAGCTTACCAAGGTTCATAGATCTTACATTCCAGGTTCCTATGCAGTATTTTTCTTTGCAGCATTGGACTTTCCTTTAACTCTATGGACAGAGTTATCCTACTCTCACCTAAAAAACAGCAGCCCCTGAAGGGACCCAGAAAGGTAGGAATGCTCTGGGGATGGGCTGGTTTATGCTAGCACTTATGTCGTCATTGATTGCTGGCAAAAAGAGTGAACCAGCCCAACTCCACCGTGGACCAAACAGCGGAACAAATGCCTGTGTATTCAACGGAAACACTTTCAGCTGCTTTGCATAATTACTACAGCTTTTGTCAAAGCACATAAGTGCTAAAAAATTAAACAAGCAATGGGCCACATTAATAAGTAACCTTAATTTCTTTATAATATCTTTTTTTAACCTTTATGGAAGGCACAGATACCTTTAGACTAGCACAGTTCCAATCTGCATGTTAAAGAATGCAATGCCATTTGAATGCAGGTTATTATTATTATTATTATTATTATTATTATTATTATTATTATTATTATTATTATTATTATTATTTTATTTTATTTTATTTTATTTTATTTTATTTTGCTTTTCCTTAGGAAGAAAAAACTCTCAAACCTTTATGTGGTTTTGTGGTTCTCCCTCTCACAAGAATAGGGATTGTAAGAATGACCCAGTCTTTGTTCTCTTTTTAAAAAGATCTTCCTTGTAATCTTTCTCTCTTTATTTTTCTTGTACTCCCAATTCAGGAAAAGAAAATAAGGAAAAGGGAGAACAGCTATAAATGTGGGTATTATGCATTAAAAAAATCCACCACTATCAGGAAAATTGAAAGTAACAGACAAACCGAAATCTGAAAAACAAATGCCCCTAATGTTTAAAGTGGCAGAACTGCTGTTATCAGGGCACCAGCTGAAATATCACAGAATTGCTAGGCTTTTCCTGGTCTCCACTCAGGGAAAGACGTCTCAGGGTAAGAAATGTGGGTGGTAGTTTGTTCTTTATGTACAAGATGTCTTTATAGCTTTGGCTGTTTTCTCTACATCTTCTCACTCTTGTCAGCTGGCACCAGGGCTCAGTGGTGGAGTCTAAAGTTGTTTATATGGTGCGTGTTTTGTGGAACATCAGCACAGCAAAAAGCCAAGAGCAGAAGAGAGAGAACCACTGGATGCATGTGTAACACTTTCTGGTTCTCTGGGGCTATATGCATATATATATATATACATATGGGACTATATACATATATGTACATAATACAAACACAAACTTTGCAAAAGTGTTTGTATAGATATATAGATATAGATAACAAAACAACCATAGTGATAAAAATGGATGCTACAATTTGCAAACCCCAAGATCTTTTCACCAGCACCAAAGCAGGAAGTTGCTTGAAGAAATAAAGAAGAATCCAACTATCTCTTTGAAGCCAAGTGAGAATAAAGTCCCAGATATATTTATCAACCAAGGTAGATCATCAACGTAAAAGAATAGGCTCCATATACACAGTCTCTAAAACACTAAAATAAAATGCAAACACGTAAGATCATTGTGTGGATCCAGTGCTCCATCTGCAGAAAATTCTAAACCAAGGTGGTAAGGGTTTATCATCTTCTAAGGGAATATCAGCTACTGCCTCTCCAGCTCTTGCACTTTTTCTAACTCAAATCTTGAATCGCAGCCCCCTCTAGAATTTTGCCGCCCATTGGGCTGAACCAAATAGCCCTTAGGGGTTGCACATGCACTTGGGCTCATTGTGCCATTTGTAGCGAGGCAGAGGGCAGAGCCCCAGCACCTTGACTCATGGGTTTTCTTGTTCCATAATCTCTGGTAGAAATGGTAGCAGCAGAAGTGCAAAGCCTGGAAAAATTCCCTTTGTGTGCCATAGGTAAGGCCACACACCATACTAGCCCTAGGAAGAATGGTAGTAAACACTCTAGCTTCCAAGTACATTTTGTTGCCTGCCCACCCAACAAAAATATTTTCTTTCCCCTGGCTCATGGTTACTGCATTGCCTATTTAATTGCCTCTTACACAGATCCTGGGCCCATTCACAAATATTTTCATGCTGACCATTTCCACAATCAGCTGGTCCAGATGCAGTTACAGGCTTCTCCCGACCTTTGCCAGCCTCACCCTCCTCTTGAAGCTATTCTGCTTGGTGGATCTCTGAAATTCTACTATACAGCTAAAGGAATTTAACTAAAAATTCAAAACTCTGCAACAAATACAAGGATATTATATATGCAAAGGGGCAGTAGGGGGTTGAGATACATGCATCTCAGCTAAGGGGCAAGTGAGATGGGATTTGGTACTCCACATGTGAAAAACGGATGGTGTAATGGATTAAGTGAGGTATTAGGACTCTGGAGAAGGCGGCTCAATTCCCCATTCATTCACTGGGGGAGTGGAACTGGTAAAACCACTCCTTAAATACTATACTTACCTTGAAACCCCTGTCAGGGTCACTGTAAGTCTGTTTTGACTTGATGGCACATCTCTCTCTCACGCACACACACAAGACTAAACTGAAGAATTTCAAAAGAAAATCAGTTTCTGCTTTACAGACTTGTTGTCCTGATGCAAAACCTATACTCTGGATAAAAGGCTCCTATAGGGATAGAATATAGAGAAGCAAAATGGTTTCCCACAGGTAAAAGTGTCAGACAGTGGCACATTTTCTCTCCCTGTCATTTTAATTTATATGCAGGACACACTATAGAGAAAGCTGGAGTAGATTTAGAGGGAGGAGGAGTGAAAATTGGTAAAAGAAACATTAATAGTTTAACTGTGAAGATTCTCAGTCATTCAGGTGAAGTTATCTGCAAGTTGAGTCATGGCAACTGGACTTCTTTCTTATTAGGTTGAAATATTTTGCTACTCATTTGGATTGAGTATTTGGATGAGCAGCAAAACATTTCAACATGATAAAAAAAGTCCAGTTGCCATGACTCAACTTCCATATTAATAGTTTAAGATATACAGATAATACTATATAAGTGGCAAAAATTAGCAATGATTGAAATTACTGATGGAGGTTAAAGAAGAAAATGTAATATTGGGATTATAGTTGAACATTAAGAACACAAAAATAATGCCTTCAGAAGAATTGTGTGCTATCAAGTGGATTCTGGCTCATGACAAGGTTTTCTCAACGTTGTTCAGGTATAAAGAAATGGTTTACCGCCCCCTCTTGTGGTGGTGCTCTAGGACTGGCCAAAGACCAGAAATTGATTTTGTTAAAGATTTTCTACATCTTCTTCCAATCATCAATGGAGTATTGATCCATCTTCTTCCAATTAACAAACGGAGGATGCAGCCAAGATATCAGAAGAAGTCTGAGACTCAGAAAGAGAACCATGAAAGAACTAGATAAGATTCTCAAATGTAAGACTGTATTGATGGCAACCAAACCAAAGACTATCCAGATTAATATATATGGATGTGAAAGATGGACAATGAAGAAACCTGGCAGGAAACAAAGCAGAATTTTAAGAAATACAATGTTGGATGAACACTTAATGAATATCATGGACCACCAGAAAGACAAATACATGATAAAATCAAGCCTGAACTTTCACTACAAACTAAAATATTTAGGACATATCATTAAAAGACAAAGCCTACTGCAAAAAACAATAATGTTTCAAAAAGTTGAAGGCAGTAGGAAAAGAGGAAGAAAAAAATATGAAATGAATTGACTAATAATCAGGACCTCTAGTTTGCAAAACCTGAGCAGGACTATTTATGACAGGACCTTTTGGGAGTCATTAATTCTTAGAGTTGCCATAAATTAGAAATGACTTGGTAGCACTTAACAAACATGCTTAGAATCAATGTGTTTTTGCATTTATATATTTGTGTATTTACTTATTTCCAACTCTAAATGTTAGTTTTAAATTCTGTGATGCTATATTGAAAGACTCCTGCTTAAAGCTGAGGGAGCAAAGACTAGGTCAGAGCTTGGCAAAGTTTATTTTTTGGGTTACAGCTCTCAGAATATCCTGGAGGTTGTGGCTGATGGGGGATTCTGGGTGTTGTAGTTTAAAAATCCTTCTGGACTAAATGAGTTCCCAGTTTCCCTTCAGCTCTAAAATTCTGAGTCTGTGGGTACAGAATCAGCTGTACAATTCTATGATTGTATAGCACCACTGTATCCTTTGTGCTTCTGTTTTTACAGTTACTTTTTATTTCCTTTCGTGTTTTGCAAAGAATGTTGTACAGAGATTCAGCCGTTTCTTCTCTCCTCTATTTTCTGTATTGTTTCCGTGCTGCTAGAGCAAGAGGAATGAAGAAAGAAAGACCCAAAAAGAACAAGCGATGAAAACACAAGGATTTAATCAGAGACTGGTTGCCAGATTCTCTGCCCGATTCCCCCACTCCATCTAATCTAGGTATGGGAGGGATGGAGAAGGGAAAGTGACAATGGGAATTTGTGCAGGGACTGGAGAGAGAGACCCTTCTAAAGAATGAATGGCCTTGTGGGGGAAGGGCTGGCTTTGACTGCAAATAACCTCGGTGGGCCATAAAGCTGGGGGTCTCTGAAAGGGCACTGAGCTGCTTATACAGGCTCAACAGCGAACATGGCCTGACTGAGTAAACACCTTTTTCAAAGCTGATTAGATGTAGCGCAGACAGACATTTCACTGATGCAGCTTGCTCCTGAACAGTGATGTAGTGACGGGGCGCATTCGATCTGTTGAATTCCTACCTCTTCACAAAGAAAAAAAAGAGATGAAACAGCCTAAATGGGCTGCATACTCTAATCTTTTTGGCTGATTTTTGGAGGAAAAATCTTGAAAGAATACAGTGTTCATGATTTTCCCTTGAATCCCGAAGGAGCTGGTTTCAGCCTGTCACATTTAACCCTTCTTATTGGGTTAATCAGTGAAAACTGATTGTTTTTTTAAAAAAGAAAGTTGTCTTTATGCAGTTCTATTGACCTGTAATTGTTTTCATGATAACAAACAACAAGTAGCCATTCCAAAATATGAGGTAAACGATTCTCATTTGTCTCCATGCATTTATTTAAAATGTGCCCCCAGAAATAATATGGAGGGCAACTGTTGAATGGCTATTCTAATGCAAAATTTAGTAATTTAACAGTGTAATCTTATATATCTTTGCTCAGAATTCAGTCCTACATAGGACTGTGATCCTGTTCGCACTTTTCTGAAATAAGCTGTACTAAAAACACTATATCTCATTTCAGTAGTAAGTTAAAACATGGTGATTAATCAAAGCCTTCAGTGATTAAGGTGGTAGACGGTGGCAATTTCCTTACTGTCACTGGTTTTCATGTACATATATGGTTTTCAACATTCTTTAATGTTTTCCAGCATTTTCAAAGTATTGAATTGCTTTGATATAGTTTTTATTGCTGTACTCTACCCTGAGATTGTAGGATATAGGGCGGATTATAAAAATCCTTCCATGAATGCCTGCAGTTGCAACCAGATTATTTGCTTACTCTTAATTCTAGTAATGTTGGTGTTTAGGGAATCACTTTCTCTGCTATGAGATCTTAACGGTGGGTATTCTTCTTCCCTCCATGCAAGAAGGTCAGTGTCAGGGTTTCGCACAAACAAAATCCTATCATTCCAGAAAAATGTTAATTCCTACTAATATGTGGCCCAAAGGCTGGACATCTGCCAGCCGGTACCTGGCTCCCGTCATCCCCAGAGAAGCCTTTGATCTGAGCAACTCCCAGAGAACAGAATTTTCTTGTTGCTGAGGTAAACTAGCTCTTTGTTGAAGCGATCAGGCCTTTGGGCTACTTACATGGCTGCTTTTTGAAATAGGCATTACCCCCAATTAGCCAAATTGACAAGTAGCAACCAGGATCTCTCTGTCACTCTTAGACCGATCTTTCAGCAGGTTTTTTCCCCCCTCACCCAGGCCTGGTCTTACCATTAGGCTAGGGTTGCCAGACGTCAGGCAAAAGGAAGACAAGTCCTCCTTTTTAGCCTAATGTCCTCTGTCCGTCAGGCAAAGATAAAAACCTTTAAAATGTCAGGCTTTTGTATATTTTATGTTATAATTTTGGATGTGAGGGGGAGAGGTGAAAGGACCCCCCTCCCCCTGTCTTTCCCCCCCCCCCGCCCGCCAGTGCTGGAGCGCAGCCCTCGCCCCCCTCCCGCAGCGGCTGCTTGGCGATCCGCCATGCCCGCCCAGCCCACGTGGAGCCCAGAAAGGCAGCGCGAGCGGACCGCCGCCCGCCGAGCCAGGCAGGAGCAAGCAGCGCCCGAGCGCATTGATGGGAAGGTGAGCGCCTGGACTGTGTGTGTTCAAAGTCCCTTTCAGGAACTCCAACTCCCACACTCCCCAGCCTTGAACTTATTACCCTTGGAGGAGGGGAGGCTGCCTCATTCGGTTTTGCCCGGCACCGCTTTCCCCCTGCCTATGCCGGAGCCTTGTTTGAGCATCCAGATTAGCAAGGTTGCCTCTGAGCCTGGGCAGAGTGTGAGCGGCCGGGGGATCCCGCAGCTGGGCCGGGGTGGGTTCGGGTACAATTGGCTGTTTAAATAATGTTTTTTGGTATTTTGAAAAAAAGCCTCCATTGAATTTATTTTTATTTTTTAACATGACTGTTCCTTGGTCAGTTCACTAAGAGACATTTATTGGCAGCTATGGTAATAAAATTGTATTGTTTGCGGGTTTAATCCGGAACGATTCAAACGAAACATTCAATACGTCCTCCTCTGTCCTCTTTTTTGTCTTTCTATGTCCTCCTTTTGGTACCCATGCATCTGGCAACCCTACATTAGGCAGAACGATGCAACTAACGCATGAGCTGATGGTTGGGACTTGGTGGCGGTGGAAGTCCCCCCTGACACACACACACCCCATTTCTCTTGATCCCCCTTGGCCATTCCTCTCTCTTCAAGCTCTCCTCTAAAAGACCCCTACCACCCTCAAGTGTCATGGAAGACCCTGTCCTGCAGTGGGTGTGGAAGTAAGGTGCAACCATCAATCTATCTGGCTTCTTTACTTGGAACTAGGGGTGGGGGTGGACAGTTGTCTTTGGCCTCAGGCAGCAAAATGTCTTGGGGTGTCTCTCTTCATTAGTTGATTGTTGGCCAGTAAGTGTGCTAATTGGCCTCTTGAAATGGCACAGTGGTGGCTGCCTATCTGCAACTAAATATACTAATGGTAAGAAAGCTGTGCAGCTTCTTTGGAGCGCCTAGCAGGAAGCTGAAGGCCACAGGGATGCCAGTGATAAAGCCATATCTTTCCACAAGTTGAAAGAATATTGGGAGAGAAAGTTGGAGGGGAGGATAAATACATTTTCAATGAGGTATTCATTTTACAGCAAAGAGTGGGAAGGGGCCCCCTAATCGGGGTCTGATCCAGGCTGTATAAATTGCTACCAGATGCAGCAGAACCCCGACACCAAACCGGTTCCAAGGTTATGCTCCTTGGCGTTCTATAAAAAGTATAAAAAGAAGGTGTGCTTCAACACCAGCTGGAGTCTTCTCTCCTTCCTTTACCACAGCCTTGCTCTCCCATCACTTGTGCTTAACTTGCCCCTCTTCTGTTTACAATGCTCTGTTTGTTCTTCCTTCAGATTTTGCTACACATACTATGACGATCCGTGTTTTTCTTTGCTGCCTTCCTGCAACAGACTATGCAGGAAGGGCGCTTAACACTCTGCGGAAAGAGATAGCAGAGATTTGCTAAAAGCATGCATCTGTTCATTTAGAGTTTCAAGCTTGAAAATTTGAAAGAGATAGCCGTCTTAGTCTGTGCAAGCATATCAAGCAAAATCCAAAGAAACAAAACAAAACAAGCCAAAAACACAGGAGGCGAGTGCAGGTTAAGTCATTGCTGATTAACCTTCATGTTACTGTACCATTGTTATTTTACCATTGTTAATTTAGGACAGAGGTTCTCACATTCTTTACAGCACAAAGCTTCTACTAAAGACCTGCATATCAAAGACGCTATCACCACAATGTTTAACACCCAGTGACTTTCTTGCCAACCAACCACAATCTCTATATTTTGATATCTATATTTTGATGCCATGTATAAATATTTGCCATATTATATCTCCTTCTCTTATGTCTGATGAAGTGGACTTGTCCACGAAAGCTCACGTTAGAATATAATAGTTTTTAAGGTGCCACATGTTTTGTCTTGTTTTGTCTTCTTTTGTCTTCTTTTTCTTTTTGTTTCTTTGGATTAAGCTTGAAAATAACCACCGTAATTTGAAGTACACCCTACGGTGAACTTAGTGGGAAAAGCTGTGATCAGGTGAGTTATAAGCACACTGTTGCCTATCCATGGGCTTATAGCTGATAGGCAACTGGAAGGCCCCCGCAGTTCCTCCTCCTTACATTTCTTTTGTTTTTAAACAGGACTTTGGACAACGTTTCAATCAGGGGACTGTCCTCTGTAAAACAGGACATATCCACACCAAAACTGTTCATAATGCTGCTCACAACAGTATCAGAATAAGGTGATAATTAATACACGGCACGAGGGGGAGGATAACATCAATATTTATTTGTTGAAGGTGTGGAAGTTTGAATATAGCTGGGAATATGTGAAAGGCTTCTTTTAAGAAGCAGTTTTCAGTTAAGTAAAAAGCCCACAAAAATCAGGCTGTTTGTCCATATAACTCAGTGCTGTTTATACCAGTCTTGTCCAACCTGTTGTTCTCCAGCTGAGTTTCACTACAAATTCTATCATCCCCAGCCAGCATGACCATGAGTTTAAATGGCAATGTCTTTCTCTCAGGTCATGTAGCCCAACAAGTTCTCGGTCCCCCCCCTACCCCGTCCCCTATGTTTCTGTGTAACCTAGTTTAATGAAGAATTATGGAGACTATGAAAGCTTGCACAACATAGTAGTATTTTGTCAACTGTGGATATTATACTAAGCAGTAAGTGAGGGCAGTCAAGTAGGAGACTAGCGCTCCCTGCTGGTGCTTCTTTTTGATTTTGACCTCTTGAAATGGAAGAGCCCCTTAAATGTATAGGAAAAAATGAAGGAAAAACACACACAGGTGTGATTAACATTTATGATTAATGAAATTTAATCCAACCTTGAAACTATTAATTAAAAAACAAATTATAATCCCCCAAATTAAATGGGATTTACCTCTGATTATATATATTTGTTGCTACATGCTCTTAAGTCTCTTCTGACTTAAGATAGCCCTATGAATTTTTGACCTCTGACAAATCTAGCTGTCATCAGCTGTGATCAGGTCTTACAGGCTCAAAGTTGTGGCTTCCTTTGTTGAATATTTACAGAGAGAGAGAGAGAGAGATTTAAAAACCTAGATCTCTCTCTCTCTCTCTCTGTGTGTGTGTGTGTACCTACTGGCCACCACAACGTCTCAGATGTCTGGATGGTGCAGATTAGATGTAATAAAATAATGCTTTTAATAGAAATGGTTAGGAAACCATCAATATTCATGTATGAAACCCTAAAATGTGTAAATGAAACTATTTCTGTCTACATATATTCAGCTGACAAATGTTCCTTCACTAATGCATTTATTATGGGCCATTCGCCTCGCAGAATGTGCCCCATTTCTAGTCAACACCATGGGTAGGGATGATGGAGCTTTTACAGGGGATCTTCTGCATAAACAGAGTGGAGTGATAGGATGTAGGTAGTTATAGTCCAAAGACATTACATTTCAACACTGCTCATGCCAGAAAATTTAAAAATGTGCCCCAGAATGGAACTGATGGAGGAGTTGACTCATCAAATTCCTATTGGTTCAATGGATCTGCTCAAGTGCGATTTACTTCAGAGCAACTGGATTTTGCCTGTGAAAGAGATGGGTAGGAGGGTGGTGAAAATGGCAGAGAAGGGCAAGGAAGAAGGAGAGCTGTGTGACATGTGGACACTTGATAACCATCTTTCCAAGGTACTTAAACTACTGTGTGACCACTGGTCAGATGGGCGGTATAAAAATTGAATGAATGAATCAATGAATGAAAAACAAAATAAGTTGCTGTGTGAACTGTGACAGCAATTTGAATGCCCAGGTGTGGTATAAAGAGGTTCAAGTCAACCCAGGACATGCTTCTGTGTGGTCATGCCCTTAGGTAAGTGCAAATTGGTGAAAGGATTCTGGGCACTGTCTAGAATCTTTGCAACATTGATGACAAAAAGACTGTTCTCAGATATAATTTTAAAAGATGTGGCCTTATCTGGCAGGAGACCATTCCAAAACAGGATAAAATATACACAGGCACCTGTGGAAATTACAGTACAGAAGCATTTATGCTACACTCTCAACAGAACTAGAATAAGTCCATTGAATACTTTAAATTTATTCATATGGGCCTGCTTTAACTGCAACTTACTCTGTTAAAGTAAGACATAGTTAGAGTAGGCCCATTTGAATCAATGGAATCTATAGAGGAGTTGACTCACTAAATCCCCATTGATTTAATGGGCCTACTCTACTGTGATTTACTGTACTAAGCAACAGGAGTTTAGCCATGGTCAAATGAACATGGGAGCCTACATCTTCACTATGGGACGGACAATTCCAGATGGGATTCAGAAGGTAGCTAAAATTAAGTATTTATGTGGGAACTGGGAAAAAGCAAAGCTAGGTTTTAAAAATTGTGACTTTGATAAAGTTAGTTATTTTGGGATCTCTGGGATATAATTCTAATTAATAACTTTTAAACAAAACTTCTCAAATTTGATAAAAACTTATTCCAAGAGGGCATTTGCTCTCCTCCTGGGCTCCATAAAGCACACTCAGAAGTATTTTCATGTAAGTGAAGGGGAAAACTTAAGAGTGTCTGATGTCATTCTGGGGTCAGCTGGGAATAAATCAATTACCTGGTCAAATAAGTTTACTGAGAGAAATTACCTGCTCCCCTTGTCACTAGCTGCCTTCTGTATTATGTAATCACAAAGTATTATGTTGACACTACCTTTGCCTCCTGTAGCAAACATTACACTGTGTTTTTAAATGACATGTTCAGTAGGTTTCTGGGAAACAAAGGTTTCTAATGATTTAAACAAACAAGAAAAAGAGAAAAGAGCTATGTGTCCTTGTACACAATCCAGCGGCTGATGGATTTAAAGTTTTTCAGGTCAGGAGATTTCTACTCTGATTTTTGCAGACGTTTTCTGGGTATTTCATCTTTACTGTAACAGAGTATAGATTACACACTAGTACCAAAATCCTTTTAAGAAAAACTGTGCATGGGAATGACAGTCGTGCAGTGGTTTTTCTCCTCAGCTGTCCCTCGTGTGTCTGGTTGGGTTCTCAATTTTGCAGCTGGTGTGAGAGACTGGTCGTGGAAAGGAGAGCCTGCAGGGGGTTGCGGGGTGGGGTGGGGTGACACATGACACTTGCTTGGCCTGACGTTATCACCTAAGTGAACAGGATTCGGACAACAGCTGAATAAAATAAAATTAAATTAAATTAAATTAAATTAAATTAAATTAAAAAGTAATAGTGGCCAGATGTAACAGTGACTTTTAAGCCCCTGAAAAGCTGTTGCTTGAACTATTAACGGGGTTGGGCAAAGTTGGATGAGGAGTATGACTGCGAGGGCACATAAGATTATATTCTGTTCAGGAAACAGCCATGGACAGAGCTTGGAAAAGTCCCTTTCTGGGCTAACATCCAGATGTATGGTCAGTGGCCTGGTGATTCTGGAAGCTGTAATACAAACATGTTTCCAAGTTTCTCTCTCTCTCTCTCTCTCTCTCTCTCTCTCTCACACACACACACACACACACACAGAGAGAGAGAGAGAGAGAGAGAGAGAGATTGCCTACCTACCTACCTGTCACGAATGAACAGGGAAAATCCATCACACTAAGATTTATAGAAAACTGCAATGAATCTTCTCTTCCTGCCATAAAGATGACAAAGGCTGTAGTTGTTCTGGAGTCACCACTGTATTACACATGGAGACTGAAGCAGTTTAAGACTACAGAAGGTGCAGTGTGGACTAGGTGATGGGATCTACCTTGGAGGACATCCATTACTTATATGACCTAGGGATTAAAACACCCACAACAGCTACCAAGTGTCAGATAGCATAACTTCAATACTGTTTTTTTTTAGCTCTTTTCTTTCTTTTACTCAAAAGGAAGACTGGTTGAGTTCATCCTGTTCCCAGGACATGTCTGATATTTGGATTTGCAGTCTTAATAGAATATTGGTAATTCTAACACTTCCAAGGGAGTATCCTAAAACATAATAAGGGCCTACTCATTCTACTATGGAACTTCACTCACAAACACAGTCACAAAGTCTATGATTTCCAGGTAAGTGTTGCAGTTGGATTTAAATTTTTCAAGATTACATCTCTCTTCCCCACCAACTTCCCTTTGTGAAATATACGAATGTGAAAGGTCTATGGAAACACAAGGAGTTGGAGCTGAAAGATACGTGGATGAAAACAGCAGACACTTCCAATCCTTAATACAAAATGCGAATGCTCCTGCACCTCCAGTTCTCAACCCTTGGAGAACTGGCATGCAGTGTTCAACCCTACACAGCCAGATGACCTATGAATGGAGAGACTTCCATCAGGAAGTAACAGCAAACCAATGTCCTCATAAATAGAGAGACAGCCTAAACCAATCCAAAGTGATTAGAGAAAGGAACAACAAGAATAGTGTCCATATAGTGTTTACAGACAAACCTTGGCTATGCCACTTATGTAGTTAAGAAAAATATTAACCTATTGGTTGACATTTACAGTGATTGATAATTAACTTACATTAGTTAATGCATATTTGAATGACAATCAAGATTCTTGCTAGACCTCAAGGCTATGTTATTCACAAAAACCGCTGTGCGTCAGTCGACCCCCTTAATGAAGTCAGCAGAAGTCCATTCCACGAGCACAGTTTTATTTAGAAATGCAGCCTTGCTTCAGGAACACAAGGGGTGGTAAGGAGGTGGGTTGAAAGCAAATCTGTGGAATGGCTAGATGATGATTATTTTTAAGAGTTTTGTGATGGAAATCTGCTTGTTTGGGCTGCAGTTGTGAAAACATAAATGTCACTAGACTTTGATGTGCATAAGCAATGGAAAAGGTGGAGTGCAAATGGGAAATCTTAAGGCTGACTGTGACATTTACCACGTGGCCCCTGCTTGTTTCACCAAAGGGCTCACGCTACGTATCCCACTAGCTGACACCAATTGTGACGCGCCCCTCACGTGTCCCCAAGTTGTTTCCCTAGCCTGAGGCCCACGACACGTTCTCTCCTTTTGGCTGCCACCAGTTGACCTCTGTCAACACCCTTTAATTAGAAAGATTGAGGTCCAAGCTGAGTATAAAGTTGAACAACACAGGTTTATTGATTACAGTTCGCTTAAACAGGTTCTTCACAGACTTTAATGTATTCATTAGATTAGTAATAACTTGTTTCACTCTTAACTCTCTTAGCTCTCTATAAGTTCCACACTCTTAACTCCTAACACTGCCACACTCTCTAACTCCCACAAACTCTTCCTTCAGACTCTCTTCTCTGACTCTCACTGACTGAACTCTTCTAGACTCTGACTCACCCCTCCCTTCTAGTTTCTCTGGCTCCGCCTCCCAACAGCTCCCATTGGTACATGCAAATAATCTCCTACATGAGCCAGAGCAGGGTGATCGCCACACTGACTTTTTTATTATTATTATTAAACATTTCCACTGACATAAAATAATCAATTAACCCAAGTTTAAATTTTATGACCTTTGGAGCACAGCCTTTTAACTCAACACTTCTGAAGTCTTGTGGCACAAAAGAATGAATCAAATAGCTGTACCACCGCCACCTCTTACGGTAGAAAGGGGAAAAAAATCGATTTTCCATTACTTGTGTATTGCTCAAGACCCACGGTGTAGTATAGTCTTCTCCACCAATATGTCTTATAAGAATATAGGATCATGTCTCCTATAATCTCAGCTAGCATGATTAATGGCTCTGCTCATGGGGATGATGAAGTTCCAGTCCAGCACATTTCATGCCCTATATGTCCATCCTTTTCTGTATGAATTCATCAGAAGTGCATCTAGAAGTTGAGTCATGGCAACTCAACGTCCAGATAACCTCACCTGGATGACTGAGAATCTTCACAGATATGAGAAGCGCATGCATGAGTTTACAATGGTAGGTGTTTTCCCTACCCTATGGTATAATCTTTTTGCTTGACTGCCTCCCTTCAGAATTCTTGTTCAAAAATTATTGCCTAGAATCCTGCTGGTGTTTGCATAAGGCTTGAGTGACCTGCTACAACGGATTGTGGCCAATAGATGAGGTGCATCAAAAGTGTAAGTCCCACCTACCCGGCTGAACCCAGATCACTGAATTCAAGCTTTTGCAAGGGGCAGTAACTAATTAAACAAGCTTGTTAACATGTTGTATGCTGCCTGAGTTCTCTGCCTCAAAAGAAGAGCAATGGGGGCATTCAGTATAAATGAATATAACATCTGCACCCTGTCTTAAGAACTGATATACCAGAGGGGTAGCTGAGCAAGCTTTTAAATGATTGGAGAAATAAAGTAAACTGAACAAACATCTGCAACCACATTGGATTTATGTTGGTTATATTAACTTCTTAGGTTCCTGGTAGTAATCTGGTTTATTACGTTGGTGTGGTCAGAATCAACAGTTCCATTGGATGGAATTGTCCCTTTGGACTTGCTCAGTGAAGCTTTCTGGATGTTGCTTTTTTATTCATTATATTACTTGAGATGAGTAAAAAGCAGAGCTGAGAAATTTTGCTTTTGGACAACAGTTCCCTCCTGCTGGCTGGGGGATTCTGGGGATTGTAGCCCCTCTCTTAAAAAGCTCTGCAAAAAGTAATCACAACATTTGACCAACTGCAAGGAGAAACATGAGTACCTGTAATTGTCAAACATTATCCAGATGTTCGTCACAATGTTCGTCCAGTACCAAATAGCACCACCTGGTGGTTTGTTTCTTTTTATTTTGTCCCAAGTTGATTAATCATTCTCAATCAGAATTCATGTCAGAGTTTTAAGCGAGAGACCATTTGCTAGTGTCAAAACAAGGACTTGCATGCAGGAGGTCCAGTGATCCATCCCTGGTATTCCAGTTGAGAGAGAGAAACAGAGTGTGTGAAATTTCTTCCTTTCTGTGCAAGGCACTTTAGAGAAGCATTGCCAGTCCAAGCATGTATTACGGGGCAAAATAGTATATGCCAGCTTCCTGTGCTCTACATGCAGAGCTCTGTAGTACATAAGTGCCTGAAAATGAAGCACTTCACTAATGCTACTTTATTTGGGATTATGCTAATTCAAACAGAACATATTTAAGAATGAGGAAGGCCAGGGCATTGTGGAACAAGTCATGCGTAGCACTTTTGTGGACGACAGGTGGGCCATCAGATGTTGATGGACTGCTATTCATTCATTCATTCATTCATTCATTCCACACCTTTCTCCTTGAAAAGGAGGCAAGGCAGCTCACAACAGTGAAAGCGAACATTTGAAGTTGAAAACAATGAGTAAACAACGGTGGTTAATGTCATTAAAAGACAACATTTAAACCTAAGAACAAAGAGTAAAGAGGCATCTTACATCATCAAAAGGCAATATTAAAGCTGAGAACAATAAGTATACAATTAAAGAAAAAAACACCAATGCCATTCTGAGAAATGGAAAACACAAGCAGTACTTGAAATCCAGTCAAAGCAGTAATGCATAACAATCCATCTAAAAAAATCACACACAGGTAGCTAGTTACTGAGGGAAAGCTTGCCTGAAGAGAAAGGTCTTTGCATGTTTGCAGAAGGACAGCAAAGATAGGGCCAGCCTGGTCTCCTATGGGAGAGAGTTCCAAAGTCTGGGGGCAGTGACAGAGAAGGCCCTCGGTGGCAGGATTGAGAGAAAGGCTCCTCCTGATGATCTTAACACCTGAGTAGGCTCAAAATGAGAGACACAGTCTTTGAGATAGCTTGGACCCAGGCTATTTAGGGCTTTATAGGTTAAAAACAGCACTTTGAATTGTGCCTGGAAACTGATCAGCAGCCAGTGGAACTGCTGTCATCAATGCTAGCAGTGATGAAATCTTTGTTTACTTTATTTCATATTTATTTAAAATATTTGGAAGGAAGGAAGGATGATGGGCAGAACAATACCTGAAGTTGACTCATTCACATCTCCAGGAATTAGGGCTGCTTTCGAACTCCTTGCTTTTAAGTGTGGTGGGACAACCATTGGTTTAACAGGTGTAGCTTTCTCTCCCAGCCTTTCCCTGTCAAGATAGATGGCACCTGTACAACATTTGTCAATTACTGAAATGATGATAAACTGCCAAAGAAATGCATTAACTTCCCCCCAAGAAAAATAAAGTGGCAATTTCAGGTGATGTCAACAACACATATTTTCCTTATTAAAATATATATCTCTCTCCACCTATTTCCAATGAGCTTAAGATAGGACACACGGCTCCCCAATTCCCTAGTAATGTTCATCCTCAACGACTTTGCAAAGTAGGTCTGACTCAGAATCTGGGCCAAGGTGAGCCAGGGAGTGTCATGGCAGATTAGGAATTTGAACCCTGGTTTCCCAAGTTTTAGTTTGACAATTTAACTGTTGTATCACATTGGCTCCTGGTTGCATCAGGAGTGGAAATATTTCAAAATTAGAACTCAGAGGAGAAACCATGTTTGAGAACTAAATATGCTATCCTATGCACATTTTTAAAAGAAGTAAGCCTGAACTTTATGGGATGTTTGCATGGGTAAGCATACATGAAGGAATTAGAAAAAAAAATCAAGTGTAAAGATGTATCACTGGAGACCAAGATTATCCACACTCTTGTATTTTCAGTCACTATGTATGGGTGTGAGCGCTGGATGGTAAAGGCAGTTGACAGGAAAAAAAATGATTTGTTTGAAATGAGGTGCTGGAGGAGAGATTTGCAGATACTGTACTGTACCCTGGACTGCCAGAAAGATGAACAAGTGGGTCCTAGAACAAATTAAGCCTGAACTATCTCTGGAGGCAAAAATGTTGAAACTGAGGCAGTCCACCTTTGAGGACATTATGAGAAGGCAGGATTCTCTAGAAAAAAACCCCAAAAATGCTGGGAAAGCAGGAAAAGAGGAAGACCAAACACAAGATGGACTGACTCCCACAAGGAATTCACAGGGTTGAGTTTACAATTGCTGTTGAGGACAGAACCTTTTGGAGATTGCTCATTTATAGGGTTGCCATGAGTTGGAGGTGACTTGACGACACATAACAACAAAAAAGCATCCACTGGATCAGGTTGAAAAGGCGTAATCATATTTAGTATGTATTGCTGATGTCTACTTCCCAAGTTCCCTCTAGTGAGTTCAAGGGAGCTGCCTGTGGCTCTCCAGTTCCTGACATTTGTTCCCACAACAGCCCTGTGAGGCCAGACAGGCTGAAAAAGAGAGATGGTCCCAAGTGTACGTAGTCAGTCAGTTTCATAGCTCGGTGGTGACTCAAATCTGGATTTTCCAAGCCCCAGCCTCTGACCACTAGAAGCTGATTTATTGACAATAATTCTGCATTTTTATAATGCAATGTTTTGGAACAGATGCTAAAAACCCTCCTGCGTGCGCGTTTGCTCGCTGTCATGTTCTGCTTTTAAGAATTTTAGTTTTTGCTACGTGTACTTTCACTTGTAAAGCGGCTTTGAGGCACGGGACAATCCTGGGCTCGGTCCCTTACGACTTTCTTCGTTTCATTCTCGGAAAGGCACTTTCCTCACGATCCCTTGAGAGTGAAACGAGATTTTCCACGACATCTCGCGAGACCAGGGAGTTAAGAGCTCGGCTCCCAGAATCCTTTGCCGTTCCTTTTCCCCGGCGGTAGTGGACGTCTTCAGGTAAGAACGATGAAGGGTCTGGGCCTATCCTTCGAAATCCCCCACCCTGAGCCTCCATCCTGCCCTGCGGACCCCAGATCTTGTCCCGGACGGAGCGGGGAAGCTGCCAGCTGTTCTATGGCTGCGGTATTTCCACTCCTGGGGAGGGCGAAAGGGGAAAACTTTTCGCCGGGGGGGGGGAGTTAGAGAGGATGAAAAATGGCCGGTGTTGTAAAGGGGGAGGCTTGAAAGTCCCGGATGCGGAAGGCCTTGCTGTGTAGGATAGCACGAGAGCAAAGGGGAAAGAGAGGAAGAAAGCACCGGGGAGGGCTCCCATGATGATCGATTTGGAAAGGGCGGCTCTTTTTAAAAGTCTTATGCAAGATAAACATGGCTTCCGTCTGTCTTTTTTTCTTTTAAGTAGTATTTGAGAAGGTGGGGGAAGTGGGAGCAGAATAGGACCCGCTTGCCTAACTTGGCAAAAAAGAAAAGAAAAAAGGGGTTATTACACTGGGAGAGGGTTGGCAGAGCCTGTGGCATTTCTGGATTTCAGCTTCTGTGATTCCTTAGCTTTGGTTCTATGAGTTAAGGATGATTGGAGTTGTATTCCAACGTCTGGAGGGCCGCACGTGGCAGTGAATTGTAATGAATGTGTTGCCGGTGAAGAGGAAAGGGGTGATGGTGGGGAGTAAATGGAGTCTGAATATAAGGGAACTTTCTTTTGAGCTTAATTGAGGGCGTTTTGTTGGTAGTAGATTGATAACTGCAACAGGTATGATCCTTAATGGATAGGTTTGTGTAATTGAGTTTCTCATATACAGTAGGACTGCAAAGTTGTGGATGTGGATCTTAAAGTAAGGTTAATGAACGTGGATTAAAAACGTCCACTTTCCAGATGTTTTATGTTGAAACCTGTAGCAAAACAAGCCCAGTGTTAAAGTGGGTTTTTTTTTTAAATTGGATGAGCTGCATTCATGTGTTCAGTGTTGGTAGAGGGATGGAAAGAGAAAAATAATTATAAAATTTCGTACTTGTTTTGAAAATGCTGTCAAGTCTAGTACCTGGGCTAATATTCTGGCATAGCTTTGGTGAGATTTTGTTTGAAAGGTATGATCCCTGGAGAAGCTGTGATTTTTTTTGGAGTGGGGACCACAAAGTACCACCAGGGTTTTATTTCAGAGGAACAGTGCATATTAACCTTTCAGTGTTTTTGCTCTTACTGTTTTAACATATTAAAATTAATATTAACATTTTAATATTCAGCGTCTAGGATAATGGATTAAAATGCAAAGTGATTATGCTGTGAATCTTCTGTTCATGTTAATCTTTGTGTATGTGAATTAATAGCAGAAGAAACATCAAGGATAGACCAAAGTTGTTTTTTAAAGTACAGATTGCTTTGGTAGGGCACCTTTAGATGAAAGAATGAAAATACTAGGCCTTTGGGTAGTTTTTTCTCAACTCTTTTCATCAGCCTGAAAGCACACCTAACATACTGTTGCAACTTTAATATGTGTCTTACTGTTCTAGGTAAACCTTGAAAATGGTCCGCTACTCGCTTGATCCAGAAAATCCCACAAAATGTAAGTAATTTTTTCACATACATGCTTCAGAGACTTAATTTTAATTGAAATTTTTGAGCCCTCAATTTTTTTCTTCTTCTTCCCTTAGCATGCAAGTCAAGGGGATCCAACCTTCGAGTCCACTTCAAGGTATGTGAAATCTAACTTTGACCACTCTGCTTCCAAGGTACTAAATGCAGATAAGGATATAACTTGAGTGTTAAAGCTTACTTTGAGATATTTAGAAGAATCCAGGAAAATAAAGCTTTTAGAGGCTTCATTTTGGATCCGCCATGAATATTAGCCCTCTTCCCTGGAGCTACAGGGTAATCTTGCTATTTCAGACCTATACACAAGAGTTGGTAATTGTATGCCCTCTGCATTGCCACCCTCTTAGTGTGTCTTGGCCATACTAGCCAGGTTATTGCGACTCTTTCCTGTTCTTGTTGTGTGGGTTGGTGTCACAGCCTACTTGGTGCTCAAGATGTCCAAATCTACAACCTATTCTCTCCAGAACAAACGTGTGAGAGGGTCATGAGGCCAGATACTGAGAAAAGTGTGAGGTTGTTGTTGTTTAATCGTTAAGTCGTGTCCGACTCTTCGTGACCCCATGGACCAGAGCACGCCAGGCCCTCCTGTCTTCCACTGCCTCCCGGAGTTTGGTCAAAGTCATGTTGGTCGCTTCGATGACACTGTCCAACCATCTCGTCCTCTGTCGTCCCCTTCTCCTCTTGCCTTCACACTTTCCCAACATCAGGGTCTTTTCCAGGGAGTCTTCTCTTCTCATGAGATGGCCAAAGTATTGGAGCCTCAGCTTCAGGATCTGTCCTTCCAGTGAGCACTCAGGGTTGATTTCCTTCAGAATGGATAGGTTTGTTCTCTTTGCAGTCCAGGGGACTCTCAAGAGTCTCCTCCAGCACCAAGTGTGAGGTTAGGGTCTAATAATCAGGTTTTGTCCTACTGTCAGTCACTTCTGTGTTGTCAACCGTGGTATCAGGATGCCCTAATGTTCTTTTAATTATGACTTCACACAGTTTTCCATTATTTTCAGTTGTTGGAGTGTATGTATTCTCTCCTTTCCTTCCCTCTTTTTCACTCTTCTTTGTTTCTCTATATAAAAGAAATAAAAGACCCAGTGTGACAGAGAACGGAGTGTTAGAGTAGGACTTGGGAGACATGATTGGCCATGGAAACTCACAGGCGAGAGGTGACTTCTCTAGATTTGTTTGGGTGGCTGTAGAAGCTTCGGTTGTCATTGTACGCTCATTGCCTTCTGGCTGTAGCTGAATACGTGGCTTCTTGCTTTTGGCATATACTTGAAGAATACCCACTGCTTGAAGGTTTGTCAGATTTTGAAAGCCCTCTTAGAGTCTCCATAAGTCAGAAGCTATTTTATGGCACATATAGTACAAAACAGTAATGTTGGAAGAAAGAAATGAAGCGCTACAGGAGCAGGAAAGGCCATAAATAATATTAGAACATGTATGTAGTTTTATCCGAGTAGTTCATTTTTATACATTTTGTTTGGTTAGATGATCTGTGGAAGATAAGATTTCAGCGGTTAGTTTGAAATTTCTTGGTGGCAATGAGGGAGGAAATCATCCCTGGGGGAATATTTCATAACTGCAGTGATGACCAACTTAGGACACCTTTGGATTCCTCATGAAAACAGCTAAGTGGATCTGAGCAGTTACTTTTCTAGATCATTTGGGTGGCTATAAAAGCTTAGGCCCTTGTTGTATGCTTAATTTCTTCTGGCTGTACTTGCATTAGGTGGGTTTTTGGTTTTGGGATAGAAAGCCAATTCTGCAACTATCCTTTCCTCTTTTTTTTAGAACACACGTGAGACAGCCCAGGCTATTAAGGGTATGCATATCCGGAAAGCCACCAAATATTTGAAGGATGTGACTCTAAAGAAGCAATGTGTTCCCTTCCGTCGCTACAATGGTGGAGTTGGCAGGTGTGCCCAGGTACGGATTTGGGAAATACTTGGGAGGGAAGGATTGATGACAATAATGGGCAATGAGATATGCTTTTCAAAAGGCATTCATTTCTCCTACCCATGACAGCAGTATCTGATGAGCAAAAAAAAGCTGTGAGAGAGGAACCAAGAAACCTGGGGGTATTTGTATATGAATACGAATATCCCCACGCAGCTGGACTTAACAAGGGTCTGGCCCCTGGGGCCGGACTGTTGACTCTTGTGTCCACTGGCAGCAGTGGCCCTGCTCATCTTTCCAATTGCGCCTGGAGGGCCGCTCTCTTCTCATTCAGCTAGCCACTCGGAAGCCGTGCAGGGAGACTTGTCTTCCCTCCCCTTGCCTGGAGTGGCCAGCTGAGCAGGAAGAGAGTGGCCCTCCAGGTGCGATTGGAACAATGAGCCACCAGATGCATGAGTGGACGGCCTGGCCCTAGGGGCTGAACCCTTAAGTCCAGCTGCGCGGGGATATTCGTATTCATATATAAATATGAATACCCCCATCTCTAATCGGCAGTGTTAATATTTAAGACAGAAAGCACTACTCAGTGCACATAATGGAATTTGCGTAAAGCTAATATTCATCATGTTATTTGTGGAGATCAGAAATTTAAGGGAAATGAATGGGGATGTACCTTTTGGGTGTAACTCTTTCCTATTGATTGATTTGCTATAGGGGATTGTGAGAAAGATATAAATGCTTTTTAGATAAAACTAGGTATAGAGTAGATTTCTAGTATAGAATTGATTTGTGCTTGTTTTCATAGCTTTCATGTTCTTGTGTGTTCATGGTTGCTGTGATGACTTTTCTTAGGACACCTTTGGATTAGCCATGAAAAGAACATTTGGTTCTGAGCAACCTATAAAAACGAAGCATGTTTATATTTCATTTAAAACAAAATTGACATTGAACTTTTTGTCTTTCAGGCCAAGCAGTGGGGCTGGACACAGGGGCGCTGGCCAAAAAAGAGTGCCGAGTTCCTTTTGCACATGCTCAAAAATGCCGAGAGCAATGCTGAACTTAAGGTAAAGTTCAATACAGGTGGGCATAGCTTGAAGGTATGGTTCACTTTTAGCAGCAACGTGTGTTGCAGAGTGTTTTTAGTTCATTAAGATTTTGTCCTCTGAAACGCTGCAGTACTTCATTGGAGACATTATTGGAAAAGGTGATATGGGCCAAGAGTGACTGGTTCTCCAAAAACCCTCCAGGTCCTAGTACAAGGAATCCTTTCAAGTAGAGATGCAATTACAAGGGCTCCTGTTACATTTTTTGCAGGGGATGGGATAAATAGAACTATGGTGAATTGTTTCAGTATTCAGTTGAGACCACATTGGTACACAGAAGGAAAGACAGATGCTTTGCTCAGTGAGTCTGGGGGTTCAGAAGATGAGCTGCTATTTGGTGGAAAGATATTTTAAAGCCACAAGAAATGGAAGGCAAAATGTTTTCTTACATTAACTGCAGGATTTGTATTGGTGTTTGGTGGCAATGATGACTATCTTAGGACACCTTTGGAATAACCGTGAAACAAACACAGATTCTGAGCCACTGTTGTCCATTAGTGGGACTTATAGCCAAAATATTCCAGCTTTTCTGTGGTTTGGAAAGATTACATGATTGATTTTGAACTACATTAAGTTACTCACCTTGCTTGGATTATATAATAAGAAATCTCTAAAATATTTTTTTTCTAGGGCCTGGATGTAGATTCCTTGGTAATTGAACACATTCAGGTGAACAAAGCCCCCAAAATGCGCAGGCGAACATACAGGGCTCATGGCCGCATCAACCCCTATATGAGTTCTCCCTGCCATATTGAGATGATTCTCACAGAGAAGGAACAGATTGTTCCTAAGCCAGAAGAGGAAGTTGCGCAAAAGAAAAAGGTATGAAATTAGTTGGCATATCTGCTTGGGGAACTTTTCTTAACTTATAAAAGAAACAAAATGAAAAGTTGGTGTAATTAGAATTTGATTTACTTTTTTGTATTGCAATGAAACGAGAGCAGCTTTTACATACAGTTAAGTCAGATTAACTACCTAGTTAGTATATTTAGGATTGCAGCCTAAGGTATACTTTGATGACGCAGACTTTTCCAAATCTATATTATATACTATTGGACAGAATCCTCTTGGTTTTTGCATGATATGTGCATAACATGGTGTGGCTAATTGAGAAGGTACTGGGATGTAGCTTGGCACCTTGTCAATTAACCAAACTTAGCCATGGCAAGTTATGCAAGCTGTATAGCATTATGGTTCTGGCCATTGCTTCTTGCAGCAGTTTTAATAAGAAAAATGTTTGTAGTAAGCAGGATTATATTTCAATGTCTTTACAGGGAAACTAGATTGGCTAAATATCCAAAAATATATAGGGGCAATTGTTACAAAAATTTGTACTGGAAATCAAAGAATAAAATTATTAATTTTGTAATAAGCATTTGTTTAAATGCATGTCATGTTTGTGCTGGATGGATATTGATTAATTGTTTCTCTCCCCCCCCCCCCCGCCCCCTCAACAGATATCTCAAAAGAAGCTGAAAAAGCAGAAACTGATGGCACGGGAATAAACTTTATTCAGTTCACAAAAATAAAATTTGAGGAAACTGCCCAACTCTTCTTCTTTTTTGAAAACTGTGTTATGCAGTGGTCATTGTACCCTCCTTTCTGATAATTTTTCATATACTCCAAAAGCATAGTAAATGCTATACATTCAAAAGCTCTAATTAGGAACACAAACAATTGTCAGTGATGCAAGTCACTGAGATTTTCATCTTGTTTATGGCAGGAATCCGAAAGTACTGGGTTTGTTATTCATGTTGAATCAAATCTAACAAAAAGGTGTCTCCAATGAATTGTCTACAGTTATAGAAACCGTATCTAACAAATCTTACAAGATACAATTATTTCAAAAATGGCACTGAATTAGATCCACCTTTCGTCTCTGAAGGAGGGAGCATCTCTGCAAATGAGAGCAACCCTGAAGGGAGGTCTGCTCAGAATACGGCTGTTGGTTGTAACAACCATAACGGGTACAGCCTCTTGCTGTAGCGCAAATTAGGGTGCTGTACATTTTAAAAATATAAACCTTAATCAGTTTGTCTCACTATAAGGTAGCACGCATGCTTTTTTCTGCAGCATGTTTGGAAGCTCATAAAGCTGGACAGTAGGCAGCTTCACAGTGTAGGTTCCTGAAATGATTAAATGGTGTGTGTGGGGGGGAAGATAACTAATAATAAGCCAGTGTATATTCTAGCTCTGCTTTGTGTTAATTGTTTTCTGAAATAAAACAAAGCAGTTTTAGCACAGCGTTGGAAGGATCCATAGTATTCACCTCCTGGCAAATAGAAGGGGAAGATATGGAGGCAGTGACAGATTTTACTTTCTTGGGCTCCATGATCACTGCAGATGGGGACAGCAGCCACGAAATTAAAAGACGCCTGCTTCTTGGGAGGAAAGCGATGACAAACCTAGACAGCATCTTGCCGACAAAGGTCCGCATAGTCAAAACTATGGTTTTTCCAGTAGCAATGTATGGAAGTGAGAGCTGGACCATAAAGAAGGCTGACCGCCGAAGAATTGATGCTTTTGAATTGTGGTGCTGGAGGAGGCTCTTGAGAGTCCCCTGGACTGCAAAGAGAACAAACCTATCCATTTTGAAAGAAATCAACCCTGAGTGCTCACTGGAAGGACAGATCCTGAAGCTGAGGCTCCAATACTTTGGCCATCTCATGAGAAGAGAAGACTCCCTGGAAAAGACCCTGATGTTGGGAAAATGTGAGGGCAAGAGGAGAAGGGGACGACAGAGGACGAGATGGTTGGACAGTGTCATCGAAGCGACCAACATGAATTTGACCAAACTCCGGGAGGCAGTGGAAGACAGGAGGGCCTGGCGTGCTCTGGTCCATGGGGTCACAAAGAGTCGGACACGACTTAAAGACAACAAATAGTATTCTGAAGTTGCGTTGGACTGCAGTTTTCACCATTTTCATCATCTTTAGAAGCATGGACACTGGTCGCTTGCAGAAGGCTGTTCTATACTGAGATGTACATGGCTAATTGAAAATTGTCCATGGGAAATACTACTTTTTAAAGCTTTTTTATAATGGGTAACAAGGCAACGATAGATAGAAGGCATATATTAGAAATGTCAGTTGTTAGTATAGGCTTCAGCCCTGAAGATCTTTGAGGATGATGGCTCATTTAAAGAACATCCTCAACCCCAAAGGTTGAAGCGTGTATTAATATCATGAGATGCTGCCACTGATGTGTGTGATGCTTTATAGAGCATAAGAGATTAAGTTACTGCCCTTGGCAAACAGTGAAATGACAATGGTGTCTTTCATGTTTTCCTGTAACTCAAGTAAGCAACCTGAAGCTTTCTTGATTTAGTTCCCCGTCAGTTCTGTCTGGCATGGATAGTTAACAAGGACTGTGGTAATCCAAAACACCTGGAGGACATGCAGGTTGCTCTAATTAGAGCTTCATTATTTTCACAGGACCAGCTCTATTCAAAAAAGCTGAGGGGAAAAGCAGGTTTGATTGTATAGAAATTAGCATTGGTTTTCAATATAATAAGACTACATGATCATGTACATTTTGAGCATATATCTGCAGGGGTAAAAACTGCCTCTGCACAGAAACACCATTTTACTGTGAACCTGAAAATGCTGAAGTGTTTTTTAAAGCAGAAGCTACACAGCTGAAACACTTTAGTGTGTTTCTAGGGTGAGAGCAGCTAAATTGTTTCCTTTTTTCAGAGGAAGTTGTAGCCCAGCTGAAGGGACTGTTACTGGTTAATTGGTCTGGACAGATACACTTGACCACCTGGGTGTCTAAAATTACTTAACATTTAAGCCTAAACTTTCAAGCAACTCAGTTAAGTGTGATTGTGACATTCATTCTTTTGCTCAAGTCAGTACACTTCAGTGTAATGTTTTATTTTGGATCACAGCTCATCAGCCCTATTCAGCATGACCAATGGGTTAGGAATGAACTATAGTGTTTGTAGCCCAGAACATCTAGATGATGCCAAGTTGTTGTCCATCCCAGAACAGACATGACTGAAAGAGAAGGGTATTGAAGGAGGTTTAGGATAACTTGTTACCAGAATAATCAGATATTCTGTATCTTTAATGGGCACCAGTACAAAGCAAACAGCCCAAGAAATGGAATTTTTGTTGTTGTTTAGTCGTTAAGTTGTGTCTGACTCTTCATGACCCCATGGACCAGAGCACACCAGGCCCTCCTGTCTTCCACTGCCTCCTGGAGTTTGGTCAAAGTCATGTTGGTAGATCTAAAATGAAATGTGGCATGTGCTGAAACAAGTAGTGTGGGATTTAAGACAAAATAGAAACAGCTGTGCAATAAAAGTAAGATCATCTGGACCAGATTAATTCAGATTAATGTACTCAAAAACCTAAAATTGGTGATGAGACTTGTATTGGAGTATTGTGTGGAACTCTGAATTTTAAAATGGGCTAATGTGAAAAGGAAAAGCATCTGAAATACGATATGCAGTGTGTTATGAATTTGAATAGAGAGGTACTAAGGTAAATGAAATGAGAGCTGGTGTGATGTAATTGGTTGTTGAGCTGGGCTCAGGACAGGAGACAAGCTAAAATTCCTACTTGGCCATGGAAACTCACTGCGGGGGGGGGGGGGGGAGAGACAGGGAGTATCAATTATAAATCACTCTTTGAACATCTTACATAGCTAAGAAATGCTGTTGGGTGTCACCATAAAAGTAACTGTACACATGAGATAACTAAGACCAAACATTAATTTGTGTGTGTTATGTGCCATTAAGCCAGAACCTATTTACAGTGACCCTAATAGGATTTTCAGGGTAAGTGAGATATTTAAGAAATGGTTTTACCAGCTCCACTCTGCCCTCAAGTAAGTTTCCATGGCCGAGGGGCATTTGAACCCTGTTCTCCAGGGCCCTAGTCCCATCACTATCCACTACCCCACACTGGGAATCCAAACATTAATAAAACCCATAAAATACAAAAAGCTTGATTATTTCTGTCATGTAATAAGAAATGAAATAATTTGACTGTTGACAGCTGATAAGTAAAAGAAAAATAAATGGAGAAAAGTGCAGGAAAAAAGATCACTGATTTAAAACATTTACAGCGGTTTAGGTGCAAGATACAACTTTTAGAGCTGTTGCTTCCCAAGATGCGAATAAGACGTCTGAAGAAGCAGACATTTCCATGAAAACTCACATTAAAATATAGCAGTTACTCTTTAAGGCGCCACAACATTTTTGCCTTCTTTCTTTTTGTTTGTTTTGGCCTGATATGCTAGCACAGACTAATATGGGTACCTTTTTTAAATGACTAAGCAAGCATAGAATAATTCCCACACAAAATGACAACGCTAACACTAATCTATGCTCATATAATGAAGGCTGCAGCACAGTTCCAGTACATGTGCAAAGCGTAGCAGAGTAACCGGTAACCATTACATTCTAAGAGATGAAGCTAAAGCAAGCAAAACTTGGCAACAACTCAAATGTTCCCCCCGTCTGTCTCCTCTTCATATCCCACCATCCCCTCTCTGGACCGCATTCCCTGGTGACACATAACATTCTGGCAGGGAGTAACTACGTATTTTGTAAAGTAACTTGTTTCATCCACTCTTCCCCACCTTCACAGGATCTTCTAATGAAGGATGGGAAGAGCTGGGTTTTGGCCTTGACGGTTTCAAGATATCAACAGATGGAGACAATCTCTTCCGAACTGATCAGTCTTTCTCTCCTTCCTCACACAAGCACCAGACACATATTTTCATTTAGTACTGGGAATGAATTAACCTCCTTTCTGCCTGATTTCACTCCAGAGGGCCTGCATTTTAGAAATGAGGTAGCAGCAGCCAAGGCTCCAAGGAAAACCTCTCTCCCCCAGGTGCTTAGACTCAAAAAACCCCAGCAAGGCAGCTGCAAAACCTTAAAGGGAAAGGAGGTATTTAGTATGTCAACTAAAATTGACTACTTTTTCTCATGTGGAGATCGCTGTCTTTCTACTTGCTTCCACTCACACCTGGAGAACTACAGGCTTCAATACAAAGCAATGGAGAAGCCATTGACCGGCGAGCATAGCAACGGAGAACAGCAACGGATTCTACGTTTTCAAAATTTTAATGAATGTATTGATTTAAAATACTTTTACCCCGCCTTTCCCTTTGGAAAGGGACCCAAGGCGGCTTACAACAACGAAAGACAGCATTCGAAGCGGAAGGAAAAAACCTGACACCTCAAGCGGGTTCCACAAGTTAAACACACCCCCTTGCTGCCGCCTTGCCTCTCCTGTCATGGCGGCCGGAACGAAATAAACCGGAAGTGGGCGACATCCGCTTCCTGTGACATCACGTCCCATTCTGCTTTCCTATTGGGCCCGCCTTCCCCGAGTGACGACGGCAGTTCCTCTCTCCCGGAAATAAAGCCCTGGACGCCTCCCATTGTCGGAGCTTCTTCAGGCGTTACCGAGGTTGGCTCAGGTGAGCGGGAGGTGGGTTGTTGGCGGCGGGCGGGGGAGGAGAGGGGAGAGGGATTCCTAACAGGGGCTGGTTTTTTCCCCTCCTTTCAGCTTTTGGTGTAATCCAGGAGGCAGTGGAAGACAGGAGGGCGTGCTGTGGTCCATGGGGGTCACGAAGAGTCGGACACCATTTATTTATTTATTTAACTTATATGCCGCCCACACTACCCAAAGGTCTCTGGGCGGCTTACAACATTTAAAATACAATAAAAGGACAAAACAATTAAAATGCAATTAAAATATATACTCTAAAAATTGCCACCAGGACCCAAACAACAACAAGAAAGCAAAGCAGTTGCCTGTTTGCGTCGGTGGTGCCTTTTCAAGCTTTACCGGGAGTAACCTTTGCCTTAAATGCGCAAAACCCAAAATATGTTGACGCCTCTTGTGCAAAATGACGTTGGTGATCACGCTGGAACAATTAAAATAAGTCCAGGGAATTAAAAGCTATTAATCCGGTGTTTTGATAAACCCCCTCCTGCGAGGCTCCTTTAGGGACTTTTTGAAAATCAAAACTCACAGCTTTTGCTCTTCGTTGCAAGCAGGGGCTGTAAATGGCTAATCCTTTTCCCTCACTCTCCCTTGCTGTGTAGGGTTTACTAATTAAAACTAATTGTGTACAAAGTACCCTGGAAGTAAGCTGCACTAGACTTCTTGAATACTCATATATGGAATTATTGTGTTAAGATCTAGTCACAGCATGATGGTGTGAAGTATTCCTCATTAAACAAAATGGGGTATAATTTAGTTAGCCCTTTCCACTCAGTTTTTCTGTGAAAAGGGGAAAAAGCTACTTATAAAAAGAAAACATTGCTACAAAGAGTAGTAGGAGCAGATAGGAAGCAATTGAATCCATTGCCCTTGGGTGTAAAAACCTTTATGCTTCTGAAAACAAACTAAGCATGTTGCTTATTGTTTAGCTGTTATCTTTATGTTTAAAATTAAGAGGATTGTAATTTTTGGAATTTGAGTTTTCTGAAATCTGAGTCTTGAGGGGGTAGCATAATTTTTTTAATTTTTGTTGTATTTGGTGAACTAGTATGTTACCTAAGTTCTGAACTGTGGCTCAAAAATGGAAAGATATACTGTACTAACTCTGATGATACAGGCAGCAATACTCTGTTTCAGAAAGAGACTTCTGTCTCTGCCATTTTTGCTCAGTGTTGACAAAACCTCTTTCTGTGTTCCCATCACTTCTGTTATCAGAAGTTTACTTTGATACTCTGAGGAAGAGGTTTCTATCAAACTCTAATGTAAGCAGCCCTGGTAAACTCAGAAAATATAAAATAGATTGTGATTAACATTGTTCTTCAGTTCTGTGTACATTCAGCCTGATTTGGCCCTGACTTAGTGTACCATTGTATTGGCATTACTGCATGGACCCAACAGACTTCAGATAATGCACCATCTTCCTTAGTAGATCCTCCTTCTTGCTTGCTGCTCTATCCTTGGAGTATTAACATATAAGAAGCATTGGATTTGAGATATTATCAAGAAGTATTTCAGGTGCAATGGATCCAGTAGTCAGGTTGGGTTGAAAGTGGCTTTCACTTAATTTTTTTTAATTTGGACAGGTAGCAGGGACAAAAAGATCCCACAAATTTCAGTAGAATGAATTGATTCATAGCTATGAATTAATTCACAAATCTTGCATATTTGGTTTTCTCAGTAGAATTTTAAAGTGAAGTTGGGTGTTTCCTCAACTGCTACATTTTGATATTTAAGCTGAGAGAAAGCATCACTGAATATTGAATAAAAGTGTATAATACTGATTTATTGTGCATTTTTGTTAAATATTTGCTCAATATTGTGCATTTTTGTTCAATACGTATTTGCAGCTATGTTTCTCAGAAGAACACTGACTTAAATCCAAGGCTGCCTCTGAATTAAATTTTTGTTGTCACATTTATGTAGATTTGCATATATGGCCAAATTTTTGTTCTTCTGCTTTTCACATTGCTACTTGTTTGCTACTGTGCTGTCTTGTCCGCTAACAAAAATTAAAGGTCAGCACAGAGAATATAATACTTCTCTGTTTGCTGTATAAGTCTGATATTTGCTTGTCCTACGGAGTTAAGTAGGGTTTCTGCCCACTTGCCCATGCATTATATTGATTTGGAGCCTTAAGGTCTTCATGGTTTGCATAATCCAAAAAATGTGTTTAGCTCTGACTGACTCTGTTCTTATGTCTAGTGTTCCAGCATATTTCCGCCACAGAGCCTGAGACAGCCATGGTGTGCATTCCCTGTATAGTCATTCCAGTTCTCCTCTGGGTCTACAAAAGATTCCTTGAGCCATATCTCTACCCCATCATTTGTCCATTTGTCAAGCGCTTTTGGCCTAAGAAAGCAGTACAGGAAGGGTCAAAAGAAGATGGAAAGCCTGACAGTGAAAGTAGTCATGAGGAAGTCACGCACGAGGCCTCAGTGAAGGAGTCTGATCTTTCTAAAGTAAGTATTAAGAAAATGTGGAAAAAAGTATATCTTTCAATGAAGGGCAAGCTACTAAAGTTCCTTTGATAGTTGAAGACATTTCTAGAGTGCTAAATGCCCTTGTAGTACAGTGCTCACCTGATCTTGGAGCTAATATAGGTGCTGCTCTGTTTTCCATTCTGCAGCTGCGAATTCCCAGGAGTGAAATTCTGCCTTTCTACACTAATAGAAAGAAACTAGGCCATTTATTAAGAAACTGATTTGAAAACATACCATGTTTTACTTAGTAGTGCTTTTTAAACCTCGGACAGGAGGGCAGAGGGTAGTTCCTGCTGGTGGTCTGAAGTTTTTCTCTTTAATGCTTTAAATCCTCTGTACACTTATCTCTGTTTAAATCCTGCTGAATATAGCGGAACTTACCTCTGTGTAAAGTAGCATAATTTTGGAAGCTCTGGCCTGAATGCTCAATTAACTGTTTTCTCCCTCTTTCCCTGTGTTTCAGAGTGAAAGCAATAGTATCACAAATGGATTTGCTGGAAATGGGCCTACAGAGGTGTCTGACAAAAAGAATGACTAAATAAGCTTATGTCGTGGGATTGTGGCTGCTAAAGACAATGAACTGATAAACCTGTTTTTACTTGGAAATGTCGTTGCACCTCTGGGTGAATAGAGATTTGGGATATGTGTACAGACACTGAGGGACACATAAGATGATTCTATCCCTATCAACCAATTTTAATATATTGTCTTGCGCCTGACTGATGTTCCAGTGCTATGCTGCTGATCTCTTTTTGCACTAGATGATATTAGAGATTTTAGGCTAAAGGTATTAACACTTTCACTGTCAAATTTACAACTTGTTTCAAACACTTTGTGGAACTGTTTTCACACTTCTAAAGGAGTTCAAGTTCTTAAGTGCTGTAGTGCAAAAAAAGTACCTTTGTAAATACTCAGAAGTTAATGCTAACACTACTCGTAACTAACTTGCTGTTCTTAATGCACCTCCACAAAATTGTCCTCTGAGTTGCCTCATGTTTTAAAATTAACTTTGTGTGAGCACATATTGATGAGGCAGTCTTGATAAGATGGTGGGGAAAAGTCCTTTTTGTAGTTTTGATCTGTCAATTCAGATCTAGGGTTTTCTTCTTAATTCTGGAGATGGAAAAAAGATGGAAAATCAACGTTCATCTGTATACATACTGTGGTTCCTTTGTTGGGAAAATTGGTATAAAATTTAGAATAACTTCAGATACATTCTAAGACTCTTGTTTGTACAGTAGCAAGCTGTCGTTCTTAATAAAGTATGTTTTTTTATGGAAGTGGATCTTTCATTTTCTTGGTGGTTAAAAGTCTTGTGAATAAAAGACTACAACAATAATGGTCTTTGTTAATCAAACAAGAGTTCCTTCGCAACTACTATTTGCGTGTCCTTTAAAAACAAAGAGAAGACCGTTATTCCGTTACTGTGTGGGAAGATATGGTGTTATGTGGCTTCTCCTGAAAGTGGTTCATGCAAGCAATCATGTGGCTTAGTGCTATTTTGGAATGTAGGTGACCTTGGTTGAAATTCTAGTTCAGCCCTTTTATTTTGAATTCTTCTCTAATAAAATACAATTGAAGTCATAAGTGCAAGACGATCATCTCTAGAAACCAAAGGTTTAGCATGAATAATAATAAAAAACCTAGGTTATTGTGCACATGATAATTATTTGTGTTTTTTTTTTAAATACACTTAATTTTATATCATGTAAAAAATTGTGTTTAAATGTTGCTGTATCATCTTTAATCACTATGTGACATCTTTCTCAAACTAGTACATAGCTTTGCAGGGTTATAATTTGAAAGCCATTCAGGGAGAATAATTTGAGGGATGGAACGGTATGACTGCTCTCATTCTGATCAATCCCACCCAAGCATGGAAGGGGCAAACCTTCCTCCAGGGTTGTGAAAGCGCATTGCAGCAGCAGGTGTGCCGAGGAATCCCAGCAACCGTGGCCTCCCTGTATGTAGATGGAGTGGTTGCAATGCAGCTAGCTCTGAGAGCTGTATAACTTCCCTTGGAAGACTTTGGTTTACAAACTAATCATATTCTTATGTTGGTGCAGTTTTACAAAATAAGCTCTCCGACTCACAAGAGTTAAAAGGAGGTTTCAAGGAGTCATTCATGGGCAAGACTAGTGGCAGCAAAAAGAAAGATCTTCAAGGCAGTTTGTTAACTCTTGCTGATTTTCTCTTCTGAATTTCAAGGCCTGTATGTGAGTTGTGTGGAACAACAGCAAGGCCTGACTATGCTGGTTTCATACTACAACCAGTATCCCCTTGTGAACCGAGGAGTGTCCTGTATATTTTCCTCAGACTCAAGACCAAGCCACTATCAAATGCATCCCATGGCAACAGGGACTGCTTGCGATGATGCATGGTTCCTGGGTAAATCCATGTCTCTCCTAGTTATTGTGACCGCTGCCGTTCACCTCAGAAGAAACAAGGAAACCTGACGGGGGCAATCATTGTCTTCCCAATCAGAAAGTCCTGGGACTTTAATGCTGGAGTCTGGCCTTTATGATTAGGCCAAGCAAAAAGGGTGCAAGCTCTCATGATCATAGATCTCTTCTTCAGGTGAGACGTGACAAAAACAATACAACTGCAGGAGCAGGGGATACCTTTAACCGACCATTAAGCATCTATATTTTTATTTTTATATTTTATATTCTTAATAGTCAATGAAAGGTATCATCTGCATTTGTATTTGTTTCCACGACCATGCAGCCCTTATCCTGATTTTTCCTGAACTGTGACAAAAACAGTAATTCTAAATGCATGAAATAAAAGTCCACGTTCCCAAAACTATAAACAGAAATACAGTAGTACCTCGGTGTACGAAATTAATGCGTTCTACGGGACATTATGTAAAGTGAAAAATTCGAAAATTATGTTAACCGAGGCGTTTGTAAACCGAGGTACTACTGTACTACGTATATTCAAAGGGGGAGTAGGCCTCAGAAAACTACATTTCCCGGCATCCTCTCCGGGTATAACGAAGAACCCTTTCGCGCCCTCGCTGTGGGACAGCCAGGGAAAGAAACACTGGGCGGAGAAGGGGGCGTGACCACGTGACGCAATCGATCTCCGCCCCGCCCCTGTTGCTGCTGCGGAGGCTAGCGTTGGTAGGGCGGGGAAAGCTGGTGACGACGTGGAAAAATGGAGAATGCCTGAGGGACGCCACCTAAGGAGAGGGGGCGGGCGCGTGCACGCAGAGCCGTGACCGAGCGGGCTGGGACGACGCACGCCGGCGCGCGCCCGCTGGTCCCCCCCCCCCCCCCCGAGGCGATCCGGCGGGGCGAGAGTCGGGCACGGAGAGGAGGGTGTCACGGCTTTTCCCTTCCCCAGGGGAGCCGGAGCCCGGTGAGTCGCCGCCCCCTTCTTCTCCTTCCTCCCATTTTCTCCACACCGCCCAAGAATGCTTTTAAAAAAAAATATTTATTTTTATTTGTTTGCAAGGCTAATATGTCTTTTAATTAATAGATTTCTGGCCCAGAAGCAGGATGTAGGTGGGAGTGGGCCTCTAGAAAGCAAGAAAGATAACGCGTGTGTAAAAGAGACGTGGGGATGAGGGAAGCAATGACGCGGGTTGGGCAGGAGAGGGTAGGCAGCGATGGTTATGACAGCTTGAAGATCAGGTGAGTCTTGGGCATCTGGGTAGGAGTGGAGAAGATGGCTGGGAACAAGTACTCCAGATGGGGGGGGGGGGTGACGGGAAAGTACTTACTCTCCCCCCCCCACTTGCTTTGTATAGTGTGCACAATATTTTATAGGGTTATACTCTGAAGTCCTATGTGGGCTTCCCCTGAAGTAAACCACCCTTCCCCGAGGGGAGCCTTACTCCTAAATAGGTGTGGAGAGGTTTTGAATCTTGCATTAAGTCTAGATTAAATTCCATACTCTGGTTTTGCACCCATAGCAGCTTAAGTCTACCTCCCTGATAAACTTGCTCCCAGATATAAAGGGTCTCTTATTATTTTATTTGTCTGTGATTTTACCATGGTTTTATTTGACCATATCTGTATTTTAAACAATTGTGACGGCTTTTAGCTAATACAATAAACTTGAACCTGGATAAACTTGCTTTTTAAAAAAAGGTGTGAATCCATTCTTATAACCACCCTGGTTGTGAGTATGCCAAGAAAAAAGGTAGCTTGTCTGTATTAGCGAATACAGAGTCTGTACTACAACCATCAGGGTAACTGGAGAATTGGTAACGGTGTCCCCTGTGTCTTAGTTTTGTGGTGCATTTGAGCATTGTGGATGGTGGTAGTGATCCCGGATGGATTAACATGATGTATTTGGGGTTTTGTCTGCTTGTGCTTAACACTGGTTTTGAGCATGTCATTTTCTGGAAGGTATGCTTCTGAACACAAGAAATCTATGTGTAAAGTAAAATGTTTCATGTCCCTCTGAATCAGGCAGGGCTGAGCAATTGTGGGGTTCTGAGTCGTGTTGGACTGCACTCCTGTCAGCCTTAACCTGCACAGCCGCTGGTGAGGGATGATGGGAGATGTACTTCAGCAAAATCTGGAGGGCAACAATTGCCCACGTCTGCTTTAGTAATTGGGTTTAATATCAGCTAAAATTTTAGTCCAGTAGTGTTGGACTGCAACATGACAGCTACTAGTGTAATCAGTGTAATCACTAGAATTTTGTTTTGCTGGCAGCTAATCTAATTGATTCCCAGTGTGGTGTAGTAGTGCATCGAGTGACGGACTAGAACTCTGGAGAACAGGATTGGAATCTCCACTTGCCCATGGAAACTCACTGGGGGAGTAGAAATCATAAAACCAGTCCTTAAATATGTCACTTATCTTGAAAGCCGTATTAGAATTGCTATATGTTGGTTCTGACTTGATGGCACAAAACACACATACAATCTAATTGAAATGCCCATTTGGATCAGGCCTGAAAATATGAAAGAATAATGATAGTTGGTGTAATTGTAGGCACAGTCATAGGGCAGAAGAAATAGGTTTGAGAGAGGTCTGCATTCTTCTTGAGGAAGAAGAGTTAATGAAATCAGTGACTTTTGTTGGCTGATGACCAATATGGGCATGAGAGAAGATCTGATTAGGTACAGACAAATTCTTGCCAACTATGATGGGATTGCCAGTTATTCAAACATCATTTCTTCTGCACAGTATGCTACTGAGTGAAAAGGTATCTATCTAGATATAGAGACTTGTATAAAAAGCTCTGAAAACAGAATAAATTATTATCAGTGCTATTCAGATTTACAGCGGTTTCTCTTGAGCATCTGAATTGCAAATGAAGCCCTTTGAAGAAGAAGATACCGGAGATGGGTGTGAAAAGCCTCATTTTAATCTTGGTTGTGGAACCTAAACTAGTTTGGCTTAATTACAGTTAATGTTGCTGTCAGCTTAACATGTAGCTATGGTTAAGAGAAGAATCCTTTTTTAGCCCACTTCTACTCTCTTAAATGCTGTCAAGAAGCTCCCTTTATTATTTCTGCATCAGCTTTAGAATGAGGCATACACTGCACTGTCTGCTACAGGGACCAAGAATCTCTGATCTTCCAGATGCTGTGGTCTGCATGTCCTATAATTTTCTTTCATTGGCCGTGCTGCTTGAGGATTCTGGGAATTGAAGTCCGAAATGCTGGGAGGAACAGAGTTTTGTACAGACATCATCTTAGTTGGGTTGAACCTGCAGCAAGCCTTTTCCATGCATGGGATCTGCTCTTTAAGTGAGTTACATTCCTCTTCCTCTACAAGCGTCAGTCATGTGATGTGATTACATTAAGTGGTACGAGAGAAATTGGCTGTTAGTTGTCTGTACATTAGCAGTTTGCACTTATTGTGACTGTTCTTCACATACAGTACCACTTTATAGTGATTTGCATAAAAGTATATTGCACCGTAGTGGTGCTTGCCTGCAGGAAAATGTGTACAGGATTATATTCTTATTAGTTCCCTGCTTTGAGGGTTCAACCTTGTCTTCCCCTCCCCACACTTTTGGACCCCTCTGGCAAATGCACCAAACTCAATTTCTTGCTTTAAACCATCAACATTTGCTACGAAACCATTCGACTCAGTATTAACATCTTCAAACAACCTGGCTTTCTCCGTCCTCTCCAATGGGAGACGAAGGAGTTTAGGGACTTAGTTTCTGAAACATTCAACTTCTCAGTCCTTTCCAAGTTCTGAGCTTTATCCCACTCTGAGTTCAACTCTTTTGCAGGGTCCCCTGACCACAGCAGGTGCCATAAGGGCAATGGGTGATCACCCCAGCAGCCTCCCGCCTGGATCGTTCATTTCTGGGGTGCAGTTCCCCACCTTCCTGCAGGCAGTTGGTCCCACCTGGGTGAGGGGTTTTCCATTCTGTCCTTTCCTTCCTCAGTTCCTCTGTCTGTGCCCTCTCTTGTATTTTTTTAATTCCACTCTCTTTTTGTGTTCCCTTCTAGTAAGAGGGTTTTCTGGGTGGGCAATATTTTCTTCTCTGCTTGGCTTCCTCTCAGCAACATCAGCCTTTCCCACTCATGAGTCCATGGGTTTTCCATCCAGATCCCGTCTCTCGGGCAAAACATGTTCCTCCCCTTTTCCTTTACAATCCTGGTCTCTATCTCTCTAGTCTTTTCTCTCTTCTGCCTCTCTTGTTGCTTTCCCCCCCTTATTTATAACGGCCTCCCCTTTGACTTCCCCTCCCTCTCCTGTCCAGCTTTCCCCACCTTTTTTCCTCTCTGTAGACTAGTGGCTCCCAACCTTGGTTCCTCAGATGTTCCTGGACAACAACTTCCAGAAATCCTGGCTAGCACACTAATGGTGAAGGCTTCTTGGAGTTTTAGTCCAAGAACATCTGGGGACTCAAGGTTGGGAACTCCTGTAGACCTTCTTCTTCAACAGTGGGGCTTCACCTTTTCTTCCTTTGCACTTACCACTGGGCTGGTGGCATTTTCCATGGAAGAGGGGACGGCACTCTGTCAAACAATGTTGTCTTTCCGCCCCCTTTCTCATATCTGACTTCCTGATACTGGAGAGTGTCAAAAGTCATAGGGAGCACAAAAACACTGTTTCTTGACATTGAAAAATCATTTTTACGCTTATGCTTACATGTTTTCCAGCCCAGTCTGGCAAACTATCCTTATACAGATCTGTAGGGAAGCTACTGCATATGGAGAGTTCTTGTCATTGTACCTGAAAAAAGGATTTGTAGAGTTGGAAAACAGACAGAAAAAGGCTACCAAAAGAAATCAAGGCATTAAAGGGTGGTGTTTTTTTTTTTTTTTTACAATATATACAATAATTGGGGCTAGCATAGGGAGAGAGCAAAGGCAGGTATAAATTGTGCATGATAGAAGGGTATAAAATACAGTATGGTGCAGGGAAAGTAGATATAAAGAAGTTTTTTGTCCTCTAGTACCCAGGTTCCTCTGGTCAAGCTGAATTGTGGAATAATTAGGGCGTTAAGAAGGAAGCACTGTTTTACATGGCAAAGAGTTAATCTGTGGAATTTCTTATTATAAGATGTAGCAATGACTGTCACCCTGGGTGGCTTTAAAAGAGAAGTACATAGAGAAATCCATCAAAGTTAGGACCATGAGCTGCTCCTGCTCTGGATAGCTAATACTGGAGGCAATGTGCTTCTGTGTTTTGGTGGATGGAGAGCACTCTTCTGCCTGTGGGCTTTTTAAATGGATCTAGTTCACTACAGTGTTAATGGAAAGTTGGAGCAGATTGGGCTTTAGTTGGCTCTGGTATGGCTTTCCTTATGTTCTTTATAGTTCAGAAATGCTTTGGCTAAGGCACCCTTGGTAGCTTTATTGGTTAAGAGCACAAAAAGACAAGAGCTGTAATGCCCCAGATACAAAATAAGGAGGCAGCTTGTACCCAATTCCACTCATCATGGCTGAAATCCTGGGCTCACTTTACACATGGTAATGCGTATGTCATAATCAACTGTAGCATTTTTTCATAAATTAAACAAAACTGACCCCCCTGCCCCCTGGAAGGTTCCATGGGATCATGTTTGTTGTGGGAAAGTCACTGATTGCTGCAAAACTGGGGGTGGGGTAAAATCATCCTATTGATAGCGATTTTCATAAATGAAAGACTCCCCCCCATCCTGAGGAACCCCCCCCCCCCAAATTGTTTCCCCATTACAAAAGGGATCCCAAGGGAGCCTCGGAACTGTTCCAAGTGCGGGGAATTGGAAATATATAATTTACCAAAAACTGCTGTGTCTGGTGACACCATCAGCCTTACGATGCCACTGCATCATAATGGAGCTATGAATTACACATAGCCATTAAAATCTGATAGACTAGGTGCCCCATTAATTACCAGTTCTAGTCAAACAGTTTTGACATTTTAAAGCTGTTGGGTGCTTGATGCTGAGATTCCTGAATAACTATTTGTACTGATATTCAGTACGATGGCCTGTGCTGTAGACTCTTCATTGAAGGCCCTTTATTGGGTGTCATGTGACAAACAGCTAGGATTTGCTTGGAGGTGGCATCATGGATGTGGAAAGCTCTTCCCACAAAGTTACCTTGATATTATTTTGCTGTCAGGCAAATATCCTCCTATTTTCCCTGGCTTTAAAATCTTTTGCACATTGATTTTGTACTACTTCATGTTTATTGTAACAGCTGATTGCTTTTATAGAGTGTTGTGGCACCTTAAAAAAAAACACCAGATTTATTTCAGTGTTAGCTTTTACAGTGTGGGGAAGTGGACTATAATCTATAAAAGTCTGCACTGAAATAAATCTGCTAGCCTTTTAGGTGCCACAAATTTTATTTTAATTTTTCTTTTACATGTCTAAGGATAATGTCACATCATAGATTAATTAATGTACTCTTAACCTAGGTGTGTTAAAATGAATTGCTAACTAAATAAAGATTTCTTGACATTACTGTGCATCAGAGTAATGACTGATTGTTTCAGTGGCTCCCTTAGGTTGTGACCTGTATCTGTTTTACACCTGCAGTTCCATACCATTTTACAGAGCCGCCACTGGAATAAGAACAACTTATGAGTAGTCACTTTTAATGATTTCTGAGGATAAAACGTTTCAGATGGTGTAGAACTCTTGCAAGTTTTATTCTGGAGCATTGCACATTTTAAGGATCTAGTTGTCCAAATAGTTCTTCATATATAACAGAAAGGCCAGAAGTCTCCAGAAACCGCCAGACACCTCTACAATAACGGATTGGTCACAGAGCTCCATTCTTCGACAATGTACAAGTTGTTTTTAGCCTAAATTTGAACAAATACTGTTTTGAGGATAAAATGTAGAAAACGTCTAAAAAGGAGGTTTGAAATGGCCCACTTTGTTAGAGGTGATGTGCATGATCACTACAAGCACTGCATTTGTTTTTGTCTGGCCACCACCCTTGACACTTGTACTGCATTTCTGCATACGAGCTTGCATGGTTTTGTTCCAGTATGTTTGTTTTTATTGTTATGTGCTGTCAAGTTGCCTCTGATTCACGGCAACACTGTGAATGAGCAATCTCCAAAAAGTCCTGTCCTCACCTGCCCTCCTCAGCTGTTATAAACACAAGCCTATGGCTTCCTCTAGGGAGTCAATCCATCTCGTATTTGGTCTTCCTCTTTTTCTGCTGCCTTCGCATTTCCCAACATTACTGTCTTTTCCAGAGAATCCTGCCTTATCATGATGTGTCCAAAGCAGGACAGCTTCAGCATTTTTGCCTCCAGAGATAGTTCAGACTTAATTTACTTTGGAACCCATTTGTTTGTCTTTCTGGCTGTCCCAGGTATCTCCAAACCTAGCCTCCAGCACCATATTTCAAACAAATCATTTTTTTTCCCTGTCAGCTTTCTTAACTGTCCAGCTTTCACAGCCATACATGGAAGACAAGAGTGTGGAAGATCTTGGTTTTGGGCTCCAGTGACATATCCTTACACTTGATGAGCTTTTCTAATTCCTTTATTGCTGTTCTTCCAAGTTTCAGTCTTCTGATTTCTTGGTTGCAGTCTCCATTTGGATTAATGATTTAAGCAAGATATACAGAATCTCTAATTATTTCAGTTTCTTTATTTGTATCCTATACTAGGCAATAAATACTCCCAATCACACACTTCACTTGTTAAGAAATTTAACAGGGATAAGTGCAAAGTTCTACACCGAGGGGGAACAAACCAATGCACAGTTACAAGATGGAGAATACTTGGCTCAGCAATATTACGAGTGAGAAGGATCTTGGAATTGTTGCAGATCAAGAGCTGAATACGAGCCAAAAGTGTGATGTGGCTGAATAAAGTCAAATGCTATTTTAAGATGCATTAACAGAAGTATAGTCTCCAAATCCTGTGAGGTACTAGTTCCCCTCTATTTAGCACTGGTTAGGCCTCATCTAGAGTACTGTGTAGAGTTCTAGACACCACACTTTAAGAAGAATGACAACAAACTGGAGCAAGTTCAGAAGAGGGCAATAAAGATGACCAGGGGACTGGAAACCAAGCCCTACAAGGAAAGACTGAAAGAACTGGGCATGTTTAGCCTTGAGAAAAGAAGACTAAGGGGAGGTATGGTAGCACTTTTCAAATACTTGAAAGATAGTCATACAGAGGGGGGGGGGAGCTACAGGAAGCCAGATTTAGCCTGAATATCAGGAAAAACTTCTTAACTGTTAGAGCAGTATGACGATGGAACCAATTACCTCGAGAGGTGGTGAGGGGTCCAACGCTGGAGTCATTCAAGAGAAAATTGGACCACCATCTGTCAGATCTGCTTTGATTTGGATTCCTGCGTTGAGCAGGGGATTGGACCCGATGGCCTTATACTGTAGGCCCCTTCCAACTCAATTATTCTGCGATCTATGATTCCATGAAGATGTACTGTGAATGTGATATATCCCGTAATATTATGGTATGATGAGTACTTAATTCACAATTTCTGTTCAAGCTCTTAGTGGCTTAAGAACATATATTTCTGTTGTAGCTCTTGCTGCTGTGGAGAAATGATTGAATCCGTCCGTTTGCAGGCAGCAGATCAAATGACTTCTTGCCACAGGCAAGCTTTAAAATATGTATAAAACTGAGAACAGCTGCAGATTTTCCACTTTGTGTGTGTGTGTGTGTGTGTGTGTGTGTGTGTGTGTGGCCTGAGGTACTATTCATCACTTTTTAATTGGCCAGGGAAGATTTGATGGTGCCTTCAGCCTCTGCCTCAAAGGTTGTGGTGAGCTTGAGACCCTGTGAAAGCCTTTGAAGAGATTAGCATGTTTTTCCCCCTGCTGTAGCCTTGCCACTAAAGTAAAGAGAAACTATTTGATCTTATGAGAAGTGCTGACTCTCTTTTGTAAAGTAGACCTTACTGATATGTTGTGTCGAACAATACAAATAAAACATAACAAATGTGCTGTGGTTCTTTGGCAGATAAGGTACTGTGAAAATTAGTTCCTAAAGGAAAATGACAGGGCTAATTCATATGAAAAAGTATATCTCTTTTTTTTGCGTAATTTGATTAGTCTGTGCATGAGAAAGGATTCCTTGTGTGTCTTCGACGGCAGATTGCTTATGCCAGTTAAGTATCTTATTAAACCATACTTAATCCTATGTATACAGTTCCTGAGCCATATAATATCCGATACTTGATTTCTTATCTGTAGCTTTCTTCTCTGTCTTGAGTAATCAATGGATGCATGTAGAGGTGTGCAAGTTTGTGTTGTGGTTTTTTGGACTGCATTTCTCATGATTCCACAGGCGTCTTATATAAATGTTTTCTAGAATGTCTTTTAAATTACTAACAAAACGTTTGTGTATGTGTGTGATGCACGAGAGGCAACATGTGGCCTGTCTCTCCTGGATATATTACTTCTGCATGTTCCTTTTCTTGTTTTCTGTCTATGAAATAGTTATCATCTGGATCTTGTTGTGTTGTTCTGTCATGATCTGATGCATGGAAAATGGTGCAGGGAACTGAAGTACAATAGCTCTATTGAACAGAGCATGTTTGGGGGCTGCACCTGTGGGTTCTCATCTTGTAATTCCAGTTAGATTCTGGACGTTTTGTCCTGTTTTTTAAAAAATCACTCCTTGAAAGCCTACATTCTGCTAGCGTGGTGGATAGTTAGTTAGATTTGGTCTGGAAAGACCTGGGTTCAGGTCCTGCTTGGCGGTGGAGTTCATTTTCCTTCATAAAATAGGGGAAAACTGTGCATGCTTTCTTGGAGGTTGTTGTAGAAGGCACAGATTATACAAACATAATGGGCAGCCAGTAGGAAATAGCTTACATAGTTACAGTTGATGAGAGAAATCAGAATAATATTTTGGGATCTAATGTTCCATAGGCATCTGTCACCAGATATCCTCTTCAGGCATCTAACCGCAGGCCTCCTGTTACTCAATCTGCTTTACAATCAGGGATATTTTAAAATATTTCTTCAGCTCTGTGTGTTATAGTCCTTAGTTTAGAACTTTATGTTCTGCTTGATCAGACATGACAATCTGGTGAAAACTGTACAAGGTGATCCTGTCAAACTGAATAAGAAGCGTGGCAGCATCCTGTCACACACTTGAGGCACCAATCCTGTCTGTACATTCTGAGTAGAAGGCATGTATAAGATTGGACTGTAGCATTGCTGAAAAGTGAAGCCCAAGATACAGCTGTACAGACAATGGAATAATTGGTTCTCAGTTGTTGTGTTCTAATATAATATATCTTGCTCCCATTCACACCAAGGGGAAAAAATAAAGTGGTGCACATAGAGACACTGCTGTAACAAGGGACTGTAGCTCAGTAATGGGACGTTCCATCTTTTTCCCATCGTTTTGGTTCGTAAGGCCTTTGAGTGTCAGCAGTAGTCAGAATAGATAGAATATGGCTAGAAGAATAAATGGGTTGCATGGAGCGTCCAAGCCAAAGTCATTTCTTCATAAGTTCATGCCCATGCGGAAATTAAACCTGCCTCGGTTTCTGATACTGAATGCTCTGAGTAATAGGGATGGCATAGGTGGAGGTTTCTTCCTCTTGGGGGGACCTGTGCAATATAGCAACCCTAGTTCCATATACTTTCTGTACATTATGATGACTGGCATTTGACTGTCAACTTTAAAGGCCATTGTAGCATGATTACAACTGGAATCTTGTGGTGATATCAAAAGATGTTTTATAAAAACTTATTTTCACCTATTATCTTCCTCCTTTTTCTGGGTGTTTTTCCCCTCTTTATCATGTGAAGTCACATAAACAGAAGAGCAGCCATCTCTCTATCTTCTGAAGCTTCAGTGCCTTGGCTCTTGTGGTCCTCTCCCAATGAAGTTTTACTGTAAGACTACGGAGATTGCAATCCTGGGTGTTCAGGTCTACATTTAAGCCTGGACAGCAGGGGGTGAGGGGGCCACTGAGATTCCCCCCATCAAACATTCAGGGACTAGGGCTCATTTTAGTTGTTGGGGGATGCTTTCATCATGTATATGTTATTGTTGTCTTCTCCCGTCTGAATCTCAAGCTTCATTTGCTGTCCTTTTTCTGTTTAATCTCTTAAAAAGATCTGTCCAGTATATATATAGGTTATGTTCAGACCTCAAGCCTGTGAGATCTGCTTAGAACACTGATGTCCACCAACTGAAGGTCCACCACGGTGGTGGCCCTGAAGTTGGAGCCAGTGACTGCCTTTTGTGTATCACTGAACTTTGCTGATGAAGAGAAATGCTTATATATTTATGTTACTACCGCACTGAAAGCTCCATTAAGAAAAAAAACTTTAGCAGACAAGCTGTATGCTTACATTTCTGGCAGCATTTTTCATGCTAATACAGAAGCTTAGTAAACAGAGGATGAAATCAATAACACTTTAATAATATGTTTCTTTCAGATTCTAAAATAATCTCTGAATTGATGTGGCCAGTACAGCATTGCTGAAATAGGTGAGAAAATAGTTTCTTTGGTAGAAATAGGTGTCCAAATTCAGCATAACTCCAAAGAGTGTACTTGTATGCATGCCAGAATATTCCATAGAGATGATGCAAACGTTGTTGTACCCAGATGGTATATCGTAAGAAGTTTACTCAAGTTTGATATTAATTACTTTTGTCTATCAGTGGAAAGTCTATCACTGGTTATAGCTCATCTCCCCAGCTTGTGACAGATGACCGCAAGCAGAAGACTAATAGGCAGAAATTTTGAGACAGTTCTCCAATTCTGCCTTGCATGCCTTTATGACTGAAAGTCAAAGCAATCATGTCAAACCTTTAAAAAGCTGAGATGGTTTTCTGCTATATAACTGTTTCCTCCTTTATGTTTAAATGTCACATAATTTTTAGACAAGTACATGAAACAGTACAAAACTGAAGTTAAAATATAGGTAGTCCCGTAACTTGGAGAAGCAGGGTGGATTTGATTTAAATCATGATTTAAATTTTAGAAATCAGATTTTTGGCGATTTAAATACAACTATTATTTAAATTGTCAACATCTGATTTTTAGAAATTTAAATTGAGATTTAAATCAAATCCACCCTGCTTCTCAAAGTTAAAAAACTTACAAACATTTTAAAAAAATAATAATTTATTTTTATCCACTCTGTTGAGAAATAGAAATACGTAACAAAGAGGAAGTCTGAGTCTAGTTCTTCATTTAACAGATATACATATGTAAAAATTCAGTGGTGTCTGGTCAGAACATTTTTGCTAATCTAGTGGCAGCTTTAAAAAAATGAAATTCTACAATATCTCAGTAGTGAGAAAGATAGTTATCTTCAATAAACAAACTGAACACTGAATTAAAACTAAGGATGAAGTATATTAAAATTTCATTTCTGATCCTTGCTTTAAAAAGCTACCTTAATGTTCTGTGAAACAGTCAATAAAAGTAGTAATTACCGTCTCTGCAAACCTTGGAATTAAGTTATTTTCAGTAGTGATTCAGCTGGCTGGGTGTATATGAGAGAGAGAACATTTGTTTGCTAGTGTAGTGATATTATGCAGCATGACAGTATGCTGTTATCTTTCTGTCAGGCTCCTTATCTGTGCTTATTTGCTGAGCAAATTTTGGATGAAATATTAATGCAGAGACTTAACTAATCATTCTTGGAGTTTAATTTGTGCCTCTTTACAATGAAAGTGGCTTCAATCTGCTAAATCCCAAAGTAGCAGTGAACTCCTTGTAACATTCTTTTGCTCCAGTGTTACATCTTGGGTTATATGATGGTGAGAAGAAATTTCAAAGACACAGTGGGAACAAGATGTAAAGTTCCAACACATATCAAGTCACACTATTAGGACTTTACTGGACAGGGAACTGACTCTCTCTATTCAAAAATAATGCAAACAGTTTTCAGTACTGTGGGCGGGATGCCCTGAATGTATGAGTCTTATGATTTGAAATGAATTAAATAAACAAAATGAGCTGGATATTAATAAATATTTTAACTATACCTTTAAGGTCCTCTGTCCTTCATTCCTGAGCTGATGATGTGCATTCTTGTAAAATTGTATCTTTATTTCTTGAGTGCCCACATTGACATTCATGGAATTGGTAGAAAAGGGACTGGATGCTTGCTGTATGTCAGAGACATTAAAACTCAGTTGTGGCTAAATATCAATCATAATTTGGAGTTCTAATTCCATGTGTGCCAATATCTGTAGCAATACTGAATAGAGATGGGGGTATTCGTATTCATATACGAATACGAATATCCCCCCCACAGGTGCAGATAACGAGGTTCACTCACAATTCCGCCGCTACCCCACGGAACCTTCCTATCGCTCCGTTGCTCGCGATAGATTAGCCAGTCCTGGCAGAAGGCGGGATGATGAGCCTCTCTGCCAGGTCGCAGAGTGGCTAATCCATTGCGAGCAATGGAGTGATAGGAAGGCTCCGCAGCAGCGGCGGAAATGTGAGTGGTCGGTCTGGCCCCAGGGGGCCGGACCCTCGTTATCTGCACCTGTGGGGGGGCGGCGATATTCGTATTTGTATACGAATACAAATATCCCCATCTCTAATACTGAATATAAGAATCGCTGAGTAAAGATGTTCCATCTGTGTTTTGCCTGCTGGTTGAGATGCCATATTGACAAGAGCTCTGCTTCAGTTTTTGGTCATGGTTCTCAAGCTTTGGCCTTCTGGGTGTTTTGGTGTACAAGTCTCAGAACCCCTATACATTAGAAGTATTGGTTGTGGGTTCTGAGGCAGCAGAGTCCAAATATTTGAAAGGATAAAAGTTGAAACCACTGTTTCAGATCATAGGTCGCTGGGTGTGGGCGGGCGGAGGGATGGCTGGATCTTCTCAAATTATTTTGCTAGAAATCCGTCAACTGGACCCAGATGGAACATGGTAGATCAGACTATAAACTTGTCAACGACAGTCCTCTGTACGCTGTATATCTGGGATAACTTGTATGAACAAGCTCAAATCTACATCTGAGTTGCTGCAGATGGGGATTTCTACAGAAAGATCTACAGCTAGCCAGCGGAGCTGCACAAAATCGTGGAGGCCACCAGTCAATACTCACATTTTACATGAGGAATACTTGAAGCTTTACTTCTTTTTTTTAAATTGCTGATAATAAGAACAATAAAAATAGGGAGAAGAAGCCTAGTGTATAAACTAAGCTTAATTTCCACCTTTTCCAATATGGAGTTTACTATGCTCCTTTATATCGCTGTTCCTATGCAGGCAGAAGCTACGTATATGCTTTGATATAAGGCAAGGAAAGATGTTAAGTCATCAGGAATCTTTTGTCTGTGGAGAAAAAAGATATTTATTTATTTTATTTTATTTATTCGATTTCTATCCCGCCCTTTTAGACAAAGTCTACTCCGGGCGGGTTCCACCAAACATTATAAACTAAAACAGTTAAAAACAATTCATATGAAATGAACTCTACTCCTTTGAGAGCGAAATTTGCTCTCAGTTCTAAAAGTTTGCAGATTCCAATCTCCCTTAAAGTCACACTTTCGCCTGCTGGGGAATTACTCCTGTTTAGCCCCGAAAACTAGAAGGCCTACAGCTGGAAAGAGATTGGGGTTGAGCTGGAGCCCATTTCTCTGTGTGTCATGTGATTGCCATGAAGTAGACCACACTGAACTGCTTCACAAGTGTTTCAAATTGCATTCTGTTGAAGGAGCCTCATGGTGTAGTGGTTAAACTGCATTTCTGCGGCTACGACTTTGCTCATGACCTGAGTTCAGTCCCAAGGGGCTCAAGATTGACTCATCTTTCCATCCTCCCAAGATTGATACATTGAGTACCCAGCTCACCAGGGGAGGAGGGGGCAGTGTGTAGCCTGCATAATTAAATTGTAAACTGCCCAGAGAGCTATGTGGCAATATATAAGCAACACGCTTTACTTTTGCTGTGCTTTTATTTCCCCATGTGATCACACCCTTAGAAGCGTTGCTGGTTTAGTATAAATCACCCAGAGGGATCACCGGTGGGATCCCTGTCTACATTCTGCCTACTTGTGTTGTGTAGATGACTGTGAAATACAAGTAAATGGAGACTATAATGAGAATAAGAAACTTTGATATTGTTGTCAGTATGCTCTTCGAACTGTCTTCTTAGGGTTCCTCCATAACTGCTGTGGGAAAGTTCCTTGACACTAGACTATCAGTGGCTTGTTGGTGATGTTTACATTAGCATTAAGTTGTCATGAAGCAGGATGCACTAGCAAATATGAAGTGGTTAATCGTTAACTTCCTTGTGTGTGCTCCACCAGGACTGATTCTGTGTTTATAGATATGCTCTTGTAATTGAGCTGGCCGTGAAAGTTTTGTGTGGCAGCTGATTAACTTCATACCATATCTTCCAGTTTTGCAGTCGCTGTTTGTGTCCTCCTCTGATAATCCTGTAAAGGAAGTCTGAAACTCACTCAACGGGATACTTGGAAATTCTAAAGGTAAGAAACTCTTTTGGCCTGTAGAAGCGTGAATATTCACACACTACTTTTTAGGAAGGCTCAGATATCCATGTCATCTAGTATACTGCTGTAAAAGAGAGAAGTGTGGAATTGTTAGCAATTTGCTGCTATTTACAAATCCAATGGATTACATAGGAGGTGAATGAGATTGTAAAATGCTTGTAAGTCAAGGTAATATGTACTATAGAATGGGCTGCTCCCTGTACTGTATGGGGAAGAGTAAGATGCTGCTGTAGGAAATAAAGGTGGACAGGTAAATCTTCTAAAAAGCTGTTGCTTCCCATTGTATTTTCATAAGGGTTTGTCACTTCCTGGAAAAATAAGGTTTGGATAATTTTTTTTTCTGGAGTTAAAAAAAATTCTATAGATTTTTGTTATGTAGCACAACAGCATAGTTTAGAATTGCCACAGTTAAAGTCAGTAGCCCCATGATGTTATCCCGCTTCCTACTGCAGAGAAAAGAAGAAGAGGCAGGAGTGGTGCATTTCAGTGTACAGGAAATATAGACTACGTAACCTCAAATTTTTGAACCATTACTTCAGTGTGTTAAAATGTCTTAAATCGTTGGCACTTGTTATGAAAAGTTGTTTGACTTTCCAACTATGAACGTAGCCTGTAGTCATCCTCAATGGCCAAAATTCTCTTTCCTAGTTATGTTGGTGTAGCTCTAACAGTGTCTCTTGGGGGGGGAGTTGTGCAGCTGAGAATGCAACAGACAGTGCCTTCGCTGACTTCTTAACTTGAGGCAATTTACACCATTAATGTGACATCAGCACAGCTACACAAGAGGATGTTAAACCCTGTTTTTACTGGATTTGTGCTGTTTGCTATTTGTTTTGAACTTTGTGACACTTTGGCTATTATAATAAAAACTAGAAAGTATTTTGTAGACGCATGTATAAAGTAGTAAAATGAGAAATCAAGATGGATGGTTTTGAAAAGAGTTAAGTGGTAATCTTACAAAAATGTTACCTGTTAGGATACGCTGTCATGTCGTTTTTGAAGTCGTCTTTATTTTGGCACTAAAAACAACTCTGACAGGTAAATTGATGTATGTTGTTAACTTATTACAGAGGGGGAGTCTAGGCTTAATAGGAAAGGATGATATTTTCAAGGTGGTGTTTTGAATTCATACAGAAATCGGCTTAGTCCCAATCCACCAGAGCAGGGGTCTCCAAACTACGGCGCGTGGGCCACATCCAGCCCACCTTGCCATTTTACCTGGCCCATTCTCTTCAGCCCGTGGGCGGGTGGGGGGGCGTGTGTGTGTGTGTGTGTGTGTGGGCAGGCGGGTGGTGTGTGTGTGTGTATATATATATATATGCGGGTGGGCAGGTGTGTGTGTGTGTCCGTGCGGGGGGGCGGGCGTGCATGCATGTTCCTGTTCCTTTGCCTTCAAAAATGGTAAAAATATCCGGTGTGGCCCTCATGGTCAAACGTTTGGAGACCCCTGCATCAGAGGATTGTGCAGAACACACTGTTGACCAGTGGTTCCCAACCTTGGGTCCCCAGAGGTTCTTGGACTAAAACTCCCAGAAGTCTTGACCACGAGCTGTGCTGGCCCGGATTTCTGGGAGTTGTAGTCCAAGAACATCTGGGGACCCAAGGTTGGGAACCACTGACCTATGGTATTCAGCTGTTGGTATATGTGAAAAGTTTTCTTGCTAGCAAGAAGTAGTATTTGCATAAGATACTGTACTTTCAAATGTCAGAGCAAGCAGCACTACAACTGTGCCATGATCCTAAAACAGAAAGGTGCTTTCACACAGACCAGATAGGTCAAGAAAAATGAGCCTGTAGGTTATATCAAACAGAATATCATTTTGTAATTATGGATGTAATAGTTTAGGAGCTTTCTTTTTAAGAAAACCCTAATTTTAGTGATGTGGAATAACTTCAGTGCCTCAGATATGATCTGTAGCACAGCTGTTTCTCTCTGGGAACATAGGAAACTGCTTCATGCAGAGTCAGATCAATGGCCCAAGTAAACAGGTGTTGTTAAAAGTGACTAGCAGTCCAGCACTTCAGAGTTTTCCTTGCCTTATCTGGGACCCTCAGGGTGCAGATTACATATTTTCTGTGCATGGTGTCCGTTTTGTCTCAGTGATGCATGTACAAACGCACGCAGATCAGGCCCATATGTGTAACAGGCACTTGTCTCTGAATGTCAAATGCTGGAGGTAAACAGAAGAGCATAGTAGAACTTATACTCTAATTTTAAGATTTGCAAACGTACTTTAAGAAAACCTGCCTGGCATGAACAACAACCTTTAATATATAATTTTTCTGAACTATACTTAAGATCTTGGTGCACAGCCTGAGGAAGATGAATTATCCTAGAAAGCTAGCTGTTTACTGGATTTTTTTAAGTGGTCCAGTAAAGCTATAGCCTGCTCCTGCATTTTGTATTGTTTTCTTGGAAACAAGATGCTAAACTAGATGGGGACAAGTGATAGGGGGTTGGGAGCGTTGGATCTGAGTAGTGACTAAGCCAACGTTTGCCCTTGTATCCATTGCGTGTGGCATGTGACAGAAGGCAAATGTAGTGCTTCTTCATCTATCTGATACCAAACCAGTTCCCCTTTAAGTTGATTTAACACAGCATGATAGCTATTTAATCTTCTCTTCGGCAGGAGATGTACCAGGCTGGTGGGGGCAGGGTTGTTCATTATTGAAAGTCTGTTCCTGCCGGAAGATGGTTTGATTTGTCTTCTGGATTTTATTGTTAATCGTCTTAAATCTTGAAAATCAATTTTTTCCCTAACTCCTGAAACATACATTTCTCCTCTGCCTCCCTGACTGAAAAGGGGAAACCCCCATCCTTGTCTGCCTTTCCATATGCTGTTAATGCTGTTAACCCTCTCTTTTCTTTGTTTCTGAAAGGGAAAAGACTAGTATCCTGTTTTTAATTGTAGAGCATAACTCCTGCCAGCATAGTGCTCTGCGAGATCTCCAGCTTGTAATTATGCATCCCATGACAGATAACAGGGCTTGAACAAGGAATGCTAAAAGCCACCTTGTGCAAGCTCAGAAGAAGCCCAGTGGCTCATACAATGGATGGATGTGCTGGCAGAGCACGCAAAGCGGATTCTGGGCAAACTCTCAAGAGGGCAAGGAGGTTGCCGTGGCTATCGGGCATTGCCCCTGCATCTTGCCAGAGCACAGGCTTCTACATTTGTTCCTCCTACAGTGTAGGCAGAAAAGATCTCAATTATATGGTGTGCTTGGGAATTGTCATTGGCTTGGTTTCAAATAGAGCTTCAAAAGAATGCTTGCACAAAACCTAGAAAACACCCACCAGGTTGCTTGTGTGTCTAATGATTTTCAGGTTCTTTTTTCTCTTTCCAAGAGGAAAAATGTGCATCAGTAAACTCTTGACAGCTCCTTATTTGATTATCATAATATTATCAAGTGTTCTTAGATAATTATAATTGGAAGACGAAGCTAAAACCTGACCATGTGTAATCTGTTGCAGTCTTCTATGCAGTGAAACACTTATAAAAATAGAATATAGTGGAATGTAACATGCATTAAATTAGAACTAATTAATTTTACCTATGAGAGTGAACCTGGAAGTTCCAGATTGGTGAGCCCACTCTGGTGTACTGCACCAGAGCAGACCCATGCTGTAATTTAATATGTGAAACAGAGAAGATGATGCAACCTCCTCAATAACTGCTTATTTGTTTTTTGTCTCACCTGGTGTTATTCTTTGGTCCTGCTTCGGCTGCTCCTTGAGCACATTCAAGAACAGTACAGTAGGACCCCCATATCCACTGGGGATTGTCCAAGCCCCCCATGGATACTGAAAACTGTGGATAATAGTGAACTGTGTGTATATGTATATGTATGTATGGATAGATAGATAGATAGTTCACTATGATACATATCATGGTAAAAAGAAAAAAAACAGGGAAAAATTATTTTCACATATATTACTAGAACTGGCCACTAGAGGGCACCAGAGACCATGCTATGTCTTCTTCACTAACAAGTAAGTATTCATAGCACGGTCTCTAACTTCTTTTAGTGTCTGGCTCTGGCAATACATGTGAAAATAGTTTTTTCTGGATTTTTTAAAAAAATATTTTCAGACCATGGATAAGTGAATCAGTGGATACTGATCCCGTAGATAAGGGGATCCTACTGTACTTTCAAACCTTTTTAAACAACATTCCTCTCTTCGTACTTTTGAGAAATCACAAGTCAGCTGTCCTTTACTGATTTACAACTCACTTTTAACCCCCAAAAAATTAAATGTGTAATTTAAAAATAAAACTAGGCAGATTATCAAAATCTATTTTGATAATAGATGTATCAAAACAATTTTAAATTAACACTGTGGTATGAAATTTAAAAATTTAAAAGATGCTAGATTTTTTTTCATTATGAAAACTTCAATCCCATGCCCGCCTTGCAATTCTTCATCCCAACCCATCCCCTTTGAGAAACAGTGTTCAGGAATAACATCCCCTCCTCCGTGTTGCTCTCCAAAAATTTTGTACTACGGGTCCCGTTGTCCCAGTTGTGCTGGATTGCAGCTTCTGTTGATGCTGGTTCAGGTAATGCGAATTGTAATTCAGCATAGCTGTTGGTGCAGGGTTGGGAAAGGACTGTTTTAGATCTTTGCTCACTTTTCTGTGGCGTTGTATTATATTGTGGACTTCAGTAGGCTCATGTTTCTGTTGAAAAGTGATGTCTAGATTTAAATATGTGACATGCTTCAATTTCTTTTTAAGTTCTTTCACTTTGTTAAATCTTTCATTTTTAGTCCCCGAGTACATACAGTTGGACCCTTATATCCACAGGGGATTGGTTCCAACCCCCCCCCCCCCCCGGGGATGCTGAAAACTGCAAATAATAGCAAACATAGCATAGTAAAAAAATAAATAAATCCAGAAACATATATTTTTACAATATATTTACCAGAATGGGCCACTAGAGGAAGCCAGATACAATGCTATGTTTTCTTCACCATCAAGAATACCCTGTTTTCCCGAAAATAAGACCTAACCTGAAAATAAGGCCTAGTGTGATTTTTCAGGATGCTGGTAATATAAGCCCTAACCCAAAAATAAGCCCCAGTTAAGTGAAACCCCGCCCTCCACCATTGTGTAGCATTGTGCAGCAACCAGAAGAAGATGACATGACTGTAAAATAAAACATCCCCTGAAAATAAGCCCTAATGCATTTTTTGGAGCAAAAATTAATATAAGACACTGTCTTATTTTCGGGGAAACACGGTACATACGTAGCATGATCTCTGGCACCCTCCAGTGGCCTGTTCTAGTAAATACACCATGAAAATACATATTTCTAGTTTTTTGTCTTTCAATATTTTAAAAATTTTCATACCATGGATAAGTGAAACCACTGAAACGGATCCGACGGATATGGGAGTCCTACTGTATTCTAGTTTTGCTGTTCTCCGATGTTTATGGTGAAAAATGAGACTAATTTCTCTTTGATACAACTGTGTGGCTACTTTGAGATGGGAGTAGAGGGAGGGGATGTGATGCCCTTAATAGATGTTTATTTTCTTCCATTTGTTTCATAGGTTTTTCTTCAGTGATATGAAACCTTAAAAAGTAGAGACGAAAATAATTAGAAGATGGCAGCAGCAAGGAGCAGCATTAACGAGCTTCCAGAAAATGAATACTTTAAAAAGCTGTCAGGACGAGAGTCAATCTCAGAGAATGATCCATTCTGGAATCAACTGCTTTCTCTTAGCTTTAACACCCCAACAAACAGGTAAGATGTTTAGTAAATATGCAAACATTCTCTAATAAAGCAGCAGTCTAAGGATGTTTGACTGGGTTGGCCTGATAGTTCCTTGTGTTGTGGAAGGGAAAATTACTAAACTTTCAGTGATTTAGGTAACTGGCTGAGAATCTAGAGATTAGGAGTTCGATTCTCCACTGGACCTCCTTGACAGAGGCTAGACTTGATGATCCATAGGATCCCTTCCAGCTCTGCAGTTTTAAGATTGATTAAGATTAAGATTTGCCTGTGGATGGCTCCCCCAAAGCTCATTAGGTCAGACTTAGTGTTGTAGCCTCTTGGCTTTCTTTCACACTTACATCCTTCTCTGCTTCAGCAAATAAGACTTGGGTTTTCTCCTGCAGCAGGTGTGAAAAAAGGCGAGTGTAGAAAGTGATGGAATTCTGGAGCGCAGGAGATGTAGAAACTACATTTTCTCATGTATTGTTTTATAGAGAAATATATTTTCTGTTTGGATGAAAACCTAGTTGATTACAAAAACTGCCATTTGTATATTCAGATGCTTCTACTTTTTACACAAGGAATTTTGGTTAGCTTATGTCCTTCTGCGCCATACTAATCTTATGGCTGTCTTTGCAGGCACTCTCAAAGACCAGACTTTAAACTGACAAGCTGTGGTTATCATCTCCTCCATATTATTAAGGAGATCTTATCTGTCTGTGATCAGTTATGAAAACTAACATACACCATGGCCTAAATCAAGCTGTTAGTGCCAACTACAGTAGACTTAATCAGTGAGATTTACATTCGTGTTAACTTATTCAGCAGTTCATTTAGTGTGGGTCTACTCTAGTTGGGATTAGTAATAAGATTTAGGCCATTATCTGCAGACACAAGCAAGACTGCATATTTCTATAGCATATTTTGGAGATGGTATCTTGGTTCAAGACATTCACAAGTCCTCATCTTCCTGACTAGGTAACTGTTAGTGAAACCATCTGAGATTGTACTTCCCATAACAGCTTAGAGGGCATACCCCTCTCTGGGTGGCGAAGTATCCCTTGAAGGCAGGATACTAGGTTCTGTTTCTGTAACAATCAAGTACTAGCAATTGCAGAAGACATGCCACTACACCTTGTTTAAAAAGTAGTAAATACACCTACTTCTTCTGTACATAAACAGTTAATTCAGTATTAATTCAACTGCTGGATAGCTTAATGATTTAGGTATCTGGCGGTGGAGCCAGAGGTTGGGGGTTTGATCCCTCACTGTGTGCCTCCTTGATAGGGGATGATCCACAGGGTTCCTTCCAGCTCTGCAGTTCTAAGAGTGTTGTTGTTCATAGAAATCATAGAAAGGTGAAGTTCGAAGGGGCCTATGAGGCCATCAAGTCCAACCCCTTGCTCAATGCAGGAATACAATCAAAGAAGATCTGCCAGGTGATTATCCAAGTTTTTCTTGAATGCCTCCAGTGTTGGAGCACTCACCAACTCCCGAGGTAACTGGTTCCACTGTCGTACTGCTCTAACAGTTAGGAAGTTTTTCCTGATATTCAACCAAAATCTGGCTTCCTTTAACTTGAGCCCATTGTTGCGTGTCCTGCATTCTGTTGTTGTTGTTGTTGTTGTTAACGTAGGAGAACTGAAGCGGGTTAAGTACTTAATGTGTATGGGTTGCATCCTGTATTGAGCATACAGTCCATTAAAATCAGTCAGACTGGTTATGGCTAACTTAAGTATTATTAGTTTCATTGAGTCACCTTTAATAGGCATGGTTAAGTCTGGATCCATCTTGAAGTGTTAAACTGAAGTGACTCTTCCAGTTCACTTGACCATATTGATTGACAGCTGATTTCTGAATGGAGAATGTAAGAGGAAGTGAACTAACCACACGGTTTTTATCGTTTTAGAAGAAATACCACATTGACTCACACAATTTGCAACTTACTAACCAGCCAACCACTGTCTCTATATTTTGGTGCCATGTATACATGCATAAAAATTGGCTGTGTAATCTCACTCTTATGTCAGAGGAAGTGGATTTGATCCATGAAAGCTCACATTAAAATATAGCAGTCTTTGAAGTGCCACAATGTGGGTTTTTTCCTTTAGTTTTTGACTGTTCTTACAGGGGATTTTGCTGTATCTTCTCTTGGCTGGGCATCTAAATGTGGTGAGGGGGTTTGAGTGTGTCAGAGATATGGAGAGCAATAATGCCAGGAGGCTAAATTCTACCGGGAATTCTAGCAGAATCATCAAAGGCAGGACAGTCAAAGATGAGACAACAGATTAAGACATGCCCACCCTCTTCTGGAATTACAAGTGGCATGAGTAAAAGAGAATTGATCGTTCCAGTCATTATGGGGGAGAGGAATTCTTGAACGGCACCTAGGAGACAGCAAGAGTAGTGGAAGGCGAAGGACATTCAACAGACATTGGCCCGAATCCTGCTACTTACATATGGTGGTATAAATACAACAGCTAACATTGCAGGGAGTGAATTTCTGCTCATTAAGGTATCATTGCTTATGCTTCTCATTGTGCACCACATCATGCAGTTGGTGCATGATGGTGCATTTAGTCCAGTTGGTGGACTAAATACAAGGGTCAACTCTTTATCTCCTAGCAGTTTGTTGCTGTAGTCTGTGTCACTGCACATAGCATCTGCTTATGTAAGTAATAAGATTTTGGCCAGTGATTGGTACAGTCTTAAGTGTTGTGCAGAAGTGCCTTAGAAAACCTTGTGATGAGACAATCATGATAGATCGAGGACTTTTAAAATAACCATTACAAAGAAATAGAAGAGAACAACAACAAAAATGGAAAATAAGTGGTCTCCTTCAAAAGATCCAAGAAATCAAAGGAGATTTTAAACCTAGATTAGGGATGCCAAAAGATCAATGAGAAACATATTATCTGACCAGGGTAAAATGAAAAGAAGATGAAAATAATACACTGAAGAGCTATACACATGGGTAGAGTGAAGGAGTTCTTCAAAGCAGAATCCTTTGATGAAAAATGTGCAATTTTAGGAAGTGAGGTAAAAGCTTTTCTTGGAAGATGTACTTGGAAGAAAGCAGGAATCGATGGGATTCCAGTGGAGCTACTTCAAGCTATGAAGAATTAACATGCTGAATCCAGCGGTATACCAAAAGATATGGAAATATACCAACAGATATGGAAACAGTAACCCTTTGACTGGAAATATTCAATATACATTCCAGTTTTTAAAAGGATGCAAAATAATTCTAGATCTCCTGCATTACTTTCCCATGCGAGCAAAGTGATGTTCAAAATTTTACGACGAAGGCTTTCTCCAAATATGTAGTGAGAAGTGTAGCTGGATTCAAAAAAAAGGAAGAGGCACTAGAGATCATGTTGTGGATATATGTTGGCTACTGGAGTGTGGTGCTAGAGGAGACTCTTGAGAGTCCCCTGGACTGCAAGGAGAACAAACCTATCCGTTCTGAAGGAAATCAACCCTGAGTGCTCACTGGAAGGACAGATCCTGAAGCTGAGCCTTCAGTTCTTTGGCCATCTCATGAGAAGAGAAGACTCCCTGGAAAAGACCCTGATGTTGGGAAAGTGTGAAGGCAAGAGGAGAAGGGGACGACAGAGGATGAGATGATTGGACAGTGTCATCGAAGCTACCAACATGAATTTGACCCAACTCCGGGAGGCAGTGGAAGACAGGAGGGCCTGGCGTGCTCTGGTCCATGGGGTCACGAAGAGCCGGACACGATTTAATGACTAAACAACAATAACTGGAGTGTAGCAAAGAATTTCAGAAGAAAAACACTCTGAGCCTTATTGTTGTTATGTCTCGTCAAGTCACCTCTGACTTATGCCGACCCTATGAATGACCACCCTCCAAAATGTCCTGTCCTCAACAGCCCTGCTTAGGTCTTGTAGACAAGTCTGTGGTTTCCTTTAAATAGCGAGTTCGTCTCATATTTGGTCTTCCTCTTTTTGTGCTGCCTTCACCTTTCCCAGCATTATTGTCTTTTCCAGAGAACCCTGCCTTCTCATGATGTATGCAAAGCAGGACCGCTTCAGCTTCAGCATTTTTGCCTCCAGAGATGGTTGAGATTTGATTTGATCTAATTCACACTTTATTTTCTTTCTGGTGGTCCAGAGTATCTGCAGAGCTTCTTCATCAGTAATTTAAGATATGCAGATGAGCTCATATTGCTGGCAGAAAATAGCACTGAGTTGAAGTAACTGAAAAATTAAAAAAGAAAGTGCAAAAGTTGAAATGTAAGAACAACTAAATAATGACTACAAATGAATTGCATAGCTTTAACACTGACAATGAAGAAATCAAAATTGTTAAAACTGTTCTGTGTTTTGGTTCAGTTATCAGTCAAAATGGAGACTGCAGCTAAGAACTGAGAAAACTGACCCTCAGAAAAGCAGTTAAGACAAAATTAGCAAAGATCCTTTTGTGTAAGAATATCTTGCTGGAGACTAAGACCAGGATAATCCATAATACAGTCAACCCTCGACTTACGAACGGCCCTAGTTACGAACATTTCGACTTACGAACCGCTCTGATAGAAAAATAATTGACTCGACTTGCGAACTTAGATTCGAGTTACGAACCGGAAAAAAAAAACTTTTTTTAACCTAAGTCATCTTAGGTTAAAAGGGAAAAAAAGAAAAACAATTCTGCCCCTAGTGGTAGGAACGGATTAACCGGCTTTGCATTAGTTCCTATGGGAACTAATGATTCGAGTTACAAACCGCCCCTCGACCTAAGAACCAAAAACAGCCGGAACGTATTAATTGGTTTTCAATGCATTCCTATGGGAAATGCTGATTCGACTTACGAACTTTTCGACTTACAAACTTCCTTCCGGAACGGATTAAGTTTGTAAGTCGAGGGTTGACTGTATAGTATTCATAATCATTGCACATGGGTGTGAAGGCTGGATGATGAAGCTAACCTGACAGGGGAAAAAAAGAGATTTGCTTAAAATGTAGTGTTGGGAGAGGCTTTTATTGAATACCATAGATATTACTACAGGTCACCAGAAAGACAAATACCTAGATTCTAAATAAAATCAAGCCTGAACGGGCATTTGAAGCTAAAATGACTAAACTGAGGCTATTGCAATTTGGACCTATGAGGAGAAGACAGAACTCACTGGGAAGGATAATATTGCTAGGAAAAGTGAAAGATAGCAAGCAGGCAAAGAGAAAGACCAAATTTGAGATGGATTGAGTCAATAAAGGAAGCCATAGCCTTTAGTTTGTAAGACCTCGGGAGACCAGTTAATCATCAACTGTAAATAGCCCATCTAATTAAAATTCATGTTACTTTACCATTGTTATTTTACCATTGTTTATTTATTATAGAGGTTCTCCCTTTCTTTACAGCATAAGCTTCTATGAAAGACCTGCATATCAAGAATGTTATTATCACCGTGTTTAACACCCACTGACTTTCTTGCCAACAACCATGATCTCTGTATTTTGATATCTATACTTTGATGCCATGTATAAACATTTGCCATGTTAGATCTCCTTCTCTTACAGTATGTCTGATGAAGTGGACTTGTCCACGAAAGCTCACATGAAAAAAATATAAAAGTTCATCTTTAAGGTGTCACCATATTGTTGTATTTTTTTTAAAAAAAACACTCCCCCCCCCCTATTTTTTTCTTTTTGTTTTCACCGATAATGCTTGCTAACACAGCTACCCCTTCTACACAGGATCTTTTGGATGTCATTAATCTTAAGGTCAACATTATGTCAGAAGTAATTTGACAGGAGCTGAAATCGTGTTGCTTAGCATAGTAAGTTGCACTTGAGTAGGCCCATTGTACTTACTTTAGTTGTAGACCCATTTAAACCAGTAGAACTCATGGAGGAGTTGACTCACCACCATATCCTGACATATTCAGTGGGCCTACTCTAGTGTGGCCTTCTCAGCCACACTAGACGCTGTTCCAAGTCCTCCATACAGAGCACGTTACCATAGTCTCTTGAGACTGAAGGATGCCTAAAGAAAGACTCTAGTATGACTTGCTGTGCTAAGCAACACGATTTCAGCCAGCGTGTAACCATTTTCCCTATGTTTTGTATTCCCCAAGACTGTATGAGTGCATTATAGTATGATTCCTAATTAGGTGTATATTTAGAAAGAGAAGAGATTGGAAAATGTAATCTGTGTTGTCCACTGGGTGGTGCTGTTGTATGTCAGCTGAGCCACTGAGAAGTGCTTTGTATACAGTAGAATGGTGTAAATTAAGATGTTTTAAATATGAAGTATTTTAGACATGGATATTTCCTTGTAGAAAATAGGATACAGATGTATATACAGTATTGACTGTTTTGCAGGCATATGACCAACCTCCCTGCATTTATTTTCTCTTTTCCTTATCTGTGTATACATTTCAGTTTCATTTTTCTTGCCTTGTATATCAGCCAACTATATTTTGCTGTCCTATCTGAATGCCAAACTATGGTTGGTCCAAACCATAGTTTAATGGCAAATCAGGATTTCAAACCCAGCCCACACTATAGTTTGGCAGTTCTGGTTTGCAGGAAACAGTATTTTCCACATCATCCAAAACAACAAAAGGAATCAGTGTGTGTTTGAGCACAAAGCTTTTTCATCTGGTACTGAGCCATGGTTTGGCATTTCATCCCTACCAACCTTCTCATATCTGTATCAGGTCCTGCTCTTTGCTTAGTTCAGCTTTTTGGAACTTTTTGTGAATCAAGTTGGGCAAAAAGAAAAGAAAAATAAAGGAGACAAAAACTTTGTGGCACCTATATTTTAATCTGAGCTTTCATGGACAAGTCCACTTCTTCAGACTTAAGATTCATCATCATCATGCTGAAAAAGCTGCCTTGTGCTTTCTGTGGGTTATAGGGAACAATTTTATCATATTTTGCCCCATAGTCCTTTAAATCCCAAAATATTAAATATAAATTGGGCACTAGAGGGTGAAAGAAGGCTTTTTCATTTTAAAAAAACTTTTTGAAAAGAAAACTATGTCACAGTTAATGTGTTTTCTGCTGTTTGAATTGTTCCTAAGGCAGAGTTTGCCGAAAAACATATATTTCTCTTAATACTTAGCATTTTACTTGGAGTTTTACAGGTAACTGATTGAAGAATGATGTATGAGAGTGTTTAAAAGAAAGACATTAAAGTGGCTATGTTCTTTTGTTTTAATATAGTATGTTTCTAAAAGGTGGATACAGCAAATTACACTCAGGTTTTCTATGCTTCAGTATTTTCTCCTCTGTGTGTGCGTGTGTGTTTCCAGGAGAAGTAAAAAGACAGGGAAAAGGTGGGTGGATTTTATATACAGTAGGTAAGGAGCAACACACTCTTGAGTTGCTCAGGAAGATATAGTTACTGCCTATATATTAAACTACAGACTGTTGATTTTTATAATGCATTCATTTTTATATTTTGAGAAATGTACTTTCGCTCTTAAATGTTGAGTTATTAAACCAAAATAGAGATTGTTTTTAGAAAAAGAATTTTAAAAGATGTTTATATTCTTTGTTTTTTGATGGGAATGAGATCATAAGAAAAACCATGTTGCATCAAACCAAAGGCTTATGTAGTCTGGTGTTCTGTTAACTTAAGAGCCAACCAATTAATACTGTGTTTCCCCGAAAATAAGACAGGGTCTTATATTAATTTTTGCTCCAAAAAACGCAGTAGGGCTTATTTTCAGGGGATGTTTTTTTTTTCATGCACAACAATCTACATTTATTCAAATACAGTCATGTCATCTTCTGGTTGCTGCACGATGGTGGAGGGCGGGGTTTCACTTAACTAGGGCTTATTCTTCATCGTGGCCTCTGTGAATGCACACATATGGGTATTGTCTGCGCCTGCGCTGACAGTCTCGGAAGATTCTAGAGCTTAAAGTAACAATTTTATGGTATGATCTCCCATGAGGCACATGCTCCGCCCACCCAACGGTCCCCTCAGTTCCTTTTTTCCGCCGTGCGATAAGGTTCTACGGAAGAGAGAGAGCGATATTTTGGCCCTTGTGCTGTTTGAAACGTATATTCTTCTCAATCAAAAAACCTTTCCATTGATCTCCCGTGAGTTTTTTCCTCTGATCAACCTTTTTACTTCTTCGATTCCCCCTCCTCCCCTTCCCCTGGGACTTTCAACCGCCGTTTCCCCTTTTTCCCGCCATTTATGGCCTCTTCAGCTCTTTTTAAGCGCTGCGTCGGCTGCAATAGTAAGATCCCGTCTACGGACGGACACGAAAAGTGTTTATTCTGCTTGGGTGAAGAACATCAAACCCAATCTTGTGCAGCCTGCAAAAGTTTTACCAAACCCGCGCTAAAACACAGGTTGCAGAGATTACGATCTCACCTTTGGGAAGCAGCGATGAATCCAGCCACGCTGGCTCCTGCAGACGCTCCACAGGCAGAGGGGACTCCCACTCGACAAGCCCCATCCACCACCCCGGGGCATTCGACTCCTTCTCCCCGCTCCAAAACAGGTTCCGACACGTCCAGGGCTTCAAAACCTAAAGCCCCGAAGGCACATTCGATGCCTAAGAAACAAAAAGAGAAACCTATCACCAAAAAGCCTAAGAAAGTCAAATCTGTTCGACTGGACCCACCAGGAGAGCGACCGCCCTCTCCAGTGTTAGAGGAATCGTCTATGGAGGCTCCTGTGTCTATAGGTGGAAGGGATGAGATGCGTGTCTCCTCGCCACAGGCACCAGCCTTGGCTCGTAGCCTGTCCCCTTCCACCGGCCATGTTAGGACTGAGTATCCATCCAGTCCGGCCACTGCCCATTCGAGCCCAACCTCTGGGCGGGCTTGCGACACTGAGCCATCTGAACTCGAGACTCCTCCTCAGTCTCCAAAAAAGCGGAAGGAGAAGAGAAAACATCTTGAGCCTGCTGCTCCAATGCATCCATTTAACCAATGCTACCAACTACCATTCTTCCCGGCTTATCAACAGCTTGCCTTTCAGCAGCTTGGCATGGAACATTTGTTCCCCTTCGCTAATCAGTTTCAGATGGATGCATATCAGGGGTTCTCTCAAACGGCCCCGACGAAGCGATCCCGACACGAATCTCCATCACGTCGGATTCGGGCTCCGCCTTCGATTTCGACATCGAAACCGACGGGACAACATCCGACCTCGACTTCAGTTTCGACATCAAAAAAGCGCCATTCTCACACCACGAGCGCTCTACCTCCGAAACAACCTAGACACTCCTTGAAGGACAGCCACGTGAAGCCAACCTCTGTAGCTCACCCTACTGCCTCTGACATCCACGTGTCCCAGACAACTGAGGATGATTCCTCATCCACTCCAGTGACATCAGATCAGGACACTGATGCAGAATCATCTCCTGAATCTCCTGCAAACATTCCTACCCCTGACTCTGACCCTATCGATGACCGCCCATCGTCTCCATCGAGGGATTTTACATCATATTCTAACCTCGTTGGCCGCATGGCTGCTGCACTCAAGCTACAGGTTGAAGAACCTCCTTCCCCCGAAGCGGACACCATCTTCGATGACCTCCACAGCGAGAGGTCACAGCCATTGAGCCTGGCATTTATTCCTGCCATGACACAATTAATACGAGATGCCTGGGATACGCCTCCCACAAACTTACGGATGTCTAGACGTACTGACAATATGTACAGAACCCATGGCCCTGACACGGACTTTCTGGCTAAACATCCTGCCCCAAATTCAATCATCGTCGAGTCTAACCTGCCGAAATCAAGAGGCAAATCGGCCATCTCCCCCACCAACAAAGAAGGGAGAAAACTTGATGTCATTGCCAGAAGAATTTATTCCTTACAATCCTTTCTACTGCGGACCGCAAACTATCAGGCTGCTATGGGCGCCTATCAGCGACATCTTTTGGCTAAAATCCTGCCCCTCCTTGAGTCTGCTCCGGAATCCATAAAGACAAACCTCATGAATGCCCACATAGAAGCGACCTCTTTAGCGAAGCAACAGAAGATTGCTGCAAGGCATGCGGCTGAAGCCGCCTCCAAGGCCTTGGCATCTTCTATAGCCATCCGTCGCCACGCTTGGCTCCGATCTACCTCCCTGAATGATGATGCCAAACATAGAATAGAGGAGCTTCCCTTCGATGGTATTGGACTTTTTAACCAAAAAACTGATGATACTATGGAGAATCTCCATAAAATCCGTAAAACGGCTAAAACTTATATGACTCAACCGTCCTTTCGTCCCTACAAGCCACCATATAGACAGCCCCAATTCTATCAACAATCTTTTCAACCTTTCCAAAGATACCAACCCTACCGACCTTTCCGACAGCAGCAATCGGATAGACCTCTGTCGACACCAGGACAATCGACACCGAGCGCCCGCCCTCGGAACCAGCCACAACACCGCCAACCTTTCTCAAAAAATCAAGGGAAGGGTAAGGGCTATCGACGTTACTGATACCCCTCTATTTGATCCTCTGAATTTGCATGCTTTGACCTTCCCTAGATTGCGTTCTTTTCTCCCGTTTTGGGACTATATTACCAACGATAAGTGGGTTCTTAATATTATTTCATCGGGCTACCGCATCGAATTCCATTCTGTTCCCCCTTTGGGCAACTTTAAGTTTCCTCCTTACTCTGTCACTCTTCAAGACGAAATCGCCACTTTAATTGACAAAAGGGCCATTCTTTTGGTTCCAGTACATGATTTCCCTAATGGCTTCTACTCCAAATATTTCACGGTTCCGAAGAAGGACGGAGGCCTCCGCCCAATCCTCGACCTCAGGGAACTTAACACGTACATTCGGCCTCGAAAGTTTCGTATGCTCACCCTTGACACCGTTATTCCCCTTCTTTCGCAGGGAGACTGGTTCGTCCTGATCGATCTCAAGGACGCCTATTTTCATATATCTATCCATCAAGACCACCACAAGTACCTTCGATTTTTTTTCAACAATTTGGCTTACCAATTTTGCTCCCTCCCGTTCGGACTCTCAACAGCTCCGAGAACGTTTACAAAGTGTATGGCACCGGTTGCGGCTTTTCTCCGCCTTCGAGGCATCCACATTTATCCTTATATCGACGATTGGCTCATTGTATCACAAACCCGTCTCGACGCCATAAGAGCTACCCGCGTTACCCTACACACACTGCAAAACCTCGGTCTCCAGGTCAATCATTCCAAGTCTCGCCTCGAACCCTCTCAAGTAACCACCTTCATCGGAGCTCAACTGGACTCCATACACGCCAGAGCCTTCATTCCGCCAGATCGAATCGACAGGATAAACCGTGCCATAACTCCCTTTCGACCTCGGGCCTTAGTATCAGCGCGACACGCTCAACATCTCCTCGGACTGATGTCCTCGACAACGTCAGTAATCCAACATGCGAGACTCAAGCTCAGGTCTCTTCAAACATGGTTCCTGGCACACTTCGATCCGCAAACGGACGACCAATCAAAAAAACTAAGGGTCACACGAGAACTTTCTCGTCAACTCACCTGGTGGACTACACCGTCCAATCTTCTTCTCGGCCGCCCCTTCCGACCTCTTCAACCGACCATCCAAATCACTACGGACGCCAGTCCATACGGATGGGGCGCTCATTGCCTGAAATACAAAATTCATGGACTTTGGACGCGATCAGAATCGAGACTACACATAAACCATCTAGAACTCATGGCGATTATAAAAGCTTTCCACGCGTTCCTACCACTCATCCGCGGCCGAGTTGTACAACTGGCAACAGACAACACTACTGCCCTTTTTTATGTCAACAAACAGGGTGGCACCCACTCTTCCTCCCTCCTCTACCTAACTATCGACTTCTGGGAATGGTGTTGCCAACACCATATTTTTCCAATTGCGGTCCACATCTCCACAGAGGAAAACTATCTGGCCGACCATCTCAGTCGCCTTACATCGAGATCCCACGAATGGTCCCTCAAAACTTCGATCTTCCACCTCCTCTGCCGCAGATGGAACAAACCGGACATCGATGTCTTTGCCTCGAGATCGAACGCAAAATGCAAGACATACTGCACTCGAGCTGGAACCGATGTCGATTCCATAGGGGACGCTTTCATGATCAACTGGACTCGAGGGCTCCTCTATCTTTTCCCCCCGATTCCACTAATACAACGCACTGTAATTCGGATTCGACACTTCCACTCCGACGCGATCCTCGTAGCCCCATGGTGGCCGAGACAACCATGGTTCCCTTACCTCCGGTCGATTTCGACAGACACGTTCCGGCTCCCCCTGCTACCAGATCTCCTGACAATGGACAACGGGATGGTTTATCATCCAGACATCTCGTCCCTCCACTTGACAGCTTGGAGGATACCCCCGCCCTTCGAGCAATCCTAGATCGAGCTCGCAAACCGTCCACAAGACTCCTATATGAAAACAAATGGAAATCCTTCCTTAAATATACGGCAGCGAACAACTTACCTGCATTACCTGTCTCCATCACGACTTTACTTACTTACCTTCTTCACCTCTTCAACCTGGGACTGTCTCTCCCAACTCTACGAGTATACATTGCAGCGATCGTCGCGCACCAGCCCGACGATTCCTCGTCTGCTCGACTTTTTTCTCATCCAGCTGTGAAGAAATTCCTTAAAGGACTTAACAACACCCGCCCTCCCACCCAACGTATTACAACCCAGTGGTCTTTGCAAATTGTTCTCAATGCGCTTATGCGACCTCCCTTTGAACCCATGGCCTCTGTGGACCTCAAATTACTGACCTTGAAGACAGCTTTTTTGGTAGCTATTACTTCGGCTAAGAGAGCTTCTGAACTCGCTGCTCTTAGATCGGACCCTCCATTCATTCAGTTTCACCCTGACAAAGTTACTCTCTACTTTGATGTTTCCTTCCTTCCAAAGGTTGTGACTGACTTCCATAGGAACCAACCAATAGTTTTACCTTCTTTCTTCAAATCTCCATCATCTCCTATAGAACACATGCTCCACAAGATTGATGTTCGTCGATCCTTGGCCTTCTATCTGAATAGAACTAAGGACTTCAGAACCACCAACAGACTATTCGTCTGCTTTTATGGCTCTGCCAAGGGAAGTACAGCTTCCTCTCAATCTATATCCAGATGGATAGTTCAGACTATATCCCTTGCTTATCAATTATCAGGACAACCACCTCCTGACCATGTTACAGCTCACTCTACTAGAGCACTCTCCACGTCAATTGCATTCCAACGTGGAACTGACATTCCTGATATCTGTCGTGCTGCTACCTGGTCCACTCCGTCGACCTTTGTCAAGCACTACCGACTTGATGTACGAGCACGCACTGATGCCGGCTTTGGCAGAGCGGTTTTGGCTTCCTTCCTACCGTGACGTCCCACCTGCCGGTAAGTGATGCTTGCTAGTCACCCATATGTGTGCATTCACAGAGGCCACGATGAAGAAAAGAAGGTTACTTACCTGTAACCGTAGTTCTTCGAGTGGTCCTCTGTGAATTCACACTACCCACCCAGCCTCCCCTCTGTCCGTCACGGTGCCTTAATACTTCTATAACCTTGCCCGGCGGACATATCTTAGGAACTGAGGGGACCGTTGGGTGGGCGGAGCATGTGCCTCATGGGAGATCATACCATAAAATTGTTACTTTAAGCTCTAGAATCTTCCGAGACTGTCAGCGCAGGCGCAGACAATACCCATATGTGTGAATTCACAGAGGACCACTCGAAGAACTACGGTTACAGGTAAGTAACCTTCTTTTTTTGGGGTAGGGCTTATATTACGAGCATCCTGAAAAATCATCCTAGGGCTTATTTTCAGGTTAGATTTTATTTTCGGGGAAACAGGGTATGGTGATTGTTAACCATGTTAATCCTGAGTTTAATGTGTCAGAAGATGCAATGCAGGCATGTCGTGTAGCCCATGGCTTGTATAAACAATGTGGGTGGATCATGTTTCGCCTCACAAGCTATATGGCAGATCAAGCATAATTTCTGAACAAAAACGATTCCTAGGTTTTCCTTTAGAGAGCTTTGAAGGTAACAGAAAAATTCCTTGCACTTATTTATGATTTAGAGGTGGGAAAGGTTGACTAGCTGAGGACAAGGAAGTGTTTTCTCCCCCTTCTTGATCATGGAAAGTGAGTAAAGGGGGATTTTTTTCCTTGCTTAGATGGCATCAATAATAGGAAGAGGTTGAATTGGGCATGTGCTGAGTAGTTTATGTATTTATTTGGTGAGTGGTTGAACAGACAGTAGATCCCCAAGTTCATGTTACAGTACTTACTTACAGGAGACCCACGTATGTCCAGAAAAAGCAACAGAAGCAGTAACATGAACTGTCAGCCATCAAGGTGTCTTGCAGTGTAGATGGAAGTTAGACTTCATGTTGATGGTTGTGGTAATTTCGTTCCTTACCTTGCAGCAGTGGGAATTTTGACCACGGTCATTGTGTAAGATTTACTTTGACATGCCTAGCAGTTGAAAATTTGTTGGGGCATATGATTTAAAACTGCAAGATAAGGGGTAACTTTTTTGTTGTTGTTTAGAGACAAATGTTGCTTTGCTATTTAAGATCACTCAGACTGTTTAGTCAATTCCTAAATAAACACTCAAAACATGTGTAGCTCTGTAAGATAGTTACCATGGATTGCAGAAGAGCCATCAATTAATATAAGGATTGTATGTTATAAAGAGGACCATAACATTTGTAAGCAAATGGAGAATGCATACACAACTTGCATTATCTCATCCCACTTCCCTTGGAGATGGGTCAGTGGCCTTAATATTAATCTGTCATTAAAGGTCAAATCAGTAGTGTTTTGTGTTCTTATATACTTATTTGACAATATCTAGAATATCTTGAAGTGGGATTTTTTTTTAACAGTTATGAATTTGCTAAATAAACGTCCACTGCCTGAAAAATACCATATCCTCCCCAGCTGCCCAGATTTATTTTTCAGAACCAGGAAGCAGTTTGAAGTCTAACAGTGCCATACTGTAGACTAATGAAAGGATCAACATGGGGGGACCCAAGCAAACCCTATGTTTCTTTCTAGATATTCATTCATTTTTAAACGAGTTAGGGATTGTGGTTCAAAGAAAATGTAATAAATAGGTAGCATTAGCTTTACTGATCTTGTGTCACTTCATGAATCTTGGCTGATGACATGTGGATGCATTTTCTACATAAATAGGTGAAATTGTTCATCTTCTGTCTTCACAAGAGAAAAAATATTCAGCCAGTTTTCTTACCAGTTACACTCATCTCTCTTCTGGATTCCCATGTAGCTGTTACTTTTTGCACAGCAGTTGACTGTGTATTTACTTGGAAAGCTCATCATGGCTTCCTGAATTGATACCATCTTGGAAGACTTCTATGTATAGAATTTAGGAAGGAGGGCATATTAATATCACTGTTTACTGAGAAATCATTTCTACAATTTTATTTGCATGCTCAGAGTTAGGTGAAAGAAGTAATGATTAATTAAAAACTTTGTAACAAGTTGCTCAGGCATGAAGAAGAGTTTAAAATTAAGGTCATTTAAAATGCTAGAAGGCTCTAGAATGTATTTTACTGTGTAAGACTTCAGGAATGAGCAAAGTCTTCAAAGTAGGAAGACAAAATTGAGTTATACATGCTTGGATTTGAATCTATTAGGCCATTCCTTTTTTTGCCCACCCCGCCTCTCCCCACCCCTGCCCCACATCTTGTACATTGTGCTTTGGGCAATTAGATAGACAGGTAAGTGGATCCAAGCCACTGTCTTGAAAAAAAGATGTCAAGCAAATTTGGAAATTTGATCTGGTTAACACTAACCACGGCTACTATTGCTATAGCTGTGATGGTCCAGGAATGTGAGGAAAGGTCAAGGGTATCGTAGCCCGCTCCTAATTTTTTTAACTATGGTTAACTGATCATCCATGGTGGCGCTGTGGGTTAAACCGCAGAAGCCTCTGTACTGCAAGGTCAAAGACCAGCCGTCGTAAGATCGAATCCACGCGACGGAGTGAGCTCCCGTTGCTTGTCCCAGCTCCTGCCAACCTAGCAGTTCGAAAGCATGCAAATGCGAGTAGATAAATAGGTACCACCTCGGTGGGAAGGTCACGGCGTTCCGTGTCTAATCGCGCTGGCCACGTGACCACGGAAACTGTCTACAGACAAACGCTGGCTCTACGGCTTGGAAACGGGGATGAGCACCGCGCCCTAGAGTCGGACACGACTGGACTAAATGTCAAGGGGAACCTTTACCTTTAACTGATCATCAGCATTGTACCTGTAGCAGGTGGAACCATATGAATGGTTTAGATTAGAAAGCTGAAATGTCTCTGATTTTTAGTAAGAAAACAGCACTGATCAGCATATTGTAGTAAATGTAGTTGTAACAAGCCTTTCCTATTCTGAAGTGTAAGAAAATAGAAACTGCCTATGGTTGTTCATATAGGACTTTCCTATCTTTCTCTTCCTTTTTTTTCTCTCAGTTAAATGGTGTTGACCCTGTATCCTGTTGAGCTTCTGCTGGATGGAAAGATGTGTCAGGATAGTAATGTGGTACTGTAATGCTTGGGCACGGAGTATAATCTGATGTTACTGTGTTGGTGAGACTTTCTGCTCACTGAAACCAGTAGAATACGTACTGCCTTTTATCATTACATTACTCTTTTCAGTAGCATTTTATATTTTTATATAACTTCTATAACATTATTGTAATGCTATAAAGGTATAGTTTTAAAAGATTTTAGAAACTGTGCTGCCTTTCGTAGAAATAAAAATTAAACAATGAGACCTAAGGATATTCTGGCAATTGTGTGATCTGGTGAAAGTATAGATTCTTTCAGCAGAGTACCCTTGGTTCACAACCATCTCCTGTTGTCAGAGTTTATGTCTCAGTCCAGTTATGTTAAATCATGTAAGTATACAATAAAGTTGCTCAGGAGTCTATATCCCTTTACAGGTAAGATAAAAAATTGAGCACTGTGAAGAAGTTTTCAGAATGAGAGAATATTGACTGATGAACTATAGTGATGAATAGCTAACACTTCTGAGGTACTATGAGCTCAACAACCACCTGAAGGCAGTCCTTGCCTTTATTTTAAACCTTGCGCATGAGAATGGAGCATTTTAGTCCTCCTGGGTCCTGTTTTGTTTCAGAATTTATAAAGAACTAGACCTGTAATGTAAACCTTCTGTGGCATTGTGATTCAAATGGTTCTGAAGAATGTTCCCTGATTTTAGCCATTTGCCATGTACATTTTTTAAGAGAGAGAAAACACCTAAGACCAATAAAATAAAATAAAATCCCAACACATCTGGGTTTTTTTTTGTCCCAGCCAAAATACAAAGGTAGTACATGTTTTGAAATGTTCCTCTTCTTCCTCTTCTTCCTCTTCTTCTTCTTCTTCTTCTTATTTTGGGAAATATGATTCCAAGGAGCAGACGTGATATATTTTGATTATCAATAGATTGGCCCCATTCAGAGAGGGCAGAATGTTGGAATTCTCACTGGGGTCAAAAAGTACAAGAAGTACGAATGAAACCTTAACCACAACCTAAACCACCAGTACATTAAATTTCCCATTGGGGCCAGGAAATATCCCAGAACTCATTCAGTACAAGGTTCTTGTTTTGTTTTGTTTTTGTTTTGTTTTTGTTTTTTAAATCTGAAGCATAGAGAGAGCAAAAGAGAAAAACAGCTCTTCTATTCTGATGAATTATAACCGGAGAAGATTATTAGGTTTTTTTTTGGTAGCCTGAAAACATTCTGTGCCGAGAAGAGATTCATCTTGATAACAAACAAGGCTGTGGAATTGGCTTTAAAATATGAGGAAATTAGGGCAGTCCCAATTTTCAGACTGGGAAATTGTGAACTATGTCGATTGTGTAGCATTTGTTCTCTCTCTCTCTCTGTTTTTAAATCATTTGTTTTTAATTACAACTGTCTGGTGCTTTGGTTTAGAAGAGGGACCACCTAGAAGAGGATGCTTCTCGTGTGTAATCAGTAGGAGCCATTAGACTCTCTAGCTTTATATTCATAACCCAGCCACATTGCCCTGCGTGTGTGTATATATGCTTTTGTATGAATTTCTTGTATATAATGATCAGTATCCTGTAGCTGGTTCCAACTTAAGTAGACCCACTGAAACAGTTTGATTTACACAAGTGTTTACTTAACATTCGGCAGTTGGATCTACTGTGCCTGAGACTTGTGATAAGATACTGGCCAATGTAAGAGGACTCCTGCCAGTTCTGTTTGCTTGAACAGACACTTCTGCAACTGTTAGTAATAGTAACATCTGCCATGGTCAGCGGGAGACATTTCTAAGACTACAAGGGTAAGCTACCTTCTAGTGAACGGAGTATCTGTGGCAGCAGTGTACAAATGCATGGCCTGCTAAGCCAGAGGTCCCCAACCCCCGGTCCGTGGCCCGGTGCTGGGCCTGGGCCGGACCAGGCCGCCGAGACAGACCTCCTGCCCCCCCGCATGTACTCACCCCCGTGCCGCCTGTTTGCGCCTGCACGCGTGCTCCAGCACACCCGTGCGAGCGCCGCGCCGCCATTTGTGCATGCGCACGGGTGGGCGCACCCCATGCGAGCGCCACGCCGCCGTTTGCGCATGTGCATGAGCGCGCGCGCACGCGCAAACGGCGGCGTGGCGCTTGCACAGGGCGCAACTGCCCGTGCGAGAGAGAGCGTGCGCTTGTTCGTGCATGCGCGTGAGCGCGGGGGGTGCCCCGCCTTCCCCAGCCGGTCCACGGACCGAAAAAGGTTGGGGAACGCTGTGCTAAGCCACGTGTGGCCTGCTTTTTGTACTTTGTGGCCTGCCAGCTGTCTGACAGTCTCTGGTTTGTCAGGGAAAAGGGTCTATAAAACACTGTGGCTATCCTATGAATTGGCAATGTTTAAAAGGTCCTGTCATTAACAGCCCTGTTCAGGTTTTCTAAACTAAAGACCACAGCTTCCTTTTTTGAATCAATCTAGTTCATATTTCCTCTGAGAGATTCTGAGAGTTGGAGCCCTCTACTCAAAAAGTAATGTTTCCAAGCTTCAGTACGTACAAGCTGTGTGCAAGGGTGAATTCTGCCCATAGGGGTTCGTATGTGGATAGGGGCTATATAGACAGAATGTTTGGCATAGGGGTTGGGGTCTGCTGCCATAGTCTTACTTCCTGTCCATCTTGTGTTAGCGGTAGGTGCTTTGATCACCTGTAGAGGTTTATTTTTCCTTTCTCAATGAGAAGTTTTGCAAGTATAGTATGTGAACCTTTTTAGCTTTCCTATGCAAGAGCTAGTGTGTTGTTGAAGACAGTTTATTTAACTGCTTGAATGTCATTGGCCCCTCTATCTGTCTTGTTGTTTTTTGCATTGAATGGCTGTTACGTTGTGTTTCTACCAAAGTCTTGTTTTTAATTCTGTGTTTTAATATAGTTAGTTGCCTTGAGTGCCTTTTCAACAAAAAAGGTGGGGCATAAAATTAATCAATCAATAAAAAAACAAACAGGGAGCATTTGGAGGGAAATATAGGTGGAGCTGAGTTGAATTTTCCTTGTGGACCCATATTAATGTAACCTTGTAATTTTGACTTGAGGGTTAAAGATAATAGGTATTTATGTCACTGAGAAATTTGCTGTTGCTTGGCTGATTTTCTGCTTTACTGCATTTACTCTGGTTTCCTCGGATCATTAGAAAGTCTAAGGGCAGTTTGTTGAATCTTACTCCCATAATTCTTTGCCTTAAAGAGCAGTGAGTAGGATAGCCAGACCTCCGTGAAATGTGTTTATGTTGCATCCGAATTCCCTTGGAGAGGTTTGGGCTTTAACACATACCTCTAGTACATTTTGTAAGTGAGGAATCCTATTGAGAACATGTGGGGATGATATATAATTATCCCATGAGTAGGCAGGCTGGGAAAATACAAAAACAACCTTGAGCGAGTAGATGATACTTGAGCTTCAGGATGGCTTTCAAGTGAATTTCTGCTGTAACTGTACTCAGACCTTTTTGCAGTGGTTTTGATTGTACAAAGACATAAGTTGCCAGAACTTATTAGCAGTGGTTTTTCACTGATCTCGTCTAGATTTAAGTGCTGTGTAATACTGAACAGCTATTAATGGCAAGCAACACTATTTACAGCAAGAAGGGAGTCAGTATAGTAACTTTTATTACAGCCGAGGGCCATTTCACACACTTTCATTAAACATGTTGCCATCAAGGCCAACCCCTTCTCCCCCCCCAAAACCCACAACATCCCACATTTGGTTTTGCTGTAAGACAGTTTGTCCCATACTAAAACAAGTGAAGTAAGTTTAAGTGATACAAAATGATCAGTTGTTATGTAAATTCTGCCTTCCTTCTTTCTGAGCCTTGATTGTGCTTTGAAAACCAAGTGTTCTCATCCTTTTTTTAATACCCGTCCTTGTGATATGGTTACAGTTTTTGCCACTGCCTTTGGGAGCTGGGAATAGAATTGCCTCCCTAAAGTCTCTGGACTACAGGAGACCAATTAAAAGCACAGAGTATTAAGAAGGGAAACTGTGTAGAGTTGCAGATTGGCAAAGATCACCATAATTGGGAGAAATAAGGAGTACAGCATCTTGGATCACTGGAGAAGGTTGGCTGTCAATTATTAGAATTCTCTTTATGGTAACTGCTTACATGTCGAGGGAAACATTCCTTTCCTTCTCTGAGTTCTCTATGGATTACAGTGTGGAGTGAATAGAGGTATGTTGCTTTGCATTGGCCGCAGATTATGTCTGCCCCATGCCCTCTGACACATGCCACATCCCTACTTCTGCAGGGGACACCCTCTGACACTGTCTTTCCAGGTTCTTAAAGTGGGATTTGTTTATTTCAGAAACATATTGGCCACCTGTCAAAATGTGCTTTATTCTCCCAGAATGTCACAAAGTATGTGGTGCAATTACCATGTTCTGTAGATGTTTAGGTCTACATAAAAAAATACAATGATGTTTTTGTAGACCTGAAAACCTTTTTTTTTTAAATATTCAGAATCTAAAACAGATCCACCAAGATGAAACCCAAAGGTAATCTAGCTTTTCCTTAAGAAGCACTTTGAAATTTAAAAAGCAGAGATAGTTGTGTTGGCTATAGGAAAAATTAAAAAAATCTGTATTAATACAATACTTCTACGCAGAGGTCATAGTTGGAAGAGGGGAGAGAAACAGGGGAAGGCTGACTTGTTGATGAAGTTATTGTATCTGCATAATCAATCTAAAAATGAATGGGATATGAGTCGTTTTTAAACATTTACACTGAGTTTTAATCCAATAACAACTTCAGATCACACATAGGACTGGGACAGGCAAAGAATATGGACACCCCAAGAACTTTTCTGCAGCTTTGGTCCCCTCTTGGACACATCCCGGAGCAAAATCCATTTCTTCTAGTGAAAAAAAGGAGAATTCTGGAAGCTGCCTGGAGTGTTGAATTTCCTTTCAAATACATTGCAAGGCTTCCCCCACCCCATGGCCCTGTCAGTTTTTAAAGGGAAAAGAAAGCCTTTCTTCAAAATCAGAAGCGAGGGAATTGGTTACATTTAGCTTGGAGGAAGGAAGATGGAAGATGTTTTCTGAGACTCCAGTGGGTAGGTTCTGAATGGTTGACTTGCAATTACAGGAAAGGAGATTTGGATGAAATTTTAGAAAGAACTTTCTGAGAGTAAGAGCTCATTGAGAGTGGAATAGACTGCCTAATGGGATACTGGAGCATCCTTTGCTGGAGGTTCCTAAACTGAGATTGGATTGCTGTCTGATGTTTATTTGTGGATTTCCTGCATGGACAGATTTGAGGGTCCTTTCTAATTCTGAGGGGTCCCTTTTAGTTCTATGATCCTGTGATTTTATGGTGTTAGTCATGAGCAGTTTAATCCTTTACCCCTACCAATCTGCTCACCCACCTACCAGTTTTAAGGAGATCATTGTGGCCTCCAGTGGAAAATCAGCCCTCAGAGCCCTGAGACTTGCTCAGTCCTGCTCCAAGTCCTCTAAAGCCGGGGTCCCCAATCCCTGGTCCGTGGCACAGTACCAGGCCGTGGCCTTGGCAGGACCAGGCTGCGGAGACAGATCTCCTGTCCCCCCATGGATGCATGGATGCACGCCCCCCCATATACATGCACAGACGGCCCCCACGTGCATGCACGGACACCCCACCCACCCACGCACAGATGCCCCCCCACATGCACACACACATGGGTGCCCCACCCACCCACGGACGCACGGACACTCCACCCCCCGCTAAACCGGTCCTTGGTTCGGAAAAGGTTGGGGGCCACTGCTCTAAAGGCCAGTATCAGCACTTTCAATTGAGTATAGGAATCGAGCAGGCAGCCGGAATAGGTGATGCAGAGTTGGTGTGATGTGGTCTGAACATTTGGAATCCAATACAAACAGTTGATGATGATAAACATTAATGTGGATCACCTTGAAGTTAGATGGTGCCCCTTCAGGATAAAGGAGAAGCATTTTGACTATTAAACATTCCACTAAACTCATTTTATCCTCAACATTTGTACAATAGAGGGAGTATGTTGTATTCTTGGTCTCTCACTCCCAGGTCAGTGAGCCACAAGCAGGCCTGGTCAGTGGCCCATAAGTATGGCCCCTCACATAGAATCCTTTGAAAAGTGTAAAGGTTCCATGCTAGACTAGTCAAGATGGGCACGAACTGCCAGTTCAGTGGTTCGTGTCGGTTTGTCTGCTGGTCTAACAGGTGTGTGGTTCCGAGCTCTGCCACCTCCAGCAGGCACCCATTCAGAGGCAGCACCTGGAGGAAGTGGGGCAGAGAAGCCGGGGCACTGCCTCTGAGTGGGTGTCCTCCAGAGGAGGCTCGGCTCGGAACCGCGGAACACGAGTTGGACCAATAGACAAACCGGCACGAACTGCCAAACTGGTTGTTCATGCCCATCTCTATAGGCTAGTTGTAGTGGAATGTGCTCCCTGTAGTAGGAGGCATGGAGACCATTGTCCAGTCACTACTATACAGCTACAAGATGCTTTTTTCTTTCTTTTTACATACCACTGTGAGATAAACCAATCCTTCCCCAAACAGAATATTTCTAGGTGTTTTGAACTACAGTTCCAGTCATCCACAGCCAGTATGGAGAAGGGTCAGAAATTATGAGGGTTATAATTCAAAATATCTGGAGGGTCCTATTTTAAAGGCTCTGTAAAATATTTTATGTTATAGCGTAGTAGAAGGCACATGTAGATTGTTTTACTTGCTTGTCTTAGTGACAAAGTACACATTTGGTCATGTTAGCATCTGTACATAGGATGCCACTATGGTGCTATCGTTAAAAGTGTAAGTGGCAAAACCTCAGCTATTTGACTGACTTTGAGTCTGGCTCCTTTTTAATAAAGTCTGGAGCCAAACGATATTGTGTAGTTTTAACTGTATAGCATTTCAAAGCAAAGCATGCTGCTTATATACTGCTTCATAGTGCTTAAAGCACTCTTTGAGGGGGTGGTTACAATTTAATTATGCAGGCTATACATTGCCCGCCCTTCAGCAAGCTGAGTACTCAATTTACCAACCTTGGAAGGATGGAAGGCTGAGTCAACCTTGAGCCAGCTACCTGAATCTGCTGGGATTGAACACAGGCCGTGCGCAGAGTTTTTGACTACAATATTGTAGTTTAACCACTGCACCGCAATTCTCAGTGGTTTCAGCAAGTTTTTCATTATTTATATATAGTTTACTTTTTGTTTGCACTTGCTCTGAGCTGCTGGATTAAGGATGGCTAGATTTAATAGATTTGGGCTGAATATCATGAAAAACTTCTTAACTGTTAGAGCAGTGCAACAGTAGAACCAATTAGCTCAGGAGGTGGGTAACACTCTGGAGGCATGCAAGAGAAAATTGGACAACCATCTGTCAGATCTGCTTTGATCTGGATTCCTGCATTGAGCAGGGGATTGGACCCGATGGTCTTATAGGCCCCTTCCAACTCAATTATTGTATGACTCTAAATACACCACTGATAAAAAATGATGTACCTCATAATAAAGGATGTTAGTTGCTTTCTTCTCTAAAACCTCATGATTGCCTTATTAATGGCCAGTTTCCATATACTCACTGTTGTCTGCAGTCACTTTGTCTTTTTTTTGTTCTCAGTTCTGAATTAAAGCTTTTGGAAGAAGCTGCAATCTCAGTCTGCAAGTCTTTAGGTAAGAGACCATTTTGATGTTGATATTTATTTCTGTGTTCTTCGTATAGTCAACTTTCTTAGTAAATTATACTGCTCAAACCTTTGTCTCTAAGATGCATGTAATGTCTCCCATCTGTGCTGTGTACATGGATCTTAAAAGCCAGTCTTTATTCCCAGGGCTTGATGTAGACATATTGTACCCGCATGTGCTGTTTGAACATAGAGTTTTCACAGGTTTTTGCTTTATTTTGCAGGCTGTCACAGGAAGTGGCTTGGTCACAGCTATATTAAGTTGTAGTAGAACAGGTTGTTTTTTTCATCCAAAAAAAGATTTTAAAGCATTTTTTCAAAACATAATATGTGTAGGAAGTGAAAGCAGAGATGGAATATGAAATAGATCTGGAATCTGTGTTAGTTGCCTCTTCAAAGTACTAAATTTGAATTTCAATTTGAATGTAATAACCATTTTATGGATTCAGACTAAGACATACCACCTCTGAACCAAATAGTTTATTTTAATGTTCATTATTAATTTTCATATTTCTGCTCTGCCATGCTATAAGGCTCCACGTATCTCTTGTATTGTCCTGGAATATAGGCTTTGTTCAGCCGTCAGAACAAGTAACTGCTGATAGACTTACCTTCCATTAATTTTGCCTAATCCTTTGTTAAAGCCATCTGAGAGGGGAGAATGGGATGTTTTGGTTGGCATAAGGTTATTGCCCTGAGTGACAAATTCATGTTGAATTCCATGACCTTATTTAGAACAGGTAATCTGGCTATGTTGTGACATCTTTATCCTATGCACTTTCATTTCTGCACCATTGGCAGTCACTAAAAGCCTGAAAAAATGCACAAAATATCGCACCCAATGTCAGATTTTCACCATGTGGCGTGTAGGGGTGGGGAGCAATGTTACCTGAACTGACTTTTATCCTTTTTGCAAGGCTGTTCCAAGCCCTTATGATAGGAAGTAGAGAAGGGCATGAACCGCTGTTTGGTGGTTCAGCCCAGTTCAGTGCAGCGCCCGTGCAGGTATTCCACAGGTGCCACACTTCCCTCTCCCGCCTCCTCGACATGATCGCCCACTAGCCACCAGCAGCGTGCTTCTCTCTTCTGCCTCCTCCATGTGATTGTCCACTCACTGCCAGTGGCGCAGGCTTTCCTACCCTGCCTCCTCATCTGAGTGGTCAGTTGTCAGAGGAGGGAAGCCCGTGCTGCTGCCAGTGAGCGAGCAATTGCGCGGAGGAAGTGTGGGAGGAAGCATGCTGCTACAAGTGAGTGGGTGATCACATGGAGGAGGGAAGCACATGGTACCTGCAGAACATCTGTGCCAGCGCCAGGCCAAATTGCTGAACCGTAGTTCGTGCCCATCTCTACAGGTTTTTTTGAACTGGGCTTATTTGTTTGTAGGTGTTCTTACGATCCTAGTTTTTATAGATGAGACTCTGCGGGATCTGAAATCATGTGTATTCCTTTCTTCCTCCTAGTGGAGAACAATCCGCGGACAGGGAATCTTGCAGCATTAATTAAAGTCTTCCTTTCAAGAACCAAAGAGTTAAAAATTTCAGCAGAATGTCAAAAGTAAGTAAATTGTGTTAGTAAGTAAGCTTTGCTGACTGTTTTGGTCTAAGAAAATATTATCTGTTGCCACTACGGCTGCAAGGTGCATAGCCAACTGTAACTCTGGTTTTAAACATTTCTGATAAATCTGTGAAACTGTGTGCTGGCAAATGCCTGGGAGCTGTTTGTATCTCCCCTAACCTTAGAGTCTATCCAGACTGGCCATTTTGGGTTTTGGGGGTGGATTGGGCTACAAAGATTCTGGTGAGGTGGGGGCAGCGATGTGCCTTTGGGCGTGCTTCTCCCATCTCCATAGCAAATGACCCCTTGTAGCCAATCAACTGTCAAGGTACAAAGAACAAATAAGGAGGGGAAAGGAAAAGAAAAGATAGAAAGGGAGGGATGGGGAGAAAAAAGGTCTAGGACAAGAAAGAAGCAAAAGGGGAGAGTAAAGAGGAAGCTGTTCGGAGAGAGAAGGAAATGGCATTTGATAGAAGCGAAGAGGAGGGAATTACGGCCCAGAGAAGACAACGACTATAGAAACAGCAGGTTATACTACTGGGAGAGAAGGAGGACGGATGGACGGGAGAGGAAATTGAAAAGATAGGAAGATTTGGGAAAGAAAGGACGAAAGAGAAATCAGAGGAAGAGACAAGGGAAGGGCAAGCAGGAAGGCAGAGTGCAGGGAGCAAAGCCGTGAGACGCACAGGAGAAGGGCCAAGGGAGCAGTCCCTCATCGCTGCTGGCCTGAGGTCACTGGCACTCTCTCCGCCTCTCACCCACTTGAAGCATGTCTCCAGCAGGGAGCCCCTCAGGGACGGCAGGGACTCCTGGAGCCAGTCAAGGAGCAGGGGGCCCTTCCCCTGATGGTCTGTGCGCCAAAAAGAATGCATGCCCTACCACTGGGCCAGAAAAGTGTGGGACAGTTTATAAAGGAGAAGGATGGCTTGATCTGAAGTAGAAACACCAGTGGACGTGGGCTTCCCCTCCCCCCCCCCCGAGCCAAGCCGTGTCCTCAGTGAGGTGTATATCATATAAATATGCCAGGTGGGCAGACCCTAGCGAGCCCTGGCTCAGACATGTTGATTCTGAATTTTGCTTTCTGTTAATTACGATCAGCAATTCATACTAACAGATCTATATCCCATCAAGTGACATCACTAGTTGAAAAGGTCAGGTGGTAGTCTTGTCTTGCGTAAGTGGCCTATGATGCTACTTTTTGTTTTTATTGGTGCCTGTCTGGTTCAGTCTGCCGGCAGAGCCCAAGAAGGTGTCAGCAAGCCATCCTGCTTCATAAATGAGTGCAACCTTATATCTTACATTCAATAAAACATTGTGAATGTTTCAAAATTCTAGGGATGAGGTATAATAGTGTTGGAAATTAGTGATGTCTTAACAGGCTTTGCTGCTTGTACTCAGTTACACAACAAATATTTGCTTATGTAAGTTTGTATTAATCTCTTAATGCATGGCAGTGCTGTCCCATTTATTTGCTGAGGGTGGAAAGGGGAGACAGTTAAAAAAAAAAAAAAGGTGCCCTAGTCCTTTTTTTCTGTTTTTGCAACCTGTGACTCAAAATTCCTTAGAGCTTAGAATTGTTTAAGATAATGATTTAGCAATTATTTTATGCATGTTTTTTCAGTTAAAATGTAACTATTGCTCCTAATGTTGTACTACCAGCTGTCTGGTTTGTAAAATAAACATTTGTTTTTCAGCTTAAGTGATTACATTTAGGAGTATTTACAAACCAGCTTGATGAAGCTTTGCAGTTAAACCTCAATTTGATTTAAATCCAGAGCATTATCTCTAGAATACATTGCTTTCGGATAGGATAGAAAATGTAGCGGTCCTCTTCCCCCATCCCCCCACCCCCAGCAGAAATTCTTTTTGGTTGCAAAATACGTAGTGCTTTATTTTGGCATGCATATAAGCTAATAGTTGCAGAGATTGCTTTTTAGATGTACCTTCATCTTTTGAGGGGAAAGGAATAGATGTCCTTAGTGATTTTAACCAAAAAAAGCTTTTAGCTGACATGGAAAGAGAACTTGAGGCTGAGTATGCAGGTTTCCTTAATAAAATGATGGTTCTTAGTGATCATGTAAATTCAAATGCAAGTGATATTTTTACTGAACCACTAAAAAAAATCACACAAATTGCAAGCTTCACACATTCTCTATGCAAATTCAAGTATATCATTTTTGGGAAAAAATAAACAGCCTTTGCTTTTTAATTTTGCTTGCATTCCTTTGGGTCCACACAGGATGCTGGTTTTCATGCCCCTGGCCATCTCCAGGAGCACCTGTAGGCTTGCTCTAATGTACATCTATCTAAGTGCAGTTCTTTCCCAGTGTTTGACAGGTGTACATGTCACTGAAACTTCTGTTTCTCTTCTAGCCACCTCTTTATCTGGCAGGCTCACAATGCACTGTTTATTATTTGCTGCCTACTCAAAGTGTTGATCTGTCAGATGTCAGAAGAGGAGCTGCAGCTTCATTTTACCTATGAGGAAAGAGCGCCAGGCTCCTATGGTAAATATTGAACAATACTAAGAGCAGTATCAGACTTAGTTCATTAACCACTGTATTCCATCAAGTGCCACAGTTTTGTGTTTCTCGATTCAGTTTATGTGTGGTGATTCTTGATAATGATCCTCTGTTACTCATAATGCAAATATACATACTCTAATAGCAAATTACATCTCAGAGTGTTGATCCATATGTAGTCAAAGTGTGATCATCCGTGTGTAAGAAGGTTATGCTGCTGTGTTTGGGAAACCCTATGTTGTGCAGAAGTTGTTGTCTTTCCCCACAAGAAAAACATTGTAAGGGGAATCATCCAAACCTAGTCCAGTGTGGAGTAAGCAGGCTCAATGGGCATGGAATGCTAATTAACACTAGATAGGTCAGTGGGGGAACTGGCAATGGAGTTAAATAACAGCAGTCATCATTGCTGTGTTTTGCTACACAGCTCATTGTCATGGCAGGGCAAACGCATATGGATTTTTATGTCCCATTTACTTTGATTTTTATTTCATTTTTCTGCAGAATGGATGGGAAGCCTTTGGCTCTCCAAATGTTAATGAACTGCAGCTCATGTAATCTCTTGCATGAGCCGCGGTTGGTCAGGCTGGCTGGGATCAGCAGAAATTAAGAGTTCAACAACATCTGGAGGGGTTGGACATTCCTCATTCTGCCTTGTTCTATGGTATAATGCTGTGTATGAGAGAGAGAGAGAGAGAGAGAATATGGGAATAGTGGGGGAATGCAGTGGTGCAGAGATAGAAACTTGCTTTAAGGCGGCTTCTAGGATCATGACTGTATCCTAGTAGGGCAAAATAAAAATGGATGTGATATGGTTTCTGTACAGTGCTGGTCAGAATTGTCGCAACGAAGTGCTGCTTCGTACAGTACCCGATTAACTTGCTGCCATAAAAAATGGAATTGTGGAATTTGCAGCCACAAAATGTGGTAATGGGTAGCCACTACTGGATTAAGGCTAGCCCAGATGGGAAAAAGTACTATAGCAAATGGGTATGGGCAGGCACAGTTTGTCTCAAATAGGAACAGGGCTTATTGGTATTGATATCTATATTTCAGTGCATAAGCCAGGTCTTTGAAAATTGCATCTCTAGGTCCTTTAAAATTCCTTCCTCACTGCAGCTTTGCCTCTGAACTTTTTTCTTGCTTTTTTTTCTTAGAAGTATTGATTTTCTTTACGGATTAATCTGATAATTTGTTTTTATTTTGATGATTTGTTTTGCTTGTTTTGTTAATAGAGTATTACTTTGTTTATATTCTTTTGATGTAAACCGCCCAGAGTAGTGCCCAGCACAAATCGGTTGGTATACAACTTATGAAATAAATAATTTTTAAAAGTCAAATTAAAAACCACTTAAAGACTTCTTGACTGGGGACCTCTGATATGGAAACCAACAGTGCAAAGGAAGCACTGTATCATTAAGCCGTGCCTGCCTCCCCCCCCCCCCCCCCCCCCGGCAACAAAGCTCAGTTCAAAATAATATAACCCGTCCAAGGAGACCAGAGTAGCAGAGGAGGTGGGGAGGAAAGGCATGCATCTGATGAAATTGAGCCTTGGTTTATCTGGGCAGGAGGAAAAATAACCAAAAGCACAAGACTGACCCAAGTGCTTTTGTCTCTGTATGGACAAGCATTAGGCTTTTAGAAGAGGATTAGCAAAACCAGTGGAGAAGATGGGCTATCAGTGGCTGTTAGTTATGGCATTGAGAAGGTTATCTACAGGAGGATATTGCATTTGTCCTTAAAGATTTATACTGGTTCTCACTTAGTGGGAGCAGCTTGAGGTCCTTGTTTTCACTTTATAAGCCATAAAATTGCCTATTTTTAATGGTTTTAATGTTTTTAAAGTTTTAATATTGTTGTACGCCGCTCAGAGACCATTGGTAATGGCGCGGCTAAAAAAAATCTTGTAAATAAATAAATAAATAAATAAAAAGCTTGACACCAAGGATTTGAAAGACAGGTGCTTCCATAATTACCTGTCTTAACAGCTGAGGTTACCATCAGAGGCCTTTTTTGGGTGTCTCTGTTTTCAGAGATTTGGTTGATGGCTACAAAATGAAGGCTGTTTCTGTGGCTGCACTCCAGTTTGTGGATCCCTGTATTGAGAGAAATCTATCTGCCTGGTGGATTTAAGAAAAAAGACATGCAAGCAGAACATTGGAAACAAATTCTTACCTCAAGCAAGAAAATGTCAGTTCTTGTATTGTTTCCTTAGAGCAGTGGTTCCCAACCTTGGGTCCCCAGATGTTCCTGGACTAAAACTGCCAGAAACTTTCACCACCACGATCTGCTGACCAGGATTTCTGGGAGTTGCAGTCCAAGAACATCTGGGGACCCAAGATTGGGAACCACTGCCTTAGAGACTGACCCTTTTTAAAATCTCTGCAGCTCCCTAACCATCTCCCAGAGCTTTGAAAAGTTACTTTCTACCTCAGCTCCCAGAACCTGCCAGGGCATCATGGCTAGTTGTAACCAAAAAAAGTAACTTAGATAAGGTTTTCTCTCATGGCTTCTAGTGCAGGTAATATCACAACTCTCTGTCTTCTCCTCCCCACCTTAAAGTCATAATGATTTTTCTGTGCCCTACCCACTAGTTCCATTCCAAAGGCAGAGGAGAGAGGTGGGGCATTAAATCAGTCTCAATCATTGAGGGACGTTCACTATTTATTTATTTTTTTTGTCCCTGGCAGGCAGTCTTAGAGATAGTCCATTCCCTGATAATCAAGACAACAGAACTTTTCAACAGCATGTTGGTGGAAGAAATTGTCACTTGATTGCGCTCTCTCTCTCTCTCTCTCTCTCTCCCTCTGTGTGTGTGTGTGTGTGTGTGTGTGTGTGTGTGTGGTCTTGTTGTTTGGAGCAGGAAGCCAGGAAATTGGAGTTCCTCCTTGGTGTGCTCTTTGCTTCACTGTGATCTTCTGCCAGCTGATTGTTTCCTGCTTTCCTTTACCCCTCTATAAAGTTTGGATAATTTCCTCATTTGGGATGTAGTGAGACTTGGATAATGATGGCACATAACGTTTCTTTAATGCCAGGACATAATTCTACAGAGTCATCTGTTGAAAAAAAAAAATCTCTTTTAAACTTATATAAACCCGATTGACACGTCACCAAGTAAATATAATGGAATGAAGGGGGGGGGGGGGGAGAGAACCCTGTTGCCTTTGGACCCTGCAAAGCACTCAAATGAAAGCAATTACAATTTAAGGCCTTTTCCTTTAATGACTGCATCTGAGTGGAAAACACTCCCAGCTTATTTTTTCAGCTGTTTGCAATGCTGACAGTAATTTAGTGAGGAAATGCTACATTGAAAGAATTGCTAATTGTGTCTCAGTTGGCTAGTTGTGCCCATTCACGTGACTTTACTGGGTAGTCTTTAACTTCCCGAGCCCCTGGATTTGCCTTTAACCTCAAATTGAAAAGTGCAGTCCATATAATTTTGCATGGCATTATATTCCTTTTCTCTCTCCCATCCCTCTGTACTTTTCTTCCCTCTTGCTACACAGTTTTCTTCATCTTACAGAAACTTTAGCAAGGATAACCGTCTTAAGGAAATGTCATAGCTGCTGCCCATCTTTGGCTTGGTCATGACTCAGTTTTGGATCATGACCACCAGCTCAAGATCTCATAATGCTGCTACATACAGATGAAGGCTAGTCCTTCTATTACGCAGAACAACATATCTGTCTCAGCATTGGGTGCTGGGAGATGGGCAGGAGAGGAATGACCAGCACCCCAGCATTTTCTCCTGAGCTCCCCAACCATTTACGTCAGCTGAAAGATAGACCTCTCTAGGCCATGTTGACTGTTCTTCTCCCCGTAAGCTAGCCTAGTGCCCTGGAAGTGGTGATGTTCTGTTGCAAAAATCAACTTCTGTACATGAAACAGCCTTTTGTCTCAGGCAGCAAAATGCCTTGGACAGGCCCTGCTGTTTATGCAACTCCCATTAAATAGTTTTTTGTGAAACACATATGTAAGGCTCCCAGATACCAACTCTTATTTCCCCATTGTTCGTCCAAACCTGTTGCATAATGCGATTGCTCTTTCTCTTGAGTTTCTGGTGATGCAATATCAAGCATGGCTGATTATTGTACCTGGTAAAACATCCTGGGGATCCTTCCATGCAACTTTTCTTCTCTTCTATCTCAGTGGCTTTCAAGCGTTTTCTATAGTGAGACTATTTCTGTTAGCAAATGTTCCCAAATCTGGATTTTCTCTGTGAAAGGGGGGCGGAGTATAATTGCTAATATTTACTTCCACTCCAGCCATAGTGTTTATCTTTATTTTCTTTCAGAAACAGAGCATGAAGATCTTATGGAAGAGTTGCTATGCTGCCTCATTCAGCTGATTGTTGAGATTCCTCTTCTGTAAGTAGAAGTGATGCACCTTATAAGATTTGTGTTTCAACTAATATCTGAAGGGGTGTAATCATTATTATTCCAGAAACTCCATAGTAATAGAAGATATTAGACACAATTTTGCCATTTTTTTTATAATGATCAGCCAAAAGACAAAATTTAAATGGTATTTCCAGTGAACCAACTAACGTTTGAAAGGTAAGCACAGTGTCTTGAATATTTGAGTAGGCGTTCAAAATAATAATATTTTTTTTAAAAGATAAGAGATCGTTGACATCCATCTGGGATGCTGAGTGTTCTATGAACCAAAGCAGTAGGAGGACTTTAAACACAATTTGTATTCTCTTCAGGGCCGTGACTTGGCTCTCTTTCCTGATATTATTGTGGGAAATGTTATTTACATGGAACTAAACTGCAGTCTATTGTTACTTCAGGGGTGGGTTTTATGAAATTAGAGCAGGAGTAACCATCATTTTTTCCCAAGCAAGGAATCTCCAGGTAATGTGTCAGGAACTGCTTGCTAACACCGGCTGGCCATAACCAGTGGTGAGTGGGGCCAGAGCTTCCCTTGGCACAGCTATCCTTGCGTTAAGATTATCAGCACTCTATCCTGTTTCTCTTTTATTCTTATGAGAATTGGCGGGTCGGAGGAGCCTAGTGGAAGGCTGCTGATCTTAAGAGCAAGTGACCAGAGTGGTGGTTTTTATGCTAATACCCTGTTTCCCCGAAAATAAGACCTAACCTGAAAATAAGCCCTAGTATGATTTTTCAGGATGCTCGTAATATAAGCCCTACCCCAAAAATAAGCCCCAGTTATGTGAAACCCCGCCCTCCACCATTGTGCAGCAACCAGAAGAAGATGACATGACTGTTTTTGAATAAATGTAGATTGTTGTACATGAAAAAAAATAAAACATCCCCTGAAAATAAGCCCTAATGCGACCCTGTCTTATTTTCGGGGAAGCACGGTAGTTGGTATCTAGCTGCTGTGCTTCCAGGAAATGAGCAAGGGTGTAGGCAAGTGTATGTGTGAACTCTCAGACCTGACAGCAGTTTAGAGGGTAGAGCATCTTTCCAAAAGGCAGTACAGCATTCTGATTGCCACAATCCAAGGTTGGACCTCCCAAATATATCTACTCGCCAGACCCTCTTTATCATTTGCTTTAGGGCAACTCTAGACTCACAAAGAGAGTATGGCTTAATAAGAAGCTGACGGCATATACCAAGATCCAGGTCTATAGAGCCTGTGTCCTGAGTACACTCCTGTACTGCAGTGAGTCCTGGACCCTTTGTGCACGGCAGGAGAGGAAGCTGAACACGTTCCATATGCATTGTCTCCAACGCATTTTTGGTATCACCTGGCAGGACAAAGTTCCAAATAGAGTAGTCCTAGAACGAGCTGGAATTGTTAGCATGTATACATTACTGAAACAGCGACGTCTACGTTGGCTTGGGCATGTCATGAAAATGGCTGACGGTTGGATTCCAAAAGATCTCCTGTATGGAGAATTAGTGCAGGGAAAGCGCCCCAGAGGGAGACCACAGCTGCGATACAAGGACATCTGCAAGCGGGATCTGAAGGCCTTAGGAATGGACCTCAACAGATGGGAAACCTTGACATCTGAGCGTTCAGCCTGGAGGCAGGCGGTGCATCATGGCCTCTTCCATTTTGAAGAGACACTTGTCCAGCAGGCCAAGGCAAAGAGGGAGCTGGACAGGGGACAGATTGTATTTGTCTTTAGTGTGGAAGGGATTGTCACTCTCGAATTGGCCTTCTCAGCCACACTAGACGCTGTTCCAAGTCCTCTATTCAGAGCACGTTACCATAGTCTCTCGAGACTAAAAGATGCCTAATCTAAAGGGCAACTGATAATGGTTGTTGCTCACATGGGAAATTTTCACCAGCATGTGTGTAAAATAAGTTTACCGGTTGCCATTTCTGAACCAGAGAATAAAAGTGATTGCCCTAACGGAGGATTTCTGGTGCAGGAAATTATTTGGAAGTATTTACAGAGCTGCCTGTCATAATCAGACTATAGTTCACATGTCTGCTCAGCCATGATCCACATCCTTTCCCTCTCCAGCCATGCACTTGTGCTCCAGAAGTACAACATTGAACTTTATTTCATTGCTTGGCGCATATTAAAAAAAAAGTCTTCCAGAAACATGTCTACAGAGTCACCTTAAAAAAAAAAGTACAGATGTATATCCTTATCGTATAATATTATTTACAGTTTAATTTGCTGATTTCTGAGAAAGAAGGAGAAAGTCCATGTATGAGGGAGGGAAGTAATGAAAACAATTTGTATCTTTGGTTTATAGTGTGTAGGTGTGCCTGACAAATTTCATTTGAATTTTTCTTTTGCTTTTCCCAGAGTGTATAACAAAAATAAAAATAAAAGACTTGTGGTGCTTTAAAGACTAACAGATTCATTTCAGTGTGAACCTTCATGGATTACAGTACACCTTGGGTGCAACTGTTTGGTTAAGACCATTGCTTGCAAATTCTTTTGTTAGGTTTCATAGTTCCTTTTGGAATTTGACAGGTGAGGCCCATGCCATGTAAAATGTGGTGATGCTGGATAGTTGTTGTTTTGACTTACATACTGCCCTATAGTGCTAGCACTTTCTCTGGGTGGTTTACAATGTAATTATATAAGAAATGAGCTGGGTACTCATTTTGCTGACCACAGAAAGATTGAAAGCTGAGTCAGCTCTGAGCTGGTTACCTGAATCTGTTGGGATTGAACTCAGATCATGAGCAAAGGCTTGACTGTAGTACTGCAGTTTAACCACTGTGCCACGGGGCTCGCTGTAATTGTATCTCAGCCTCCTGTATGTCGTCCAATTTGTCAGTCCTAGCAGGTGTTCCTGTTTTCTGTTACTCTCTGGTGATGATGATGATGATGATGATGAGATTGTTTCTATAGCAGACTATGGCATTGCACTTTATCTGGCTAAGACTGTATTGTGTCCTTTGCTGATTATTTCAGCCTGGGCGTGGTAGCAGTCGTAGAAGCACCCGATGCACAAATCTGATGTAGATCTAATCAATAATCTACAAATAGTCTGTAGTATTTGTAACTTTTAATGTAGATAAGGTAAATGCTTAAGTGGATGGGAGCATGCTCTGTCCAGTTGAGGTTGCATGGTAAAACATGTCTCTTGCTGATTATCTCAGCCTGGGTGCAGTGGTGGAAATGCTTAAGGTAAAAATTTCATTCCTCGTTCTGTCTCTCAGCAGGAGTACATTTAGAGTTCTTCTTTCTGTAGCACTAAGCGGAGAGTGGCTAAGTCCTGGAGTCCTCTTTGTCATGTTCTTCATGTGCCATGCAATGGCAAGTGAAATAAATAAGGTGCCACAACTCTTGCTTATATTTTTGTTATACACGGTGAAACAAACTAAAACGGCCACATAACTGCATCCCCCAGATTAGCTGAAGTTCATGCTTCTCTCTTGGAGCCTTTTTTTATGTTTTACATGGCTGATATCTCATTCACTTGGAAGTTAGACAGCCATTTAGCATCCTGATAAAGGCACAGCTGTTTTCTTTGGAACTCTTACTCTCATGAAACATGGTTCTGTCATCGTTACAGTAATTTTAGGGCCATTGCTGTCTAACGAACTTGCAGCATGATTTAAAGAAGTCATTCTGATTATGCAAAGAGGCATTGTTGGTACTTCCTGAAACAGTGATACTTCTGTCTGGAGCAGATTAGAGGAAATGGTGAAAGGTGAAAGGGCTGAGTAATATAGGCACTTTCATAAATCATTGTCTTTGTTGGAAGGCAGCATGGAGACAAGCGATAGCCAGTTACTCCATCTGAAAACAGTCTGCACCCACAGTCAACCCCTATAAAAATCAATTGCCAAGATCCAGAATTCCATGGAAAAGTTCCACAAAGTTTTACGTGTGTCTTTCTTGAACAGTAGTGATTTTATCTCCTCAAACAGTGCTACATAGCAAGAGATCTTTGGGGGGGGGGGGAATCAGAAGCAATTTGTCATGTGGAATGGAGGGACAGTTATTTACAGAATGACCAAGGGCTCCATCTCTTCTTTTATAAACTAGGATGAGTAGGGGAAGAGGAGCAGGAAAGATTTTTGTATAAGACCTTAGGCTGAAATTAGAACTCTGTGTGGTGTAGTGGATAGAGTGATGGCCTAGGACCCATGAGGCCTGGGTTTGAATCCCCGCTTTGCCTTGGAAACTCCCTGAGGGTGTGGAACTGGTAAAAGCCACCCCTTAAATATATCACTCAGTGATGTAGCATGAAGGAAACAGAGGGGCGGTCACCCCGAGTGGAAAAATTTTAGGGGGCCCACCATGCTGCTGCAACTGTTCCTCGCACTCCTCTCTCTCCCTCCGGCCACTCTGATTCTTAGCTGTCAGGGGTGCAGGCCAGCCACCACCAGCACGGTCCTCGAGTGGCTCCACTACTGCTTCATGGCACCACCCCGGGTACTTCTCCTGCCCCGCCCCCTGTGCCCCATCTCACCCACACATTGTGTCACAAAGCCAGCACGTGACCAGCACGCCGCAATCCTTGCCTTGCCCCAAGTGCTGGCCACCGAGCTACGCCACTGATCTCAGTTATCTTGAAAGCCCTATTAGGGTTGCTATATGTTGGTTCCAACTTGATGGTACATAACAACAACAACAATAATTAAATTAGTGGTATGGGTTGTATATCTTGTGATAACCTTTTTCTCTATAGAGTTTGCATAGAAAAGAATATTTATTAAACAAGAGTAAAAATAAGCTCTTTCTATGAATGATGTTCATGGAAAGTAACTTGCCAGGGAGATGGCCCTTTGGGTTATAAGCGGGATTAAGGTGACTGGATGAGAAATTTGCTGTATATGTGTACATGTGTGTTCAATAAACTGCAGTCACCAGAAATGACATATGTATATTCTAGGACTTATCAAGCAATTCATCATATTACATCTGAATTTCTTGTTCAAGTCAATGACTTTGACAGAGAACTTTTTTTTTGTCAAGACGACAAGGTGTATCTTGACCAAAAAAAAGAGTTCTCTATCAAAATTTCCAACTTTTTAATTTCATTTATGTGTGATTAAACTCTTTAAAATGTAGTACTTCTTTATTAAATGTCATTGGTATTTCTAAATATGCGTGAAATATTTTAAGGGACCATAGAGGCTTTTATTTGGCTTATTGCTTATGTCCCCTGCCATCTCAGTATGTAGGTAGGTATATTTAAATATTTCACTTTAACCAGCCAGAATTATAGATTTTAAAAAAAAAACAAAACCAGAATAGGCTGCTCAGCATTTTAAATTCTTTTACTGTGCTCAGGTACTGGAAAGTGGACATGTATCAAAATAAATCAACACTCCTAGCTCAGAAGTGGGCATGTATATATCTATACATGCCCACTTTCCAGTACCTAAACCCAATAAAATAATTTAAAATGCTGAGCCACTAGAGATTTTTTTTAAAAAAGTAAAACCACTTTTATAAGACAAAAATGGGGTAGAGTCACAGGTGTGACCTTCTGAGTTCCAGAGATGGACACATGTGATCTCCCCCGACCTCTGTAGATCGCCCACTCCTGCCCTAGCTTTTGCTACAGTAACTTTGCCTGCACCCATGTCCAGGTTAATGGGCATCTGTTGACTCCCACCTCCCCAATTCTTGCCATCAACTCCTTCTTCTTTAAAAAGATATTTGACAAAAGCTTATAGCAGAACTCAATCCTAAAGCTAAAGACTTGTAGGAGAAACTTTTCATTTAGGATAGTTTAACGAATCTCATTTCACATCACTAATTTCTGTTTTTACGGAGCAATGTGAATGTGGATAGGGATGGGAAATGGACATATTGAGTGTCTGAGGTTTGTCCAAACACCATGGAATGACTCATAAACAAGAGATCATAATTCCCTGTTGTGGCCTCTAAATGCACTCCCTTCCGTTCTGTGGAGGTGGGAGAATTAGCAAGGAGCATTTCCTGTTCTTTCCATTAAGAGGAGAATGGCAGGTCACTATTGGACGTTTGCTTTCAATTACATTTTAAAAGTAAATTGGGAAGTTTCCCAAGCATTGCTTGATGGCCGTAACTAGTGTATTTCTTTCATGCATGTTTGCCATTAGTGGGTGTTAATTTCAGGAGTTGTGCCAGGAGGAAAGATTGTGTTCCCATTGAGCTCTTGTATTTGTACCTTGGGACCGATAACTAGATATTCAGCTCTGCTTTTCAGCGTTCTAGATGGACCTATCTTCTTTAGCGACTTCTCTTTCACCTTTCTGGTGGACCCTCAGGAAGTATGGCAATCAAACCCTGTTCCTTTATTATTTGAAATTTGCAGCCCGTTCTGGCAATGTTCCTAAACTACTGAACTTTAAACCCTTACTGCTTCCAGAGAAATGAATTTCCCGGATTGATATTGCAGAATAAAAAGTACCCATTGTTTGACAAGTTTATGTGCATCAGTCAATAGATCAGTGCTTTCCTATCCAGAGCCCGCTAGACCTTGTTGGAATGCAGCTCCCATCATCCCATGTCTTTGACTAATCTGGCTGAGAAAGGTGGGTTGTATAGTCCAGCAGCACTCGTGGGCCCTCATTTAGGAACTATTGCTACAGATATTTACCTTCGAAACCATCTTTGTCCCCTTTGTTGTATAGAAAGCACTTCCTGTGAATTATATGTGGTATAGTCAGACATATACCCTTGCCATATAGTGATATAGTGTCAGAAGCAAACAAATAATGCCACAACGTATATGTGAGATGACTGCAAAGTTGAGGAATCTCTTTTAGCCTCATGGGCAAATTCAGTTACAGCAAAATTCTCAGAGGCAGCATTTCACTGGTGAGCAGGGCTATTTTTGATGGGCTCAAAAATAGTAGCACACTATAGTTTAAAGCTCTTAGTGGCAGTCACTTAGTCTTAGGAGAGGCATTTCAACCTTTTTTTTCCCAATCCATAAACTGGAAAACCAGCATATTATGATGTAATGTCGCAAAGGGTGTGGACCCGAGGAGAAAACGTCCTCTCCATGGACGCATGCTTTTACTTGGTGAGGGAGTTTGAGTGTGGCAGGGAAGCTGAGAACAATGAACTGCTGGATAGCTCAGTGGTTTAGGTCTCTGGCTGCAGAGCCAGAGGTTGGGAGTTTGATTCCCCCATTGTGCCTCCTTGATAGGGGCTGGACTCAATGATCCATAGGTCTGTTGTTGTACGACCCATTCAATTGGAACGTAAATGGGAGAAGTATGAATCAAGGTAAAGCGGAAACCATAAATCAAGAAATAGAATGTTTAAACATTGCAGTACCTTGTGTGAATGAACTAAAGTGGACAGGAATTGTGAAGTGGAAATGACAAACTCAACACGAAACGGTCTGATTCTAATCCTGAAGCAAGATGTAGAATAGGCAATTAGGGGCTATAATTTAAGGTCTGTCCAATAATATCCATCAGATATCTTGGACAACCTATCAAAATAGCCATCAATCAAGTCTATGTTTGAGCTACAGGTGCTAAAGAAGAAATAGAAAGCTTTTATGCAAGCATCCAAAAGGAAACTAAAGGCACACCAAAAGAAAATGTACTGATAATCATAAGTGACTGGAATGCAAAGTAAAAACAAATGATGTTGGAGAATTTGGCCTAGAACAGTGGTGGCGAACCTTTTTGGGCTCGCATGCCCAAAATGGGGGGGGGGGGGGAACAGCGGGTGGTGTGCCGCCGCCGCCATGGCGGTGGACCCGGACCCGGAAGACCGGAACCGGAAGTGGCGGTTAAGGGGGGAATCATGGCGACGGACCTGGAGGACCCAGAAGTGGCGGCGGAAGGGGGAATCCCGGCTGCAGCCGCCTCATGAGGTTTGGCTGCGTGGGGGGAGTAGCGACCTATGGCTCGCGTGCCAGAAGAAAGGGCTCCGCGTGCCAGCTGTGGCATGCGTGCCATAGGTTCGCCATCACTGGCCTAGAAGTTAGATGCAAAGCAGAAGAACAACCCATAGAATTCTGTGAAGTCAGCAATCTGCTTATGGGAACTGAACAACTGTACAAAGAGATGTCACCAAATGGCTGGTATTTCTATAAGAGTGCGGTTCTGTGCAATCGTATACACAAATACGATTCTGTGCAGTCATATAGACTGATTTGATTTGATGATTAGGCATCCTTCAGTCTTGAGAGACTATGGTAACGTGCTCTGTATGGAGGACTTGGAACAGCGTCTAGTGTGGCTGAGAAGGCCAATTCGAGAGTGATAATCCCATATAGACTACATCCAAACATACCAGGGAGTACATCCTATTAAACTCCACAGCCAAAATTCTGTCATATGTGTGCAGTGTAAATAATGGAGATGAGCTTACCTATGCTCCCAGCAGTTGTGTTCCTCTGCTTCTGAGAAATGGTGGCACAGTAGACAGCAAGCCGCAAAGGAAAAAATACTGTACACTGGCTCCCATCTGAATTCTATGTATAGGGTTGTGCTGTGACTAAACAGAGGAAAATGCCCTTGTAAATGAAGTGTTCTATTTGAATTATTGCTACATCATGAAGGATGTATGATGGCTATTGGAATAAAATATGGTTGACCAAGGACCTTCTCTCTCTCTCAACACCTGCCCTGTCTCAGAGGGATATTGTGAAGATGAAAGTGGGCAGGAGAAGAGCCACAGACACCATCTTGAGCTGATAGGAGGAAAGTAGATTGCTTGTGTAACTAATACATTAATGATGGGAGAAAGCAATAAGGGACATCAATGGGAGAATATGGAATAGCGTCTTCTTGCCCCAGGATCTGTTTCTAAATACATCTGGGAGAAGGGCTGTAACTTATTGCTGACAGGAGCCAGAAGTTGGTTTTATTCTCCCTTTAGCCAAACTTACTGCGAAGAAATTCATTGCAAGCATTAGAACATAATAGAAAAAAACACAGCCAGTGAATTAACTTGTTGTTGGTTTTAATTAATACTATTATTATTATTTTCCTTACAGAGACATAACATACAGCATTTCTATGGAAGCTGTAACGACTCTTATTGTTTTCCTCTCCTGCCAACTTTTCCACAAGGAAATTCTGCGGGAAAGCATCGCGCATAAATACCTCATGCATGGTCGATGGTATGTCAAACCACAGTGCCACTTTCTATATAGATTGTTTTCATTACTGGGAGTATTAAATGCTTGTGCCTGCCCTGAGAATATTGCAGATGTTTGCAGTTAGCTGTGGCTTACCTGTGATACTAAAGTGTTTCTCATACCGGTAGTGAACAGAACTTACAACTCTAGGAAATGAGAAAATACACCATTCGTCTGTGTGAAAGAACTGCTGAGGCTGTAAAAAGAGATGCTGATGTGAAATGTAAAATATTTTGTGCAACCCCACTTTATAACCTCAGAGATTTGGGGAGATCCAAAGCGTAGATGTATAAAAAAAAAAAATTCAGTGCACAAAGTGCTTCATAATAATGATTGTTTCATTTCTTCTGTTGAGCCGGTGTTTTGCAGCTTTCAAGGTGGCTCCTTCAGGGGAGGCAAGAAGGTGAGAAACCATTCAGTGGCCCTTGGGGCCCCTTGTGGTTTTCAGCCTGACTTTTTGTGACCTTAGCCTAACTTCAAAGCCTTCTGCAAGCCAACATTTCAGACCTCTGGCAAGAGCATTCTGACCACCAGCCCCACTGAGTGGAGGAGGAGAAAAAGGGGAGGGTCGAGTAGGAGAAGAGAGAAAAGAGGTGGCTTCATACTCACTTGATGCTGACACTTATAACACTGGCTTCAGCCCCAGCCTGCATAAGGCCACGGACAGATTATACCTGGAGGCATGTGGACCAAACAGACAAAAGTTTGCCCAGCCGTGGGTTACGAGGTGGCAACTTGCCAGTTGTGCTGTCAGTGGCTAAACATTCACATTCTCTCTGAGTTCTGTGGGTTGCTTCAAGAAAGGAGAACCCCGCTTTGAAGTTGAGTACCAGTAGAAATAGAACAGGTTGTCTTTTCTTTCCTTGCTGTTGCTACTACCATTACTGTGTGCTTATTAGTCCCCCAAAACAAGACACACTGAGGCCTTTTATGTAATTCTGTAAAACTGTGTTGTCCGTCCTAGTAAAGACGATAATGCGAATTTAAAATTCAAAGTTTGTTCCAGTGCTCTTACACACCAACTTTCTCTCTTTCAGTCTCCCCTACGTTAGCAGACTTGTGAAAACTTTGCTGTACAATTTCATCAGACAAGAAAAAAGCCCTCCCCCGGGCAGCCACGTTTTCCAGCCAGAGTCAGATGGAGGAGGACTGCTTTATGGAATAGCATCAGGAGTAGCAAGTGAGTCTTCCTTTTTCCAGCACATCCTGTGTCTGTGCCTGATGTAATTTAAGGCTCGGTGGGGGGTAATTTGCTTTTCTGGAAGAATGAAGAAAAAAAAGATACCAGCAACAGTAGGGAAAAACAGAAGCAAAATGCAACTTAAGCTGTTCTAAGTGAAAGGGATTGTGCTATACATTTTAATAAGACTCAGAGAAAACCTGCTAATAATTCCACAGCCATGGGTATGTGAGTGTAAGATGAAACTGTTGCACTCCACTTTTCGAGTTAATTTCTTACATGGGTTCTTCTAAAATACAATTGTGAAGGAGACACCACAATCTGGGAATGTATATCACACTTTATTGGGCAATTTTAAAGGGAAATAAAGTATAATATATTTTCTTACATCCTGACACTGCGGTTTCTCCTCCATAATCAGATTTGTTGGATGTAGGATCTTTTTTTAAAAAATATTTCCTGAGACTGGGGTGTGGATTTTTCTTTGATCCTTGTAACCAGGGCATGATAGAAGTAGCATCCCTAATTTTCCTCTTGATCTGGAGAGTACATTGTATAAGTAATTTTACCCCATGTAAGGTAAAGTTAACATGCTTTTCACAGGATGTGGCTGGATGTGTAGCTGGCCAAGTGTCCAGCCTTTGTGTGGATTGTACACCCTTCCATTCTGATGCCAGTTGAGATTCATACCCTCAGTGTTGATCATGTGTAATGCCGTAACCATTTTGCAACCGCATCAGCATAACAAGGCCCTTTGCTTGTAGAGATCATTTTGAAGATACCGTGAGTGGAACCATGGGAGTATTAGCAGCTGTTTTCACTGTGCCCAAGCTGCATGTCCCAGCAGTAGATTACTTTCCATGTCATACAAACATATATTGTCCACTCTTCTTCCACTCAGTTTTAAGTGCGTGGACTGGCCTTCATTTTGACTATGAAAGGCTTTGCAGCTTAGTGTGCTGTACCTCTTTAGGCATCTGTTTTCAGCATGAATCAGTTTTGTGTCTGTTGAGAATGCTGACAAGCCCTAACCACAGTGCTGTGTGTGGTAGGAAGGCTTTCATATGCATTTTATTTCCTCTTTTTCCTCCCCCTCCCCGTCTGTGACTCCCCTGCAACAAAAACAATTAAAGCCGATTGTCTGCACTTCCTCCCTCTTAAAGACCCCACCACAAGCAAAATGTTAATCCTAAACATACTGACATTGAAAATTCTTCTCTTGTCTCAAAGCAGTAGAGAACAAGGAGGACTTTACAAAGTGGAGGGGCTGGGATTTAATATGATGAAAACATGATACATCTGCAAGTCTAGATTTAACCCCTTACTGGTTTTACATCAGATAAAGAACACCCTGTAACTTTTTCAGTAGACCATTTGTTGAAGAAGGCGTTGTCTGCTCCTGAGTGGGATGTTTAGGGAGCATATATGTTTTTTTTCTTGCTAGCAGTTTATTACCTGAAGGGAAAGGTTACCTTTTCTCTAGTCCTTAAAGTTTTTTGCTGAAGTTCTTCTCTGAGTGCCCCTAATGACAAGAAGTGATTAGCCATAGGAATTGGATGTTTTCATTAGCAGTGCCCTGAGTACAGAATAGCCTTCTCAGAGAGGTTTCACAGATGCCATCTTTATTATCTTTTTGGCACAAAGTGAGGTTTGAATAAGACATTGACCAAAATCCTCTTGTGTAAAGTTACACCCATATAAGCTGATGACATCATCAGCTGTGGGCTTTTACTGCTCAATAAATTTTTCCTATTCCATCCCCTTGGGTTTTGAGGCTCCTTCTGGGTTCCTTTTGACCTGAGCAAGCTTTTGGAAGTACAGTGATGCCTCGCAAGACGAAAATAATTCGTTCCGCGAGTCGTGTCGTATTGCGAAAATTTCGTCTTGCGAAGCGCACGGTTTCCCATAGGAATGCATTGAAATTTAAGGAAAAAATGCAAAAAAATTCGTCTTGCGAAGCACGGCCATAGAAAAAATCGTCTTGCAAGTCACCAAAAAAAATCACAAAACGCTTTCGTCTTGCGAGTTTTTCGTTGCGCGAGGCATTCGTCTTGCGAGGCATCACTGTATTGGGCAGGAGCAGGGAAGCCTTTAATGCGTGAAAATCACCGCCAGTAGTCCTGTTCCTAAGCAGGGGGACGGTTGGCAGCAATTTTCAGACATTGAAGGGTTTGCAACCACACGCGCACACACATGCCCTGCTCTTGTAAGGCTCCCAGAGGCTTCTCCAGGTCAAAAGAGACTCTGAGGGAGCCTCAGAACCCAGGGGGATGAAATAGAAAACTTATAATGAATGATAAAAGCTCACTGTTGATGATGTCATCAGCTTATATGGGTGTAATTTTACATAAAAGGATTTTGGTCAATGTGTACAAGTTCTAAGTAATGAGATGTTTCAGTTTCTATTGTGTTATGCTGTATTTTGACAGATTATCTCTTCTGAGATGCCCAGGTAACTTCTATTATGGAACACCTTTGTAAACACAGCAAAGATTATGTTCTTTTATATTGTTTATACCTTGACCTTCCTACGTGGATCTAAAGGTGGTGTACTTGGTTTCCCGCCCACCTTCTTGTCCACACACACTTTTTGTAAGGTAGGATGGACTGAGAGGTTGTGATAGGCCTAGGACCACCCAGTGGGCTTCTACATTTTTTATGTTCATTTTTTAACACAGGCCTCCTCATTCCACACCAAACTGGTTTTCTGTACCCAAATCTCTTTGCTCACAACTGGCCCTCTTCTCAACCAAAGAGCTTTACAGTAATAGCTGAGATAATGATTGGCCGCAGGCTCTTAATCTATAGGGGCAACTCCTCTCTGGGTGTCAAAATGTCTTGATCATCTCTGAAAGCACCTTCATTCCCCAACCCTTAGAACACATATCTGGAGCTGGTTGGGAAGGTGAGGCAGAAAGAAGAATGATCAGATTTTGGACTTGGGAGTCAAGAAACATGGAATACCGTGGTCACAGTAATGCATAACCTCATACGTTAGGTGATGTCCTGTGAAGGGAAGTGAGTAATCTAATAATGTAGAAACTTTGCTTTCTTTCGTAAAATGCTTTCAGTAAATATTTTGCTGAGTGATATTAAAATGGCAGGGTGGCCCATGTTAACTTTCCAGAAGACGCCAGAGTTTGACTATGTGACAGTGCTTCTGAGTCTCCTCATGGAGGCAGTAAAGGAGCATATTTTTGTTATTTGGAATAAATGCAGACTATGTGGCTCATAGAGGCAGCCACCCACAACCCTTGTTGGCTCTGTTTAATTCAGAAACATGCATATCATTTGACGTTTTGACTTGCAAGACTAATGCTGTACTTTCAGCATAGAGAAGTTTTGTTTCTTCTGAAATCCTGAATAAATTGCTTAAATAGCTCCATCCTGGCCTTAAAGGGATTCCCATTAATAATAATAATCTGTCCTCACTAGGAGAAATCTTTCTCATGTCATCTCTGTTTCAAATAGTGGATCTTCTAGTTCAGTAGCACCGTCAGTAAGATCTTATAGAAGCATTTGGTGCATGTTCACTCAGAAGTGGAAATGGAAAATGGGCACTTCATACTTCTTTCCACCAAGGATGAGAGTTTGAAATCTGCCTTTTAGCACAGATAGAATGGGAAAGGGTGGATTTGCTGTGGCAGCCAGTAAAATAAGTGTCAAAACAGGATGACCTACAGTATACAAATGATATTTTCCCAATTTTTGCCGCTGTTTATTTTTTATACCTATAAGAAATGGCTGAAGTAGCTTACGCAGATTTTTGGACATCACCCTGTCTATATACCAGTTAGATCTCCATTTACTCAGTGTTTGCTTACACCTTAAGGTATGTCCAGATCATTCATTGGTCCCAGTTCTTGGAATAAGGAAGACAGTCCCCTGTCCCCGCCCCCGTAACAGTGAAACATATTGCACATTGCAGATCCCGGCCTTTTTGAACTTGCGGGCACATTGTGAAGATGGTGTTGGTGCCATTAGAAAATAACTGCCAGGTTGAGTGTGGCTAGACACAACACACTTACATCAGAGAAAGAAAATTTGAGAGACAAGTGACTTTAACCCACAGTTTCCTGCTTTGGCAGAATACCAGCTTCACAGAAAAGAGATTGGTTCGTTTGTGGATCATATGTGCTGTCAAGGAGATTCCAGTTCATGGTGTGACCCTTTCCAAGGTTTTATATGCATACCATACTCAGAAGTGGTTTACTAATCCCTTCTTCTGGGGTGTTTGGTCTTGTGTGGAAGCACAGTGGAAATTCAAACTCCCGACCCCTGGCTTGCGCCATCTCATGGTGCTATCTAGCCAGCCAGTTTCTGTAACTCACTTCTAAATATTTTTCATTCCCCCCTCCTTAGGAATAAATGGGAAAATCATTCTGATTTATCCCCCACTTTCATTATTCAGATTTGTTTCTGTTTATTTAACTCCCAGTCCATTCCTCTTTGGCTGCTCAGTGTGGTGCAGCAGATAGAATGATGGACTAGGACTCAAGAGGCCTGGGCTTGAAACCCACCCACCCCACTCAGCCATGGAAACTCACTAGGAAGTGTGGAATGGATAAAGCCACTCCTTAAGTATATCTTCTCTTGAAAACCCTATTAGGGTTGTTATAAATCAGTTCTGACTTGACGGCAATAACAACCACCACCCATTTCCCCTTTTCAGCCTCTTCCTTTCCCCTTCCTTGTTCTACAGATCACCCTGAAGACAGAAACATGCCCATTTCTCTCTCCCAATCGTCTTATCTACAAAACATCCCAACCTTATCTTTTGCAGGATCCCTCTCTCTTGCTTTCTTCCAGGCTCACACATTGAACCCTCTTCCTTTCTCCTTCTTAACCATCCCCTCCTTCTCCTCACTCCCTTCCTCCCAGACAGACAGACAGACGCACACTGTGTGGGAGGAAGGGAGAATGAGGGGATGGTTAGAGCGGAGGACGGAAGACGGTTGGGGAGCCTGGAAGAAAGTAGGAAGGGAGAGCAAGGGGATGGTTAGAGAGGAGGAAGGAAAACGGTTGGGGAGCCTGGAAGAAAGCAGGAGGGGAGAGCGAGGGGATGGTTAGAGAGGAGGAAGGAAAACGGTTGGGGAGCCTTGAAGAAAGCAGGAAGTCTCTCTCTCTCTCTCTCTCTCTCTCTCTCTCTCTCTCTCTCTCTCTCTCTCTCTCTCTCTCTCTCTCTCTCTCTCTCTCTCTCTCTCTCTCTCTCTCTCTCTTAATGCGAGTTAATTTTTTTTGTGCACTTGGTATAAGATATTTTCTAATAATTCTCAGTTGAGACTCTGCTGTCTATGTGACTATCATTGAATTTCTCTCTTTCTCTGTATGGAATTAACTTTTTGGCATTTCATACTAATAGGCCACTTATAAACATCTTTCTATCATTTGGGTGAAATATCTTTTATAGATGTACTGAGGAGGGACTAGTTATGTGATAAAAACCATATTGGGAAACTTCTTGTGATCTGTGCAAAGAGGACCGTATTACAATCTCAGTGAATAAAAGGACAATTTGGACAGGCAAAGTGCACGGTAAATGTACTCCTGTTCAGAGTGATGGGAGGAGGCATCCCCATTTGGGTTTTGTGATGTTCTTGTATAGCCAAATCTGTTAAGCTGCATAGTGTGCTAACGCAAGTTGCTCTCATGGGTGTGATTCCTGATTGACAGCATCACATCTCCAGCAGGAAACCATGTCCGTTGGATGAGGGAGAGCTGACAGAGAAGCAGCTGCTGAGAAGAGCATTGAACAGGAATGAATCCAATGGAGAAGATTTTAGAGCTCTTCCAAAGACTGTAGATCTTCTCAGATCCCTTCCCTTTTTTGGGGGGGGGGTGTCCAGAAAGATGCAGACAAGCCTTAATAAAAGCACCACATATTTGTTTTTATATTCCAAGAGAAGGAGGCTTCTGATGTTAAGGTACCAAACAAGCAAGCAACATGAGTAAGCTGCTTCCTTGTGGTCTCGAACCTGGCATCCCGTATGGAAGAATTTTTGCATTCTTAACCTCAAAACATTTGGGGCAACTTTTTCTCGGAAAAACTGCAAGCAGATGTCGTAAATAAATAAATAAATGTTTGTCTTTCCAATAAGTTAGAAAACGTATGTTTAGGTACTCTATTTATATACATTTTATTTTACTGCGCCCTACAGACATGACTCCCGAACGTTACAACTTCTTTTCTTTCTTCGGTGCATGGGTCATGCTTTAAAGCCTTTGACCTTGCAAGGCTATCCAGGCATACATGGTGTCTCCATGCTAGTTTTGCACATCCCTAACAACCTTGGCATGGCTTTGTGAGATACATTCAGGCTGACGCAAGGAGGCCTGGAAGCGCTATCCTTGCCACATGGAGTCCTGCCACAGGGAAATGTTGTTCGGCAGCTTCCACATGGATGCTGTAATGTTTCAGTCATCCCCCTTGTTGTTTTCTGGCATTGACACGGCAACAACTGTCAGTATGAAGGAATCTGTTCTGACAGAAAGTGGGCAGCAACCATAGCAAGTAGGGGCATTTGTCTTAATTGGCCTTTTTGGATATGAGGATTTGAAGGAAGTTTTCTTTTACTTGCTCCCCCCCCCCCCCTTTAAAAGCAAAACAAAACAAAATATGAAAGTAGGTTTAAGGAAGTAGGAAAGTCTCTGACTTTGACATTTATTTCTTTTAATTTAGGCCAAGCTGTTAACAGGATTATAATAAACAACATTATTTTTTTCACTGAACATTTTAAAAGAAGCAACTCTAGCAAAGTATGCTCAGCCAAGCTAGAGTTTCCGACACAAGTATGAGAGGGTGTTTTTTTAAAAACACAACTTCTGATATATGGCTGTTTTTCCTTTTGAACAAGCCATCAAAAACATTTTTCCTTCTCTGTGAAAGTCTGCCTGGCCAAATTATAGCAAGGCTAAAATAGTGTTTCTGCGCTTAGCAAAATAACAGTGTGTGGGTAAAGCTAACTGCTTAGGTGTCATAGATTAAATTTAATTAGCTCCTTCCCTTATTGGTCATTACAGAGGAGTACATTTGTAACTCTTTGTAGCTGCGTTTGGGACAAGGTGGGGTGGTTTTGTGGCAGGTTGACCTGGCATCACTGGTGTCTTTTTCTGGATGACTGATTTGGACGAAAAAACAGGACTCAAGTGAAGAAATCCCAAATAAAAATGAATGCCACTGTTTAACCAAGAAGCACAGCTGGCCAAAACTCCTTTAACACCTAAGGTCTGCCTTGCCTTTGCTACATACAGGAAAAGATGGCAAGCAAGTTATTTCCTCTTTTGCACACAGTCTTGGAAGGAACTTTATCTCTCCTCAGGAACTCCCCTTTACCCATCAGTGACCATATCTGGTAGTTGCTCTAGCTGTATTCAAGAAACTGCAGGAAGCTGGGTCTACCCATCCTTTTAATTTTGCACAAAGCTCTCGGCATATTGGGTTGCCATAGTCCAATTCTCCAAATCCAAGAGACATAGATGGCACAATACACAAAATGTAGCCTTATTTGCATTATGCACAGTAGGTGCATCAATTGTTGCATTGATTTCTACTAATGTGTTTCATCCCTGGCATCATTTCTGTAATAACCACTGATCTGAGTGAGCCAATGTAGTGCAGTGGTTAGTGGGGGACTCAGGAGACCTACATTCGAATGCCTTCTTAGTCTTAGCCTACTTGGTGTTCCTAAGCCAATGATTACTTCACCAGAGCTATCTTACAGGTGTTTTCAGGATCAAATGCAGAGAGGAGAGCTATGTAAAATAGCTCAGGTGTAGAAAAAGAAATAGTGTTTTGTCACGCACAAAAGCTTTTGGTGATATTCTTATACCATGGCTATTTTTTCAGTTTTTGCTGATAGCAGCCTCCCCCTTCAGATCCATGACAGCATCACATGAATCCTGCATTAAGTGACACATTGTTGAAATATATATGCATGCACAACCCTCCCACTCCCACACATAGCAAAGCAAGAGCCATTCCAATGTGACATCTCCGATATTTTGATTGCACATTTCAGTATAAATCCTTCCCAAATCCCCTTCCCATTAGCTGCTGTTTTGTTCTACTGCTATGGGGTGCATGCTATAATACACAATAAGATTCCTACCGTGTTTCCCCGAAAATAAGACAGGGTCTTATATTAATTTTTGCTCCAAAAAACGCATTAGGGCTTATTTTCAGGGGATGTTTTATTTTTTTCATGTACACCAATCTATATTTATTCAAATACAGTAATGTCATCATCTTCTGGTTGCTGCACAATGCCGCACAATGGTGGAGGGCGGGGTTTCACTTAACTAGGGCTTATTTTTGGGGTAGGGCTTATATTACGAGCATCTTGAAAAATCATACTAGGGCTTATTTTCAGGTTAGGTCTTATTTTCGGGGAAACAGGGTAACAGAGCTAGGACTATTCTGGGATGATAAGCTTAATAATTTTAATTAACAGCAAGAACAAGAGGATGGAGCAGCAGCAGCTTGTAATAATTTATACTCCGCTTCCTCTGCATTAGCCAACTGCAGCTCTCCTCCTTCTTTATCCTCATAGTAACCCTGTGAGGTATGGCAGGCTGAGTTTGGTCCATTGGCACCCAGAGACTTTCCATAGATCAGTGGGGAATTAACACGGGATCTCTCAAGCCCGAGCACAACACTCTAATCACTACACCAGTGCAGTATAGCAAGATACAGTTGTGTGCTGGCTCAGCCACGCTTTCTGTTGAGATGTATTTATTGTTTTGTGATCATGCTAATTTCTAAGGCTTGGCCTCTGACTTCTTTAGTCTGTAGTACATCCTGGTTCACTATGTCAGATCTGCCCTCCCATTAGCTCTCTATGGTTAAAGTGATGGGTAATAGCTCCCTGGGGTCCCAGATGAGGTGGTTCCAGGGGTTCTACCTGAATTTTTCTCTATGTAAAGTGTGTGCTCTGCTGCTGAGCAGGAGCCTATTTGCCCTCCTTCCTTCCTCTGTTCTAATCTGTTCTTTTCTTTCTGCTCAATCTGCCCTCTGGAATGATGTCCTGGCTTTTGTTCTTGGTCTCTTCCCCTTGTCCTTTTCAGTTCTTTATATGCTTTTTCATCTGTCTTGCTGCTTCTTTTCTCTTGAAGGGGGAAAAACAACCCACAACTTTCAAACCTCCTAAAAACTTTGGCCTTTTCATTTTGTTTCTTATCCAATTAATTTTCTTTCTCCTTGCATGTCTAAAACAAATACATACACTGACTGTGGCAGCATTCTTGAAGCCTAACGTGTTGAGATCCTTCCAAAGCATCTCACATAGTGTTTCAAATGGAAAGCTAGATGTCCTTGAACCAACCATATAGAGAACTGTGAAAGTACTCTGCATGCCACCTTGATGCAGTTCAAGGGAGCTGACAGTATCAAGGGATGGCCCCTAAGAGCAATTCAAGATAGCACAGGGCCCTCCTCTAAAGCAGTAAGCAGGGAAGCGCTTTTTTTTCAAAAGGGAAAAAATACCGTATTTTTCCGTGTATAAAAAGACACTTTTTCCTTAAATAATTTGAGAAAAAATTGAGGGTCATTTTATACACGGAAGGCTCGGGCTTAGCAAAAAGGAAGGGGAGGCGTTTCTCCCTTCCCTTTTGCTAAGCCCCGTGCCTTCTCAAAAGGCAAGGAAAAGCGGCTGTCAAAGTGACCCCACTTTTCCTTGCCTTTTGAGAAGGCACAGAGCTTAGCAAAAAGGAAGGGGAGGCGTTTCTCTCTTCCTTTTTTGCTAAGCTCTGTGCCTTCTCAAAAGGCAAGGAAAAGCGGTAGTCACTTTGACAGCCGCTTGCCTTGCCTTTTGCGAAGGCACGGGGCTTAGCAAAAAGGGAGCCCTTTGATCCCTGCTTTTTCTAATTTGGGGTTAGAAAAGGGGGGTCGTCTTATACATTGGGTCGTCTTATAAACGGAAAAATACGGTAGATTAATTGTTGATATGGTCCAGTAGTTGATGTGATACAGTTTAGGGCAGCCTTGATTAAGAAAGAGAGCCTGTTAGGCTGAAAGAAGTGAAGACCAAGTTAAACTCAAATGCTACAATTGATATGATTGTGTGTGTCATTAATATGCAGGTATAGAGGGGAAAAAATGATCACAGTTAGTACAAGAGCAGTACCGCCTGTATTTGGACCATCTGATTGAGGCTGGTTCTTGGATTCATTTCTTATTTTAACGCCAGTAGCTTTAATCCCATTCAAGCCTATTAAACCCTGTTTTTCATTTCAAAACATTCCTGGCAATGAACTGCATCCTCTCATAGCACTTATGCAGCAAAGAAAAGTTTGCAAAAGAAGTGAATGCAGATCATATTCTAGCTGTAGAAGCTGGGGTTAAGCATATTGACCATCTATATTGAAGGCCAGCCACATTCCGGTTAGATTAGTTGAGGGGGCAGGCTACATCTCTGGGTGTTTCTGTGCTAGATGTTTAAACTTGAGAGGCAGAGACAAATGGCAACATAATCTTTCTGGATGATGTGAAAGAGGCCTTGGGGAAAGCCAATACATTTCTTGGAAAAGTCAGTGGGTGAACATTTTCCCTTCCTGGCTGTCCCCTATGACTGAGAATGTCTGAGAAGGTTGAGCAAGAACCTCCCTAGATGGCCCTGTAATGTTGCTTGTCATTGAATCCAGTTGATAGGGTGAGTTTTAGAGGTACAGCACTGATCTTTGTTCCAGCATTACAGGTTAAAATATGAGGGAGGGTAAATGTGATGGTTTGAAGAACCGTCATGTATGTTGCTTTTCATAGAATCAGTCTCAACTAATTTTTTTAAAAAATGAATGAATATGTCTACAAATAAAAAGAGTTTTTTATAATGATAAGGGTTTAAAATAAATACTTTTCTATCTCTTTTAGTAAGTTCTTGTGAAGAATTAATTGTGTGTCTTGTGTGTGGGGTAAATGAAGTTTTAATTCTAAAATAGATGAGATCTGCCAGCTTAGTTTAGATTTACCTTAATCTTAGGCTCTCCTATACCAGTATTTTACTATTTCATCCCTAAAATTAATTTTCAGTGCTTTATTCTGCTTCCACATATCTCTATTTTATGCATTTGTCTTGATTTTCAACCCTTTTTTTAGTTGAGAAACCCTTTTAACATGAGAGACTATACAGAATCCCAACTCTCTCTTCCTGCTTAAAAAATATAGTGATATAATATTGCAAAACCCAGCGGATGAATTTATGTACAAATATATGCAGCCAATATTTGCATGCAATACATGCTATATACCATGTGTGTTAAAGAAGATCTAGTAAATAGCTGATCATTTTAACATTTTTAATTTGTTTGAACTTTATCTATAGTTCATATACATCCATAATTTTAAATTGTGCAACATTCTGATATGAATAAAGACATGCAAATTAATTATTATAATTTGGAATATCATTCAAGAACCTCAGCTTGGAAAAATAAAAGGACTTCCACAAGTGTAGTTCTTGACATTAACTTTTCAATGGGAAACTTAGGCTTGGTGACTTTAGCACATTTCTTTTATTGCTGTTCTGAGTAGGGGAGATTGGATAGCATAAGAGTGAACTATGAAGTGTGACGGGAGATTACAAAATTCTGTGAAACCCTTGGATGATGCTTGAAGGAGTGAAGAGTTTCATGGCTCCTTGGTTGACAAGTGCTTTTTAATGTAGATTTTAACCACTCAGGAAAATAACCTTGCTCCTTCTGAATTCTGTATATCAGTTTTCTGTTGGTACTTATTCAAGTGGTAAATAGTAACAAGAAGAGAGCATAGCCAGTATTGCTTACGAATGGTGGATCTTCCTGGAGTTTCTACACATATGAGCTTTTCTAAGAAGAGCCAATATTAGACTTCAACCAGGACCATTTGAATTTAAATCCACCCTTTCTCGCCCTAATCTACATCGCACATCTGTTTAAAAGGAAAAATGAAACAGGATAAAAGCCACATTGGGCTCATTGGGAGGGTGTTGGAATGCAGATCTAGTAATAAAGGTAACAACAACGAGTCCTGTGGCACATGAAAGGCTAACAAGTTTTACTTGGCATGTGCTTTCATGGTCTTGGGCTGCAGTCCACTACAGGTTATGCCAAGTAAAACTTGTTAGATTTTTAGGTGCCACAGAATTCTTGGTGGTGGTGATATCAGCAGATATCTTTAAATGGAGGAATGGTATCTCTCTGCTCCTTTCCGAGTTCTTTAAGTTATCCCACTAAAAAATAAAACCCTAAATTTCTCCATATTTTTTTCATCATCAGTTTAACTGGGCACTTCCTTGTATTGAGGCAAGATTCCAGCAGGTAATTACCTACTCAGAAGAACTTTTTAACAGTTTCCTTGGCAAACACTGAATCAGGCTAGTATATTTTTATTGGAGGGGGAACTCTTAAAAATTATGATCAATGATTACTTCATAGTCCTAGTGCTTTACTTGCTTAAATTGCTGCCCAAATGTTAAGTGTCTTTATCATTTAAAAAGAAATCATAATCCTTTCTTGTAGGGTTGGGTCTTTAAGGCTTCTCTTCATGGGAACCTTTTCACAGATACATGTACTGGCAGAGATTTTATGGCTGCATTTGAACAGCTGAAATGCATCATTTCCAAACAGTTCTCCTTAACTCTGTCTGTAACAACTTGTCACTCTGGTGGCTTTCTAGGAAATGTCCCAGTTTCACAACTGGTAAGTCCATCACTGTTTAAATAATCGTAGCTTTTGCAAGAACTTTTTAGCCAGCAGTAAGATTTCATCTGGCTGTTGCAACTGCAGCCGCCCACCCCAAAATGTCTGGTTTTACATTACTTATATCAGAAGGTTATATATGATTTTAATATATTTATTTTAATACGTGCTTTTAGTTTGTGGACGTAACACAAATGTAGGATAAAAAGAGAGGAATCCAAATCCATACTCCTACAATACCTAGAATTCTGCTGGAGGGAAAGAGTCTTCAAATGTGAAGGATTTAACACAGAGCAAAAAGGGACTTCTCAATGTGCGAAGCAATCAAACTGAATTCTCCTGGGTTTTCCCTCCTACTGAAACCCCACATGTCTTATTACATGCAATTCCATCATATGCTAGACTCTCAGGAGTGCTGTGTGGATGGAGTTCTTCATGTCTGCCTTTGGACTAACTCAGTGGTAAAAATTGCATACATTATTTTTTACACATTTCAGCTCTGTTATGTTTTGAAATATTATGTCAGGTGTTGAGATGATGATAGTAAAAGAGGGAAAATATAATAATGGATGAGCAAGTATGCAGAGTTAAAAAGAGAGCAGAATTGATGGATCCAAAATGTCACGTGCTAGGAATTTCTAGTGCTGATGTAGGATAGCTTCTTTTCCTTCTTCTTGGTGGTTTTTTTTCCCCTAAAGCGGATACTGTCTACATATTGTAAAGTGTCTCCATAATCACATACACTGGAAAGACTATTATTTTGAATCTTTGCTGGAAAGTGTGATTCTGTGCTCTGTGTCAGGATTGTATCCACTACAGATTGGTTTATTTCCATCTTCTTAGAATCATTTCACTTTGGTGCCCTACGTTTTCCTGTTTGCACATTGTAGGAGCCTCTGTTTTAACTCATTTAATAAACATTCTAGATTTGTCTTCAGAAGTATATGAAAATGCTATTGAACTCAACAGAACTTTCTTTAACATATTTTGAGAGTTAGTCTTTTATCTTGAAGCTAAATATATTTCTTCAAAAATGTTCATGAATTCCAGATAAATATATTTATAGATTCTTGTACTGTGTATTTTAGGTCAGGGGTACTGTGATTGTGCCTGTTTGGATTAACAAGAATCATGAAAGCCAAAGCAAAAACAAAGAAGTGCCAAAGTAAAGACAGCTGGGCAGCCAGTATCTTATAGTGATGTGTCAGTTGGTTGTTAGAGATGCCTAAATTATGTACAACTGACCTACAGCATAATAACCTATCAATGTGACTTCAGGTGGAAGGGATGGGTGACAAGAAGTGCTGGAGTTACTGGTGAAACTCCTGTTGTTTAGCATGGTAAATTGTACTTGAGTAGGCCCATTGAATCAGTGGGAATTTGATGTACCAACTGCTCCATAGGTTCCATTGATTCAAATGGGCCTACTCTAGTTGTGACTTACTTTAGTAAGTCACAGTTAGAATAGGTCCATTTGAAACAGTGGAACTTAGAGAAAAGTTGGTTCACCAAATCCCCACTGATTAATGGGCCTACTCAAGTGTGGTTTACTAAGCTAAACAACTGGATTTTGGCCAATGTTTAAGGGAAGAAAAGGCATCCTAGACAAGTAGCTCAAAACAAAATTGTCTGCATGTTTCCTCTTTCTAGAAAATCTCCTTTGCATCTCATCTCATCTCATGTCTGTGCATCTCCATCTCAACCTTCATTTCTGCTTTGTATGATAATAGCAGTGTCGGAACTCCTAAGCCTAACCCTTTTATAAACCTTCACTGGTATTTGGAATAATAGGTTAAAACATGTCTCTGTGTATCTGCCGGTTTGCCTATGATGTGCTATTTTCTGTAGCCAGTGGCAGAGTTCAATGTGCTTGTATTCAGTTAAAAAAATGATTTCCAAAATGTTAATGTGTCTTATTAGTGTATCATTGGGAGCAGGAGCATCATGTTCCTGATTTTTCTGCATTAATGTTTATATAAGTCTCTGTTTCCATAGCTCTGTTTGTCCCATCTGGTTTTCTTCTTAATTCTAGTTATCTACACCCATTTCAGCATGACACTTTGACTTCTGATAGTTCCATGATCATGTGGCATATTTTCAGCAACATTTTGATTTGCCAGAACTTTGTACAACTGAAAATTGAAGCTCTGTGTTTATGGAATGTGTGATCTTTGGAAAGATCTGCTGTTCTGAGTACATCTTGAACTATAAATTGGTGGGTTTGAAACTTTGTGAAAATTAAATAGTATATATGGTTGCCAAGCATTACAGATGGAAGCTTTCAAATTTAAATTTGCAATTAAGGCTTGAGAAGTAAATCTAGCACTGGTGTTTATGCTCTCACTTCATTCTTATTAGGAGGCTAACTGTGAAAAGTATCACTTTCTAAATTGTGATTTACAGTTCCACTTAGTAGCATCTGTAACACTAGGCATAATGTCTTCTACAATCAACATCCATATCTTCAAACAATAATTACCACCACTGAACCACTAGTTACCACTGGTGCCATTTTGACATCCACATTAATGAGAATGGGTTTCTAGACTGATGGCTAACCCACTATATATATAGGTGAGGTAACTGGGTTTTCATATCAGGCAACAATAACAAGAAACAAAAACATGGTCTCACCTTAAAGACTTAACTGCTATATTTTATGTGAGCTTTTGCAGATGAAGACCACTTTCTCAGAGTCGGTTAGCGTTTAAGGTGCCACAGTATTCTTGTCTCTTGTGGGTTTTTTTTTCCTTCTTGGTTTGTTTGTTTGTTTGATATGCTTGCTTGCACAGATTAACATGGCTGCTTTTAAATTTATTTATTTATTTATTTAAAATATTTTTATCCTGCCTTTCTCCTTAAAAGGACACAAGGCAGCATACGTCATTAAAAAGACAATATTTAAAAGCTAAAAAAAAACAGTAAGTATAAAAATATTTTAAAAGAATTGAACAAGTATATTAAAAACATTAAATAAAATCAATTCTAGAAACACATTTAAAAGCAACAGAACACAACAATCCATCTTTGAAAACTACAACTATGAAAGGCACTGGGTTTTTACACAGGTTGCAAATTTCCAAGCTCTTCCTTAAAAACACGTTTTTTTCTTGTTGTTTTCAAATCAGTGAATGTGAGTAATTTCAACTAATACCTCCAGTGATTTGATATGTTTTATGTATTGTCCTTCAATCCAATGGGTTGCTTGGGTGGCTCACATCAGAATAAATAGTGATGAAAATAATATAAAATCCAGATAGAAATAGGCAAAATAGAACTGGGTAGAAAAAATTATAAAACAGCTGGTCAGATCAAAGTGGTTCAAATGCACAGTTTAAAAACTCTGGAATGTTCTAAAAAATTCTATGCCTAAGAATTTGTGCCACTAGTTTATAAAGCATTTGTTATGCGGTATGAAGAGATTCCAAGGTAGAGGCAAAATTCAGATTTTCATAGAGAAAAGACATACATTTTTCTATTAGCACAAGCAACTTTCTGTGATAGATATTCTACGTAGGATTGAGGATTTCTCAAGAAAAATATAAAGGCTTATTTTTAATTTATTCCTTACTATGCTTTGTTTTTATTTTAAAATTTAAAATAGAAAATGATTTTTTGTTAAAAGGGGGTTGCATGAAGGTAAAAAATGGGAGTGGGAGGAGTGAGAGTTTTTCAAAAATAAAAAGGATTCTGTAAAGACGGGAACTACAGTGAGGTGGCCAAGTATGCAGATGACCCAAAACTTTTCTGGGTGGTGGAGATCAAAAGGGATTGTGAAGAGCTCCAGAAGGATCTCTCCGAACTGGGAGAATGGGCGGCAAAATGGCAAATGTGTTTCAATATAAGAAAATGTTAAGTAATGCACATTGGGGCAAAAAATCAAAACTTTATTTATCAGTTGATGGGTTCTGAGCTGTCCGTCAGGAAAGAGATCTTGGTGTGCTGGTGGACAGCTCGATGAAAGGGTCAACCCAGCGTGCGGCAGCAGTGAAGAAGGCCAGTTCCATGCTAGGTATCATTAAAAAGGGGACTGAAAATAAAAGAGCCAACATTATAATGCCATTGTACAAATCGCTGCTAAGGCCGCACCTGGAGTATTGAGTACAGTTCTGGTCGCCACACCTGAAAAAAGACAGAATGGAACTGGAAAAGGTGCGGAAGAGAGCGACTAAAATGATGACTGGGCTGGGGCACCTCCCTTCTGAGGAAAGGCTACAGCATTTGGGGCTCTTTAGTTTAGAGAAAAGGCGCCTGAGGGGGGACCTGATGGAGACGTATAAAATTATGCAGGGGATGAATAAAGTGGATAGAGGGAAGCTCTTTTCCCTCTCACGCAATACGAGAACCAGGGGACATCCGCTCACATTGAAGAGTGAGAACAGACCAAAGAAAATATTGCTTTATCCAGCATGTTGTTAGTCTGTGGAACTCCTTGCCACAGGATGTGGTGATGGCATCTGGCCTAGAGGCCTTGAAAAGGGGATTGGACATATTCCTGGAGGAAAAGTCCATCGCAGGTGACAAGCCATGATGGGGATGTATAATCTCCAGGCTTCAAAGGAAGGTACCTCCAAATGCCAGATGCAGGGGAGGTAGATCAGGAGACAGGTATCTAGTGGTCTCGTGTGCTCCCAGAGGCATCTGGTGGGGCCCCCGTGAGATACAGGAAGCTGGACTAGATGGGCCCTTGGCCTGATCCAGCAGGGCTCTTCTTATGTTCTTAACTGCTCGTCTACAGAGCCTGTATTTTAACTAGTGGTTCAACAAAGCAGCGACTGTGCAGTTGAACTGAACTGATTTCATTTCTCTTCTGCACCTTCAGAAGGGATGTGAGCAGTTTATATAAAGCTTGCACCATTGAGCAATATGATGGTTAACTTTTAGGAACATTACTTTTTAATAAATTTTTATTTTATTTTTATTTAACATTTCTTCCTTTCACGGTTATTGGTAAACATGTTCTCAGAAGCAGTTTTTATTAGGAAGCAACCCATTTTAAAGAAATGCCTTTGGGTCAGACGTCACCTCCGTAACAATGATCACTATCTCCTCCAATATTTTAATGGTGTTTAAATTTCTGAAGCCTGAAATTATGTGTTAAAAGTAACTGGACAAACAACTCATTCAAGCAGATGTGATTACAGGGGTAAAAGGGACTGGCTGGACCGAAAAGAGAAAACACGGAGCAGAGTTGGCTGGTTAGCAAATATGTCCAGTCAGTCAGGAAGCAGTCATGCCAAGGCCCAGGAACTGGAGCCTTGGTCTAGCCTTACTGGTGCCAGCGATGTACAGGGGTCGGTCACAAGACCTTGCTATCTTAACTCACCCTGTCAGCTCTCTGCTCTGACTCTGGATGTTGTCTGCTAGAGGATGCTAGATCCAAAGAGCTTGGCAGTGAGGCTCCTTTATCTGTTATTTGTGTGACGTTCAAGCCGACAATTGTACAATTGTTATGAGCACCAAAACAAATGCATGTTAAACAGGAAGATGAGGACATTTTTTTTTTTTTTTGGCTATTAAACAAATTAAAATATTCCTAGTGAAAACTGTTTGTTCACTCAGGAAACCTGTTGGTGCTTATTTTTCTTTAATCTTGCATTTTGAAAAGTGTGTGAAAACTGTTTATAACAGTGAAAGAAATGTGCATCCGCCCCCTGATCCCAAGAGAGGCATAATAGTGCTATATTGCATCTTTTAAAAAAAACCAACAGTGGGCAATGGAGGTGAGATTTAGTATGTCCGTCTATAAAGCAGTGGTTCCCAACCTTGGGTAACCCAGGTGTTCTTGGACTGCAATTCCCAGAAGCCTTCACCACCAGCTCGGCTGCCCAGGGTTTCTGGGAACTGCAGTCCAAGAACACCTGGGTTACCCAAGGTTGGGAACCATTGCTGTGTAGAGTATAACTATAGGCATTCCAATCAAAATTAAGCTCGCTCATTTGGCTTAGAATAAGCCAGGTCACCTTCCTTTGCCTCCTAGAATGCAATAGGATGTGATCCTTATCCCAATCTACTGTGCCTCCTCTTACCTGCTCTCTTTGGGATGGCAAGCAAATAATGCCTGGCCTGATACACACTAGACTTAAGTAGACCAACAGAATATTGTTTTCTTGTTTGATCTGTTGACATCATGGAAAACACCATTTTCAGGTCAAATCAGAAGAAGCAGAATTTTTAGAGGTCATAGCACATTATTTTGAGCCTGGAAGAGCAAATCTTCAGCTCTCTGGGATGTAATTCATCTGGCTGTGAAGACTATAGCTCATTTCAAGCAGCTTAAGTGTTTTCTAACGATCTGCTTGTTTTGACCTGGGCTTCCCTTTATAGCATTTGTTCTGTTCATCCTGGATCAAACATTATTCCTGTTGTGGGAGAGGATAAGGTGGGAACTGCATAGTTCTGCCTTTCCCTGACTCACCTGTTAACACATCTTCACCAAGCAACAAACCTGTCTCTTCCTCCACTTCTTTTTTTGCTCCTAACAAATCCCTACTGTTTTCTGTAACACCACTCACTGTGGTCTTTAGACTTCCTGACGCCATCTTTGGAAGTCCAAGCTACTCCACTGTACTCATCCCTCATCCACTGTACATCTGTCCTTCTTCTTGTCCACATCCTTTGAAAGTTCCAGCTTTTCATCACCAACAGGATGCCTGTCATCCATTTAGAAATTTTTGCTCCTTTGGAATTTCTGGCCACCATATCTTACTGAGCCCTCCTTGAAATCAGCTTTCCTGTAGTCCAAGATACACAGCTGACAACACTCAGTTTTCACTTGTCTAGCTGTTGTGCCTTCCAAGAAGACTTCCCCCCAAAAAAGTTCTTCCCTGTTGGTCAGGATTAAGGCCAGGACAGCCGATTACTTGTTCTTCCATCCTCTGAGAGATGACATTTTCAGCAAGATAAGGCAAGAATTTATTGGATGTTCCATTCTTAGGAAGATTTAGACTTCTAGCAGATGTCAGGATATATTTGAAAATCCCCCATTACTGCGATGACTCTCCTCTGTGAAAGTTATGTAATCTGTTTCGTAAAAGCCTCACGCATGTCTTCCACTTGACTGGGCAACTAACTTCTATTATACTTCAGAACAGTGTCATTTTTCTTTCTCTTTCCTCACCCAGATGTTTTCAACAAGGCTTCCACTTTCAAAATTATATTTCAGTGCAAGTAATTGTGTGTGTGTGTGTAATCTCACTTTTCCTTCTCTGTTTAGTTCATTCCTTTCCCACAAGGAGTACGTATACTTCAGTCGGTAAAGTTGGGTGTTATCATAGACATAATTTTGAAAGTAGGTACAAAAGGAACAGGAGTTAGGATATGTTCATAGTTGTACCTTCTCTGTGCATAAATATGGAATTCTCTGTGTACCCAACAATTTTATATATTGAGTTAATGGTTGTGTGATTACAGACCCATCTGTGAGTTAAATTTTCCAAAGCAGTCACCATAATCTCTCTATGAAGACAATTCATTAAATAGGAAAAGGGGCAAATGTTTGACTCTCATGTTCTTGTTGCTATAGAACTGTAATTAAAAGTGTGAGGCAGACAAAGGTAAGCTTTTTGAGTGCCACCAGTTGTGAGACAGACTTAAGAAAAAGATTGACTGTCCCGTTAAAGTCAGTGGCACTTTAAAAGTGCTTACCTTTTGTTTGGATGATGCCCTCAGTTCCAAGATTGGATGAGCTATTGGGGCAAGTTTAGCCTGTCTATTCACTTTGTGCATATATAGTAGTGACTTTCTGTCTGTATTCTGTTAACAATTGGAGGATCTTTTGAAGTAAGTTTAAAAAATGAAGAGAAGATCCAGAGAAATCCAAAGCCCATTAAATAAAGTTCTTGCCACACTTGGGCTTCTACCAAAATATCAAAAGACCTACCCATCATTATTATTTCAATCACGAGTTTAGTAAAACTACAGTGAAGTCCTGCTGATATTTAGTTGCTATTTAAAGCTTGCATAAATGCATTTAAATATTGTCTGCCTGGCTTGAAACCTTGTCATGTGCTAATATCTCAAAGCAAAGCCAATCTACAAGCATTCATGTATTCAAAACTGTCTTTATTGTGCCAGACTTCATGTCGCCTAAAAATGATCTTTTCATAATTAGTTTTCTGTTGTCCTTTCTTGTTTATTGCAAACTAGTGTCAGTTAATTGCCATAGTCAAATGCCACTCATTGAATTAAGCTTGCACTCTTAATGTTGCATATAAGCTATAAAATGAGACTGAAAATTTTAGGAATTCTCTTAAAATACTGCAGTATTGGTGTCAATCTTCAAGCTTTATTAGATTCTAATGCCTATGTGACGGTTGGAGTAGCAGTATTTTCTTATACCACAAGATTTAAGTATAACTCTTACAAGTACAGTACTTAGAAGTTGACAGGAAGAACAAACCTTTTTTGACACATCCACTGCTCCTGTTCCCATCCTTTCTGGGCCTATATGCCTGAATGCTTGAGATTTTAACTCCTGATGCAGAAATTGTTGGCTTGGCTCCTAGTCCTTTCCTACTGCCCTTTTGTCTAATGTCCTCTTTTTCTCAATCTGTTCCTGTTTCTGTGGCACTTGATGTGGTTGTGCAAATTGTGTGTGTCTGTGTGTGCGTGTGTGAAGAGCGTAAGAGGAAGTTCCCTATCTTGAGAAGTTTATAGTCTGAAATTTGGCACAGTAGAAGGGTGGCAAAGGTAAAGAGAAAGAATGTGTGCTATATCCTTATTTCAGTTGCTTTTCCAAATAGGACCAATATGCCAGGGAGAAGGTGGGCTTTTTGGTCATGGGGTGGGGAGAATTGGGGGGCAAGGGTTTTTTTTTTGCAACTGGCAGGAAGCACAGATTGTTCCTCTTTCAGTGACTGATATAATGCAGCAAGTAACTTTCCATTTCTGCTTAGTTTTTGCTCTTGTTCCGCAGGTTACACCATGCCATATTGGGACAATTATGAATGTTTGTAGAGAACTCAGTGCGAGGTTAAGCTTGTTTGAAGAACACATGGCATTACTGTGGGGCACTGGGTGTACTTTATAGAATCCCCAAGGTGCCTTAATATATTTGGTTAGACCACCTACCCAACTATATGTTTGTTGCATCTGCGACTGCTTAAGAAAAATTCCACAACAATTGTGCTATAATTAAATTTTAGCATTTATACGTCACTGTACAGTTTGATATATTCCACTATAGATGTTAAGCCTTTAGTGTGAAGGCCTAAAGATTACTAACTGTACTTAAAAATAGAGTTTATTTATGGCTCTGTTTTTGCTGTTGTATTCTACCTCTTCTTGAGGAAGCTCGGTGCAGCACATGTGGAGTTAGCTAATTTTATACTAAAATAGGCAAATGACATTACTGTAAACGTTCTGTGCCCTTCCCAGTATGTGATTCTAGACATTTAGTGTATGGAAATGCTGCTGCTTGAACAGAAGAACAATTGAGTCAATTCAACTGTTCAGTCTTTAACATCTGTGCTTTTTTATATATATATGTTGCACATTTTGACAACATGTCCTGTGGGAGTTTCCCCGATGTTCCAAGCAAATTTAGTCCTGGAATGCTAGGTAGGGTACTGTCTAGTCTGGCTACCTTTACTTATGAAGCTCACCATTCCTTCTGCACCCACTTCATATTGGGCAGCCATGTTAGTATGCATATATACTCTGCAATGGGAAGGTTGCTGTGTTAGCCTACTGCAGAAAAAAAATGAACAACGGGTCTTTTACCTTAAAGACTAGCAAGTTTGTTTATGGATTGCAGGCCTGTGTGCGTACAACAAAGTGGTCTGTGGTCCATGAAAGTTTATGCCGTATAAAGCTTGTTAGTCTTTGCAATGCCACAATATTGTTGCTTGGTTTTATATATTTTAAATATTTCATAGTGGTGCAGCTTCCTTTAGCAGCAGAAGCTGATTTTATTGCTTCATTTAACTTCGTTGTATCAGTAAGAGCAGATTTACACGTCTTCCTCCCTCTGTTCTTGGCACCATAATATCGTACAGAGGACAATCTGTTTCTTAATTCTGAATTGAGTTTTTATCCAACAGGTACTTCTATCCTCTTGGAATGAGGTGAGGATACAGTTGTGTGTTTGCCCTTAAACCCCCAAAGTTTATTCTTATTTGGTACAAAGTAAACAAAGCTCAGAATATAGTTCAAACATCACGTCAAGGTTACCTGAAACGGTCTTTTCTCACTTTCATTTAGCTGGCCTGTGGACAGTATTCACATTAGGAGGTGTGGGAAGCAAACGTGCTCCTCAACAGGATGAGTCTTCGCCTCTTGCTAATCAAAGTCTTCTGCTGCTACTTGTGCTAGCAAACCTGACAGATGCCCCAGATACACCCAACCCTTACAGACAAGCAATTATGTCCTTCAAGAACACACAAGGTTTGTATCTTTCTAAAACTATCTACAAGGAATTAAAACAAGTAAGGATTTTTGTATTATTGTGGATTGAATCAGTCATAGCTATGGCAGTTTAGGAGAATGGTTGTAGTAGCAGAATTTCAGGTGGCTTTTAGTAAAATCCACAAGGATTCCTCCCTCTGGCTCCCCCTAGTTTTATTCAATACATGGCGTCATGGTCTTCCTAAAACCAATACCTAAGGAGAGGGGCAGGTCACACAATGTAAAAGGGGTGAGCCCTTTACATTCAGTTGTAAATCCCACTTAGAATAGCTCAGTAGAATCAACGGAGAGACTTCTGCTGATTCAGTGGATCCATTATCATTGGGACCAAAAAAGAGATTTTAAGGCAATTGTTCAATTCTGTGTTATCTAGACAATTCTGTTAACACTGTATGTCAACATATGCTGCTTCCTCTTGAAAAAAGTATCACAGAGCCTTCTAAGAAAAATGCAGGTTAGATATTAGCAGGAGAGAACTGGCATGTAGAGTGACGATGACATTTCATCCTTCGTTCACTTTCCAATCTCCCCCCAAATCTCCTTCTGTTTTAAAGTAATTCTTCCTTCTTCTGGGCTCCAAAACAGGAACTAAGCCCTAGCCAAGAGAAAATGGTAGTGGTAGTGGTGGGCAGATAGCATTTGCAGGGAGAATCAGTGTGTGAGAACATGTCTCCTCCCCCCCTCCAAAAAAAAGTATCCTGAAGACAGAAACTGAAGAGATAAAAGGATGAAAGACTCCTTTGCAGAGGAATCCTATGATGAAGGACCTACAATTTTGGGAAGTATATACTTCTCTGAAGACACTTGGGAGAAATAAATCATCAGGGTTAGATGAAATACAGATAGAAGTATTCCAAGCTTCAGAGACTGGATCTATCAAAATCCTAACAAGAGAATTCCAGCAAATGTGGAAAACAGAACAATGGTTCACAGATTGGAAACACGCAATTTGCATTCCAGTTCCCAAGAAAGGAGCAGTGCAGTAATTAGAGGACCATTGCATTAATTTCACGTGCAAGTAAAATGATGTTCAGAGTGTTGCAATGAAGACTTTTAAGCCATATGGCATCAGAAGTGTCTGATGTTCAAGCTGGATTCTGAAAAGGAAGAGGCTCTCAAGATCATATTGTAAATACACGTTGGCTACTGGAGCACACCAAAGAATTTCAAAAGATGATCAGTCTGTGCTTTCTAGACCATAACGAAGCCTTTGACTGTGTGGAACATGAGAAGCTAGATCCCAGAAGGGAGAGGCAGCATTTTAGAGGAGGAGAAACCCTGCTTTTCTCTGGAGGAAGAAAAAAGAGAGACAGGAAGGGACTTTTTTTTTAATTAAATACCCCATCCCTGCTCCATCGCCACCACCATCGCCACCACTCCCTTCCTCTCTAGGAACCCAACTCAGTGCCTTTAACCCTTGCTGAGAAAGTGAAGCAACTAGTAACCTTTAGCTTCATCATAGGCTTATAGTTTGCTTAAGCCTGGTTACCTCCCAGAGGACACTTTGCAGGCCCCCCCATAGGTTGGGGGTATATTTTGTCTTCCTATGCAGAACATGTCATATGGAAAACTTGACTAGATTCAGATGAATGAGGAATGAGAATTGGTGGAGGGAACACCAGTCATTTAAGATATGCAGAATACATAATTTATTGGCAGAAATCAACAGTGACTTGAAATGACTTCAGATAAAAGTGAAGTAAGAAAGTGCAAAACAGGACTGCAATTGAACATTATAAAGACAAAAATCATGATTACAGAAAAACTAAATAACTTTAATGATGACAATGAAGTAAATTATAGAAGGGGTAGCCGTGTTAGTCTGTGCAAGCATTATAGGTAAAACAAAAAAAAAAGTAAAAAAAAAAAAGACAAAAACGTGGTGGCACCTTAAAGACTAACTTTTATATGTTTTAATGTGAGCTTTCATGAACAAGTCCACTTCATCAGATATAAGAGACATAAGGCTTATGTCTGATGAAATGGACTTGTCCACAAAAGCTCACATTAAAACATAAAAAGTTAGTCTTTAGGGTGCCACCACATTTTTGTCTTTTTTTACTTTTAATTTTTATTTTGTTTTCACCTATACTGAAGAAAGTGAAATTGTTAAAGACCTGTTCAGTCATCAGTCCAAATAAAGACTGCAGCCAGGAGATCAGAAGAAGAGCAAGATTTGGAAGGGCAGCATTGAAGGAATTAGAAAGTGTAAGATCATCCACACCATTGTATTTGCGATCACCATGTGCAAGTGTGAAAGTTAGACAGTTTGAAAAATTTGAAATGGGTGCTGGAGGAGAGCTTGGCAGATACCCTGCCACGAAGACCAACAAGTGAGTCCTAGATCAAATCAAGCTTGAACTACCTCTGGAGACAAAAATGTTGAAACTGAGGCTGTCCTACTTTGGGCACATCATGAGAAGGCAGGGTTCTCTGGAAAAGACTATCATGCTAGGAAAAGTTGAAGGCAGGAGGAAAAGAGGAGGACCAAATACGAGATGGGTTGAAGGAAGAGCTAAGCAGGGCTGTTGAGGACGGCATTTTGGAAGCCACTCATTCATAGGTCACTATAAGTCGGAGGCAACTTGACAGCACGTAAGAACAACAACTTAAATTCTTTCCCACAGACGCCTCTTTCACCCCTCTGTTTTCATTTCTTTGGCAGATACATGTCATTCTGTCCCAAGTGGAGACAGGTAGTCTTCCTGGTTCCAAATCGTTTTCTCCAGCTGCTAGCACCTGTTCCAAACTATCAAGCTTTTCCAGTCTTAGTCTTTGAGATCCTTTAACAGGAGATGTTAGGAACTGAATCTGTTTTAACTCGGGTATATGACTGCATAAGAAAGAAAGAACGATCTGTTCAACCCTACTAAATGCAATACATAAGAAGAGTCACGCAGAATCAAATCAAGGTCTCTCTAGGATAAGATTCTCTTTTCGAAATAGTCAGCAGGATGCCTAGGGGAAGCCCACATGTGGGCCATGAGTACTACAGCGTCCTCATTTTTTCTGATATTGTGCTATGGTCCAGGCATGGCTTTTCATAATGTAGAGAATTGTGGAGAGTGTTCAGTAAATATACAAGATTGCAGAAAATAAAGTAAAACTCAATTTAGGCTGAGGCGCATAAGTACCAGGTACAATAAACTGTTTAGCTATCTGTGCTCTGAAGAGTTAGTTTTCAGCTTGTAAATTTGGTTCCATTATTGAGTGATATCTGACCAACTCCATTTGTATACCCTGCAGATATATGATTTTAAAAATTAAGGAATGGGGCTCAAAATCTGTATTTGGACTAAAAGTGAAGCAGCATCTAAAAAGACTAACGACCTAAAACATGAAGACTACAATTACTTTTTTTGGGCTAAAAAGCGTGCTGCTTATATACACCACCCCATAGCTCTTCAGGCACTCTCTGGGTAGTTTACAAGTTAATTACGCAGGCTACACATCGCCCCCCCCCCCCCGCGAGCTGGGTACCTATTTTACCGACCTTGGAAGGGATAGAAGGCTGAGTCAACCTTGAGCCGGCTACTTGGGATTGAACCCCGGGTCGTGAGCATAGTTTTGGCTGCAGTACAGAAGTTTAACCACTGTACCATGAGGCTCTTCTCATTGGGCTAATTAGAAGAAAAGCCCAAAATGAGTGAGCTAATCCTTTTTGAACTCTTGATTTTTTTCTTGCTTCTCTTCCAGATAGCACAGTACTTCCTTCACCAAATCCTTACACTTTCCAGATTAATTTCAATAGTTTATACACCACTTTGTGTGAACAACAGAACTCTGATCAAGCGACCCTCCTTTTGTACACTCTGCTGCATCAGAACAGCAATGTTCGAACATATATGTTGGCTCGAACAGATATGGAAAACTTGGTAAGTATTCTGTTAAATATACCACCACCACCACTACTACTACTACTGCTACTACTGATGATGATGATAACGATCATGATAATCATCATCATCATCTGCTGTCAAGTCACTTCTGACATATGGTAATCCTTTTCAGGGTTTTCCAAATAGAGAATACTCAGAAGTGGTGGGTTGGTGGGTTGGTTTAATTTAATTTATATACTACCCCATTAGTGCCAAAGCACTATTCTGGGCGGTTTACAAAAGATTAAAACCAAGATTCCACAAACAATAAGCACTAAAATATAACACAAATAGCAATAACATAAGAAAGCATAAAAACCAGTGGCACCAACAAATTACCACAGAAAAGTGGAGGCAAGACACTCAATCAGGATAGTATCGAAAAGCCTCCCTGATAAAAGAATACAGAGAGGGTGCCGGGCACACCTCTGGGAGCTGATTCCATAGCCTCAGTTCCACCACAGAGAAGGCCCTTACCTGTAGTAGATGACCTTTGGGCCTCTCTTGGGGTGGCTACCCAGAGGAGCCTGGCTTGATAAGATCTGGTGGGTCATGCAGATGATATTGGAGAAAGATGCTCTGACAGGTAATGTGGTCCCAAACCGTGAAGGACTTACCATTTCCTTCTTCTGGGGACATCCTGGAATTGTGCAGCTTGTCCAGGGCTACAGAGCATAGCTCTTTTCCCAGGAGGCACAGTGGGGAAACAAACACCCAGCCTGTGGCTCTGAAGCCAGATACCTAGACCCACTGAGCTATTCAGCCCACTAAATATGCCACTACTTTATTACTAATAGTAGGAAAGGGTGCTTGTTTGTGAGATGTTTGTTCTTGCACCTTGTCTGAGAAAACTAGGTACTGGAATGGTAACTGAATGAGGCCACGTTTCCTTTATTCTTTGATTTTAGGGAAAGGGTAGGTTGCAATCTATGGATAAATGCTATCAGCTGATAAAATGCAAAAGTGATAGGACTGTAATGGAGGTGCATGGATGCAGTGTTGGCAATATGATTGGCAGTGCAGCACCTGTGTACGTTTGTCTTCTGCCTGTGTGTGTATTTGGTTGCACCCCTCCCAGCTTTGGGAGTCTCATCGGCATAACCACTAGATATATTAGTATTGTTGGAGATTTTCAGACAGGAAAATACCTCTGAATTGTAAGTAAAATGTACGTACCTCAGTAGTAAATAGTAAAGCTACGTATCTAACTCCACATACTTCAATGATTACAGCAGACAAATTGCAGAGGTGTATTATACTGTTGTTCCCAATGAGAATAGTCCACTCTCTTATTACCATACTTTAACCTGTCTGTCTGTAAGTTGAAAAGAGTTAAGTGGGAGACACTACAGCTAGTGTAAGCATGGAATGTGAAAGATTACATGTTTGCAAAAGAGCAAAAAAAATTATAAGGGTAGCATTGTGTTTATGAAGACAGAAGGCTGTAGTGTGGTATGTAAATTTTCAGTTACACAGAAGCAAGACTTGAATTATTGGGGCGGGTGAAGGTAGGTGGGCTCTAATGAGATTCAGTATTTCCCCTAACCATTGGTACTCAAATCATGGGCCCTCCAGCCTGCTAAAAGTAAAAGCTTGGGGAATTGTTAAAATGGTAAGGGAACTGTCTCCCCGCCACTTTGACCACCCACTCCCTGTAATTTGACCACTGCTCGGAATTTGTTCCTTATGTTGGATTCAATTAAAAAAGGAAAAATAGACATTTACACGGGAAGGCATAACAATTAATCCCGTTAGCAGTCAGTGTGAGTCTTTAAATGACAAGAGAAAAAGTTACTCATTTAAAATGTTCCTCAATAAACTGCATGCTGGAGGAACTTAAGACTTTGCACCCATGGTTTCAAAAGTCACAAAGTACTATTTCTTGTTCTGCCTTTGTGTGTGTGAGAGAGAAATTCCTTGTTTTAAAAAAAGGTTTTCTAAGTGCAGCAGCTAGGCAGGAAAGGTTGTCGTGAGTGATGAAAGCATCACAGAGCATCCATCTTTTCAAATTTAGGTTCTAAACTTGCCTGTTCTGCTCCCCTATATTCTTATGGCCACTTGGGATGCTTAGTGTACAACTTGTTTGCTGTGTTATTTTTCTAAGTTCTGGAGTGAGTTTTATTTTACACCAGCTTTATTCTTTCTGTTACCTTGTTTTTTAAATGGCTCACAATATCATTGTGCCTCCACCAGTCTGCGTAGCCATGAGCAAGCTGCACAGTCCCAAGATGCCCCTAGAAGAAGGGAATGGTAAATCACTTCTGAGTATTCTCTACCCAGAAAACCCTGGAAAGGCTTGCCATAGGTTAGAATCAACTTGATGGCATAGAAATATTTTTATTATACCATTGTGTGTTTACACCGTGATACATAGTAAGACCCTGTTATCCATGGGATTAGTGTGCACTGATTCACTTATCCACAGTGTGAAATTATTAAAAGAAAAAATCCAGAAAATATATATATTTTCACATGTATTACCAGAACTGGCCAGTAGAGGGAGCCAGAGACTGTACAATGAAAACTTGTTAGTAAAGAATACATGGTATGGTATCCTTTAGTGGCCAGTTCTGGTAATGCATGTGAAAATAATTTTTTACTGTTTTTTCCCCCCTTTTACCGTGCTATAGTTACCACTAATACAACTGTATAAAAAGATAAGCTCCTTCCCCAGGCACTCTATGGAGTTCCAGTGTGGGCTTTTTCAAATATCACAAAATTGGAATCTGTCCATCAGAATTTTTTTAACCAGAGCAGTAGGGCTACCAAGGGCTACTCCCATGGCCTCAGTCTGCTCTGGGACATTGTGCTACTCTGTGAGTACTCTTATTAAGAAAGCAGCCAAGCTGTTTTGGCTTAGTATACCATATGGCATCACCACTGATCTTATTGGCCTATGAAGAAAGGGGAAGGGAGTCCTGAGCATCTGAGATATCCACAATTATAGCAAAGCTGGGTTACTCCCCAGCCTACCTCCCTAGGAGGGCTGCCCAAGAAGGCTGCCCAGGAAGCTATCATTAAAAGAATATATGATATTGATATTCAGGCTATCATGGCGTCTGTAGTCTGTTGCCACTCCGATAGGGATATACAAAGGCTTTTCCTTGCCTTTTGGAAAGCTGCCCCCTTATTTTTCCCTTATTAGCTCACATGAGCTGAGACAACTGCTAACAAGGTGCAGACTGAACTCGTCACAGCTGAAAGAGATTCAGGGACATTACATGGACCAACATGGTACAGGCAGACATTGCCCACCAGGGTGCTCTAAAATGGAGAACATGGTACACTTTCTAACAGAATGTCCTCTGTACACAGATCTGAGTGACCAACATCTAAAGCCCTTAACAGCTGGGATCAAGAACACGTCCCCTCCATGCGCAGTCCTATCCCTGCTAGCTGACACAAATTACTATATATCCTATAGAATTGCTAAATTCGCTAAACAAGTCATGGAAAGGCGGAACTTATTGCCTGCTTCATAAGTTCTTCAAGTTAATCTAACATTTGATTCTTTTTCTTCTTTTTTGAGAATGCTATTACATTTTATTACTATTATTTTATCATTTTATGCCTTTTATGCTTGTTTGTATGTTCGTGCATGAGATGCCAGATACTATTTTATGATTGGTTTAACCTGTTCTTGCGTACAGGCTGATTGGCTACAAAGCAATAAAGAGAGAGAGAGTGAATGAGAGAGTATTGCTATTATCCACGGTTTTCAGTATCCACAGAACCCAGAGGATATGGGAGTCCTACTGTAGAATGGTTCATCACCATGCTTAATTTTGAATTGTTATGTCTTTTTCTGTTCCTCGTTATTATCTCTCTCAATTAGTACCAGTTCCCAGAGAACTATATGTGTAAAAGAAATAGAAAACCCCCTTCCCTACTACCTGTGGCAGAGAGCAGGATGCTTTATATCTTACTCAGTAACCCACAATAAGATGTAGAAGGATTTAGCAATTGTTTTATCACTTTTAGATTTCTGTACTGTTCTGTTTTTATGATGTTAGTTTGTTTTTACGTGATGCAATTTTAATTTTATTTTCAATTGTGGATTTATCATTGTCCCTTTCAGTCTGATGAGGTGTTGTACAACATATTTAAGTCTTACAGATTTGCAATCGCCTGAGCTTTCTTGCTTGAATAACCTGCTTTCTGAGACGTGGACTGTGTGTCCAGTGACAATAAAGCTGTTGATTTTAAAGATGCCACATGATCCTCTCTTGTTCTGCTGCAGTAGTCCAATAGTTGTACTCCTGTTCCTGTCTAATTTCAGGTCTAGACATAGAATAAAAGCTGCCTTGGTTATCTTTCAGGAAGATTCTTAGTGGGAAAGGGGATTGGAGAGGGTACCCATTTGGTTCTCTTGGGCATCTCAACAGCTTTCAGTGCCATCAACCATGACATTGTTCTGGGTTGACTGTGTGATTGGAGGCGGAGGTGTAGTATGCTGTAGTGTTGGATTGCCAGTTGTAGGGTTTAGTGCAATGGGCTTCTTGTATTGGACTGATCCTGCTGTAAGATCCCCCAGTGCATTGTTTTGTCCTCCATGGCACTCAGCATCCAGATGAAAGCACTAGAACTGTTTTCCAAGGGTTGAGGTGTCACAAATATATAGATGATGCCCGGCTCTAGTTTTTCTTTTCTTAATATAGATGAGATAGTTGATGATATGAACCATTGGGCGGGATAGTGCTAATAGACTGGATGACAGCTGATAAACAGACTCACTCCAGATAGAAATACTAGTTGTGAGTGGTTTGTTTGGTTAAGTTCAGCTTATCCAGCTCTGATGGGAGTTGTTCTCCTAAGGAAACAGGTTTGAGAGATCTTAGATCCATCATTGCAAAGACGTTCCTTTGGGAGAGCTACCCTTGCTCAGACCACAAGGTATCCATACTTAAGTTTCACTAGAAGCACAGGTAAATGGTTTATATTATTGCAGGTCTCTGTAAGTGGATTGACCTTTGAAAATGTTCTGAAATCTTCACTTGGTCAAAAAAATGAATGTCTGGGTTTGGCTGACGTGTTCATACTATGCCAGTATTTTGCCCAACTTCTGGGTGCAGTTCAAAGGGTTGGTTTTAGCCTTTAAAGCCCTAAATAACGTAGAACAAGGTTTTTCTGAAGGAAGATTATCTCCCATCAGAAAGAACCAACACACATCCATTCCTGACCTTTTCCAAGTACTCTGGCAGCTGAAGCAAGAGAGGTTATTCTGAAAGAGATGGCTTGCCTGCTTTTTTCTTAATTCTTCAAAAATTTACAAAGAAAAAAACAGGAAAAAGAAAATAGACCCTATCACTCACTTGAAACACTCAGTATAATAAAAGTACCGAATTATTAAAAAATTAAACAAAACTATATAGACTTCAGTAAAGGTTACCAAAGTCTGGCCAAAGTTGATGCCTCCATGCTACACATTCAAATGTTGAAAGAATTATAGCATATTCAACCCACTGAATAGTAGTATTCCAGTGTTGCAGTACCTGTTTCTTAGCTACTGAAAGGGGACAGAGAATCCATTTCAGCTGTCTGATATTTAATTTCCAAGTCACAGATAGCTAATTTTAAAGCAATTTCAAAGATTGTTCCAGTGCAGAGTTGGAGGGAGGCCTGATGCATGCAAACCTCCTCAACATGTAATCGTGGGCATCAAAGAGGGAAAATGCTATACTGATAAAATATTAAACTCTGTTCACTTTATCTGCTAAAGTCTTTGAGTCAGACATACAATATGTTGTTATCTATATATTGTAAATTGCTCATAAATTTAAATGGGATGTATATTTTAACCACATAATATGTTTTATGAACTGACTGTACATTTTTAAACTGCATTTTGTATATTTTAGCCACATAATATGTTTTATTAATTGTTTGTATATTTTTAAACTGCATTTTGTATATTTTAGCCAAAAATATGTTTTATGAGCTGGTCATCTGACTGTAATAAATTAATTAATTAAATGGGATGCTATTTCTTAAAAGCACTACTAGAATCACATTAGAATTTGAGTTTGAAATCTCTCCCTAACAGTTTATCTTCTTTTTAATTTTTATTTCTGGTAGCAAGGGAAAGTGAACAAAAGGTGGTTCATTTTTTGTCAGTAGAGATTTATTTTTTAGTATTTATTCTCTTTGTAAGCTGGCTGGATAGCTTGGTGGTTTAAGTATCTGGTTGTGGAGTTGAAGATTGGGAGTTCTATTCTCCACTGTGCCTCCTGAGAGAGGAGCCAGCCTGTGTGGCCTTGGGCAAGCTGCACAGTCCCAGAAAAAGGGAATGGTAAATCACTTCTGAGTACTCCCTACCTGGAAAACCCTGAAAAAAAGCCATCATACGTCAGAATTGACTTCATGGCACATAGAATCATAGAAAAGTGAAGTTGGAAGGGGCCTACAAGGCAATCAAGTCCAACCCCCTGCTCAGTGCAGGAATACAATCAAAGCATATCTGCCAGGTGATTATCTAAGTTTTTCTTGAATGCCTCCGGTGTTGGAGCACTCACCAACTCCCGAGGTAACTGGGTCAACCGTCGTTCCACCACATGATGCTGATTATTATTCTCTGTAAAATTAGTGAATATTATAAAGTGGCTATGTAAAATCAGGATAATCTGCAATTATATTTTTGTTCTGAGAATGTTTGAATGATACATCCTTATTTTTCCTTCTTCCAGGTTCTGCCAATTCTTGAGATTCTTTATCGTGTTGAAGAAAGGAACTCACACCATGTTTACATGGCTCTGATAATTTTGTTAATTCTTACTGAAGATGATGGCTTCAATCGATCCATTCACGAAGTGGTAAGTTCATGAGCTTTGATGAAGTAACTAAAAATTGTGACTAAATGTACATCTCTGTAATATATACCATCTTCAGTTAGATACTGATAGATTTCTCATCTCCCTTCAGCTTAAGTGGCTGTTATGGATTCATCTTGCTTTTCAGTATTTGAGATTCTGTAGTCTTTACACAGAGGGCTTTCATTTCCAAATTCTCTTCAGGATGCTGTTACTGCCACTTGCTTAAGGTTCCCTTTGAAATTTGGATAAAGAAATTTAAAAAAATGGTTTACTTTACAGAGTTGATAAATAAATATTGGGTATCCAGAGGAAGGAAAGCTATATCCAGTTGTTAGTTCCAGCTAGAATAAATCCATTGAGTCAGTGGGACTTACATAAGTGTTGACTTTAAAAGTCCCATTCATTCAGTGGGTCTGCTCTGGTTGTGAGTAACAGCTGGGTTTAGACCAGAATTTCCAGGAGGGAAAGAAAAAAGTTAGATCAGTGGCTTTTTGTGTGAGTCTTCATTTGAACTTCCATTGTATGACCAGGCTGCTGAAAAAGATTCAGAATGTCTGTTTCATCTAATCCCATTGATATCATTGCAAAATTAGATGTAATTACCTGAGTTCTTCTGATATCAGTGGAACTTTGCACAGTAGCTGACTTGGTTTGAATGTGACCTTTTGTACTGTGTTCTTGAAAGCCCAAATTCTAAACTATTACTCATTGCTGTCTGTTCTTTAGAGAATGTAAGAACGAACAGTGATGGTACATACTCTCAACACAACTATACATTTCAGATTCAGATCTAAGTCCCATCTTGAAACTGTTTTCAGGTGGGCAGGGAGTGAGTTAGGTTTCTCAGAAACTGCATTACTAGACAGTTTTAGTAGTTTTGGGTTAAAGCGCATTTCATCTTATGGTTGAAGATGTGCAATAAAATTAAATAGGATATTCTGCATCAACCTGAGTTTCCCATCTCATCCTTCATTGCATATTCCGCTTTTCTAATTCTACTGCTTGTGTGAGTCCTTCCTTTTGTGGTAATACACCCACAGTTATTTATTGATAGTGAAGATTAATTTTTAGTAAGTACCGTTTTATAAATCACTGATTATATAGACTCTTACGTGGTTCTCCTAAGGAAGCCATAAAAGCTTTCCTGTCTGCTCAAAGGATTTTGTTTGAAAATAAAATGTGGTTTTGGTTTCCTTGGGAAGATTTAAAAAAAAACAAAATCTCTTTTCTGTCATTGGCTTCGCACAGGCAACTACCTGTGCCCATACTGAGCTCTGTTTTATTGATAATAAGAAAAAAAACAGCTGTTAACTAAACTTAAGAGAACACTGTCTTCTTCCAGTGCTTGCAGTTTTCATCCTGGATGTGTGCTTGTATGCATATTGTTATCAGGAATAAGTTCACATTCAGTCAAATTATTGGTCCACTCTAGGGGAGAATCTTGGGGACAAGGGTGGCTGGCACACAAGGGCAGGGAGGCACACCATGCCAAACCCTAATTGAGTACTTGCTGCCCTTTGTCACAACACGCTTATGTTTGGGGTACAGTCAATGCGAAGAGTGGTATCCTTGCATCTTATGAGGGTTGTGTATCCTGTGGATATGCTTAGGGACATCTTCCACCCTTACTTTAAAATCCAAACTATAAACAGAAAGTAAATAAAAAGAACTGAACTTTTCAGATACATTTACGCTGTACTTTGCAAAGCTTGTAAATAGCTACGATTCAATAAAAATAATGCTGTCTGTGTATGTGTAGAGATTCAGGTAGATAAATGTAAGCAATGGTCACGGTATATGAGAGATGTGCAGTGCGTTCATGCAGACTGCTTTGCACCTTTCTGTGGATATGTGTGGTGGGAGTAGGATTGTGTTTTGGACATGCGCCCTCCCAGCAGCTCCCCTGCCTGCTGCTGACTAAGGAGGGGTCCTTTATGAATGCAGATATACATACCTATCTGAGAGGATACTATTAGTATTCAAGAATCGTAGTGCATATGAAATGATAACAATAAGCCCACACTTTTCCAGCGTTCTTCTTTCTAGCACAAGGAATAGGTCTAATTTTCTCTAGAAAGAGTAATAATTGTTCTTAGAAAATGAGTGAAGAGATATAAGCAAGGGGTTGGACTCAATGGCCTTATAGCCCCCTTTCAGCTCCATTATTCTATGGATTTCTTCATGGAATTGTATCTTTTTATAATCTCAGTTGTGGTTGCAGAGGGTTTTATTTTTTTCCATAACTATTCTTTATTATTAAAAGATTGGAAAAATATACCTTTGAAGGAAATGGATACCAAGCTATATTAAAGATCAATCTGAAGACACCTCAAAGGTCAAGTGAGTGTGAGAGAGGGCTAATAATAATAATTGCATGCCATCAAGTTTATTCCGACTTGTGGCAACCCATTCCAGAGTTTTCTAGGTATAGAATACTCATTTGTGGTTTACCATTCTTCTGGGGTGCCCTGGGACTGCGCATCTTGCCCGGGGCGACACAGGCTGGCTCTTTTCCCACAAGGCACACTGGAGAATGAAACTCTTGACCCCCGACTCTGCAGCAAGGTGCTCCATGCAACCATGCTATCCAGCCACCTTATGGGTGAGGGTTAGAATTAGGATGAGACGAAAGTGTTTCTTCCTAGCATTTATACAGTGATACAACCTACACCTTGGTACCTAGGTGAACTTTGATATGATTGACATGGTGCTGACCTCATACTGAAATCAACCCTATAAGGTAGAAATGTCGGCTGTGATGGACTCCCACAGGCTCAAACTATCAAGGAGTATTACAAATCTTATAATGCTCTAAGGTTGTTGTTTAAGTGTCATACATTTGACCTTGACACAGCCAGTGTGCTTCCTTGTTTTCAAAGCTTGGGGGTTTCGGGGGCTGCAGAAGATACAGAGATTGTGCCTTTTTTGTTTCTGCTAGCAGAAGCTGCTTTTGCAGGCATAGTGACAACATTGGATATGGACTATGGGACCTGCTGCCATTTCCCTGTGTATATTGTTTTTCCAGTATAACTAATTAAAAAATGAAATGGTTTTGTTTTGTTTTTGTTAAACCTGACACAATCAAATATTCAGGTTTTGAACTGTGAAAAATGGGAGAAAGCACTTGGAAAACTTTGGAGAGACCAATCTATTGTAAGTAGAGATGGGCACAAACTGCAGCTTCAGCAGTTTTTGCCGGTTCATTTAGTGGTCAACACTTCAAATCCCACCTCCTCCAGTGGGCACCCATTTGGAGGCAGCGGCTTGGCTTCCCTGTCCTGCCTTCTCTGGGTGCTGCCTCTGAGTGGGCACCCACTGAAGGAGGCAGGGCTTTGAAGTGCCAAACACCAGTTCAACCTGTAAATGAACTGGCACGAACCGCTGAACCGGTGGTTTGTGCCCATCTCTAATTATAACTGCACTTGACAGTTTTCTGTAGTAAACCTGTAGATTTCTAGTCCTTTCTTCTGGGAAATAAAACCAGAATCCAGAGAATAGCCTGATGTTCACTCGCGAAAGACTATAAGGTAAAAACCCTTTCTGTCTCTGCAGATACTGAAAAATATTACCTGGTACTCAGAGCGTGTGCTAACAGAAATCTCACTGGGAAGTCTCCTGATCCTGGTAGTAATAAGAACTATTCAGTACAACATGACAAGAACAAGGGTAAGAGATGTGTATTGTGGACTGTTTTCACATTTTTGGTCTTCCATCCTTACCAAGGTAAAGGTAAAGGTTCCCCTTGACATTTAGTCCAGTCGTGTCCGACTCTAGGGCGCGGTGCTCATCCCCATCTCCAAGCCGTAGAGCCAGCGTTTGTCCATAGACAGTTTCCGTGGTCACGTGGCCAGCGCGACTAGACACGGAATGCCGTTACATTCCCACTGAGGTGGTACCTATTTATCTACTCGCATTTACATGCTTTCGAACTGCTAGGTTGGCAGGTGTTGGGACAAGCGATGGGAGCTCACTCCGTCGCGTGGATTCGATCTTATGACGGCTGGTCTTCTGACCTTGCAGCACAGAGGCTTCTGCGGTTTAACCCGCAGCGCCACCACATCCCTTATCCTTACCAAGTTCCCAGCAAATAATAAAATCAAAGCTGGAGACAAAAATAAGAACCCAAAGCTTTCTCTCTTTTAAACAACCTAAAGGGAATCAGTTTTAAAATGATGTCAAAAGGGTATGTCACTCCATAGAAGTTAAATAAACAAGAATGTGGGAAAATGTTGAGATGTCATATCTTTTGGGCATATTTATCACTTAAAGCCAAAATACTGATACTAAAATTTATCAAGAATGATGGGTGTAGATACTCAATTTCTAGTACAGTGGTACCTCGCAAGACGAATGTCTCGCCCGACGAAAAACTCGCAAAACGAAAGCATTTTGCGATTGCTTCCGTGACTCGCAAGACGGCTTCTTCTATGGCCATGCTTCGCAAGACGGTTTCTTTTTCGCAAGACCGATGCCTCGCAAGACGGAAATAAATCGTTCGCAAGATGGCGCTGTATTATATATTGTATTAGGCATCCTTCAGTCTCGAAAGACTATGGTAACGTGCTCTGTATGGAGGACTTGGAACAGCGTCTAGTGTGGCTGAGAAGGCCAATTCGAGAGTGACAATCCCTTCCACACTGAAGACAAATACAATCTGTCCCCTGTCCAGCTCCCTGATTTTGCTGCTTCCGTGACTGCCTCTTTGCCTCGGTCTGCTGGACAAGGGTCTCTTCAAAATGGGAGAGGCCATGATGCAACGCCTGCCTCCAGGCTGAACGCTCAGATGTCAGGGTTTCCCATCTGTTGAGGTCCATTCCTAAGGCCTTCAGATCCCGCTTGCAGATGTCCTTGTATCGCAGCTGTGGTCTCCCTCTGGGGCGATTTCCCTGCACTAATTCTCCATACAGGAGATCTTTTGGAATCCGACCATCAGCCATTCTCACGACATGCCCAAGCCAACGTAGACGTCGCTGTTTCAGTAATGTATACATGCTAAAGATTCCAGCTCGTTCTAGGACTACTCTATTTGGAACTTTGTCCTGCCAGGTGATACCAAAAATGCGTCGGAGGCAACGCATATGGAAGGTGTTCAGCTTCCTCTCCTGCTGTGCACAAAGGGTCCAGGACTCACTGCAGTACAGGAGTGTGCTCAGGACACAGGCTCTGTAGACCTGGATCTTGGTATATGTCGTCAGCTTCTTATTGAGCCATACTCTCTTCGTGAGTCTAGAGAACATGGTAGCTGCTTTGCCAATGCGTTTATCCAGCTCGACATCTAGAGAGAGAGTGTCAGAGATCGTTGAGCCAAGGTACACAAAGTCATGAACAACCTCCAATTCTTGTGTGGAGATGGTAATAGAGGGAGGTGATGGCGCTACTCGCAGAACAAATTACTTTCGTCTTGCGAGGCACCACTGTATATGACTTTGCTAACTATACAAAACTACCTCAACCAGTCAGACATCAGCAGCTCTCTAGGTTCTTGGCAGATAATCATTCCCATCTTTGTACTTGAAATCCTTGAAGTTTGATTATAGGGATGAAACAGCATTGGGAAAAGTGAAGCTCTTCAGAAATATTTTTGGTGCCCTGCATTGCCTCCATGGGGAATTAAAAAATCTGCTCTTGAGGTGGAGGGCTCCTCCAGCCGCAGACTCTCAACCCATAAGAATGAAACTGGAAGGAGACTTCCAGCAGCGTTCAGTTATTCTCCCCTTCATGTTCAGTGCTGATGCAAGCCCCACAGTAGGTCCTCCGAGTGGAAGATTGGCCCTTGAAGCCTTTGAAGTTGTACATCCCTGGGACTTAGCCATATCCTCGATTAAGTTCTGACCCATACTGTTTGTTACACTATAAAGAAGTGGTGGAGAATGTTTCCAAGCCTAAGTCAAAATGCAGGTTACGATCTATAAAGCCCCATACAGCTTGGGTGCAGGCTACCTGACAGATCCTATTTCCCAATATAACCCTCCTTGGGTCTTAAAGTCTTGGGGGGAGGCCCTCCTCTTAGTCCTGTCACTTCTAAAGATATGGTTGAGAGGGAGTTGGAAAAAAGTCTTCTTGGTGGTTGCCCCCAGGTTATGGAATGTCTTCCCCCATGAGGTTAGGCTGGCTCCCTATCTCCTATCTTTTCTGCGACTAGTGAAAACTGTTCAGACAGGCCTTTAATATCTAATTTTAAAACAGTTATTAATTATTAGTATTAGTATTAGTATTGATAGTAGTAGTAGTAGTAGTAATTTTATTTATATGCCGCATTTCTCCCAACAAGGGACCCAAAACAGCTCACAACATTAAAATTCACACAGTTAAAAACACAGATGTCCTTTGACTGCTGCCTTTATATCCTTTTTAATTTAAAAAAATATTTTTACATGTTTTAAATTGTTTTTTAAGATTGCTATGTTTAATAGGTTTTTAATGGTATAAGTAATACCTTTTTTTTATTTTAATGATGTGTGGGGCTCCTTGAGTCCCTTCATCAGGAGAAAGGAGACATAAAAGTGCAATCAATCAGTAAAGTAATAAAGTCGTATTCTCTCTAGTTCTAGCAATTAGAATGCTGTAATTTTGATTTTAAAATGGATATCTTTTATTTGAAAAATTCAGTCAGTTTTTGCAGCTAATTATGGAAATTGTACTGTTACAATCTTTTTTTTAATTGTTGTTAGATAACACAAATATTAAAAACTGTAAAATAAGGAAAGACAGTTTTTACCTTTCCTTCTGAAACCATTAAATAGGTGCAGTGACATTTCCATGAATGACCCAACCATATTGAGTCAGGATTGTATGAGCACACCAATGTTTCCCTAAAACCAGTGTACAAATGCAGTGTGTCTTCCTTGCCTCTGGTAAACGGATGTCAGGTTTAATGGTTTTCCTTTTGACAGATCATACTGTATACAGAAAGGAAGTTCTGATGTCTGTTTTTCCCCCTCCTCATCTCCCAACAGGACAAATACCTTCATACAAATTGTTTGGCAGCTTTAGCAAATATGTCAGCACAGTTCCGCTCACTTCATCAGTATGCTGCTCAGAGGATCATCAGGTAAATACAAGCCTTTTACAAAATATTTAAACTAGCTTCATCCGAAATTCCGTAGGAAAGATACTTGAACTTCCTGTTGCTCAGATTTGAATATTAAGCCAGGTAAGTTGTATTCAGCTTCTTGGAGTCTGCATTAAAATTCAAAGTGGAATACAGTTTGCTCCATTTATACCATGCCTGCTTACCAATGACAGCTACTTATGCCAGCCAAAAATGATGAACTACATGGTGTAAAATGGCAAACATTAATGTTGCTTCTCCTGAATAAAAACAGGTTATTGCTTGCACACGGAGAAAAATGTAGTGTAATTTGTGTTGGATAAATAAGTAATGTGTTTTATAAGAGACGTGTGGGTGTTGTAGATGTATATGAACTGTGGTCTCTCAATTGTAGAGGTCACTCTGTGATTATGAACCTGTGATGCATTTTGTTAAGATGGATGAAACTGCTTGTTGTGCCATCCTTGGCATTTTAAGCTTTCTGTGCTCAGGAAGCACTCCACATTGGTTTGTCTGCCTTGGGGCTAAATGTAGCGCTTGCACTAGTGCTGATGTTCAGATGCACTTCCGGTCTCCCATGAAGCTTTCTTTGGAAACTGATCCAAAGAGTTGCCCTCTGAAACGGAGCTATAGCAGTGACAGGGGTGGGTGGTGGGTGGAGAAACCATCATTTATTTTCCATTTCCATGGCTAGAAGCAGTTTCAGACAGAAGAAATACCTGGCTCGATCCTGCCTAAGGGTTTGGTATGTATCTGCCTAAGACACCCTACTGCTGTAAAAGATACTTGTCTGCATTTCCAAGTTATCTTCAGCCCTGGGTGGTCCCACTGTCACCCTCTGCCAATCAAAGGGGTGCCTGTGAACTACAAAATAAAGATGCCAGCAGTTTGGACTAAAGCAGGAAAGCTTATCTAATGTTATTAATCTCTTAGCAATCTGTCTCTTATTAATTCTCTTAAAATATACTCTCTGATGGCTTTTGAAGAAGCCAAAGATTGCCTAGAACACAGTTTGAAAACTACCATTCCCAAGAACATGTGATTGCAGATAATTTGTCAAAGATCAAATTTGTATACTGAAAGTGTGATCAGATCATATTCCTCTAGCCTCTGAAACAAAAACATTCTGTTTAGAAACAAAGAGTTATTTGCCTAGTAGAACTTCTTGAAAACATATCTGATGATATGTGTGTTCCCTTACATTATTGGTGGTCATTGTGCAGCTTTTTGCTGTCTAATGGCTTCAGATGAAATACTGGGATATCTCTCATTCCTTGTTTTTTCTCTTACACTTGCCACCATCCTCCCAACATGATAAACCTTGTGTAGTTTATGGAGCCCTTCCTTCCTTCCTTCTTTCTTTTTGTACGGCGTGGTAAACATCTGCTTGATTCTGAATTTTGTCCCTCAACATCTCCCAATCCAGTTACTTGTCACCAGCCATTTATTCTTTAATAGTACATTCTTAGGTTGTTTTTGCAACAGTTGTAACTGTTTTAAATTCTAAGCATGAATGATAACAGAAGCTGGGAAACACTCCTGAAAAGGTATCTGTGATCATCACATTGCTGCTTCTTCTTCCCTAGTCTCTGGCATTCAGTGCACTTTATGGTGCAGAGTGGCCTTCGGCTAGATGGGCAGTAGAGAAATTGAGTCAATAAATAAAATAAAATAAATTTATGGCCTGTAAGGCTTTTTTCATGGTGTGCTTTCCCCTGTATTCCAAAACCTGTATACCCGTAGTATTTCCATTTCTATTAAAAGAGCTCCATATACACTCATAGGTGTGTAAATTAGTATTTCTAAATAGATCTTCCACCTAGCTTCTTCCCATGTGGAGGGAGGCAGATAAAGGATTTGCATCTCTCTGCTCTAAGTCCACTTAGTATTGGGGCTAAGATACACCATATTACTGGGGTGTAAATTACAAGGTATTAAACATCAGCTATGCCTGGAAGGCTGTATCAGTACTTCTGCCAAAGTCTGATGAAAGATTACTGTGCTGGAGTTATAAATATAGAAAAAGCTCTTCTGCTCCCTTTCTTTTAAAGGGACTATGGATTCCTTTCTTACTCTCAGATTTTAAAAATATGTTTGTACATGGTAACCTAGCTACTGCTGTCTTTACTGAATGCAAATTGTGCTAGTTCAGGGTTCATACTGAAAAAAGAAAGCAGCATGAGATGCGTACATTTAAGGGTTGGTTTGTTTTTTTTGTGAGTGCTGTGTGTTATGTAAATTCCTGTGGCCATATGGCAAATCTTGATATAGTCTTCTGTCAGAAATGAATTATGTCAGTGATTATGGGAAAGATGAAAAGCCAAGTTATTAGTGGTGGTGCGGTGTGAATTTCAGGGTGTTTGGGATGACATGGATCATTTGAATCTGTTTCTGTCCAACTTTTGACCAGGCTGTGTGATGTAAACATCTTGATCAACCTGGAGAATAACCTGCACTGATGTGGGGTACTGCTGTCCTGTTGATTCCTTTGATTATCTTAGCAGCTTTTGATGATGGTATCTTTGGTGGCCTGAAATTCATGTTGGAAACTCTGTTTTCTGGTCTATCATAAAGATCAAGCAGACTGTGATTGGGGTTATTGCATGGGCATTTTCCCTGCTGGTTGGTCTACTCTGTGGATAGGGTGGTTTATTTATTTATTTTTTGCCAGCAACCACATGATGTCAGGGCCAGCATGAACCAGCCTATCCCTGGAGCCTTTCTACTTGCACCTTTTTGGGTCCCTCTCAGGAGGTCCTTTTTTTTCAGGGGCAGGTAGGATTGCTCCGTTTTGGTTTGGTTCCAGCATATGTGATTATTGGGATCAAGCCAAAATGACTGGCTGGCTGTCCTTTAACAAGGGCACAAGAAAAAAGGATGCCAAGCTTTGCATAGCGAAGGGCAGCTGAACGTTGACAACACCAATGGCAGCAGTCAAGATCATCTACAGGATACACTCTTCTGCTCGCTGCTATCACACTGGTTGAAAAACAGCCCTGACAATTGCTTTGTGTTTGGGTGAGAAGTGTAAACAGATGAAAAATGGAATCAGCTTTTGGAATTTTGCCTTGCTTGGTGTCATTTTGTGAATGGTTCTGAGCGGAAGATGGTATGCTTTAGGTCAATGGTTCACAACTTTGGGTAACCCAGGTGTTCTTGGACTACAACTGCCAGAAGCCCCAGGCAGCACAGCTGGTGGTGAAGGTTTCTGGGAATTGCAGTCCAAGAACATGTGGATTACCCAAGTTTGGGAACCACTGCTTTAGATCATTTTGACTACTGTCATTGGTGTTGTCAGTATTCAGGTTGCCCTTTGCTTTGTAAAACTTGGTGTTCTTTTTCCTCCTGGCAGCACGGGCATGATATTGTGCAGCAATATCAGGCAATTTCATGGAGTCCTGAATGATGGATACAGAAACACAGTACCCCACATTCATAAACCAGAGGGGTTTTTTTAAAGCATTGAATCCCTTACTGTTCATTATGCTGTTTGTGACTTCTGGGAGTTGAGGTATTAAACATCTAGAGGGCCAAACATGGCCCAGCCCTTTCTTACTATATTCTAAAGTTAATTTTAATTATATTTTGAAGGCGGTTCATTGTAAGAAAACTAATCAACTTTGACAAACTGGACATTTTTTCTAAAGTAGCCAGCTCCAGAAAATACATTATAATAGCACCATGTGACCCTACTTTTAAGGCTCGACTAGGAAGAAAAACTTTGGGTAGCAGAGAATTATAATGTACATCTTTTAGTGGATCTGATTTGGAAGCCGAGCATCAAGAATATTTTTAGGTGAAAACATGCCTGCAAATAAGGAATGGTTTTAAGTGAAAGAAACATTACTAAATGTAATTTTAATTTCAGTGCTTTGTTATTTTTCAAAATAACTGAGGATCTCTCAGTTCAAAATCTACTTAGCTGTACAGTTGACAGAGTGCAGATGGCCATAATTCAAGATTCACCAGATGCTCTAGTAATTCCTGCCTTAATGTGAGAAGTAATTCAGCTTCTATGGAGGCTTTTTCTAATCCCCCACTGAGTACAGATTGCCAATAGTTTTAAATTATAAAGACTATTGCATGTTAAAGATTGAAAGGAGTTTTGCCATTTATAATTCAACCAGGAGCTCAATGAAACAGAACTTTATAACATAAAAGTAATTCTCATCAGATTTCTAAGTCATGAACAAGTGACAGATTTTGTGTAGATAATTTCCTCATGCTTGGCCACTGGCCATGAAATTAGAACTAACAGATGACCTAGACCAATGCTGCCCCTACATTTAATCATTACCAGAACAATCCTTAATTGGGTGTTAAGCTTTGTTTGTGTATGAATGAATAGTGCCACAATCTGAGGTTATAATGCTATTCATAGTATATAGGTGAATTCTTATTTTTAATTTAAAGAATGATGGTTCTGCCTTATTAGTCATATTGCTGTCATGCCAATTCTCTTGGTATACAGATAGCGTGTTCACAGCACAGTAGAATTATTTTCCTAAACTAGCACTTAAGCAAAACTATTTGGAAGCCACTGGGAAACTAGCAAAGACATATATGAACCAGCTCAACTTTTCTTACCAGATTCACTATTTTTTTTCTGTCTCACCTAAGATTGTCAAGATTATTTTTATTTATTTATTTATTTTTGTTTTATTGTTTTGTATTGCTGGTTTAAAAACATACACCACAGTCATGTTGCCTCACCTTTTAGCCTCACAAGCTATTTTAACTTAAGAGGGTTGTTCTCTGCTTCTCCCCCCCCCCCCCCCGGGTCTTTTTAGTATATGTGTGGTTACCGCACAAACAAGAAAGGGGCAACTTCTTGTTTCTTATATTGCAAGCCTATACCCATTTGTCTGGAAGAGAGCAGACTTACATCTGAATAGACATGTCTACGATTGCACTGTGACATCATGTGTTTATGTAAGTAAAAGAAGTAGTATTGGAGGTTCTACTTGAAAGTTGTTTTTTATGGAAAACTAGTTATTTGATGTTCTTCGACTCACATATGTAGATAATTTTTTTCTCGCATAGATCACCTTTACATCTTGTTCGGATAGTTATTTCAGAACCGTTACATAAATAGAGCTAGAAAAACAGCTATAGTTTAAATACATATATGTATATGTATGTGTGCGCGCGCGCACACACACACACCTATGTACCCTGCCTTTCTCCTCAAGAGGACCCAAGAGTAGACATATTCCAGATGGGCGGTATATAAGTTTAATTTTTTTTAAAAAAAGTCATCTTACAACATCAAAAATAAATATAAAAACTGGAACCTGAGGAACAAACAAACGAAACAAAGCAGCAGCCCAGCTCTTAGGTGATCAGTCAGTGAGAAAAGGTTTGCCTGGAGAGAAAAGTCTTTGACTGTCAGCCAGACCTCCCAAGCTGAGGGAGTTCCACAGCTTGGGAGCAGCGACAGAGAAGGTCCTCTCCAGTGCCCTTACCAAACACACCTGTGAGGGTGGCAGGACAGAGAGAAAGGCTTCCCCTGGCTTTTTTAAACAGGTGAGTGGGCTCATAAAGGGAAATGTGGTCTTTCAAGTTGCTTAGACCCAAGCCATTTAGGGCTTTGTAAATCCAAACCAACGCTTTGAATTGTGCCCAGAAACAAACTGGCAGCCAGTGAAGCTGTTGTAATAGAGGAGTTACATGATCCTTGTAACCAGTCCAGTTAACGATCTGGCTATGGCATGTTGGATCTGCTGGCATTTTCAAACACTTTCCAAAGATAGCCCCACGTAGAGAGCGTTGCAGTAATCCAAAAGGGATTAACCAGCACCAATATAAAGAAACTGTTCTGTTCCTGAGAAATTTCAAAATATACACTGCTTAATAAGTCAGGGAAACTGGGACATTTTTTGTAGAGAATAAGATTAAGGGCCTACTCAAGCCCTATTCAGGCGTTAGAATATTGGCTTTTGTCAGCTCATTTAAAGGGCAATGCCCAGCCCTGCCATCTCTGTCTTTACATGATCAATGACAGATCTGAGGATGATATTAAACGGACAAATTAATTATAACCATTGTTCTTTTTCAAGAAGCTGCTGCACTGTGGAGAGAAAACATGGTGTTACAAAGCTGAAAGTACAAGAAACAAAAGCAGTCAAAAACACTTCTGAATTGTCAGTCATCTGTAAATTTAAATGATGATATGCATTCTTAGACATGGTTAGCGCAAACTATGGTTTGAAGTGATATCTGGATTGAATTCTACTGGGGAAGATTCAGATCCACTTGCTTAAAGAGCTTCTGTCAGCTTCTTGAAACAAACTCTTTCTAGCTGGCAGGTCTTCTGCAAATTCAGATGGAGGTGAAAACTAAACAAAGAGTCCTGTTTCAGATGTCTCGTTTGTGATATCCCTACTACCACCAATATAAAGAAGTTGGTCTGTTTATAAGTAAGCATCCAGTTGGGTACTTTTTCATAAATAACCCTGGCGACAGGATTGCTTGAAACAGTCATTCCTAGTTGAAAGATCAAGGTCTGTTGAAGGCTCCAGCAGATCTGTCAAGAAGGCTGCTCCATGTTACCATCGTTGTGTAAACTGGAGGCAGGATTCTGATTTTAACTGGTAGGAGTAGTTTATTCATTTCAAAATGAAGATAACCTGCAAGTATACTTCACATCCAGCTCTCATATACCCCAACAAAACAAGTCAAAATTAACGATGTTCCAATTGGGACATCTGTGTGTGTTTCCATTGTGTATATGTGAGCCTCTCTGTCTCTCCCTGCTTGCTCTAGTCTCTGGCCATACCATCTGTTGTTCTTTTTAGAGAAGGCCAGGTCAAGCTGCAAGAGATAATTATGCTACTACACAGTTTGTTCAGGCAGAATTTCCAGGTTCCTAATTAGAGTAACTGTTTTGAAAGTCTGACAGACCATAGCTGTGATTGCTTACAGGCAGACGGCTAGACTAAATCTATGTCTTGCAGTACATCAATATCTGTCCATGGTAAATTTGATACACATTGAATATTCTGTTTCATTGCTTTTGAATGGGAGCTGTCTATCTCCAAGTTGCTGTACTTAAGATTGAAAGCAGTCTATTTTATTTATTTTATTTATTTAAATAGAAGCATTCTGGCACGAGGTAATTAGATGGATAGAGACGCTGACCAATAAAAAAATAGATATGAATGAAACATTATTGTTATTTTCATTATTTACAGGGGGAAATGAGAAACTTGAAAATAAAGAATTAGTTGCAAATCTTATAGGCACCGCAAGATCTGAGATTGCTAGAAATTGGAAAAACGCTCAAGATCTCTCATTACAAGCATTTACGAATAAGATATGGCATACAATGTTGATGGAAAAAATGACTAATAAAGTTAGACTATATAGAGGAGAAATAAGGCACAGTCAATTCACTGAAAACTGGAAGCCTTTATTAAAATATGCCAATAAAATAAATCTCGAGACACGTGGTTTGGAAAACAATTTGGAGCATTTAGATTGTTGGTCGATATTTCTTTAAGATGAGACGGGGAATGGTGTAAATGCGATTTTGAGAAATGTGGGGAATAGCAATTGGTCAACAGTTAAATTATATAACAAGTAAGATGACAGTTTACTATGTTAAGCTTTGTATTTATTACTTGCAACATGATGGATTGTCTTTTCTTTAGGAAAAAACAAGATTGAAAGCAGTCATTTCCATTCAAACTGCAGAGTTCAAAGGCTGCATCTGTCCTATTTTCCACATGTCCCAGACTCCATGGGCCATACCTGTCCCTTCTTGTATACTTTAAGCAGCAGGAAGCATACTTACAGTTTTCAAAAAAAAAAATGCTATTGGACCCAAAATGGTGTGCAAGAAGACCCACAAACAGCATTTAGTAGAAAAATTGCACCCTCTGGAGGCTAGGGGAAGTAGAATCTTTTGGTTTTTTGTAACAAAAGTATGTGTGTGCATCTTGCAATGGTGTGCTTCAGTAGCCACACAGCCTTAGAGTGCTGCCCAGTACTCACTCCTGACTTGAAATCTGCCATAACTGATGGAGATAACTATTCTCTTCCCTTTGTTCTGCCCATCCCCACTTGTTTCTTATGTAGTGATGCTGTAACGTGATTGTGATACTGGCCTTCTCATGAGAGAAGCTGTGATTGTAAAGTGTTAGTTGAAGAGAATGGCAAGCAACTCCTGCTCTGTCCATCCCACTGAAGAGAGATCATGAACTAAAGCTTAGTCCCAAACATGCCAACTCTCCTTGGTTGGATGTGCATTTGATTTGGATGTCAAAGGAAAGGAATCCAACTGCAATGAGGAATGTGAATACAATTAAACCAAGTACAGTCAAAACATCAGATGTTAGGTGTATTCCACTCTTCTAGGTAAGCAGGCTTACATAGGAACATGTTTTGTTGAAATCATTAGGATTTTTGCTGGTGGTCAAAATCCTACTGGCAGTCTGTGGTGGGGTTTGCCCCTCCCAGGGAGATAGGGGCTACCAGGGTTGTCTCAGCCTTACCCATGTAGTCAATTGAGGCTCAGAATCAGAACCTCAAGAGCAACTCAACCTTGATTGTGAGATATGTACAACCTTCAGTGTCTCTACAGTTCTCCACCAACACAGTCTCTGAAAGGGGAACCAGCCAGAATCCTCCACTTTACTTAGGTTCACACACCAGAAGTCTTCCTTCTCTAATTTTTTTCCCTGTTTTGCTTAGCTTCCAAAACTGTGATTCCTAGTGAATCTGTCATTGTTGGGTCAAGGAGAACTCATCCCATTTGATCCGACCTCCTTTCTTCATTGTTTCCCAAGCAGCCCTCAGCTTCGCTTGGGGTCATTCAGCTTGTCTGGCTCCTCTAGACAGAGTGTCTTTAAATCATCTGGGATGTAGTCAGCCAGAGGAGGGTTGTGTTTGGTCACTGCTAAACCATTCTGAATTGTTAGCTTAGGGTCCACTCAGAAACATTGACCCATTCCTCCCTCTCCTCCTCTTCCCATCCAACTGCCCAAAACACCTTCTCCGACTCCCTTATCTTTCCCTTTTGGTGGTAACTTCTGTTGGCAGGCTCTTTCTTACCATTCCTTTCCTCCTGCTCCTCCATCCTCCAAACTCCACTGGTATATTCAACCCTAGGCAAAACCTAGGAGAAGGGATCAACCCCGCATTTGCCACAGAGCCCCAATAGGGACCCATGGATGGCCAGTGGGACACAGAGGTAGACCTCACATGACCTCCCCAGCCCACCCACTCACATAATACCAACTAGAGTATACAGTTTAATATGGGGGATTTGTGTAATTGTTGAGTTATCGTTCTACAGCTGATCAAAGCGGGGGCTGTAACTGTGTCTAGTAAAAAATATCTAGGCACTGTGTTTTAGGAACAATATGTGGCAAGGATGCTCTGGATCTTCCAGTCATGAGAGACTGTCAGTGAAAGAGTTTAACTATTTTGTCTGTGACAAACCTTGTAGCAGATGAAATACCTAGGACTGATTATTAAGTTACGTTGGGTGTAAGTCATAGCAGCAAAAAGATCTTCCTTCTTTCCTCCGCTCTCCTCTTGTTCATGTACTCACTGACTAGCAATGTTTCTTTGGATATCATGATTGTAAAGTTTACTTTACCTCATGTTAGCCTCACAAAGTGAAGGCTAGAACATGCCTGTCCTTGGGGCAAAAGGAAGGAAGTATGAAGGAATTAAGTAAGATGCAAGATGTGGGCTTTGAAATTAGAGAACCATTGCTCATGGTAGTTTCCTTTGATAAGACATACTAACATGAACAGTTCAGTGCCACAGCCACCACGAAATGTGGTAAAATCTACTGAGCTGATATGATACTGATAATTATATCAAGTACAGATACTGGTTTTCCTGCTCTGTGAATTTATATAGAGTTACTGTTCTTAAGCTGTGGTATTTTTGGTTTCTTATATTGTATCTTTCTTTTTTTTAATAATAATTTTAAAAGTATGATGCTTCTCCACTTACATGTCATAGGGCAGATCTCAGCTCTTGCTGACTTCAGGTATTTCAAGCGGGTGGCAGGGAGTTTACAATCCTCCCCAAAGGACTGCAGTCTTGTTGGTGTGACTGGTTGTAAATACTGAACCTTCTTTGGGGAGAAAATGGACTGATACTTAGCACTGGAAACTATTTTTGCCTTGGTTATATTTTCCAGAAATAATGCTAAGAATGCTTTTTTCTCTCTCTAAATGCTGCAACACACAATATGGGAAACAGCCATTTTTAATTTGAAAATTAGTCACTAGAAATTTAGCTGTGTAATGCAAAGGGTTTGTTGGATGTACTTTGTCTTCTCCTATGAACAGACTCTCTTTGGTGCTGAATATTCATACACTCAATTTTGATTAATAAGACAGAACTGTGCTTTTCCAAAAACACAGTTATGTGTTGTCTCCCTCTACAAAGCCACATTTGGTTGATCAGCCTTGGAGATCCAGCATATTAGAGGAGCTTCTGACAAGTGTTTCTGGGCACACCTCTAGCTTAGTTTTTATTTTATTCAAAGTATGTTCAGGCCAACAGCCTCCAGGTACTGACTGGGCTATCTGGGCCCTCATTGTTGCCTGGTATTTAACTGAGTGTATGACCCAGAGTACACTTAGCACCTGTCTGCCCCAGTACGTTGCAGGGAAGCGTTAACCATGGTGAGCAAGCAGATTTTCATAAAAGCTTCTGTACTGTTCCAGGTCCTCTCTTGATTGGGTTTCCAAGGTATCCCATGGTCCCCCAGAGAGTTTGAAAATCATTGACATGTAGAATCAAAGCATCCAGATTCTCCCATTAGTAAAAATGCCTCTCCTGTGTTGGAAAATTGCTAGTAGAGCATTCTTTACTTTGAAGATCTTTAGTCATGTTGTTCTTCCACCAATGTAGATCATAATTGTTTGATACTACCATTCTGTAATAGTCTCTCTGATCAAATTCTCACCTGGCAGCCAACCTTGTTGTAGCAAGTATTTTTGTATCTAGTTAGGCCGCTGTTTGGATGACAGGCATCTGAGACTGCTGCTGAGTCTGTATGTGAAGCCTTGTCAAATTGGTATCTACAGGAGCTTGTGTTCCATTTGCATGGCCTTCAAGAGCCCAAAGCAGAGTAGGAATTTGTGAAAGATAGTAGTTTCAGGGGAGTAGAAACATTTACATCTGCATGTGTACAGTATAGGCTGTTACAAAGTCATCATTAAGGCTACAATTCTAAATGCATTTATTATAGAGTTAGTCCTATTGTAACATTGACAGTGAAGAAATAGGAGATCTTGATGTTCAACCGTCAATCCAAAGGGAGACTGCAGCCAAGAAATAAGAGGAAGACTGAGACTCGGAAGAGCAGTAATGAAGGAACTAGAAAAGATAATCAAGTGTAAGAATATATCACTGGAGATGAAGACCAAGATCATCCACATCCTTGTATTTCTGATCACCATGTATGGGTGCAAACGCTGGACAGGAAAAAAAGCTGAGAAAAAACTGATTCGTTTGAAATGTGCTGGAGAAAACTTTGCGATACTCTGGATTGTCAGAAAGACGAATGAGTGGGTCCAAATCAAATCAAGCCTGAACTATTTCTGGAGGCAAAAATGTTGAAACGGAGGTTGTCCTACTTTGGGCACATTACAAAAAGACAGGATTCTCTGGAAAAGACCATAATGCTGGGAAATGTTGAAGGCAGCAGAAAAAGAGGAAGGTCCCTTACGAGATGGATTGACCACTTAAAGGAATTCACAGGCTTGAGTTTGCAAGAGCTGAGCAGGGATTTTGAGGACAGGACATTTTGAAGATTGCTCATTCATGGGGTCACCATAAGTTGGGGGGTAACTTGATGGCACTTAACAACAACAACTACCCTACTGAATGCAGGGGGACTTGCTTCTAAGTAAGCATTCATTAATGATTACTAAAAAATTACTAAAAAGTTTTTTTCCCCCTAAAAGCAGACTTGTTTTAGTTTATAGATACAACAGAATGATGCTGGATGGAATCATTACAGTCTTGCATTTTTAGTTCCCTGTGCTTCAGTGAGCGGAATGCTTAACTCTCCCACTGAAACCAGTAGGTCTTGAAAGCGGTTAATTTTGGCTTGACATTGTCAACATGAAAAATTCATGCAGTGTATTGGGAATAATTCTTTCAGAGCTCTTCCACTGTATTTGGATCTTATGGCTCTGAACAGTTACTGCTTACAATATCAGCCTTACAGTTATTCTTAGGGTTGCAGAAATAACACACAGAGTCCTGAGAGGCATAAAACAAAAGAAACATATGCCAGTGGTATTAGTAGTAGCATGGTGACCTAGTTCAGCTGTAGTGAATCTTATAAGCTGATTAGCTATTCCAGTTCTGGGAAGTGTCACTGCAATTAGTGGAAAGTATTGTAACAAGATAAGAAGCCTGTTAAAAATGAGGACAGAAGTTGCATATTGATAAATTATCACAGCTGAGGAAAAGGTCTCCTTGAAAAACTAAATCTAATTAAAGGGATTCTGCATGAGACCTATCATTTATATAACAGCAACACATTACCCTCCCTTTAGTCTTGCTAGGTTTGCAATAATGCTCACTGCCCAGTTGCATCATCAAAATGGCAATTGGTTCATGCCCTAGCATGCGGAACATATGGAGTTAAGGTTTTAGAGGCTAATATCTATAGTTCCCAGCATGGAAATACTGTTGAACCCTGGTTTAAGCCTGGTTGAACTTCTGGGGGATTCAGAAATGGGCACCTGGTACGATATTAATACATTCATTATCCATCTGGTGCAAAGATCCAAGCATACTGCGTTCCATTAGAAGGATGCTGTTGAGTCAGGAGGGCAGGAGGTCACAGGTTAGACAGATTGCCCAGATGGGCAGCCTCTCGTCATTGGACTTGGACAGGCACACAACCATGTGGAATATTTTCTGGCAGATGTCTAGACTCTGAATTCCTCCTCTGCCTTTGAAATATGACAGCAAGTATGAGTTTGGTCTGGAGTTGTGGCCAGCACTTACTTTTGCTCTCAAAAATGTGTTAATGCCTAGCATGTCTGTAAATATTATTAATTTTCAGTAATTGCCAAGTGGCTTGACTCTTTGCTTGCTTGATGGTGACCTTGAGATGTGGCTCCAAAAGCAGAAGTGAGGGCTGCTGGGTTGTTTCTTTGAGTGCTTGCGATTAAGAAATCTTTGAAGGGTGTTCGGAAACTTCAGCTGGTACAAAATGCTGCAGCCAGACTGCTAACTGGCGCTGGTTACAGGGAGCACATAACTCCCTTATTACTACAGCTTCACCGGCTGCCTGTTTGGTTCCGGGCCCAATTCAGAGTTCTGGTTATTGCCTGTAAAGCCCTTATGCAGCTTGAGTCCAAGCTATTTGAAGGATAATATCACCCCATATGTGCCCTCTTGGTTTTTAAGATCTTCTTGGGAGGCCCTTCTCTCAGTTCCACCATTTTCCCAAGCTTGTTTGGTGAGGACACGAGAGAGTGTGCCTTCTCCACTTTGGAATGCACTGCCCCAAGAAGCCAGGTTGGCCCCCTCTCTCTTATCCTTCAAACAGGCTTTTAAGCAATAAGTTGTCTCAGGAATGCTGGTTTTTTACTTACAGATTATTAAATGTTCTAAAATTGCTTTGAAAGGCAGCATATAAATAATATGCATGGATAGATGGATGGATATCATAAGGAGGAGAAAGTAGCAACATGTTTGTTCGAGGGACCACAGTATAACCTGTGTGATGAAGGCTAGAATTAGTAAAACAAATAGGATTGTATCACCTTAGGTGGGGCTAAACATATTCAGTTCTCTCTCGGGTGGATTGCAAAGGGAATACAGTGTTCCTGTTTGCCTGCTTCCCTTGAAAAAATTCATTGCTTGCTTTCAGAAAGGAAACAGAAGCTTTGATAGGTAGGAAGAGTATTCAGTTACTTTAGTAATCAGTTGTTGTTGTTTAGTCGCTAAGTCGTGTCCGACTCTTTGTGACCCCATGGACCAGGGTCACCCAAGGCAGAATTTTCACAGCTGAGACACCAGATTAAGATGCATCTGTCCTCTTCAGAAGTAACAGCCCCATCAGCAGAAGAGAATGGATTGCTCCAGTGGGGATGGAGTGGAGCGCCTCTGGAACGGTGGCTACTGGGCAGCAGCAAGAGTTGAAGGTGACACTTGTGAATAACCATTCATGGCCATTGGCAGTGACACCGAAGCTAACTTTCTTTAGTACTGCTCAGAAGGTAGCAATGGGAAACTGTTGCTGAAGATTTCATACCTTGAATACCCTGTGATGAGACAATCCAAAATAAATTCGGGTTAGGATCTCAAAATGAAGCAGGACAATTTAATTCTCTGAAGCCATATGGCATAAATAGTCATATTTCAAATTCTATGAAATCAACCATTAGTTCATTGTAAGTATGTGCTTCAGGCAACCAAACTTATGATTCGGTATGTGGACAGAACCAACCTTAGGGGCCCTAGTGAGCAGAAGAGTGATTTATAACTACATTTAATAGATAGAAATAAATGTTCTGTAAATATTCTATAAGCCAGGATTGGAATTCCTACAGTGTGTGACTAATAATGCTGAATATGCTTTAATAAAGTCTGTAGCCCAAGAGCTAAAATATAGATGAGTGGCCTGGAGCAATAATGTCTTAAGTTTTACACAGAAAGCTATGAAGCGCAGAGAATTCACTTACTGGGGAAGTTATCTTGACACAAATGAATCATCATGCCAGGAGTCAAAGCTGCATTTCTAGCACTGAGTAAAAAAAATTCCTGTATGTATGTATGTAAAACATTTTTGTCTTTCGTCTTCCTCCTTAAAAAGGAGCCAAGATGGCTGTGCTGAGGAATTGCAGTTTTGTATATTATGTAGGCTACACATTGCCTTCCCCCAAGTGAGCTGGGTACTCAGTGTACCGACCTCGGAAGGATGGAAGGCTGAATCAACCTCAAGTCAGCTACCTGAGCCTGTCAAAATTGAACTCAGGTTGTGAGCAGAGTCTTCAATGCAGTACTGCAATTTAACCACTGCACCACGATGCTACTACACTGTTTTCTTAATGCTGTTTTGTGAGAATAGGGAAGCTTGGAAAAGAAAATGGTAGCATGTGATGAAGGTTTTTTTATAATATGTGTGGATGTAGAGATGGCAATCAGAATCTCATTTCGTATTTATGCCAGCTTAACTCCATCTGCATAGGTTTTACTGGTGGATTGTTGCCAGTTGAGAAGTTGGGACTGATTGTTTTGGGTATGCAGTGAGTCACATGACTACTGTGTGATGACAACAGTCAGCATCAACCTCTCAATTGGTGGCAGGTTATTGCTGAAATTTACTCTGGTGGGTGTTACTCACAGGCTTTTGTCTTGTGTTCCAGTGTTGGGGAAGTGATGAACTGCCATTAGGGACTGGAGATACTGGGAACTTAGAGTCTTAGACATGCATGGCATGTGATCTACCACTGAGCTTCTGTCCATCTACCATATTTAGTAAGGAATGTAGCTACATTTCAGAGCTCAGATAACACAAAGTATATTTTCTGAGGTTGCACAGAAATTACCAACCTGCATACATGCAGGGAGCGGGAGGTTAAGCTTGAAAATGTAGAGGGTTATCTCAAATGTTTAGAAAAATGGATAAAATAACAGTGAAATAGCAATTATAAGCTTTCTCTTTCTCACACAGTGGAAGGGCCAAACGTCCACGGTGATTTCTGTGGCCTGGTTACAGCTTGGCACAAATGTCAGTCATCTTTCAGTTTGCATTTTCCTGTCCTTCCAGACTTCTGACTGTTTTTCTTCCATATGTCCTGTTTTGTCACAGGTCCTGTATTTTCATTTCTGGCTTGCTAGTGGAGATTCTGCCCCCCATTTGAAAATAATGTCCTGATCCTATAGTCTGTAGATTCTTTAAAATTGGAAGTTGTTCAACTGTTCCCGCGGCACAGTGTTTGCAAAGTTAATGCATGCACTATACTTTGCAATAATAATAATAATGTGCTGTTGAGTCGATTCTGACTTACAGCAAACCTCTTTCAGTGATTTCCAGGCAGAGAATACTCAGTAGCGGTTTACCATTCCTTTCTTCTGGGGGCATCCTGGGACTGTGCAGCTTGGCCAAGGCCATACTACACTACTGAGCTATCCAGCTTGCACTATACTTTCAACATTAACTGGCTCAGTGGTTGAGAGTTTGATTCCCCACTGTGCCTCCTGCAAGTAGAGATAGCCTGCGTAGCCTTGGGCAGGCTGCACAGTCCCAGGGTGCCCCCAGAAAAGTGTTCTCTATCTGACAAGGATCACTGTTAAGTCAGAACACATCTGAAGGAACATTGTTGTTGTTGTTATACTTTGCAATTGTAGAATTTGAGATTTGCTATAATGAATTGGACTCATAGAACTTGCACTTATCCCTGATGTTTGAAAAGCATTGTTTTTTTCCTATGGACAGGAAAGCAAAGCAAAAAAAAAAATCATCACCCTGACACTGCCATTTTGCTTCAACTTGCATTACAGAATGTAAATTTTGAATTACATTATATATTGTATTTTCTCTTAATTGCCTTTCCTTTTAAGATGGCACTCTGCATCTTTAATATCTCTCAGAAAGTTACTTTAAAACTTCTGCTTTCACTGTTCTTTGCAAAGAATGATGTTTAGGACCAAAAATACATTGAAGTTGGGTGGGAGGTGTCTGACAATGCCAAAGAAGGAATATAGTAGGTCATAAATTGGCTTAGTAGATGCGTGTTTGTGTGGCTCTCAAATTAGGAGAACTCCTCCAAATGAACACATGTGGCATGTCTGTGCTGAAGACTTGTAAATCAGAACCTTACGTTTGTTGTACTACAGAAGAGACTGTATTTGGGATTCTTTCAATAGAAATAATGCTTAACATTTGTATAACATTTCCAAGCATTCAGACCACTTTAGATGCCCTGACATGTAATCCTGTCAACCTTATGGATAAATCAAGTCTTCTTATCTCCCGTATTATAGGGATGAAGTGGGTCTGGGTATGACAGAGACTAAATAAAAATAGCTTACCAAAGCTATCTAGTAAACTCACGGCAGAGGTGAGTTATTGCTTCATAGTTTTATCACTTTATATTATGCCAGCTCTCCCTTTCTGCTTAAAGGTACACAATCAGGTTGTACTTACTAATACTTACGACCAGGGCTTGAAAAATTTTAGAATGTCTCACCAGTCAGTCAAAAATTTCACCAGTCAGCATGACCGGACTATAGCCTTGCAATTTATGTTAACTAATTTAAACTAGGCACTTGTTAACTTTTATTTCTATGTAACAATGCGTACAAACCTAAAATAAATTGTATTACGTACACGGTATTCGCCTGTGTCGTCTTAGTAGAAAGTGCACTGCTGTCAGAGGTGTTGCACTTGTGTCCTTGAACATGCCTGGTAGTTTTAGCACTGAAGTACCATTTATCAATGGCTTTAGTAGGGTTAAACTGTGGTAGTTGGAGGTCCATTTAGATTCACCATCATAAGGTCATCTAAGCTTTCAGTCTCTAAACACGATCTGAATTTATTTTTGATCAGATTCATCTGGCTGAAACCCCTTTCACAGCTAACTGTAGAAACTGGTAGAACAGAGGCAATTTTAAGGAGCTTCAGAAGAACAGGAAACCTACCCCCATGGTGGTTCATTGCCTTTCCCAGTAAATCCACTGATGACAGACCTTTTGCGCATATTTTGAATTCATACCATTCATCCAAGGCTTTCTGAATTACGTCTTCTTTGCCGTTGTGTTGCAAAAGGTCTTTGTAATGAGATACAAGTACGGTTACTTCCTTTTTACCAAAACTTTCCAAGGACGTTTCTGGCCATGTGAAAGTATCAAATATTGACATAGATGTTAATATGCCATCTGTAGCAGTTGCTTTATTACCTGCGTGCCTGTGGGGTCATGAAGCTTGTATTTTGAATGCCTTTCTCTTGAATGTCTCCAGCAAAAATAAAACTGAAAGCAAAAGCACCTGGCCTCTTAAAGAGCCACGGTTCCCTCCCACCCCAGGATGTGTCCTCGTTCGGTTGAAATTGGGAGTAGGGAATCTCCATATTCTCCAGCATGGGACTACTCTACATTCTCCTTCAGAGCTATATCTCTATGTGCCACTCGAACTCTCTTCTTGCGAGAAGAGGGCAGTTTTCCTTTTGCAATGGGAGGGGGGAGGGAAGGACTGCAGGATTAGAGAGAGAGAGACAGGCGGAGAAGGAGGCAGGCAGGGAGGGAGCTGTGACTCGTCGAGCAGCATTTTTCACTCGTCACAGACGAGTGGACAAGCGCATTTTTCAAGCCCTGCTTATGACAGTGCCTTATCTGATATCACTACTCTTATCATCCAGAAGGAAGATAGCTTCGTATTATTTTTATTTTGGATATGTCACCTTTTAATATGTACTTATTAGTGCCTGGAGAAGTGCAGCAATACCATTCCTTACAGGCCCCTTCCAACTCAATTATTCTATTGATTTTATTATTAGTATTAATCCAGATTGCTAACTGATTGTATTGCCATGTTACATATTCTGAGTGGTTCTCCCATTTTTGAGATTTAATTTTTGATTTTGATTTGATTTCTCCCCCCCCCCCCCCTTTCAACAGAATTGAAGTGCTTGCTTTTCTTGTGTAGTCTGATAAGGCATAACTAATGCACTAAGGAAGAGTTGTGGTCTTCAAGGTTAAGGTAATTTTCTTGATGGGGAAAAAGAAAGAAAGAAACCTTGTTGTGTGGCCCATGTGCAAAATCCCAAAATAGGGTTAGGGAAATACCTTTATTGAATCACAGTATGAAGTTTTGAGTCATGGAAGATTCTTCATCAGGCTGAACGTTGCACAACTTAGCAAATTAGACGATGGACAGAAAAGTTAAAAAAATCATCCTGGCTAGATGTTGCAGACTGTATAGTAAACAGTTCCATGACACAGAATTCTGCACTTGAAGAATCAGCTTGAGCTGTGTGATGGTATGTGCTTTCATATCAGAAGATGTGGAATCAATTGTTTTTCTCAATTTCTGTAGACAAGGACCATTAGTCACTTAGTCATCCAGTAAAGGCAGTACCCATCCCTATTTCTTGACAGTGGCCTTCCTCCTGATCATAACTGTCACTGGGGATACTTATTGCAGATTCCTGTAACTTCAGTATAGCAGTCTAGTAAGAGCTGGCTGGATCCGTAGTTACAATTCCACTTCTGCTTTTTTGTGAAGAAGCAGTGCTTTCAGCAGTGCTGAAGAACCTACATGTTGAAGCAACACCAGTTTTTGAAGAACTGACACAAGAATCGGGAGATGCAACATTATTCTGAACTTCCCAGGTTATGCTGGTATCTTGGGAAGGAGCAGTGCTTTGCCAAGATGATGAGTTGTCAGCAACATTCCCTCTAAGCTGCACACGCGCGCACACAGAACTCCATTGGCGCCACACAGATGCAGCCGGTGTTGATACCTGTTTACTTCCGGGTTTTGGATCAAACTCTGCCCCCCCCCCCACACACACACAGATAGTCGAGGCTCCTGCGCAGCATGGATGAAAATTAGAGGGAACGTTGGTTGGTCAGGCTTTAGCCTTGGAACTTAAGCCCACTGAATGTATGTTCAGACTAAAGGGGAAATTTTGAAGGTCTTATATTAGGTTGGCCAGCTTCTTCAAGGTGGTTTCCTGGCCTATTCAGACCATGATATTCTTGCTCCCTTTTTTCCTCAGTCAAAGAACTTGACTAGAGAGAAGCTAAAAAGTAAGTGAAGCACCCTTCTCGGTGAAAAATAGAGCTCATCCTGTAGACCTCTAAGTCATGGTAAGGGTGAAGGTGATATTTTTGCTTCTGATTAAAACTAGAGATGGGGATATTCATATTCATTAGAGATAGGGGTATTTGTATTCATAAATGAAAATGAATATCTCCAGCCCAGTGCCGCAAAAGGTCCGCTTTTCCCACCAGGAGCTCTGCTTTCTCCTTGCTCGGCTGGCCACTCCAGGCAGGGGTGGGAGGATGAGTCTCCCCATACTTGCATGAATGACTGGGGCCAAGTCCAAATCTAGTAGGCAAGGATGAATCCAGCAAAGCTGTTAAAAAGGCATTCCTGGCTACTTCCCTTGTTTAGACAGAAACTGCTATATCCAGGGAACACTCTGAACTTTTGCATCTGATCTGTTCAGGAGAGCACAAGCTTGTCCCAAACAGGCCGTACTCCCAACCCTGTATCACAGGGCCACAAACCTCAGGTTATTGACCAGTACATAATTCTGAGCTGATATAATGTACTGTTTTGAGATGTCTGATCAACACCTAGGATCAAAAGATTGAATAGGAAGCAGGACTGAGTATCCTTATTGTAATGGTGACAGTTCCATCCAAGCTTGTGGGTGCTTTTTCCTAGGATTTTCCTTTAGCTATAAATTTGTAAAGATGAAACTGTATAGGACCCTGTATTTCAATGACCAGATCCACTGAAATATAGTGCCTTCTAGTGCCACTCTGCTCAGGCAACACAAAAGGATGTCATAGTTGAGTGTAGTAAATACTGATGAGAAGTGCATCTTCTGACACAAGACGTCCTCCTCCACAAGTCATTTTGGTCCCAAAGCCGGTCTAAAAACCACACTGAAAAGTGTTGAAATCAGTTTTTGCCCAGAAATGCCTAGCATTAATGTGTGTAGTCGGAAAACGTGACCCAAGTTAGGCCACCCTATATAGGGAAAGATGATGGTGAATGGTCATTTGTGTTTACCCACCAAAGCACACTGTGTTCGAATGGCTTAGACAACTAAAGACTTTAAGAGAGGTACTAAAGATCTTGAGATCTCAGACGTGTTCTTTTCTGATGTGATGTTGTGCATTTGGGAATGTATTAGCGTGCTGTGTCGAGTAAATGGTGCTTGAATGATAACTATTGGATGTCTGATATAGACCATTATTATAAAAAGGGTTTTTTGCAGTTACTCAGTCTCTGAAATAGTGGTCTTAATATCCTTTTGAAGTTGTTTGTCCTCTAGAATTATTATTTTCATATTAGTTTGACTGCAGTCTCTTTTGGAGAGAGCAAGTAGTTCACGAATATAAAGATTCCTTTTTTAAAAAAATGTATTTATTTTGCTTAATAGAACAGATGATAATATTTTATTTTCTAATAACTCTTTAGATTTATGCAGCACATAACCCTGGGGAAAAATTATGTACTGAGAAGGCACTAGAGATATTTTATTGGTTTCATTATCTCCCAAAATGGCTGAGTTTCATCTTTAAGTAAGAACGACTGTTTTCAATAGGAAAACTCCAAACCACACTTATTGATTTCCCAGGCTCCAGTTACCAAGACATTCCAAAAGCTAACTTTTTAGATGGTGATATCAAACATTTCAGTGCCTTACTGCCACATTGCTAGAAATTAAATTTACTGTTTCTAAGAGGAAAATGTGCAGCCTGTAATCTGCTGTGGGTAGCGTATATTTCTTGCCCCACTCACATAGAAAGAGAGCCTGCTGCTTGTTTTGTGGGTTAAGAAGTAGAAAATGTCTCTTTGAGAGTGCACTAGTTTTGCTTTAATAACTTCCTTTTCATCATTGATTTTTAAGTAATAAAATGCAGATAGTAAGTACATGATTTCCCCCCTGAAAGCAAAGTAACTGGATGTTTTAAAAAGAGAACCTTGCAGAAGACATGGTTATATGCTGAACCTTGCATAACCCGGCTGGGGTTTTTTTTTGTGGGTGAAGGTAGGATTCCTTGCAAAAAAACAACACAATTTTTAAACCTTATCTAAGTTACGTTTTTTTGGTTACAACTAGCCATGATGCCCTGGCAGGTTCTGGGAGCTGAGGTATTTGAAAGTAACTTTTCAAAGCTCTGGGAGATGGTTAGGGAGCTGCAGAGATTTTTTTTTAAAAGGGCCAGTCTCTAAGGCAGTGGTTCCCAACCTTGGGTCCCCAGATGTTCTTGGATTGCAACTCCCAGAAACCCTGGCCAGCACAGCTAGTGGTGAAGGCTTCTGGGAGTTTTAGTCCAAGAACCTCTGGGAACCCAAGGTTGAGGGGAGCCACTGCTTTATAGCATTGGGGGAGGAAGTATCTTCAGGGAAAATCCCTAAATTTCCACTCAAAATCACTAGTTTAAACTAGGGGATAGCTTCAGCCTTTCAATGATTATATCTGCAAACACACAAGACTGGATGGTAAGAGAAAAGAGTATAAACATTAACTTTGGGTACTTAAATGTAATCTGTAGCTCTGCCCAGTAATCTCAATACCAGCTGCTAGGTAATGGGGATGGAAAGTTGCAGTCACATCCCAAACTCCATTTCCCATCCCTGGTCTTCCCCATTGCAGTATCTTCTCCTCAAGTGCAGTGGTCTGCTTTTGTAAATGGAAGGGCCACTGCTCCCCTCTAAAGGTGAAAATAAGGGCCGGTTTTGACCAACACCATTGAAATTGAAATAGTCCTTTATGATACCAGAGCTTGGAATGAGAAGCAGTATTTTCACACACTCATAAAACTCAGTGAAAGCTATTGGGAACCAAGCTGGCCCTGTCAACATAACCCTGAAATGTTCTCTTGGTCACACTCCACGAATATGTCCTGGCAACTGGCTTAGGGAGGGTGTGTGTGTGTGTGTGTGTGAGAGAGAGAGAGAGAGAGAGAGAGATTGCAGTAAAACCAAGAATATTTCCCAAATAACTCCGGTTTGTACCGTACAAGACAGAGTGGACTTGAACTGGAAAGCACAAGAAATCCAAAACTTAAATCATGGTGACTTATAGACTGTAGGACTAACCAGCCCATCGCTCCCTAATCATTGTGGGGTTGCTGGTAACTGCAAGGTTTCTGTAGGCTGCTGGGAGAACCTAAAAGCAGCCTCTTAGCAATGAATTTGGCCATTTCTTTCCTCTAGTTGAAGATGGCAGTTTGTTTAAAACCACACAGGCTGTGTGCCTGTTCCCATAACATGTTGTATTACATCTTGGCACAGGAGCATTTGTCTTCAAGTCGCATGAAAAGGTGGTTTGAATTTTTCCCCTAAAAGTCAATCCACAAATATTGGTGTGTTTACATTTATCCTCTCTGCCAACGCTGGCAATCTCCTTTGCGTCACTAATGAAATCGTCCTGGGTTGTTGTATAGACTGTCCACCCTTTCTGCTTTAATAAAAAAATATTTTGTTTTTTTTCCAACTGCTGCTTTGCTCTTTGACATCTGCCACTGACTTGTTTGGATCATGTTTTGAGTGCAGCTTTCTTAAAGGAACATTCCTTTCTTTTTTTCTTTTCTTTCTTTTTGTTTCCTCCCTTTACCCTTGTCTTGCAGTTACACCTGCCGCCACTTGCGGAGATATGTATATGTCTTGGACAAACTGTATTTTCCCCACTCCCACTGCTCTACGCTGCAGCATTGCTTCTCGAGCCTCAGTGACAATGGAGAGGAACTGTTGTCTTTAACTTGTTCTCACATTCTCAGATCCTATGCGACCAGGTTATTAACCTCTGCTCTCCATGTACTGCATGCTGCATGCTCTGTGTGACAGGTCTATGCATGTGGAAGGGAAGGAAATGGACAGAGGGAGGGGTGGTTCCGGAGCACCAGTAACGTGTTACTAACCAACAATCCCTTTTTATCACATAACTCATGTGGAGTAAGCTGCAGGTTAGTAGGTCTCCTCAGCAAACAGTATGATGTTCCAGATTTGCAAATATTCCCTACTCAAGGAAATATTTCCATGAGTTCTTGGGGTTACATGGGACCAATTCATTTATTTGTATGGCTTGTATCCCACTTTTCTCTTGGGATTGGGACTCAGGGCAACTCACAACACGAGATTTAAAAACTTTACAAACAAAATGAGAAAAAGAATAATGTTGCAACATAACTGAACAAATTGTTGTATTAAAACTCAGTTGTATTTAAAAGCAATTTTAAAACTTTTTTTAAAAAAGATTAGCATTGGTTTGTTAAGAACCCTGTTTTTCCAGCAGCCAGTCAGTTGCCGAAAGCCTGCCGGAATAAAAAGTTCATTGCAGGCTGGAGTAAGTACAACAGCGAGCAGGCCAGCCTAGTCTCCCTTAGCAAAGAGTGCCACAGCTTTAGAGCACCACCGAGAAGGCTCTCTTGTGTGTCCTCACCAAATGTGCCTGTGAGTGTAAGTACAGCCGAAGAAGGACCCTCCACCAGTTATCTCTTGGGGGCTGTCTATGAGAACATGGTCCTTCAGACAGCCTGGACTCAAAAGTATACGCTGGTTTTATGCTATCTGAAATATCCGAACTGCTTGAAGATTTTACTGTATGAAGTAGGATGTGAGTATCACAAATAAATAAATATAGACTGAAAACCATTGCTTTGGAACAGAATAAAGACACAATGGCAGATACTAGTAGAAGCAGCAACCTCATCTATTATTCTTTGTATGACATACAGGGAGAGGTAGTTCAGGAGGCTGCATTCTGTCAACCTCTTATGTTTCCCAACTTCCATCCATTGGCTGCCATCTGGAGGAGGGGAGCTGTGATGAGGTTGAATCACATGGTTCTATGATAGACATTAGTCTTCCTATTGAGTTGAAGTGAAACAGGGTCCCATCATATCACATCCCTTTTGTCATCTGACCCTGTATGGAGAAGTGGGAGAAATATGAGACAAGACTTCCTTTTTGGGCAACCACCCAAAATAATTTATTCCTTCCTTAATTGGAAAACTTAAGAGTGCTTGTAACAAGACTGAGTGGTGGACTGAATTTCGAGATCGGTCCATTTCCCCCCAATGTGTGCTTTCTGCCTGTTCCATGAAATGGAGTCTGGATACTATGAAAGCAGGTACATATGATAAGCAAATCTTTAAAAATAACATGCTAGTATACATACATAAACACGTTTCTCTCCTTTATTCAAGAAATTGTCTATTATTTGACAGGATCTTTTCCTGATTGGGCCAGTGGTCTGCGAGCTGCTGACTATTGAACAATATGTTTGAGCTGATAAGATAACGGAACTGAGGTAACGTTAATACCAAACAGTGCCAAAAATAGTCAACGCAATTAAACAGAAATCCCCAAAGGGAAACTGGGATAAAGATTTTTTTTTTTAATGACCAGAATTTCTGAGTCGCCTTTCCAACCCATGGAAATGCTCAAGGCAATGTACATTAAAAAGTCTGCGGCAAAGAACAAAGCACAGTATAGTTTCTCTGTATAAAATAGGTTATTTCAATTCATGCTACAGTTGTTTTATGCATTCTTTACTGTTTTGTATGTCTGGTGCCAGAATTTTGGGAAAGCAAGGGAAAAACTTGCATGACAAAATTTGACCAGAACATGGAGACCATCCAAAATGAAAATAACAGTATTCTGTCTATGCATGTAATGGCACAGAAGACCACACAGTAAACATAAATAAAACCAGCTTGATTGTCAAGGGAAGAAGAGAGAAAAAAGAACATGGCATGCAATTTGAAATAGTTTCCCTGTCTCAGAGTAAGAGGAACAATATAATAGTCTATAATATCAGTCTTGGCAGAAGAAGCTAGTTGCAGGAGAGAGATTACGAGGATACTCAAGATAAAAACAGGAGTAAGCAATTTTATTTGAAGAAACATCCACAGAAGTAAAAAAAAAAAATTATGGAGTTGAATAAACATGTACCATAAAGATTCGATCTGCTTTTCATTTTCCCAGATTGGTGTTCTCCACATGTGTTGAACTAAAACTCCTTTAAACTCCCAATCAGCTGTATTGACTGGCTGGTTATGGAAGTCCTAGTCCCTCCTGCTGAAAGTGAAAGCCACTTGGTATCCCAAAACAAAGAGAAACAATTCTACAAATATTGTATTATTGTTTATTCCTCAGTTGGGAAGCCTTGTTAAGTCTGTTTCATCCACAACAAAGTGATGCCTTTGAAACTAACACATTCATTTCAGTTTGAGCTTTTCTGGATTGCTGTCAACAACACCTTTAGACACAGCAACGTATCATTTACTGTTCCCAATGCATTTTGGAAATACTCGTCCAGTTTCAGGGGCTTTATTCTTCCCACAAATCTGCAACATTTAGCCCTCCTATACATTCCTTCCTGAAATAGGCTGGAGAAGGAACTATATTTCCAAAACAAGGATCTCTGAGAATTGCTTCTTTCTCTCATTATCTCATTTGGAGTTGTGGGGCCCGATGTCTCTGAAGAATTCTGCCTAGCGGAAGGGTACTCAGTTCCATTATATCTTCCTTGTAATAGCCTAATGAACAGCAGGCTGCTGGGAAGATAAACAGCCAGGAGAGAGGTCCTGACATGGCTGCTCCATCTGTTCGCTTCAGTTCTTGTTTCTCACCAGAAGAAAAAGAACGGGGGAAGAAGTGGACTGAGTATGAGGCTAGGAGAACATGCCTCCAGCACAAATTTAACAGGTAGTGCCCTACAAGGAGGTCAAGAAAAAAGTTGGTGCGGGCAGCTCTACCTGCCTAAGGATCCTTAGGGACCCCTGTCTGTTCTCTGCAAATGTTTCCCAAAGCATCCTAAATGCAAGCTATTTTCCTCAAGTACATGCAGTCACAGCACAGTGGATGCAAAATATTACGTCAGAAATAAACTTCCTTCTGGTATCAAATGTTTGAATTCATTGGAAAGTTTTTGATGAAGTAGCCGAAAGTATAGGTATACAGTGATGCCTCGCAAGACGAAAATAATTCGTTCCACGAGTCATTTCGTATTGCGAACATTTTCATCTTGCGAAGCGCGGTTTCCCATAGGAATGCATTGAAATTTAATTTTTTTAAAAAATTCAAAAAAAAAATTCATCTTGCGAAGCACAGCCATAGAAAAATTTGTCTTGCGAGTCACCAAAAAAATCGCAAAACGCTTTCGTCTTGCGAGTTTTTCGTTGTGCGAGGCATTCGTCTTGCGAGGCATCACTGTATATGTATCAGTGTGCTTGATGCAGAATGGATACAAAACATTATGTCAGAAACAAGCTTTGCAGTATGATACGCCTAAGTTATCGGAAGGTTTTTATTGTAGTGCCTAAAACTGAAGACTGCCGGACCCTCGTATCTGCGGGAGATTGGTTCTAAGCCTCCCCCCCCCCGGCGGATGCTGGAAAATATGAATTATAACAAATGCTATACACAGCATGGTCTCTGGCTCCCTCTAGTGGCCGGTTTTGGTAACTTCATCTTTAGAAATATATATTTCTAGGATTTTTCTTTTAATACTTTTAATATTTTCAGACCACGAATAAGTGAATCAGCGGATACTGATCTGGTCATAGAATCTCAAGACAGAAATAGAAATTACTGTAGCATAATTTCACATTCCTATACCTATATTTCCTAACAGAGTTCTAATGGGACAGAGGCACTTGCATTGGAAAAGGATCTGAAGTACAAAATGCATAACCTCGTATGCATCAGTATTTCTCCCTGTAAACGTGTTTCATCCAAGTTTCCACATAGCTTTCGGAGCTGGGAGTGGAGAGACTGGAAGATATTAAATCAGATGAAGGTGTGTTTTCTAGGGAGAAATGCCAGTGCATTTTAAATATCAGTAAGCTTATCTTATTCTTAACATTTGCCATAAATATTACATGGATATTACTGATCACCTAGAAACCAACTTGGTAAATAGAAGTTACTATAGTTCTTTAAAGCAAAACGTGCTGCTTATATACCGCCGCATAGCGCTTAAAGCACTCTCTGGGCGGTTTACAAGTTAATTATGCAGGCTACACATAGTTCTTTAGCTTTAGTAGACAGTCCTCAGTCTGTACAGAAGGATTTGCATGAGACTGGAGGCAAAAATTTGCTTACACAGTAGCCTCTTAAGTATTACTAGGAAAGTGGCAGTGCCACCAGATTAAAGTAATAATCTTACTATTTTACTGTTTTCAAGCATGATTCTGCCAGAGGCAATGTATGAGGTTACATTTTCGAAAACAATTTTACTGTACTTTCTGCTTCAGGTCTGAGTGCCAAATGTAGCTCATTTTCCCTTAAATTTTTTTTGGCTTTTTCCACCCTAAAGTGTGGTGAGAATACGCCTAATGCTGGGTATTTTGGTTAGACCAAATGTGATGATTCTATGCAAATACTCCTTTTTCTTCATGCAGGGGAGCTTTATACCCTTGACACTCTGATGTGGATAAACTCAAAGGAAAAATAAGCAGAGCAGATTAAATTAAATTTCCCCACTCTTTCTTAACAAACCCAGTCCCAGAGGCCAGCAGATGAAACATCCAATATTTTAGCTTAGCCATGTTGCGTTTGGTGAGTCTGTCACAGGAGCGATTCCTATATGTGGGAGGCAGCAAAGACGATAATGCCTCATTCAAAGCACTGTTGTCCTCATGTAAGAAACAACAACCTATTTGTTCTCCATGTTTGTTTTCTATTCTTTGTTTTTTGTTTTTGGTTGGATAATTCTTCTCTGTGTGCCTGAAGATGTGGGTTATATCGCTAAAAATTCACACTGAAATAAATTTGTTAGTCATCAGGTTGCCATAGTAATTCTGTTTTTGTCTTGTTTTATTCTGTTTTATTTTTGTTGCTGAAATGAACACCTCATGTAAGAGTTGCTGCTCTAATCTGCCGTGTTAATATTAATATTGCTGACTTAATTTGGAAAAGAAAAATGGTTGGTAGGAGTTTAAGTCCTGGGTGCAAAATTACTTACTGCCAGTTCTGTACACCAACTATCATCCTCTTGCAAGATCATTGTCTGATGTTTCATGCATTCGTGGGTTCTCGAGGATTCAGGCACCTGATCAGCTGATTTTTTTTTTTACTGCATAGATTAGAATCATAGAATCATAGAAAAGTGAAGTTGGAAGGGGCCTACAAGGCCATCAAGTCCAACCCCCTGCTCAACGCAGGAATACAATCAAAGCATATCTGCCAGGTGATTATCCAATTTTTTCTTGAATGCCTCCAGTGTTGGAGCACTCACCAACTCCCGAGGTCACTGGTTCCACTGTCGTACTGCTCTAACAGTTAGGAAGTTTTTCCTGATATTCAACCGAAATCTGGCTTCCTTTAACTTGAGCCCATTGTTGTGTGTCCTGCACTCTGGGATGATCAAGAACAGATCTTGCCCCTCCTCTGTAGGACAGCCTTTCAAATATTTAAGAAGTGCTATCATATCACCCCTCAGTCTTCTTTTCTCAAGGCTAAACATGCCCAATTCTTTCAGCCTTTCCTCATAAGGCTTGGTTTCCAGCCCCCTGATCATCCTTGTCACCCTCCTCTGAACTTGTTCCAATTTGTTAGCATCCTTCTTGAAGTGTGGTGTCCAGAACTGGAAACAATACTCCAGGTGAGGCCTAACCAGTGCTGAATAGAGGGGGACTAGCACCTTGCGGGATTTAAAAACTATACTTCTATTAATGCAGCCTAAAATAGCATTAGCCTTTTTTGTAGCCACATCACACTGTTGGCTTATATTTAGCTTGTGATCTACGACAATTCCAAGATCCTTCTCACTTGTAGTTTTGCTGAGCCAGGTATCCCCCATCTTGTAACTGTGCAATTGGTTTCTTTTTCCGAGTTGCAGGACTTTGCACTTCTCCCCGTTGAATTTCATTCTGTTGCTTTCGGCCCAGTGCTCCATCCTATCAAGGTCATTTTGAATTTTGTTTCTGTCTTCTAGTATTAGCTATTCCACCCAATTTGGTATCATCTGCAAATCTGACAAGCATTCCCTGCACTCCCTCATCCAAGTCACTAATAAAAATATTGAAGAGCACTGGGCGCAGAACTGAGCCTTGGGGTACCCCACTTGTGACCTCCTCCCAGTTAGAGAAGGACCCATTAATCATCACCCTCTGAGTACGATTCTGTAGCCAATTGTGTATCCACCTGACACTTGATCTATCCAGCCCACACCTAGTTAGCTTGCTAATCAGGATCTCATGGGGCACTTTGTCAAAAGCTTTTCTGAAGTCAAGATATACTACGTCTACAGCATTCCCTCTGTCTATCAGGGAGGTGACCTGATCAAAAAATGAGATCAAATTAGTTTGGCAGGATTTGTTCTTGACAAATCCATGTTGGCTTCTAGTTATTACTGCATTGTTTTCTAGGTGCTTGCACAATGACCGCTTTATGATCTGTTCCAGAATTTTGCCTGGGATTGATGTCAGGCTGGCCGGCCTGTAGTTCCCAGGTTCCTCTTCTTTGCCCTTTTTGAAGATAGGGACAACATTGGTCCTCCTCCAATCCTCTGGCACCTCACTCGTTTCCCATGATTTCGAGAAAATAATGGATAGCGGTTCTGAGAGTTCTTCAGCCAGTTCCTTCAGTGCTCTTGGATGCAGTTCATCCGGCCCTGGAGATTCGAACTCGAGGGCTCTAACGAGGCCTACAATTCTCGCTACTTCAGGTCTTTTCCTGTTCAAAAGCAAAAAGTGTGCTGCTTGTATAATGCTTAGAGCACTTTCTGGGTGGTTTACAACTAAATTATGCAGGGTACACATTGCCGCCGCCCCTCGCAAGCTGGGTACTCATTTTACCAACCTCAGAAGTATGGAAGGTTCATTCATACCTTTAATTGATAAGCAACTTTATACTCAGCTTTCTGAGGGCTAAGTATGTTGCAGCTGCAGCAGAGTCTTGTGGAACCTTAAAGGCTTACAGAATTATTAAGAAATACACTTTGTACAATTGCACTCCAGTTCATGAAAGTATATGTCATGCTAATTGTGTTAGATTCTTGGTTGTCAAAACTGCCATATTTTCTGTTGACCACTGCAGCTACCTGTTAATGGTCTGCTGTGTTAAACAACTCTTTTTAATCAGCAATCACCTGTTGAATCTTCTTTATCTGAACTCCTCTGTTTTCAGTGAAAGACAAGCCATTACATATGTTGTTGTTGTTGTTGTGTGACATCAAGTCACCTCTGACATGTGACAACCCTATGAGAGATCTCCAAAATGGCCTGTCCTTGATAGCCATGCTCAGCTGTTTAAACTGAAGCTTGTGGCTTTGTTTTGGGAATCAATCCCTCTCATATTTGGTCTTCCTTTTTTTTCTTGCTCCCTTCAACCTTTCCCAGCATTATTGTCTTTTCCAGAGAATCTTGCCTTCTCATGATGTGCCCAAAGGTGGACAGCTGCAGTTTCATCATTTTTGCCTGCAGAGATAGTTCAGGCTTGATTTGACCTAGGACCCACTTGTTTGTCTTTCTGACAGTCCAGAGTATCCACAAAGCTCTTGTCCGTCTTCATATTTCAATGAATCAATTTTTTCCTGCCAGCTTTCTTTTACTGTCCAGCTTTCACACTAGCACATAGTGACCGGGAATACAAGAGTGTGGATTATCTTGGTCTTGTTCCCAAGTGACACATCCTTGCACTTGATTAACTTTTCTAATTCTTTCATTGCTGCCTGTCCAAGTCTCAGTCTCCTTCTGATTTCTTGGCTGCAGTCTCAGTTTGGATTGATGATTGAACCATACAAAATGGTGACCAAAATCTTCCACAATTTCAGTTTCTTCATTGTCAACATTAAAATTGTGTAGTTCTTCTATAGTAGTTATTTTTGTCTTCTCAATGTTCAACTGCAGTCCTGCTTTGGTACATTCTTCTTTCACTTTCCCTAAAAGTTGTTGCAAATCATGCTTCTTTCTGCCAGTAAGATGATGTCATCTGTATATTTTTATTGATTTGAATTGATTTGATTTAATTTGATTTGATTTGATTTGTATACCACCCATCTGGCAACCCAGGCCACTCTTAAGCAATTGATGTTTCTTCCACCAGTTTTCTTTCCTCCTTCATCTGAATCTAGTCAAGCTTTCTGTGTGACATGTTTTGTATAGGGAGATAAAATACACCTTTGTCTGACACCTTTGACTATAGGACTGTTACATTTACATTTCTTTAATTAAATAATGTTACATTACATTTCTTCAAATTTTTCTTAACAGTGGCTTCTTGTCCACAATACAAATTATGCATCAGGCAATCAAGTGCTGAGTCACGCTAATTTCTTTCCGAACAACTCATAGTTTCTCATGATGAATGCAGTTAACGGCTCTGCTGTAGTCTATAAAGCATAGATTGATCTTCTTTTGAAATTGTTTGGTGCTGCAGTAGCCAACATGTATTTACAAAATGATCTTGAGTGCCTTTTTTTTTTTCCAGAATCCAGCTTCAACATCAAACATTTCAGACTCCATATAGCTTTTAAAGTCTTTGTTGCCACACTGTGAGCATAATTTTACTTGCATAGGAAATTAATGCAATGGTCCTATAGTTACTGCACTCCTTGGCATCTCCTTTCTTGGGAATTGAATGTCTGTTGAACGTTTCTAGTTCTTTGGCCAATGTTTTGTTTTCCTTTTTTGTTGGTATGTCCTTGTTAGGATTTTGACAGATGTGGTCTCTGCAACTTGCAATAGTTCTATTGGTATCCCATCTACTCTTCTATTGGTATCCCATCTACTCTTGGTGATTTATTTCTTCCAAGTGCTTTTAGAGCAGCTGTTGCTTCACTTTCTAAAACTGCAGGTTCTTCATCATATGATTCCTTTTCAAAGGAATCTGTCATCTTTTTATCTCTTCTGCACAGTATACTGTTTTCACCTTCTCTTTGTTTTCTCCTAATCAGATAGTGTACTTCTCTGTTGGGCTTTCAGCATTCCTAACCTAAGCTTAAGTTTCCCTTTGGTTTCTTGAACCTTCTGGAGGAGATCTCTTGCTTTTCCCTTTGTGTTGTTTTCCTCTGTTTCTTTGTACTGGCTATTTAATAGTTCTTTTTCTCTCTGTGTGACAGTCGCTGAAAAGCTGCATTCATGGTTCTGATCCTATTTATGTCACCTTTTACTTTTGCTGTCCCCTAGACTTATTTGGTGTGTGATCAATTTCCTTCTGGATGCTTGTATAAAAGCTTTCAGTTTCATCTTCAGCATCTATAGTTGGAGCATAGACTTGAATGACTGTTATGTTGATAAGTTTTCATAGAATCATAGAATAATGAAGTTGGAATGGGCCTATAAGTCCACGAAGTCCAACCCCCCCCTGCTCAGTGCAGGAATACAAATCAAAGCATTTCCACAGTCTGATACTGTTTGGTCAGATTGTATTATAGCCCCTAACTGCCTGTACTACATCTTGCCTCAGTGTTAGAACTTCTCAATTTCTTCTGAGTTTGTCATTTCAAGAGTAGAACATTTTGTAGTTATCTGACTGAAAATATCCTACTCTAGTCCATTTTAGTTCACTGCCACCAAGTGCTGCAATGTTTATATATTCCATTTCTTGCTTTATAGTTTCTGATTTACCTTGATTCATACTTCTCTTGTTCCATGTTCCAGTTGTATGTATTGTGCAGCATCAGACTTTCCTTTCACTTCTGTGCACATCAGCCACAAGACGTCATTTTGGATTTAATCTAGTTAAATCATGAGCAACAGCACTATTTGTACTTGTTCTTTACTCTTCCACAGTAGCTGACTGAGTGCTTTTCAACCTGGGAGTCTAATCTTCCAGCAGTATCTCTTGTTTAATTTTGGACAGTCTTATCCTAGGAGTTTCAAGGTAAGAAAAGTTCAGCAGTGGTTTACCATTTGCACTTTCTGTGCAGTACTAACAAAAATTAGCTTCAGTGTCACCACAGTTGCCTCCTCCAGCAATGTCACCATCAGCTACTGCTGTTGCCCTGGAGCTGCCACCCCCATCACCATTGAAAGCAACCATTATCTTCTACTCATGTGCTCATTGCTCTTGAAGAGGGTAGATACATCTTAGTCTGGTGTCTCAGCTGTGACCATTCCACCTTGAGTGACCCCCCTTGGAATCTAGGCTTGTAATGAAAATCTAGCCTCCTGGGGGCTTTGCTCTCAGCTTCACTGACACACTCAAAGCTCTTAGCCACATTAAGGTGTGCATCCAAGAAGGGGACATACCTTACCACTTGCTGATAGAGCAGTGTATGTGCAAAGGATGCTAAATATGTTGGAGCTGCTAACCCCCGTTAGTCTGTATTTTTCAGAAATGCCTTACCTTGCCTTTAGAAAGAAATGTCAGCAATTCAACAGTATGGAAGTACGTGGAGGGGTACTCAGTCTGCTTCTAGCCCTTGTTTGCCTCTATGGTTGACATTCAGGCCTGCCGCAACTTGTATAGGTCATTTTTGAGTCATACTCGAATATGATGGAATGTCAGAAACTACTTTTTCCCCCCTCTATAGAGTAAAAATTGTAGAAGCATCTTTTTGAAGCATCAGCAGAATTCTGAGATTTCAAGTTCACATTTAGAAGTGTCTTCTGGCAGTACTTCATATTTTTAAACGGATAACTCTTTGATCCAGTTAGAGTTAAAAAAACCACACACATAACAATGCATTTCTGAAAACAGAAATTAATTCAAGTTTACGTGTTAAAACATATAACAAATGTTGGTGCCAGTTCAGAAACTCTCTTTTCAGTACATTCCCTAGATTATATTTGTGGGTTGGCAGTCTCTGTTGACATATTCATTTCTTATGTAAAAAGCTATTCAATCCAGACATGCTGCAGAGAAGCTTTTTAAACCTCTCTCTCCCTCCAGTTTTTTTTTTTAATAACACAGGAAAAAAGCAAAAAAATTGCCATGTAGCCATTCACTGTAAGAACTACAACTAAGACATGTAGGAATTATTTTGAGCAATGTTCTCTGAAATCCTTAAGCTAAACTTCTTAATATGAAATTGAACTCTAAACTCTATTAAATGGTGGAGGAAATCATGGTATACTGCATAGTTTTTTAATTGCTAACATGACAGCAAAATTTAGTTGCTTGTGAAGGTTCATATTAGTTCTCAAAATAAAACCTAGACTCTTCAACTCATAGACTCAACAAAGAATGTGACTTTTAAAAGCACTAATAAACGGAAAACAGTCTTCATGTTACAGAGAGTTTCCACTTTAAATGCAGTCCTGTTGGACAGGTGCTGCTGGAAAAGGCATGCAGTTTTTGTGCACCTTTACATCTACCAGTTCCCTTATATCTGTGAAGATTCTCAGTCATCCAGGTGAGGTTATCTGGAAGTTGAGTCATGGCAACTGGACTTCTCTCTTATTAGGTTGAAATGCTTTGCTACTCATCCAAGTAGCTTCTTCAGTCTGAGAAGAGTTGGTAGGAGACCCCTGATATATATCCTCCAGGTTGGTTTCACTTCCCCCTGGTCTGAATAGACTCGTTAGAAGGACAAAGGACAGGGGGGATGAGTGAAAATCCCACTTCCGCACTCCTTATCCACCCATTGTCATGGGGCCATTAACAGTCATTAACAGTGGTCGTTCTGGGGTGTCCGGCCCTGATCTTTCTGGGGAGGGAGGAAAGGGCAGCATGATAAATAGGAGACAGACTGTAGTTCCCTTTTCTATCTTAATTCCCTTCTTCTTTTCCAGTCCCCTAATCATCTTTGTTGCCCTGCTCTGAACTTGTTCCAATTTGCTGGCATCCTTCTTGAAGTGCCAAGCACTAGGATGCATAGGTTTTTATAATACACACCATCAAAGCTTTTCTATAATCTATAAAAATGATTTTCTTCCAAAATTCTTTGGCATACTCCAGAACCATCATATATTTGCCATACAATCTCTAGTGCCTTTTCCTTTTCTGAACCCTGCTTAAACATCTGGCATGTCATGCTCCATATAAGGTGAACATTTTTGTAAAAATGTTAAGCATTACTTTGTTTAAATGGGAAATCAATGTGATGCTCTTTTAGTTATTGCTGCCTTTGTCGTAACCAAGAACAGCTTTTCTAAAAAAGAATGTCACGAGCCATATGCAGAGACAGTGACAAATAGTCAGGGAGGAGAGGGAAGAGATAATTGCTTGATACTGATAGTTGATGTGGTGGTTAGTCTACAGCAGGGGTCTCAAACATGCGGCCCGGGGGCCATTTGCGGCCCGCCGGATGATAGTTTGTGGCCCCCGCCTTGCCTGCCCCCCCAGAAGCGCCCACGCGTCCTCTGCTGTCAAGAGTTTAAAAAAAAGCCTCGTGTCACTCGCCGGCTGTCTCCCAAGACAGCGCCTCTTGCACCCTCCATCCGGAACTGCAGCCTGCCAGCCAGCCCGCCTGTCTGCCGGCTGGCAGGCTGCAGTTCCGGATGGAGGGTGCAAGAGGCGCTGTCTTGGGGGAGAGCCGGCAAGCGAGGCGCGCTGCCGGCCCTTTTCCGAGCGCCCGAGCCGCCGCCGAGCGATGCCTGAGAGCGGAGCTCGCTCCCGGCCCGTCCTCGAAGAGTGCCTCCAAGCTGCCAACAGCAGCTGCCGCCGCCGCCTCTTCCAGGGAAGCAGCTCTCTGGCTCTCTTTCTCTCTCGGCACCCCCAGCACCAGCCCGGCCAGCGGCTGCCTCAGTGCCCGGCGGTGCTTCCTCCTCCTCCTCCTCCTCCTCTTCGTCCTGCTTCAGCCGCCTCGGCTCTGGAGGCTGCCTGGACTCGCCTCGCAAAGTTTGCTCCTCTGTCGTGGTGGGGGTAGCTGCTGCTGCTGAGTATGCCTTTTTTTGAGGGGGGCCCTCAGAGGAAGGTTGCTGGACCTCCGTGTGTGTGTGCACGTGCGTGCACGCGTGCGCGTGCACGTACCTGTGGGGGGCCCACCCCGTTCTGTTTAATTTCACGGGTACCAATGGGGGCTTTTCTCCTTTGGCAAGGCGATTCTGTGAGGGTTTTTTTTTTAAATTTTATGTCGTGCCCTCCTCCCCCCCGCTAGGCGGTCACCGGCGCTCCCTCCCTTCTCCGCTTCTTCGTCCTGCTGGTGGTGGTGGTGGTGGTGGAAGTGAAGAAGGAGCCGGAGGGGGTCGTGGCTGGCGACGAGGGCTCGCGCGCCCCTCCTCCTCCTCGGAGCCCCAGCCAGGCTAAGGAAACTCCTGGGCGGCTTCCTCGGGCTCTTGCTCCGCTTGGCAGAAAATCTGATGCGGCCCAGCCTCACCCAGCCTCTGCCTCCAGTGGCCCCCAGGTAAATTGAGTTTGAGACCCCTGGTCTACAGCATGGTAAACAGAAGGAAGATTTACGGGTCTGTTGGAAGACTTCATCTGTCTACTTGGCTTAGCTGGTTGTTCTTGTGATGAATTTCCTGGATGAACTTGTTAGGGACTTACGGCTTGTCATGTGTGCATTCATCCTTTCGAACAACCCACTTCAGAAGCCTATCTGTTCCTTGCTCTCTTCTTGTGAGGAAGGATGCAAAACTCAGTGCAGTGTTCTGCAAAGGTGAGGCAGGACTGGGAAAGACCCCCAGACACACCAGGATGTAGTAGTAATTTTGTTCAGATAAACCCAGGAAGAGGAAATGCTTCAGGGAGACGTAGAGCATGCTTTTGGCCACCATTGATGTCTACCACACTATCAAAGCCCCTCCATGCTGTCTTTCACTTGATTGATTATCAAACCCTCACCACAACCCCTTTATCTCTTTCTGTCCTTTAACACTGGATCCTTCATGATCTCTCTTACTTCCCTCCATAGAATCATAGAAGAAGTGAGTTGGAAGGGGCTTATAAGGCCATCGAGTCCAACCCCCTGTGCAATGCAGAAATCTAAATCAAAGCCGATTGTCCAATTTTCTCTTGAATGCCTCCAGCATTGGAGTGTTCACCACCTCCCGAGGTCATTGGTTCCATTGTTGAAAAGTGGGATATGAACAGAGGGAATAGGGGTGACCCACCAAGGCCCAGGAAAGGGCATATGCAGCCTCCAGACCTCTGAAGATCACTCACCCATAGACAAGAAACTGAAGCTATAGAGTTTAGTCCTCTTTTAGCCAAAAAAGTTCCGCCTAATAAGAGTGGTTTGCACAAATATCAAATAGCAGCGATGTGGAAAAGTCAAGTCTTCTGCGGTTGTTATTCTTTGTATGCATCATGATGAATTAAGCAAAGGGTCAGTATTGGGGCAACTTTCTAGGGCTGAAGCCAGAGATCCACTGGCTGCTGATTCATTTCCAGGCAGAATTAAAAGTGCTGGTTCTAATCTACATATAAAGCTCTAAATGGCTTGGGCCCAAGCTATTTTAAGGACCATGTCTCCCTTTATGAGCCTGCTTGATTATTCAGATAATCCGAAGAGGGCTTTCTATCAGTCCCACCACCTTCACAGGTGTGTTTGGTGGGGGACACAGGAGAAAGCCTTTTCTGTTGCTGCTCCCAGACTTTGGAACTCCCTCCCACTGGAGGCCAGACTGGCCCCATCTTTACTGTCCTTCCACAAGCAGGCAAAGACCTTTCTCTTCGGGCAAGCTTTCTCTCAGTGACTGGCTTCCTGGGTGGGGCTTTTAAATGAATTGTGGGGCCTTGTTAGTTTTGAATATGTTTTTGGTGTTGCTTTTATTTACCATCGTCTTTTTTAGTATATGTATGCTTACTGTTTTTAGCTTTGAATATTGTCTTTTAATGATGTAAGCCACCTTGGGTCCTTTTTAAGGAGAAAGGTGGGGTAAACATATTTTAAATAAAATAAAATAAGAATTTCCTGGCTGGAAGATTCTGGGATGCAAAAAAGTGACTTTTCCAAGCTTTAGCTATAGCCTTTAAAATATTCACCTTCAGTCCCACAATACAAATATGCATGATCTTCTCTCTGCAACCCTATTTTGATTGTCATTATATAATTATAATGATGCCTGTATCCATCTTGGATTCCCTTTGGCTCCATTATATGAAAATGATAAACTTGCCCATTGCAAAATAGCAACTTTTTTTTAAAGTAGAAGACTGTGCCTTATTTTATTCGTGTTTTTCAAAGCATGTATTATGTTTCCTCTATGGAAATAAGATTAATTTCCACATAAATTGAATATAATGTAAATCTAATTAGTGTGTCACTTGGGCTCCAAATGTTTTGTTTTGAAGATTACAGTGGTTCTAAAGATGGAAAAACTTGCGCAGTGAGGCTAGTATGAATCACAAGGCTTTGTTGGTCTTCCCAGACAATTAGAAGTCCATGTACGTATTTTTAAAAAAACATTTTAAACACTGTTTTCTCTAAACGTGCTCCTGTTCCCACTCACACCAACAGATAATATGTGTTGGTTGTAGATGGGAGCAGATAGGATTTTTTATCGTGGGGAGGGGGAATGCTTATCTGATCAGATTTGCTATTTCAGGCATTAACATATGTGCAGGTAAAATGTTGCACCATGCAAATTCTGAGTGTGGAAGGGTAAGTTTGTAATCAAGTAAAGGACCATCATTGGTTGGCGTAGTTACTTGTGAGATATATGAGTAAGATAGATTGATATGCTTTTCTTTTAATTGCAAGATATTTCTGTTTGAGAGGATAGCTGCCTGTATGTATTTAGAGGCTACTAAGTCTAAGGAATAAATTGCCTAGAAAAAATATACTTGGTTTATTCAGCCTTCACTGAGTAACATGTAGGATTTGTGTAAGTGAATAGTCTATAAATTATGATGTCAGTACTAAGCCTCTAAAATGCCATGTACATTTCATAGCTGTGCATGTGGGAATTGCATTAGTGGTTTGAGGATACCATTAGGCTTGGTGTGTGTGCATTTGTGTATGTATGTATGTGTGTGTGTAAAATCTCCATTTTAAACTACTGTGAACTAGAACTAAATTAAATGCTTCATTGTCGTTTATTGTCAGCTACAGTCTGTAAACCAGGAGAACAATTACAGAGCTTCCATTCTGGTTCCTGGGGATGTTCAAGAACTCTAAAGAGTATTGTCTCAGCTTGAGTAACCTAGCATGTGCCAAAGTGTGCCATCTTTCTTGGATTCATACGTAGGAATGGTAATTTTCATATTGAGGCAGAGTGAATTACAGGCTGAAGTGACACATCCCCAGTTTGAGAGTATTCGTAGGTCCACCCTCTGCTCTAGAATATAAAGGTGGCAGTGATGATTAGGAATGTTTTTGACTATCTTTATTTTATGGCAGGCATGGGTAGCATGTGGCATCAGAGTCTCACATAACATCCCTGCCATTGGAGGGAGGAGCTGGAATCTCCACTGTTCCTGCTGAAATTCAGTACTGTGTACACACAGCCATTTAAGGGGCAAAAAACCTTAAATTTTGCCCTGAAACAAGATATGCAGGGACCATGCACCTTGTTTTAGAGAAAATATTTTGCTTGGCAATAGCAGATTAAGAAAAACAACTACAGTTCAATTTGTTGCTGTGCTGTCAGATTGTGCTGAGGGTTAGGGTAGCCCCCAGTGAGATCAGTCCCTGCCCAAAACTGGCTCTTCAGCTCATTAAAATTGCACACCCTTGTTGTATGCCAACTGTGATCTGTTTTTGAGATAACAGAGCTTATCTCATGCTCTAGACACTTCTGGATTACGCTACTGTAACATGTTTTGCATGGAGCTCCCTTTGACAACTGTTGAGAATCTTCAGTTGGTTCCAGATGTGGCTGCCAGAGTTCTGGATGGAGGCAATCATTTGGCTTGTATTGCACTGATTTCACATCGCTTTCATCGCTTCGCGCTTTATTTTCAGGCTTGACTCAATGAGCAGGTTTTGCCTTCTAAAACCCAAGCTGGTGTCCTTCTTCAGCCAGAAATTGGGAGTTTGATTCCTCTGACAGAGACTGGGCTAAATAATCCATAGGGTCCCTTCCAGCAGTGCAGTTCTAAGATGATGATGTTTACATGAGCTTGCCTGACAACTTTGCTCCATTTCTGAGCTATTGCCTTTAGATTCTCCACCATCAGAAATATAGCAGATGAATATGCACCACTGGTCCTTGATGGTTTTGGTATCTAGCAGTTGATACAAATTCCAGAAGCTGATCACATTTCTGCTTACTTTAAGAGCTGTGTTCTTGCAGTTCTGTTGTTATTCTGTTGCTGCCTTTTTATTCCTGTTACTCATAGATGGTTTCTGTAGCTTCTGTTGAACTTCTCAACTGCTTTGAATATGCTGTAGGAAGGTAGGATATAAACGTATGTTATAACTAATAACTACTGGACAATGCAATGGATGCACGATGTTCCATCTTTTCTGCAAGAGAAACTAGCCCTTTATCTTACATGAAATCTTCACCATCCAGAGATCACATTCCCACAAAATATAAACACAGAGCTCTATTTTTAAAGTCATTACTCTCTCCTAAACTGGATAATTTGTTTAGACGAGTCACAGAGGCTTTACTAAGTTTCCCTATTTTCAGTCCTTATGTGGACCTCAGGCATATGTGACATTTGCACATAGATGCACTTCATGTATACAGTACATGCATAGACAAATTCTTCCCATGTTGCAGTTGGTTCTTGTTTTTCTGGGAGGAATTTATTGAACTTTAAAACAAAATGGGAAGAAACAGCCTGCCTAATTGTATTTTTATGTCATTACTCTCAGGGTTAAGTCACATTGTGAGCTGCCTTAAATCCTAGTCAGATAAGAAAGGTGGAACATAAATAAAACAAAACATAAGGGCCACCAAGAGCTGCCCACTTGACAGAAAAAGGCCAGATGGGTGATAACAATTCATAGCAATCAACTATTCTTACCTTAGATATCTGGAGCTCTTAAGTGGTAAAAGGGGCAAATTTATGGAATGGCAAGACATATTCTTATTTTTTTTTTGCTAGCAAACTCTTTGGGCCTGTATAGATATAGTGGCTTTTAGTGTGGAAAAACAGCATTGATCCTTGGTACTGATAGATTTGGACTGCTTCTGAATTTGTGATAACTGGTTGACAACCAGTAAAGAGTATTAGAAAACTGTGGTTAAGTGGGCGATGAGAAATCATATGATGGAGCGGGCAAAGGTTAAAGGGAAGAGAGCATGTGATGTTCCCCTGTCCCTATCTGTGGGCCAACATCGGCCAAAATCCTGTTGCATGCTTAGGCAAAAGGCATGACCTTTAGATACGAATTTCCATAAGTTAAATCTCATAAGCATTATCTGTTGCATACTGAGTTGTGTGACTGGGCATACAAGAGATAAAGCCTACAAAGATTCCTTAACCTCTGGTAACTTGCCACCAAAGATACGCTTTTTGCACAATTGCACAGCAGGATTTTGGCCATTGTGTTACACTTGTATTGGCTTTTAGCGGTCAGCCACTTAATCATGTTGGATGTCAAAACCTTGTTTTTTTGAAATATTTCAGACGTGTTCCATTATCAAAATAAACCAGTCTTCTGTAGAATTTCATTTCCAAAGAAACACCTTATAAAATATTTGCCTCTAGAAGATAACATTTGAATGCGTTTCTAAATTGGTAGTTTTGTTTTCTATCTTTTTATCAGTTCTCATTTTGAAAAGTCATTTTAATTTTTCTCCCCCCCCCCCCGCAGTTTGTTTGCACTGTTGTCCAAAAAGCACAACAAAGTTTTGGAACAAGCCACACAATCCTTGAGAAGTTCCCTCACTTCAGATGACTCTCCACTTCCAGATTACGTGAGTACCAAGCTTGGTGTTTTTGGGGAAAGTGTCAAAATAGCATCTCCTATGTCTGCAGAAGTCTATCAAATTGTATGACAATCTGGCAACCACCAGCACCAAAATATAGGAAGCTTCGTTTATGACATCATGTCTGAAATGTACTGAGAAAAAGAACACATACTTGCAAATGGCAAAATAAAAACCACAGCTATTCATAGCTAAGACATTTACTGCAGTCTGACAGCTAAACGTTCTTGAGCATTTGTCTTTGATTGCCATAATAATGCCAGTTGCTGGGGTAGGGTGATATTCCTAGCAAATTATTCCTGTGAGATGCTGAGGAAGTGAAACGCCATAGTGTTGCATTCTAGTCAGAATTTGTAAAAATCCATTGTAAAAATGCATGCAACTTCAGGAAATTGCGTAGTTTGGTATCTAGCTAGTATTCTTCATGGTGAAATAGCAGACCTCAGAAGCAACACAGATAACTACAAAAACGAATGATGCTTCTGGTTTGTTAGCCTCTGACTTGATTTGTAGAAACTAATAAATTTTTTTTTTCCTGATACATTTGTTGAATCTAAAATTTCTAAACGTTTTCTTGACTTAGTGGAGCAGTGCGCTAAATCCAGTTGTTCATCCCAATTGAGCAGATATTGTGCATGTAGTTTTTAAACTTTGTTGCTGTTGCTAAAAGCGAACTCCTGAGAACTTTTTTGCTTTCCTGGAAGAAATGGATAAAATGTCAAGGCTTAGTTGCCCCTTCTGAAGGGAGGTCTCCTGTCAAATTCTAGACAGCTATGTGGGGGCTCTATATGCAGAAGGAGTCTTTGATGCTTGGAGTTTTCCAGAAAGGATTAGCTTACCGTTCTGTAGTCTGGGGGAGGAGTGAGCTGTTTGACATATCATAGAAATATTGCTAGACAAAATATTTCCAGAATTTCATAGGGATATGTGCAAAGGCTAACGTGTTGTGATAAATGAAAAACAGTCTAAGGAATTTGTTTCCAATTTTATGATTAGTTGAAAGCATTAGAATTTGAAAATGTTGTTTTAATTTGTTCATCTTTGATGGAATAAATGACATTCATTTTGTACCCTTGTACCCTGCAATCCCAGTCTTTCTATACCTTGTAAATAAAACCAGGAGCAGACACCCATTCACTTCTCCTTTTGTGTTGGGGGAGGGTATTACAGTGTGTGGTGGATTTAACAGAATGGAAAATCATCATCATCATCTTGGAACTGCATTGCTGGAAGGGACCCTATGGATTATTGATTCCAGCCCCTGTCAAGGAGGCACAGTGGGGAATTGAACTCTCAACTTCTGGCTCCACAACCCAATTCCTAAACCACTGAGCTATCCCCCCAAAAAACCTAAGAACATGTTCATTCTTGCTTTGAAATCCAGAATGTTTTTAGTATGTTTCCCATCCCACCTCTTACCTCCATAGTGGACAGTCTGCAGTTTTTGTTCCTTGGCAGTGTTGTGTGTCTGAGTCTGTCTGCATGACTGGTGTGTACATGTGCACACACATGTATACACATAATAGTGTTTGCTATAATTCTGAACTCCTACTTTCTTGCATAGTTCTCATTTACTTGCAGGGAGTAGCTAAAGCCCTGTAGGAGCTTACTTTATGATGTGTGTACCTGCACCCAGTGAGTTGCAGCTACTATGCATTCTACTTTAAAAGCTGTATATGCTACCTTAAAAGCGGAGCACTCCCTTTCTCCTGAACCAGATTGCTCATCATCTATCTTTATTGTTAAAAGTAACATATCTGATGTATTGCTGTATAGCAAGTGACAGCATCTGGCCTAGAGGGGGAAGGCACAGTTGATCCACCATGAACCCTGGGTAGTGCTGAATTTACTACTGTGCAGCCAGCTTTTTAAGTGGAGGAACACTGCATTTTTGTTTAATAGCAAGATACGAGGGGAACACACACCTTACTTTACAGTTGCATTGTGCTTCCAGGATCAGACCTTTTTCAGAAGTGAGAATGCAGCCTTTTCTGCTGTTCCTGCCAAAATCTGCTAGTTGGGCTGCAAATGGGGGAGGGATCGGGGCCGTAGAAACAGGGGGAGTACCATGGTTTCTGTAAGCTGTGATGTGCCCACCCCAGACTATTCTACAATAAATAAAATGGATCTAGCACCCACTTAGATTAGCAGTTGTCAGCCTCTAATTTTGTACATTCCACCCGTCACTCTATCTAAGACACCCTGTCGTAGAAACAGAGAGTCTGCTTTTTCTGAGAAGAACATGCTCAGGCATTCTCTTATCATGTTTATAGTTCATAGTAAGTTGGTGAGCGGAGGAAGCAGGAAGTTAGGAGAAACATTGGCCAGAATCCTGTTGTGTGCATACTCTAGTTTAAGTAGAATGGTGTAAATCACAGTGGTGAAGTGCAACTAGTTAAGAATTCACCATTTATATTTCTCAGTGCATGCCAGGTTGTATCACTGGCGAACAATAAGAAATCCAACTTTTTAACCAGGTGCCAATTCAGTACTTTGATTTACACCACTACACTTACACCACCATACGTAAGCAATAGGACTCAGCCACTGAGTGTCTTGCGGTACTGCCAGCAAGCCAGAAGTTCCATGGCAGATAGGATTGGGAGGTGATGGTATGCCACACTTGCAGGAGGACAAACTGGTGGAGGGAAGAGTGAATTCTTATTGTTTTGAAAGCCTGCCCTCTCCTCCCAGTGTACAAGTACTACTGGTTAAGTAAGAAATGATGACTTAGATGATGTGGCTACTCTCTTCTGGATATCTCATGCTCATGTCATGTAGTATCTTCTGGGGATGAAGAAGTATGTGAACTTATATCTGAAAATGCAAACGGCTTTCTAATCAGAAGGCTCACCCCCTGCTAGATAGGTTTTAGTATTGACTGTAGCTTGAAAATCTTATCCACCTCTCCGAAGAAAGTGGACGTATTAACAATCTGAACAGAATGAAAAGCATTCCCTCTTGCAGTCCATTTGTAGTAGGTTTGTGAACATGATTAATTTCCCTCCTGCCAGAAGAGTAAAATTTTCCTTACCTGCTGTGCAGATCTGATTGGCAGCCTCAGAGCTCTCGATGTAATTCAGTATCTTCCTCTTGTATTCATAATCTAAATAGCCCCAGTGATGTACTTGCTGAATGAGATGCTTTTCTTATCCCCTTCCTTTCTCAGCTATAATGCTCCATGAAGGAGTCAATGATGCCCCCTGTTTAGATTCATCTTATATTTGTCTATGGTAAATAGAAAGCAGCTGCCAGTTTCAGCATCTAGCCCTTGAAAAATTTTAAACCCCTCAAGCATCATCTGGAAATAATATAGCTTGTAAAACAAAGCTAAGAAGAAAAAGCAATGTTTGTTTTATGTGGGATGAATGGCTTCAGTTGGGGTCCTTCTAATTTAGCCATTAGGAGGGTTATTAAAAAGCAGTATTACAAAGGTGGTTTCAGCAAAAAGATTATTTTTGTTCTATCTTGTTATTATATTTGATTATAGCCAAAGCAGTAAGTACTTTATAAATAGCCCTTCATTTCATTCCCCCATCAGAGAAGACCAGTAATCTTACTGTCTTTCTGCATTGGTGAATGCTAAATTACTCCCTTACATTATGCTAGTTTCTTAAAGTAAATTGTGTTTTAGAAGTCATATTTAATTTCTCCTTACATGTTTTGGCATGTGCAATATATTGCTGAAGGATAATACAAAAGTGTTAGCCATCTTTTAAGCAAGCTAACATTAATCTGACAGTAGAATGATTTTGGAAGGCATGCTATCCTTTTTTCAATGAGAGAGTTGTATATGAGAGAAGTGCCAGTTTGGGCCTGTTTATGGACATACCTACTCAAGAGTAAGTCTTGTCGAGCACAGTGGGATTGCTGAGCAAATATGTATGGAACTGGCCAGCAAGAATATTAGTTTTCATTTGCCTAGAGGAAACACATTTGAGAGCATATGAAAATCAATGCAATTAATGAACTATTAACCAGATTTTGCTACCTGCTCAAATAAGACAGAGGTAGAGAACCTTTGATGCTTTTGAATTGTGGTGCTGGAGGAGACTCTTGAGAGTCCCCTGGACTGCAAGGAGATCAAACCTATCAATTCTAAAGGAAATCAACCCTGAGTGCTCACTGGAAGGACAGATCCTGAAGCTGAGGCTCCAATACTTTGGCCATCTCATGAGAAGACTCCCTGGAAAAGACCCTGATGTTGGGAAAATGTGAAGGCAAGAGGAGAAGGGGACGACAGAGGACGAGATGGATGGACAGTGTCATTGAAGCTACCAACATGAATTTGACCCAACTCTGGGAGGCAGTGGAAGACAGGAGGGCCTGGCGTGCTCTAGTCCATGGGGTCACGAAGAGTCGGACACGACTTAACGACTAAACAACAATAGAGAACCTTTGACCCTCTGTATGTTTTGGACTTAATTCCCAGGAGCTCCAGCCAGCATGCTGGAGCCATTCTTCATGCTCAAGAGGAAGGCTTATTCAAAATTTCCAGTCTTCCTATATGCTACTTATCCCTTTGCTGATCTTGCGAAAATATTTTACTTTGTGAGAAGGAAACTATAACTCTACTAGTTACTTCAGAGTTATAACTCTACTATAACTCTGATGTGACTGTGCAGAATTAAGCAAATTTGCATGGAATTTCATTTTGCACAATACTGTATAACAAAGCAAAAACCAAAGTGTGCTGCTTATATACTGCCCCATAGCGCTTAAAGCACTTGACTGTTTACAGTTTTCAATTATGCAGGCTACACATTGCCCTCCAGCCCATCAAGCTGGGTACTCAATTTCCCAACCTCATAAGGATGGAAGGTTGAGTCAACCTTCAGTCAGCTACCTGAGCTGGAGATAGAAATCATGTCATGAGCAGAGTCTTCATTGCAGTGCTGCAGTTTAACCGCTGCACTTATATAACCTGAATTAATTTGGCAGAAAAAAGAAAAGAGTGTTGTAGCACCTTCAAGACTAATACAACAGGTATAATCTTTTAGAAACTTCAGCCCATTTTGTTAGGTTCTCCATGGCAAAAGATTTATCCCTTTTTTGATGAGTGCACCTAAGGAAGACTGCAAAGTCTGATCCAAAGTCAGAATATTCCTGTCCTGGGGAGGTTTTGCCTTTCATGTTTAAATGCACATTTGCACATCTCTTCCCAATGCAATGCCTATGGAGTTTTTAAAACTTTGTTCTTTGTTGTGTGTGATCATAGGCAAAAATTGCATAATGGCATGTATAGTGTGACAAAAGCACCCCAGAGCTTCGCAGGGGCTCTGTTCAGCTATGAAAGAAGCTTCAAAGAGGTACTTAAGAGTCCAGAGGCTGGTGGTTTTCCAAACATGCTGCACCCACCAGCCTGGGGATTTCCGAGTTTTCAGGTTTAAAAGAGGGAGGCAGATGTCAGTGGAAGATAAAACATGTAAGCAGTTGTTTGGTCTGAGTTGTGTTTTCTGGAAATCGCATTACTGAGGTTGTCATAGCTGAGACTGTCCATAGGTACGTGACAGTCTGAGACAGTGGTTTTGGTGGACTAGACAGTATTTGTTCATGAGAAATGAAACTAGAGTGATGTAGCTCATTTTCTCACAGTCTAATCAGCTCCGTTGCCACTTCTGGCTGAAGAGAAGAGGTTTTTGAACTCTTGTTTCAATACCATAGATTGAGAGACAGGAAGGGAGGAGATTTGAGTAAAAACCCACAAGGTTTACCCCTGCCTTTTAACATTCAGTGTTTTCTGTTGATTAGCAGTGTTGTTAGTTAAGCACAATATATGAGAGGCGTTTACAGTGTACGTTGCTTGCTCCCCAGCAAAACAGATGCGGGAATTGAGCAGGTGTGTTCAGACTGCATAGAAACTTTAAATTTTAACATATACAAACCAACTTTTAAGTGCCGAAAGGGGCAAGGTTGCCATGTTACAGTATGTATTACACCTTTGAAAAGTAATCCAAATGAGGTTTCAACTGAAAACATAGAATGGTATCCTGAACATTCACATCAAATTTTGTTTGGATTTATCCATCCTCGAGGCATGTTGCAGAGTGTGCTGCATTATCCTGGCACTTATGAAAGCAGATGAAAGTGACTGAGATGCACAGTTGAGTTTTGAAAGCAGTGTCGTCGTCTTTATCCTTTTTGTCACATATTCAGAATGAAAAGGCAGTTCCCCCAGGAGTAATACACTGGGATAGGCAGACTTGTTGGGAGTGTAAAGAAAGGGATTCAAGACATACATTTTTCCTTCATTTTACCCTGTTTGCCCGAAAATAAGACCTAACCTGAAAATAAGCCCTAGTGTGATTTTTCAGGATGCTCGTCATATAAGCCCTACCCCAAAAATAAGCCCCAGTTAAGTGAAACCCTGCCCTCCACCCTTGTGCAGCAACCAGAAGATGATGACATGACTATATGTGAATAAAGGTAGATGGTTGTACATGAAAAAAATAAAACATCCCCTGAAAATAAGCCCTAATGCGTTTTTTGCAGCAAAAATTAATATAAGACCCTATCTTATTTTCGGGGAAACACTGTAGAAGTTGAATTTTTGCATTCTGTCTTTACCAGTTGTTGCTGTTGTTTTACATTTCTCTTGGCAGCACAGCGTCTCAGAAAACGTTCAGAATTTCATTAACCTGGCAGAAATGTGTAAAGCTGTAAAATGCTCCTGTGTCATCCTAATTAGGAATGTTAAATGTGATTCTTGTTTTGTACGACCTACAGATTTAATGACCAGAAACAGGGCCAGTTGATGGGCTGTGCAGGGTTTCAACATGTCCATTTAGTCTGTACTCCTGACCACTGCAAAGCGATGCAACCCGATCTGAACTTGCACGGATCCACTGTGTAAGAATGGAACATGAGCCTGCATAGGTCCTCCTGTTCACCCACTCTAGTGTTCATCCGCTTTTATAGTTTGGGATAGCAAGGTCACTCCCACCATGGAGTAGTTTTGCCGGACATGAACAGGATGGAACAAAACTAACTTGACATGCAGAAATTTAGCTTGGTTGCCTTGATGACTAGGAATAATTGGGTGATAAAGTCCAACACATTTGGAAGGCTGGTAAACCTAATCTACCACTTTTATTTAACACCAACTGTGTGGTAAGTGCTGTATAAAGCTTAAAAGCACTGCTTCCCAGTAGATTTGCAGTTTGGATTGAAAGGACAAAACAAGTTTAGCCAAATAATAATAATAATAATAATAATAATAATAATAAAATTCAGACAGTGTTTTATAATACAAGACATTTACATAAACTTGAAATTAATTATTTTTAATGTAATGTTCCTTTAACTTGTTGGGTTTAGGAACTCTTCCATAAACTGTATCTACATACCTCCTCCACACCAACAACTCAGCAGGAGTTATATGTTGCACTAGTGACACTTGAGGTTACAGTTTGGAGTAGAAATAATTCAGACACCCTGTTGAAGCCACAGGCAGGGGAACACCATAGGAGCAAAGCAGGAATGTCAAGGCAGAACATCAATCAGTCCAGTTATTTTTTAAGAGCAGGACCTAGGAATGAAAAGCTCCACCTATTTTAAGCTGAAGTCTTCCCTCACTCTTAAGAGTCTAATGAGGGGTAAAATTATAGTTTGAGAATCTAGGCATTCGTGTAACCTACCAATGCCATGCTTAGGTCTCATCCAGATGGAACATGTTTTGTCTGAATTATACCTGGTTGGTCACTGATTGGTATTTTTCCCACCAACCACATGACATAAGGTTTATCTCGGTATGTTCAGCAACAAAATCTGCAAATTCACAACTTTTTTGTCCTCTCCTGACTAAATTTTAATGTTTTGGTTTGTTAAAAGAGGTAGAGTTTAGCACAAACCTAAGTAAGTGTTTCACTCTTTTACAAAGAACAGGGAGAAACCAGGAGAAGGGAGTTGAAATTTTATTTATTTATTTATTTATTTTCCCCATCTGGATGAGATCTCATTTTCTCAAAAAGTAGTTTTCAGGCTGCTTGAAGTCCTTTTGTTCTGATCTAATACACTTTTCCCCCTCTTGATAAAACCAGAGATATACAAAATGTTTTTCTCAAATGGGACCAAATGAAAGCTAATGAATTGACTGACTTTCTCTCAAGTTTATTGTTGGGTCCCACATTTCTCAGTCTGTGCCTCACCTAACATTTCTAGCAATCGCATCTTAAACATTTCCTAAATAAACTTTTTTCCCATTTCCTTATGAATAAATAAGCTATCATTCACATGAGTTATTTTTACGTCTCTGCCTTTTAGATTTTTGCAATTTACTGAAGAATAAGCTACTGAAGATTATTTTTGCAGCTCTAATTAACCAGTGGTTGTATTTGTTTATCCCTGAGGACAGTATTGTGGTGTTGTCCCATTCTGAATCATTAGCAGCCTTTCTCACATTAGTGTCAGTTTCTTGCAGGGTTTCTGGCACTATTCATGTGAACCACTGTTGTTAGAGAGAACAGCCCACAGAATAGGGTGGAGGAGTGGGCCCTAAAGGGCTGGGTTAAAGGAAGAGAAGTGTAATATAGGGCAGGGGAAGACCAGAAGATGTAAAAGCTGGAAGAAGAGGGAAAATTTTTGAGATGGAATTGATTTAAGAATTGCTTTAACATCAACAAGATCACATAATCGGCTGTAAAGACAGGTTCTGACTTGCACGTTCTGACTAGCCATGAAACCTTATGGCCTTGCTGTACTTTATCCATCCATTTTACTTAGATGTCAAAGAGGAAAGATAGTATTGTGCAGTTCATAGAAACATACATTTGTAGAACTGGAAGGAACTCTGTCACTACTTGCAATCCCCAGTCATAGCAGGAAATGTAACAGCTAAGGCGTTCCTGACAGATGGCCATCCAACATCCAACCTCTTTCTACAAATCTCCAGTGAAGGGAGAGCCCACCACTGCTCAAGATAGTCTATTGTATGTCAATTACCTCTTACTCTCAGGATATTCTTCCTAAAGTTCAGTTGAAATCTTCTTTCTTATAATTCGTATCCATTTATTCACGCCCTGCCCTCAGAACCTGCAAAAAACAAAGCATGTTGCTGTTGTTAGGCACTTGCACAAATATCCTTAGCTTATCCATTTTTCTGCACATTTCAGTTTATTTGCTGTGCTGTTGTACATTTTTCTCCTGTCAGACTGCATAGGTGCTATTCTGCACAATAGCTGTATAAACAAGTGCCATGTGCAGTTAACAGTGTTATTATGGCTGGGTCATAAAGAAGTGAGCAAAAGTATTTATGTCTTTTAATGCGTAATGGCTACATACAGCCTCCAGACACCTCTGGAAATCAATCTAAGATTCCCTCTTACTTGTGAAGAAATGGCTGTAAATACCTGATAATGGGAAGAACAGTGTAGCACAGTCCTTTTCACATCTTTATTATGAATCCCTAAACCACACCAGCCTCAACAAGCTTTGCCCATATTGAATCATCTTCCTCACACCTCTTTTGCGTCTCCAGCTGCCTCTTTGATGTTTTGGCTTGGTGGTCCTGGTTTTGTATTCAACTCAATGGCTGAAATCCAGTAATAAGTTGCAATTAGAGTAGCCCCATTGAATTACTGGGAATTTGGTGAGTCAGCTTTGCAGTATGTTTCATTGATTCATTGGACCTACTCCAGTTGCAGCTTACTACTGGATTGTAGCTAGTATGTCTAAGACTAAACTTGATTTTTCCTACAAAGCCTCCTCTTTCCATATGCTTCCTATATCCATTGTCATTATTCCCAGGTAAACATTTCGTTCGTTCATTGGGCTTCTTACAGCCTTGGACTGCACTTCACCCATCCCTTCCTTAGAACATTGCAAAAATCCTGCACTTTTCTCTCTTTCTGGCATCAATTCATGTATTCTTCTCCTCTCCAGTCTTCTGTTGAACGGCATTGGGGACAAGATCCTTGTGGTACTCGCCAGCACTGATGGTGACAAACCTCAAAACAGATTAGAACAGTGAACCATATATATCTGTTGGACAAGCTGGGGTGGGTGGGAGCATTGCAAGAAACTGTAGGGTGGCTACACCTGCGAGATGAGAGTTTTTCCAAAGGAAAAGAAAACATTTGGGAAACACTTGCACTCAAGCAGATGTTCACAAATGTTGTCTTGATATAACAAAGAGCAGTCCAGTAAAGAGCAGATACTCTTTCCTATCGCCTTTTCTGGAAAGTAAGCAGACTGAAAGAAAAGAGAGGCAACAGAGCTGTGTGCATTCTTACGTTATGTCACTTATTAACACCGGTGGAAAAGAATTTCTTCCAAGGTTTTTTGGAGGCAACAACTGATGCTAAGGGATAGAACAAACAGAACACTTTGCCTCCAACTGTCCCAGATGCCACACACGGGCTTGTAAGGCGTGTGGATGATCACAGAGGTATAAGGAGTACTTCTTTACACTTTAATAATTTTGTTTCTAGGGGAGCTGGGTTGAGTTCATAACTTCAAATTGCTTTAGTCAAGAATGTGAGCTGGCGGCAGGAAACGTAGGCTTGGCCACTTTTTTCCAACGTATTCTCAGCCTGGGGAAAATAAAGAAGCGTTCAGAATCATGAGTTTTTCCAGTTCCCACACTGTTCCTGTTCCTTCAGCTCCTCCTGCATATCAGAGGCATAGAACAACTTATATTATGCTGCCCTGGGGAAGGGGGGAAAAACTTTATTGGATTTTCCCAAAACATGAAGTCCCTTTTTTGATTTTGGGTTGTTGTTGTTGTTATTGCACTGTACAGCTCTTCTTAATTCTTTCTTATTATAGCTTTAATTAAGATTCTCCCGAAATCTTAGCTTTGAGTTGTTGCTTTAAATTCTCAAATTAATAATCAACCCAGACTGACAGAATTTCTTTTGAGGGTAAATTATGTGGCTCCAAAGTGAGCAAGCTAAGATAGTGCGGTGGTTTTACCTCTCATATACAGAAATCACCCCATCAAATATGTTGCCCACTTGAATCAATCAAACTCTCAGAGGAATTGACTCAACAAATTCCCATTGATTTAATGGAGCTACTCTATTGTGGTTTACTACATTAAGTAACAGGATTTTGGCGAGAGAGAGACCTTGTCTCAATTTGCACTTCATTTAACACCTTTATAGATATAAAGGTGTGTCCTTTATAGATATAAAGGTGTGTTCTTTGCCAGAACGTGCAGAATCTAAGGTAACGGAAATAAAATTGAAAAAGATGTCTCTGTAAAGACTAACACAATAGATGGAGCCAAAACAAAATATTTGTGTTAAAATTAACTAACTATATATACAAATGAGATTTAAAACAGCAGCAAAACAACAATTAATACTGCTATCTAAAATAAAAGAAGAGGAGTTGACGGTGTAATTAAATCTCTCTTCAGATTGAAAATTTATTTTATTTTTAGGAATCATAAATATTAATATAGGACATCAAGAACATGTGAAGTATCCAGTGAAAATACACATTGATAGATATTAGGGATACTTTCTTATTTCATGTCAACTTCATCAGCATTGTGTGCTTCCTCAGATTCCCACACAACAGGTGAAGAAGCTCCTAGTAGTGTATATAAGAACAAATCAGTGAGAATAATAATCTAAGAACTGCAGAGCTAGAAGGGACCCTGTAGATCGAGTCCAACCCTTGTCAAGAAGTCATGGTGGGGAACTGAACTCCCAGTTTCCGGCTCTGCAGCCAGATAACTAAACCACATAACCATCCAGCAGGTATGGAAATACCTTGAATCCCATCCTGAAAAAGATCATTTCCAGGATAGTCCAAGATAGCAACTTAACTGATTTTTGTGTATTCAATCACACTACATGCCTCCAATCAAATTATTTTAAGATTAATGCCTGTGTTTGGATTTCGCAGTAAATTATTGTTTACTGTGACAGCAACAAGCCATGGCAAGCTTTGGTCTTGCTGATTATCCTCTTCCAGTAAGCCTTTGCTTTTTTTATTTATTAATTAATGTGTTGTCAGCTCGTCTCCGACTTCGAGTAGCGTTGCTTATTTATTAATCACAGTTTAGCATGTCATATGTACTCTAAATTGTTTTTAATCTTCTCTGTAGTTTGTTTGAAACAAGATGTCTTCGTAAAGTTTGGTTTAAAGTTGATTTTCTCCAGCTCATTCCCATCATGATTAAATGGTTGATTATTGTGGCATAGAGACCAGAGTCATCCTAGATAATTATGCATGAACAAGAGGAATCACAGAAATTGCCAAAGTTAATTGTGACTAATTGACATAGCTGCCAGCTTAATTGTTGTAAGCCGCCCAGAGACCTTTGGGTAGTGTGGGCGGCATATAAGTTAAATAAATAAATAAATAAAATAAATAAACTGTGTGCTGGGCACACCTCTGACATGCTGCCGGAATGTTGTCAATTAGCCATGGCAATAGCTGCAATTCCTCTTGCAGATGTATAAATATCCAGTAGGATTCTGGCCTCTGTTGTGTTTCAGCTGGTCTAGAAAGGCTGCAAGACATCAAGCCAATAGCAAGTGAGCACCTTGCTCCAGTGATGGCTGAACTGAGGCCTATTATATTATCACACGTATTCCTTCCAGGCTCTACATCTTCTCACCCAAGTACAGAACCTTAAAGAGGACAGCTCACTGACCTGAAGCCTGGCACTTCATTGTCTCTCCAGGAGTTCCTGCCAGGCAGGTTGCAAGCATTGGTATAGAAGCCTTAAAGTTCCTGGAGGAGGATAGCATGCCCCAGTACTGGATCCAAACTGTGCAAAGGTTGTCATGGGCATGGAAGCCTCAGGTTCCAGACTGGCTGGCTCAGATGTGGGCTTGTGAGCCTGATGTCTCTTCTCTGCTGGCCTTCATGCTCCAAGACTGTGTTTGGAGTTCTGGACACTGCTACACTTCTGACATGACACATGGAAACAGCTTGTGTGAAATTGCTTTTCTATCTCATCTGCCCTTTAATTTTTTTTCAATTTTAATTTTCCTCCAGCTTCAGAATCTTGTAAGTGGGACCTGTGAGATTTTAGATCAAGTCTATTTGAAAATAATCTGGACTGCAGATATTTTGACAGATTCATTTGTTGAATCGCTTGTTACAAGCCATGATGGGGATGTATAATCTCCAGGCTTAAAAGGAAGGTACCTCCAAATGCCAGATGCAGGGGGTGGGGTATCAGGAGACAGGTTTCTAGTTGTCTCGTGTGCTCCCAGAGGCATCTGGTGGGGCCACTGTGAGATACAGGAAGCTGGACTAGATGGGCCATTGGCCTGATCCAGCAGGGCTCTTCTTATGTTATGTTCTTAACTGGAATACGTATTTGTGAACATTCTGTGCCATCTCCTCAGCTTAAATCAGTGATTTCCAACCTTGGGTAACCCATGTGTTCTTGGGCTGCGGTTCCCAGAATCCTTCACCACGAGTTGTGTTGGCAGGGTTTCTGGGAGTTGCAGTCCAAGAGCACCTGGATTACCCAAGGTTGGGAACCACTGGCTTCTATTATCAAAATTAGGAAGCTCAATACAACATAGGTTTTTTTTTCCTAGTTCAGGTTTAGGTGAGTGGGTTGTTTGGTTCATAGGTAAACTGCATCAGAATAGAAATCTGGTGTGTTTTTTTTTACAGAGCTTCAAACATTTTTTTTAAATGAATCACTACCATCATTCATTTCTCAAGATATCTTGGTAGTGGTCTTCCCCCCCCCCCCCCCAAAAAATTGGCTAGTTACTCATGACTTTTTTTAAAGACCTCTTTTTTAAAAATCTCGGGACGTGGTGGCGCTGCGGGTTAAACCACAGAAGCCTCTGTGCTGCAAGGTCAGAAGACCAGCAGTCGTAAGATCGAATCCACGCAACGGAGTGAGCTCCCGTCGCTTGTCCCAGCTCCTGCCAACCTAGCAGTTTGAAAGCATGTAAAAATGCGAGTAGATAAAATAGGTACCACCTCGGTGGGAAGGTAACGGCATTCCGTGTCTAGTTGCGCTGGCCACGTGACCACGGAAACTGTCTTCGGACAAACACTGACTCTATGGCTTGGAAACGGGGATGAGCACCGCCCCCTAGCCTTTTTTTTTAAAGAAAAAACTTCAAGGTAACCCTGAAAAGCACTCCCCTGGAAGTAATGAGTAAATGATAACTGTTATATAAGAAGAGTGGCATATTAGTCATTATATTACTTTGCAAAAGACCCTTGTTATGCACTTCTTACCCCCAAAAGTAGCATATTAGAAGGGATATTGTTATAGGTAATGTACTACATCTGAGCACTGCTTTTCTGAATGGTAAATGTGGGTATAAAACAAATGCAAAGTGTGCTTATATCCTTCCGTAAGAGTAAAAAGAACAGTGTTTTCTGCATCCCTTAGCAATTTTTGCTCCTAGTCCGTGAGACAGGAAGTTGAATAGCGTCAGTAGCTTTTGTGTTTATCGTAGTTTTCGTTGAATTCTTATCCAACATCCAAGAGAATAAAGTTTAAAAATAGGAATGTCAGAAATAACAACACTTCAGCTAAAACTATTGTTGTGTATCCCTGCTATTATGACTCTTCTCGGTCTGTTGTATTTTTTCCTTCCTGTTTGTAGTTTTGGCCAGGGTACTGAGAGAAGCTCTGTTCCTTTACATGAAGTGTATGAAAGAAGAAGTTTTGAAATCAGTGTCTCTGATCATGCATAAGATCTACCTTGGGTCCCCAGATGTTCCTGGACTACAACTCCCAGAAATCCTGGCCAGTATAGTTAGTGGTGAAGGTTTCTGGGAGTTTTAGTCCAGGAATAGCTGGGTTATCCAAGGTTGGGAACCACTGCATCAGCTAACAGAAGCAGTGATAATAGTGGGAGACCGTATTGAAGGCAAGAGGTTGACATAACTTTCAATGATGCTGGCCTTTCCCACCCTGATACCCTCCATCGATCGATCGATCGATCGATCGATCTATCTATCTATCTATCTATCTATCTATCTATCTATCTATCTATCTATCTATCTATCTATCTATCTATCTATCTATCTATCTATCTATCTATGTGGAAAAAAATTCACATGAACTACAAGCAAGAAACATAATGTCTAAAAATAAAATAACTAATAAAGAATAATAACTATAAAATAATTGTAAATATCAAGTACACTAATATTAGGCGGCAAAAACAGAGCAAGTTCATAAGCACAAAAAACCCAAAACCCAATCATTCAAGCAACATTATAGCTTCCATCATCCCCATACAGCAGTTGGCTTCAGTACTTGAGGATAAGATGTCTTGTAGAGCAATACATCTGGAATTGCCACAGACTGGGGAGGGTTGACTTATACTTTCCTTAGATGTTTATAAATTTAACACTGTATTAATAATGTTTTATTGTTCCTCCTATGTTTGCTTCTCTGTTCCAGATCATTGTTTGCATGTTCTAAATACATTTCTAGCATTCTGGCTGAGTATACTTGTCTCGATAAATACAAGTATATGCTTAAAATATTGAATCTCTGAATAATTATCAAGCATTACTGTAATTGTGGCTTGCTACCTTGCAAAAAAAGGAGAACCCACACTCACCTCCTGTTTTGTTACAGATTAGAGTGCCATAATTAAGTGGATTTTGTTCGAAAACCATCAAGACCTATATTAATGTTTTAGCTTTAGATTTCTTTAGTTTCTCTAATATAAAAGTTATTAATATGTATAGCTGCTGTAATGTAAAAGATATCATACATGACAATTATATCAATTAATATGTCGTTTAACTCTAAAAAGTTAAACTACAAATTAGCACATTGTCTCATAACAGATACTGTATAATTATGCATTATTTTGCTTGTTTTATTTTTCCTGTGGCACTTTTCTCCCAAGGTAGCAATGATTTCAAAAGATGCAATAGATAGCACAGTAGGTGAAATCCTGTAGTAAGTCACAGCTAGAGTAGGCCCATTGAATCCATGGAGATTTGCTGAGTCAACTCCTCTGTGTTACATTCATTAACTGGGCCTAGTCTAGTTGCAACTTACTACTGGAATTCAATAAGTTACAGGCCTAAATCCTATTGCTTATTTACACAGTAGGTCTGAGTACTTTACACTCTAATCCTATACATATCTACTCGGAAGTATGTCCATTGAGTTTAATTCATCTTATTGCAAGGCAGATGATTTAGAATTGCATGCTGTGAGTGGTATTCTGGGCAATCAGCTCAGAAGGGAATGTAGCTGATTTTTTGACTTTTAAAACATGTTGTAGTTTTTTGAGACAATGTTAAAACTGTGTTGCTTTCCTACATCTTGAACTCTTGTCTTTTCATTCCTTTACTCAACATCCATTCATAATATCACCTCTATCTCACACCTAATTCACTAATGTCTCGGAAGTAATTAACCTGTTCATAACAGTATTAATAGTTTCCTTTTTAAAGTAAAATACAGCTTTCCTATAAACTTTGTAGACATGAGTCAGGAAGAAAAGTATTGACGCTCAGAGACATTATAGTCGTAATTGCTGGGAATGCAGAGAATGAATTAGAAGTAATGTAGACTCTTCTTCCTCCTCTTCTCTTTTTAAAATTATACAAACTTTTACAGCTGCAAACCTTCAGACACTTATCTGGAAATAAAACCTAGACTCAGTGGACATGTTTTGGCTTGAACTATTACTTTTGTCTTTCCTACTTCTGTTCGTGGATGGCCATACTGACTGGGAATGATGGTATCATGGACAACAATGTGTTGAGTTTGGTAAAGGAGTGTGATAGTTTGCTGACTCATTCTTCAGAATCTCCAGATGCATGACTTTGATTGTTGTTGTTTTTTAAAAAAAGATTCTTCCTTTTCTGCAACACTGGTCACTGAAAATAGTATTAAGTGTGCATATAAGTTTACAGAATATTTTATTGTACTTTGCAACGCTTTCTTCCTGTATTGCATTTGCTGAAGTTGCATTGTTTGTATTCAAAAGCCTTTGCAGCTACTGAGATATTTGATATGGGTCACTTTTTATTTGGCCCATATTACGTGTCAGAGCAAAGAGATATATGTACACACACACTTTGACAAGCTGTTACATCCAATCTGAAATCTTCTTCAAATGATTTCTTTAGCAGTACTGATTCTAGAATCATTCCCATGTGCAAGATGTTATGTTGGAATTGAAAATTATGGATTTGGATAAAAGACAGAAGGAATTTGGCATCCCACTCCCATTTTTTTCCTGGAAAATCAAACATGTGTGCCTGCTTGCAGTTGCAAGGAAAACAGCAAGCCTTATGGTACCTTAAAGACGAACAAGTTTTATTTAGCATACCCTTTGGTACGCTGTACCCTGCTTCCTCAGATGCAAGAAGTGGTCTATAGACCTCAGTAACTTACTCCGAATAAAACCTGTTAGTCTTTAAAGTGCCACAAGAGTTGTTTTTGCCACAACAAAGTAACACTGCTTTCTCCTTGGAAACTTCTACAGTAATGTTTTTCCAGTTTCAGTGTAAGATTTTCTCCCACCCATCCCTCATTTTTTGGAAAGGGTTATCTGGGGACTCATTGTAGAAAAAGAAAATATGTCAGCATTAGTAATTTCCGAAGGTGTAGCCATGTTTGTCAGTTGCAGCTAAAACAGCGACAAGTTGTGTGCTAGTTTTGCAGGTATTACAGGATGCTGGAATTAGGTTTCGCTCTAATTTCCCCAACACTTCTTGTCTATTGAAATATAGTTGTAGTTGAACACGTGTGCTACCGAAAAGCTTGGAGAAACACCAGGAGAGGACCATTACTTCCATATCCTGCCTGTGGGCTTTCCGGGAGCAGCCATTTCACCACTGTGGAAACTGCTGGACTAGGTAGCTGTTTGGTCTGATCTACTACATCAGACAGTCCAGTTTTGCTACCGTTACTAGTATGGGTTATTGAAAATGATAGATGTCATGCTGTCTATAGATTATCTCTCAATCTGTGAAACAGATGAGTGCCAAGGGAATAGCTGGGCTTTTAAATTGTCTCTTGTTCTGTCCCTTCACCATTGTCTTACAATATGGAGTAAATATTACAATATGTGTGTTGACAAGTTAGATGAATACCAACAGAACTCTTATCACAGAATAGGTAGCGAAGGCAGTTTGCGCATTGGCTCTAAATGCTGCTTGCTTATTCACTTCCTTTTTTTCCTTTCTTCCTCCAGATCAGTTTTGCTGAATATTTTATGTCCTGTTGGAAATTCAGCACATTTGGGCAACACTTTTTTAGCCTTCCCAGAATGAAAATAGACAAGATATATATTCTTCTGCCATAATGACCAAAGATAAAGAAAACTGTCTGGCACTTGCTAAACCATGTTCTTATAAAGACTACCTTGCAACTTTTCAATTATGCATAGATGGGTGTACACACACTCTTCTCCCTTCAAGAATGCTGGGATTAGGGGTGCTGAACCCCTTTGTAGTTTAAAATCTGTATGTGGCTTTTATGTCCACCGAAACATAACTACAAAGCATAAACAATTGATTCTCTCTCTCTCTCTCTCCCTCACACACACACACACACACACACAGAGAGAGAGAGAACAGTTCTCTCTGTCAGGGTTCTTTTCCATAGCATTAACAATATTTTCCATGTGCAATGAGCCTTAAAGATCCTTATGATCCGCTGATCAAGAGGCTGAATTAGAGATATGTTTGGGAGCAAGTAGAACACTTTCATGCCTTCAGTGTTGAACCCATGTCCCTGGTTCTGGGCTGAATTAAAAGTTAACACCTAAGGTTCAGTTTTATCCCATCCTCCATCCACATGGTCTTGCTGCTTTGGAATGAGCCGGTTAAAATATCTAGACTGATATTTCCAACATTCATCATAGCTGCTACACTTTTCAAAAAAAGATAATATTGAAAGTACACTTCGCTCTTTTATCTTGTTACCTGTTGTCGCAGAAGCTCTTCTAGTGTCTCTATTTGAGTTCTCTGCACTGGGCAGAGAACTCAAATAGATTGAGTTCTACACTTTTGATTGGTGGGAATCAAGACCAAAGTAGTAAATCATGCAGAGAAGCAGCAGAAGCCTGCTTTGTGGATCAGACCTTTGAGCTCAGAAGTCTGTTTTATTGACGAAATGTGTTTACAGCATATCAGTGTAGCAAACCTTTCTGACCTGGATTTAAAGTGTTTGCTAGGAGAAGCTAAGCACTTTGCACAGATGCGTTTCACATAATACATGGTTACAGTTACCATTACCAAAATCTTGAGTTCTCAAAAGATTTTGCGTAGACATTAGCAATAAAAAACAAGGGATCTGGAAACTTTGAGAAGTTAAGGGAATATAAATAAGCTTCCATGGCAAGAGAACAGGGAACTTGAAATCATGGGAGAGGGAGGGATATAAATTATAACCCTGTGAGATTCTTACTAGCTGAAATCTTGTCCAGTCAAGACTTCAACCCTATTACTCTGTTACTACCTTTGGCATATATCTTCAAAACCATGTGTAAGAAAGATCACATAGGAATACCCAATATCCTGATGTCAGTGCCTTTCTTCAGGCTGCCTCCCTCTAGGCAACATCTGTATGTTTTCAGGATTTAATTGATAGCCAGAAACATTCCTGAAATGAAAACTAAGGTTGTAGGGATGCCAGCTAATACCAGATTCCATTTTATGGACTATACCTACAGACCTGCACAGCAAATTCCTGCTTATATCCATTCATAGTAGAGTCATTGATAGAAGTGATTAACTAGACTTAATACAATTTATGTGTTACAAAAAAGGCATGGAGACTGTTTAGGTCTCAGTATTGGTATGTGAAACACCATATATGTTTATCAGGTAGGAAAAATTAAGTATCATTCACACCACCAAATTAGTATGTCAAGATTGTTGACATACCTGTGTTCATTTATTTATTTGGTTTATAGGCCACCTTTCTTCCGATAAAGAGACCCAAGGTGGCTCACAATGTTAAAAAGAATAGAATTAAAAACATAATAAGCTAAACACTAAAAAAAATTGAACTATACACTAATTAAACTATAATTGAATAATTAAAAGCAAATAAACATTAAAAACTATCTTAAATTTAAAAAGGCATTCAGAGACTCGGTCAAAAGCCTGCTTGAAGAGGTGGGTCTTCAGCTGTTGGTGGAAGGATAAAAGGAAGGGGGCTATCCTGATCTCCCGAGGGAGAGCATCCCATAACCTGGGAGCTGCCACAGAGAAGGCCACCTCTCATGTCCTCATCAGCCATTTCTGCATTGGTAACAGGACAGAGAGAAGGGCATCTTCTGATGATCTTAAACACCGAGAAGGCTCATGTGTTGTGTGCTTCCTTCAGTTTGGCCTGTATTAATGCTCCCACTGAGCTTTGCAATAATAATATAGTAAGTATAGATTAAACAGCAACTAAATCACACTACCTTACTTGGATCAGATTAAAAGTTCCCTCTGTCAAGTTCAGCCTACTCTGCAGTAGCAGGAAGCTTATATGTGAGCTACGAGAGAGATAGTCATGATGTTTGTTCAAGCTTCTTTGACCATCAGTGGATTTCATTTCTAAGTTCTTGTCATCTTTTTTAGAGCTATTAAGCTATTGGCCTCATCTAGTAGCAAGAGATCATAGACTCAGAGTTGGAAGGGCCCATAAGGATTTCGAATCAAACTTCCTGCTCAATACAGTAATCCAAAGAATTCAAACTTTCTCTTGAATTCGAGAGACCAGCACCTCCTGAGGTAATTGGTTCCATTGTCACACTGCTCTAATAGGATTTTTTTTCCTGATACATAAGATTTGCATGTTTTTCATGAAATAGTGGTTCCTTTTGAACCTTTTGAACTTTTGGAGTAATCCGTTTTATTAAATGGCACCAAGTTCTTATGTTAGAGCAAATACATTATTTTAATATACTCGGTTTGTTTGCTCACAGAAAAGAAGCTGCAATCTAATTTGAAATCCATGTGTATTTCAGGCAGTAGCCAAAATCCTGTTCTGTGGTTACCCACAGCGTAACAAACTGTCTCCTTTTAGAAGGTGACTTAAATCAGGAGGGCATCTGTTATCATCATTAGTTTTCAATTTTTTCGTCTCGTGTGTAAAGCTGTAGTATCCTTACAATGGGTCTCACTCACCCCTGGTACTGCCAGCTGAGTTTTTTTCAGCATTTTGAGACCAGCATACTAGAGACTTGTAACTCCTTTGAAATGGAGATCTTGGAGATCTCTGCTTTGACTGATCTGCCCCACACTTTACTTCATCATGTTGTGAACACTCCCTGCAGACTCGCTAAAGATTCCTGTTGCATTGCCTGATGTCTTTTGGAGTCCAGAAACTGAGTCCAAGGATGGGTACCATCTAAGCAGATTGCAAAGGGTTGGAATAGTTATCTGCACTAGTTCTGTAATTGCAAATTTAGAAGTGGAGTAGATGGAGGGAGGGTTGTCACAACTATTACAAAAGCCTAAACTATGTAGTGCAAAAAATACCAATCTAATTATATACCTTTCCTAGTGCATAACAGCTGTTGCATTGCAAGAAGTTGCTGCTAGAACATTTCTCATTTGAGTCATTGTCTTGGAGAGAGACAAATTCTGTGCTTGAAACTACTATGCAAGTTTTCACTCAGGGTGATAAAAACGTCCTTGTTAATTATGTAATGTTTCTATAACCTTGTTTATGTCTCCCCTGACGCCATGTCTAGATTCAGAACATGCCTTAGCTTTATATTAATGGTGAGGAGCAGCAAAGTGCAATATTTTGTCATTTCCATTTCAATGTTCTCTCCTCTACTCAGTATTTTTGATGTTCTGCTTATTATTCTAACACCTCAAGCCCCTGGGCACGATGTGTTTCAAGGAATCCAACATTCAAAGCTACCTCAGATGCCACAACCAGACATCATAGGAGTATACAGTATGCTTTTGATGAGAATACGTAAGAACGTGGTGTATCTCAGCCTTCTAAGGAAGCCACAAAAGCTGCTCGTTGGTAAATGCATCCTGTTAGCCTGCTGGGGCTGGCAGGGGAAGGATAGAGGCTTCAAGATGTGACATTTCCAGAAATTGTGAAGGCACAGGAGAAACTGGTGCGCGCGCACACTTGTGCACATGTATGCATGCACACATGCACAAACACACAGGTCATATCTGGGGACCAAGAGAGCTTTATAGCCTGCAGATCCAAAGTGTTTCCTGGGACAATCCAGGACTACCCATTGATCTCCCGGACCCTCGCAGGATTATGTAGGTAGGGGCCACAGACATTTCTGTGGAGATAGCAGGGGTGTTCCCAAGGCAGATTTTCCCCTCGGAGGTTGGATCTCAGTCTACTTTGCCGTGAGGAGAGGTGAGATCAATTCTCTTATCTTATGATACCTAGGACAGTCTCCTAAGGACTATAGATTGTACCAAGAGTCTCTTGCAGTGTCAGGCAGACATAAATATTGTTTGTTTTCAGCAAAAGAGCTGAGGAAGAAAAGGGGAAAGGAACTTACTGAAGTTTTTCTTCTTAAAATTTCCTCTGATCAATTTCATTTTCAGCAGTTTCTTCTTCTTTTGAGCCTTCATTTTATAATCTTTAGTCATCATCTGAAAAATGAAGTTTTGAAACAAACCTCTTTATTTTTCAAACATCTTGAATGTTTTATTAATCACTCTGAATACAATAGGGCTCCAGGGTTGAAGTCTCTGGCTGCGAAGCCAGAGGTTGGGAGTTCGATTCTCCCACTGGGCCTCCCTGACAGGGGCTGGACTCGATGAGCCAGAGGGTCCCTTTCAGCTCTGCAGTTTGATGATGATGATGATGATGATGATTTCACAATCCATTTTTCATACTGGGGGAGACCCAATCACTGGAAGAAGAAAAAAATCCCCCACCCCACCAAGACTTCCTCATTTTCGCCTAGATATTAACCACGGTTCTTGGATGGGTGTAGAGGAAGGGGCTTACACCCTCTAAGACCCTACTTGGTTTGTATGATGGGTTCAGAGTAGGGATGGAGCAATCCATTCCTCCTGTGGCAGCCAGCTCACAGTGTCGGACTGCTGTGCCTACTGTACAAACGTACTGTGGTTTTATACTACTTTAGCTACCATAGCTTTCTCCAGGGAACCACAGGGATGCTTGGGCATCGTTGTTTGAGAGTGCTGTTTGTGAGGCCTTAGGACAACCCAAACTGAATGGATGATGGGGATGGAGGCTCAGATGTAAGCCCCATCCTGCACATTCCCATCCTTCCTGGAAGTTAGCAATGTTGCATGTCTGCTGAGGAGCTTTTAAGTATTTGCAGGTCTCTTGTGCTAAGGTATGCAGTCTTGTCAGGCTTCCCAATCATGGGAATACTGTGAACACATGATTGGGACTTTGGCATTAAGCACACAAAAGTCATGCCAACTCATGGAGTGAGGTCATAGCTCCCTGTGTATAGACTTATATATTCATCCCCACAACCCATTTGGTCCTCTGTGATTTCAGGCACAATACCTGAACAGAGCTGTTATGAAAACAGTTTCTGTTGCCTATACAAAGTGGTGGAAACCTAGTTAGTAAAATCTGGATGGTTATAAATTATTCCATGATCATCTGTTGGTTCTTCATTCAGAAAATAGTAGTGACAGAATTCTACCCATAAAAATCTGATTGATGCAAGGTTTCTAGCTAAAAAAGTATGCAAGTCCATCAAGTTCACTTCATTTAGTCAGTTGGGAGCGACTGCTAAAGGCACAGATGACAGGTGGTCTGTAAACAGCAGAAAACTAGAGAAGGGGCCAGAAGAAATTGGCAAGGCTTCATACAAAGGGCAGAAGCTGAAAGATGAGTGAAAACCACAAGACAAAGCTGAAATCACCCAAGATAGCTGGAAGAGGTTTGGACATATGGAGAAGGAAACTGGAGTCAAGTTTAAAGATGGAGCTGTGGTTAGCAAGAGGAGATGACTCTCGTGCAACAGCAGGTGCTGGACCAAAGAAGCAGTCTGGAGAGACAGACATTGTTTTTCCAAGCATACAGTAATGCACCTAGAAAGTGTACTGTCGTCTAAGTCGTCATAACTGATGGTGATGGTGTGGCTTATAGAGTAATTGGATAGAGGTTGGTTAGAAGAGGCATGATTCTATAATACAGTCAGTTTATTCAATCAGAAGTGACATACATACCAATTACGAGTAATTGAAGACCTAATATTACAGTATATCACAGAAGTGAGTACACCCCCTCACATTTCATAAATATTTTAGTATATTTTTTCATGTGACAACACTGAAGAAATGACACTTGGCTACAATGTAAAGCAGTGAGTATACAGCTTGTATAACAGTGTAAAAGTGCTGTCTCCTCAAAATAACGCAACACACAGCCATTAGTGTCTAAACCGCTGACAAAGAACTTGAGTACACCCCTAAGTGACAATGTCCAAATTGGGCACAAAGTGTCAATATTTTGTGTGGCCACCATTATTTTCCAGCACTGCCTTAACCCTCTTGGGCATAGAGTTCACCAGAGCTTCACAGGTTGCCACTGGAGTCCTCTTCCACTCCTCCATGACAACATCACAGAGCTGGTGGATGTTAGAGACCTTGCACACCTCCACCTTCCATTTCAGGATGCCCCACAGATGCTCAATAGGGTTTAGATCTGGATACATGCTTGGCCAGTCCATCAGCTTCTTTAGCAAGGCAGTGGTCGTACTCACTTCTGTGATATACTGTAACTCTGTAATAAGTTATGGATGCCATGCTATCTATTTGGGAAAGAAAAATGCTTTTTGGTAATGCTCTATGCACCTACAGCTGTGAGTGGTGATTACAAAGAAAAAAGGAAAACCCAAATTAGTATTTTAAGGGCAAAATCCTGTTGGCATAACTTTGTGCCACATAACACAGATTGGGCATCAGGAATATTTAACTTACACGAAGAAGAAGCAGCTTCCTATCCCTGTTTTAGGTTCTTGAGCTTCCTAGATCTCCCTTTTGCCCGGGGGAAGCCTCTAGGAACTTTGGGATGCATTGGGGGCGACAATCTTTAATAGTAAAAAAAAAATCGCTGCTACTTTTAACGTCCCTTTCGGTTTCCTGAGACTCCCAAATGCTTCTCCAAGGCAAAAGGGAGCCGTAGGGAACTCAGAACATAAATTGGGGGATAAGCCACTTTTAATTAGTGTCATTAAATGTTTCCGGCACCCCATCTAGGTTACTCCAGCACAAAGTTGTCCAACAGGATTTTGCCCAAAGAGTGTCATGATTTGAGAGATGAGAGATTCACATCTGAATAAACAGGTACGAACTTTTCTCAGGTTGTACCATGCTCAGAAGAGCCTGCTGCAGGCATGCTTTCCATAACAGAGATCTCTGATACAGTCTCCATGATCACCATGGTATAAGTGGATTTCAGGTTGCAAGGTTGAGATGGCTCTCTGCTTGAGACCATGGAGAACCCCTACTTGTTGGAGTAAATGGTACTGAAATGGGTAGGACAGTGGTCTCATACATATAGAGCTTGTGGAAGTGCATTAGTGGAACATGGGATTTCCATAAGAAATTTTTAAGGAATCAACTTTCTCTCAATCCTTGTTTTCTTTTGCAAGTGCGGTGTGCCAATCTCTTTCCATCTGTACCTAACGTAGATTGTCCATCTGTAACTTTCTGGCATAACTTTGAGGACTTGTTTAATTACTTCGAAGACTGGTTTCCCATTAATACCGTCTCCTGATGCCTGCCAATTTAGCATAAATGATGTATGTATAATAATAGAATGGCTGTAAACATATTAATGTCCTCTGGAAAAAATGGGCTGTTTGTTTCTATTATGGGTGGACTTGCATCTTTTGATAGAGTGATTGATGGCACACACAAAATGAAAGATTTAAAACTGGTGTTGCAAGACATCTTAATGCATTCCTACAAAATTCCATTGTTTAAGTATTCTGGTTCTTTCTGCATATCAGGGAAGTTGTGCCAACTTCCGATTCAAAAACCTTTAGTCAGGACACTGTACAATTCTGCAAGGGGTAGAAATTCCTTTAGGGTTGAGGAATTTTCATACAAAGTTTACATGAATAGATTGGTTCTCAAGACCTCTACCTGTCTGTTTCAAACTGAAATTACTTATGTAGAGGATTTTATTATGCCTCTTCACAGCCGGTGAAGCAACATGTGTGATTTAAAAATCATAAAGCAAAACCATGCATGTTCCTGTAGTATCGCTGTAAGTTAAACACTGGGAAATACATGAGGTTTGGCCATGCCATTTTAATATTTTATTGAGCAGTTTCATGAGAATTTATTATTTTTAAGTATTTGTTATCTTTCCTGCCATTCCATCCAGAAGGATTCCCCCTAACACTTTGCATAAGATAATATAAAATTGCATCAGAGCTGTTCCTACCCCTTCAGGCTCCATGCTTGTCTGCCCTTACTGATCTTATCAGTGAAGAGCCCCCGATAAGCTTCCTAAGAACCACGGAGTTTCCTGGAACATAAACTTAACTGTCTGCACTGTCTGACACTAAAGTTGTCCAGGGCGGAGAACAGCAATTATTTCTATTTCAAAGCAGTGTAAGAATACAGCCCATTGCACCTTGAAAATCCAATTGGGAAAAAAAAATCAATACAGTTGTCCAGAAGGGCTGAGATTAGACATGGGATATTCGTATTCAGATCCCTGGGGATATGAATACAAATATCAGCACCACAGGTGCCTGGGAAGTCCAATCCCTTCCCCCACCGAACCGGGAGGTCCAATTACTGGTTGCTGCATGGTGCACAGGGCCAGCATCATTCTCATTGTGCCAATCGCAGATGTAGCCCTGCTGGCGCTTCCCCACCTCCCTCACAGCTGACCGCTCAACAGCTGAGCGGGGAGACTCATCATCCCGCCTCCTCGCTGGAATGATCGGCTGCATGGGGAGGCAGGGAAGCACCAGCTGGGTTACTTCCGCAGTGGGTGCGACGAAAACAATGCCAGCCCCGTGCGCTGCGCGTTGACCAGTAATTGGACCTGCCGGTTCGGGAAGAGGGACTCGACCTCCCAGGCACCTGTGGTGCTAGTATTCGCATTCACATCTCTAGGGATATGAATACAAATATCCCATGTCTAGTTGAGATGTATTACCTTACTAGTCCCACAGAATGAAGTATGGAAAAAAGTAAAGATACTAACTTCTATCAACATCATTTGGTCTACTGGAAAGGTCACTATTCATATTGTATATGCAAAATTAAGGTCACTTTGCCCTGAATGATCCTCGGGGGGGGGGGGAGCATTTACAGTTCAAAGTAGTGCTTTTGTAAATATATACATATGCAGTCACTTATATAGTGTCTATTGGGACGTGGTGGCACTGCGGGTTAAACCGCAAAGCCTCTGGACTGCAAGGTCGTAAGATCAGCAGTTCGAATCCACGCAACGGAGTGAGCTCCCGTGGCTTGTCCCAGCTCCTGCCAACCTAGCAGTTCGAAAGCATGTAAAAATGCAAGTAGATAAATAGGTACCACCACGGTGGGAAGGTAACAGTGTTCCGTGTCTAGTCGCGCTGGCCACGTGACCACGGAAACTGTCTATGGACAAACGCTGGCTCTGCAGCTTGGAAACGGGGATGAGCACCGCCCCCTAGAGTTGGACACAACTGGACAATTTGTCAAGGGGAACCTTTACCTTTACCTTATATAGTGTCTATAGAATTTAATGTCCATTTACTTGTTTCTTACAGGCACAGGATCTGAACGTGATTGAAGAAGTCATTCGGATGATGTTGGAGATAATCAACTCTTGCTTTACAAACTCTCTGCATCATAACCCGAATTTAGTGTATGCATTGCTTTACAAGCGAGATCTTTTTGAGCAATTCCGAACTCATCCCTCTTTCCAAGATATAATGCAGAATATAGATCTGGTAAGTAGCTATGAATTCTCCATGGTACTTCAAAATAACCTTGCAGGGAAGCAAATTCCAGCTGCTGGAACCCTATCCCTCATGGAAGACACAGTCTCAAGAGGAGATGGGGCTGTCTTTTGCTGGTGGTGTTTAAGCAGCGGCTGAATGACCATCCACTGGGATGCTGCAGTTGTGTAAACTGCAGATGTAATAAGCAGGGTGTTGGACTAGATAATCTTTCCTCTCTAGTTCTCTATGACCAGCACACAGATTTGTGATTATGAATTTTTTTTAAAGAAATACAAAGAACAAAAGTCTGTCCCCAGTTAAGATTCATAGGCCCAGAGTTTTTTACAACTAAAGCCAGGCATCAAAAAGATATGCCTATTGTGATTTCCAGAATTCAGTGTAAAAATTCATCAGTAAAACAGCTAAGGAAGTGGCAAAGTGGCTTATGAAATTGTGCTGGCAGTGCTTTATTGATAACCATCAACAGGAGCAGTACATGTGGATTGGAACCTTGTATTTTTAGAGTAGTAGCTGAATGTTTTCACCCAAGGATCAAAGGCAGCTGACTGGGACGTTGTATTGCTGGGAAGGGCATGGGACAGTTCCAGCCCTATCATTAGGCAAAATGAGGTAGTTGTTTCAGACACCAGGTATTGGATAATGCAGGGAAGACAGTAGTAGCAGTCTCCTGGCCATTCTCTTGCATTGTAAGCAGCTACCACTTTCTAACCTGCTACCACTGTGTTAAGATATGAAGGATGTTCTTCCATCACAGTGATAGCAGGTGTCAGTGCTATCAGCATCTGTTGATGAAATGGGGAGAGAGCACCGTCTTGTTCACTTGAGGAAGCAAAGTGTCTTGGCCAGCCTCGGCACAGAGGAAAGCATTTTGAGAACTCTCCAACTTCTGTCCTGTAGTATCAGTTGGATCCCAAGCGGGGGGGGGGGGGGGGCAGAGCTTTAGTCTTAGATCTTATGTGTCGTTTGACCATACATTATGTATTGTTTGGCCATAACCTAGGGGGTCATAACTTACAGGACCAAATTATACTTCCTCTAGGGGGCAAACTAGCCCTTCAAGAGGTATGTGGTGTGTGGTGGAGAAACATTACATTTCCAAGAGGCCAGAGGTGGTACAAATGACATTCCATCAAGTCATCATGAAGCATTTCATCACTTACTTGCATTGACTGGTCTAAGGTTTCTTAATTTCAGTATCTTTCATTGGCCTGTTAAGATGACTGTTTCTAAATTTCCCTATTCAGCTGCTCTAATGTATTTAAAATGAACATATCTTATATTGTACTTTTAATTCTATTGTAAGCCATTCTTGCAAGATGGCATATAACTGCACCTGTGTTGTGGGGTGGGAGTAGATATTAATATTCTCTGCCTTACTGGAAGACTACTGAGGTATTAATGCCAGTTTATCTTGTAGACAGCATAGACAAGACAGGGTATAAGCAGGCTAATTTCTAAAGCAATTCAATTCTCATTTGTGCAACAACTTAAAAGAAATCTTAATACCTACCCCCACCAGTCTAAAAACCCTCAAAAGAGCAGAGTCTTGAAAACCAGTCAACAAGTAAACCTGTAATAGGTTTGGATCTACGCTGGATGGATCTACACTGAACATTGGGAATTATAATTTGTTAAAAAGTGTCTAGCAGAAATACTTAATTTTTTTCAAATGCAATTTTTCTATCAACCGATTTTATAAAAATATTTTGCCCATGATCTGCTTTCTTTAATCTGAAAAGCCTTGGAGCAGTCTTTCATGCATAAGTATTTAAAATATTTTCAGCTTTCAATCATCTGCAGGAGTAGCTTACCTCACAATAAAAGTTCCTGTATTAAAACCCATATAACAACTGCAACACACTATAATGGTAAAAGAAATAAGAAATAAGCCAGAACATCGTTATGCAAACTAGGATGGGTTTAGTTCATTTGGTAAGTGGACCCACCGAATCAGCAAGAGCTCCTTGAGTCCAAACTAAACCTAATTGATTTGTTGAGTCAGTTTTAGTTGGGACTAATAATTGGACTTAGCCCTATGTTTTTCACTGCTGGCTAAAACTCAACATCAAGGAAGCCCGCTGAGTCTCCTTCAAGAGGGAGTTCTATAATCCAGATGCCACAATTCACCTAGGAAGGGAGGTGGCTGCATCTGGGCCTTGGAAGGTTCTATATTGTATAACCATCAACTTCTCATATGACAGGGTAGCATGAAGTGAGAGAAGGCAATCATTTAGATATACTAGCCATGGCAATTTTGATTGCTAAATGACAATGTGGATGTAGTCCATGAAAGGTTGTGATAAAATAAATCTGTGTTAAAAGTGTCTTGCAACTCTGTTGTTTGTTGCAATGTTTGCACACAGCTCCCTGAGATCGGTATCTGTTTCCAGAGAAGAGGAATTTCCATGTAATCATCTTCTCAGTGGTCTTTACCAGAAGTCATGCCATTCCTGCATGAATGAAGCCCGTTTCCCATCTTCAGACTAAATTTAATTGCAGATCTCTATGGCTTGTGGACTTCTGTGTCCATCCACCCATTTTTTGTTTTTGTTTTTTTCCACCTTCTAGCCTGTTGAAAAAAGTTCTGGAGAACTTTAAAACATGCATATTTTGTAAAACTGCAATTAGTCTTAATAAAGGCTTGCCCCGTCTCCCGGGTGCTTTGGTTAGTGCCAAGAGAAGCTAAAATGCAAATGAGGCATGCTATGCTGCTCATAGTCATAAGCCTGCACATGCATGTATTGTTTGCAAAACTACAGGAATTATGCTGCCTGGTTTTTTGGGACCGATCTGTAACCACTTTCATACTGTATAGATAGAAAACAGCTGGTTCACTTGGTAACTAGAAATAATACGATTTCTGTTTTCATTTAACTGCTAAAGTTTGTTCCAGAATTCAGTGGACTTCTACTCTGCAGAATATGACGGGGCTCTTACTAGCAATTCCTAATGCTGAACTGATGTCCTAAATGTTACCAAACGTTGGTTATTTATTACTTTGTTCAGTTGGGGATTTTCCTGCAAGATGAATAAGTCTGATAAGTACCCAGAAATCCATCTCAAACACCAGGAAGAGTGAGTTTTGGTTTTAAGTAAAGAATGACTACAGGCATTTACATCCGTTGCCAGTGGCTAGCTTTTCTGTTTGTAGACAGGAGATTCATTTGGTATGAAAAGGGAGGCTATTTTCTGTGCTTAATAGAGATTCAGTAGGACTTATTATATTTAAAAAAAGAAGTACTTGTAGTTGTGAGCAGCAGATATTATAAGGGAATCATTTTACTGTGGACAGCTTGTTGTTGTTCTGTGGTGTCAAGTTGGAGCCAACTTACAGCAACCCTAATAGGGCTTTCAAGTGAGAAAATTAAGGAGGGGTTTTATCAGTTCCACTCCCCCAGTGAATTTCCGTGGTTGAGCAGGGATTCACACTCTGGTCTTCAGTCTGTCACTCTATTCAGTACACCACACTGGGTATCCCAGCTTTTCATCTTATGGACAGCTTATCAGGGGACAATTTGCAGGTTCTTGTCTGTCTTTTTCTCTGACGGTCTTGCAGCTGTCTGTCTACCCACTTTTTATAAACAGGGAGTATTGCTCTATAGCACAAAGCTGCTAGAAAGAGCCGAGTTCAAACCTTATTTCTGCCATGAACTCACTGGATAGCTGAAGAGAAACCACTCTTTCTTGGTTATAGTCTGAGAGAGAGCAACAAGAAATGCAAAACAAACCACTGAGGACTGAGCATATCACAGAAGTTTGAGTGTCAGTTATAAAAGAAGAATTGAAAACTTTAGGAGTAAGGATGGGTTGCTCTGAATGAGTCCCTGCAGTTTATACACCAATATAATTTCCCTAATCCAAATATTTTAGATGACAACTCCAGTTATCTCTAGCCGTGACTAGACTTTTGTCCAACATATCTGGAGGTTGTCAGGTTGGAGAAGGCTAGCCTATAGTAGTGTATTACATACTTGTATTGATATCATATCATTTATTTATTTATTTATTTATTTATTTATTTATTTATTTATTGCATTTATACCCCTCCCATCTAGTCAACTGACTACTCTGGGCGGCTGTCATGTCATATATTGTATTTATTTTATTTATTTATTTATTTAAAACATTTTAACCCGCCTTTCTTCTCAAAAAAAGATGTAAGCCCAAAGAGGCTTACATCATTAAAAAGACAATATGTAGAAGCTAAAAACAGTAGGTATACAAATATTTAAAAAGAATTAAACAGGTATTACATTTAAAAAAGTAATAAAATCAATACTAAAACACATTTAAAACAACAGAGCACAACCATTTATTTAAAAAACCCTCTCAGCCCACCAGTTATTAAGGGAAAGCTTGCCTAAACAGAAAGGTTTTTGCCTGCTTGTGGAAGGATAGCAATAATGGGGCCAGACATATTATATCATATCATATTGTGTATACTCGTCAGCAGGAACCCTGAACAGAGTCAACCTACGGTAGGAAATAAGAAAGTATCGCAGCATTTTGTCGCAGGTCCTCCTTATTATAATTGTAATAAAGTTGGAGCTTCTGTGGCTTGTAATGTTTACTTTGTGATATTAATTATTTTTAGAAGAACTGTTGTTTAGGATTTATGGCAACAAGTGATTAGAATCAGTAGACTAGTTCTTTCTTGACTGTAGAAGTGCTTTTCCTATCGAATTTCCTTTGCTTTGTATTTCTGAAAAGCCCGTCTTTGCAAATTTGACAAGTCTCCTGCCCTAAGAAGTATAGTAATGCCTGTACTTGTTTGCAGCAGTGGTGTCTCATTTGAATCTCAGAGTAATCAGACCATCAGCCTTCTTTTGTTTTACTAATAGCAGGAGAGTTGTAAGGGCCTGATTAGGCTTAAGGGCTCCAGTTGGGTGTCTAGCTCTGCAGTATAATGGCGTCTCAAGCACATTATTGCCGTGCAGTAAACCATTTCCCAGTCCTGGGAGAAGAATTATCAAAGGGATGTTAGCACTCCCAATGACTTGGGTTGTGCTTCACTATATGCATTACTCTACTGGCTTCTCAAGATTGTATGTATGATTAGAGATATATCAGCTGCTTTTCTAGACCTGCTTTCCTTTAAGCTTCCTTGCCAAAAAACAAAAATGTTATATGGGACTTGGGGTGAAAGATACTCAAGTTAATGGAGCCGTCATGATTCTGGGAATTATCACACAGCTAAAAGAGCCTCACTTTTAACAGCCGATTTTCTTAGGAAACATTCCTCCTTTTTAAATCTATTTTAACAGCAGTAGGAGAAGCCCATGACCATCAAGATTAACAAGTAATGGTTCAGGTGTGAGTTGTTCATTGAGAGAGTGCAGATGGAGAAGAAGCTGTTAAACCAAATTAACCTGGGGACTGCAGGTGTAAGTGCAAAAGAAGAATTTTGTTTGTACGTGTGCAAGGGATAAACATGGAATTGGATATGTGTTGGACACAGAAAAGAAATTTAAGGGTGGTCTAGAGCAGGCATTCTCAACAGGGGCCATATGGCTCCTTGGAAGGCCCTGGCACATTTGAAAGGGGCCACAGACTGGAAACAATTCTTCACACACCACCTTATGAGGTTCATTATGTGGCTTATACAATCTTAATTCAGCCCAAATTTCTTTCACATTATATGGCGGCCATTCTTAACCTCGGGTAACCCAGGTGTTCTTGGATGCAACTCAGAGAGGTATTTACCATTAGCTGTGCTGGCCATGGTCTCTGGGAGTTGAAGTCCAAGAACCCTTGGATTACCCAAGGTTGGGGAGAGAGCCTGCGATCTAAAGCCAAAATTACTGGACTCCCCCTGCCTGCCGCCGCCCCTCATTTCCCCCGATAATCCTCAGTGGCAAAGAAAACATGTTCCCTGCTGGTTTCTTTTTTCCTTGCTTTCTTCCTCTTTTTGAGCCAGCAAAGCAGGGTTTTAGGGTGCAGGAGGGGCTGCAGGAAGAAGAGGGGATTGTTCCCGTCCTTCTTGTATTCTGAGAGGTACAGGCACAGTGACAGTTTTAGATAAGCCCTGTGTCAGAACGGTGATGCCGAAAAACAGTGTGCATGGATCTTGCACATTGGGAGTGGGAGTTGTGTGGAGTGTGAGATCAGTGAGTTTGAAGGGGTTGAGGCCAAATGAAGGAGAGAACTGTGGATTTGTGCTTGGCAAGACAGGCCCAGATACAAGATTCTATCACCTGTTTGCCTTTCCATGGAACGGCTGTGTCAGCTCTTTAGGACTTGGCACATCCCTGCCATGGAAAACATTTTGTGGTGGTTCTCATGACACCTCAAACGTCCAACTCTGTCCATCATTGGCAAAGTCTGGAGACCCCTTTTAGTACATTCAAACCAGTTTATGTACTTTATATCCTTTCAACAGCCCTGTGATATACATTTTTTTATTACTCAGAGCCTGAAAATAGGGGAGGAGACTAAGGAACAGCATCTTGCTAACCCTACGGAGAGTGCAGGGGTAAAGTGTGGTTTGAACTGGGGACGTGGTGTAGTCTGCAGCTTAGTCTCTTGGCACTAGTCTGTGTTCATATGTATTTGAACCACAACCACAACATATTTGAGCAAGCTGTAGATTTACAAAGAACACTGCTTAAATTCCCTCCACAATATAATTGAATTGTGAATATTATCTGTACTGTCGCATTAGATAGGTGGTTGACAAATATCCATCAAGAAGCCACTGGTGCTTCATTGTCACGATTCCCCAGTCAAACCTCCCTCTCTATCGCCACTCAGCCACACTGCTCTTGCTCATCTAGGGGTGGGAGAGCCCAGGGGGAGTCAGATGTATTGAAGGCCATGGAAAGGAAAGCTTGACCAAGAAACTATGCCATGGTTTGCAGCAGTGGGATTATGATGCCAGAACTCTCTGGGTTTTTTTTTTTTTTTTTTAATAGTTCTTAGGAACTGACTTTCTTGGAGCAATTTTTTCCCCCCTGTGAAACAAGTGAAGTTTAAAAGACGGAAACACGTGGTTTATTTTCAGCATAGGGCAGTGGGAAATGATTTGATGACGCCCAGTTGGAGGAAGATTTTCTGCCACCCAGAGTGGAGCAGCTCGAGTTTGTGGTGGGAGTAGACAAAAATCTCCAAAGTGAGATGGACAACTTGGTGCAGATGGCCCCACTCCAGGAGGGAGAGGCTAGTTCCAGTGTAGTCAGTCCATGGTTTAATTATCAGTAAGCCCAGGAAGGGGCCAGGGAAGAAGAGGAGCTGTCAAGAAGGGCTGAGGGCCCCAGAACTAATTCCCCGGTGGGCTGGAGGACAGCAGTATAGACATTTTTGGAGTGTCAAGCCAGGCAGATGCAAGCAGCTAAGCAGACCTGGATGTTCCAGGCTCAGTTAGAGCTGCTGCAAGTCAGGCCACAGGTGGACATGGTCTGAATTAACCAACATCTGTTTCCCATCTATAAAGAAGGTCAGGACAGTTGGACTTTCTTGTCAGTGTCTGAGCACGTTTGCTGTGATTTGAACATGCCACAACACTGTTGGTTTCAGATCTTGAGGACATAGGTCTCTGGGCCATTGCTTGAATTTGTGTGCAAAACGGGCAATGATAATAACTATGTTGTGTTCAAAGTTGGTGAGAAAACACTTTGCATACACCACCAAAGGCTGTCAGAAGAAGTTTTGCAACGTACAGAGACAAGGTAAAGAAAGCTTCTCCTATGTCATGGCAAGATTGTGGAGATATTTTGATCTGTGGATAGAAGTGGCTGAAGCAAATACAAGGGACAAGCAAAGAGACTTAATCATTTGTGAGCAATTTTACATGCTCCTGCCAGAAAACATAGTTACTCCTCTTCTGGACCAACAGCCCACTGTGGTCAAGAACATCACTCTGCTAGCTGACCAACTTTAGAGCAATAGAGCTCGTGAATCGGCCAAAACTCCTGGAACTAAGCAAGTGGTGAGCATTCAGAGAGTTGGGGATAATCTGAAGGAGGCTACGTTTTACTAGCCTGCAGCCAAGACAAAGGATTGGGTAGGAGCGAAGGCTCCCACCACTTCTTCCTCTTCTTCTTCTCATATGGAGCTTGCAACAAAGCCTGTTGCAGCTAGCACTTTCCTGAAGTGCTTTGGATGCGGGATGTTGGACACCTGTGAAAAGCTTGCCCAAAGCTAGCCCAGAATGAGCAAAAGACTGCTTTCCAGCTAAAGATTGGAGCATTCGAACCATCCAGTGGAGCCGAGGATATGCAGGAGCCTGACGGTGAGGTCAGCGACACAGAAGGTGAAGAAACAGAATTTGACGGAAGACTTCCAAGTGAGGAATCTCACCTCTGGTAACAAGCTTCTGAAGCAGCCAGCAGTCAAAAGGTTAACATGGTTCTTCCAAGCAGCAGTACCCAAGGCAATGCAACTTCCCAGGTAGCCTCCACTGTACCCAGTAGAGCTTGGGGTGGGTGGGTTTTTGCAGTCCCTCCCAACACCAGTCAAAGAAGTTGTTTCCATCGAAGGAGTTGTGGTGACTGTGAGAATGCTGGAAGTCAGAGATAATTTTAAAATCATGGATCTGGCTTCTGTAATACCCAAGAAGAATCAAAATAGGCAAGAAAGGAGAACTGTAAGTCTTTGCAGGGTTATCATGGAGTTGTGTGGAAATTACTGCCCTTAAGGACTTGAGAGCTGACCTGAGTAGCATTTTTAGACTGCAGTTCCCAGAAGCCCTTGCCAGCACAGCTAGTGGTGAAAGCTTCGGGGAGTTTTATTCCAAGAATATCTGGGGACCCAAGGTTGGGAACCACTGCATTAGAGTATTCTTGAGATTGGGCTTTGACCTATCTCTTTTTTGCCTGTTGGGATGATCCACAAGAAAACCTCTCTCAAAATGGTCCATAGAGTTGATCTTTGGGCAGAACCTGAGAGGTCTTTTGAGTTTCTTCAAAGAGGACTGGGAGGGAAGGTTGCTAAAAGTCCCATCCCTGTTGCAGAGTTTGCGAATCAGCTACAGCAGAGGCTTGCAAATGTTCAGGAAGTGGCTAGAGAGAACCTAGAAGAGGCTCAGAACAAACAGAAAGCTTACCATGATGCAAAAGCAAGGCACTGTCATTTTAATGTGGGGGATCAAGTGCTGGTCCTAGGTCCTGTAAAACACTGTAAACTTCAGATTATGTGGGAAGGCCTTTTTGTTGTGAAACAAAAGCTTAGTGCTCTGAGCTCCTTAGCTGAAAAATTGGAACTGGACTTAAACCTAAAGTTTATCATGCCAATAGTTTAAAACCATATATGACCAGAGATGAGGTGATATATGCATTAATTGAAAAGAAGTAAGGAAAAAAAAGAGTCCCTCATGGAAGGTGATGATCCTGTTACAGAATTATTCTGATATGTGAATCCAGATGTATTTTGCAGAATTATTATTCCAATTTTAATGTCTGTCCCTTAGACTGTTAAGTATCTTTCAGTGTTATTTTTCTATTAAGAACTTTTGATAAATGTACTGACATTAAACATTAATGTTGTTTTTCAGTTGTGATAGGTTATAATACCTTGATTGTGTTTTCAAATATGTCCGAACCATAGCAGGTTTGTATCTAACTGTTTAGGAAGGAGGTGTGGGAGGAATATGAAATATGGAATTCAGTTGCTGTACACTTCGGTGCTTCTGCGAGCACCTGGGAAGCTGGCCAAACAGGCAAAGGTCAGCATGTAAACAGACAGTTCACACCTTCAACTTATCTCCTGTTCCAGAACACTTCAAAGAAGGCTCTGGGCAAGGAAGAGACGCTTCCATGCTTATCTTTTATCAGAGGCCATATTAAAGCTGCCCCACAAGGACTCTTTAACACCTTAACTGTATCCCTTGACTTGAAAGGAGTCAGATCAGTACCTTCCCACAGAGTTAAGCAGATTTGGCAGTGGGAATGGAAGCAGTTCAGGAAGCTCTTTTTTCTCCTGGTGGTACATGAAAGGGACTTAAGATGTTGTTGGCAACAGGTGTTGGCCCATTTATTTGTATAAAAGGTATTAGGAAAAACTAGTTAGTTAGCCTAGCATGTCTCTAAGGAGAAAAGTGCTTTGCTCCCCTGATGTTCTGACATGCCCTGAAGGGCTTAGTTTGACTCTAAGGAGGAAACTAGATCCATTACCATTCTATGAAGCCATGCTGGGAGGACGCACTCTATGCATGCCCCAGAACTACATAGTCTCTCTGCTAAGGTGTGAGCATTAGATAGAGTAGATTACCTTCTATTATTTTCTGGTGTATTTCCCTTGAATTCTTTTTAAGTCTGTCTCCACATTTGCTGTATTTTGAAAAACCTCTTATAATTATCTGGAACTTTTACCCTTTTGTCCTTTTGAATTTTCTTTCTTTTTAATAAACTACAAAAATCCATCCAAGCAACTGTCTGGATTTTGGGCTGAGAGGGTTGTGGTACTAAAACCAATCCTTGCCTTGACCTGCTACTGGGATTTTCTGGGTGTTTGTGTGGGAGTGGTGGCAGCTATCTTGCAGGGTTGGCCTGCTGGCTCTATGTGCCTAGCCATGGGAATTCTTTGTTTTAGATTCCCTAGAGCAGCAATGGTGAACCTATGTCATGTGTGCCACAGCTGGCAAACAGAGCCCTCTCTGTGGGCACGCGAGTCGCCATAGAGAAATACTTACCCATCCTCCGATCCCGGATTTCGGCACTCTCCTCTGCTGGTGCAGTGGTCCAGCGGAGGGGTGCAATGGCAGCCTTTACCGGTCTAGCCCAATGGGGGATTGGAGGACCGGTAAGTATTTCTTTGTTAATACCGCCCATAGGAAAAAGAAAAAAAAACACAAGCATTTAACCCTTGCCGTACAGGAGCAGTTGTTTTTCCTAAACGAAAACCTCAGTATTCAGGTTTTAATTGCAGTGTTGGCACTTTGAAATAAATAAGTTAATTTTGTGTTGGAGTTTGGGCACTCGGGCTCAAAACGGTTCACCATCACTGCCCTAGAGCACCACTAAGTCTGAGAGACTAGGGTGTAGATAGTGATACAGTTTCAGTCAACTTCCATAGTCTTCACCACATCTGACTGACCTCAGGATGAGAATAGTGTGGTTGAGTGGCTATAGTGAGAGAGACTTAACCGAGGAACCATGACAACCATTATAATCCACTTCAGTGGTTTTCAAGGTATTAGCACTTAAAAAAAGAAAAAGTCCTCTTAACAGACACCCTGACATTGCATAATTAACCCATGCTTCTACTTGTTTACATGCGTTTCTTTTTCCCATTCCAATCCAGGTGATCAGCTTCTTTAGCTCACGGATTGAACAAGCTGGAGCTGAGCTGTCAGTGGAGCGGGTTCTGGAAATCATCAAACAGGGCGCTGTTGCACTGCCCAAAGACAGGCTCAGAGTAAGTGCTGGCAAAGTCCATCAGAAGAGGGCATTAAACATAGTGGCGCTTAAAGAATAGTTTGTCCTTCCTTCCCTTCTTCCTGTGACTGCATAGCCTTGCTGAGCAGTTCTGTTATTTATTTGTGTTCAGTTTCTGTATGATATAGTAATCAGTGCATTATACTGTGCAATCATGTTCCATAAAATAATGAATAACTGAGGAATATAGATGGTCATTTCTGTAATATGCTTCTTTTAGAACCTTAATGAAATATATTCACATATTTTAAGAAGAGATATCCTGTGTTTCAGAATCTTATGATTCTATGTTTGAGCACTGAGAATAAAATTTCCTGTTCTGTAGACTTGGAGGCAAAGAAACACACTCAAATATGCCATATATCAACTGAAACCACACTGGAATGTAAATTAATGGCTGGGACAAAAAAGTAATTTCCCCTAATCTTTCATCTGTTTGGCGAGGAAGAGTCAATATGCTTTCCTTTGCTCCCAAACCTCTACCTGACATGTGGATATAATGTATTTGAATAGAGTCTATACATATTGAATCTAATACGCATGTCCAGATTATGTTGTTAGTTCCTGATTCTATCCAAGATTGTGTGGTTTAGTAATTTTTCATGCCTGCATCCTCGGTTATGGATTGTGAAATAGACTATCTGTATATAGGAAGGGTAATAGTTGACAAACAAGCTGAAACTGACAGAAGGTACCTCTGGCCAAAGAGCCACTGTCATTTAAGTTGGACACTATCGTCCTGTTTATGTGACAGAGCAGGATCAAGGAATACTCTAAGCTATGTACCTGCCCTTTCACAGGAGTGCCTGTGATCTGGCATAGGTCTAGTTCCTGGGCCTGAGAACCTGTATATAGTTTCTTTCATCTACCTGTGTGCACTTCAGGGACTCATCAGATACTGCAACCATGATCACGCTGCATCAGAGCACAATCTGCTTGAGTCCTTCAACATTTGGCCTTGGGGAAAGCAGGCAGTTAAAATGAGCAGAATTGCTATTTACGTAGAGCACCCAAGAACACACTGGGAATTAAGATAGCAGGGAGTTACTGTTGTTTGAATAGTGGAGGAGAGAGGGTTTAGACTCCAGCTGTAACCAAAGATAATTGCCAGACGTTTGCTTGCTTTCGCAGCAACCCTACGTGGCATGTGATTTTCATACACTTTCTTGTGTACACACAAGCCGCAGGCTACAAAGTGAAAGATGTGCCTTTATAACCGGTAGGTGAGTTGTTGGGTTTGATCCAGTAAAGCTGTTGTGGTGTTCTGTGAGAGGAAGAGTGTGTCACGCTTCATCTAGGCATACACTCGGGAGGAAGAGGGTGGTGTATTTGACAGTTCAATCCCTGAGAACTGGAGCCTTCCTTAGCATCTTTACCTGAATGTTGTTTGAGATAAGCGTGATATAATTGGCTGTCACTTTAAAGAGCCAGCTCCTGCCTATGTGCTGTTTAGAGCAGGGAAAGTCCAAACTGGGTAATTAGCCTTTTTGGAAGATTCCAGCAGGAGCAAAGAGATAAAGAGGCAGGTGTTGAAATAGCTGGCTCTCGGATTTCTCCTTCACCCTGGTGGGAGGAGATAAAGGAGGGCAATATGCCTGGATCTTGAGGTGGAAGCTGCTCTGTTTGGAGACAGCGCTGTCTCCACTGCAGACAAGCAGCCCAGGTTACAGGCTTCCCCATTTTATTGTAGAAGATTATGATTAGCAATAATTTAAAGATCAGGGTGATAAGTGAAAATTGGCTTCTGTGTCTATCTCCCCCCACTAAGCTCACAGTCTTTACCCTTCCCCCCCACACCACTTCCTTTGGGTGAAATTATATGTAGTTTGAGGATTAAGAGTTGAGACCGTGTCTGAAGTCTGGGAGTTATCTCAGGGTTTTCTGGAAGTTAGCCAGAAGATATTTGCACGTTTATTCTCTCTCTCTCTTTCACTCTGTAGTGAGTGGGAAAACCTGTTCTGAATGCCAGACGTTATTAACTAGAAGCTGACATTTGAGCTCATAGAATGAGCAACATTTAAGAAATCACATTTAAATGGTTTTGAAAGAAATGTCCCGCTGGTTAAGCCGTTTGAAGAGAAAACATTTATTTTACAAATGATTTTCCTCTGCTGAATCTCCCAATTTTTTCCCCCGAAGTATACTGCTTGGTATTTTTACTCCTTTCTTTTCTCTTCAGTGTTTCCCATATACCTGTCAGTATGATTGTACCTGGCCCCGCACAAGCATAGCATGAAGTGTGCCCTTTACAGAAACATGTTCTGATTAGCACAGCACTGACCGAACTTGGTCCCTCCTCTTCCCTTGGGGTGAAGTCTTTAAGAACAGAGCCAAGAACATTGGAGTAGGGGTGGGAAATTCCTGTTTCTACCCTTTTTCCCATACAGATCCTTTTTCGGTTCTCTTCAGTGATCCAAAATGTGCTTTGGGAGGCAGAGATTTGACATGCATTACTGTTTTGTGAGAAATAATCCCCTGAAGTGAGCTGCAGGAATGAATAGCAAATGGAGCCAGCACTACCAAGTTCTTGAGCTCCCAACATTGTGTTACAAAGTGGACATAGAAAGCAAATGGTGAAGTCAAGATCATCAAACAAATCAGAGTCTTAGGACACAGATATTGTCTGAAGCTATACTCTACTATCAGTAGACACAGCTCAGCTTCTAGGCTTTAGAGGTTAGTATGTATGTGTCTTGTGAGTGAAACTGGAGTTGTTAGTGAAAATGGCCTGAAAACCTAGGAGCATTAGACACAGAAGAGATGTCTAGAATATAAGCACAACCAAAGGAAGCATTAAACTGGGAGAACCAAGAATCATAGAATGAATGAGTTGGAAGAGACCTATAAGGCCATTGAGTTCAACCTCCTGCTCAATGCAAGAATCCAAATCAAAGTAGATGTGACAGATGGTTGTCCAATTTTCTCTTGAATGCTTCCAGCATTGGAGCGCTCACTACCACCCGAGGTAATTGGGTCCATTGTCGCACCGCTCTAACAGTTGTTTTCCCTGATATTCAACCTAAATCTGGCTTCCTGTAGCTTGAGCCCATTAGTACGTGTCCTGCACTCTGGGATGATTGAGAACAGATCCTGCCCCTCCTCTGTATGACTACCTTTCAAGTATTTGAAAAGTGCTATCCAATCTCCACTCAGTCTTCTTTTCTCAAAGCTAAAGATGACCTGTACTTTCACTCTTTTCTCATAGGGCTTGGTTTCCAGTCCCCTGATCATCCTAGTTGAATTCTGCTGCTCAGCTAGCATGGCTAGTGGTTACACTAAGTGATCCAAAAAATAACATAGATATATATATATCCATCTCTTACATAAGCAGGGTGCATCCTGCCTGATATTTAAACAGTATTTATTATTTGCATTTATATATCCATTCTTTACGCCAGTGAGCTTAAAGTAGTACACACATAGCTGTCCTCTACCTCATTTTATCCTCACAATTATCCTGTGAAGTAGATTAGGTTGAGTGAGAATGATTGGCCCAATATCACCCAATGAGCTTCACAACTCAGTGAGTATTGAACTTGGTTTCCCTGAACCCCATCTCGCACTCTAACCACTATCCCACATTGATGCTTATACTGTTTCAGCTCCCACTGATTTCATATGCATTACTCCAAATGTGTTGGTGGAGAGGCAGGATGCAAATGGAGCATTAAGAGTGTCCCACCTTACACCTGTCATGGTAGGCACTAATACTCCATATCTGGCCTTAAATTTCGAGGGAAATTTTTAAAGGAGGGTTCCTTCTTGTGTCTCATGAGAATAAGTTTCCTGTACTACTGGGAAGTTAATATGCAATCCTGGAAAGGTTTGTGTCCCACCATTTAATAAGTGCCTTACCTGCTTTGCACAGATCATGTCTAGGTAGGTTAACAGTATCTGCCAGGTGGTTTATATTATGAGAAGCCATACTTGTAGATGTGGCCTTTCAAGATGCCTACGATACAGCTGTTGTTATACTGACATGTTTGTTTCTTTCATTGCTTTGTTTATCCAGCATGGTGCAATGCATAGAGTGATGGATTAGGATTCAGGAAATGTGAGTTTGAATCCCAGTTTAGCCACGGAAGCTCACTGGGGTGTTGGGGGTGGAACTGGTAAATATCTCACTTACCTTGAACCTGACCACATTAGAAACAAAGCAATGTGTGTGTATCATGTGCCATCAAGTCAGAACGTACTCATAGTGATCCTAACAGGTCTGGGTTCAGTCTCCCGGCACACCCCTGTCAAATTAATTGTGCTAGCCTGGTCAGGAAATATCTGAATCAGCCTCTGGAGATCCAGCACTAGTTAAAAGCAGGCAGCACTGTATTGGATGGCCAAATGCTTGTTCACAGTATAAAGGCTTGAGCTTCATGTGTTCATATTTATTTACATAGTGTTGTAGAGAACAAATGTTCATAATTTCCTTGTGCATCAGTCCACAGTGCTGAAACCTAACCGTTTCTACAGACTGAGGAAATCGTATTTTGGCACTTGTTATGGAACATCAATAAAATAGAATAAAATCATAGTTTTTCTTTTCTTCTTTTTTTCCTCCCTTGAAATTCTAAAATGCCACCAACACATGCAGTAAAATATCTGCTCTGGCAAACCTCTGAAAATAATTTTTAAACTGTTGCTTATTGCAAGGATTGATTTATTTCCCTATTATAAACAGAAGTCCTTTTTCCACATAAGGTCCTAGTTACACTAAAGTATACTATTGGTCAAAGGATTGCTTAGTATAACAGTAGTTGTGTTTATGATGGCATCCACAACCCTTGTGTGACTCTCCCAAAGAGAGCTTGCTCATGTTGAAATTGAAACCTCATTTATACTTTACTCTCAACATGTGAAAAGTTGGGATACGCTCTTTTACCTCTCAGCTGGGACTGAAAAATCATACAGTGCATGTTTTAATAAATATTAGGATAGATTTCTTCTGGGAAGGAGAGAGTCCCTTGATGGGGTGTAGGAAATCCATTTTAAAAAAATATGCCTGAATGTGAGGTTTGCCTTTATATTGTAGCTGTCAGTCAGTTCTAGAATTTTAAAAAAGCATCTTTGCTTTAATTTAGTTTAAGGCTCTCCTTTTGGGATTTATGTTAAGAAGGAAAACCTTTCAGGAGGAGGAAAATTAAAACAATTTACTGGCACTGCTGATCTGTGCAAGAAAGATCGAGTAATTTTATTTTCCCTCTTATTCTGGAATTAAAGCTTTAAAATACCTTAATGCTCTTCTGGGACCTTTTAATGCCCTATAGGAGTGGAGTGCAAACTCCACCTCGCCATCTCAATATGAGGAAATGTGCACTAGGAAGCCTCTCTTGAATTTATGCCATTGAAAACCCGTTCCATGCAATACTAACTTTTTATTGCCTGAGTTCTCCAACAGAACATCATTATCTGGCTTTGTAGCTTGCAAGAAGTCCATCATAAACCTTTTTTTCCTTTGTAAACCAAGAATAAACAGATCTTCAACTAAGTGCCTTCTCAAATCCAGGAATGTGCAGCCTCTTGCTTAGCATCTCAAAGAACAGGGGCTTTAAGTCTACAGCTAGTTGTAAGCAAGAAACAGGAGTTTAACTGTGTTTTAGTTTTCAGTTGCTGTTTTACAGGTTAAACATAAATAATAACAAATGCAGGAAAAATGTTCAGTCTGAAAAATGCCAAAATGCTTCTACTGATATGAATGAACAACCTTAAGGAAAACAAACACCTGAAATTGACCTTGGTTGAGTGTTCTGATGGCAGATGGCCTCAGTGACTTGAATGTATATGCAAGGTGGAGAGTTCACTCAATGGCTTTTAGCCATGGTTGCTAAAAAGGCAACCTCCACTTTTAGAGACAGCATGCCTCTTGGTACCAGATGCAGACTGTCACAAGAGGGAATTAATACCGTCATCCCCTGCTTGTGAAATTCCCGACACTGAGCAAATGCCAGGCTAAATAAGATGTCAGTCTTGAGCTGCCTTGGCAGTTCTTACAATTCTTGTTCACCTCAGAAGGCTAACTATATTGGATATCTATTGTGTATTCATGTGCTAACTGCTCGTTTTAATGAAATGATCAGAGCCAACTTAGTTACTACATTGCACCCTACTGTTCTTACTTTAAGCAGCTACATTCTCATCCACATATTTAATATGAATCATGTACTTTGTTTTATATGATATGCCTACTTAGGTTGAGGTTTTTTTTTCCTTATAAATTTGGAAATATAGTGCATCTTTCTTTCTGATGGTGGGTAGAAACTGCGGATAAATGCGGTCAGGAGGCTAGGGTTCCATTATGAGCCTAGACTCTGAGCAGGGTGACCCAAGGTGGAATGTTCACAGCTGAGGCACCCGATTAAGATGCATCCACCTTCCTCAGGAATAACAGCCGCATCAGCAGAAGAGAATGAATAGTTCCAATGGGGATGGGGACGGATAAATTTCTGGAGGGCAGCTACTGGGCAGCAGTGTAGCTGAAGGTGATGCTGGTGAAGGATCTTTCACAGTGGAAATGGAAGTAACACTCAAGCTAATTTTTGTTAGTACTGCACAGAAGAAGGCAATAGTAAACCACTGCTGAACCCTATCATTAGACAGTCCAAAATTAAAAAAGAGATAGTGCTGAAAGATGAGACTTCCAGGTCTGAAAGCACTCAATCAGCTACTGGAGAAGAGCAAATGATAAGTATAAATAGTGCTGTTACTAATTGTGCAACTAGATTAAAACTGAAAGGATGTCTAATGCTGATGTGTACAGAGATAAAAGGAAAGTCCGATGGTGCACAACACACAAATTAGAACTTAGAACGTGAGGAGTATGAATGAAGGTAAACTGGAAACCGTAAAACAAGAAATGGAATGTTTAAACATTGCAGTGCTTGGTGCAAGTGAACTTAAATGGACTGGAAATGGGTATTTTCAGTTAGCCAACTACAGAGCGTTCTACTCTGGAAATGACAAAAACGGGGGAGGGGGGAAGTGGCTCTAATCCTGAGGCAAGATGTAGCACAGGCAGTTGGGGCTACAATGGAAAAGCTGACCAACTAACATCTATCAGACTTCTAGGAAAACCTGTCAATGTAACCATCATTCAGGTCTATGCTCTAGCTACAGATGGTGAAGAAAATGAAAATGAAAGCTTTTATACAAGCATCCAGGAGAAAATTGAACACACGTGTAAATGGGGCACACTTATAATCATAGGTGTCTGGTATGCAGAATTAGGAAACAAAGCAGAACGAAATTTTGTTGGAAAATTTGGTGTAGGAGTCAGAAATGAAGCAGGAGAATGACTCATAGAGTTTTGTAGTCTAAAATCTGTTTATTGCAAATACATGCTTCAAGCAGCCAAAGAGATGACACATGTGGACATCAGCAGATGACTAATGTAGAAATCAAATAGACTACATAATTGGAAAATGGAAATGGAGAAGCTGTATCCTATCTGCTTAAACAAGATCAGGAGTAGATTATGGTACTGATCATAAACTGTTAATATCAAACATTAGAGTAAAGCTAAAGAAAAGCACTAAAGAATCGTAGTGCCAAAATATAATTTAAGCAATATTTCTGATGAACTGGAAGTCTACATAAAGAGCAGTTTGCATTACTATACTCAAATGATCATCAACCAGAAGAACTATGGATTGAAACTAGATACAGTGGTGCCTCGCTAGACGATTGCCTCGCAGGACGAGGAATTCGCTAGACTATGGCTTTTTGCGATCGCTAATGCGCTTCGCAAAACGATGTTTCCCTATGGGCGATTTTCGCTAGACGACGAGTTTTCCCCATTGGAATGCATTGACTAGCGGTCAGTAGCTGTCAGTGCATTCCAACGGGGACCCGCGCTCGCTAGACGATGTTTCCCTATGGACGATCTTCGCAAGACGACGACTTTTCCGTTGGAACGCATTGAAGAGATTTCAATGCATTCCAACGGGGACCCGCGCTCGCTAGACGATGTTTCCCTATGGACGATCTTCGCAAGACGACGACTTTTCCGTTGGAACGCATTGAAGAGATTTCAATGCATTCCAATGGGGAAACGCGCTTCGCTAGACGATGTTTTCGCAAGACAGCGATTTTCGCGGAACGGATTAACATCATCTAGCGAGGCACCACTGTATATGATTAGAGAAGAATTCAAAAAGACCATTCCTGTAGGAAAAAAGGAGAGACTAGATATATCCTCCAGCCCTATATTTCAAACAAATCTTTTTTTTCCCTGTCAGCTTTCTTCACTATCCAGCTTTCACACCTATACATGATCTTCGTCTTTGTCTGCAGTGACACATCCTTACATTTGTTGATATTTTCTGATTCCTTCATTGCTGGCCTTCCGAGTCTCAGTCTTCTTCTGATTTCTTGGCTGCTGCTTCTAATTGAATTGATGATTGAACCAAGCTATACAAAATCTATCCATTTCTTCATTGTCAGCATTAAAGTTCCGTGGTTCTTCTGTAGTCGTGATTTTAGTCCTGCTTTGGCACTTTCTTCTTTCACTTTCATCAGAAGTCATTTCAAGTCATTGTTGCTTTCTGCCAGTAAAATGGTGCCATCTGCATATCTTATATTATTGAAGTTCCTTCCACCAATTTCATTCCTCCTTCATCTGAATCTAGTCAAGCTTTCCATATGATTTGTTCTGCATAGGGAGATAATATACACCCTTGTCTGACACCTCTACCTATCGGAAACTATTCTGCCTCTCCATATTCTGTCCTAACAGTAGCTTCTTGTCCACAATACAGGTTATGCATTAGGAGAATCAAGTGCTGAGGCACACCCGTTTCTTTCAGAACAACCCATCGTTTCTCATGATCTACACCAGTGGTCCCCAACCTTGGGCCTCCAGATGTTCTTGGACTACAACTCCCAGAAGCCTTCACTACCACCTCTGCTGGCCAGGATTTCTGGGAGTTGAAGTCCAAGAACATCTGTAGGTCCAAGGTTGGTACACAGTCAAAGGCTTTGCTGTAGTCTATAAAGCATAGACTTATCTTCTTTTGAAATTCTTCGGTGCTCTGCAATAGCCAGCAGATATTTGCAATGTGATCTTCAACGCCTCTTCCTTTTATTTATAAATGGCAAATTGATTTTTTTTTGTTTTTTTTTGTTAAAGGGGGCTGAATGATAATAAAGGGAAGTTTGGGGAGTCATGAGAGTTTCTCAAGTCATTTCATACAAGTCATTCTCCTGCTTCTTTTCTGACTCTTAAGCCAAAGGCCTAAGAACGTAACGTTCTTAGTTGTTTCTGAAGATGAAGATTTTTGTGGTTTTCTGTTTTAGTTTCTACAAAGAATTGTCATTTGTCACAGATTATCTTGTTACAACTTGCTTCAGAGGGACACCTTTGTCTAAGTTTTCTCTGTCCAGAATATGGTCAATGCACATTCATGCAACTCTTTGATTTATCGAGTACCTTTTCAGAACCTATTTCCTTTACATAGATCTTATTTTTAAAAAACAAAAGCAATACTAAGCACTAAAAACGCAGTTGTCTAGGGCCATGTGTTTCCAGAGCAGGGGCTGAGAACAACATTATAGGAAATGTCTTATAGCTGCTCTGTGTTTTTAAAGGACTGCCATATGTGTCCAAAATGCGATCACATTGTTCTTCAGTAAGAGCTCTAAATGGAGTCTGGCACTTCCAGTGTTTTTGCATCGTACTCTTTGGCTCAGCAGCGATAAGCAATAGACAGTCTGGCTCCTTCAAGAACCATTTCAGTAATGTCTGAGCCCTCAATAGTTCCGAAACTCTCTGGCCTGCTTTCCCCTGTGGACCATTCATTTATCGGGAAATGAAATTGGTTGCAGGATTCCTCAAGTTGCCAAACCTCACTGACAAAAATCTGGTTTGCTGATGCTTAGCTTCAGAAATTGCAAGCATATATTAGCTCACTCAGTCTTGTTCTACTTTTCTTTCTGTTTAGATTGTAAAGGAATTGAGGACATTGGCTTCAATAATCATCTTCAGCATATAAACCAAATGAGAAAACTATGCCTGATAATTTCCCTGCTGAAAGGGGGGGTCATTTCTTTGATGTAAGAAAAAGAAACCGTTTCCTTCTCAAAGCCGATTCTGCTGATGGTACAATACAATCCATTTAGCGACCGCAACATCATCTTGCTGTCATGCATCAAATTATACATAGAATGAAAGAGAATTATATTGGATGGGATACACACTATTTTAAAGCAGTTTTACATGTACTTAAACTCAAGATGCTAACTGCTGATGATGAGTGCAAACATGTGACTTGTGCCTGGTTTAGCTCTGCTAGGAAAGAAGCTGTGGAGAGCATTATGATGGGCCACAGGTTGTTCTTAGAAGATGCACGTTCAGGAACCACAATCAGTTTTAACACTGGCAAGGTAAGAAAGAGGCAGCTCCACTTTGCCTTGTGTCCCGTTTTCTAAATGATCCTGAATCTGATCATTTGGCCTCACAAGACAGCCATTAAATGCATCTAATGCTGCAGTGGCGGCGAATCTGATTAGGCTTGGACCTGGTCAGTTTTGAGGACAACCATTCAAATCACAATGTAGAAAGAGTTACAAACAATCACAAAAGGCATTTTTTTAAATGCCTTACAAACTGAGTCTAATGGTCTTAGAATGACCTCTTTTTTTCTCTCCCCCCCCCCCCTGCACAGTGTGTGTCCATAGTTAAAACAGAAATTCTGATTTCAGTCCCACTTTGGTCAAGATGAGTGCCAAACATTTGCTGCATATAAAAGAATAATTGATAAACTGTAATTATTGGGAACCTGTTTCTGAATATTAAATACATGCAAACAGTGGCCAGTATAGTGTTGGTTAGGCACTGCAGTGCAAAACATTGCAGTGGCCAATTGCCATGATTATTTGTGAATTGCACATGTATAAATCACAGTTTTTGCAAGCAAAGTACACTTAACTGCCTGACTGATTGGCATCTCTGTGTATTTTGCCAGCAACACACACACAAACGCAGACACAAAGCTTCCCCACCTGTAAAATGTGTGTGTGCATATATTTTGTCATAGTATTGCAAAGAGCAAAGAATAGCACACAGACTGTCCCTTACTAAAACCGAAATTCTGATTTTAATCATACAGTACTTCGACACCTGCAACCCACTGTATAATGCATTTAGGCCTGGTGTTTTCATCCAGTCCAGCAAGCTTAAAAAAAACTCAGACATACTATGATTGCAGAATGAAGGTGGGGAGATTTGTCAGCTTTTATCAGTGATGTTCAGCCTTGGACTTGTTATGCCGTAAATGGACCAAACTGTACCTATCAGTCTTCACAGAGTATCAAGGACAGGTGTGCAGTTTGCGTTTTTGCACTGCGGCTCTCAGAATTCCCCCGGCAGCACACCTCATCATATTTCTCCTCGTGTGTTAAGACTGATGCAATAAAATGTTGTAGAAGGGAGTTGGTTCAATGGCGTGTCTCTCTTACTTTCAGTGTTCAGGTGTTACAGAGCTGCTTCTCCTACATGTACACAGTCTGTGTACAAAATAGCTAATCAGTACTGTGCACAATGCATTAAGATCTACATACCCTGCTCCCGTCAGAGATGAAAGGGATGACTGAAGTCAGGGTCTTCTGTGCATTGGAACCCAGTATTGGCACTCTCTGCGGAGAGAAATTAACGAGCCGCAGAGTATGTTTTGGGTACCTTTTTATTTACCTACATCTTTTAATTAATCCTGTTGTTGTTGTAGGTTACATTGTCATTGCTTTTTAACATGATGTTGTTGATGATAATGATTGGAAGCTACTTTAAGAATCTGCACAGAAAAAAATGGGGTATATGTATGTATCTAAACTAAATAAATTTAAGGCCTAACTCACAATAATGTAGTGTGTTTGATGACACTGGGATGGAAGAGGGTCTATATAGTGGGGCAGAAAGAGTCATAGGAACTAAATAAAACCTAAGCAGCAGGGCCACAATAGCACAGTTTAGTTTACCTATATTCATTGGTTATTGAAACGCTCTCAAAAGCTCTTTGGTTTGTAATCTTTCAGTGCCCTGATTCATTCTACCTGTGATTAATCATGAAAAACAGCATGAATATGCTGGGTTGAATTATTAAGGTGTTTGCTGGGTGGCCTTAAAGCCGTTTCACATATCAAATTTGTATGTGTATATCTGACATGTTCATAGTGTATATGTTAAAATGAAGAGTGTGCGTATGATAGACACAAATAAGTATATATGCTCAGGGAGAATCTGCTGAAGCTTCCCGAAGTTCAGTGGCAAACACATTTTTTACTTTTGTTTAATGTGCAGAATGTCCTTGATAAGCACTTGCAATGAAAAATACCTGCATTTTTGTGGGGGATGCTGAATTTCCACAACAGATAATTTGGAAAACAAGCATCCATCCATCCATCCACGCAGATAAAATAAGTAATTATAATTACTTTTACAATGAATCTTGCCTTCCCTGGTTGCTTGGAGTTGTTTACTCAGTGTAAGAACAGAAAACAATTTTTAGCTAGTTAGTACAAACATATAGTTCTATGCTTACTCAAGTTGCACCAGGTCATATGAGTACTGCTGGCAGACTGCCATTAAACAGTTCATTTCTGTCTCTCCCTGTAGTCCTAATCTGCTGCATCTAGTTTTCTGTGATTAACACATCCTATTTTTCAATGTCTCCTTCTGTAAGTATTTGAAAAGATTTTCATTTCTGTGTTACTGCTTATCATGCAGCTGTTACCAAATTACTAAATTATGAGTTAATGGCGGAAATCCAGTGGGAAGACACAACTAGAGTAGACCCATTGAACCAGTGGAACTTTCAGAGGAGTTGTCTCACTAAATCCCCCATATTCAGTGGCCTATTGTGTTTGCAATTTACTACTGAATATCAGAGACTTATAGAGAAATTATAATCTCATTATTAACAAAAAAAAAAATAATAACTGCGTTGTTAGTAGAGGGAAGGAGAAATTTCAATGCGTATAGTCTCACTTTCATTATAAAAGCTTCTATCGGTTCCCTCCCCCACCCCTAAACCATATTTAATTGTCATCTGGTCTTCTGAAACCAAGACAAGTTATAGTCATCCTGTACTTTTTATCTTGTTTGGTTCAAATGACTCACTGGAAAATTAACAGTCTTTCTATCTCAGCCTCTGATCATACACTTGAGCTCCACTCCCTAACGTTTGCTGCTCCAGTCATCTACCCTGTGACCTGCTGATGATGTTAGGCTGTCTGGTCTGCAGCTTGTTGAGATTTACAGAAGTCTCGCAAGAGCAGTCCTTGTCTGGTGCCAACTTGTAGCCTTGTTCATCCTCTTGACCCTGCAAGGATAAAGCCATTTAAAACAAAGTCTAAATGGGGGACTTTGCCTTCCCAAGGAACAGTTAATTACTGACAATTGCTGGAAATTCTGCAAAATCATGTTTTCAAAGCTGCCTCACCTGTTACGAAACAGATTTACAAGCCATATAAATAATAGCCTTTTCCCCTTATTTGGAAAGAAGAAATCGCCCTGAAGATGAAACTCTTTCTTAGAAAGCATTTATGCTGCTTCTATCCAGCTTCACTTTTAGCCCTCAGCTCTTTCAAGCCAGAAAGCACTTAGAATTTCGTTTCTGCTACAAAGAAGATAATTATTGCTAAATTGGATTGTTAGTATTTATTACTACTGTTATATAATTTCTATAAATCTTGGTGTACATTTAATATCATCATCACCATCATCTTAGAACTGCAGAGCTGGAAGGGACCCTCTGGATCATTGAGTCCAGCCCCTCTCAAGGAGGCACAGTGGGGAATCGAAGTCCCAACCTCTGGTTTACAGCCAGATGCCTAAATCACTAAGCTGTACAGGAGTTCCTTTTGTGATGTTCACACAACACTCCTGCAAAGCACAAATGTTCCAGTTTAAATGTAGCTATTTTTACAGGAGGGAATTCTAGCTCAAATACACGTGAAATAACCAAGAGCCACTGATGGATTCATAGATATGTACCTAGGGACAACCATCCATTCATTAAATTGTTTCTTGGGGTCAAGTTCATTGTGCCTTCATTTGTATTATGGTTTTCTTCCCCTGAATGCCTTGAAGATCATGATTTCATTGGTAAGTACCAATGATGGTCACAAATATCCCACGCACATTAGTTCCTAGTTGCTGTGCCTGTGCTGACATAACTTTCAGGTCACTTCCAGTATGAGAGGAAGACCTTATGGAAGTTTTCTAATTAAAATGAATTATTTCAAATGGCATTCAAAGTTGCTGATAATCCCCAAATACCCATCTACACGGGAAACTTTTCCACAAAACCAGTGAATGAATGAATGAAATATTGATTTCCCATTCTGGCATTGTTTCAGCCTTTGTAGCGGAGTAGTAATTTTTGTTCTATGGTGAAAGGGTGACTGAATCACACCGTTCACTTCAAATGCAGAAATGCAGCAGAATAACCCTCCCTTACAGGAGAAAATCCGTTCATTTGGCATGTGATATTGGAGGAGACCTTTACAGATACCATGGACCGCCAGAAAGAAATAAGCAGGTGCTAGATCAAATCAACTTGAACTCTCACTAGAAGTTAAAATGACTGAATGTGAAGACTCATTGTAAAAGCAAATAATGTTGGGAAAAGTGGGAGGCAGTAGGAAAACTGGAGGATTAAACATGAGATGAATTTACTTGATAAAGGAAGCCAGACAATATAGTGTAATCTGCATATTTTAACAATTGAGATTCCTTCCAACAATTGTTCCCCCTCCTTGCTCTGAATCTAGCTCTTCATATGATGTATTCTGCATATAGATTGAACAGAAAATAAATATTTTCCGTATCCTGTGCTAATAACAGCTTCTTGTCTAGGCTATGGTGATGCATCAGGACAGTCAAATGTTATGACACACCCATACCTTTTAGAACAATTTATAGCTTGCCATGATCCAAACAGACACTTTACTACAATCTGTAAAGCACAGACTGTTTTTCTTTTGAAATGCTCTGGTGTGCTCTAGGATTTAGTAGGACGACTTGAAGGTCACTAATACACAGAGTTGCCATAAGTCAAGAGTGACCTAAAGGCAGATAGTAAACAAGGAAACTGCCTCTTGTTTCTGTGCAGAAGTTGCTACCTTGCTCTGATCCTTTCTAACTGGGAGGAAAGCTCGGAGCAGTGACTGACTTCCACAGAATCATAAGTTGGCTCTTCTATGGGTGGGTTGGTCTTACTTTTATACACTAGTATCAGACTTTTTCAGGTGTGAGAATAAAATGTTTCTCCAATTTATTCTAATTTTTAAAATAAAGTTATTTTAGAATAACTTATTTATTTTAGTTATTCTGGAACTAGAAAAACAGGTGCATTGCATGCTAGCAGCAAATAATCTCTCCGTCTGTCACCATCCATATCCTCCATTAGTTCTTGTAATACTACAGAGCATTTACATTGTGTTACATTGTCCAGCATTGATTGGCTGAGCAATTTCTTTTAGGAAAAGTAGAAAAATAATTTTAAGCTTAAACCTCGGTTTCAGTCTGATATAATGACGGGAAGGTCACGAGCCTGACTTTTACAAAATACTGGGGAATGTGCCTTGATTCTGAGCAAGTGGATTTAGATTTTACACATTGTAAAAATTAGTTCAGCCGATTGCAGTTTGGTTCTCCAACCCTGGATTTTATTAAGCATGCAGATCTGATTATGCTTTGATTCAGAGAAAGTTATGGAAGGGTAACGATAACAATGACACTGTAAATTGCAAGTGGAATGGAAGGTAAATGGACTAAATGAAAAATAATCTGAGAGTGTTGAATTTTGTTCAGACTTGGAACATGGTGGGTGTGCCAGTTTTGAAATTGTTAATAGTAACTGTATGCAGTATTTACATTTTGTGTAGATGATAACTCAGCTCCATGAGTTCCACAAAAGTACTCTTACTCTGTAGACTTGTCCCCTCATCACCTGGTAATTCAAACCATGTTTCTTTTCAAGGGTAATTTAAGCATTTTGTTCCCCTTAATGGCATAAGACTCAGAAAGCTCTGTTGGCTTGGTAACAAATTGGAACTCCTTCAAAGAGGCCAGACTTGATTAAACTAGAACATCTACTCTTAAGTGTAGCTGGGCTGAAGAAGAAGAGGTATAAGGCCCTTTCTTTTCTGGGCACTAAGCAATCAATGAATGGCTGCTTTTAAAAATGGAAGTAGGGACACCAGCACCCATTAAAGTGTAAAGAAGGAAAAGTTTCCTTCAAAATCCTAACAAATTGCCTTGGTGATACAGCCCATAGGTTCTCATAAAAAGTCACAATATTTTTTAAAATTCAAAAAAAAAGGGGGGGGCAAAATGTAGTGGATTTGTTTTTCTCATCAGCATTGCAGCGAGCAATGGGAGTCAATTGTGCAAAAAATTACGACAGGGAGTTCATAAATTACGGCTGTCTCTCACCATTCGTTGTGCCACTGACCCCTGAGTGCGTACTAGAGAAATTGAGGAAGAAGAGCAAAGCACCCTTAGACTTATCTCTGGAGAGGACAGAAGCAATGAATGTCCCTCACATATGTTCTCTGAGCTCCGGCTCTCAACACCGCTCCCTTGGGTAGTTAGTCTGTAATTCATGGAAGACTGAAGTGAGAGATCTCTGCCAAGCTATAAGTGTTGAAGACTGACTGGGACTGCTGTGTTGAAAGTCTTTTTCTTGACTGAAAAGCTGTTCAGATTCATCCGGCAAGAATTTTTAGGAAGAATTTAAATTGCTTTTAATATAAGTATTTACAAACACTGACAGTAGAGGCAAATGACCCTTTAGAAGCAGCATGGTGTTTTTTCTTCTAATACGGTACCTTTTGTAACGCTTCTAAACACTAGTGACCTTCCTAATAAGACGGCTAGCCTAGTTAATCTGGTGGCAGGGCAATTAGTCTTGTGAGCCCATAAAGCAAGTGTGTTCAGGGAACCAGCAAATGATGCAGTACATTACACAGGCAGTGGTTCCCAACTTTGGGTCCCAAGATGTTCTTGGAACTAAAACTCCCAGAAACTTTCATCACTAGTTGTGCTGGCCACAATTTCTGGGAGTTGTAGTCCAAGAACATCTGGGGATCCAAAGTTGGAAAGCACTGGTCTAGAGTTAACCTGTTGGTTTGTAACAAAACTGCTGAAATAGTGCGTTTGTAAGGAAGGAACAGAGAGAGAAAGAGTGGCTCACATAGTGATGAACTGGCTACAGCTTCCTTGATAGTGGTTCTCCATTTGCTGTTCATTGAGGCTGCAGTCCCTACTCCGCATTAACAATATGGACGTGAATTGTCCAATAGTGATCCTTCTCTCTACGGCTTGCTTTCTTCGTTGTCTAATGACTCAGCATTTATTCCCTTATCCTGAGTGGCTCTCTACAGTTGTCAGGAAAGAGGCTACTGCCTTCTGTAGTTCTTGGAGAAAATGTTATATGTAGAGCCCAACAGTCTAGTTATCCCTTTGACATACTTGCAGAATGAAATTATGAATCCTAGAGTAGCACTCATTTACTCAATAGTCTCAACAGTGGTGGACACCTGTAATCTTTATTAGTAAAAAAAATGATAAGTTAGATCAGTCATGAGATAATGTGAAAGAACTGTCTCTTGAGTAGAGCTCACAAATGAAGTTACTTCTTAGTTTAATTCAGTGGAAGCCTGATATTATATATTTAAACATCAGGCTTCCAGGATGAAACACCATAAAAAGACTATTATAGGTGTAACATTTTAAAATGCAGGAAGCAGACCATCCATTAAAATATATATATACTGTATTTTTCCATGTATAAGATGCTACTTTTTCTTAAAAGCATTAGACTAAAAATTGAGGGTCATCTTATATATGGAAGTAAGCTGAGGATAGAACAAAACGGCCTGTACCTTGCCTCTGTAAACAGGCTGCCTCCAATCAGGAGGCTTACCTTCCTACAGTCAGGAGACTTAGCTTCCTCCAGTCACGAGCCTTATGGAACTGACGTCAGCTCATGCTAAACAAACCAATTGCAACAGTGCTCAGATGCAACAGGGACTCCTAGTGTCCAAGCGTTCTGAGCCCAGAGGCTGAATAAAGTTAAAGTGTGATGCATAATATGACAGTACTGGCATGTAAATGTTACCTAATTACTAAATAAAAATGTGTTCTGTTTTATGTTTAAAATATTGATTTCGTAATTTTTGGTTAGAAAAATGGGGGCATCTTATACACGGAAAAATACGGTACTCTTAATCTAAGCAAGATGACTTGCAACCAGTAACATTTGCTCAGCAGAATGGCATAAGTAACATTTTGGAAGGAAGTTACACCCAGAGTTTAAAGATGGGGTGAAAAGGTGGGACCGGCAACGTGCAGGTTGGTCTGGTGCTATCCAGGAAGGATGCTGGACTTTGAAGCCAGGCAGCAAAAATAAATCAATAATCTCTGAGCTTTGCGTATTCTTGAGAGCTGTCCTTTGAGACTTGCACAGCCCTGCTTTTGCATCCCTTTGCTTCTTTCCAAACCTGTATGTCTTGCAAATAAACTGCAAAGCAAACTTTAGTGCACTCTTCTACAAAGAAAACTGTTCATGTAAATGTTATCAGGATCTTTCCACTGCTGGGAAAGGGGAAAGCAAAACATACAGAGAACTCATCATTTACTTCAGTCTTGTTGGCGTACAGTTTCGTTTGGGCTTGCCCACATGGAGTCTTTTTTCATGGCCAGACACTGAGTCATCGGCCATCACAGAGGATGCAGGACCTGGGTCATTTAGAAACTTAATAGAAAGCTATTTGTCACTGGCCTGCTTGGTAGCAGGTTACTCAGAATGTCCACAGAATCTTTTCTAGCAGCCTCAGATTAAACTGATCAAAGGCTAGAGTGGAGGAAGGTGAGAGATAAGAACAGAAACCTGCAAAACCTTTCAAAGTTGTTCTCTGGGAACATGCAGGCATATGCCCTCTGAGTAGCGTCCACGCCTAGAAAATGAGCAGCATATTCCAATCATGACTGAAGAATCCCACTGAAATTTGGAGGTCAGGTTCTCCTGCCACTTGATCTGCGAGCTATCTGGGGAAATCAGTTGATAGTAGACTTGGGGGAGCCATAAAGGACTCACACGACAATTTATATACATCAGTTTGGGATGGATTGATTGCTTTCCTTTTTTTTTTTTTAATCTGCCACTCAGACCTCCGTAGCGGAAGGTCAGAATATAGTGTAATAAGTGACACAGTTACATGATATGTCCAGTTGCTGGGGTCAGGGAGCAGTTTTTAAGTTTGTCTTTGATGGAAGGAAAAATTGTCAGTTTGTATCAGATTAAAACCACATGTAGTCATGGCCTGTCCAAAAAATAAAAATGAGGCTATGTCGATCCATAAGAATAAAACAAATCCAGACTCCAAAATCCACAGGTGGGCACTACCTTGTTTTTAAGATCAATTGTAAATGCAAAAAATATGCACACTTTCCAGCTCTTGATATAAAACTCTTCATCAGACCAGATGGTAAAACATTGGTGGTGGGAGGAAGGGAGGCATGGAAGTCCAGATACAAGCCTGTGTGTTTCATGCCGTGGAGAACTGTAGACAGCGTTGAAAAGTGTGGCTTGAAGAACGAGATAGTCATGCAGAGATCATAAGACCTCTGGCAAAGCCCACTGGAAAGGGGTCAAGATTGAGACATACAGTATATCCTCCTCCTCTTCAAGGCTGTCAGCTGGGGGGACATCTTGCAAGCAGAGGAATAGGAAGCCTAGAAGCAGGAGGCATGAGCAGCAGCAGGCTGAGATCGAGCAGACTGGGGAAAAGCTAGTTGGAGAATGTTTCACAAGAAAGGATAGAGTAGGCAGGCAACTGAAGTGTCAGGAAGCTAATGAGAAGGGAACGACATGCTTTGTGGAGGGGAATGGGATGGCACTGACTGGTCAGATAAACTAAATGAGGCAAAGGAGGTGGTCACCTGAAAAGTAGGCACTTTTTCAGTCAGAAAAGCATGGGGTGGAATCAGGGGCGGTTCTACTAATGACGCTCAAGGGGTTCCAGAAGTGACTGCCATCCACATTTTTTAAAAAAAATTGTGGTGATCTGTCATGGAACAACCCCATTGCAGAAGATAACAGTGGTTACCCAGACCTCATTGCTGTTTGCAAATGGCCTCCCGTAACAGTTCAAGCTTCAGGGTCTGAAGGTCTGCCGTTGGGTGGAATCCTATTGTGGATGCAAATAGGAGTCAAAGGGAAAATGGAGCAAGAATAACAGGATACTCAAGGCCTAGAACAGGGATGGGTAAAGTAGGATCCTGCAAATATTGTTAGACTGCTCGTGCCATCAACTCCCACCAGCCTATCCATTGGCATGGAACGCTGGGAGTTGCAGTCCGAGGACATCAAGAAGGCTGTGCTTGGTTTCCCCCACACACACACATGCCTAGAGCGACAAAGAGCTGTGTGAAGAAAACAGAGTGGGTAGTCATGGGACATGTGAAAACGAAGGGTTGTGAGCAGAATGTGGGGAGATAGGGTCATGGCGGTTCTGCTGGCTAAGGTGCCTGTTTTACTCCTGCCTTGTGACTTCACCACCCTCGGGGAGTGAGGAAGGCCAAAAAGGGTTTTGAGGGGGCTGCAGTTCACATTTTGATTGGAATGTTAATTAGTCAGTTCTGAGTCTGTAGGCATCTAATAGTAACTGCAATCAGCAGAAGTGCCTGAGCCATTTCATAAATGTCTCCCATGTTACTCAGTCGCCAGCACCTTATAATGATCTGTGTCAGAAAGCCATATAAAGATATAATTGGGTTGATAAAGGGAGCTTCCCTTATCTCTACTTTCTGTAGGTCACTGGCAGAAGTTGTGGGGGTAGAGCAAGCCACTCATAGATGCCCTTGTTAGCATCCCATGACCAAATAAATAAGAAAATGTTCTCACTCCGTCACTATCAGCCTGTTTCTCTTCTCATCCCATCTCTTCTCTTCTTCTCTTTTTTCTTGTTCTATCCTGAAACTGTGAACTTGGAAAGACTCTGCTGTTACTATCCATCCTCATTTCTCTAAACAGCAACGTGAATTTGATTTTTCTCCCATTTGAATGTCTGCCCTTCTGAACCTTGATTGCTATTCCCTGGTCGCTTCGGAGACCTTCAGTTACTTAAGAAGGAAATAATGTCAGTCAGCCATGTACATTTTCCAATACACACAGATTATGGAGCCAAACGTCTGCAGCTTCAATAGGGGCGTTAGTCAGCATGTCCTGAACTAAGACAGATAAGGCCCACTTCCTAGGTTGCCCTGATCAGAAAGTTAACAGCTGGTGACAGTAAGTCTGTCTCTTGTTCTTCAGTAATTGTTATCATTTTGTAATATTCTCAAGTCTGGCTTTTCAAGACTAAAATACACACACACAAAAATTGAAAATAATGTCTTCCTTCAGAAACTTAGGCTGTTGATTTCAGAGACTTGTTTTATGGAGAGCGACGGCCCACCCCACCCCGTGTGTGAAGTGTATGTACACACTGGTGAGCTGAGTACTGGATGTGACTTTGCCCCCAGTTTTCCACGGCAGTGTTTTCCCAGACTGGTTAAAACATTTTGCAATGATCCTGTCACAGTTTTTGCATCAGCTCCCACTGAAAGCATGTCTGGAGTCTTTTCCTCAGAAAAGTATGTAGGCTGACTCATGGTTATGTTCCTTTTGCCACCGTCCACATGAAAAGGATTTTCATCCAAAAATGCAGGAGGCTATTTTTGATCAAGAATTTTTTTTTCAGCTTCTAGGAACCCTACATGCCTAATTCCCTGAAGTTTAAATGTAGTGGAACTAGTACTGTCCCTGGCAACGCTGAGGTTTAGGGCTGTTCCATAGCTTACCCAAAATGGGGAAAACAAGTAAGCACGAGTTGCTGACGTTGCTTTGTTCTCCTTCTTCCATCATAACCTGGAAGTGGGAGATGACTCCAAACACTGAGATACTTGAGTAGATTGAGATCAGGACAGCGAGAAAGTGTGTGTGACCAAGTTTGCAAGAGAGAGGAAAAAGGAGAAATTGGGGGGGGGGGGGAGGGAGCACTGAAAACAAAACAAAGCAAGCCAAAAGGGAAACAACCTCATTAAAATGCACATGTTTATTAAAATTCCCAACACATTTTGAACAAGTATATAGTCCCTTCAATGAGACAGAGAATTTGTAAACTCTAGAAATAGTGGTGAGGTTGATTGGTCAACTTCTGAACTGTTTCCAAAGTGCACAAAAGTTTGTAATTTTTACAGTTGCAAGCAATGGTCTGAAGGGTGCTAGCATTCAGTCTGGTATGTCTGTCTGTTAGAACTATATCAAAGCTTGAATCCCAGTATAGCATATTCACCAGTACAGTAAGATCCCTGTATCCATGGGGGAATTGGTTCCACAGTCTACAGAGGGTGCCTGAATCCATGGATACAAGGGAACCCTATATACAGCATACAAGGGAGTGGGACAGAGTCCCTTGTATGTATATAGGGTTGCAGCAAACGGTGGGTAAGTGAAACCGCAGATACTGATCCTGCAGATGCGGGGGTCCTACAGTACTGTAGTGTGATTGTTCATACATACATAGATATAGATATGTAAATAAACATGTGGCCCCAAATTTGGGAGTATATAGTAAGTGCTTCCCTGTCCGAATTACAAGCATTGTAATTAGTATAACCACCTTTGAACTGCAGAGCTAGAAGGGAACCTGCGGATCACTGGGTCCAGCCCCTGTCAAGGAGGCACAGTGGGGAATTGAATTCTCAACCTCTGGCTCCGCAGCCAGATGCCTAAACCGTTGAACTATCCAGCAGTGACTAGCATTGTTATTTATCTTTATTAGCGTAAGGTTGATTACTGTGGCTATGAGGAATGGGTACATTACTGGTTTTAGGCCTTGCAAATAAGGAATCCTGGGACTGTAGTTCTTGTAGAGGCTAGAGATTCTAGTGAGAATTATTAGGATCCTTCCAAAATTATAGTGGCAGTCTCAATGGAAAACATGACCTCAAACCAACTTCAAAGAGGATGTGGATGTCCACTGAGAGTCAGTGTTATTATACAGTAAAGTAGGGTGTTTTGTATGATATAAACCAGATACGTCAGCAGGAACAGAAGCAGAAAATGTTGAAATGAGAGTATTAGATTTACTCTGATTTCCTAAAATGGGATAGGGAATGAAAATTTAAATATCCCGTTGTTAGTTAAAATGTTTTAAACTATCTGGCTTAAATTGAAACTGTTTTTGGTCCAGATCTAGCCTTTTTAGATACTAGTATTTTATAATGAATAAAAAGAAGTTGGAACACAGGGTGTGTGTTCAATATTTAAATGCTAATATATATATATATACAAATATTTGAAAAGAATTAAATAAGTATTATATTAAAAACGGTAATTAAAATCAATACTAAAAACACATTTAAAAGCAATAGAGCACCACAGTTCATTCAAAACAGCCTGTCAGACAGCCAGTTACCAAGGAAAAGCTTGCCTGAAGAGAAAGGTCTTTGCCTTGCTTGAGGAAGGACAGCAAAGATGGGGCCAGGCTGGCCTCCAGTGGGAGGGAGTTCCAGAGTCTTGGAGCAGCGACAGAGAAGGCCCTCTCTCCTGTGTCCCCATTAAATATACCTGTGAGGGTGGTGGGACTGAGAGAAAGGCCTCCCGTGATGATCTTAAAGCCCGGGCAGGCTTATAGAGGGAGATGCAGTCTGTTTGATAGCTTGGACCCAAGTCGTTTAGGGCTTTATAGGTTAAGACCAGCACTTTGAATTGTGCCCAGAAACAGATCGTATATTGTGCCTTCAGCCATCCCATAGTTATAATTTATGAGAGGATTCCATATTATATTCCTCATGGAAACTTTGAGCAACTCTCTAAGGGCAAAGCTGCATTGGCCCTTTTAGTGCGTGTCAATCTAAATAGGGTCACTTGAGGCTGGGGGCAGGGAGGAGCAATATGCCATTTGGTGCAATCCTCACGTCCAATGGCATATCGACCTCAGGCAACCTTGGGACTTTGAGAACTGCTGGATAGCTCAGGGGTTTACGTCTCTGGCTGCGGAGCCTGAGGTTGGAAGTTTGATTCCCCAGTGTGCCTCTTGACAAGAGCGGGACTTGATCATCCTTGCAGTTCTAAGATGATGATGATGATGATGATGATGATAAAGAATAATTGTGCTAAGGGTGATAACATGGGATATTTCTTGAAAAGCACTGACTCTAATGGTTCTGTATTTGGAAGCTAAATGAATAAATAAGCAAGCATCTCTAAGAATTTGTATGAATGCAAAGTGATGCCTTATACTAAGTGAGATCTTTCGTTCATATACTCTGGTGTTATTTAACTATGGAGATGGTGACTCTCCTTGTGTCTGAGTCCCAAGCCTTTCCCAGCTGTGAGGCTTGAGATCCTTTACCAGGGCATTCTGCATGCAAAGCATGGCCTCTTCTGATGGTCTTGTGAGTAGTTCAGATCTTAAAACACTGAACTGTCCACCGTGTAGGGTAGTTCAGTGTTTCACCTTGGCAAGTTTTCATTTCTTTATTTACAAGAACAAACATTGAGCAGAAATGTAGGCGTTTTAGCAGTACACCTCATACAACTTGCTTGTAGTATGGCCAGAAATAGCTTTCTGTTGATAAAGATCCTCAACAAATCCATCACTACCGAGCCATTGATGTCCATTTCATGTCAGGAAATGTTATCCCTGGCAGGTTCTTCGTAGGCTCATCTCCTTTTGAATGGTGGGCAACTTGCTATTGCTGTATTTTAATAAGAGGGAAATGCAGGTTTGGGGATTATTCTGTTTTTCAGTTTTAATTCCTCAAACTCAAAAACATACAAAGGGATTTTACTTATCCGTCTGAGCAGTCAATCACTTCATGTGCTTAATGGGGTCACAAATGCTTTAGCAAGGTCAGGAACTAGAATCATTTAATGTTTTCTGTCAGAAGTTTATTGCCTATTTGTTGAGTAGGATCTTGTCATTCACTTCCATTGTTTCTCAATATGTCCACTTTGAAATAGTTTCCTCCTCAACCATTTGTGTCACGTAGTACGTGTAACCCTCTTTTATCTGTCTAATCCTGTTATGAAATCATTCCTCAAGCCCACATCGTTCCCAATATAAAAAGACAAAGCACCTGTTTATTTCAGGATTCCCCACTCCAGTGAACACAAATGAATAATTACAATGAGTTGACATCTCTTTCTACATTTCCCAGATTGCATGCTTTGTGGTCTTTCGCCTTTGTTACATAAGCGCATCATCCTCTTGGATTAAAAGGCTTTTATCCACACTTGTCCCAGGAGATGTAAGGCACACATAATAGCAATAAAGGTATACTTTTGATTAAACTTCCTTATGGGTTTTCCCATTCCCCCTGTCATGGACTTCTGTGTATTGTTAAAAATGCAGCTGCTGCTTCGGTGATGGAACTTCATCCAGTAAATGGAACTGTGTTGCCAGTTTCGTATATTTCCTCCTCTCCTCTTGAGAGTTTCAGGACATATTTAAGAGATAGCTTTTATTGGTCAGTTTGTTGTTGGCCCTGCAGAAACAAAACAAGCAATATACCTTTTAATCTTTCTGGACAGGACCCCATATGGGCAGTATGGCCATGCATTCCTCAGTTGCACAAGTGGTTTTACCTGGTTGGAGCCCACCCGAGGAGGACCCAGTGCCTCCTTTCACAAGAGGTTCCCTGTTCCATCAGTCACAGCTCCCTACCTTTGTCAGCCAGGATGACCGCTGATTGAGCAAAGGGGAGTTAGAATGCTTTGTTGACGCTAAAACAGCCCAAGTTCTTTGGGATGTCATAAGAGTCTCAGTCAGAGAGCCTTTCACCCGAATCCTTGTGTAAGTACACTGATAGAACTCTCCTCTGCCTGCATTACACCACATTCTGGCCCTCCTGTTTACCTTATTCCCATTTAGTGAAGCAGTTGCCTCAGGTGGCAAATTCGTGGTTCTCCTATCTGCTCTGGCAGCACTCCTGCTGCTTTGGAGAGCGGCCAACTGTTGCTCCTCTGTGCAGTCGTCCACAGCGGACTGCCTGCAAAAAAGGGGAGGGCCCTGGTGCAGCAGCACCTTCTCCCCTTTCCCCCCTGGAGAAGCACAGGATACAGGGCAGCCCTGTGGTCAAGGAGGAGGAGATGCCTGCTGCAGCTGTGATGATGAAGGCAGGGTGGGTGGGAGAGGGCACAGACCCCGAGGAGGAGGAGGAAAAGAATGTACCACCCGTCAGCAGCTCTCTTTTCGAAATGCCTGGCTGTGACAATCATCCGGGTCAACCCTTCTGGAAGACATACAAGAGAACTGTCTGACACTCTTCCCAAAAGGTCTGGCTCAGAGGATCTTCAAAAGACTGTTGTTGTTGTTTTGAAAACCAAGCTGCAAGGGGATGCGGCACTTACATCTTCCTCATGGTGGGAAGTTCTCCGCCTTGCTTACCCGACCTACATCCGCACTGCAGTTGCCATCACAGTCATGGCATGCATCTTTTCCTCCCAGGCAGAGGGCTAGACTCCACTGCTGTGCCGTATGCGCCTGTGCTTCCGTGGTAGGGCAGGGTGTGTGTGGATATTGCTGACAAAGCAGTATCTTTTAGCGAAGGATTTTTATTTTCTCCTTTTGGGGGGAGATTTGGGTGCTGCTGCTCTGGTTGGGTAGGCACTGCTTCGCTTCCTGCCTTAAGCAGTGGAACAAGTGAGGCCATCCCTGTTCATTCTGAACATGATCTGGCCAAAGTTAAGGACTCCAGGCACCCCTTAGTTTCAGTGGGAAAGACGTAAATTATGTAGGGTGAACTCTCCCATTGAAGTAAATGGAAATAATAACCATGCTTATCCTTTCCCTTGTCTGATACTCTAATCCTATACATGTTTATTCAGAAGTAGGTCCATCATGCGTTGCAGTGAGTGTGCTTTAGGTTACAGCCAAAGAGGGCCATATTATTATTGTTTCCTGAAGCTCTGTAGAATCAATAAGGAGACTGGCACCATGAACTTTGACTTTTCTCTCTCTCCATCTGTAAACTACCTAAGTTGCTCTCTGCTGTCTTCAAAGTTCAGCCCAAATATATAACTCAGGTGACCTACATTAAGTGCACAAGGACATGTGTGCCATAATAGACTCCTTTCCAACTGCTTCATGTCTGTAGCTTGACAAATATAACTAAAGAATGCCCATTGCTATGAATAGCTGTGCTACATTCTCATCCAATATTAATTGTTAAAATATACAAAAGGGTTTGGCTCATGTTAAGTAGGAATGGATATGTGTGATTTTCCTGCCTCCTTCATCCATTTATTGTGTTCCTCTTGTTTGGGCTGATTTGTAATAAATGCTGTTTTGTGTTTTCAAATGTCCCAGCTTTTCATACTCACATACAAATTGAAAGTACGTAAATTATCCCATTGTCCTCCTCTTTAATTTTATTTATAGATAGATACGTTACCTTTATATCCTCTACTGAGCTCACACTATATTGCCTCTTGTCAATTTAAGATGGACACGATCAGTTTCCTGATGGTTCAGGAGCAAACCAGTGTTCAGCTTGATAGAATAAAAATATATTCAATACTAGTCCAGCTCCAGACGTTTCTGCTATGTGGCTAGAAAACCCACACAAAATTGACTTGTTATTGGCCATTTTCTTGAAACAAATTCTTTCTACTTTAAATACAGTGGTGCCTCGCTAGACGATGTTAATCCGTTCCACGAGGATCGCTGTCTAGCGAAAACATCGTCTAGCGAAGCACGTTTTCCCATTGGAATGCATTGAAATCGCTTCAATGCGTTCCAAGGGAAAACGCAGTCGTCTTGCGAAATTTCCCATAGGGAAACCTCGTCTAGCGAGTGAGGGTCCCCATAGGAATGCACTGACAGCTGCACTGACAGCTTTTGACCACTAGTCGGCGCACTCCTATGGGGAAACCTCATCGTCTAGCGAAATTCCCCATAGGGAAACATCGTTTTGCGAAGCGCAGTAGCACTCGCAAAAAGGCATCGTCTAGCGATTTCCTCGTCCTGCGAGGCAATCGTCTAGCGAGGCACCACTGTACTATTAAAATACCCATTCTTGTATGTATACGTGTCTGTTTGTCTATGCAATTCATGTGTATTTGTGTTTTGGGTGTATGGTATTACTTGATAATGGAAAATTAACTTTGGAAAAGTATGAATAATAAGACCAAAGCTTTAATGGGCCACAATAAGTACTTTTGTGTTGTTTTTAGTTTTGCTTTGTTTTTGCTGTACAGGCTGAACAAACACAGTTTGAAAACTTTTGACTGCTAGTAAGTTTCAATTCTAGTTTCAACCCCCAATAGTTAATTTCCAGATTTTGTTCTCTGATATCATCTTGATACCTCCTCGGCTGTAAATTTGTGTTTGTTTGAATCCATGTTAAAGTTATTTTCATTTTCTATTAGCATACTACAGTATATCACAGAAGTGAGTACACCCTCTCACATTTCATAAATATTTTAGTATATCTTTTCATGTGACAACACTGAAGAAATGACACTTGGCTACAATGTAAAGCAGTGAGTATACAGCTTGTATAACAGTGTAAATGTGCTGTCCCCTCAAAATAACGCAACACACAGCCATTAATGTCTAAACTGCTAGCAACAAAAGTGAGTACACCCCTAAGTGACAATGTCCAAATTGGGCCCAAGTAGCCGTTTTCCCTCCCTGGTTTCATGAGACCCGTTAGTGTCACAAGTCTCAGGTGTGAAGGGGGAGCAGGTGTTATCGCTCTCACTCTCTCAGATTGGTCACTGGAAGTTCCACATGGCACCTCATGGTAATGAACTATCTCGGGATCTGAAAAAACAAATTGTTGCTCTACATAAAGATGGCCTAGGCTATAAGAACATTGCCAAAACCCTGAAACTGAGCTGCAGCACGGTGGCCAAGACCATACAACAGTTTAACAGGGCAGGTTCCACTCAGAACAGGCCTCGCCATGGTCGACCAAAGAAGTTGAGTGCCCGTGCTCAGTGTCATATCCAGAGGTTGGCTTTGGGAAATAGACGTATGAGTGCTGCCAGCATTGCTGCAGAGGTTGAAGGGGGGGGGGGGGTCAGCCTGTCAGTGTTCAGACCATACGCCGCACACTGCATCAAATTGGTCTCCAGGGCTGTCGTCCCAGAAGGAAGCCTCTTCTAAAGATGATGCACAAGAAAGCCCGCATACGGTTTGCTGCAGACAAACAAACTAAGGACATGGATTTCTGGAACCATGTCTTGTGGTCCGATGAGACCAAGATAAACTTATTTGGTTCAGTTTTAGGCCAATTGTTTAGGCCAGTTGTTTTGCGAGAAGCAAGCCTTTCCATGTTGTGAGCAAAATAGTGAACCCATCCACAGTTTGCCAGGAGCTCACGGAGACTGTATAAATTAAAGACTCATCCTCTAATGTAGTGGTTCCCAAGCTTGGGTCCCCAGATGTTCTTGGACTAAAACTCCTAGAAGCCTTCATCGCTAGCTGTGCTGGCCAGGATATCCGGGAGTTGTTGTCCAAGAACATCTGGGGACCCAAGCTTGGGAACCACTGCTTTAAAGGATAAATGTTGCAGTTGTAAGCATAGATTATCCGAAGTGGTTTGGAAACATCTAAAATCTGCAAAGAGTGCATGAAAAGTAATGAAGGATAAGACTGAATGGTGGCTGGGGGGTTATGGGAGTCGTAGTCCAAAAAGGAAACTTTCCAGAGTTCTGCTATTATGCACCATTTAGCATGAAAGCTGTATAGGCAAGGCATGTCTGCTTGCCAATGAAAGGACATAGATCTTCATTTAGTCTAGTAAATTTCCACTGGTCTGCTTTGTCTCTCTTGGCTGTGAGTTTTTCCACAGTTGATGTCTCTTCTGTAAGTCCAAAAAAAGGCATAAAGATACTATCAAGGCAGACACGGCTGCATACCATGCAGGCACTTCAACCAAATCATGTCCCCATTTTTAACTGATACACATTGTGGCGACTTTCTGTCCGCAGTAAAAGGAAAACAGTTAGGGCTGGGAGAACCTGAAATGTGGAGGGGCCATTACCTGTGAGCCTTGGTAGTATTCCAGACAATAATAGCAAGGGCTGCTCCAGATATGCTGAGCAACAGAAGAATTGCTAAAGAAAAGCTTCTGCTATTTGCAAAAGTTCAGGCTCATTCTTCCAATAGGTTTTGCAGAAATTGAAACTGTTTAAATAAAGTAAATAAATATTATGGATTTTTTTCCCCAAGGTGCCTAAGGTTTTTCCTTTCTCGACATGAATTCCTTGTACCTTAACCGATGTGGCCATGAGCATCTTGTAACGAATGAGGGGTTGTGTGTTGTTTTTGGATTCATGGTGCATGTGATGCCTGCAGAATTTACAGAGAAACATCAGTATTACACAGTGACTTTGCACAAGGTGTAGCTTGTGTGGAGCTGGTACAACAGTGCATGATGCATAGAAACTAGAGATGAGATACAGTGAACTTGAGACCATTTCACACAGGTGGCAGTAACATACAGATGTTTGCCACCCATTTAAAAATCAACAGATGATCCCATTCTATTAGGAAAGACATATTCTTTCGACATTAGGAATCTCATGGGTCTTGTGTTAACACTGTCCATGTACAATTTTTAGGATACAGTTAAGCATATTCCAAGAAACTGCAGTGGCCAGTCTCAATTTCCTCTCTGTAAAAGACCTAACTCTGTTCCAGGATAGACCATTGCATTCCTACGCCACAGATAGTTTTCATAAGATAGTGCTGAGACTTCACCTAACAGTACATGGTATTTAAGCAAAGTGTGCTGCTTATATACAGCACCACAATGCTTAAAGCAATCTCTGGGCAGTTTGTAATTTTTTAATTATACAAGCTACACATTGCCCCCCCCCCCCCCAAGGAAGCTGGAGACCCATTTTACCAAGCTCAGAAGGATGGAAGACTGAGTGAACCTTGAACCAGTGTCTGATGTGTTGGTGTCGAACTCTGACTGCGAGCAGAGTTTGGGTTGCAATACTACAGTTTAACCACGGCGCCACGAGGCTCTTTAAGAAGAAAGGTGTTGGGCCAGTCACTGTCTTACAGTCTCACCTGCCTTGCAGACATTGTGAAGATAAAAGGGACAGACAGTGAGAGTGCTTTTTGAAGAAGAGTAGGATGAACATGTCAGGAATAACAGTGTGGTCTGGAAAGGCAAAAGCGCAATCAACTTCTGTCCTGGATTTCAGCCCTGCTAAGATTCAGAAGCAAAACCGCCTTTATTTATTTTTTATTTATTTATTGTATTTATATCCCGCCCAATTGGTCCGCTGACCACTCTGGGCGGCTTTCTTATTATTTCTTTTAGGCTGGCATAGTGAACAGCATTACTAGCCGTTAACAACTTCTGGGAAGGAAACCATGTGAGAGTTGTATGTGAGAGAGGGACAGAGACAGAAAGATGGGTACAAAACTAGTTCTTTAAACCCATTTATGCACCTTAGCATGTTCCCTGCTTTTGATTTACCCTTGATGGTCCAATTATATGATTTTGTGAGTCTGGGATTTCATTTCTACGATATGGTGCATGAGCAGAAAGGTTCTTCTGTCTTACCCCCAACAATATTTTAATGCTCTGGAGGATGCCGTTTATATTGATGTGCTGTCAGTAAGTTAATGACACTCAAGTGTTTCTGTTTTCAGCGATGTCAGGCACATGTCCTAAGAGGAAAATAATGCACCAGATGGGGATCTAATAAACTGAAATTGATCTAGGTAAAACAAAGGTGACGACATGTTTGGTAGCAGGACAGCAGGACAGCTGGAACAGAGTCTTTATTGTCTGTCTGTCTGTTTGTCTGGGCAAACAGAGGTTTTATGATAACATATCAGGAGTGTAAGAGCAGTTGTAAATGCCAGCCAGCAAGGTGGAGAAGAAGAGAAATTATTACTCGTGTGTTTCACAGTTGACTGCACTGCCATTCAAAGATGTCTACCATCATATGATTAGATCCAAGATCTAAAGTTGTCAAGTTTTACCACTGAAGTCACCAACCTTGTTAACATGGCAGCAGCCTCTTCTCTTGGGAGAAAATTATCTTGTTGCAATTATTCATGTCTTGGTGACTTCCAGCTGGGATTGCTACCTCTGAAACCTGAAAACATCATCTAGTTCATAATGTGTGGTCATCTGATTGTAAACTGGGACTTGGTGCTCTGGCTGTATCACTTCAGTACTGAAATATCTACCCTGGTCTCCAGTTTGTTTCTGAGCCCAGTTCCCAATGCTAATTGCCCTGGAAAGCCCTAAACAGCTTAGATCCAAGGGGACCTAAGCAATTGTTGTTGTTGTTGTTTAATTGTTTAGTCATGTCTGACTCTTTGTGACCCCATGGACCAGAGCATGCCAGGCCCTCCTGTCTTCCACTGCCTCCCAGAGTTGGGTCAAATTCATGTTAGTCGCTTCGATGACACTGTCCATCCATCTCGTCCTCTGTCGTCCCCTTCTCCTCTTGCCTTCACTCTTTCCCAACATCAGGGTCTTTTCCAGGGAGTCTTCTCTTCTCATGAGATGGCCAAAGTATTGGAGCCTCAGCTTCAGGATCTGTCCTTCCAGTGAGCACTCAGGGTTGATTTCCTGCAAAATGGATAGGTTTGTTCTCCTTGCAGTCCAGGGGACTCTCAAGAGTCTCCTCCAGCACCACAATTCAAAAGCATCAATTCTTCGGCGGTCAACCTAAACAATTACCTACCCTCATATGAGCCTATCTGTTTGCTGAGGCAGCAAAGTGAGGCCTAGGTGCACCCGCCCTTGGAGATTAAATGCGTAGGTACCACTAACAGATCCTTCTCAACTGGGGCTCCCATATAGTACAGTGGCTTCCCTGGTGACATTTACTTAGTGCTTGCTTGCTTTTTTTATATAGCACAGTTATCTGCGTTCTGTTTAAGCAAATTTATGGAGATAGATAGCATAGAGACTAAAAATAAAATAAAATAAAATAAATCCTCGTAAGCAAAGAAAGAAACTGCAAAAGTGCAGGAATGGATTTTGCAACCTGATCTTTTAATACACTGAAGTGTCCTTTGGTTCCAACCAGAATTAAACCCATTGACACGAAAGTAAAAAAAATCATCCTCTGTTGTTTTCTGTGCAATCTCTCAGGCAGGCACGTCAGAGGGGGGGAAATGCACTAAAGTAGTGGTGAATCTATGGTGGTTTCTAAGATGCACCTGCTATGGTGGCTTCCTGTGGTTTTGCATCTGATCACAGACTTGATGGCTCAGACAGTCTGGCAAATTTTGGACCTGTCTAGCGACATACTCTTGTCCCAGCCACCAGCCCAGACATCTGCTTTCTTTGAGAAGAGGAAGAAAGTCATTGTGGTTCATTAAGTAAATAATTTTAGCATTGTATTGAGTATGGGGGGGAGGGGAGCTTAAGCTGAGGCCATATTGGTAGGCCCCACCACCATTCTGACTCAGATGTATGCTACCAAAATGGTTTGTTTCAAGAAGGTCTTGATTTGATAGCCCCCAAATAACTCAGGTAATCTATCTGATGTATATGCTGCAGCAGTTTTAATAGTGAACCAGTATAATTTTTTTCTGCATTTCTCTCTTAAAAACAAGTTTGGGTGTCTCCAAAAGATGTATTTGCATCCAGTTCATACCTTTGCCAGAACTGGTGTCCTGTAGTTGAGAGAATAAGCAAAGTCTTGTTTCCTCATCGCTGTGCACTTGTTATCTAAGCTTAACTGAAGGATGCAAACGTGCATCTCCCGCTTTTTTATTAAATGACTAAACAGTCCTGCAGGACAGAGGTACAATTGAGATGGATCTCATGATACCATAAAGGAAACGGTAATGTTAGACCTCATTGTATCAGACAGACACAAAGTGCAGAGGTACAAAATAAAAAGGAGTAAGAGGCTTCCTTTTGGGGAACGAGGGAGAAAAGCAGATTTTCTGTATTCCTGTGGTTACGATCCAGTAGAAGTAAACCACGTTTTTTGAAATTTTCCAATTTTTCCATTGAAAGTGGGATTTCAGAGGGCTTATTAGACAGATGTGGCCTGTGCCCTATGTTAATTTATAGAAACAGACACACACTTTCATAAAAAAGAGATGCATTTTCACAGTTCCACTGGCTCATTGCCTGGAAGTTAATCTCACCTGTTATTGGCAACTAGGTGAGAGTCTGTGAACAAACTTGCCATTAAAATTCTGCATCCCAAGGCAGAAAATAAACTTGGCAAAATCACAATTGGATAGATAAGGGATATTCTGCTTACCAAAATATAGTTTTACACCCAAGATAAAGTTCCCCTGGTTCATAAGTCTGCAGGAGTCGTTTATTATTATGAAGTCATCAACTGTGCTTGTCTTCAGAGGTGCTGTGGTTAAACAAAAATAAAATCAAGAAGTAGGGAGGGGTATGTGTGAAGAAAGAATGGGAGGGAGACAAATATGAAACTTAGTAGAAAATTTTAGTTAAGAGGGAGCTCAAAAAACTAATTCAGTTAAGCTAAAGTTGGGGGCAGGGGGGGGGAAATTAATAGTTACTAATAATAATCATGTACCACCAAGTCAATTCTGACTTATGGTGGCCCTTTTCAAGGTATTTCAGAGAATACTCAGAAGTGGTTTACCAATCCCTTGTTTTTGTGGGGGGGGGGGGTGTCCTAGGAGGCTTGCTCTACTCGTAGGAGGAACAGTGGGGAATCCAACTCCCAACCTCTAGTTCTTTCTTAACCCCTTTCCTCCCCATCTCTATTTTTTGCATTTAAAAAAGCATTTCTCACCCCATATCAAAACCCTTCTCTTGCTTTTCCTCTTCATCTTCCTTATAATTTTGTGTCCTTATTCTCCCCCCCCCCTTTTTTTTTTTAAATCTTATCTGGTTCCAATGTGTATTCCAGCAACAGCCCTAGGCAATCAATATTCAGTTTCCCAGGATGACCGAGACGCCTCTGTATGGTGTCTAGTGTAGAACTCAAGAGGATCATTGTTTTGATGAAGGGAAGACCACCACTCCATTCCAAGCCATCCATATCATCAGTTGGTTTACAATCTTTTAATCAAGCTTTCTAAGACTAATTAAATAATAAGTGCTATCAAGTTTGCACTCATTCATTTAAAGTCTGCACTCTGTACATGTGTGAAAGCACCACCTTCAAATATTCCGCGAGGCTTACTTCCATGAAAGGTGTTCATAACATTACAGTGCACTGTTAGACATCTTTTAATCATAGGCACGGTGCCTGTTGAATAAACAGCTGCCCAGTGACTCCCTTTAATTTTTGTTTACTGATAATTAATAATAATATAACAAGTGGATCTAGCGTTGCAGCCTTAATTAATTAAGTAATCCTGCAATCCTATATATACTTACTTGGGAATATGTGCCATTGAACATGGTGGAACTTGCTTTCTCCATTTTCAGTTTATTCCAGAGAAAATTATTTATCTATTTATGCCACAAAGTGCCTCTGAGCAGTTTGCAAAAATTAGCTCATCTCACTTGAAGTTCAGCCCATGATGGCAGCTCCGTCTTTCAGATTCCCCCACCCCAAGTGGAGGCTTTTGCCTCCTGGTGCAGCTAGAGCAGCAGCAAACCTGTCTTCCTTGACCAGCAACAGCCTCTGATGAGTCCAAAGAGGCCCCTGCTTGAAAATTGTCCCCATATGAATCAGCGTCTCGGGAATTACAACAAACAGATGCTAACATGGTCATTAAACTCTTGTGTCTGCATTTTTTTTTTTTTTTTACATTCCAGTTTGCACTAAAGATAACCAAATATTGAATTACATGGATTTAGCACTGACTTGAACGTGTGGTTTGCACAATTTATTCCAAAAGCAATATTTGTTTGATTTCCCTTAAGAAACTTTTTTTTTCTGGAGAATGAATAAGCAAGAGGATGAGACACCAGCCCAAGGTGGTGGGTGGGATGGGTATCTTCAGTGGGCTTGCTAGAAATACTTTGAATACTTGCCTCCTAAGAAAATGGCATGCAGGTGGGCCAATCCCCACATTCTTGAGGACTATACCAATAAAGAGAGATTGGTGTTTTCAAGTCTCTCCTATAAGCTAAAAAGATGAAGCAGGTAAAATATTTCCATTGTGTGTGTTTTTTTTTAATCTGTATAATTTGGTTCATTTTTAAGGTGAGTAAAAGCTGCACATGTCACAGAAATGTTTCAAATCTTTGTCAAGACGTCAGTATAAAAAATACGTTAACAAAAAAAAATTGTTGTCCCCCACCCCCCATGGGAGTCCCAGCATATAACAGGCATTGATTGCTCTTACTAAGAGTCTTAGTAACCAAACAGATACTGCTTTATGTTATAGCCCAGGCTGAGGTGCATCGCATTAATGACAAAATAAATATCAACAATGACCATAGGTTCCAGAGCCAATAAAGAGCATAGCGAAAAAGCATTCTCACGAAGGTATTTATGCACAGTGAGTGCTGAGTGCTTCTGCAAGAGATACATTTTGGGCACTGCTTAGAAAACGAAGGTAGGAAAGAGGCGGGCAGAGCAGAATGGAAACAGTGAAGAACAACCAAGGCCCATCCCCCTTGTATCCCCTCCTTTCAACAACAGGTATGGGCAAATATTCCGATGACCGAAGGGCAACATCATTGTCACTCTTCAATTGGAATGGGCCCTTCTGAGTATGCATTTTGATGTGAAACCCAAGAACCTGCAAACTCATTTCAGGGAAGCTTTTTGTAGTTGAGGTTCTCTCTAGCTCAGAAGTTTCCATATTCCTGCCACCCACTCATTCTCTCTCTGTAGAGCTTGATTCCTGAAAGCAAAGATTCAGCCTCTTGGGCTCCCTTAGATTTCTACTCACTTTCTCTTTACACTTCCTTTCTTTTCTTTTCCAGAAATTTCCAGAGCTGAAGTTTAAGTACGTGGAAGAGGAACAACCCGAGGAGTTCTTCATCCCTTATGTGTGGTCTCTGGTGTACAATTCTGCAGTGGCGCTTTACTGGCGGCCCCAAGACGTCCAGCTCTTCACGATGGATTCTGGCTGACAGGCACAGCGATTGCAATACCAGTGCGTTTCCGTGACACCCCTTTTCCCAGAACGCAGCCCCTTCAATTTGAACCCTACTCAGAAAGACGTTAGTTACTCTTGAGCAAATCCCGCTGCCGTTTGCAAGGGGCATGCTGGACACCAGAATATTGTGAGGACTCTGAACAGATTGTACACTAACGTTTATTTATATGTTTGTAAAGCCAAGAGATTTTGCATTGGAAATGGCTATTGGGTTGGGGGCATCTCACGCAAAGTAAGACATGAGCAGTGGCCAGCTTTGAAAAGAAAATACAAGAAGTCAGCATTTGCAGGTCAATTTCCTTTGAGCTTTCAGGGGGCCTGGTGGTATTTCACACACACGTCCACCTTGGCTATAGGCTTCTCATTTGATCTTCACAATATTCTTCCTCACAACACATTCACACACTTTAACCCTCCATATAATTGAAATTAATGCAGTTCAAAGCAACCTTTTTGCATTCATGGTATGTAACTTTATGGCAGGAATGTTAAATCCTTTGGTATGAAAAAGTCTGATTTCGTGAGGGGTAGGATATTCAATAAGGACACTTCATTTTGAGAAAATGTTGCCGTTTCTCTTTTCTGGCTAGCCAAGATTTATGGATGTCCTGCCATAATTTCTGCTGCGGAACAAGTCTCCGTCTCAGTAAGGCTTTTGCAGGAGATGCTTCTGTTGGATCCAGGAGTGGTCCAGGGTTTGAGCAGGGAAGCAATTTAATCCAAACTGACGTGGTGAGGCACCCCCTCCCAAGTCAGACCACAGACCACCAGTAGCTCCATCGGACCATTTAATTCCACGGTGTGTTATCACACAGTTGGACATGCTTCCACAGCCTCTCTTAGATGATGAAGAAGAACATCACATTCAAACCACAGCTATGAAAGGGATCAAAAGAACACAAAACACAGGCAAATGTAATGCCCTTTCAGGAAATCAGGGTTTGCCACAGAGGTGCCGAGGTCAGGACATAATCTCTGAATGTTGAAAAATGTATATCCTGAAACATGCCTTTTTTAAACATCCTCCTTAAAAGATAATTGGCATTGTGTTGTTTTTGCAAGTAGAAGGAAAAAGGGGGAAATGTTAACGTAAGGTTATCTTTTCACACCGAATGTGGGCTTGCGGTGGTTACCTTTATGAGCAGGACAAACCCAACTGCAGAGGAAGGGGAACTGATAAAACATATCAGGTTATTGTCTCACCCAGCATGGTTTGTTACAAAATAAATATGGCACACTTTCTTACACAAGGAAAGGAGCTTTCTGAACAGCTTTAGGATATTTCACTTTTTAAATAACTTCTGGACAAATGGTAGAACTGGATTTTTCTTTCCACCTTTGATAAGCAAGATCCTGTAAAGTACTTTGTACAATTGGAAATTAAAGACCCTTTACTATTTATTTAAAACTGCAAATGTAGACACAGTTATCGTACTTTTATTTTATTTGCACAGAAACAAATTTGGGGAAATAGCAATAGTTGTCCACTGAGTTGTCAGCATTATCAGCATTTTCGGTGTAACATTAAAAGCAGAATTGAATGGGAAGCTAAAAAGAGGAGTTGACATGTTATGCTGTGTTTGGGCTTCATTTTTCTTTTCTGGATGAACTCTTTGTAGTGTTTTCTGCATACCTTTCTTTTAAATAAAAGACTGTTGACTGCACTGCCCCCCCAAAAAAGTCAGTGTTTTAAAGATGCATTTCCATGCTGCAGATTCTGATAGTTTTCTGGGACAGTTGAATGATTTAGTTAATCAAACTATGGCAAAATAGCTGATGCTGAAAGTTGCTGGATGCAGGTCACCTGGAATTTCGGATCAGGGAGAATGTGCTTCATTCATGTAATCAAACGGATAAGGTTTTATTTTGTCTCCCCTGTAGCCAAGAAAGTTGCCTACACACTTCACAGTGCATCGTACTAATGATGCACTGAGTTGTTGAAACTCAAGAGAATTGGCATGTTTAAACCCCGTGCAGTTTTTCTCTTTCGTTAGGGAAAACCTTCGTCCGTGGCTGAAACAGCCAAAGGGATGAGGGAGTTTATACAGAGCTTAATCCTAGAGCACTTTCAAGCATAAGGAAAGTCTGTTGATGTCCTGGAAACTGCAATCTGAATATATTCCTCAGTACTCCTTATAGATCTCTCATTCAGATCTATAAATTCTCAGCTAATGAGGGCCCGTTTCGGTATTTTGTGTATTACCATTGTAGTAATAAAAAAGGGGACAGCTAAGCTATGGTTTGTGATCTGTGCAGACCTTCCCACCCATAACATTTATCTTGCAAGGCTGCATTTTCTTTTTCAGCAGCCTTCTGCCTTTATTCTCATCTTGGAAATGGGGTTGTCTGCACCATTAGAAAACATGAGATGACCCACTTCTGTTGGAAGATTTTTGAATGCCAGCTGGCTAGCTCAGTGGTTTAGAGGATAACTGGCTGCGGAGCCAGAGGTTGGGAGTTCAATTCCCCACTGTGCCTCCTGGGAGCAGAGCCAGCCTGTGTGGCCTTGGGCAAGCTACACCATCCGAGGACAACCCCAGAGGAAAGGAATGGTAAACTACTTCCAAGTGTTCTCTATCTGGAAAACCCTGAAAAGGGTTGCCATAAATCAGAATTGACTTGACGACAGATTATTAGTATTTTATTACTAAAGTATAGCAAATCACTATTTAATTTATTTGTAAATGTTTGTCCTAGAGGATCTCTAGCAACAGTGACCCAAATCCTGCTGTTTAGTTACCTTTTCAGAAGCCAAATGGAATAACTTGCAGCACATTCTCCCTGGCAGTTAACAATTCTTCTTCGTGGTCTCTGTGATTCAGACTAGAGGAGGGCACTTCATGTACCTGACAGCTTCATACAAAGCTCTCAGCACGGCACCACAGTTGCCACTCTGACCTTCTCCCCACCCCACCCCCAGGCAGACTGGGCCACTCACCATTCTTCATGCATCACCAGGGTCCTTCTCCAGCAGCATGCCAGTCCAGGCAGGAGCTTGGGCTACCCATCCCCACCTCCTCAGGCAGCCAACCACTCCATCAAAGAGATGGGATGAGGATTCTCCCTGCCCAACCATCAAGTGGTCAACTGCTTGAGAAGGCAGGACAGGCTGGCCAAGGTCCTGCCCTGATTGGAGCACCGCTGGAGAAGACAGACCCCAATGACATGTGAAGAACAGTGAGTGGGGCCCAGCTGGCCAGGGGGGGTGGGGAGAAGGTCCACGTGACAGTTGTGGTGCTGAGCTGATAGCTTCGTACAAAGCTGTCAGAAGCATGAAGCACCCTTCTCTAATTCAGACCAAGGGGTTCCTTCTGCGCCTCCACGAACACCTTCAGAATATTCCAAAGCCCAGAAAATCCATGAGTCCATTCCCTCACCACTGCGCATGCTTCCCACCGTATTGCTAACTCTCAACTTCCACAGGGACTCATTAATTGCCAGCAAGAAGGTGCTAGAAGTTATACTGTTCGCCTTCCCCAGCATAACTAAGCAACAGGATTTTTGCCGGGATGCGTTTTTTAAAAAATAAAGTAAAATTAAGGAAATCAAATAATACCGAAGGAACAATGTAGATGACCTTTCATCAGAACAGCAGTGAAATCCAACTCAACGGATTCCTTACCATGCACTCATACATTTATCAGATAATACAAAACACAGAATTGGGGGCATCTGGGCTTCCCTGAGAAGGGCATTCCACAAGAACATTTCAGCTCATGGCCCCATCTCTCCAATCTACCAGCCAGTCTTCATTTATGCAGAGATCGAGGTACAGAGACATAGAGCAGACCTGTATTGTTGATCGGAATGCAGGAACAACTACATATAGAAGAAGGTGATTTTTAAAGTGCCCAGGTCCCAAGCCATTTATCTAGTTTATTAATATTATCACCAAGGGAGGCACAATTGGGCTCGTCTGCTTTTGCTACAAAAGCCGCTGAAAGGCCCCGGAGGACTCTTGAAAGAATCACGGCTTGCCAAAAGCCCTTCCATTTGATCCTCAGCCGGAATGAAATCCGAGTTGCAGTTTTCCCAGCTCACATTCTTAGCTGCAGTGGCCCACCAAACCAGGGAGGGGAACTTTATGAGAAATACGTTGAGAGAGGAAACTGTTCTGAAAGAAGAGCAACAGTTTATTGAAAGCTAGAGACGTAAGCTTCCGAACAACTATTCCTGCCAAAGCTTGTGAAACTTATTTTTATTTTTTGGACTACATTTCCCGGGACTCCACACCCAGCATGGCTAGAGCCATGCTGCCTGCAGGAGTCTGGGAATTGTACTCCAATAAAGTAACTTTTCCAAGTTCTGATCCTTGCCTCTTCTTATTTTCATCTGTCCTGCAGCCTTGTAAGAAAAGTTCTGCTGTTGCTGGTTTCTCTCGTTTGGAGAACTGCTGGGCTGTAGTCTTAGCTAAGAAAACATTGACAGAAGGGCTCTGCTGTATTTAGATCAGTATGCTATCTAACTGAGGAGCTCCAGACCCACTGGTTCCACTTTTTAGCCTAGCAGATTACACGGGCGCCATTTAGGTAAAACCTAGGATGCTAAAATAAATAATTTCAAAATAACCATATTCTAATATTTGCATTTGGTCAGGTCACAAACTAAAGTCAGGTGTGTATGAACATGAGTCAGGGCCCCTGTCCAGGGCCTTTTCCACTCATGTTCCACTTTCTTTTTTCAAAAAGTAAAGCTTTTTTTTTATTTGTGGAGATAGCAAGAGAAAAATACAGGCAGACTTCTCCTTAAGTTGCACATTAAGAAATAATAAATAGACCAATTCTGGCCAGTTAGCTCAAAGATATTATTAATGTCCTTGAAAAGTACCTGGAAACTCCTATTTTCATTTCATTCTTAACATGCTGGATAATTTTAAGTATGTGGAACTACCTGCCTTTAGGTTTTCTGCAGCTTTGCCTTTTGCTTACAAAAGCTAGCCCTACTGTTGGACAGAGTGATTGAACTACTTCGGGACACAGTGGGTGGGTGTTACGGGTGGGGTAGAACCAGCCAACACCGACGCCACCCAGAGAATCACAACTAGGGCAGGGCAATCAGAGCAATTTTGGCCCAGGGTGCCAAAATGTAGGGGGTACACAAAATATATATTCTGGAAGAACATGAACCTGCCCATCCTTGGTTCACCTCCAACAACTCCTCCCAGGTCACAAGGGAAAACTGGAACAGATTTGCTCAGCCTTGTATCAATACTGCCATGCATTCATCTCCTTTCCTGCAGATTAAGAGTCCCATGAGTTTAAATCGGGTAGTGACAGAGTTTACCTTCCTGGGCTCCACGATCACTGCAGATGGTGACAGCAGCCACGAAATTAAAAGACGCCTGCTTCTTGGGAGGAAAGCGATGACAAACCTAGACAGCATCTGAAAAAGTAGAGACATCACCTTGCTGACAAAGGTCCGCATAGTCAAAGCGATGGTTTTTCCAGTAGTGATGTATGGAAGTGAGAGCTGGACCATAAAGAAGGCTGACCGCCGAAGAATTGATGCTTTTGAATTGTGGTGCTGGAGGAGACTCTTGAGAGTCCCCTGGACTGCAAGGAGAACAAACCTATCCATTCTGAAGGAAATCAACCCTGAGTGCTCACTGGAAGGACAGATCCTGAAGCTGAGGCTCCAATACTTTGGCCATCTCATGAGAAGAGAAGACTCCCTGGAAAAGACCCTGATGTTGGGAAAGGGTGAAGGCAAGAGGAGAAGGGGACGACAGAGGATGAGATGGTTGGACAGTGTCATCGAAGCGACCAACATGAATTTGACCCAACTCCGGGAGGCAGTGGAAGACAGGAGGGCCTGGCGGGCTCTGGTCCATGGGGTCACGAAGAGTCGGACACGACTAAACGACTAAACAAACAACAAGTGAAACCCTGGGTGCCAACATTGATAATCACAGCTCTTTTCACCCCATGGTTCTTTCTGAGCCTCTCCACCTACCCACCAGTTCTCCTTCCTTGGAGGGCCAAGCTGAGTACCCTGTGACCACTAAGCTAGCTTTCCAGTTACCAAGACACTAAGCTAGCTTTCCAGTTACCAAGACACTTTCCCATTACATGTGTTGAAGCAACAGATCTGGTCAACTTCCATACACTGAAGGTGAGGGGGAGTTATAGCCTTCACTTCACCCCTGAGCCTTTAAATTATTATTTAGAGAAGGAGTGGGCAGCTTGTGAGCCCCTAGGGTTGTGGCTCTCATCATCCACCAGCATTGGCTGTGCCTGGCTGGGGCCGGCAGGAGATGGATTTGAATGACACCCATAAGATCACAAATAGCTCTGCTCTGATTCAGAAGTAAGTCCAACTTGCTCTGGTACATCTAAAATTAGTTATCACTTTAGGTCCCATTGTAACTGATAGAACATATTGTAATGACTAAATTCAGACCTGTTCCTTTATAATTGTCAGAACTAATCAAAACTAAATTTAGCCGAGTTAGAAGCATCGGTTCAGCCATTACACCAAGCCATCACATACATTAAGCGTAATTTAGATTTGCCAGGTAGCTGGTTTTTTGGAGGTCACTAATTCATAGGATTGTCGTAAATCAGAAGCTACGTGACAGCTCCTAATGACAATGTACTTCAGGGTCAAAAATGTATGTTAAACTTTCAAGTAGTTGATATGCGCCTCCGACTTACGGCAACCCTATGAATGAGCGCTCTCCGAAATGTCCTGTCCTCAACAGCCCTGCTCAGCTCTTGTAGACTCAAGGCTGTGACTTCCTTTATGGAGCCAGTCCATCTCATATTTGGTCTTCCTCATTTCCTGCTGCTTTCAACTTTTCCCAGCTTTATTGTCTTTTCCAGAGTTTCTTGCCCTCTCGTGATGTGCCCAAAGTAGAACAGCCTCAGTTTCATCAATTTTTGCCTTCAGAGAAAGTTCAGGCTTGATTTGATCCCACTTGTTTGCCTTTCTGGCAGTCTAGGGTATCTGTAAAGCTCTCCTCTAGCACCATATTTCAAACAAATCCATTTCCTTCCTATCCGATTTCATCACTGTTCAGCTTTATCGGTTATAGCCTCGAAACATAAGGATATTGTTGCAATTTAAAACAACGTTGGGAAGGTGATCTAGAAGAAAACACTCCTACACATTTGCTTACATGCCACCAATCTGATCTGATTTTAGAAGCTGAAATAAGGATCGGAGGTGGTTAGTATTTGGATGGAGATCAGCAGAGAATACAAGGGATGACTAGGAAAGAATCCTGCCTGGAAACTATCAACACTCAAGAGTTGACCATTCTGGGCTAGATGGACCCAATGTTAGACAGCTTTGTATGTCCTATATAGGTATAAGGCAGCTTTTCCTATGTCCTAAAAGTAACTCAAGAAGAGGCATTTGCATATAACTATAGAACATCAGAAGGGGCCTGCTGGATCAGCCCAAAGACCTGGTCTATTCAGCATCTTGTTGTCCGCAGTGACTAATCAGCCATATCTGGGAAGCCCAAAGGCAGGGTGGAAATGCAGGAACTCTTCCCTCTTGTTCTACTCAAGTGGCATTTAACGTCAGAGTAAATCCCTCTCTTCCTTCTCTAATTGCTCTCTTCCTCCACACAGCACCCATAATCCACCTGCTCACAGGAGCATCCTCTCCTTTTCAGGAGTAATGCTGAGAAGGGAACCAGTACAGAGATCCTACTTTTGACCAACTGACCATCACACGGCATGATTGGACCTGTAGTCAACCACATCTGGAGGGTGCTGGATGAAGAAGGACCTAATTTTTTTTTCAAAGCCACCGAAAATAGAATCACAACTTGGTAGAATGCTCTATAGCATAGTTTTTGCATTGCATGGGATTTTATTTCCTCTTAATGAGTCTGCTGGTAATTCATGTCACTGGGAGACACACTCCCCCCCCCCCATCACAATACTGTGAGAAAGGATTTTCTTTCTTATCCACTCTCCCTGTTGTTGTTATGTGCCATCAAGTCGCCTTTGCCTTATGGTGACCCTATAAATGAGCGATCTCCAAAATGTACTGTTCTCAACTGCCTTGCTCAGCTCTTGCAGACTCAAGATTGTGGCTTCCTCTAGGAAGTCAATCCATCTCTTTTCCTGCTGCCTTCCAACTGTCCCAGAACGATGGTCTTTTCCAGAGAATCCTGCCTCCTCATGATGCGCCCAAAGTAGGACAGCTTCAGTTTCAACATTTTTGCCTCCAGAGAGAGTTCAGGGTTGATTTGATCTAGGACCCACTTGTCTGTCTTTCTGGCAGTCCAGGGGACCTGCAAAGTTCTCCTCCAGCACCACATTTCAAACAAATCCTTTTTTTTTTTAATTGTCAGCCTTCTTAACTCTCCAGCTTTCAAATTCATACATGGTGATCAGAAAGACAAGAGTATGGATCATCTAGGTCTTGCTCTGCAGTAATACACCCTTACACTTGATTATCTTTTCTAATTCCTTCATTGCGGCCCTTCTAAGTCTCAGTCTTCTGATTTCTCAGCTTCATTTAGATTGATGATTGAAGCAAGGGATGCAAAATTTCTAACTATTTCAGTTTCTTCACTGTCAACCCTAAAGTTCTGTCATTCTTCTGTAGTCATGATTTTTGTCTTCCTAACATTCAACAGCACCATCCCTAGACCAGGAATATTTGCAAAATAATAACAATAAAAAAACATTTCTACCATATCCTCCTACCACAGTATTTTAACCCTAATCTCCCAAACCCTACATGTCAGGTTATTCATTCTCACTGATAAAGATTTTAAATGACGTTGCCTGGAGTTTAATATCGGCCAGCGCTCTAACTCTCTCACCACAACCCAAAGGAAGATTGAAAATAACTTCTGAAAATTTTCCCAGCCAGAAGCTGATCTTGTTCAAGAATCACCTTTCCTTTTATATATATATAATTTTATTTTCTGTATCCAAACTGAGTGTTTGGAATCATTCTGTGTACAGAACAAGAGGTTGTCGAAGTAGGTGGGTAAACAGTCACTATTTATGGAATGTCTGCCTTGAGCTCCAACCAAGTTTTAAATATACATAATATTGTGGGGAAAGGGAGAAAAGATATAAATAGGGCCCTGCTCAGTGGGAGGGTTTGTAAAGTGGGCTGGATAAGCGGTGGGAATATATTGGCTCCAGAAAGGGACAACATCTCCTGGACTCAGCACTTAGAAAAGTTTTTTTTTTAATTGGACTACAGTTCTCAGAATGCCCCAGCCATGGCACTTGGAGGTAAAATAGAAGCCCATAACTTTAGTCTGCACTTGTCATGAGACTTGCAGAGGCAAATAGAATGCAAACAAGGGTAACAAGGATGATCAGGGGGATGGAAACCAAGCCCTAGGAGGAAAGACTGAAAGAACTGGGCATGTTTAGCCTGGAAAAAAAGAAGACAGCGGGGTGATATGATAACACTTTTCAAATCCTTTAAAGGCTGCCATACCGAGGAATGGCAGGATCTGTTCTCGATCAACCCAGAGTGCAGGACATGCACCAATGGGTTCAAGTGACAGGAAGCTAGATTTCAGTTGAATATCAGGAAAAACGTCCTAACTGTTAGAGCAGTAAGACAGTGGAACCAATGACCTCGAGAGGCGCTGAATGCTCCAACAATGGAGGTGTTCAAGGGAAACAGACAACCACCTGGCAGAAAGCCTTTGATCTGTATTCCTGCCTTGAGCAGGGGGTTGGACTTGATGGCCTTATAGGCCCCTTCCAACTTCACGATTCTATGATTCTATGAAATAGGAGGGAGAACATCCCCGATTTTTCTGCAGCCCCTCCTCCCTTCACTCTTGTTGCTACTACATGCTGACAAGTAGGAACCAATTTACAAGGACCCTAATAGGGTGTTTTATTAAGCTATTTCAAATGCATTCCCTTCAAATGTACACACACAAAGACACATAGACTGAGGGAGGGAGGGCGGGCAAGTAGCTTCAAGGACCATTTTTTTTTTTTACTGAGAATACTGAGGAGTTAAAACAGTTAGAATATACCTCTTCCCTTGACACATGGTGGTGTCAGCCCAGATTGCCCTACCACCACCATGGCGTTTTGCAAACAAAGAGATGTTGCCAATCAAAGCTATTTTTTAAAACCATAATTAAGGTCACATCCTAAGGCTTGATCCTTAGGGTAGTGGGCGCCATAGGAACATATCTTCTACGCTATAGTAGCAAGTGCCTCACAATGCAATGAAGGTAGTTGACCGAAATACTCTTTGCCACACCTCAGAAGCTGTGATTAGGCATCAGAATTTGACCACTCAAGCATCCAGAAGGATGCTCTGGCACCATCTACTTTCTCTCATCATTTCTCTTGACCTCTTTCAGGAGGGCAATGAGACTGAAGAGGAAGACTTCCATCATCTCCAGCAGGGCTCCACATCAGGTAGAACCCTGGACCATCAGGGTCACCTCTCATGAGAAGAGCCTCCCTTCATGGTCAGACTCAACACCTAGGAGTTTCTACTTGAGTAAATTCTCTGCACAATTTACTGCCTTGATTTTTTTTTTCAGGGTCAAAGATCACGTAGGGAATATCCACAAGCAGAAATGGGTCCGATTCTCCCCCAACTTACTTTGCATAGCGCACCGAGGAAGGTGATCTGTTCTTCGTACATCCCAGATCTTCCAAATTATGGTACCCCCAAGGATGCCCAGTCTGAGATTCCAATAAATAAATAACACAAAATAAAACAAGAGCCAGACCATGTGGTACAGCCTGCTCTAGAAACTAGCAAACTAAATGAGGTACGTTAACATGCTGTCAAAACTGTATCAGTCAGTCGTTGAGAATTAACAGTAGCAGCTGAGGAAATCCAGACTTCTGGCTGTTGTAAGATAAAAGCACAGACACGTGTAGCAAGTGACCTGAGAGAGGGAGCAGTAGGTATTTGTATAGCCAGGTGGCTATCTACTCTTATCATTGTCTAAGACAGTAACCGCATTTCAGAAGGCGAATTGCTACACTCAGGCTAACTGCTCACCTTTGTTAGCTAGAGCAGGTGAGGTCTCTTCCATAAGGACTACCAGCATACCTATATCCGGAGAAACAAGCATTAGAGAAATCTGTGACCACGTTTAGTGCTCTTTCTCCTGTACTATGCCTGATCTGATCTGCAATAGATGTACTGTATGTTTTTTAATTTTTAGTACAGTAGGTCCCCCCTCCATCCACGGGATCAGTATCCACTGATTCACTTATCCGCTGGCTGAAAATACTGAATACAAAAACAACGCATAAATACCTATTTATATGTATTTCCAGGGTGGATTTACCAGAACTGGCCAATAGAGGAAGCCAGCAAATGTATAGCATTCATTACTTCTGAGTTTTTCAGTATCTGCAGTGGGGCTTGAAACCAATCCCCCCAGACACTGATACTCAGTATATTGTGAGTTTACTGAGTAATTCTCCCTGTTGAATTAGCCATAAGCTCAGCACTAGCCTGCTTTGCTCTGCCAGTACTCACTCTGCAAATCTTTTCACACTCCCTACTCCACTCTTACATCTCTCTCCCTTTCTCTCTTTATTCCCTTCTGACCTGCTTTTCTAAAAATCATATTAAAAAATAACTTCCAGTAACTAAGAGGAGAGGTGACTCCCTTGTTTAACACTGAATCAATTGTCCAGGAACATTTATAGTCATCCTGACTAATGGCAAGTCATTTGCTGGAGTATACCTGGTAGAAACGACAGAAGTAGCTTGTGATGAAAGGTGCCAGTCTGGCAGGTCTCTACAATGCCAGCTGTATGAACAAGCTCCCTGCAGGGAATTTCCATCTCACAAGCATTATTATTAAGTACCCAGTTTCAAGTGCTTTCCAGACCCAGGGAACTACTGAGGTAATACGGCAAGGTGAAAACCATTCTGGGAAAGGGCGGGGCCAACCCATGTCGCTTTATGATTTCCAGACACTTTACAATTTCCAGTTTGGGAAAGGCCCTTATATTTTACAAAATTGCCTCTGCCACAAAATATGCAGGTTAAACAAAGAAGAGTTGGAGGAGACGGATATGGAAGAGAAGATCAAGAGACAAAATAACAGCCATCTTCATCATTCTGAAGCACCAATGCATTTAGCAAGGGGTCACCCAAATACTCAGCAATTGATCTGATTCCATTGCAGGGGGTGGGGAATGATATGTAGTTGAGTGTTTTCTCTTTCTGTCTTCATTTTTCCTATATCAACAGGCAGACTGCCACTCTCAGGCGCTCTTCCTTCTGTGAAGAGGAACCGGTGAAAGCGGCTGGACCTAGAAGTGAGCCGTCCCCTCACTCGCCTAAGTCAGAAGGGTTTGGCACGGTCTTTAGTTTATTACCCCCAAAAATGCAAACTATGATTTTAGAAGGGGACGTGGTGGCGCTGTGGGTTAAACCGCAGAAGCCTCTGTGCTACAAGGTCAGAAGACCAGCCATCGTAAGATCGAATCCACGCAACGGAGTGAGCTCCTGTCGCTTGTCCCAGCTCCTGCCAACCTAGCCGTTCGAAAGCATGTAAAAATGCGAGTAGATAAATAGGTACCACCTCGGTGGGAAGGTAACGGCGTTCCATGTGTATTCGCGCTGGTCACGTGACCACGGAAACTGTCTTCGGACAAACACTGGCTCTATGGCTTGGAGACGGGGATGAGCACCGCGCCCTAGAGTCGGACACGACTGGACTAAATGTCAAGGGGAACCTTTACCTTACCTATGATTTTAGAAGGAGAAGGTGGGAAATTAGGAGAACAAAGTGGGAAGCAGGTGGCGGGAAAAGAACAGACAATAGTAGAGGGCTTCTTGATGACGGAGGAGGAGAAGGATACAGCTTGGGGAGGTGGTATAAAGAGGGGGAAGAAAAGTTGGGGATCAGAAAAGTGGGAAGAACCAGAATTGGGAAAAGAGCTAGGAAAGCAACCTACGCGAAGTGCTGAGGGTCCCTCGGTATTTTTTTTTCCCCTGAAGGCAGAGATGGAGGGTGAAATGGGAAGGAGAAACTCTAAAGGGAGGGAAAGCACAGGAATAAAGGTGCAGTTGGGAGAGGTGGAACCACTGGAATGGACTGCATATATCTACCCAAGAGGGAAAAGTTATTGGAAGAAGGTGGTAAACCCAGATCCAATCCCTACTAGTTCGACGCCTTCCGAGGGAGATTGGGCTCAACACCCCTGTTGCAGGACTATTTGTGTAGTGAGGAGCCAACCACTACAGAGACCTACCGACCGAGAAAGATTTGGAATGTCCCAATGTTAAAGGACTTATTACCAGTGCCGGGATTACAGGAAATATGGACTGAAGTGTTCGTGGTTACCGGTCCCGTTGGATCCACAGAAGTTGTTGTTCATGCTACTCCGTTGAGAGGTATTAAACTGTTATCCAATGTTACTCTGTCTCCTGTGATGGCTTTAGGTAAAGAAAGGGAACCACCTATAAATATACAAGAACCTAATCACACTTTCTTCCTCTGAGATAAGTTCCTGTTCTTCTAGCTCCTCAGTCTTAGCTACTTAGATAGGTGGCCCTCCCTACATGGAAAACTACTCTACCACTATGTTTAAGAACCAACATTAACCTATAAATTTATTTGCTGAGCTGATGACCAAAATTCCATTAGTTACACTCACGGTGTGATGCAGTTGGTGTACGTAATGCTGGCAAACCTCTGCTAGTTGAGAAATAAGCATAGGCATCTGCTGTCAGGCAATCCACACGCAACTAAGCACGCATTAGAAAAAGTGTATGTTGATTTCTTATCTTGCAGCAGATGACCACCAAGATTTATGGCAATTGCACTCAGCCAATGAAAAAAAAAATTAAATAGGATTTTGAATAGTAAGCTTGCCTTCCCATCCCCTCCTAACGCCAGCTTCAAAAGTTAATAATACTCTTGTTCAATAGTCATAAGGTTAGTTCATAGAATCATAGAATAATGGATTTGGAAGTGTCCTATAAGACATTGAGTCCAAACTCCTGAGCAAGGCAGGAATCCAAATCAAAGTAGATTTGATAGATGGTTGTCCAGTTTTCTCTTGAATGCCTCCAGCATTGGAGAGCTTACCACCTCCCAAGGTAATTGGTTCCATTGTTGTACTGCTCTAACAGTTAAGATGTTTTTCCTGATATTCAGCCTAAATCTGGCTTCCTGTAGGTCTGTTGAATTAGAATAAACCTCTCTTTTCGTAGTGATGCTATTGGTGTTATTATTGTTGCTGCTGCTAACGATATGCCTTATTTCAAGGGCCCCACAGTGTTTGTTGCCTTCTCTTGGTGACTTCAGTGAATATAAGGATGGGAATGGTTCAAATAATAGGAGATATTTTAATTGGCACAGAACTTTGGCATCAGTCAATGGACACCACTAACATCAGACAGTCTAGGACAGTTATCTTTGTTTATTCAAACTCAGAACACACACATACATACACTCCCATTCAGACAGCTCATAAGGGGTATCAGACGGTCAAAAAGTAGGTAATAAATGGTCTTTAAAAAATTCAATTACAATCACTTGTACTAAGAAGGGGGAAAAGGCCCTCAGCAAAAATTAAAAATCTCAACTTACTTTTGGTAGATGGGTTTTACTGTTGGGCAAAAGTCTGTACTGCCAATCTTGAAGAAGAATTTAAGTTGCAGAATAGATTGTGGATCCTACTTTTTTGGGGGGGTAGCAATAGAGGGGTGGAACAAGAGGCAAAGAGATGCACACCAGTTAATTCTGTTCCAGCATCTGAGCGTCTGCTTCCTGTTGGAGATGCCTGGGTGTGCAAATAAGAAGACGCATGTGTTGCATAGTGAGGGTCACAAGAGATAGAGAAGGAATGCCTACATTTTCTTAGGCTGTCCTTTACCTGCTCTGACTTATGCTGACTTCCCGTAACCTAGATGGATATTCTTAGAGTTGTTGATGTCACTTCCTTTCCTTCTCAACATTCCTTCTCAATCCTCTGCAGGAGAGGAAGTAGGAGATTTTTTTGCCTTTGTTCTTGAAAGGTGAAGAGCAGGCATGGCTCTGCCTCCACCTTGGACCCATCTAGACAACCTGTTGTTTCAGATCAATGTTTGGTTGGGCCTGTGTTTCCTTTCCTACACTGATCCAGATTTACTCACTGCAAAATTCTAGACCATAGTCAGTTTTCTTCAAGGTTAGAGACATTAAGGTTTTTGCTGTTGTTGTTGTTGTTGTTAATAAAAGAGCTTATTGCACTGAACTTGCCAGGCATGAAGCAAAGGGCAAGAGGCAGCTGTGCTGGGAAGACACCCACACCCACACACACTCACCCTGTTTACAGAGGATGAACAGACACACAGCCAGCCCAGTTCCACACTGAGGAGAACAATCTCACAGCTGACATCATAGCTGATGTCAGGGAGAGTTTTAATTATATAGGTCACCATGAGAACCAGGATTCTTTGAGAGGAAGGGATAAATGAGGATAACAGATCTAGAATAATCCAGGCTGCAATAATAATAACAAACAAAACCAGTACCTGAGTGAGCTAAAATACCCTGAAATGGAAGGGGATGGCTTGGGATTGATTAGAGACGAGTAATGTCATGTGCGCCTGTTCAACTAATCCAAATCAATGGACAAATGAAACCTTTCTTGAACAGGAGCAAATAGGATATGTGGATAGGCTCTTACTTAGCCAGAAGATTCAAAGTATCTTTCCTATCCCAATGTACTTCTCAAATGAATACTAGCTTTCTCATTTTCTTAGACTAAGAAGTATGGCTATTAGTTATTTCAAAAGAGGGGAAGTGTGCTCTACGAACCAATCTGATGAATGCCCAGTATTTCCAAATAAGGCAGGGAGAGACCTTCTCTGCAAGGGCGGGTTGGAAATCTAATAAAATAAAAATAAATAAATAACTAAGGCTGGATTAAGACCTGCAGCAGCTTCAAGCCAGGTCATATTTAAGAGGCCCATAGCATCACAAAAAAATGTGTGGGAAAATAGTAGACTCTTGGTTTTTGGCATTTAGAGGCCCATCATAATTTAATTTCCTAAATTACAGCTTGCTTAGCTTGTATGTAAATTGGGTCCTGTCGGTCTGAAACCCCAGAAAGCTTCTGCCAGGCAATGCAAAGAATTCTGGTCTGACTCATTACAAGTCACCTTCCGCTGTCCCTACATGGTTTCTTCCTGGTTGTAGGTAAGGGTTGAAAGAAATAATCCAAAGAGATCCTGGCAAATAAGGGTTTTGAAAAAAGGATGTGGGGGAAAAGGGAAAAGGAGAGAATGCAACGGGATGATGCTGGGAAAGCACGCCAGCCATAAGGAGCAGGATTTACACTGAGTAACGTTGCTCATGAATATGGACGCTCAGAGAGTCCTACATGAATGAAACAGGGTTTGCCTCCGGCTGCAACAACTTTTAAATGTTTTGATGACCCTTTTTAATTACTCTTGCATGTTGAATTATTTTTTTTACCTTGCAGTTTATTGTGTTTTTAGTCCAGCTTGTTTTAATCCTTTGTGAGCTGCCTTGGGTTGCTTCGCAGGCAGAAAGGTAGCATAGAAATGAAAATGGATCCATGAAGTGAACGGCTCTGGAGCCAGAGGAGAGGCCGCGTTGCATTCGCTATACATCAGCTGCCCGTTCTCTTTCCCCAGTCTGTCTGAGCCCAATGAGCAGCACCACCCAGGAGGGCACTGGTCAAGAGGTGGGACAACAACGCTCCCCTCCGCCGAGCCTGATAAGAGAAGGGCCATGTCGGATTTTGGAATCCAAAAGACCAAACGTTTCCCATCTCTGAAAATGGCGCACAATTCAACCCATCGTACTCAAAATGCCTCTTTTAAATGCTGCTAAAAGACTTTGAAAAGTATTTAGGAAATGTTACTCGCTAAACCTGTATAAGCGACACCTTGTTACATATTTCCTGTTAGTACGTACGTGCACACATGTGTACATGCACAGAGAAGCCAGTATTCTGTTCAGTATTTACATGTGCAGAACTCCAGCTAATTGAACTGCTGCCACAATCTGATGAGGTGCTGGTAGCGCGACCGGTCTCGTTTGATCAGCATCTCATTGGGCCAGTGTAGCAGCTTCCACTCTTGGTGCTCCGTAGATGCATAACTATTGAGCAGCACACTGGAGTAAGTAATTACAGGCTGCTACGCGGCTAGTAACTCAGTGATGTCGAAGGTTTCGTCCAAATGTTGTCTGACTCCAGCTGCCCCAGTCTGAATGGCCAGGGCTTATGAGAGTCATATTCTAAGAACGTTTAGAAGGTTATCTTGTATACGGAGTGAAACAAGCTAAGGCTGCCGCTTACAGTGAGAACATTTGACCGTTTATCAAGGAAATGCATTCAGGGTTGCTCTTGGGGTAGAAATAAATGTAAATAGAAATGCAATCAGCATATCACACACACACCCCGAACCACCATCTCTTTTTGGTCATTTGTCCCACACTGGCTGTTTTGTGGAGGTCAGAGACGATTGGCATCTAAAAGCCACAGGACCTGGAGACAGGAAGTCTGCATTTTCTTCCTGGTTGTGCTGTGGGAATGATTCCCAGCCTTTATTACTGGCTCCGTTGTTGCTGGCTCTCTCTCTCGGTCAGCTCTGATAAGTCACGTATTTTCCCTGGCCCCAAAAGTCGATGGCTCCAGCAGCAGAACGGGAACTACTGCAAAGGGCAATCAGGCGGGAGACCGGATCACAACCCTACAGAAAGGGAAGCTAGTGTTAAATTAGAAAAGCGTGAGGAAAACAGAAGTGATGGGGAAGGGAGGAGAAGCCCCAGCCAAAACAGCCTGCTAGCAATCAACATCTGTTGGGTTAGGAATGGATTAGAAAGCCGTCAGGCTTTACACGTCTTGATAGGATACCCTTGCTCCAACAGAATAAGGCCCAAGGTCAAAAAATAAAACTTACCCTATGTAGCTTCCGTGTTTTGATTTCCGAGCCCCTTTATCACTGATGCTTTTGAACTTGGACTGCTAGATTTAGACTCCGTACAAGTGTTGCAAAGTTGGCTGATTTATTTACAACTCTCTACACATCTCCTTGGTAGGGAGCCTAACCGAGGCCTGCAGCAGGTCTTCTTCCAGGCTGAGGGAATTGAGAGAGAGGGTAACCTGTAGAAGAGCTGATACCTTTATTTAGGCCACTAAAAAAATTAAACATTCAACGCAAGCTTTCATGAATACAGTTCACCTCCTCAGGCATAGGGCAGAAAATTATAAATGGAAGTCTCAAGATGGTCATGGCAGAGATGATCCACCAGGCACATTGCTTAAGGTGAGTTGAGAGCTAGTTTCAACCAGTTCAGGGGAGAGTGTTTTTAAATGCTTCACTCCTAGTGCCATTTTGGTTGGAATTTTCCAGAATGGGAGGTAGTACCTAAATGTAAACCCACCCACCCCCAATATTGCCTGTTTTGGAAATCAGTTTCCTTTTTGCTACACATTCACTGTTGGCCTATTTGGGCTTTGATATAATCCAGTGGTTTGAACACTCTTCGCTACTTCTCTTGTAGATTTTTTTCATGCAGGCATCACTTAATATCAATAAGATACTGATATTTTGGCTTGAACATAGGCTCTCCACACAAGGAAGAATCCTGGAAAATTTGGGTTTTTGCTCTCATGGAAAGCCTACATATAAGCAAAAACTTCTTCAGACTCAGCAACCATTGTATGAAGAAAGCAACAACAGAGCAGACAGGCAAGGTTCCCCACTGGGATCTAGAACCCACTGGGTTCTAGAACACCTACGTAGGTTCTGTGTCAGCCTGAATGCAGCACAGTGCTCATCTGGGATACAGGGCTGCCGGTACATTATATGTACTTCAACTCTCTTCTATCCCATCCCCATCAATGGCCCAAAATCCTGTGGTTTAGCATAGTAAATTTTCATCTGCATACCTCGACAGTATTGGAGACATTCCTTCAATCTCCAATGCTTTGGTTCGAAAAAGAAATATTTCTCAGCTCTCCCGTATTTGCGAAAGGAGGTTCTTTCAGATAACTTCTGTGCTAATCTGCTGCAGTGGCCTTAAAGATGATTGAGTTTTATTTGACGTTAACTTACAGCGACAGCCTCCCATTCCTGCAGGGGCATATTATTATGCAGAATGCAGCAGATCATTACATTTGGACCATTTAAACCAGAAATTCTGGCCAGCAGAGCTAGTGGTGAAAACATCTGGGAGTTTTAGTCCAAAAACATCTGGGGACCCTAAGTTGGGAACCACTGGTCTAAACAGAAATTGCAGCCAAGAATTCAGAAGAAGGCTGAGACTTGGAAGGAAACCTAGGAAAGATCCTTAAGAGTAAAGGATATATCACTGGTTTATTTATTTTATTTCATAATTTCCTTAATGTATTAAGCTGCTGCCTTTCTTCAAAAGGGAGGATCCAAGATAGCTCACAATTAACTTAAATATATATATAAAGGATTCATTAGCTGTGGACGTTCTTCTTTAGCAGGGAGATGGGGGAATCTCCTCTTGGGGATCTCTTCCAGCTTTATCATTCTATGATTCTAAAATAATCACACACATTAGGATATGATATTTTAAGAACAAATAAACAGATCATATTAAAAGCTGCCATTTAAAAACAATGAAAAACAATGAAATATACACACATCAGAAGAAAAATATATGTACGTAGCCTTCCGTAATAACACTTACTTGTCCAAATCAGTTAAAAGATCATCATAATCAGTATTATGGTGTTCCATTAGTTTATATGGATGTGAGAGCTGGACAGTGAAACACACAGATGGGGTGGGGAATCAATTTGTTCAAAATGTGGTGTTGCAGAATAGCTTTATGGGCACCACGGACCACCAAAAAGACAAATAAGTGGGTTCTAGATCAAATAAAGAATGATCTATCTCTAGAAGCAAAAATGACTCAAATGAGGCTGTTGTACTTTGGATACAATAATGGTGGGAAAAGTTGAAAGCAGTAGGAAAAGAGGAAAACTTAACATAAGATGGAATGACTCAGTAAAGCAAGCCATGGCCTTTAGTCTGCAGGACCTGAGCAGTGCTGTTAATGACAGGAACTTCTGGAGGTTATTAATTAATAGGGTTGCTCTAAGCTGGAAGAGGCTTGACATCACAGAACAGTATTCCAGGCTGTTGGTGGGTGAAAAATCTGCTATTTCACACCATCTTTCATGTTAATATCTGTAGGGAACACACCTTTCACACAGGACCACGTGCACTCACATGTCTTGTGCACAAAACAGCGAAAAATTTGCACATCCTGTACAATAAACAAGGCTCCGTGGATGTGTTTGCCGTGCTGCAGATAACTAACTGAAAGACCCACACAGAAATCTAAAAAAGCAAGGTGGGGGGAAGGGACTGGGATTAATTTGTTTTGCTTGGACACAATTTAAATATGTCAATATTAGAGGAGTATAATTACTCTCCAAGTCGTTCAGACAAACAAGCTGGTAACAGAGTCGGCTTTAAGGGAGACACGTTTCCTGCTGGCATCGTTTTGAGGCAGGAACCGGTTGAATAAAATTAGCCCTCCCAATGTATGTTCCTTTGTCTTTAGAAGCAGATTCAAGGACATCACTGAGCTTTAAATGGAGCAAAAGCCAATGGCCAGTGTAGACAGTGTAGACAGGCTGATATTTACCTTGTTCAGGAGCTACATTTGCAACACCTAAACGGTTCATTTAATCTAACAATTGTCAAAGGATAACAGCACTCAGCATGGTGGAAGCAGAATTAATTTAGTGAAAGGGCTGTAACCCAAGACAGGTGAAAAGATGGTACAGCAACATCTAAGTACTTAAACTGAATTCAGATATCCAGGGCGTAAGAATCTGTGTCCAACCTTATTAATGAAGCTTGCAGTTGTAATCTTGGAGGTTTTGTCTATCATTTGGGCAATTCCTGTAGAACAGGTGAAGTCTCTTAACACTGGAGGCTGGCTCAAGTTTTCCTGGTCCTCAAACACGGGGGAAAAGAGAGTATGAACAACTATCAACCAGTCAACTTGACACTGATACAAGGAGCGGTTCTAGAACTGATAATTAAACAGACTGAGAGCACTAGAAATTAATACGACAACTGATAGTCAGCATGGCTTACTCAAAAACAACTCGTGTCAGACGAACCGCTTTTGTGTGTGTTTGTATTGTTTTGATAGACTTGTAAGTCTGGTAGATCAGGGGAATTTTACAGATACAGTATATTTGATCATTTTTAATTGTCATCTGTGCATTTGATGGCATGTTAATCCAGCAGCGATGACCCACTCAACTGCCTTGTCCATGTCCTTTTATGCAGTTTGAAAAGATCCAGGGACCATGAGGTTCGTAAGCCGTCCCCTTCTGAAAGCCACATTGCAAAGCTCAGTTCCTGAACGGGAGCTTCAGCCTCAATGGAAACATCAGCACCGGTGGAGCAGATTCTGTACTGCAGTTTGGGAAAAATAGCAGGCTAGATTTGCTTGTTACGGTTTCCTAAAATAGGGTGACAGGAAAAGGTATAGACACATTTCCAAAACCACTGGAGACTAGAAACTTCTATTAGCATTGATTGCTGAGTAAATGTGAGCCACTCAGTCATCATGATTGGTATTGTTGCTTCTATCAATCTGAAGGTGTCCATCAACGATTAGCATCTGGAGAGCAGAGGAGCAGCTCACCTGGTCACCGTCCATCTGATTTGCTGCTATGGTAAGATGTACTGTAATTGATTAATTATATGCCGTCAAGTCAATTGCAATTAATGACAACCATCCCAGAATTTTCCAGCTAAACAATAAACTGAAGACGTTTGTAATCCTGCCTTCAGGTGGCGCTCTTGGATCATGCAAGTTGCTCATGGCTACATAGGTGGCAGGGCACATAACCCCATCAACCACACCAGCGTTAGGGCTGATTCTTGATTGGGCCCTCTCTCAGGAAGCAGAGTGGGGATTCAAACTCCCAGCCTCTGGCTCTAGAGCCAGGTGCTCCTATCCACTGAGCTATACACATGATCTCTATTTAAATTATGGTAACTGTTTCTATTGCTATTACGCATAAATGAACATATGAAAAAATGATGCAGATCTGTGTTCTGCTTCATCCTCTTTTTCAGCAATGTGTTTCCTTTTATGGAAAAGCATGCTGAGACTGAAGTAGCTGCGCTAAATCGACAATGATTATCCAAGAAAGGGATCTTCGAGTTCTGGTGGATAGCTTGATTGAAATGTCAAATGTCGATTAACATGAGTGTGAGGTCTCTGCAAAATTCTATGCTAGGGATTGTTAGAAGGGAAATCACAAACATAACTGTCCCTATCATCATGAGTTCTTAAGAAATCTATTATGCAGCCATGCTTGGAATACTATGGGGAGGGGGGGAGCCACTGCACTTCAGAAACAATGTGGTAGAGCTGGAAAAGGAGCAGAAAGGGCAACCAAAATAATCATAGGGAAGCCAGGAGCAACTGCCCAATGAGGAAAGGTTTAACTCTTTGGGGCTTCGTAGGAGCCTCGAAGCACCGTGGTTAAACTGCAGTACTGCAGCCAAAACTCTGCTCATGACCTGGGTTCAGTCCCAGGTAGCTGCCTTGAGATTCTCCACCTTCCATCCTTCTGAGGCCAGTAAATTGTGTACCCAGCTCATGGGGGGGGGGGGGGGAATGTGTAGCCTGCATAAATTGTGAACTGCCCAGAGAGTGCTTTACGTGCTGTGAGGCAGTATATAAGCAGCACTCTTTCTAAGCTCAGAAAAATCAGCTTAGCTGGGGGATAGGAAAGAGGTGTGTAAGATTTCACATGGCATGAAGAAAGTGGATAAAGGTCAGTATCCTGCATTATATTTGCATGCATGGAGCTTCAAGATAGGAATAGCTACAGTGATCTTACAAGGTGCTTGCTGGTCATATAACTGTTTTCACTAAACTGGCATCCCACTGGATCGTCACAGTAGCTTCTGCTGTTGGAGCTTCCCATCCAAAGAGTACTGGCCAACATGTTAATCATCTCTCATAACACCGGAACCGGGCAGTATTCCATTGGAGATCTGTCCTTCTTTGTGGTGATGCAGGCCCTCTTTGGTGACACGCACATGGCCACCCTACGGGTCACCCAATTCAACTGAAAGGTGAGAGATTCAACACAGATGGAAGGCAGCTAGTCTTCATTAATGCAGCTGCCGACTCAATGCAGATTGAAGGCATAGGCTATCACACAATTCATGCCGACTATTGCTAGATGCAATAGTCCTGCCAACCTAGCAGTTCGAAAGCATGTAAATGCGAGTAGATAAATAGGTACCACCACGGTGGGAAGGTAACGGCGTTCCGTGTCTAGTCGCGCTGGCCACGTGACCACGGAAACGGTCTACGGACAAACGCTGGCTCTATGGCTTGGAAATGGGGATGAGCACCGCCCCTTAGAGTCGGACACGACTGGACTAAAATGTCAAGGGGAACCTTTACCATTACCTATTGCTAGATGCAGTGATGGCCATGTCCCCCAACCTGGCTTTACGTGTGAATTAGAGAAATTCGTGCAAAGGTATCATGATCTTATTATAGTTACATTAGATTAGACTAGGTTATCTCATTCCTTTATCTACTGCTTTTCCCCTTCTGCGCTTCCAAAGCAATGTTACAATTGATTAAACATTTTTTTGAAAAGCATTGACAAAAAGCCAGTCTGACTCTGCTGTTAATGAAGTGCCAAACTTGTACGGCCCCTACAGAGAAAACCCACCAGCCTATTTTCGTGGGACATGTATGAAGGCCACCGCTGAAGACAGCAAATTCTGGGCAGTTTTTCAGATCTGCCCCCCACCCGCCAGGCTGTTTAGTTCTTAAGCCACTTAGAAACCAGTGTAGTTGGTTTGAGATCCCTGTGATATGGCCTCGGAACTGTACATGAGACTAGTTATGGTGGTTGTTTATTACGTCCAGTATCAGAGGCAATAGGGCGTCTGCACTCCTGTGTTCTCCATGGGCTTCCTGAAGGCATCATGTTGGAATGCTGGACTAGACTAATTGGAACTACCAGGGTTCATCTGGTGCTTTTATACCCTTAAGGTCGTGAGAATTCTTCTCTGACCTTTCCCTGTATCCAATAAAACCAAGTGAACTGTGTCAGAGTAAGTACACTGCAAATAATGGAAACTGTTTGTTTTCCTTGAAAAGTAGGATGTTCTTTTATCAGTTTCCCAGAGAGGTTTAGCTCTGGACATGTCCTTCACAGCTCACCAAGTCTATAGATTTTCTCCGAGCTGCGATTCCTAAATGGAACCTCCATGCACAGGAGCAGCGTGCCTCTATCTACTAGATGCTCTGAACAAACCGCAGGAGACATTCGTAACTTGTATGCCTTCAAGGGGATCTGGCCGATTAGGGCTGGAAAAGAATAGCTAGACAGGATAAGCCTGAATGATTCAACAAAATGGTGATGTTGCTTATACTAAGCAGAAATCATGTCTTAAATCCAGTTGCTAGTCGGGACTAGAGTGGACCATTAAATCAGTGGGATGATGTAGCATTTAGCATCGAACCCTGTGGGTCTAGTCTTCCACAAGCAGGCAAAGACTTCAGGAACCCTTTCCCTGAGTGACGAGCTGCCCGAGTGGAGTTTTTAAATGGATGATGGTGGTGCCTTACTGCCTTGAATGCATTTTTGGTCTTGCTTTGGTTTACTGTCTTTTAGTGTGGCATCTGTTTAAGCCTTTTTAGTATTTGTATACTTATTGTTTTTAGCTTTAAATATTGTATTTTAATGAAGTAAGCCACCTTGGGTCCTTCTCAAGGAGAAAGGCAGAGTAAAAACAAAGAAACAAACCAAAAACTAGCAATCAGATTTCAGCCTGTATAGCTGAAGAACTCTGGACTTCTGGAACATGCTTTATAAAGAGTAAGTGATTAGCATTTGGATGCATACACCGTTATTATACAGAGAAAAATAACTAAGCGGAAGGCCTTGATTATTTCACCAATAACATAAAAACTAAGTTTTTAGCAGTAATCATTATTATAGCCATTATTATCGGCACCTGCTCTTTGCCTCATTCTCAGCAAATACACCTGATCTCCTTTTAATGTCATCTAGGAGGGCAGCTGTATCTATAAACACAGGACAGTGTTTAAAACCATTTTGTTTAATTTATTAATTCAAGCATGTTTCCTTACCGCCTGGATTTCTCACCGTCTTATCTAACTGGATGACTTCAGGTCCTGTTCTGTCCATCTACTTTCTTTGCGTTATGTTATGTGCTGTCAAGTTGGAACCGACTTACAGCAAACCTAAATAAGGTGTTCCAGGTATTTCGGGAGTGGTTTCACCAGTTTGACACCCCCAGGGAGCTTCCATGGCTGAGCGCGGATTCAAACCCAGGCCCCTTGAGTTCTAGTCTGTCACTCTGTCCACTACACCAAACCGGGTATCCCACTTTCTCAATACCATGCATGATTTCATATGCCTCTGTTAGATTCGGCCTCACTCAATTTTTTTTTCTACACTCAGGAGCCCCAAACATCGTAAGCTTTCCTCAGGGGTATTGTACGCGTATGCTGCTCCTGCTCCCCCACGCTGCCTCTCCTCTGTACCTTTTCCCTCTGTGCAATATCCTCGTCAAAGTATGGCAACACAAACTGTATATAAGTATTTCAAGTGTGGTCATGCATGCTATATTTCCACAAAGACATTATCACCATACTGGCAATTTATTTTTGATCAGTTTCCTGTACAACTTCCTTTGTGGCTGGTTTTCACTGATCCTGAATACAGTACTTGGCTTTTCTAAGCAGCTTTTAGCTGAGTAAAGCTGTTAGGACGTATAATTTTTATACCACTGGAACGTTTTTTTAAAATATACTGTATGAGCACAAGCAGTGGTGTAGTGGAACCAGGGCTTACAGGGTTGAAGCCTGGGGCTTTCTATATAGCATGGACTGTGATGTCTTCAATCATCCCACTCAGGTTTCTTTGTTCCCTATGAATGATCTCCACGGTAACTTGGAAGAGAAATTGATTTTTCCAGGAACAGTACATTGTAGCAAACTGTCTCTGCTGCAATGTAAAGTATTCAAGGGAAATTTGAGCAATTGAGAGGCATTAGCTTTACAAAAGAGCTGCTCTTCATTTGTTATTATGGAATGATCCAGTTGCCTGCATTTTTGGATTCTCCTGGGGGGTGCTGTGGGGGCTGTTATGACAGGCAGCCGCACTTCCAAATTTATTATGCCACTGATCACAGGCAGCCTTTGGTCTGAGCAAGGGGTGTACACACACACACAATTGTGGGCAATATGCCTCCTCTGCTTAGACAACTAGTTACCCCTGCATTCAATATTATGTTTGATGACTTCCATATTTCATTTTTAATTGATTTACTTAAAAAAAATTAAACTGATTCTAAACATTCTTTGGCCTGAAAAGAATTCAGTAATTTAATAATTTAATAATCCTAGAACTGCACACAATATTACAAATGTCAATACATCAATTTCTTTAAAAGCATTATAATATTGGTGGTTACATATTTTTTTAATTTGCATGCAAGTCCTTGGTCAGTTTGGGCAGAGCCTGGCAGAAACTGGTGGTCATTCAAAGAGCTTGGACAAATCTGGATTTTTCTGGGTTTTCTATACCCTAGTACTGGTTAGTTTGGTGAGCCAGAGTTTTACTTGTCAGACTCATAAAACACTGGCAAGTTCACCAGTTGGCAAGGTATGCTGATCTAAAACTCCTTGAAACAAGCATGCATTTTTGCGTCTCCTTAACTATTACAGTTCCCACTTCCTGACTCACCCTGATAATAGCACCAATAAAACCATGTCTGGTATTTGAACAGCTTGCTGCATTCAACCAAACTACATTTGTCTGTACCTATTTTAAAAAGGAGAAACAGTCATAACTCCTTCTAGCTCCACATTTCAAGACTGGATGGTAGACACTGGTTCTTTCTCAGTTTGCATTATTTCATAATTTAATATCTTCATTGACCTGTGCGTAGCCTCTGGCAAAACTGTTTGTGTGGTTCAAGATGAAGATTAGGCCTTACAATAAGCTTATCTTGAAAATCTTCATAATTGGGAAGCTACTTTGGAAATAACCTATAATGGCTTATTCAGCCAAGATAAGCCAAAGCCTTATGTCTTGCCTATTGCAGGTACTTCCAACATGCCTTGGGGTGCAGTTACACAGCAGGAAAAAAAAAGAATAGGTCTGCTACAAAGTCACACCCAAGAAATCAGGGTTCTTCAGATTAATTTGCTTCCACTGAGCACATAGAAGTCAGCAGGGAGAGGGGAGGAAACTGGCACTCAGCCTTGTTGGTGGCTTGTTAAGGTAGCTCTGCTCAGGCCCTCCAGATTTTCAAGAGGCAGAGTTAGAGCAGAGCTACCTTAACAAGCTGCCAGTAAGGCTGATTGATAACTTCCTCTCTCTCTCTCTCTCTGTCTCTCTCTCTCTCTCTCTCTCTCTCTGCTATTCCTCACTCTTTTTGTCTCTCTCTCTTTGGGTGCCTAGCTTCCCTAGTGGCAGGGCAGCAAACCTTTAAAAGGATGGAAGGAACGAAGGGAAGGGAAGGGAAAAACAAGCAGACACAAGCAACAAGTTTGGAGAGGAGAGGATTCAAACAGCAGTTTCCCTGCTGCCCTGCCTCTGTTGCTACTGCAACCAGGTGAAATGACTTCAGATAGAATGGCAACAAACTCTTCAAGCGATCACACCGCTTGAACCAATGCAAATGCATTCATTGTCAAATAAGTAGAACACTCAGTGGTGGAGGAACAAACTATAGATTGGAGGGCAAAACACCATGCTGATTCACATAGGCTTGAACATCATGTAGCCAGCAGAAAATGCTGTGAATCTGACCGCCTCAATCCCAGAGCATTTGCCAAATAATTGTCAATGTAGCCCTCCTTTTAGTTGAAGTCAAATACCGTAACAATAGATTCCTGTATATATGAAGTGGACATGTCTGGTTACCAGGATTGGAACAAACTACAATTCAGAGAGAAGAAGGTTATTGTTAAAGAGTGTTAATTTGCTACTGCAAAATATATCTACATTTAGATCTTTCTTTTTATATCTTATAAACAGTAATCTGTTTATGTTGGTTATGCTGTTTTTAGGAGCAATGCGTCAGCACCATGTTACTTTTTAGTGACAGGTTAATTATTATTTTTACATAACACACTCAAAAATACAAAAATGGCTTTAAAAATTCCCACCAAATGACCCCCCCAAGAGTAGAACTGTAGAAGATATTGTCTAGGAAAAAAAATGATACTGGGAAAGGCAGAAGGCAGCAGGAAAAGAGGAAGACCAAATATGAGATGGATTGACTCCTTAAGGAAGCCACACACTTGGTTTTACAACAGGTGAGCAAAGCAGTTGAGGACAGGAATTTCGGAGATCACTCACTCTAAGGATCAACATAACTTGATGGAAAATAACAACAGGAGATACTAGGAAACATTACTAATCTCATTTGAAACATAATGATGTTGCCAGTTGTTATTTTTTAAAAAAATTAACATTGTTATATCAACATTGTCCTCCAAACGTAGTGGGTTGAAAGTCATGTTCTAACTCATAATGCTTTACTTCCACGCCCTGCCAGCACATGAAACCAATTTCAGGTCATGTTTCAAATCCTAGTTTATTCTCATCCTGGTGGCTAGAATGTCTCAGTTTAAAGGTGCAAGAACCAACAACCACTAAACCCAAGAATCTTCAATCATGGCTTATAAAGAAAGTAAGAGTGCTCAGCTAGTTGTTCATAATCATGTACATCTCAGTTTGTTCATTCATTTTGTTTATACTCTGCCTTTCCCCCACTAAAGCGCTCAAGGCAGTCGTTAATAATAACTCCAGGTATCTCACATTCCAAGCCGACCTGTATCTCTGTCTAGACATCCACATTCTAATTAGTTTTCTGTCATACTTTTAGTACAATAAATGTTATGCTTGTCTCTCCTGCTCCGGATAAAGAATAATGGGCCCACCTGTTTTTAAAGAATGGGTATGTTGGTAAAGACAAATAAAAGTGGCTGCTAGATTAAATCAAACCTGAGTTCCCTCTAGAGGCAAAAATGACTAAAGTGAAGCTAGTGTACTCATGAGGAGACAAGGCTCACTGGAAAAGACAAAAATGCTGGGGAAGACTGAACATAAGATGGATTTGACTCAGTAAAGGAAGTCACAGGCTTCAGTTTGCAAGACTTGAACAGGACTGTCAACAAATGGACTTTTTGCATCTCATCAATTAATGGAGTCACAATAAGTTCTAAGTGAATTGACAGCACATAATGACGACACATTGGGCAGAGCCTTGATTATTGTCTCTCTCTAGAATTCAGGCCTGATTTTTGGGCAAAAAGGCCCCTAAAAAAAACAACTCAGGAAGTCCTCTGGTCATTTTCTGTTTTGAAAAAGGTCTTTTATGACATCAAAATATTCCTGGGTTGAATGAAGATAAGTAAAAACAGCCTGTTCTTCCCTCTCCAGATGTTCTGTAATAAAGATCAACAGTAACCATTTGAAATACATGGAGTTAGCCAAGGTAGTTTTGGGGTAATGGAAGGTAAACCCAGATTAAATTTTATTTAAGCCATGTAGTAAAGAGTGAGAGAGAAAGTGAGGGAATTTACCTGTTACACATAACAGCATTCCCAGCTTGAAACAATTACTGTTTTGGATCAAAGCTCCCAGGAAAAAAAAAATCCAAGCGCTGTCTCTAATACTATTTTGGGAACAATCCAGAATTCCACAATAAAGATGAACTCTGAAAATTATTGAGAACTGATAGAAGAATCTTAACAACTGAGATTTCAGGGCAGAAGTACACTGGTGAGACTATTTACTTAACTTCTTAAAAAAAAGAGGAGCCACAGAACAGTAGTTCTAGAAGTTTGGGAACACATAGTACGTAACTTCAGACCTTAATACATATTAAAAGATGCCAAGTGATCCTTTATCATAAAGTGTGAATTGGTCCAATGGTACATGTGAACTCCAGCAAAAACTTATATGGGAGCTTTTATTCTTATTACTAAATTTGAAGATTACTTTTCAACAGAATCTTCTACCACAAACACCTATGTTGGAAAGCGTTCCAGCTTCAGTAAATGGCTGGATTCTCCATGTTCCTGATAACTTGAAACTCCATTTTCTGCCATTCTGCTGTCAATAGCTCATTGTGAGAACACCTATAATCTTTCTGAAGTTGAGATCTCTTTGTTGAGATCTGGCTGTGCTCAAATCGGATGTATCTACAGATATGAGAAAAGGGTTCCAGCAGCAGCAGTCCGATGGCACATTACAAAGAAGCCAGAGTCTTAGACATTTTATCCAGGTCTGATGGCCTAACATTAGGCTTTGGTGCATACCAACGCCTGAATGCAAGAAATATGCAAACCATTTTAATGTTCTCTTTTGGATGTAGGAAATGATAGAGACCCAAGTGCAGAGACTTGAAGACGAACATTGATGTGTTGAAAGCCATTTTGGTTTTGGAATAGAACTCCGGGTATCTCCACTTGGTTCTAGCAACAGGGTGGAAACAGCTACCTTTCTGCATTACATGTTGTAGACACCTTGTATGAACAGCAGCCCAAAATGGCAGTGTGAGATGACAGGAATGGGCCAGAAATGTTAACACAAGTGGATCTCACCGCCCCACCCCCCTCTACAGCACAAAGATCACTCCTCCACTTCTGTGCTTTTTAAATTTAAAACAGCCTTTGCCCTGCCAAATGTCAGCTGATTAATTTACAGCCGGAACAATTAGAAGCCTCCAACTTCCTAAGAACACAGCGAGCCAAAAAAGTGTATCAGGAAAGCTGTAGGGTTGTGTTCCCTTTACAAAAATAAAATAAAATAAAGAGAGGGTCTGGAGGTTCCCCTCCTTTCTACCCCACAAAGTGTTTACACTCTATCTACTGATGGCTGATATATAGACGTCATGATACCACCTGCGTTTGTCCTATTTCACAGGCTTGCCTTTCTCCTTTACAGCTTGGCCAGGAGAGCCTAGGTCTTGGAAGATCTAGGTCGTGACTCTCTGTTTGCCACGAATGTAAGGCTTAAGTTAAGGTTGTGGTTCTCATATTTACATCCTAGGCTCGTTCATCTCTTTCTTTGTCAGCTTGGACTATTCTACCTGTAGCTGCTTCATCTGAAGTCAATCCCAATTAAATAGCGATTGCTTCAGTTTTCCCTATCTAATCTTTCCTCTTTTTTTCCCCCTTTTTGTAACAGACCTGCCACACTTGTGCTTTGTTTTGCATACTGAGCTGTGGCACAGGATCAAGGAGATGTGAAATTAATGGCTATGAGAAATCAACAGCTACGGTCCCTTCCTTTCTTTCTGGTAGCTCCTTTTCTTCTCTCCTCCCCACCACAGGATGTTTCCACATTAACAAAGAAGAACTTGGATTGCCCTCTCTTGCTTCAACAATCAAATAGTCTGCAGAGGAAGTGAATCTACAGAAGCAGCAATATCTATTCTGTAATCAATGCACGGAGGGGGTGAGCAATGATGGAAAGGAAACAATATTTGGGTGAGTTACTATGGTGTTACCGAGAGATGAGAAAGAAAATCCAAGAGCTTCTGAAAGCCAAAGTCAGAGCTTCCTATATAGCTAGGGAAGGGGAAGAAAGGCCGAGTGGACTAAAAAAGGAATTACAGGAAAAACAAGAGCCCAGGGGGTAATCTATAGAGTTACAGCCATTCAATAATAATTTTAGTGCCATGGCTCCATCCTAGGGAATCCTCTGTTTTATAATTTGGTAAGATTGAGGGTGTTATCAGACAACACTTTATCTCACATGTTGGACCACTTTAGGAATGGCCGGTTTGTTCCATTTTCCAGTGACCACATGACGTACAGGCAATCACAAACCTGCCTCACCCTTAGCCGTGCCTACCTGCACCTTTTTGGGTCCTTAGCAGGTAAGGACCCAAAAAGGTAAGAGTCCTTAGCACTCTTTTTTTTTTTTAGTGCAGGTAACACCACTTCCTTTCAGTTCAGTTTCCAGCATGTGTGATTGCCAGTAATGAACGAAAATGACACTGGTAGGTGTTTCCCTCAACAATTCAGTGCTATGCCATTTGGGTGGCAAGCCAATGTAGTAATATGTCACTTACCAATACATTTAAAGAAATCCAGCTTTCCCCTACTGCCCACAGAGGGAGGGGACAGGATGTGGAAGTTAATATTTTCCTCTTTATCTTTACAATCCAGCGCTGTTTCACTTTGATAGCAAGTTAATGCAGTGCTATGCCACTTGGGTGGCAACCCAATGAAATTATATGTCACTTACCAATAATTTTTTTCAAAGATCCAGCTTTCCCCCACTTGGAAAGGTGAGATAGGCGAAGATGCACAGGAATGGAAGCTAAAAGGGAGGAACAGGCTTAACAGGGTCACTTTGAGGTGTGGTATGGTTTTCTGTCCCAAAACCATCTGATTCTTGCATGTGGATGCAAAGATCCTTCTCAGACCGCACTTTCAAGTGACCCTGTTCAGGTTGTTGTGGGTTTTTCGGGCTCTTTGGCCGTGTTCTGAAGGTTGTTCTTCCTAACGTTTCGCCAGTCTCTGTGGCCAGCATCTTCAGAGGAACCTGTTCAGCTCAATCCAGCCTCGGACAACTTGGCTGCCTAGTCACACCCTTAGGACTCTCTGACTGGGACTCAAATCCTGTAGTTTACAAAAGTTCACTAGAATTCTCTAGTGGAGAATCCTAAATTCCTCATTTACGAATTGAAGTTCTTCACCACTGGAACTAGCTAGAGTGTGGAGGTTTTATCCAGAGTAGGACCATAGTAGGGTTTATATGGTTAATTCCCCTATCCCACATCAGATTTTCACTTCTTCATGTGAGTCTAATCCAAACTTCCATTATGATGTGTTTTGCATATAAATGAAGCAAACTGAGAGATAAAGTGCACCTTTGTCTGACACTTTTGCCTATGTGACACCATTCTGTTTCTCCATATTCTGTCCTAATAGTAGCTTCTTGGCCAAAGTACAGGCTGTGATTCAAGACAACCAAATGTCAAGGCACACCTATTTCATTTAACAAGATTCACAGCTTTCCACACAGCCAAAAGCTTTGCTTTAATCTGTCAACCACAAACTGATTTTCTTCTAAAGTTCTTTGGTACACCCAAGTAACCAAATTATATTTGAAATGTAATCTCAGAGTGGGATTTGTTTTTTCCTTTTATAGCATTTGCATGCTTATTCTTTCAGCTTTAATATTGTCTTTTAATGATGTAAGCTGCCTCTTTATACTCACTGTCAGTTTTAAATATTGTCTTTTAATGATGTAAACCACTGTTGTATACTCGCTGTTTTCAGCTTTAAATATTGTCTTTCGAGGATGTTAAGTCACCTTGAGTCCTTTTTAAGGAGAAAGGCGGGGTAAAATATTTTTAATAAATAAATCTAGTGCCTGTTCCTTTTCTGAATCCAGCTCCAATGTCAGTTATTTCTCACTCCAAAGATAGTAAAAACCACTCTTAGATACACTCCAAGAGTGGATAGAGGGAAGCTCTTTTCCCTCTCACACAATACTAGAACCAGGGGACATCCACTCAAATAGAGTGTTGGGAAAGTGAGAAGAGAAAAAAGAAAATATTTCTTTACCCAGCGTGTTGTTAGTCTGTGGAACTCCTTGCCATCACCTTGGATGTGGTGATGGCATCTGGCCTAGATGCCTTGAAAAGGGGATTGGACAGATTCCTGGAGGAAAAGTCCATCGCAGGTGACAAGCCATGATGGGGATGTACAGTCTGCAGGCTTCAAAGGAAGGTACTTCAAAATGCCAGATGCAGGGGAGGTGGATCAGGAGACAGGTATCTGGTTGTGTCGTGTGCTCCCTGTGAGATACAGGAAGCTGGACTAGAGGGGCCCTTGGCCTGATCCAGCAGGACTCCTCTTATGCTCTTATGTACTCCTTGAACATGATGAGGGGGCTTGTGTGTGTCAGGGAAGCTGAGAGCAATGTCTTCAGAAGTTCAGATTCTGTGTGAGGAATCTGGACTCCTAGCAGCATCACCTAAGGCAGACTAGTCAAAGCTGAGACATTAGACCACGATGCATCCATCCTCTTCAAAAATTAACAGTCTCATCAGCAGAAGAGAACTGATAGTTCCAATGGTAAGGGGAATGGATAAACTGAAAGGCAGTTACAGAACAGCAATAGTAGTGGAAGGTGACACTGGTGGAAGATTTTTCACAGACAGTACCAGTGACACTCAAGCTAACTCTTGCTACTACTGTGCAATAAGCAACAGTAAACCACTTCTGAATATTTAATACCCTGAAAACCATATCATGAGCCAATCCAAAATGAAACAAGGGATACTGCTGGAAGATTATACTCCTACAATTAGCTATTGTGGAAGACCAAAGGACAAGCACAAATAACATTGTTGTTAATGAAGCAACTGGATTTAAGCTGAAAGGACATCTAGCTGCTGGTGTGCACAGAGACAAATGTCAGGTGCTGCATGCATGACACATATCATTGGAACACAGAATGTGAGATGTATGAATCAAGGCACACTCACAACTACAAAAAAAGAAATGGAATATTTAAATATTGTTATACTTGGTGTAGGTAAGCTCCAGTGGACTGGAATAGACTATTTTCAATCAGACAATCACAAAGTGTTTTATTCTGGAAATGACAGACTCAGAAGAAGTTGTGTGGCTCTAATAGTAAAGGAAGATGTATCATAAACAGTTAGTGGCTATAACAGAAAAAACTGACCAAATAATATCAATCTATAAATCTATGCTCAACTGAAGATACAGAAGAAGACCAAAGATACAGAAGAAGACTAAAAGCAGCCTAGGGGAAAATAACTGGCCCTCCTGCCTGCAATTATGCTGTATAAAGTGAAATTACTGTACTCTGGCCCCTTGTTTCTGAAATGTGAATTAAGTGTCATAAGATCTTTGGTGTAAGATGTCATAGAGAACCATTCTGAACATTGGCTTACAAAGGTGTCATACTCTTGGACTATGGATTCTTGTTCTCCTTCTCTTTGAGACCAATCAGAAATACCATTATAGACTCACTTCACCTTATTCTAAGCCATATGCCTCTCGTACAAGACTATCCTATCTGATTCCCCCCACAGGGTAATTTTTTTAAAAGTTTTGATTAGTTCTTCAAGATCTTTAGGGTTTTGGTGTGGGGTGAGATAAGAATCTGATTCCATTTACAGGTGCTTTGGCGCACCAGTGGTTTTTTTCCTGGGTAGGGATAGCACTCGTGGTGGCGCTGCAGGTTAAACCGCAGAAGCCTCTGTGCTGCAAGGTCAGACCAGCCGTCGTAAGATCGAATCCACGCGACGGAGTGAGCTCCCGTCGCTTGTCCCAGCTCCTGCCAACCTAGCTGTTTGAAAGCATGCAAATGCGAGTAGATAAATAGGTACCACCACGGTGGGAAGGTAACAGCGTTCCGTGTCTAGTCGCGCTGGCCACGTGACCACGGAAACTGTCTACGGACAAACGCTAGCTCTACGGCTTGGAGACGGGGATGAGCACCGCCCCCTAGAGTCGGACACGACTGGACTAAATGTCAAGGGGAACCTTTACCTAGGGATAGCACTGTGTGAAGGAGAGATAGGAAAAAGACAGAAGGAACAGAGTGAGCCGTCCTCACGAATAGAGACGTCGGAGATAGGAGAGAGGGAAATAATAGAACGGGAAGAGTTAATTGTGGAAGACAGAGAAGAGAAAGTTGAAATCTGTCTGGTGGAGGAGGGAGAAGGAGAAAAGGAGGAGGAGTTAATTATACCAGTATGGGGGGAGGATATAAAAGCTGAAAGGGGGAGGAGAGTTTTTAGTATATCCAGGGGAGAGAGAAGGAAAGAGGAGAAAAGTAGAGAGAGAGAAAAAGTTGAACAGAGATATGAAAGAGTGTGCAGGTTATTAGAAGTTTTCCCTAATTTGAAGGTAGGAGGATTACCGCCTGACCCCGACTTGTCAAAGGGAAAGGGAACATCGACAGGGGAGCTAGAATGGACAGTTGTGGTCTTTCTGCGGGGACCAGGTCACTTGAGGAAGGTGATCCGACCAGACCAATCCTTCAGCCAACCACCACCGGAGGGAGATTGGACCAGGCACCCTTGTTGCGGGATAATTTGCGCGGGTCGGAGTGCTCCAATGAGGAAACCTACCGACCGGGAACGTTTTGGACCAGCCCCGCAATGAACCTTGCCAATTTACAGACCGAGTTCTCGTCTTCATACTTTGGACAGTTGCCAGATCCCACTTGTTTTGAACCCATAGAAGTTGTTGTGGAATCACCAAATGTTAAACCAAATAAATCTGTTAACATTTCAAAAGAGGCTCAGTCGTCATTTCCCGCCAAAAGAGAGGAGCTGCTTCAAATTTCTAACAAACCCCATCACACACTGCCACTGTGATTCATACTTAGTCATGTCTATATGGGATTACTTTAATTTATCATACTTGAGGCTGTCCTTGGAAAGACTTTCAAAACGTCAGTTTCTGCGGAATCCAGCAGCTTCTCTTGACTGAGCCATGTTACACCAACCGTGAAGGAATAATGTTGGCTACCTCATTGCGACTAAGCCCAATTCAAGAAGCTTGTCAGTCCTGGGGCTCAAAGAAGCAACTTCTGCCTATTTATTAAGGTGTTTAGAGGACTCACCTGAGCTTAAAGACTTAATTGCTCTTTCTGACTAGGGGCAGCAGTGCAGACAATTACAGAGGTCCAAGTTGATAATGGTTAATTTGGTTCTCAGCCTGTTTCTTGTGATCTTAACACCCTCATCTTTCAAAAGGTAAATAGTGGAATGAGACTTGAAGAACAGAAAAGTCAACCACTTAGCAGTGGGACTCTACACCAGGGGAAGAGGATTTAGTATCACTTTGAAGCTGGATCTCACTTTCCCGAGTTCATCTTCCTCTTGCCAAATAAAGCTACTTGGTTTGGCTTATTCTTCTTTTTAACCTAGTCCAACATCTGAAATGATCTCCAGCTCTACTATATACAGACTGCCTACCTTTTCTATGTGTGCTCTGTATACAGAGAAAGACTGTAGGCTTTGTTCTTGATGGAAACAACTCACAGCTTACAGCTGGATTCTATACATTCAAAAAGGAAGAAACTTAACTTTTTTTGTCTTTCTTGTTCCCAGCCTTCCATGTAAAATCCAAAACAGCTGGAACCTCATCTGAATGTCTGCAGACCTTCATTCTGCTGTTTCAACTCAGTACAGACAGTGCAGAAACGATGATTTAAAGTAGTTAGATTTTTTTACCTCCCCCACACACCCCAGCCCCATTTTGCTAGATGAAAAGAACTGGGGAGCTTTCAAACTTGTATGCTTTTGGTTGGCCTAACAGAGGTATTGAACTAACATGGATGCTCGCATTTTTCTTAGGGCCAACACAACCAGCTTTGCTTTTTCCACCAGCAGGAAGTGCGATCCTTTTGTTTTCTCTCACTCCGAATCACCCTTGCTCCAGTTCTACCTCTTTCTGCTGCAGTACTTCTGGTTATATCAGTTCTGCCCTTTCTGCAGAGAAAGTATAGCCTGTTCTGCATCACGGATCAAGCCCTGCCTTGTCATTTCCCTGGGATCCTCCCAAAACAACCGGATTACTGTTAACACATTAGTATTACTATATTGATATTAATCAGCATGTTAATTTGACTGGTAAATAGTTTTTTAACTTAATTAAAGTTAAACCATTAGGAACTGTTTTCAGAAAATGTGATTGATTGCTCTGTTCCTTCATTCCTTCCTTAATCATTAAATTGAATAAACTCACTTATAATTATTATAATAGCCAGTAACGGATTACATCAATAAGTGATGGTGACTGCTGCTGAAAAATATAACTTCACTGGTGTTTTTACAATTAAAATTACATATTTTACAATTATTGCTGAAAATAGCAATGGCTTAATTTTTAACAAATTATTTCAAGTCTTTATGTCCTCCCCACTCCTTCTCTCATGAAACCTTCTCTCCCCACCTTTGTCTCTTCTTCCTTTATCTCTGTTATTAAGAACTGGGTGTCTGCCATTCTAGATCTAAGGAACTGGCAAAATAACCAAGCCTTTCTGTAATTTTGTATGGCAAAATGCTACAAGCATTGTCCAGACACAATTCTTGTTGATGAGTTAATTTCCACCCTTTGATCAACATACAGTGTAATGACATAGCATATTTTTTAGGATACAGAAAAGGAGACAAGTTAAAGATAATTGCTCAAATGATCAGCATTCCCTGGCTTTTGGAAATTTGATTTTGCAAACAGAAGAAAGGTTAACTTGACTGAACAGTGAAACACAAGGACTTAAAATTAACACATACTACAAATATACCTAAGCTTGAAGAATAAACCAGAAGCAGGGAAGAACTTTTTTTTTTTAAATCTCTCTTTGTAGAGGTTTCTTCCAACATGGCTAAAGAGAGATTTTTTTTAAAAGTTCTTTCCTGCTTTTGATTTATTCTTGTAGCTTGCCTATATTTCTAGTATGTGCTAATTTTCAATCCTTGTGTTTCACTGTTCAGTCAAGTTAACCTTTCTTCTGTTTGCAAAATCAGATTTCCAAAATAAGAGTAGACCGTTGAATAATGGCCACATGCACAGCCATCTTCTATGAGAGATATTCAGAGTTCCTCTAATAAATGGGCACACATCTGCGTTTATAAATACTTGTAAATTAAGACACTTGGTAACAGTCCCACTGCCACTTAAAGAGAAGACAGCTAGGGAGAGAGAACACAGTTACAGCAGTCAATTCTGATCTATTTTTTACCTCACATCACCGTTGGTATGAACACCATCTTTTAACATACACCCGATAATAGCCATTTTACTTGTACGGCTGTATAAATTCTAGAGGTCCCAAATCCCTGTGAATATGTTGACCTTGGGAAATTATTATGAAACCTTTATTTAACCACAAGTGGCCTCCAGGCCATGTTGAGGGTATGGTCTTACCCCACTAGTATGTGATGAAACGGCTTCTTCTCCAAGTTGCCATGATTGTAACTGATTTCCAGGGATTTCACCAAAGATGACATTGGATGCAATGTTAGCTTTTCCAAATTATAGAGATGCACTCCGCACAACCAAATGTGGGATATGCAGTCAGATTTTTTATACCTCTGAATATGGATCTAGAAGCAAGATATTCTCGTGAGAATATCTGTTTGTTTAATTTGAAACTTTTGTTTTATCACCTTTCTTTCCAGGAGAGCTCCATGCTGATTTACGATAGATCACAATGATTAAAAACAGAACATTTAGACCTTCTCTAAAAACTGTTTTTGTTTTAAATTCCACTTCAATGTCCCAACATTTTTTTTAAAAACGGCTGAACCAAATAGAAGTCAGGCTCTTAGTACCAGTGAGAACTACCGTTTCGCCTTCTAAAGATACAAGACCACACAGAGCGCAATCCAAACTTGAAAAATACACGGTCTGAAGTGCGTTTGAAATCGACAGAAAAGTTTCTTGTGCCAGCACCTCTGCACTTACGCTGGGACAACCCCCTTTCCTAGCTGATCTCAGATTTGTCACACAAGAAGATATGCTGGAATATACATAAATATGTGCATGCCCATGAGTATACATAACTTACACATACTTAGTACTTGTTTTATCATTTGTGAGTTCTGAATCTCTCTATTATATTTCTTACAAAACATGCTTTGCTGGTTGAGATCAGTTGGCGGAAGAATTGAAAAAAAGGGAGGGGGATGGACAAGGGCAGGAGCTGAATTACCCCAGACCAGATCCAAAACTCTCTCTTCCCAGACTCACAGTCACTATCCTGGCACAAAGTTAGACCAGGGTAGCATTAAATAATTTCCAACATCCCAAGGCTAAGAGGGGGGTTGCATTCAACAGATTCAGCTAATTTAGTGTCACCTTGACCAGCTCTCAGTCATTTGGCTAGCTAGGATTGCGACCTATAACTGTAATCCCATACCACTAAAAACAATGAATGGATGAAGCACCACTGAACACAATGAAACTTACTTTAGACTAGACACATAAAATTTCACTAAGAATGCCTGCTCCAAGACATTTTGCTTCTTTGAGGGACAGAAGCATGTGGTTCTCCTCCCAATGACCCGCCCTCAACACAAGGCACATTACCTAAGGCCACCCAAGTTAGGTAAAGGTAAAGGTTCCCCTTGACATTTAGTCCAGTCGTGTCTGACTCTAGGGCGCGGTGCTCATCCCCGTTTCCAAGCCATAGAGCCAGCGTTTGTCCGAATATCGTTTCCGTGGTCACGTGGCCAGCGCGACTAGACACGGAACGCCATGACCCTCCCACCGAGGTGGTACCTATTTATCTACTTGCATTTTTACATGCTTTCGAACTGCTAGGTTGGCGGGAGCTGGGACAAGCGACGGGAGCTCACTCCGTCGCTTGGATTCGATCTTACGATGGCAGGTCTTCTGACCTTGCAGCACAGAGGCTTCTGCGGTTTAACCTGTAGCGCCACCACATCCCTCACCCAAGTTACTTTGGCACAAAAGGCAGAAAAACCCATACAGAAGACTGAGGGGAGATATGATAGCACTTTTCAAATATTTTAAAGGTTGTTATACATAGGAGAGGCAGAATCTGTTCTCAATCATCTCAGAGTGCAGGACACATAATAAGGGGGTCAAGCTGCAGGAAGCCAGATTTAGGCTGAATATCAGAACCTCTTAACTGTTGGAGCAGTACAACAATGGAACCAATGACCTCGGGAGGTGGTGAGCTTTCCAACGCTGGAGGCGTTCAAGAGAAAATTGGACAACCCTCTGTCAGATCTGCTTTGATTTGGATTCTTGCCTTGAGCAAGGGGTTGGACTCGGTGGCTTTAATGATTCAACTCAATGATTCCATTATCTTTTCCTGTCTGTAACATTACAAACATAAGAATAACAAAGCAAATCACTGGGAATGTGCTGCCCTTTCACAACATCCCCCAAATACCCTGCAGAAAGTAACTTTCTCACTGTGCCTGATGGTAGGGCCAGCCCTATGTATTTTTTTTCCCCTTGCAGGCTGCTATAATCCCGAGAGAATAGGATGCTTGAAATGCCACAGAATCCATTCAAGAATTAGTTTCTTAAGCCAGGCCTAGTGGAAATTGCTGGGTTTTTGTATTTTTATCTTGAAATGATAGGAGGAGACATTGATGTATGTCCTTCTGAATGCCATTTCCCACAAGGACTTTCGGAAAAGAAAAAAGAAAAAAAAAAAGCAACATACTTTATTTTATGATCAAGGGGTCATTCAGCCAGATCTGCTTTAAGGCCACAGTAGACATTTTGCCAATCACTAATAGAAACTAAATAAACACAGCCAAAACAGTGTCATCTATCTGTGGGTGAGTAATTATGAAGGATTCCTCTTTAAATAGATGTTTAAGTAAATATAGAAATATCATTTTACAAATGCTGGCTCAAGAGGAGAGGCTTGCTACACTGCAAGAACAAGCTCACCGAGATGTGTGTGTAGTAATGGACAGGAGGCCTAATGAAACCCATCTCTCTCACACATACACACTGACACACACACACACATAGAGCAAAATCCTTATAGTCAGACTCTGCATCATGCCGGTAATGTTTACAGCCTCTGCTCTTAAGCCTAGTTCCATGGGGTCTTTAGGCAAGCTGGGGGCAGGAGAAAGTAACTTTTTTGGATCAGAACTCCAGCCTGGCCAAAGGGAATTTTAGGAACTGTAATCCAAAGGTGTTGCATTTCCAAGCTCTGCTCAGAAAGAGTGCCTGACCATCATCCCCAGGTGAAGTGACAGCAAAACCTAAGAAGCCCATTGCTCTTCTTTCAAAGTCAAATCACAAGCATAATACCTTTGGTAAAACTATGAATCAGCTGCATATCAAGAACTGGTTGACAATACAGTAAAGATGAAGGTTTTTTGATTACTTGGACTACAAATCCCATAATTTCCCATTCTGGGAGTTCCACCTGACTTGCCCACACCTTACAGACAGCTAAATGTAGCTCACCTGGGAGAAAAGACCTAAACTGGAAGGCTTGGAGGCTTAACTAGGCCTCGTTCTGCCTAGCTTCCTCTCCATAAAGAAAAGTCCCAGCTAGCCTGGGGGCAGGAACAGGAAACTTGAGTGGAGCTAGGCCTAGCTCAGCCTCCAAGCCTTCCAGTTTAGGCCTTTTCTCCCAGGTGAGCTACATTTCGGTGTCTGTCTGTCAGGATGAACTCCCAGAATGGAGAAGTATTTGCTGCAGGAAGTGAAGATACGACCTTTTTGTTTTAAATGTGGCAACAGATTACTGCCCTGATTTAACCTTCTTCTTCTTCTTCTTTTAATTAATCTGTTTGTATTCATTGTCTCAGTTGTACACTGTTGTCTTTTTTTTTTTTTTGAGGGTTCACTTTTGGAATTCCCATCAAAAGACAAGATACAAGCACTAGAATATGTAAATCCACCACTCCAGGTATTTCAATATTGCAGAGAGAATTTATGAACTCAACAGGTAACATGACGTTCCCTCCATTGGCTTCAGGCCAGAAAGGATGACTTGGTTAACACCCTTACGCTTGCAAAAAGAAGTTATTGGATCATTAAGCATAAGCAGACAGGATGTAAGCACACCAAAGGCACATTATGCCCTTCCTTCACATTGCACAAGCTCGTCAGGTCTGAATTTCCCTTCACATTCCAACCTTACCTGAAAAATAAGAACTTCCATACAATGAGAAAACCTCCATTTAAAAAAAAAATCATATAAATAAAAAGCATCCATTCATTGATGGTCATTGAATGGTACAGGTCATCAGTCATTGATGGTACAGGTATAAAATAAGAGTGCAGAATAAGAGGAATGTTAACATGCACCTCTGCTATGTGCTAATTCATTGAGATGATGAAGACCCAGTTTGATGGTTGTTTCAACAGAATGGATTTCATACAGGATGACTCTCCTGACACACACACCTGCCATTACAGGAAACAGGTAGTCATTGAAAAGCCTCCCACTATCAAAAATTTTCCATTTGTATTTCCAGCAATGGAAGTGGAAGCATAAAGCTCTAGTACAGCTGACCACTACCATGATTTGCCCCTATTATTGTTTTATAATTTTCCAGACTACTCCTTTACCGTGATAGGTGGTCTCGGGGCTCAGACATAAAAAAAGATAATGCCACAACATAAAAATTAAGAAAGATGTTACATGATGTTACTCTCACATTTGTTGTTATTGCTACGTGCCATCAAATTGTTTCTGACTTACAGGGGCCCTGTGAATTAGTGACCTGTCAAAGATTCTTCATTAATAGCCCTATTCAGGCCTTGCAAAATCAAAGCTGTGTTTTCCTTCATTGAATCAATCCATCTCGTCCCCAGCGTTCCTCTTCTCCAGCTGCATTCAATTTTCCCCAGCATTATTGTCTTTTCCAGTGAGTTGTGGCTTCTCCTTATGATGTGTTCAAAGTAGGTCATCCACAGTTTAGTCATTTTTGCTTCTAGAGTTCATGATTGATTTGATCTACCGCACACTTGTTTGTTCTGGTGGCCCACGGTATCTATAAGGTTTTCCTCCAATCTAGTATTTTGGATGAGCTTTTTTACCTGTCAGCTTTCCCTGCTGTACAGCTTTCACATCCATAAATAGCAACCAGGAACACCACAGCATAGACTTGCAGTAACCCATCCTTACTCCTAAGAATCTTTTCCAGTTCCTTCATAACCTTCCAAGTCTCTATCATCTTCACATTTCTTGGCTACAGTCTCCTGATGCTTGAATGAAGGTACAGAAAATCTTCAACAATTTCTTAATTGTTTAGCATTAAAGTTGTATCACACGTTTGACCTTCTTGATATTCAACTGTAATCATGCTTCTGCACTTATTTCACACTTCTTGGTAGTCATTTCAAGTCATTGCTATTTTGTGCCAGTAATACGGAATCCTCTGCATATCTTAAATCTAGGTAAACTCAAGGCAAACCATCACATTCTCTCTTTATTCATGTTCAAGCATTTTAAAAATGCTCTTAGAAACACACAGCTATTTTCCTTTTCAGTTCCGAAATGGACATACCCCAGAGCTCATTTGCTACGGGACTATAAAGACAGGAAAAGAAAGCATGCAATGTTGTTATGTACCTAACAGACACCTGAACTATTATTGATCAGCCGATGTCACCTGATTCTAGGGATATGTAGAATCTGGGGGGGGGGGGAATATGCTCGCTGTTCTTGAAGAGATGCTGGAAAAATTAATCCAGAAATAAACGTTTTAAAGCGCTGCTCCTGATGAAGCCCTCTGATCCCTGTCAAATATCTTCATGCAATTTCCAGTACTGTACTGTCACACATCTGTGCCTGAAAAAAAAAAAGAGAAGCTTCCAGGATCCTGTCTTGCAGACATTCTGTGGTACTATAATGAGATCTCATCTCAGTAGCTAGACTCCTAAACATGCATAATGCATTTTTATCCTGCTGTTCTCCTAAGCTCAGGACAGTGAACGGTACCCTCCAACCAACTTAAAGACCCACACAACCCTGTGAGAATATATAGGTTTCCCACTACCTAGAGCTTTACCCAATGACCCTAAATATACTTGTGCACAAGAGTTCAGGAAAAGAAGAATTCCAGCAGGACTTTCTAGGGTTTAAAAATCTGGTCTTGTGGCTGGCTCTATGGCCCACTGGGCAGGTGTGATTTTTCTCTTAAGTGTCCATGTTCTTCCCCCCAAATTCAAAAGTCTCTTAACAAGGTTGCTGATGTAATTGAAAGAAATGGGCAAAAGTGTTTCTCATATATCTCAAGGGTGAATATATTTTATTTTCTTTAAGCGAGGAGAACTCAAAGCACTGTGTTAGCCCCGCCCTTACCTGACTAATCATGTTGCATTATACCAAATCTTCATATTTACATAGCCTTACTAAATATGCAAAGCACAGTCTCGCATTACACTAGACAAGGCTTACAACATCCCTATGAAGTAGATGGGTCAATATGATGATCAATTCATTTAGTTAGTTCTCATTTTACTAATCTGGAACTGAAACCAAGTTGGTGATACGAGACAGAGGTGGTGCAACAAAGGTGAGCCAAGGCTGCCACAGCTTCAAGCTCTTGCCCCATCTGCTTTTTAACTGAGTATGGACCATTTCTTCATTAATGGAAAAAGAACAGAATTATTTATTCCTCCTCCTTTTGTAATGTCTGGTTTCGGATTTTGTTTTATTCATCAGTCTTACCCCAGCCATAAAGCTCTCACGCTGTCAGATCTGCTTTGACTTGGATTCCTGCCACTGGGGGGGGGGGGGGGGTGGACTCAATTGCCTTATAGGCCCCCTTCCAACTCAAAGATTCTGATTCATAATTCAGAATAAGCCTACCATGAAAACAGAAGTATATAGAAGAGTATGAAATAGCAGCAAGTTTAAAACAAAACAAAAGAAAGTAATAGATGAAAGTTTTTTAGATTTTTAAAAACTGCTTCATTCATCAAAGCCTTGGCGAATCAAAACAACTTCACCTTCTATTGTGCTTAACATCAGGCTACCTTTTCTGGACCAAGAAAATCCAGAGCTGGTCAGCACTCAATGATTCTGTAAATTTATAGTTCCCTACAAAGTTTTTAACTGGCTGGATAGCTCAGTGGTTTAGGTATCTGGCTCCAGAGCCAGAGGTTGGGTTTTTCAATTCCTCACTGTGCCTCTTATGAGAAAAGCCAGCCTGTGTGGCCTTGGGCAAGCTGCACCCCAAAAGAGGGGGGTGGTTAAACCAAATTTCTGTGTAGAAAAAAACTGACAAGGGTCACCATAAATCAGAATTGACTTGACAGCACACACACATTTTTTTAGTAACCCTAAAAGACTCCCAAGAACCTCTGTTGAGAATACCTGTTGAGTCTGTACAGGTCAAAAAAGAACATTATGCCAAGAAATGCAGTTTGGCGATCCCTTTAAAGGTCAAAACCAGCACTTTGAACTGGTTTTGGAAATCATCAGGAACCAGCACCGCTTTTTAAAGCACTGGTGAGAGGTCATCCATAGAAAGGTCTCCAGACTACCATACAATGCTGTTTTCTGGGCAGTTCTTGAGGACAACCTAGCTGTGTCTTACATCCTCATTCCTAAACCATCTTCAGGTACAACCCCACGAAAGGCATATAATGATAATCTAACCTTAACTGATTAGGCTAGTATTAATTATCTTTGTTTTGGGTTTCCAGAGCAAAACTGCTCAGGGGAGAGGTGGAATCGTGATATTCAGCTCCAGCCAGTCACAACCAACATTTGTTCCAACCCACATAACTAATTTTCTCTTTGCCCATTCTAATAAATAGGTGTCCCTGTCTCATGTACGGTGAGGACAGAGTCACATGTGATGGTTATGTTTGTCTAGGCCACTGCATAGATGCACATGACAATCAACGTGTACCTAACGATGTCATGAATTTTTTGTTTTGAAAATGCATTTTTTTAAAGCAACTGTGAGAAAGAACCAGAGCAGACACATTGACATGAATGAGGTTCATCAGTCAACACTAACACGAGACCCTCTGATGTTAATGAGTCTCCTTGAGCTAAGACTAACATTGGATTCAAAATCACAAATGTATATTTCGGCACAATGCAGACCCAGAAATCAAAGCAAAATGTGCTGCTTCTGTAATGGCCCATAGTGCTTATAACACTCTCTGGGCAGTTTACAATTTAATTATGCAGGCTACACGTTGCTCCCCTCAGCCTTCTATCCTTCCAAGGTCTGTAAATTGGGTACTCAATTGGAAGGATGGAAGGCTGAGTCGACCTCGAGCCGGCTGCCTGAGCCCATCGTGATCCAACTCAGGTTGTGAGCAGAGTCTTGACTGCAGTACTGCAGTTTAACCATTGCGCCACGAGGCTCTTCTCTACAGTTTGAAAGTGTGAGTTCTAGGAGGCATATGCGGAGTAACTACCTCTGTATTCTGTTCTCCTTTAACATCTTTTAACCACTATATGGAATGAGGAAGTTGGAAGGGTTCAGAGAGGTAATCTATTCCAACCCCACAGTTTTGTGCAAGATCTCTAATGAAATGTGTGATTACAGCATCCCTGGCAGAAAGCTATCCAGCCTTTGCTTAAATACTTCCAGCAAAGTAGTGTCCACAGCCTCCTTCCAAGAAAAACTGATTTCCAGTCAAACAGCTTGTACTACAATAGACCTCCCCCTAATATTTAACCAAAATCTGGTTACCTCTGTTTTTCCCCCTCCCCACTGTAAGAAACCTCATCCTCTGAAGCAACAGGAAAAAAAAAGCCTGCTCCATCTTCCCTGTGGCAATCCTTCAGATATGTGAAGACTGCTATCATGTCAACCCTTCCTTTTTTTTTCCTCCTCAGCCAAATGCACCTACTTTTTCAGTCTTCCCTCATGGGACTTGGGTTCCCAGACCCTTCATCATCCTGCCTTTCCTTTCCTTCCTGTTCCCAAACATGGTTAGTTCATCCATTTTCACAAAACGTGGCACCTAGAACTGAATCCGTTCTGCATATACTTGCTAAGGTTTTGTTCTCATGCTTTTGTTTACAGAGATAGGGCGAGAACCCCAACCAGGTGTTCTACACACATAACAAGAGACTATCATGGCACTTCTTATAATTGTACAACTGTGGAGCTGGAAGGGACTCAATGAATCACCAAATCCGGCCTCTGTCAAGGAGGCACAGCATTCCAGCCGTTCACAAACCAGTGAGGTGTCTCACGTGTCCATTCTGCAGGGGACCAAATGGATTCAAGTCTCTGGATACTAAGTTAAGGCCTAGTTAGACCAAGGGTCATTTGTCCAGAACCTTGCTAATGCAGGAATCCACAATTAAAGCATGCCCAGCCAGCCAGCCATCCCATCTCTGTTCAAAATCTCTGTCCATCAGTTTCCAAGGTTATTCCTTCCACTCAGTGCAAGTGATCCATTATTATAACGCATATCTCTGCGGTCTAATTCCCATTTCGGTCTCAAGTAAAGTAGGCTGATGAGTCTTTTCTTCTTCCTCTGTTGGAAGCCTGGCCCCTTGTTTTATTATGTCTTCTTATGTTTGGCTTGTGGGCCAAAAAACGGCCCCTTCCCTGTCCTCACAAACTGGCGAGGCAGGAAAGGCTGACCAAAGAAGGCCAAGCTCACCCGCCTGTTTCGTGGTTCCAGGTGAGATCTGAACCTGGGGCCTCTTCAAACCTTTTCTGAAAGACCTGAACGCGCCTCGCTTTTGCACCACGCTGGGTCTTGCGTTTGGGAGGCTGGCTGAGCGCCACCCTTTCCTCTCCACCGGAGAAGCAGAGGGCCGGGCCGGGCCGTCCTCCTGCGCTTCCCCCGACCTGCCACTTCAGGGCCCGAGCGTCAGGGAGCCAGCCCGCGCGCGGCTCGCCCTCCTAGCGAGACTCAAAAGGGTTCCCTGCCCGCCCGCCTGCCCGCCCCTGTTGCCCGCTGACTCGCGACCAGCCGCCGTCTCCCGCTGGGCCGGAGGGCCCGTCGCGGCGCCAAGGCAGCCCCAGCTGCCAACCATCCGGGAAGGGGGCGGGCCGGGCGGGCGGGCGGCGCCTGGCTGCTTCGGCCCCCCGGGGGCCCGCCGGCGCGCACCAGTCCTGCGCTCTCCCGTGCGCCCTTGGCCTGACGTGGCCCCCGCGGCCTGCGGGAAGGCGGGCTTGCAAGCCGGCGGCGACGGCCGGCCTGGCATAGACGAGCCGCCGCCTGAGTCGTCATCATCATCACCATCATCACCATCACAGGGGCCGGCGATGGAGCAACGAGGGGCGGGGAGAGAGGGCGACCCAAGGACAGGGCGAGGGCGTCGAGGCGGGTACCTCTCCGCTGGGGTTGCCGCCTCCTCGTTGCTGCCAAGGCGGCCGGGCCCGGCCCTGCTCCCGCCCGGCTGGGGAAATCCCTCCCCCGGCACCCTTGCCAGCCGGGTCACCGAGTGCGCACAGCGCCGGAGTGCCCGCCCAAGGCGAGGCCACAGCCGCCGCCGCCGCCAAGCAGGCGGGCGGCTGGCGCAAGAGCGCGCACGTGGGGCGAGGGCGAGCCGGCGGGGTGCTCGGCAGCGCGTCCCAAGGACTCCCCGGCGGAGTGCCGGTCGAGGCGATTTACCTAGGGGGGGGGGGGAAAGGATGTTGGGGGACGTGGTTGGCGGTAGCTGGGAGGGCGCTGCTCCCGTTAGAGATGGGGGGGTGCCGGGGTCCCCGAAACAGTGTGGCTCCGAAGCGCCCTTTCAAAAGCATGCCTCTTCCTTTCCCTTCTTTCACTTGCAGTTGCGTACACTAGGACAGGGCTATTTCTGGCGACTGCAGGGCCCGGCATCCCCAGGCAGCGAGGGGATTGTGGGGATTGTAGTCCCAGAAGGGAATGTTGGCCAAGTCTCGGCAAGGCGGCTGCTCGCTCAGCTTCTTGAAGCGGAGGTGGTTCTTTGGTGGTGGTGGAAGTTTCCGGAGGTTTCCTGGGTCATCCCCACTTTTCTTTGTGCCTATTTGGGAGTTTCCAGCCGCATGGCATGGATTCACCTAACCTCTGCAGCTGGACACCGACTTTGATCTTACTATGGTTTATACTCCACGGTTGGAATTCGTGCTTTTTTCTCCCCACGCACATTTTTATCTTTGCAACAACAGGGTATGCTGATTCTGAGAGATGACAGGGTATCTGGAACCACCCCACAAGCTTCAGGCTGAGGGCAGGATTTGAACGCAGGTCTAGCCAGGAGTAATCTAAAGGGCGCAGCGGAGCCGTACCTTCAACAAGACCAACCTAAAAGGGCAAACATTGGAGAAACCTGCAAATAGCATCTAAGGGACTGGTTTAGAAATACATGTTTTTAGGAAGGGTGTTGCTAAGGAAGAATGTGGTCCTGGCTGCGGGATTCTGGGAACTGCCATCCAAAAAAGCACAAGGGCCAAGCTCTGGAAAGAAGAGTGTGCATCTTAGAAATAAGGTAATGTTTTTCAGATGGTGCCACACACTCTGATGTGCAGAAATGGTGAGGAAAGTAGATGATGTTTCTCAGACACCATCCTGATGACGGAAGAGCATGAGGGAATGCTATCATAGGTTTGCCTTTCCTCAGCCATCTGCCCTGCTTACAGAGGGCAGGTGGATGTCAAGGGTGCGTGAATGGATGGGCTTCTCGGTTTTAAGTCTCCAGGGAGACAACCCTAAGAGGTACACACTTGATTGGCAGAGATGCATGCGTGTACTTCAAGCCTGGGTCCGTGAACCCATGCAGTAAAGGAGGTGGACGTGCTTTCTCACATATGTTGCATTCCATTAACAAGGAACCCTATGTGTACATTGGATAAAAGGAAGTTAATGTGCCTCCCACCTCCCCCAACCCACCCCGAGAAAGAGTCCCATCAGGTTGCTTGCTATGTTCCCAAGCCACAGCGAGACACCCAAGTTAGTCATACTTTGCCTGAGCAGCAGAAATAAGGGTTCAGTATCACCAGTCTATGGGTGGCGCTGAACTCTGTGCTTCTCATGCATCTGCCAGACAAGCATCAGCCCCAGCACATGCATCTTTGTAATCAGAAGTTCAGATAAGCAGTAATGCGCATTCGATCAGGGAACACAGTATAAATTTCCAATTAAAAGAGGAAGGCGGGGAAAACCATATGCACTTCATAGTCTTTCAGTGAGAACCGAGTGCGCTTGTGCAACCGGCTTGGAGAAAGGCACAGACTTCCACACAGAGACATGGATGTACGCCAAGGAAAAAGCAACCCCATGTGTAAATCTGTGAGAAAATATGTTCTCACTCCCTGTTCTTCCAGGGAGCCATCATGAACACTGCAAAAGAAAGCCAATCCCCTGTCCAGATACACAAGCGATTCATTTAAGCCATTGAGGTAATTTGAGAGACAGTGTGTAGAGACCCCTCCTCAGAACCCCCCCCCCCCCAATTTTTCTCAGGAAAAGAAAAAGTGAATTGCTACTTCTGGAAGCCTTCAGTAGCAACTTCTGGTTGCCTTCCCTTGTTTTGTTTTAATTGTGGTCTTGTTGGCATTTGGGGTGGTTTCAGCCCCTCCCCCATGGTTTCCACGGACAGAGAAGTGGTCCCTGGGCCCAAACAAGTTGCTCACCTGTAATTTAGGGACTGGAATGTGTACGTCCCTGACACAGGATGGAGGCTGCAGAATCGCAAAAATGATAGCTAATAGTACTATGACTGCATAACAGCTCTGCAGGGGTGGGGACAAGAACACCAGAATGAGCTTCACCTATGTTCCCTTAGCTAGCTGGAGAGTTCAGTGGGTTAGGTTTCGACTGCAGAGCCAGGGTTGGGAGTTCAATTTCCCAGTATGCCTCCTGAGAGCAGAGCCAACTGTGCGGCCTTGGGCAAGCTGCACAGTCTCAGGGCACCCCCCAGAAGAAGGGAATGATAAACCACCTCTGAGTACTCTCTAGCTAGAAAACCCTGAAAAGGGTCAACATAAATCAGAATGGACTTGACAGCACATCATGATGATGATGATCCCTTAGTGCTCTTAAGGGATAAAGTGGAATTTTGTTCTGCCGCACAGTGTTGTGTGTCCATGTGGGGTGGGTTTAAGGCTGAGCATTGTTCACCGGCAATGGTTTCCTACAGAGTGGCAAGATTTTAAGCCAGCCACATGGTGGCCTATCACTCAGCCTTTTGGGCACAGTGTTGTTGTTTAGTCGTTAAGTCGTGTCCGACTCTTCGTGACCCCATGGACCAGAGCACGCCAGGCCCTCCTGTCTTCCACTGCCTCCCGGAGTTGGGTCAAAGTCATGTTGGTCGCTTCGATGACGCTGTCCAGCCAACTCGTCCTCTGTTGTTTTGGGCACAGTACTGCTGGTTTTCCATTCAGAGCTGTTCTCCCACAGGTCACACACCCATTCATTCACAGGTCCAAACTCTATCCTTATGAATAACATACTTCAGTCAAGAGGTGTACAGGAAGGTGCACCGCAGCAGCTGCCGCCGAGAAGTATTTAGTCATGCACACCCACACATCAGCTTGGAAATGGAGCCACATCTTATCCCGTAAACACAGATATAAATACTACCACTGTCCGTATGTGTTCTTAGAAATAGATCTCTTCTAGTTTCCTTTCTAAACCGGCCAAACAATGAGAGGTTTCTCAGAAAAATCTGAATTCTGTGCTGGATTTAGCTGAAATTGCAGCCTATGTAGTGCACTTCTGCATTCAGTGGTTCCCTATTTGGATGACACCACTGTTAAATCAATCCTCAGGTCAACCCATTAAAAAAACCAAAGAGTTTGGGAAATACCTGTTTCTTCTTCTTCTTTTTTGAACTACAACTCCCAGAATGCCCCAAGCCAGTGTGAGCAGCATGCTGGGGGATTTAAGGTTGTAATCTAAATCAGTGGTTCTTAACCTTTGTTACTCAGGTGTTTTTGAACTGCAACTCCCAGAAACCCCAGCCAGCACAGCTGGTGGTGAAGGCTTCTGGGAGTTGCAGTCCAAAAACACCTGAGTAACAAAGGTTAAGAACCACTGATCTAAATGAATATATTTCCCCAGCTCTGTTGAAAACATTTTTTAATAGGTGAAAGAGACACCACAGGTCATCGACAACCCTTTTGGTTTAAAGCAAATGTGAACTGATGTAATACAAGTTTATACGGAAACTGAAGCTGTCATTGTTTTTAGGAGGGGGCTTCTACTTTACCTTTCCAAAGGAACATGCTTTTTTTCTGCAGCACATACATGTACAGAAAGTAATGCATAATAGCTTTCAATACTGCTGCAGTAATACAGATCTTTATGCAGATTAAACCACAGTTGATTATTTGTTTAGAATTTCTTTAACTGGGTGGCAGGCTTACTGCCAGTGTATTAATTCTGAAGGTGTTCCTCTCTAGAGCAGTGGTCTCCAACCTTGGGCCTCCAGATGTTCTTGAACTTCAACTCCCAAAAATCCTGGCCAGCAGAGGTGGTGGTGAAGGCTTCTGGGAGTTGTAGTCCAAGAACATCTGGAGGCCCAAGGTTGGGGACGACTGCTCTAGAGCATGATTTTCATTGCAGAATGTGACCCTTCCTCTGATGTTATAAGCATCAGTTTGCCTGCATGCCAGTTAGTGCATAGTGCAAGCCGTTGATGCATGTCTCCATCGAAAGTGTTGTGCCCAAATTGTTGCTTTGCTGATAATGAAAGTTCTGTCGATGGTGGTGATTAATGATTCATTCACACACTGGCACATGCTGCCCACGGGATTGAGGGTACCCCGTACCTTAACTGCAAAGGCAAACATTTGACCAGCTAACAACTAATGTTTCTGAACTTCTCTGAATAATTCCCATGTGCAGTATGGCACGAAAGACCATTAATATTGCCTTGAGATTTATCCAGCTATTGTGCCATCCATGGAAACCTAAGCCAGCCTCAGCAAAATCCTTGTGGGAAGTTGCTAGCAGGATTCTGTGCTCACAGCTACTACTTATACTTAAAATAGGCTTGATGTATGGAAAACACTACTGTCCATACCAGTTTGTAAGGCTCCAACATGGGCGTTCTACCAGGCTAGTCTAGACTCACAGTCAAAAACATTTGCAGACATACTTATTAAGGGTAACACTGCTGTTTTGTTTCTTATAATGCTAGTTTGCTGAAGGCTTTTAAAATAATTCCCCCCCTCCTGTTATTTAAAAACAATTCTTAAAATGACCGTCACTTAAAACAAAAAAATCAACGTTGATTTTCAAACATAAGCAGTTTAAAATAAAAAAAGATTAAATACTTTTGTGTTCCTTGATTTGGCTGGTCCATTTGACAACTAAGCCATGGTGCAGGCTTGGAAATTTTTCTTCCCCCCCCCCCACCTATCCCATAAATATATATATTTGGCATAAATAAGTCCAGTATTTATAGCTGTAGGTATACATTCATTTGGTGTGGTTTTTAAAAACTTTGTTCTGGGAAGAAAATTTACACGGGGTCAGTCTTCTTAAAAGTGGTGTCCAAAGGCTTGCTAGGTGTTCCCCATTACCTGGCTTGTAAATGCTGAAACTCTGCACAAATATGTTTTCAGAAGGCAAATAAAAAAGACATTTTGCCAAAGACTCTGTAAGAAATTCCATCTTGCAATGTTTGCGAAGAAGAACAGCTTGTTATCATTCATGGGTGAGCGTTTCTCCAAATGGAACCACTCCCCTGTCTGGCCTCTTTGTCTTCATTCTCAGAGGAAATATTGAGAGCACCTTCAATGCAGCGAACCTGGGAACCAAGATTCATAACCTGCTTGGCTCAAGAAACAATGGACTCACTTATTCACGTCTGGTCAGGCCTGAATATTTAGGGATGTGCCGTCTGCAGTACGAGTGATAAAACTTAGAATTAAATGCCCATTCTTTGGGAGTGGAGGCATCTTCATGAAACGTGGCATGGAGATTACTTCATGGAACACTGGAATTTCCTAAATAGTGTGTGTTTAATTTTCCTTGTAAAAGTGCTTCCTTTACTTCATTGGGATTCTGCATTATGGATTCATATACTGTATATGTAACTACAAATATACCCAGTGTACTGTAGTAGTGAGACTGACAGATTAGGAATCAAGAGACCCGAGTTTGAATCCTGCTCAGACATAGACACTCACTGTGGGGCGGAGGTAGCACTGGTAAAAATACACCTTAAATATTCTTGAAAACCCCTGTTAGACTTGCTGTAAAATGGACCCGACTTGAAAGTACATAATGCACACACACATAACTACAGCATGAGATAAAATATAATCTGCAGTAATCTGTACTAAATTTAATCCCCATTTTTTCAAATATAGAGATTGTTAACTGCGTGTTGCTACTCTCAGTCAAAAGCAGGAGCTGTGTATGTGAGAAGGAGCAAGCCTCCACCAGAAAGAAGGAGAGTGAGCTGTCCCCTCAAATTCCCACCATGGAGGGTTACGAAACTATTTATAGTCTGTTACCAGTGGTGGCTCAATTGGGGATACAAGAGAAAAAGCGTGGGAAAGGAGAGGAGCAAAAAGGTGGGATAACAACGGTTAGGGAAGAAACACCAATAGGAGAGGGGTATCTGGTGACGGAGGTGGAGGAAGAGATAAAAGGGGAGGTAGACTGGGAAACGAGGGTAGAAGAGGAGAAGGAGAGAAAAAGGAAGAGTGAGGAAAAGGAAGATGATATACCTTCAGGATGGGGTTGGTTAGAAATGGAGGATCCATGGACCAGAGAGAGAGTCTGGATGAAATTACCCCTTGAGGAGATAGAGAGTATTAGGCATCCTTCAGTCTCGAAAGACTATGGTAACGTGCTCTGTATGGAGGACTTGGAACAGCGTCTAGTGTGGCTGAGAAGGCCAATTCGAGAGTGACAATCCCTTCCACACTGAAGACAAATACAATCTGTCCCCTGTCCAGCTCCCTGATTTTGCTGCTTCCGTGACTGCCTCTTTGCCTCGGTCTGCTGGACAAGGGTCTCTTCAAAATGGGAGAGGCCGTGATGCAACGCCTGCCTCCAGGCTGAACGCTCAGATGTCAGGGTTTCCCATCTGTTGAGGTCCATTCCTAAGGCCTTCAGATCCCGCTTGCAGATGTCCTTGTATCGCAGCTGTGGTCTCCCTCTGGGGCGATTTCCCTCCACTAATTCTCCATACAGGAGATCTTTTGGAATCCGACCATCAGCCATTCTCACGACATGCCCAAGCCAACGTAGACGTCGCTGTTTCAGTAATGTATACATGCTAACAATTCCAGCTCGTTCTAGGACTACTCTATTTGGAACTTTGTCCTGCCAGGTGATACCAAAAATGCGTCGGAGGCAACGCATATGGAAGGTGTTCAGCTTCCTCTCCTGCCGTGCACAAAGGGTCCAGGACTCACTGCAGTACAGGAGTGTGCTCAGGACGCAGGCTCTATAGACCTGGATCTTGGTATATGTCGTCAGCTTCTTATTGAGCCATACTCTCTTCGTGAGTCTAGAGAACATGGTAGCTGCTTTGCCAATGCGTTTATCCAGCTCGACATCTAGAGAGAGAGTGTCAGAGATCGTTGAGCCAAGGTACACAAAGTCATGAACAACCTCCAATTCTTGTGTGGAGATGGTAATAGAGGGAGGTGAGTCCACGCCCTGGCCCATGACTTGTGTTTTCTTCAGGCTGATTGTTAGTCCAAAGTCTTGGCAGGCCTTGCTAAAACAATTCATGAGTTGTTGGAGGTCTTGAGCAGAGTGGGCAACAATGGCTGCATCATCGGCGAAGAGGAAATCCCGCATGCATTTCAGCTGGACTTTGGTCTTCGCTCTCAATCTAGAGAGATTAAAGAGCTTTCCGTCTGATCTAGTCCGGAGATAGACAGCTTCTGTTGCAGTTCCAAAGGCGTGATTCAGCATGACAGCAAAAAAGATCCCAAAAAGGGTTGGTGCGAGGACACAGCCCTGTTTCACTCCGCTTCGGATGTCAAAGGGATCTGATGTTGAACCATCAAAAACTACAGTGTCTTTCATTCCCTCATGGAAGGACCTGATGATGTTAAGGAGTCGAGGTGGACATCCAATCTTGGGAAGGATTTTAAAAAGGCCATCCCTGCTAACCAAATCAAAGGCCTTTGTGAGATCTATGAAGGTGACAAAGAGTGGCTGTTGTTGTTCCCTGCATTTCTCCTGCAACTGTCTGAGGGAGAATACCATGTCAGTGGTGGATCTATTAGCTCGAAATCCACACTGTGATTCTGGATAGACTCTGTCTGCGAGCACCTGGAGCCTCTTCAGCACAACACGGGCAAGCAGCTTCCCTACAACGCTGAGAAGAGAGATGCCACGGTAGTTATTGCAGTCGCCCCTGTCTCCTTTGTTCTTGTACAATGTGATGATGTTTGCATCCTTCATGTCCTGTGGTACTCCACCTTCCCTCCAGCAAAGACAAAAGATTTCATACAGCTCGGTAGTGATGGTCTCTTTACAGCACTTCAGCACTTCAACAGGGATGTTATCCTTTCCAGGTGCCTTGCCGGAGGCGAGGGAATCCAAGGCCGCTTTTATTTCTGCTAAGGTTGGTTCGCTGTCCAACTCTTCCAAGACAGGCAGGCACTCAATGTTATTTAATGCTTCTTCGGTTACTACATTCTCTCTGGAATACAGCTCAGAGTAGTGTTGCACCCAGCGGTCCATCTGCTGTGCTCGGTCCTGGATGATCACGCCTGTAGCAGACTTCAAGGGAGCAGATTTCTTCTGTATTGGACCTAAAGCCTGCCTGATACCGTCATACATTCCTTTGATGTTACCTGTGTCCGCTGCTATCTGTATCTGAGAGCAGAGCTGAAGCCAATAATCGTTGGAACATCTCCTGGCAGCCTGTTGGACTTGGCTACGAGCAGCTCGAAGAGCTTGCAAGTTGTACTCACTACGACAGGCTTTGTATGCTGCTAGAGCTCTCCTCTTATCCTCGATGGCTGGCATCAACTCCTCCGAATGGGCTTCGAACCAGTCGGCCGTCTTTTTGGTCTTCTTGCCAAATGTGGACAAGGCGGTGTTATACACAGCGTTCTTAAAATGTTCCCATCGTTCAGGTGCATTTGCATCAGCCGGGCCTGGAAGGGTTTCCTCAAGCGCTTGGGCAAATTCCTCCACTTTTCTTTGATCGCAAGTCTTGCTGATGTCAATACGTGGTCTTCCTTCCTTTTTCGTGTGATATAATCTCTTTGTTCGCAGTTTTACTCTACTACACACCAGGGAGTGATCAGTATCGCAATCAGCACTCTGGTAGCTGCGTGTGATCGTAATACTAGGAAGGCTAGAACGTCTAGTGAGGATCAAATCGAGCTGATGCCAATGCTTGGATCTTGGATGTCTCCAGGAAACTCTGTGTTGAGGCTTCGTATTAAAGAATGTGTTGCTGATGCAAAGACCATAATAACAGCAAAACTCCAGCAAGCGTTGGCCATTTTCGTTCATCTTTCCAATGCCAAAACGGCCTAGACAAGTGGGCCAAGAATTGTGATCAGCACCAACTCTAGCGTTAAAGTCTCCGAGAATGAACAGTGCCTCTCTTTCAGGGACTTTTTTGATAGTAGCTGCCAGATCGTCGTAGAATTTATCTTTCACTTCTGTAGTGGATGACAGTGTTGGTGCATATGCACTAATGAGGGTGACCGGTCCCGCTGATGAGTGGAGCTGCAGAGACAGGATTCTTTCACTCCCCACAGTAGGTGGAACAATGGATCTCAGAAGAGTATTTCTGACTGCAAAGCCAACACCATATTCCCTGGTCTCATTCAATGGTTTTCCCTGCCAGAAGAATGAGAAGTTTTTTTCTTTGACAGATCCCGAGTCTGGCAATCTCGTCTCTTGCAGGGCAACAATGTCCATCTGCAGTCTGCTCAGTTCCATGTCGATGACAGCTGTCTTGCGCACATCGTCTATTTCCTGCAGGTCATCAGAAAAGCCGTGGTCAGAAAAGCCAGGGGTCATTGTCCGTACATTCCAGGTGCCCAGCTTTAGGGCAGAAGTTTTCTTATGATTGTTGCATGGTGCAGGGTTATCGATCTGCTTGTCGGCTTTTACCCTAAACCCCACGCACCCCGTGAGGTTAACAGACCGTGGCGAGGTAGCACCTTACTGGCTGGGGGCTGCCCAGCTTAAGGCGGGCGGTATCTACCTAGTGAGGTGCAATGACCTCTCCCACCGTCAGAAGTAGCCCCTGGCGTCATGCTCTACGCCAATCGAGCAAAGACTTATAACCGGTAACTGCTACTTCCCGTGTTGTTTCGACGCTGTATGCGAAGCTGGAGTGTCCTCTCCAGAGCACGAAGCCTGGGTAAAATAATATGGAGGATAGGCTGTTACCCAAGCAGCAAATCCCCCCTCTCCACGTCACTGAGATAGTCCAGTGGAAAGGCAAGAGCCAATACAACTGGTAACAGCGACGTCGCAGGAGTTGCCAGAACGACACGAACTGCCTCCGGGACTCCGGCTCCGGGTTTTGCCTCGAGGTTAACTCCTGAAGCCTTTTCCATCAGTGGATATAGCCACAAGGCAGTGGAGGTTTGAGATCAGAGTTTTCCTTCTCCTAGATGGGCTGCCTTCCAGGGCTGACGAGCCCCACCTACCCGGCCTGCTCTCTAATAGTGCAGAAGTATGATCTGACCCTAAAAAGGTTCCTACCCCCCAGGTGTATGTAATGCTAATTGGCTTTCCTATTTACCCAAATTAGTAATTTTCCTATTTACCTTTTCCTATTTACCCAAATTAATCTGAAAAAAGATTAGGGTGATTATACCTCAACCCCGACCCCAACCGAGGCTAAGAGAGAGAGGGGGAGAGAGGATATTCAGAAGAAGGGAAGAGAGGGAATAGCAATTGGGAGAAATAGAGCCGGTAGGATGGACAGTATATATGTACCCGAAAGGGGACAATCCTTGGAAGAGGAGAGACAAACCAGTGCTGAACTCCCAACCCAAGACGCCAACCGAAGGAGAATGGGCTCAACACCCTTGTTGTGGGACCATTTGCCCCAGCCTAAGGAACCCAACCCAGAAACCGACGGATCGAGAATGCTTTGGGGTGAACCCCGGTTGGTGAAGTCATTCTTTATGCCCAAGTTTAAGGACAGTTGGACAGAAAGAAACATGTTAAACGGATCCGTTGGTCCTACCGAAGTGGTTATTCATGGTTCTCCATTAATAGTTAATAAACAGTTTCTGCACCTTGAAGAGCCATCGCCACTTTTTGGGGAAAGAAAGGGAAGATTTGAACCCACTCACAGTGTATGCTTCAATATAGGGCAGTGATAAATTTGCTGAGTGATGGACATTCTTTTATCTGTAACAAGGGAGAAAGCCAGTTAACTTCCCCTGACATGAAATCTGGTATAACTAGCACACCTCAAATTGATCATTCAATTTTGAAAGCTATTTCTGGGGACTTGAGAATAACTGCAGGCCTGAAGCTTCAACATGAAGCTTCAGGATTATATGGGAATTTTTTCTATTTCTTCCCCCACCCTCCACCCCCAGTCTTGAGTTGCCAAATTTCAGACCACCAGCTGAAGTACCAGGAAACTGCTTTTTTCCCTCCAGGTCTCCAAAAAAAAAAAAAAAAAAAAAAAAAAAAAAAAAAAAAAAAATCAAGGCAAGTGGCACTGGAAACATTGAACACTTGAGTTTATAGTGTGTTATAGCTTTCATGCCTGTGTACCCATAGCCCACCCACTCCTACCTTTCAATGAAGCTTATTGGCTCAAGGGGAAGGTGTTTCTATGTGTGTTACGCACACAATGGCCAAAATCCCGTTGCTCATCATAGTAAATTGCACTTGAAGAGGCCCATTGAATTAATGGGGGTTTGGTAAGTGAACCCATCTGCAATTCCCTTGGATTCAAATGGAGCTACTGTAACTATGGCGTGTTGTTGTTTAGTCGTTAAGTCGTGTCCGACTCTTCATGACCTCATGGACCAGAGCATGCCAGGCCCTCCTGTCTTCCACTGCCTCCCGAAGTTGGGTCAAATTCATGTTGGTCGCTTCGGTGACACTGTCCAGCCATCTCGCCCTCTGTCATCCCCTTCTCCTCTTGCCTTCACACTTTCCCAACATCAGGGTCTTTTCCAGGGAGTCTTCTCTTCTCATGAAATGGCCAAAGTATTGGAGCCTCAGCTTCAGGATCTGTCCTTCCAGTGAGCACTCAGGGTTGATTTTCTTCAGAACAGATAGGTTTGTTCTCTTTGCAGTCCAGGGGACTCTCAAGAGTCTCCTCCAGCACCACAATTCAAAAGCATCAATTATTTGGCGGTCAGCCTTCTTTATGGTCCAGCTCTCACTTCCATACATCGCTACTATGGCGTACTTTAGTTTAAATGCAGGAAATTCACACTGTCCAGCATATTCTCTTATGCACACATGCTGTTGTGCAATTGTTACACATGTATCCTCCTCTTGTGACACTGTGTGAAGGGGATAGGATCATGGATGCCCCATTGGTGTGTTGTTGCGCTTTGACCACGGACCTGAGACCTCCTTCCAGACATGGACTGTTACATCCACCCAGCTGATAGTGGAACGTTTGCAGAGGGTCGCTACCCTGGAACTTAGCCATTCTTGGGAAACCAGGACACAGACCAAAGCCATGACGGTCATGCACATCCTGGGCTTTTGACAACGATCCCTAGGGGAGTGGCAGGAAATTGTGATGACAGCTATAAAAGCTGCCTTACCACCAGGGGAGACAGAAACCAGGCTGGGTCCAAGGTGAGAGGATGAGGGCTATCGGATTGGAAAGGTGCAAGAACCTCAAGGGGGAGAGACAGTCACTCCAGAGTGAGAAGGGGAGCCCTGAAAACAAGAAGCAGCTACTGCAGAACCAGAAGGGAAATCCCAAAAGAGGGAGACAGTTGCTCTGGAGCAGGAAGGAGAACTCCAAGCTCATGAACCCTGACAAACCTACCCTCAGACTGGGCATAACACCCCTTGCTTCGGGGGGGGGGGGACATTTTAGAAGGAATACACCTTGGGAGCTGGACTGCGCCAGGCAAACCAAAAGCAAATCAAAGTGGAAGTTCTCTTCGGAGATCTTGAAACCTGGGTGGCTCCTATAGGGAGATACAAACCAAAGCCGTATAGGGCTTTTATAGGACGAGGGGCCTGCAGGAGGGGCCTTCCTGTGTTTTCTACAAACTCGTTAAGGAAACCTGTCACACGAATCCTTCGAAGGCCTCACAGTCCCATTCTCTTGAGCAATCCAAGCCGTGGAGGATTGCAACAGAGCAAAAGACAAATCGTAGCGGTCAACTTCATAATAACATTTAATCAGAACTTGGGAATGTTACTCTTTGGACTAAACTCTTGGCCTGCATATCCAGACCAAAAGAGTAATGTTTCAGATCTTTGCACTTAATGATAGTGGTGGTGAGTCATTCCTTCTTTGATCATGGGCTGCAGATATTACTTACATTAGTTATTGTCCCTCTGATTTCTTAGTATCTTTAGGAAGTAGTGGCCAGAATCCTATCTATGTTTGCATAAAATTTGCTTAACTTGTGGCAGCTAATTGCAGATAATTAAGGAGATGTCAGGGCAAATCTCATTGGTACCCAACTGCACAACCAAGATGTGCTCAATACCTCATAAATTAGCTGCAATTAGCCACAGCAAGTTACACAAACCTTACGTGGACACTCATAGGATTCTCACTAGTGCTTCCAGCTTTCCCTTTTAAAATGTTGCTAAGTGCTTTTAAATGTGTTTTTAGTATTGATTTTATTAACAGTTTTTAATATACTTGTTTTATTTTTTAATATTATATACTTACTGTTTTTAGTGTTTAAATATTGTCTTTTTAAGGTTATAAGCTGCCCTGGGTCCTTTTAGGAGAAAGGTGGGGTAATAATAATAATAATAATAATAATAATAATAATAATAATAATAATAATAATAATAATAATAATAATAATAATAATAATAATAATAATAATAGATCTAAGGAATTGGTGCTAACAGCCAATGTCAACTCTGCCAAGAAAAAGATGAAACTGTGCCACACTTCATTTGTGAATGTCCAAAGATTACACAAACAGATTACAAAGTTAGACATGATAGAGTGGCAAAGTTAGTGCACTGGTCATTATGCAAAAAATATAACTTGCCGGCCTCCAAAAACCCATGGGAACATCAGGTAGGGAAGGTGTCAGAAAATGGGGAAGTCAAGATCTTGTGAGATTTCCGGATCCAAACGGATAGACACCTTGAACATAACACACCAGACATGGTAGTAATAGAATGAAGAAATGTCTGGATCATTGTCATTGCAATTCCAGGGGATGCCAGAGTTGAAAATAAAGAATTGGAAAAACTAACAAAGTACAGAGGTCTGGTAAATGAAACATCTCGCCTCTGGAAGAAACACACTTCAGTGGTCCCCGTAGTCATTGGGGCTTTGGGAACAATATCAAGAAATTTCACACAGTACTATAAGCAGTTGCAGATTTCCGAAATCACACCATCAGAGCTACAAAAAATGGCAATATTAGGAACAGCATACATACTGCGCCAATATTTAACAGATATTTAGGTTTTTGGTTGAAACTTGTATCTGTTATATAACACCAGTCAATGTTTTTATAATTTTGACTGTGCCTGGTGTATTTGAATAATGATGATGATGATTTCCTTTTCCCCCATTCTGCATTTTTTAATTTTAATTTTTTTTGTCTTTAATGTTTGAATATTCCCTTTCCTGTTCATAGCTAAAGAATCTTTTTAGAATGTTTAAAGTAATTTTCTTTCTCTTTTTTGCCGCTTGTTCAGTTTTTAATAACTACAACATCACCACAGTTACCGTTTCCTTTTAACCTTTCCTTTGAATTTAATTTATTCCTTTCCTTTAAACAAGAGCCTTGAGGGTATTCAGAATAAATGTATCTCTCGTTTAATTAAGCATGCCTCTAGAAAACTAGCAAGAAGAACACAAAAATTGGTGCTACCTGACAGAAAGGAAAAATATTAATGTTGACAAGGGAGGGTTTCTGTTTATCTCTCCATATAGACAAAAGAAAAAGGATAATACGTTGGACTATAACTTCCAGAGCATCGTAGCCAGCATTGATGGTGGCCATGCTGGTTGCCCCAAACATAATTTTGGCAAACTCAGCTATCACTGGTCTTTCAATTTTTCACATGTATATGCTATTCTTCCATCTCTTTCACAACTTGGCATAGCATATTTGTGGTTTCTTCCCATTTTTGTCTCTTTTAACACAATCCCGGGAGGATGGTTAGGCTTAGACAGACTGACTTGCCACAGACCACCCAGGGAGGATTTCTCCCCAAGGGGTGACTTGAATTCAAGACTTGATGTAAGAATAAAATGAGTTGACCCCATAGTCTCCTGTTCAACCGCCCTGTAAACTCCCCAGAGGAGGAACAGATTTTTTTTTTAAAAGCAGTGATAAAGTATAATTAAAGCTCACTGAGGAGTTCAGCTTTGTGGTATGAATTTCCCACTCAAAAAGCCTCACACCTCTTTTTCAACCCAACATAGGGACTTTCTTGGGAGACAAAGTAGCTTCTGCAACGGCTCGTATAGCCCTTCTAGTAAATGCTGATATTTGAGCTTCTCTTGTACTTCATTCCAGGTCAATTAATCTAAAACATCCCTAATGACTGGACTCTATGAGCGGAGCATCATAGGAACCAAATCCAGCCTTCCTCTGGTCTGAATCTGGGTTTCTCCCAAATAAGAATTTAGCCTTCTTGGGCTTTCCCAAACGGGTATGTGGCTTTTCCTCGTGACATCACCGTTTGGTAGTGTCTTCGCTCTCATAGCCTCTGCCCTCTCTCATTCTAAAATGTTGTCTTAGTGGCAGCAAGAGTCTAAAGATAAAATATACTGTTTTGGGGGGTTCCACACAGTTGATTTCGGCCTCTGTCACCACTAACATTCCAGAGCCTCTCTGAAATAGAATTCAACCCTCCCTCTCCTCTTGCGTGGGTCAGATTAGAATCTTCACAAATAAAGATGGGCACTTCATATTCGTATCTGCGGGATACAAATACAAACAGTGGCACCACGGGTGTTGTGAGGGCTCAATTCCCTCCCTCACAACCGGCCGGCCCATTCACCATGCGGCACTGCGGTTGTCCTCCTTTGGCGGTGGTGCACCAATCCTGGCAGGAGCCCGGCCGGCCCTTCCCTGCTGCCCCCCCCCCCCCCGGCACAGCCAACCGCTCATCAGCTGAGCAGGGAAAAAGTGGTTGGCTGCATGAGGGGGCAGGGAAAGGTGGACCGGGCTCCTACCAGGACTGGTGGGCTGCTGCTGAAGGAGGACCGCAGTGCTGCATGGAGCCTGGTGAGTGGGCCGGACGGTTCTGGGGGAGGGAATTGGCCCCTGTAGCACCAGTGGTTCCACGGTTCATATTTTTGTCTCCCAGATACAAATACGAAGTGCCCATCTCTATTCACAAACCTGTACTTGCCATGGCTGGTAGCCCTGTTTGTATACAGGTATTGTGTATGTGTATGTTTAGAGCAGGGGTCTCAAACTCAATTTACCTGGGGGCCGCTGGAGGCAGAAGCTGGGTGAGGCTGGGCCACATCAGATTTTCCGCCAAGCGGAGCAAGAGCCCAAGGAAGCCGCCCAGGAGTTTCCTTAGCCCGGCTGGGGCTCTGAGGAGGAGGAGGAGGAGGAGGAGGGGCGCGCGAGCCCTCGTCGCTGGCCACGACCCCCTCCAGCTCCTTCTTCACTACCACCACCACCAGCAGCAGCAGGATGAAGAAGCGGAGAAGGGAGGGAGCGCCGGCAACCGCCTAGCCGGGGGGGGGGGAGGAGGGCATGACATAAAATAAAATAAAAACCCTCACAGAATTCGCCTTGCCAAAGGAGAAAAGCCCCCACCGGTACCCGCGAAATTAAACAGAACGGGGCGGGGGGGGCCCCACAGGTGTGTGTGCGCGCGCACGCACACAAACACACACACGGAGGTCCGGCAACCTTCCTCTGAGGGCCCCCCATCAAAAAAAGGCGCACTCAGCAGCAGCAGCTACCCCCACCATGACAGAGGAGCAAACTTTGCGAGGCGAGCCCAGGCAGCCTCCAGAGCCGAGGCGGCTGAAGCAGGACGAAGAGGAGGAGGTTGAGGAGGAAGCACCGCCGGGTGCTGAGGCGGCCGCTGGCCGGGCTGGTGCTGGGGGTGCCGAGAGAGAAAGAGAGCCAGAGAGCCGCTTCCCTGGAAGAGGCGGCGGCGGCAGCTGCTGTTGGCGGCTTGGAGGCGCTCTTCTTCGAGGATGGGCCGGGAGTGAGCTCCGCTCTCAGGCATCGCTCGGCGGCGGCTCGGGCGCTCAGGGAAAAGGGTCGGCAGCGCGCCTCGCTCGCCGGCTCTCCCCCAAGACAGCGCCTCTTGCACCCTCCATCCGGAACTGCAGCCTGCCAGCCGGCAGACAGGCAGGCTGGCTGGCAGGCTGCAGTTCCGGATGGAGGGCGCAAGAGGCGCTGTCTTGGGAGAGAGCCGGCGAGTGACACGAGGCTTTTTTTTTACTCTTGACAGCAGAGGACGCGTGGGCGCTTCGGGGGGGGGCAGGCAAGGCGGGGGCCACAAACTATCATCCGGCGGGCCGCAAATGGCCCCCGGGCCGCATGTTTGAGACCCCTGGTTTAGAGGATTCCCAGTGTGGCATTGTGGACAGAGTGATGGACTAGGAACTCTAGAGAACAGAGTTCAAATCCTCACTTGGCCATGGAAGCTCACTGGGGGTATGGAAATAGTAAAACCACCCTTTAAATATCTCGCTTACCTTGAAAGTTCTATTAGGGTTGCTCCAAGCTGGTTATATGTGGGTCTGCTGTTCAGTTGTGGAGACACTGAACTGGGGAAGAGGCACTTACACTTGACACCCACTGCTCGTGGTAGTGGCATTTCAGGACTTGAGCCCGGAATGGAACCTACCAGAGTCACTTACCATGGTCAGTGCTCAGAGGCAATGGAAGTTGTGCCAAACAGCTGAAGAAAAGTTCATGCTTATTCATCAGCAGAGACCTCCAGATTTTGGTCTAAAATTATGTGCCATGGGCCAAAGCTCCAGTTGCTCTACCTTAGTTATGGCTCTGCTGGGAGGTGCCCCAGTTAGGGAAGACAATGGCAATAAGGCTGGTCGTAATGAGACATCTTATACCAAAAGCCCGAAGTGTACATGAGGATGTAAAAAGAGCCTCTGTAGGCTGGGCTCCTGTTTTCCACCATAGCCAACTGGATGCCTCAGGGAAATAGATAAACAGAACATTATAGCAATAGCACTGTGCTCTTATTGATAGCATTGAGCAATTGTCTGTTGATGTTTTTACAACCTCGCATGCTGCCTTTAGTTGGTTCAGCTGGAAGGAACCTTTCTGGGCTGGGGTGACTGTCAATCTATCCAGCACTAACCAATTGTTTCCTCCTGCCTCTGAACTCAAAAGAGAGCCCTGCCTCTCTGCTCTGTGTCTCTTTACCTTTCTTGAGTCTTTTGAAGATTGTTGTTAAAAGGAGTCATGTGTCTCAGTTTCCTGTTTAATCTGTTCATAATTGTAAGTAAAGACAATGGTTTTTATTCTTTCTCCTACTAATGTCTCAGAGTGAGTTATTGAGAGCCAGTTGATGCATTTCTGCTGCATAGCTAGAGGAATCTCACAAAAAATTAAAATATCTGCAATACTGTCTACTTCTTAGCATGTGGTATTTTAAACCTAGAGGTTCTACAGAGTCATAGTGGTTTGAAGCTACTGATGCTCCCTAACTACCCCCAACAGAAGCATGTGGATTAGTTTGTTTTACAACTAGGAGATTGAACTTTTACCTACAAACTGCCTTCTACCTCCCTTTTGTGTTTTCCTGTGTTCGATGAACATTGGGCCAATATTCAAAATTTTTGCTTTTTTGGGACTGCAACTTGTAAAACTGCATTCCCAGTCAAGACCTTAATTTCTCTTCAACCATGATTTATGCCCTGGAGAATCTCAGAGGACAATAATCTTTTTCTATAACCTATCTAACTGTGCCCTTCTCGTAAACAGGTTGTGTTTTTTTTAAGCACAATGTAAAAAAGGTTGTGACCTACAGTGTTAAAAGGAAGGAACTCTGAAGTTATAAGCCTATACCTGCCAACAACAAGTATAGTAAAAGGGAAATGAAAAAAGAATAAAAAGCATGATGTTTCCTATTTGATGTGCAGCTGCTTGACTTTTCTGCTGGCCCTCTGCCACATGCCACCCTCCGCCCAAAAAAGACAGAGACAAAAAGCTCAAAGCACAGTGCCACTAAACCTATGCAAATAGCCTTGAATCAAACAACTTCAGCAGAAAAAACTCTGTGTAACGACAAAGCACTTTATTATTAATTTTCCCCCATATCTGTTCAAAGCTGGATTCTATGCATATTAGTTTCAAAGTAAATCCCTTTGAATTGAAGGGCTTTTACTGACAAATAAAGATACATAGGAGTGCAGGGTTACTACAGTGTGCTTCCGAGTCTTGCCCTTTTTTCTCACAAAATTAATTCACTAATCAGAGATTGTTAACCCAGGTTTGTTATCCTGTGATATCTGGCAGTCATTTACATGACTGGTCTTCAAGGTACATTCCCAGGGCACTGGAGATTCTGTTAAAGCTTATAAGGAATCTCTCAATGAGAATAAAAAGCAAAAGTAGCTGTACCGATGCATGAGAGGAAAAAAAGTCCAACATCTAAAACAGCAACCGACCAGAATTTCACAAAATAGTTAAGTAAGGTTGCAAATTCTCCAAAATTCTTCATCAGGGTGGATGGAACGAAAAAAAGAGCAGGAGTCTGTGAGGAAAAGCACAGATGTTTGTTAAATAAATCATGACACGTGTAATACGTCATGTGTTGTGCATCTGAGGTTGTATTTATCTGATTTTCAGACCTGCTAAGGACCAAATTGGGCCAATATTATTATGATGTCCTGATACATAAAACCATAGAATTCAAAGAGGGTGTACCTTTTTTTTCAAATGACTGTAAATAAAGCTTGTAGAAATTAGACATGCTGATGTTTCCTGAAATTATTGCAGCAGTGAGAAGACTTATACTTTGATAAAAGTTTTCGATATGATTGTCTGTGATTGGTTTCATTCTGGAATTCAACCTTTATTGGGATAAATGCCAGCTGTGATGAGCACAGGCTTCTGATTTTTTTCCCTGGAGGTCTATTAAAATTTGTGGGACTCTGGAGGGGTGGTGGTTCAGGCAACAGCTGAGCTAACCTGACAACAAGAGGGGGTAAGGAGGGCAAAATATTTTTTTAAACATATATTTTCTTTGACTTTTCTTACAGGTCAGGTCAAGAATCTGCCCACAGCCAAATCTACCACCAAGTACTGGCCACTTCATGGAGCAGAGGGAGGAAGCAAAAATACTGTTTTAACTATTTTAATTTTGTCTTCAAACATGCTTCTCCTTAGTGAGTGGCAATCTGAAAGGATTTTTTAAAATGGATTGTTGTGCTCTGTTGCTTTTAACTGTGTTTTTAGTATTCACTTTATTTACCATTTTAAATATAATGCTTGTTTAATTATTTTTAACTATTTGCATATTTATTGTTTTTAGCTTTTAAATATTATCTTTTTCATGATGTGAGTTGCCTTGGGTCCTTTTAAGGAGAAAGGCAGGGTCAAAATATGATAGACAGACAGACAGACAGACAGACAGACATAGGGTATCAGGGTGGGAAATTAATTTTAGTAAGTTCTGATTCTACCAGAAGTCTGATTTATTTCATTTGGATGTGCAAAAGTGAATATCCAGGTGGATTGTGTCCAGTGGGATTAAATAATTCCAAAATGCAAGTAATAAAAATCAAAGGGAAAGGTTGATGGGATAATTTTAGACCATTTGTTATTCAGTCTCCTTATTTATGGATTTGTTTATTTAGACAACAAAAGACACAGAATAGCTGACATCTTTCTTGTTCTTTTCTGGGCAGTCCGTCCAGACTCTCCCCTTTCACACCTTCCTTATTTTATTTTATTTTATTTATTAAATTTATACCCCGCCCATCTAGACCGAAGTCTACTCTGGGCGGCTAACAATAATAGATAGAATAAAAACAATACAATACAATAAAAAACAACAGTAATAATATAGTTCAAGATGGGGAAAATAATCAGGTGATGACAGGAGGGAAAGCCTGCCTAAAGAGCCAGGTCTTAAGTTGGCTCTTAAAAACACCCAGCGAGGGAGCCAGACAGATCTCTGGGGGCAGACTGTTCCAAAGACGAGGGGCCACTGCCAAGAAGGCCCGGGTTCTTGTTCTTTCTCTCCGGGCCTCCCTCGGCGTTAGGCCCCTCAGCCACCCTTCCTGGCTAGAACGAGTGATTCGGGTAGATCTAGGTGGAAGGAGGCGTTCCGCTAGATATCGAGGTCCTAAACCGTTTAGGGCTTTATATGTCATCATTAACACTTTGAAATCAATGCGGAAACGAATGGGCAGTCAATGAAAGGCAGCCAAAGTGGGGGAAATATGCTGATATTTTCTCACCCCAATGAGAAGTCTGGCCGCTGCATTCTGCACCATTTGAAGCTTCCGCATCAATCTCAAAGGTAGCCCCACATAGAGCGTGTTACAGTAGTGCTACCTTGTTCTTTACACCATAGTTGCTGGATAATTATGGAAGCCATGGCAATGGTGCCATTTGGAAGGCCCTGTGATTGTGGAGTCACTCCTGGATAATGGAAGGCATCCCCTCCTGTTGGCAAGGCCTGAGATTAATGCTGACAAGAAAGCCTGAGATTAACCCAGATATTATTCTGATCTATGTGCTCTTCTTAACTCAAGAGCTGCCCTGCCCTTCCTTTATTCCTCTGGGCATAGGTGTTCCAGCGGGTGCCTCTCTCACCTTGGTTCTGGTTATTCCACCAGAGAGCGTTAAATACTGGGGCTTGGCTCTCTCTGAAGAAAGCTGAACCACCACCACCACCACCTAGATTAAACTGTGTTTCCAACTCATGTTTGAAGGATAAAGGCATTCCATTCAGACAAAGTTACTTGGAAGTGAAAACGTTGCATGCATCCTTTTTTCTTCTGCAGGCTTCAAAAGATCGGTGAGAAACATGATTCACTTAATAGCCATGGCTTTTCAGATATACATCTAAAACACATCCAGGGACTGGGCCAACGTTTTTCTAGATGACTAGCTTGAAAATGTTCTCTACTAAGCAAGTAGAAGACATGGCATGACAAGTGGTTTTGCTCTATGTACAACCCCCAAAATGGGAGACTTCTGTTGTCCCATAGAGCGTAGTGTAATAAATCTGTCGCTAAATTCTTTGAGTTTATACCTAAAGGGGAAATAGACTGGGATTAATTATAATTTTGATGAAGCAGAATTTAATAAATGCATTTTACACAACTAGCATCTGAAAAATAAATGAGAATTGTGTTCAGGACAGAAATTCAGTGTACCTGGTAAGGGTTGTAGACCTGCATATTTAAAATTGTGTTCTTTAAATAAAACAGCAGCAACCTTAAAACCTTGTGAGGTGGGTGTTAGAAGGGATGACCGTGATAAAAGAGCAGGTTTAAGATGGACATTGTTTAAAACTTCATAATGGTAACAACTGGTCAACAGCAGAGGTGGTAGACCTGGTGGTCAGGAACAGTATACGTACTGCCAACCTTCCTCAACTAAACACGGGGGAAATGACCTCCAAAAATCATTACAGTTCTATGGATTAAATCCAAAATTAGTTCTTCCTAGAGTTGACCCACTGAAATGACTGGGATTTGTTAATCCCACTTAAATCTCGTTAATCCCAGTGGGTCTACTCTAGGTGTGACTAATCTTGGATTTTAATTCTACAGTTCTGTGTATGAGTTTGGCACCTGAAATTGCAAGTCATTTGCTGATCTGCAGAAAACACTTTTGATTCTAAAAGCAGGGAAGGGTTAACTCCAGAACTGCACAGCTGATGATAAAGCCACAATAAACCCCTAACCCATTTATGTGCAAGAGCTCACCTAAGCCTTCTGCTTTTTGCTTGTTACCTTGCTGTGAAAAAGACAGGCAGGTAGGGAGAAGCACCCATCATTTAGAAGTAACTAATTACAAGTAATTACCTTTTGCAATTTATTCTTTTCCGTGTTTAAAAAGTTCCAATTATGGCTATCACTGGAGATTAAGACTCCCAAAGTATAACTTGTAAAGTTACATTTATAGTTACAAGTTAACTACATGGTGGAAGAGGAACATAGCATGGTTCAAGGGCTGATTCTTAATATGCCTCATGCTGATGTCAGGAAGAGGGCACGATTTGTATTGTTGATCAATGGGCTGTAAAGTTCAGATAATTTAAGTAACTAATCTAACTAAACTAACTTTATTAAACAAATACCTATTTTTACTTTTTTTGAGAAATGGAAAAATAGAGTGTCACTAGGACAGCAACTAGCTACTTGGGGCCTGTAAATATAACAAATTATTTTTTAAATAATCCAAATCTGGATTGGTGGCTCATACATTGAGCAGGCCTGAACTATACACAGGTGCTACACAAATGGCATTCACAGAAACCAATATTTAGAACCAAATGCAGAAGCAGCTCATGGCTGGTTCAGTCAAAAGCAAACGTTTCTATTGTGGCTTCCCAAAAGGGTATCGTGAGTCCATGGAGGTGTTGAGGTGGCTGTTTCCTCTGTAGATAATGTGACTGGTAAGAGGACGGAAGCAGAGTGAATAAAAAGCAATTATTATATTTTTAAAAATCGAATTGATTTAAATCACAATTTAATTTTTTTAAATTTTTAAATCAAATGGTCCAAAAAAAATCATTTTAAAACATGGAAATCATGTTTTAAATGGCAATATAAATTTTAAAAATATTTTCTTAAAAAAATTAAATGGTCAAAAAAAATCCTTTTTTGAACATTTAAATCACGACTTAAATTGTAATTCAAATCAATTTGATTCAAATCAAATTCACCCCAGATGGAGGTACTAAAAACAAGTGGAGGCTATAATATGAGCGTCTGTATACCTGCCATTTGGTGAGGCCCAGCGTTAGCACTTGGAATATTTAGGAAGCTGCCAGGGCGCCCATGCCTGTCGTAGCCTGCCAGCTAGATTTCTGAGCCACTCTTTCAGTTGCCACAAGACCTCAAAGCAACATTCCTCTGTGACATGGGAGTTAGCTGGCTGGATATCTCCATGAGTTAGATATCTCCCTGCAGTGCCAGAGGTTGGGAGTTCAATTCCCCACTGTGCATCCCCAAAGAGCCAGCCTGCATCGCCTTGGGCACGCTGCACAGTCCCAGGGTGCTGCAGAAGAAGGGAATGGTAAACCACGTCTGAGTACTCTCCACCTAGAAAACGTGGAAAAGCACCAACACAAGGCAAAGCCAGAAGAGGAGAGCTACCATGTGCTTTACAGTGGGGCACTGTATCAAATCAAGAGCTAGCCTGAGTGTGCTAAGAGAGCATTACCTCCATTGGCTTGCCGCTGCAGGTTTCTTGAACAGGGCACCCAATGTTTTGTAATGTATTATGTTTCCCTCTGATAGGGCACAAATCCATAGAAGCATTTGGATAGCTCAGTGATTTAGGTCTCTGGCTGCAGAGCCAGAGGTTAGTTCAATTCCCCACGGTGCCTCTTGAGAAGGGCTGGACTCATAATCCATAGGGTCTCTTCCAGCTTTGCACTTTAAAGATTATTGTTATTAATCTTACGTACAGTATCTCCTTTACCTCTCTCCGGAGCCTGACCTCTGACTCTCCCCTGCTGCCTGCCCCTGTGGAACCACCTACCACAAGGATAAGGTCTGTTTGCACCACTCCCTGCTGAAAATCTCTCCCAGGAATCGCTCATTTTCGAAAAACTGGGGGCCATACAACCCTCTGGGAGAGCTGGCTTGCTTGCAAAGTCTGTATGGCAGGCCTTTCTATTCATATGTAATCTCTCCACTCCATCTTCAGACAATCTCCCTGGCTCCTGGTTCATTACACAATGACAGCCAAATTGTTCTCTTTGCTGTTTACTAAATCTCCAGGGACATGCCCCAAGGTTGGGCAGGTGCTTTGTTTTCTGCATTCTCCCCTTCTGCCTCTTTCCTCTCTCTCTCTCTCTCTTTGCACCACTGGCAAACTTCCTGTACTTTGCCTCTTGTTGTAAGATGCTTGGAAGATGATAAAAGTGTGAGAAAATGAAATGGTGGTGGCGGAATTCTCATCTGTTCCCATTCTCCCTCATTATGTTAGTGGCGGTTGCCTTCTGTCTATTTTACTAGATGGGTGTCATTTATTTATTTAATTAGAGAATTTATAAGCTTCACCCTAAGCTCCCAGTGCAGCATATAATTAAGAGAACAAAAGCGTACAGTAAAAAAATGAAACAATAAAACAGCCTAAAACACAGGAACAATGTCAGCTAACAATAAAACCAGGCCAGACCATAAAACAGCAATTAAAATAACTATTTGACAGGTTGAAATGCCCAAGCAAATAAACAAACCCTTGCATGGCGCCAAAAATATGTCCAAGGAGGCATCAGGTGAGTTTCTCTGGGGTGACCATCTCCATACATAAAGTGTCACCATTGAGAACGTCCTCTGTCCAGTCACCTAATCTCATACGCATTTGGAGGAAAAATGGTTCCTGATTAAGATACCAAGTTTTAAGCATGATGATGGCCATAAGATGAATGGAGGGTAGGCAGAGTGCCCCCTTCATGATGTTGTTAGATAGAACCTCTCCTCAGCCATCACCAAAATAGCCAATAGTGAAGGATGATGGGAACAACAGTCAAACTATCAGAAGGGCACAGTTTGTCCACTCCTGTGCTAAACAAATATTTCTCCAGGTAACCCATCACTGCACCAGGTTGTTATTGAGTACTGTATAGGTATGGGCCAAGACTGAATTGCACCTGGTAATGGATTTTTAGCCAGTGTCTCTGCTTCTGGTTCCCTTTAGCAAGTGCCTTTTAAGCAAACAGGTTCCTGAGAAGGCTTCCCAGGCAGTTGCACACACAGTCCATTGCAGAAGTCCGATCTAGATGTTACAAGGACATGAGCAAGTGTGATCAGGCTGTCCCCATCATGGAGAACTTGGAGATGGTACATGGGTCTTAGTTGGTAAAAGGTGCGGCATCACGCTGATGCTATTTGTGGCTCAGAGTGCTGGAATGACCAGGACTTCCAAAATGTGGGACTGGACTTCTGGGAAGGCACAAGCCCACCTAAAACAGGTTGACCTCCCTGGTCATAAGAGCCATCTTCTCAACAGTGTCTTCATCTCACATAGTTTCTTAGCTTGTTGGTGCTCATCTAGTCCATGGTTGGCAATAAACACGGATTAAAGATTTTGCTTTTGTGTGCATCTTGTACTGTGCACTTTTTAACATTTATATCTGGAAAGCGAAGGACCTATCAGAGCAATGCTAGTGTTGTTAATTGCTGACTGCCGTGAGGGATGAATAAATGGCAGCCGTTGTCACCCAAAGTATCCTTAAAGCTACTCAGACCAATTATGTGTGGCCAAACCCAACACAGTTGTCATTTTTGCAAACAAGTCCATAAACATGAGTAGACTATCTGACCATGCCTATATTAATAATTTGTAGCCTAAATAACATTTGTAAAAGTTCCCTGAAGGTCATAGTTAGTCACTCTTAGTGGCTATTTATTTTTATCTGTTGAGTCCTGTGAGGCAGGTGATGCTGATGCAGGAGGTCTGGCCTCGCATCACACCCCACTTCACTTCATGTCTTTGAACCTACGTCTTTGACATCCTATATAGGCTTGCCAGGACAAGCGCATCTTGCTCCCTGACATTTCAGGGCCAAAATGTGTGGCCCGGGAGTGGATTCTTGTGGTGTAGTAGAAATAGGAAAGCACAGAGACTGGAGCTGGGATCAATTCAGTGTGGATAGAGGCAAAAGGGAAATTAAGTTCAGTGTGGAAAGAGGTATGAGGGGAATTAAGGCAAATGGGAGCAGTATCTAGTTGAACATGGTTAATGAGGAAATATGGCAACGGAGCTGAGCAGAGACAGGCAGGCAGGCAGGAGTCATCAAGTTCTGATGTCCAAGGAAGCAGCAAAATGCACCAGGTGGGTGCAGTGGTTGCCACCATTCCCACAGGCTTTGTATCCTGTGTGGCTTTATTCACAGCACACCTAAGATACAAGGGGTTTGCAGGGATGGGACCCGAATCACAGGACTCACTGTCAAGTTGGACTTAAGCTGCACCAGTGACTCAACTTGGGCTTGACTCAGACTCGACCCACCCACCCACTCCCTTTTTTCTGAGAAAAGTGCTTGTCTTTAATAGGGACTCGGACTTGGGGCTTGGGATATGGAACCAAAGACTCTGACTCGGGACTCAGACTCAAAGACTTGCCAAGATCCCTGGGAGTTGATGACAACCCTCCATTGCAGCCAGAGTTTACCTTGAGGGCTCACCACATACACCTCATGGGAGCTCCCATGACAGGACATGGCCTGCAACAGGTAGGACTGGCAAAAGAAAAGAAAAAAGAAAAAGCTAAGCTCTACTTTGACCCAGATGGCGTAATGCATGCATCCACAATGTTCTCTTCCTCTCTCTCTCTCTCTCTCAACTTGCTTCTAGCTTTCTAATGCGCAGGACAAACCCCCCACAATTCCCAATGGAGTGCTGGGAATGGTGGCGGAATCACCTTAATAATCAACTTAATTGGTGCCTGAACTGGTTGCTGCCATTGCCAGTCTCTTCCTCCAAGCTGCCCTCTGCGTGTTTGCAAACTGCAATCATCGAGCAGCTCCTTCTTAGCTGTCTGTCTGAATAATGCCAGGTGATTTTTCTTTGATAACCATCCCCCTGTAGCCAGAGAAGAAGAAGCATGATGGAGGTGCAGCAGCTAGGGAAAATACGATGTCACCATGACTACCCTTCTCTTCTTCTTCTCCATGAGTGGTGGGCAGTGATGGTGCTTTTCTTCTCAATTTGGACAGGTAGGCATCCTTCCGTCTTGAGAGACTAAGGTAACGTGCTCTGAATAGAGGTCTTGGAACAGCGTCTAGTGTGGCTGAGAAGGCCAATTCGAGAGTGACCATCCCTTCCACACTGAAGACAAATACAATCTGTCCCCTATCCAGCTCCTCTTTGCCTCAGCCTGCTGGACAAGTGTCTCTTCAAATTGGGAGAGGCCATGATGCACCGCCTGCCTCCAGGCTGAACGCTCAGATGTCAAGGTTTCCCATCCGTTGAGGTCCATTCCTAAGGCCTTCAGATCCCGCTTGCAGATATCCTTGTATCGCAGCTGTGGTCTCCCTCTGGGGCGCTTTCCCTGCACTAATTCTCCATACAGGAGATCTTTCGGAATCCAACCATTGGACAGCAAGAGGGCTTATGCCATGATTCTTGGTAATTCAATATTGTATAAACATAACACAGTTAACAACACTTTTGTGTTGAGTCTGGGGACCCTGCCACCATCTGGGAATGGATGGCAGTGGTTGTCCAGGCTTTAAAATAAAAACGAAACTTTTATCCTCTTTGAATTCTGCTTGCCATGAGATGTGTCTCCTCACTTGAAGACCCAAGGAAGCCTAGCGATTCCTTGCCACGTCAGCCCATGCCCTGAGACCTGGCATCTCTACTAGTCATAATAGATATGCTTATAAAAACATTGAGGGTCAAGCGTATTTTGAAAGAGGCATGCTCCGTTTTCCACCAAAGGCAAGGTAATGCTTCTGGGAAAATGATGCCTAAATTCACACATGGTGCAAAAACCAGGGTTTAGTGTTACACGCATAAGCCTTGGGTTCTCGCTTTCTGCTCTCTCTTCCTCTTGAATGGCTGTGGGTGTGGAATAAACCACAGTCCATTTTCACTGCTCTCAACTCCTGGCTGGGTATTTTAAAAGCAGATTTTTCCAAGTACACATATGCTCTCCCAGGTCCCGCCATTGTCACGAAGAAGAAACCACAAATCTTCAGGCTGAGTGGCTGCTTTAGCATCTGTTACATTGCACTCAATAAGGCCTGCAGACTTTCAATACTGATAAAAGCGAAGAAGGGAGGAGGTTCTGACCAAAAAGAAAACGTTGCTTTAATATGGTTTGGGCAGTTTGATTTCAGAATGGAAGCCAGAAACTTCCTAAGCCTTATATAAATTGGGTTACATGACATTGATTGTTGTTTAAGCTGTTGATAAAGAGATAGAATCATAGAATAATGAAGTCGGAAGGGGCCTATAAGGCCATCAAGTCCAACCCCCTGCTCAATGCTGGAATACAGATCAAAGGATATGTGCCAGGTGGTTGTCCAATTGTCTCTTAAATGCCTCCAGCGTTGGAGTGCTCACCACCTCCCAAGGTAGTTGGTTCCGTTGTCTTACTGCTCTAACAGTTAGAAAACTTTTCCTGATATTCAACCAAAATCTGTCTTCCTGTAATTTGAGCCCATTATTATGTGGCCTGGGATGATCAAGAACAGATCCTGCCCCTCTTCTGTATGACTACCTTTTAAGTATTTTAAAAGTGCTATCATGTCTAACCCCAGTCTACTCTTCTGAAGGCTAAACATGCCCAGTTCTTTCAGCCTTTCCTCATAAGGCTTGGTTTCCAGCCCCCAGATCATCCTTGTTGCCCTCTTCTGAACATGTTCTAATTTCTCAGCATCCTTCTTGAAGTGTGGCGTTCAGAACTGGACACAGTACTTGAGATGAGGCCTAACCAGTGCTGAATAGAGGGGAACCTTGTACCTCACAGGATTTGGAAACTATACTTCTGTTAATGGAGCCTAGAATAGCATTTGCCTTTTTTGTAGCCATATCACACTGTTGGCTCACGTTCAGCTTGTGATCTACAACGAAACTGTCATATTTTCCTCTCTTTTTCTTCTACTGCACAGCTATTAATTTCCAACTGCACTTTTCCCCCCAGCTGTACATGTTGTGTCCAACTGCCTACTTAAAAAAAAAAAGAGAGATTCCTGGCACAGTTCTAGCTACAAATCCGAAACTGTGATAGAGAAACCGCTACCTAAATGCTAAACAATTCAACAACAACAAAATTGGATAGTTGTACTGGCCTGTTTAGCAAATTAGAATTTGTGTTAATTCTTAGTTCATGGTAGCCAGGAAGTAAGTGAAAGTGAAATCAAACTTTGCTGGATACTTTTGCCAGCCCTACTGAAGTAGGCCAGTAGATGGGCAAACATATCATCTTGAGGACTAGTTCCCTCTCACAGAGGCCTCTGGAGGCAATTTTAATTCCTGGCTTGTTGTTGCCCATATACACAGTCCAGACACATGTATGCCTTGTCTAAAAACAAAACAAATAGCAGGATGGAGGGTGGGTGGGTGTGTTTTGCTTCAAAATCATCATCCATATTCAGTCAATTAATTTGTCACTTGATAGCTCCTCATCTGAGCAACAGTAAGTATGCATATTTGGGTTACATCTAGGGCTCTTCAGAGACGCTTGACAGTGAATTGCTAAGATCCTGGGTCTCTAGACCGGAAGACCAATAACAGGACATGCACTGGAGGAGGAGATCGCTTGCTATTTTATATATTAAGTAGCTTTAAAGGAGAAATGGGCAATCTTAAATGGCTTTGGAGGCAAAACGGCATAATGGCCTGCACCCACCAGTTTTCTCCTTTACCTCGTCTCCTTGCTCCTCACTTCTTGGTGTGTCAGCATGGGCTCCACTGGGCCATCTGGAACAAGCCAGGAAGTGGAGCACCAGCATCATGACTCACAAGTTTTCTTTGTTGTGCAAGCCCCAACTGCTGTCGTAGCAGCATAAGCCTTGTGTGTGTAGGACAACTCTGCCTGCCAACCCTTCTATATTCCAGCTCTGTGACCTCACAAGGGCTTGCTCAAGTTTTGTCCCTGAAATCTCAACTAATGGGCTTCTGCATTCATTGGGACCTGGCAACTCTAACGATGCATTCTGTATCTATATACCAATATCTACTGCTCTATATTTACATACTTCCTTAGAACAACGAGAGGTTTGGGGGCATAGGTTTGGATTTCCTTGAAGGATAGGTCAACACTGTAGATGTGTTGTATTTTTGCAATTATTTGATTTATTGAGATGTAGAAGTACACCTGGAGATAGATAGCACACACAATCTCATGGTGCTGGAGTCTGGACTTCCCCAACCTGGTCCAACTAATAATTCACAATGGCTAATTATCTCCTCCAGACGAAGGTGATTTACAGATATAATTTCCTCTCTTTTAGGCCATAAATTACTAAGACAAACATAGGTGGTCAGATGGATGGATTAGTAACTCCTGTTTGTATTTTGTCTGTAGTACACCTACAAGCTGCAGCAAAGTTATTCTGTCACTCATTACAAGAAGATTTCTTATGACTGGGCCTGTAGCTTATTTAATTGCCCCATGTGATTGCCCCATCATGAGGATCTAGCCCCTTTAAAACAGTATTTTACAAGGTCCCTAAGGTGGCACAGTAGTATTAAGGGGGGAATCCCTTATTTGACATAACTGCAGTTTGTGCGAGAAGGTGCTTCCAATAAAAGCACTGAACATGCACAACTTCTAAGCTGAATTTGGACATAACTAATTACAAATTAGTAGTTACTTGCAATTAGTTCTCTCCCACAATGAGGAAGATATAACCGCATATCATTAGAATTGTGTCTTAACAAGAGATAACCTCACTCCTTTTGCAGTGTAACATGTCGTTATGCACAGAGCCTTTGAGTAATTAATTGCAAATTACAAAGAAACAGAATGAAGTTTCTTTGTTCTGTAAGTGGCCATTGACAGCTCTGTCTTCCACAGAGTCCTCTATTCCGACTGGAAGATAAATTTATATTTTCCAGAGATGAATCAATGCTCCAGTAGGAGCCCAAAGCAATAAAGCTTTTTCTTTCTTCCTTTTTTTCAGTCCTTTCCAGGGCATTAAAAACAGGATATCCCTATTTAAATGGTAAGGCCAGGCAGGGCTAAGAACATTAACATTCTAAGTATCATATTTAACTTTCCAATTTAACACCAAACAAGGATAGCTGTCTCTCCTTCCTGCTCACTGATAGAGTGTCTCCTCTTGGCTATGTGTGGCAGACGGTACACCATTGTTTAGTATAGTCATAAGGTCTAGCAACCTAATGGACTATTTAATATTTAAATGAGAGCTGCAGAAAATGGATGTGTATACTCAGGAAAGAAAAGGAGGAAGGAGAATTAAATGGAGACATGGGGGGGTTGATGGAGCAACTGCTTTTTTTAAATCACTAATATTGCAGACTTACTTCAAAACCTGTTTTTAGGACTTAAAAAATAATATTCATAACAAGATTCTTATCACATACCTTCCAGCTTTTATAACATGTGAAGGCCAATGATATATAGTAAGGGCGTAATCTAGCCAGGGGTTAAATTTGATTTCTTGGATAAACCTTCAACCTGTGAATGGCACATAATGATGGTAAGTTTCCTGGGGTGAGGGTGGGGGAATAGAAGCTGGCAGTGCCCTGGCACAGGAGAATCTAGCGTAACTGCATATGTGCTTACAATTCACAATGCAGAAGCATTACAGTTTGCAAAATGAGATGTAAAAGCTTTCCCTTTTTCAAATTAAAACATGTGTTGATGTACCTTCCACATGCATGCTTGCAATCATTTCTTTGTTTGTAATCGTTGACTTACTGTATAATTTGGTGGCTGCCATATAACATAGAGCTCTCTTGGCAGCTTTTGGTAAATAAACCTAAGCACAAATTCAGATACAAAAATTGAATATGAAAGCATCAAATTTAAAGTGACATGCAATACAACCATAAACAAAATGCATAACCATCCCAACATTGACAAAACATATTTTTAAAATGAAAAGGCCCCGTAGCCCCAGTCAATCTGTGGAGATTTGGTGGGTCAACTCCTCCATAAATTCCATTGATTCAATGGGCCTACTCTAGTTGTGACTTACTAGATTTCAGCCCACGTGTGCCTGTTTCCCCCTAACGTTCCAGTCTTTAGGTATGTTGGACAACTGCCCTGTCTCTCTGGTTCTCCAAGAAAGGGGGACAAATCTCAGGCAGAATGATACTGGAAAAGGAAAATGTTTTGTGATGTAGTTTTTGTTGCAGTTTTGGATTTTGGTTAAACTAACATATGGCCACCATACATTAAAGGTTAAAAACCAGCATGTCAAAGTGAGCATGGACCCAGTATGGCTGATAAAACACACGTGTAAGAGGTCAGACTGGTGTAACCCAGTCTCCCAGTTAGTAATGAGGAAATTACCCCCGAAAATAGGTGTCAAATCTCCCACTAACAGCTTATGGGTCAGGTTACAAAACCAAGCCTTAAAATGTGTCCTGATTCATCTGTCTGAATACATATTGGGACTGCGCTCCAGTTATCAAAGCTGTCTTCGCCTACCCTTCATCCGATCCCAAGACTGGGAGGGCTTCAGGACCAAGGCTGAGAACTGTCTCTATCAGCTCAGGAGGAGATACTGACGAACAACAAGGTAGCTACTGCATTAGCAGCATTCATCTTGTCCCAAGTGCCCAACACAAGAGCCAGAAGACGGGAGGTGGAAGTCTTACAGATAAGGGCAAATCCATCTGCCTGGACATCCAGCTGATGCTGGTTTTGCCCGAAATGCCTTTTGGACTACAGTTCACAGAGCATCCCAGACAGTATGATTATAGGAGCTGTCATACAGAAAAGGAGCTTCCATGGAAGCTTTTATTCCAGGTAAATCAGGGAAATTACTTAAGAGTTGTACGTTTAGGCACATTGGGACATAGGAAGCTGCCTTGAGTCAGATTGTTGGCCCATCTGACCCAGTAGTGCCAGCTCTAAATGGCAGCATCTCTCTCTTAAGATTTCAAGCACAATTTCTTCCTCGCCCTACATGGAGATCCTCAGCATTATGTAAAACAGCAAGAAGTCTTGAGGCACCTATGAGACTATTTGGCACAAGCTTTTATCAGCTGTTGTCCGCTTCTTCTGATGCCTGGTGTTAGCTTGTGGGTTGTCACCCAAGCAATAAGCAGGCCCGACTCTGCTTGGCTTCTGAAATCAAAGGAAAATGGATGCATTCAGAGCAGTATATGCCTGGACATGACTGTGCTGTGAGTCTTGTTTCCAGATCTGCTTTGATTTGGATTCCTGCACTGAGCAGGGGGGTGGACATGATGGCCTTATAGGCCTCTTCCAACTCAATTATTCTATGATTCGATACATTCTGCTTTTATGTCATAAGTTTCTGAGAGGGGCAGTAGATGTCATTATGATCTGTTAATTAGGTAGGCAGGTAGGTAACTGTTGTTATGTACCATCAAGTATTTTCCAAGTTATGGAGATCCCCAATAAGTTTATCCCCAATAAGTTTTTTTAAAAAAAGGTATATGTGATGTTCAACCTGTGGTCCACCCAGCCCCCTGGGTTTCCATGGTCAAACAGGTATTTGAATCCAGGTCTCCTGAGCTGTAATTTGGCAACCTCTTTGCTACACCACACTAGCTCTCCCAGGTAGCCAGCTACTTAACACATTTAGAAAGGAAAGGGTGTTGTACCCTGCAACCCTATGGCTACTTTTCAGATGGAAATCTCATTGATTTAATGGGGATTACTCTACAGTAAGTGTGCTGATGATTGCAGGCTTAATACCTACCTCAAACAGGAGAGAAGTGATGTAAGGACAGGAGAGAGTTTTGGATTATATCTTTGGCATGTGTGTGTTGGTGTGCTTTTCCTCTGTCACACCCTAGTGCCGTTAGTAAGACAATTAGTTTAACAGTTCCCTGGCTCCAACTGTCTGCCAAAGGTTGAATTGCATTGCAAATTAACCTGAGTTTATCACTTGCCATTAACTCTTCAAAGGCAGCTGGGGAACAAGATCTCCAACATAGCCGCCCCTTGGGAAGAACAGTCTGGAAATACAGGTTTGTACAAACCAGAGTCTTATATTATTTCTTGTGGACAATATACAGGGGACCAAGGATTGTCTGGCTCTGCATTAATTGCCATAATTTAAAAATTTAATAGTAAATAAGAATGCTGCTGTAATATATACAAAAGTGGAATGATTTTCTTCCAAATTTCAGGATTGTTGTGATTAACGCTTTAATCTGTAATACGTTGGAAAGTTTTTAGTATTAAAATAAATGCAATGCATGTGGAAACAGGTGTCTCTTAACTAAGCCTGATGTCTATCCCAGATTAAAGAGAGGGTAACTAACACTCCTGCTACATAATCTAGGTTATTGAACCATCATATTGAGGCAGAGTTTAGTGCATTCTGATATCAGAATGAGGAAGTGGGTTGGAAGAGTACTGCTCACCTTTAAGGTTTGTGGGAATAATGCACATAAGTATGCAAAAAAAAATTATTTTCTATTTTCAGTGGGGTGGTCCCAGAAACAAGCACATATTTAAACATATCTCTGACCCCAAATCTCCTGGTGGCTTGCCAGGTCTTTTTAAGATAGATACTGACAGAGCTTGGAAGCTTTACTTTTTAGATGACAAGTCACAGAACTGGCTTCTAAAATCAAAGGAAGTTGGGTGGGTTCATGGTGATATACGACTGGATATATTTCCTGCCTTTATGTCATAATTGTTTTGAGAGGGTAGTAGCTGGGGGATTCTGGGAGTTGTAGTCTGAAAAGGCAACATTGTCAAGTTCTGCATGGATGTTATTTCTGTGTAAGGAAGCAGAGGACTAGAAGCCAAGCCCTACGAGAAAAGACTGAAAGAACTGGGCATGTTTCACCTGGAAAAAAAGAAGACGGAGGCGAGATATGATACCACTTTTCAAATACCTGAAAGGTAGTCATATAGAGGAGGGACAGGATCTGTTTTCAATCATCCCAGGACACATAAGAATGGGCTCAAATTATAGGAAGCCAGATTTTGGTTAAATATCTGGAAAAACTTCCTAACTGTTAGAGCAGTACAACAATGGAACCCATTACCTTGGGAGGTGGTGAGCGTTCAATGCTGGAGGCATTCAAGGGAAAACTGGACAACCAACAGGCTTCTTCCAACTCGACTATTCTACGATTCTATGAGGAATAAAGTAGGGACCTAGAGTTAGACATTTCCAAATTGCTTTGCTACCTGAGTCAAAGAAAAATATGCTCTTGTATTTCAGGTACCAAAGGTAACTGGGCTGGCAGTCAAATCTGCTTTGAATCAAAGATGGGGAAAGTTACATTTTTAGCTTCTACCTCTCAGAATCCCACAGCCAGTATGGCCACCAATTCAGATCAGCCAAAACAAGTGTAATGCCATGTGTCCACATGAGCATTCAGTAGCGGAGACAATAATGATTAAATCACTTATTATGCTTCCTTTATACCACGCTAGCCTGACGACAGGTAGTACCCGATGGATGACTCCTGGTGTTATAAAATATCAGATCTCCATTGATAAGAGGGAAAAAAACACAGAAGAAATGGTGGGAAAACATGGGAGAGTTACAAGATGCTGTTGTCTGCAAATCTTTGTAAAAGAGGCTGCTTGATCAATAAAAACGTCACCTGGAAGCATCATGAAAAGGTGACTGGGTGCTGCATGAACAGAAGACAAGGCTGTCTGTAGCCCACAGGGAAAACGGCGCCTTTATCTTTAGCAGGTATTAAAATATCTTTAATACCATCCAGTGATTACAGTTGCTATGCCTGGGTGGGTCTCCTTTTCTGCCCACCCACCCACCACCTTAAAAGTAAACTTTTATGCGGTGGAAACTGACCTGCGAGGGTAGCTGGGGCACTGCACCATCACAGGCTCTCACTCCTTCCCACCCAGCCTACTCCTGCCTGCCTCCATACCAGAGAGGGAAGGCAGCTTAAAAATGGTTCGTAGAAAAGTGCTGATAAATCTGCAGAAATTGGGAGAGTCTGGGTCTTGCATGCCCCCATGGGAAATGCAAACACTCTCTAAACCAACATGAATTTGACCCAACTCTGGGAGGCAGTGGAAGACAGGAGGGCCTGGCGTGCTCTGGTCCATGGGGTCACGAAGAGTCGGACACGACTTAACGACTAAACAACAACAACAACAAAATGGGAAAGGAATTTCAGAGGTGTGGTGCTGTGAACCAGTACTGTACAGTGTCTGGCCCAGAAGGCAAATGGAACTGGGCCTCATCTGAAGGTCTTGGTGAATGGAAAAGGTCATTCAGAAGGCTCTCTCACCAGTCTGTGGGTCTTAAGACACATGCAGCGCATTCCTATACACTCTCTAATCAGCAATAAGCCTGACTATTTCACGACATCCTATGAATGGATTCAGGGTCTCAAAACTGATTCCAGGCCTTGTTCAAATGTAAGCTTCTGGTGCACTGCAGAAAACGTTGTGTGAGGAGCAAATACTTGGAGAAAAATAGTGCACAGAAACGAAAGGACACTGAAAGAGAAAGCATGTCCACAGGATCATCGGCCGATCAGAATACAGGATGTCCAAAAGTAATTTATCCAACACCATTTGTGTATATACGTATGCTTTTATAGAAAACTAGATCTTAATGATTCAGAATTTATTTAAGCCTATCTGTGGATACCCAGTGTGGTGTGTAGTGGACAGAGTGGCAGACTAGGACTGAAGTGGTGTGGGTTAGAATCCCTGCTCAGCCTTGGAAACCCAGTGGGGGTGTGGAACTCTTTCTTAAATTGAAATCCCTTTTAGGGTTGCTGTAAGTTGGTACTACCATAACAATAACAACAACAAAGCCTATCTGGAAAACATCTAAGATTACCATAACAACTTAGTCACCAACTAGATTAAATGATTGAAATTCCAGTTGATTTCACCAGAAGAGATCTGAGCACACGCTTTACACCCTTATCAAAATAAAATAGGCTGGAAAGTTTCTGAAAGATATTCCAGCTACGTACCTGCAATGGCATTAGTAAATATTCATCCTGGCTTTCCTTCCTCTCCCCTCCTCTTCTCTCTTCCACAGTCTCTAGCTAGAATTACATTTAGCACTTCACACGTTATCCTAATGCAGATGAGAATTACTGTATTTATTTTATAGACGGAGGAACTGAGGTCCAGAGTAGCTGACTCCTCGGCAGAATCTGTCCTGCATGGAGGGTTCATAACTTACATCTTGCTGCTGAAGCCGCAACCCTACACATTCAGGACAAAGGCCCTGGGATTGTTAACACCCACACCAAGGAAGAAGGGGAACCCAGTAACTTACACACCTGTATCCAGTTTAATATGTCTAATCTTCACGGAGAAGGACCAATACTTTTGATTTAGGGCAGCTGACAAAGGATTATATAGCTGGCAACAAATACAAAAATAACAATGAATGAGTTAGTGATTGAATGAATGAATAAAATAACCATTGATGACTTGATTTGGTGGGGGTTATCACCTCACTTAATTATTCCAAGCAGGACTACATGTTTTAGTTTGGTCCCCAGTGGAGGATAGACCTTATCAGGGCTGTTCTGACTTCCGACATATTTATTTTATTTATTTAACTTCAAACTACAATGTTTTCAGCCGACAGTATCTTTCCCATTTATTTTCAGCTTGCATGATCAGCTGTAACAATCCGTATTTCCCCCTTCTCCTCAGCTGATGGGAGCATTCTAGTTTCTGCATTTCACACATTTTTATGATTTCTTGTTCTTTATTCACTGGCCTTCGTCCTTCTTAATTGGCCAGCCGCTCCCTCCCCATCCGAGCCAGCTAGCAACGTCATCCCAGTGAGGGTTTCCCATTGATAATTCTTGCGCCACTAACTGTACCGTCTCCAGCGGGCCCCTGTTCTCAGGATCTCACCCAGTACTAGGAGGAATTTGCCATCATAAGGGGTGGTTGCTATTTTCACCAAACTTCCTCGAACCTGCTCAGAGGGATCCTTTCCTTCCTTCCTTCCTTCCTTCCTCGGAGCTTCCCTTCCTCCCCCGCGCGCCCGCTCCCACTGCCTCCCCAGGCTTGAGGAATTACAGGGGAAAAAATAGCTTTCGGAAACTCGATGCCGCCTTTGCGCAACACAATCACTGTGTTTTTTTTTTTAAATAAAAAAGCGACAGGGTGTCTAGACGCCCACGTGATAAGGGAGAGGCGGAGGGGGGGGTGCTGCCTGGGCAGGGCAGCGACGCTGCGCCGGCTGGAAGCCACGGAGGCCGGCCGGCAGGCGAGGCGAGGCGAGGCGAGGGAACTGGAAGGAGGGGAAAGACAGCCAGCCAGCGGAGGCACAGAGGGAGGGGAGGGGAGGGGAGGGAAGGAGCGAGGGAGGAGCGGAGACGGAGGTTGACTCGGGCTGGCCGGCGGGCTGGAGGAGAGGGAAGGAGCCCAGGCCAGAGCAGCAAGTCTCCCCGCGGCCCCCATTAAGCCCCGCGGCATCCAGCGCCAGCGCCGCCGCCGGAGAAGGGGAGCGCAGGCGAGGCGCACGTAGGCAGTCTGGCTGCCCGGCCATCGCCTTCCTCCTTCGCCTCTCCCTGCCCGTGCCGTCCCCTTGGAAGGGGGTTTTAAGAAGGGGGAGAACAGGAGGGCCGGAGACGTTTAAATCCCCCCCCCAAAAAAAGAAAAGGCGAGGGGGGGGGAGATCGGCATCACAAAGCTGCGAAGGAGCTCCTCCTCCGCTGCGCAAGAGAAGCCAAGGCGGCGGCGGCAGCAGCAGCAGAAGAAGGTGGCCAGAGGGAGCCCCCGCCGCGCGCTCTCGCCCGCCCGCCCGCTCGCCTCCTGCGTCGGGAAAGGAAGAAGGGAGCGGAGAAAGGAAGGGAGGGAAGACCAGCCGAGGGGAGAGAGGAAGGAGGGGGGGCGACAAGGCACCCCGGCGTGGATTTCCCCCCCCCCCTCACCCCTGCTCCTGACGGCTGTGCGCGCCTCTGTGTGCGCGCCCGCGAGTGAGCGAGCAAAGCGAGGCGATGCACAAAGTGGGAAGAGGGCGAGCGGCCCCGACAGCCGCCAGAGGAAGGTGCTGAGAGGAGGCATCGCACTCACACACACGCACGCACACGCAGACACACACACACACACACCCGGGGAGGAGCGGGCCGGTGGCGACACACTTTTGAGCTCCTGGCATTCAAAGAGGCGCCTCCGCCTCGGCTGCTGCTTCGCCTCCCCGGTTCTTTTTCTGTTGTGATTCTTAAGGAGCCAAGGCCGTCGTCCTTCTTGCTTCCTGCCTCCTTTCCTGCCTCCCTTCTTCCCAAGGAAGAGCGAGCGAGCGAGAGAGAGAGAGGAGGGGGAGGCGAGAGAAGGGGGGAAGGAAAAAAAAATTAAAAAGAGAGGAGGCGCTGGGTGGCTTCGAAGGAAAGAACTCCCCCCCTTCTTCTTCTTCTTTTTTTTTCCTCTCGCGTCGAGAGAGAAACTTGCCGTCTTGGAAAAGGAAACAAACAAGCCGCGGAGGCGACGTCCCGCGAGGCGGATCCGGAGATCAAAGCGCCTGCCGGGGCCAAGAGCCGGGACGAGAAGGCGCCTCCCGGGACGCGACCCGAGCAAGGTGCCGCGGGCCGGACCGGGCATCGCGCGCGGGCGCGCGCGGGCGGGCAGGGCTTTTCGCAGGAACCAGCCAGCCAGCCAGCCAGCCAGCCATCGAAAAGGGGGGGGGGGGGAGAGAACGAGAAGCACCTGACCGGGACGAGAAAGGAACGGGGACAACCTAATTTTTGTATTTTTAAAAAAATTTGGATACACTTCTGTGGATTTTGTTTTCTTCCTTTTTTCCTCCCTCCGGTTGGCCTTGATCGCAGATATTTTTTTTCCTCCCGCTTCCCACCCTCCCCCCCCCTGTATTCTTCCTTGATCGCCCCTCCGTTCTGTTCCTAAAGACCGGATTTCCCACCCCCCCGGCTCTGCAGTCCCCCTTTTATTCTTTCTGGGGGGGGGGGCGGCGGCTCTGGATTGAGGATCGGCTCCAGAATTCTGGGCTTTTCGAGGGGGACCTTTCTGCAAGATCTTTGGGGGGGCGGGGGCGGGCGAAGGGGGTCTTAAAACCCTCGCCGGCATCTGATAGCCTGGACGCCCCCCCATTCAGAATCTTCCTACACCTGGTAGGATTTTTTTGCGGGGGGGGGGCGAGGAAAGGGGCAGGCTGGCTCTTCCCATTCATGCGGATACCCCTTTTTTTCGCCCTCTTTGGCTTCACGGTGGCTTCCCGAGTGAAGGCAAAGGAAGGAGTCTTGAACTACTCTGAAATAAAACTATAGGGGACCCCCACCCTTGGTGGATTGAGGAGGATTCTTTTTATTATTCTTTTTTTTCCTTTCCCCCTTTTGAAGCGGAGGGGGGGGGGAGAGCGAAGGCGCGACGGCCAGGGGGAATTGAACCCAAGCCCCCGGAGAGACTGGCGTATGCTTCACATTGCTTTGGCTGCTGCTCCACCAGCCCCAGCAGCCGCGCGGCCGGCGCCGACACCGCCTCCCCCGCCGCCGCCATCGGGTGCCCCCGTCCTCTGTTCCCACTTCATCCCAGTCATTTCAGGCTGCTTATACTGGCTGCCTGGACTCGGATCCCGGATTCTTCATGAGTTGCGGACGGCATGCCCGTTTTTTAGCCGGGGAACCTTCTTTTCATCCCGCATGTTCAGGACCAAACGATCGGTGCTTGTCCGGAGACTCTGGCGGAGCCGGGCGCCCGGCGGCGGAGGCGGCGGCGGCGGTGGCGGCGGCGGCGGGGAGGAGGAAGGCGGCGGCGGCGGCGGCGATCTTGGAGAAGGAACTGCGGACAGTCGGGCGCATGGAACTGGAGGCGGCGGCGGCGGGGGCAGCCGGGGTTGCTGCATGGGAAAGTCGGGGAAACTCGCCAAGGCGCATTTCGGCTCGGAGGCTGAACTGAAAGCGCTGACCCACTCGGTGCTGAAGCGGCTGAAGGAGAAACACCTGGAAGGCCTCCTCCAAGCCGTGGAGTCCCGGGGAGGCACCAGGACCTGCTGCGTGCTGTTGCCCAGCAAACTGGACTCCAAACTGGGCCAGCACTGGTACTCCCTCCCGTTGCTGCTCTGCAAAGTCTTTCGGTGGCCCGATCTCAGGCATTGCTCGGAAGTCAAGAGGTTATGTTGCTGTGAATCCTATGGGAAAACTCTCCCGGACTTGGTCTGTTGCAACCCTTACCACCTCAGCAGGCTCTGCGAACTAGGTAGGCACAAAAGAGGCGACGCTGCATTCTCACGTCCACGCCACCCCCACCCACGCCCCGTGTCCCAAGGAGGGAGGGATGCACCTTGCCGTGCTAGGGGGGAGTTTGTCTTGGGCGCTTGGATAGGGATGGTTCATTGTAGTATTGGGGGGGGGGGGAGCAGCGGCTTGCATCGGGGGGATTTCCATTGTGTCCCCTAAGGTTGTCTCATGTTGCATTACGGAAGTAAAGTTTAGTCTTTCTAAGGTCAGAGACCTGATATGCAGCCTTCAAAGTTCGCACCTGTCAGTTGCATTTTTCCCATGTCCTAAACTTCAGGTTTTGAAATGCCACCAAAGAAGAATTTTCGTGGTGGTGCAGTACAGATTGCTTACATCTCTTTGGTGAAAGCAGTAAGTGCGGTGCAAGTGCTGAGGGCGAGAGAAGCCTAGAGAATGTTTTAATTCCAGCTTTTTGCACGAGAACCCGGGTCGTTTGCCTTGAACTTTGCAGGCATGGTTACATCTGTGTTTTGTGTGGCCAGTTGGGGAAGGGGACTCGAGGTGGAGAAGTGTGAATGAAGCATGCAGTTGCATGGGGTGACGCTTTCCTGCAAACTTAGACATCTTTCAGAAATCTCAAATCCAGGGGCATTGTTTTAAAGTTGCTGTAGTTTGATTGGGAACACTTTGGCATTAATCTGCCCTGCATAGATTAAGCATTATGCAAAGAAAACTGGAGTTTACCTAGATAAAAGGAGAGCTGATTGGTTTTGCAAAATCCATCCCCGGAATCTTCTGTTTTAATAGACAAATCTCCAGTCAGCTTGAAGTTTGCAAAAACAATCCAATATTTGGCTCACTTGGTTGTCCTCAGTATTCCACCTCCCTCCTCCACCAGCCCTTCTTTGCCTCTGGACGAGAACACATAATTTCCAGGCACCAGTTTGCTTCGTTTCCTCCTCCAGGCAGGCTGCCTTTGGTTTTATTTTGTTTTTTAAATTGGGATGGGTGGGGGGAGAGAGAAAGAAGCTTACACAACATGGCTTTAAATTGTCAGTGGCAAACTTTGGTTGGTGTAAAGTTCTCGGTCTTTATTAAGTCAAAGTCAGTATGGAGGGGGTGGGACATGTTTGATGTGATTAAAGTCACACCACTGACACACACACGTAAAAAGAAGAGAACCCCACCAGTCTTGTGCTTCCCCTATATCATTTTGTTCTTATAACATTGCAATGGTTTGCAAACTTTGACAGAGCTGGTGTGGTATGTATAAAAGAGTCCACCCAGTGTGCAGTCTTGCTTTATAGGAACTGGGAGGAGGGAGGAAGAGGGGGTGCTTAAGTGGGAGGAAAATGTGAGTCTGAATGGTGCCCCCCTCCCTCTCTTCTCCCCCCCCCCCCCATCATCCTCTGGCTTTCTGTGAAATGTTAAATGTGCATGCAGTGAGTTAGCTGGGATTATCAGGGAGCCAGGATCAGCTGGTGATTTCCAGAGCTGAAGTGTTCAGCTCAGCCAAGGAGGCCCCGGTCGGTCGAGACAGCCAGAAGAGCAGATAGCACGAGAGACTGGCGCCAGCGGGCTCCTTTTGTTTATCTGACAGTTAAATATCAAGGCAATCGCCGCCTGGCTTGCCCTGCCTCCAACCCCCAGAGCTAAGACAAACAGTTTTGCTACAAGAATGCCACTGTTATCATAAGTTCCTATCTTCCGCTGCCCCCCCCCCTCTTCTTGCTCTCTCTTCTCATGGCTCTTTTATTTAATCTGCACTTTTCTAATTTCAGAGTCTCCCCCTCCTCCTTACTCCAGATATCCGATGGAGTTTCTCAAACCAACTGGTAAGTAACACTGTTCTTGAGCAAACCAAAATTTGCGGATGGGAAACAGACAATGGAAGTTTTCTGGGAAATAATTATTGTGCACCACATGGTGTTTATCCTGTACTTTTCTTGTATCGTTTCACATTATGATGATATTTGGATTCCCTTGGTTTTATCCCCCCCCTGCTCCTACTCGGTACCATCTTCTGTAGCATCCTTAATGACCTGCAATCCCCATTAAGATCACTGAGATTACTCCTGAATACAAGTGGACTGCAGGTTTAGCCTTTGTTCTCAAGGGCCCCTCAAACTTTATAAGGTTCTGGTGTACTAGAGAGCTGGCTTTCCTTAGTCCCCATTTCCTTACTTGAAAGTAAGTTCCTTCAAAGTTAGCCAGGGTTACGTTTAGTCTGAATGCAAACATATTTGTGCATCAGACCAAAGCTAAGGGTTTTGTTTGGACCTAAAAATGGTTACTCACATGCTGGTTTGTGCAAGTTTACTCGGAAGTAAGTTTACATTAATACGGTGGCCCAGACTTCCAAGTGATGAGGTTGCAGCCCAGATGTTTCAACTGCTTCCTTTAAGAACAAAACAAAGTTATTTTCTCTAAATGGTGAAGGAAAAGTAAAACAATCACCTAACATTTCACCTGTAGCATTTGTATAACCATCAAAAAGCAGATTGGAAAGCTATTTGTTTTTAATAAACAGGATGAGTTGGTTTTCAAGTAACATGGGATCCCTGAAATGTCCTGTTTGTTACTGTATTTTATTTTATTTTAATTTCCTATCATTTGGCATAAGTAAGAGTATTATAGAAATTATGAAGAGGCACACAGATGTTTTAGCACAGTCTTCTCTGCATGCTTGTTGCTTGTAATTGAGTGGCAGGTTGCCAGGGCAGAAGCCCCATTTGAGTCTGGCACCAAGTGCTGTTGCGGTTGTCTGCATAAACTTTTGGCTGGCAGCAGGCTCACCCTCTGCTAGATAAATAGGCTGGCATTGTGGAAGAGAGGGAAATTAACGAATATCGGAAATGTGGATGAAATGGGGGGGGGCAGGAAATAAAATTCCACAAAGCCACTACATCTCTCCTGAAGATTAATGGAGAAAACTACACATAATAGAAGAGTTGTTTTACTGATTACACCCTGATGTCATACAAGGAATTAAGTTACCATGGCTTAAAAATAGATTTTTTTATTTATTTTTTTGCAGAAGCCTTATTTCAGACAGTAACAAGTCTTTCTTACCTCAGTTTCATTAAGGGAAAACATATTTGTGTTGTTTAGTTCCCTGGGTCTGCTTAGTTTGCCAAGTTTAAATATTAACTTGAAAGGTAATGGTTTCTCTTTTCAGAGGTTTGGCCAGTTCTTTGACGCCACATTTGAACTGGGAACTCCTTGCAGACAGAGACCTTTTGTGTGAGAGAGCTGGTAGAGCGTAGACTGAGATATAAATTTGGAAGTCCTTGATTCGAATCTTTCCATTAGAAGGTCTTAAGCAGACCACTCTCTCTCAGCCTCACTGCCTCTCTTTGCCGTTTTGGAGATAGGGATGATAATTTATCTTACACTGTTAAAACAGGAAAAATTTGGGGAGGGGGTTCCTCTTGTACCTGGGGTGGGCAGCGTAGTGCTTTACCTATGCTTGAGACTATAATTCACAGAATGCTGGCTTAACCTGATGAGAACTGTAGTTCAGAGGACACAGTTTGCCTGTTCCTGCATTATACAAGTCTTACGTTTTACTACAAATGATTATAATGACCAGATGCTTTAAGCAACCGAAGAACAGCAGCCCCTCTCCCCCATGAGTGCTTATATCTTCCCCCATGACTGTTTGTCTCTCCATTTCTTTGCAATCTGTAAGCATCCCTGAGCTAAGCAGTTCTGAGTCTGAGTAAAACATCTGGACCCCACTGCAGAGCACCTGATATGTGGTATCTTGCTGGCATTTGTATTTAGAAGGAACCCCCCTTTCCCCTTGTTTTTGTGAATTGTTTGTCAGAAAAAACAAGGTTCTGACAATCTGTCACATTGTGATGTGAGCAAAAAAAAAAAAGATCTCAGGACAGGATCATCAAGATAATGAAATGGCTTTTTGTTTCCCTTGATGGCTGAGTAAGAAGTGGGTTTTACCCCAACTCCTGAAGCATCTTCAATAGGACTCCTTTGTTTTCTCTTAGGGATGTGACTTGGTGGCAGAAATTCCTGTGGGAAAGCACACGGTTTGGGGTCTCTGTTGCCCACCTTCTTCACGCCTTGATATTGAGTGGCTTGGCATCTCCTTTCAGGGATTTTGCCGACTCCTGCCACATGGGGCTAACTATGGGCTAGTTAGCAACAGAGTGCTTCTGTGGTCTTTCAGATGGCGCAATGGGTATGAAGCTGAGGGACCTGGAAGCTAAGAACTGATCCATTGGGAAAATCCATGCCACTCCTCCTCAGTTTCCCTCTTGATCAAAATGAGCGTGCCATTCGTTTGCTTAACTCGTTCACCTTGCTTTTCATATAAATATTGTCTCTGGCATTCGCCCTTTGGCTTAGATCAGTAAAATAATGTGAGATGGTCTCAGTGCTACCAGTTCAGTTAAAAAACTCCTGCTTCAGTTAAAAACGCACACACATACAGAAGAAAAAGAAAGCACAGGAGAAGAACAGAACAGTTAGATCTGTTTGGCAGTCCTGGGCAAAGTTATGAACTTTAAGGAGATACTTGGGCCAAAACTGGTCTTCTTTTCTTGCTGGTGTTTGCCCAAAGAGAGATGCAGGATGCTGCCGCCGACGCTCTTTTGCCCCTCATGTTCTTGATGGGAGAGGCTAAATGGGAACCCCCTTGCTTCTCCTCCTGAGTCACTTTTTCTTTGAACCTTCCCTTTGGCTTGATGGCCCACTGGGTAGGGTGTCAGTGAAAGGAGGTACAGCCCACCCCACCTCCTGTGGTACTTGGTCCAGTAAAAATGCAGAGCTTAGGGAAAAGAGTGGGAGGGGCATAATTCCCAGAATTCGTAGCTGGCTGTGGGATTCTTGATGCTGTAGTCAAATGTGGAGTTCTGTGTGATCTAGAAGATGATGAGCTTTCAGGAATCATCTGACTTGTTTCTTGTTTCTGTGCCTGTTCACTGAGAAGTACATTCCATCTGTATCCAGACCGTCTTTCTGCATATGCTTCAGGTCTGGATGGACCAATGTAGAAGAAGGTCTAGTAAATTTGTGGAGATATTATGTCCAAGTAAGGGTGATTAGGATCGGTGTATTAGTTTGTTTGTTTTTTAAAAAATGTTTATTTATTACAAATGGATGTCTCTGTCATACAGATCTTAAGAGAGGTTGGAAAGAGTGGTGAATAGCTGGCAAGTTCAGGGCCAGTTGGAAAGGATGGTTAAGGGGCTGCTGTTTGGTTTTCCTGCAAAGATGCTAGGATAAATCTCTTAGCCGGAGTTTAAACATCCACCCTGCCGTTGCCAAGGCCTCAGTCTCAGTTGGTGGAGTGATATATTTATTCATTAGCAAGTGTTGACATAAGGTAGCAAAACTGTGTGTAAATAGAAAAAGCCACAGAACGTGAATGTGGATTTCTGAAAGGAAAAGTTCTCTGTATTGGTCAATGGGAAGTGATTAATGGAGCCAGTCGGAAATGTTACAACAAAAAAAAAAAAACGAGAGAAGGGGGGAATAAAAGAGTTAGGTTACTTCCCCAAAGCCTCCCCCCCTTAAGTCCATTTGGCAGTTGAACTCTGAATATTGTAGCACGTGGCGTGTAGAGACAAAAATACCTCATAAGTCTGTCGTTGCAGGTGGTTATTACAACCTCTGACTCTTCAGTTAGCTTCCTGTTTAATCAAGGCCATTGTAAGGAGAGAGAGAGGGAGTGAGAGAAAGGGAATTCACTGTTTCTGTATCCTTTGTTCTTGCTGCTATAATTTCTCCATGTTTCCAAATCTCGGTGTCCTGGATCCTGTTGGATTTTCCCACAGTTGCACAGGGCCGTTTGTGTGTTTTGCAGGCTGCTGGTTACACCATCGATTGGTGCAGCCAGGGCACGACTGAGTACACAACAGACAGCCTACAACATAGCACATACCCCAAGTGCACTTGGTGATTCCAATAGGAAACTGGTGTAAGTTGGTTGGAATATATTGTTTGCTTGCAAGTCAATGGACAGCAGAATCCTGGCAAATAAATTGGGGGGGGGGGGGAGGGAAGGTTAAAAAAAAAATCTTCCGCTGAGCAAATTCTGATTGGTGTAAAAGAGTTAACCATGTTTTGAAGTTATGCAGCACAATGCGTCTAGGAAAACAGGAGGGTAATAGACTTTTTGTACAGAACTGTTAGCTGTATTGAAGGAAATGTGCATTTCCAGATTAGTAAGGTAGCAATACTGTATACCTCATTTTGCTGCTTATGTTTGACTTTGGGCAACAGCATTGAGTGATGTACCCACCCATGTAATCTTAGTATGTTGCATGAGGAAAAATAGTGAATCAGCAATGATAAACATAGATCTTGAGAGAGTATAAGTGTTATGACTGGGTCTGCACAGTATCCCCTAGCAAAAAGCATCATGTTTGTGGTAATAGGAAAGTTCTGTTTGTGTTGTTAGGACTTGTGACAGGCCACTCACACTTGTAAGCCATCACTTGATATTTCACCTGAAAATTAGACAAAGGTTTTTGAAATTCAGGGCTACTTAACTGCATTTTTAAAGTGCATGTGTGTTGATGTGTACAAGCTGTAGCATCTGCATGCCAGAGATATGTGTTTGCAAAACTATATATCTGTGGTCAAGTACTGTATGTGTGCCAAAGAGAAATAAAATAAATGTCTTATGGGGAGCTGCTGAAGGCATGAGAATGGTGTTTTGATCATGGATTCAACTTATAAGAAAAGAGATTTCACCTAAACATTAGGAAGAACTTTTCAGTGTTAAGAGATGTCTGACAGTGGAATGAACTGCCTTGGAGAGTGGTAGCCTCTCTTTAACTGGAGGTTTTTAAATGGGATGGATGGATTTTCTGCTTCAATAGGGGGTTAGTCTGGATGACTCTTGGGGTCCCCTTCCAGCTCTGTAATTTAATGATTCTGCAATACTGTGGAGAATAAGGAGTCTTCATAATAATGTCTCTGGCAGACTTCGAAAAATAATTAAAATTCTGATATAAAGGTATCCAACCCATAGTTATTGGGAAGTTACAATTAATTAATTTTTATAACTAGCTATTTCCAGAGTTCTGGTTCATGGGTAGGAAGAAAATTGATGAAGCCTTTCAAGCAGAGCAAGATATGGAGCCTAAAAGTCGTACAAAAATGTTTTAATTAAGAAAAAAGCTGTTTCCTTAGAAGACAGAAAACACTGTAGAAAGTGTATAGTATACAGTATTTTCACAAGTAACTCAATTTCCTGTCTGCCCCATTGTTTTCAGTTTGATTAAGTATATCCTGTTAAACTGTATATTCCTGTTCAGAGTTATACTTGACTCTGATAAAATGAGATTACACAGTCTTATACGCACATACGCGTGTCCTCTTCTTGCTCTGTTCAGCACTGAGTTCTTGGAAAAACAATTTTTAAGGTTGGGTGGAGGGCAGATGGCTGTAAAGTATGTGTCCATCTTACGAGGCATGTGCTGTTGTTATTGATGCTGCAGGCCCTAACTTTGTCTGGTGGAAGGCTGTGTTGATAATTTGCCAGTAAACTGAAGCCACCTATGATCTTCTTTCTATATCCACTTGATTAGGAACGGTTAGAATAATGCTTAGGGCTGTGGCTTTTATTCAACTTGGGGGCTGAGAACCGAGATGCTGGTTGGCAGACTGGGAACTGTGGGGTGTCTCTACCTTTGTGAGTCTGGTAGCTTTGTGTTTTGCTGCTCTCCTTTTTCAGAGCAGATCAAACATGTGCCTTAAAAACAAAAATCTGACTTACGAGTTTTGGTTGCCAAGAACCTGAGCCCTGCCAGTGTCTAAAGCTTGTTATACTTTAATACTCTGTGCATTACAAGCACTTTTAAAAGAAGTCTGGCCTGAGTTCACAATTCTGGGTCTCTCTCTTTGCCTAGCTTAGAAGTGCTGCATTAATCAATGTTACTGTTAATATGGAACAGGAAGTGTCATTCTTAATTGTTTCCAAAATATGAGAGTGATAATAAAAGCTGAAGAGAAATCAAATCAGAGAAGTCAAATAGCTGTAGCTGTGGCCAAGCAGACTCGGAAAAGGGGGGGGGGAGTGTTTGGGAGTTGTAGAACTGTCAGGATAGCTCGGTGGTTTGTTTAGGTGTCTGTCCGTGGAGCCAAAGGTTGGGATCCCTGCATTAGTTTAATTTTACAAACAATAATAGCAATCTTTAGCTCTTTAGAGAGCATAGCAGTTTACATAGTTTGGAAGTAGTTTTTATGTTAGCTCAAAGTACTGGTGTAATAATAATAATAATAATAATAATAATAATAATAATAATAATAATAATAATAATAATAATAATAATAATAATCGTATATTTTATTTTATTTTATTTTATTTATATGCTACTTTTCACGAGTGCAGGGCCCAAGTTGGCATGCACCCATGAAATGATCAATCTAACCCATTCTCCACACTAGTAGGCAGTGTCTCTCTTCCCCATTAAGTGCAGCTTGAAATTGTTTAGCTGGAGATGTGAGTGATATAATCTAGGTTATTCTATATGTAAGTCATGCTTTCTACCGCTGATTATGCTATACCTTCCCAAAGACTGCCTGGCTTCAAATTCAGCCAAACTGTCATTTGGATATTGATACTGGCAGCTTATAGCACTTTACCCCAGAAGGCAGCCATACCCCATGCTTCGAGATTTTGGGTTCCCATTAGGATGTGCCATTTGTTTTTATTCATTTCTTCCTCTCTTTTCACTTCAAGTCCCAGAATTCTCCCAAGAATTCTGCAAGCTGAATTTTGAGAGTTCCTGCCCACAAAGACACAATTACATCCCTCTCACCTGGAACAGAGCTAATCTTCCAGGCTGTCTCAGACCTCCTTCCTGTACAAAAAGGGAAGTGCTCCACTGTTTCCTCAGAGGTCTAGGTCTTTGTGGGAGGTGTAGGTTTTTTTTGGCAGGTGCCCTAATGTGCAACAAAACTACACTTCTCACAAAGACCTAGGCCTCCCTGGAACCACTGGACCAGTTTCTTGTTTTTACAGGAAGTAGACTTGACGCAGCCTGGAAGATAGGTTCTGTTCCAGGTGAGTGAAAGGTAGGTGTGTGTCAGTAAGCAGGCACTTCCAGAAGTTTATTTCTGGAATTCTTGGAGAATTCTGGGAGTTGGAGCTCCCCCGTCCCCAACGAATGTCATACTCCTCTTTCCTGTTCTTTCAACATTAGGAATGTTCTGTAGATGCATGCTCTGGTCCTTCCTCATGTTAATTCCCTCTTTTGTGTCTTGATTCACAGTGACTATAGCTTGGTTGTGACCTCCATATTCTGTGAATCAGAATCAGAAACCCACATTAAGCTAGTTTCTGGTTCCAATTAGAAATTAGTGGTGGCCATAGGTTGCTCAGTTCAGATTTCACAAGAAAAATATGAACAAAACTGTTCACACATAACAGTTGAAGATAGAGGGTGCACAACCTTTGAGGTGCTTGTGATGGTGGAGTGGAATCATGATGTCAGTAATCTTTGCAGCAATCCCATAAAAGTTAGGTCCTCATTACCCAGGTGTGTTGACATTAGAGGGGAATTTCCTTGTCAAACTGATGAGGACAGCTATTAAATTTGCAATTTTAACACATTCCTTCCAGTTATACGAAGAGAGAGTGCAAGAATACCCAAAAGGCTAGGACAGTTGTCAGTAGTAATGAAAAAAAATGAATAGGTTCCTATTGAAATATTCAGGAAATCAAAATATGTTTTAAAAATTGAAAATATCTAAGCATTTTTGGCAAACAGTCCCCCATCCTTTCACCTTCAGTTTGGTATTGTCGCTGACTGGCTCAGTTCGGATCAATGGTGGAGCAAAGAAAACTCATTCTTGACCTCCATCTACAGCTTAGGCATGACAAGCTGGATTTCAATAACTAGTGACTAGTAAAACAAAGGCAACTTTACTGGGGGTGAGGTGGGGGGAATGATTCCTGCCACTCTATAATCTTGTTCTCATTGACTAATATAATTAAGTGGCAGAGTGGAGCCTAGACATGGGTGATGCATTAGGGTGGAAGTCTCATGGAGAATTGCACTGTCTCTGTGCAGACCATTAGTAATAACTTCCTACTAAACGCTGTGGAATGTGCTTTATTTGGCTGGGACATCATTTGCAGTGAGCTTGGTTTTTTTGGTAGCGATTTGTCATGTTCATTTCTTAATTCGTTTCCCTTTTCTGTTGCAGCAAGTTGTCCAGATTCTGTGCCTTCCTCCACCGAGACAGGGGGAACAAATTTTCTGGCCCCTGCGGGGCTCTCGGGTAAGAAAAAGACTTTATCTGTAACCCCGTTGCTGTACATTTTTAAGAAACTGGTGAAAAGTTCTCTCATTGCATTCAGAGGGTGTCTGCTGCAAGAGCATGATTTGCGTGGTTATATCTTAAGTGGCGCCCCAGCAAGGGAAGTTAACTTAGTCTGTTACCTGGTGGGACAGATCCAGACCATAGCCAGTTCTGTCTCCTATTGCTAAGAGTGTGAATCTTTATGTTCACAAATGGTGGGAAACTGAAGAACCCAATTGCTTGAACGGGTCCAACAGGTAATGGACCTCATTTTGTGTTCAGGCAGCAGACAAGGATTAAATAAATCCACAAGCTACCTGAAGCTTTCATTCAGTTTAGTTTTTGCTGCTTGACAAACACCAGAGTGAACCATTTGCTAGTCTCAGGCGTTGTTCCATAGCAAGTTTTGACCGGGGCTGGTCATAATTATTGTAGACTTATACAAGTTGACACAAGATTTTAGGAAGTCACCATACAGGGGACTGGAAAACTGATTCATTATTGTTGGTATTCATATCCTGTTCCTAAACTGTCTGTGATCTGGCTGGGTAGCTCAATGAGTTGGGTATCCAGCTGCAGGGCTAGAGTTTGGGAATTCAATTCCCTGCTGTGCCTCGTGGGAAAAGAGTCAACCTGTGTAGCCTTGGGCAAACTTCATAGCCCAAGAGCAACCTTAAGAAAAAAGGAACCACTTCTGAGTGGTTTCCAGAAAACCCTGGAAAAGGGTCACTGTAAAGTCGAAATCCAGACTCCCAGGTCTGGTGCTAGCTGGTAATTTGGTGGCAAAGTCCCTCTAGGGAGATACGTAAGTGATTTACCTACGCTGTAGTCTGTCTCTTTTTAATTCAGTGCCATATTACAGTTCTGAGTGATGCTGTAGAGTTGAGGTTTCCTGGCTGTAATGATGGTATGAAGCATGCTGTCTTTCCCACATACTATCTTCTTTTCTGGTACAGCAGTCCTGTATCTTCCTCTTTTATTAAGATGTGGTTGTGATTCTAGGAAGAGAGCTACTGTTAGCTACCTTGCAGCAGTTAGCTGAGGGCATTCTCAGCCGATGAGATTCACACACAGAAAGCTAAATTATATATTGTCCACTGCCTGGGTGTGCCGGAGCAAGCTCTCGCTTTTTTTCGGTAGGGTTGCAAGTCGAGGCTGGCTTTCAGTCATTAAGGTGGAGTGTAAGATGTTTTGGTGGCTTACAGCTTTGTTGTATGCCTGCGCCTGCAAATTGTTGGATCTTTGAGAGAATATGGGAAAAAAGAACGTAAGATTTGGTTCTGGAGGACTATTTCACATAGTCTTTTGGACTTTTAACTTGCTTGCGACGTTTATGGCTAGACACAGTTAGGGTACTTAAAACCAAAACCTAGTCAGTTGGCTTTACACAGCCTGGCCATTTATTCTTCAGAGGGGGCTGACCCTTTTTAAAGCTGCCTTTTGTCTGCTTCCTTTTATGCTTCCTCCTAAGAGTCTGGTGCATCTTGCCCTAAATGTTTTTCTCTTTCTTTCTTTTTTTTTCTTTTGCTAAAGCCAAAGAAAATTTACCTGTCCAGGCTCGTGTACCTTTTGGAAGATAATTTTCTTTTGCCAAGGAGTTTGGGCGTGATTTATGGTTTGTGGGACTGTTGTGCTTCATTTGTTAGCCTCCGACTGAAATGTGGTGGATGGCTCTTTTTCTCTAAGGGTGTGCATGTATGTGCATCCTTTTCTCTCTCCAGGAATTGGCATTCAGCATGGCTATATTTAAGTGAGTCCTTGTTTGCTTTCCTTTTAGCGTAATCTATACCTTGCCTGAGTTATTTGAGAGGGGAGTATTTTGTTTGTTCAAAGGGCCCTAATGAGAATTAATCAAACGAGCAGAGAGGGAGGGATACAAAAGAGGACACATGAGTTGTTCCACTGCCCCCCCCCCCCCAGTAAAAGCAGATTGTAATGTTCAATCTGGCTTTCTTACTGAAAAACTGGCCTTTGTGCAGGGGGGGGGGCAGTGACAAAATAAGAAAAAGAATGAGAACAATACAATAACGATGTTGGTTGGTTTCGAGAAACAAAATAGAAAAGTATGTGAGAGGGTGGGGTTGCGTTCCGCAGGATACCACATGAAATAAGCAAAGGAAGTACTAGCTTTTCTTTGAAAGATTCGTGTATTGATAGCATCTCAGTCTGTCTAGTCTGCTGCTGAAGGGGAAGTGGGACGCATGGAAGGGGCTTCAGGCTTCAGGAAATAACATAACTTGTTTGGTGGTGGAATGCTTTCTGAAGGCACTCTCTAGGTAACAGAAAGAATTGGTTAAAGGTGCTTTCTTGTGAGCGTTTGAACTCTCCTCAAAGCTGAGTCCGTTTTTCTGTGTTTCTGGTATGAGTTTTGCTTTCGGGGTAGATTGCATTAAAGCAATTTTGGAGTTTTCGAACATCAGGGTGTAAAATCCTGGAATTAAAAAAGCTCTCTTTGCAAAAATCTTATTCTCACGGCATATTACCTTTTTATAGATACTTATTTTAGTGAAGAAGGGGAAAGGGGAGTGTTTTAAAGTCACAAAGGAAGGGGTGGGCTAAATAATCTCTGAAACAAAAGCCAAATATGACCACACGGAGGACCATGTAGTTAAGTGTTTTTTAAAGTCCCAGTGATTTCAGTGGCGTAGATTTTAGAATCCACTTTGCTCTTACCTGTTGTGGAAGTGTTTGGACTTAGAAGTATTTGATGTTGGCTAAACACTGCCAAGGATTTGCAGCAATTTGTACCAAAGCTCACTTTCTCTGCTCCTGACATACTTGAGATAGGCTGCTGGAGAGTGTGTTTGAACAGGACTTTTAATCAGCTGTTGTCAGGGCATTTAGGGTGCTTTGCTTCTGTCTGCAAGGAAAAGTTGCAGCAGCCTACTTAAGCTTAAATAGGAGCTGGCTCACAGAAAAGTACACAGTCATTTCCTTCATCCCTTCCCTTTCATGAACTTTAAAAAAAAAAGATAGGTGAGTTGCTGTCTAACTTTGTCCCAGGAAATAATGAGATAGGAGCTGGCTGGATAGCTCACTGGTTTAGGTATCTGGCTGCAGAGCCAGAGGTTGGGAGTTCAGTTCCTCACTGTGCTTCTTGCGAGTAGAGCCAGCCTGTGTTGCCTTGGGCCAGCTGCAGAGTCCCAGGGCACTCTCAGAAGAAGAAAATAGTAAACCACATTTGAGAAGTCTCTACCTAGAAAACCCTGGTAAAAAAAAAGTTACCATAAGTCAGAATTGACTTGACAGCATATGCTTATAAGCTGGCTGGATAGCTCAATGGTTTAGGGATCTGGCTGTGGAGCCAGAGCTTGGGAGTTTGATTCCCCACCGTGCCTCCTGTAATAAGAGCCAGCCTGTGTGGCTTTGGGCAAGCTGCATAGTCCCAGAGCTGCCCCCAGAAGAAGGGAATACTAAACCACTTCTGAGTATTCTCTCCCAGCCTGGAAAACTCTGAAAAGGGTTGTCATAAGTCAGAATTGATTGACTTGACGGTCCTTAATTATTATTTCTATTATTATTATAAGATAGATTTTAAAAGGTGTTCACTTGGTACCTTGATATAGGAGGGCTGAATTGTAAAGCCTTTCGTGGATAATGTGGTCATTTCTAGATGGTCCTCCTGTGAGTTGACACTACTGTCCAACAAGGGTCAAGTGACCCATTTACTCTCTTAAAAGATTTGAAGAGTGAACTAAATGTTATAGCAGACATTGGAGATACAGAGCAGACAGAAGCAAGCATCTTTTTTCCCCAGATAGAGAAGAAACAGAATTTGTTGTAAAATTTACAAGAATTTTCTGGCCTCCCGTGTAGTGCATTTTAGAGAGGCATTTGAGAAAATAATAGCCAGCAAATCTCCTCTGTGGCTATAGCAGTATCAACTCAACTGTTCAGAAGCAATATTACCTTAAATGTGAAAGGAACATGTGAGGTGAGGGATCAGGAGACTGATATGACCTTTGGAATATGCTTTTACTATGACTTTGGAATATATTTATTTGGTGTACAGTGTGTGGAAAAGAGATCCGTTTGGTAGGTGTGCATGGGTGTGTAATGTGTACCTGTTGAACTCATAATGGCTTAGAGCCCCAGACCAAAGACTTATCCAGATGGAGCATTTGCTCTTTGATTTGTGTTTTGTTCACTGCTGGTGTTAGCAGGTTCTTTTCCCTGCCATCCACGTGACACAAGGTTCTTCTTCATTCAATCAGCAACAAAATCTGTGAGTTTCCATTTTTTAAAAAGAAGCCCTTCTGCAGGCACCATTCATTTTAGTTTGGCTTGTGAGGTGGCAGATTAAGCATATCTCAGTCACAACTCTCAGTGGGAAGCCTTCTGTTATTTTCTCATGACCCAGGAAAAGAAATTGCTCCAGAAAACAAGCTACAGCAGGAATGTTGGGATTCCCCCCCCAATATTTTAAAAAGAATGCTGCTTTTTAAAGAAAGCACTCTGTGTTCCTGCATTTGGCTACAGTGTCACTGCCTTATCCACTTAAAATTGGGGAGGACATGATTCCAACCTTCCTAGCTTCTTTTCATACATTTCCCCCCTAGTACTATTTTTCCTCCCACACTTGCTGCATGGATCACATCCTGGAAGTACTATTTATTTTAAGGAGAAATGGCAGCTTTTAATAATGTAGTATAGATGCTGAACCTGGTACGTGTGTGGGTTTCCTTCACTTTCAGTTACAACTCGTGTTGACCAGTTGGGGCCTGATTTTCACCCCATCTGGAAGATCCCTGAAATATGGTTAGCACAGACTTACTAAAAGCAGTGGGACTTACAAAGTTAGTCATCAGTGGGCCTACTCTGTTGAAAGGTAGGGAAACCAAAATGGTTTTGTAGACAGAAGCAGTTAAGGGGGTTAAATTGGAGGGCCATCAGGTAATCATTTGCTGAGTTTTGAGGCCTGAGGGATTACTTTAGTTGCTACCGAAAAGTTGTTCAGTACTTAGCTGCCAAGAGGGTATTTTAAAAACAGTGGAAAAGAAAATGGTGCTCTGTGTTTGTCTCTCTCTTTGTGTGTGTCTGTCTCTGTGTGTGTTTGTGTGTTATGTGTGTGCATAATTTGCCTGAAGAATGCAGAGGGCCCTGGTGTTTTCTTTCAGGGATGTATTTTAGAGCTACAAAAAAACGGTTTCGTTCTGCTTCATGTGGCTGAAAACTATTCTCCCTGGTGAATGACGAAGGTGTGGGGAGAGCTTTGCCCAGAGGATGTGGGAGGGCGACTAGCATGGAATGATGAGAGCAATGGGGGAGAGAGAGAGAGAAAGAGAAGGCAAGAGAGAGAAACATGCTGCCCAAGTGTCTCCCCGTCCCTCCCTCCCTCTCCCCCCCCCTCCCCGCGCGCGGAAAAATAACCAATCTGAGCTTCTCTTTTGCTTGCTCTGTTTGCTGTTTTTCTTCCTGGCTTCACTGGAGCTGCAGTGGTTCCAGCTCATGAATGAGGCTCAGTTCAGGGTGGGAGGAAGGCTGGGAGCCTGGAGCCAACGTCTTGATTCTTTTGGCAAAGGAAGAAAAAGAGAGAGAGAGAGTGGGAAGAAGAAGAAGAAAACTCTCTCACACAATACACACACACACATACACACTTAATCCTGTGGGGGGTCCTTACAAGGAACTGCTTCCACCAAGGGTGACCTTTAATTCACTTTGGTGCTGCCCATTCATGTCCTATGTTGCATTTGGTGGGGTGGGGGTGAGAAGAGGGAGAGGGGAAAGGATGGGGGTTAAGATGATGGGTTTGCAGTGGAAGGGGCGGGGGAACCCTGGGCTGACTAGCCAAAGAACATTTCTTGACCTAGTTTAACTATGTTTTCTTAAAGGAGGCTCTTTCTAAAGGTTAAGACCTCAACAGGGAAATGTAACAGCGTAAATGTGGGGCTTGGATCTATTTTTTCCTCCTGACCTCTCAGTTAATCCTCTTCTCCTGCACGTACCCTAAATGGGCCACCGTCTTCATCTATCACCTTTTGCACCTAGGCCTCCCACCTCATTAACGTGTTGCCTGCTTTTCGTCTTTAGGGAAGAAGGTTGATTAATATTATGCTGGACTTTGGGGCACAGCATTAGTTTGGATGGGTTCCTGGGGCAAAAGGATCCTTGCTCTTTTTTTTAAGTTAGATGCCAGAATGATTTTTCTTTCTGCATAAAGATAAGAGTTAAGCCTAAGGTTTGTAGTAAACTCCGGTAACCAAATATAAAGAACACTGTAGGTACCAATGTGAACATGAAAATTAAACTCAGGCATAGCATTTAGGTTAAGGTTGTTTATCTCAGATTTGGAATTTGGACCACACCGATCTTCTGCAAAATATGTTTTGTTCGACCCGAAATTCATACCATTGAAAGATGCAATAGGGTGGCTTGTGCTCTGAATGCAATTCTATTTGTGATTATTTATTTTTTAAAAGACAGTAGCCTGCTAAATTCTGTTTGAAGTTCCAGGTTTTGAACTGAGTTCATCACCTTCATATTGGAACAGGCTGGAGTCTTGTCTTGAAGTCTTGTCAGTTGAGAGATGGCACCCTATAGTATTCTCTGACTGCAGCGGTTCTTGTATGTTGGTGGCAAAATCCATGTCATGTTTTGTCTAGTTCATAATGCTAAAGAGGAAGTGGAAGGCAGGTTAATGGGAAAGAGGTGGTAACGAAGTCACCTTGAGGGCAAAGAGAGAGAACAGGTAGCCATAGCTTGCATCCTGTATCTTATTCTTGATGTAATTTTCAGAGTTTGACAGGGGCATCTCAGTAATATACTCCCCTCCCCACCCCTTTGAAAAAGTAATGAAACGTGTGTACAGGCAACTTATCAACTGCCTTCTGTGTGGCTCAGAGAATAGTGGATATATTTTTTAAAATGGTATATTTGGATGTTGACATTTCACCTATTGTGTTTCAAGGCTCAGTGCATAATGGAGATTTAATTTTAACAATAGTATCTTTCAGTATTGACATTTCAAAACCTGCTTCAAGTATGGTTCCTTGTAGAGCTGAGCTGAATATTCTCTTATTTTTGAGTAGAAGCAACTAATTTTGTTGTGGCAAGATTTCCCCCACCATCTTGGGATCCAAAAATATTTGCACCCTTAAAAAAAAAAATTATCCCGGCTGTTTCTTCTTTGGTGCCATTGTTCTCCCTGCTGCTGTATCTTTCTTCTGTTGAGATTAGTCATGGAATGCTCCTAGCTAAACTAAAGGTGCAATGAACAGGATGGTGTTACATAGCCAGTCAGACCTGAGTGTGTGATGATGTCATCAGAGGCAAATGAGGGCAATGGAGAGTAAGGCTAAGTGAGGTCAGTAGAGAAGAATAAGTCATCGTTTTCAGAAAAAGAGTACTGCAAAAAAAAATCACTGAAACAGAGAATAGTTTTCTGGGAGTCTTGAAAACAATTTGTGTAAAACTCTAGTTTTTACTCAGCTTTAGTTCTGTGTGACTTGAAAGACAGCACTACCTATTTGCCTGAACAAGAAAACTCGCATCCTTTCTGTATTTTGACTCCTTACCTATTTTGTTTTCAGATGTGCAGATTGCTACCTGTAATTGGAAGACACTTAGCAATCTTTTGGAGCGGATGTTCTTTTATTGAAAATAGGCTTTATTGAATGCATACATTAAATTCTCTTTCACTTCCTATTTTACTACAAAAACGATGAAGGGTAGATGACAGCCATTTAATGAGGAAATACCAGACACAACTGGAATGTTTCACTGTGCTTTTTGATCCTTGATAGTATCTGTATTGACCGTGGAGAGGTGAATTTTTAAAGAGTGTAGAACCTCTGCCCAAAAGAAGCTCAGTGTTTCACTATGTTAGTTGGCCCAGTTTCCTTACCCTCCATTTCCTGACCTAACCTGTTTGAGAGTTGATTTCATCGGATATCCTGTCCACAGTTCCAGGCTGAGGAACTAGATTTTTATCCACAAAAAATTCAGTTACTTTCTAGCCCCTTCATCTCTAATGGAGGAGTGCATTTTATTTAAACTCCACTGTTGTGCTTATAATCTCGAATTTAGAATGCGGCAGACTCAGATGAGATAACCCTGGATGCCTCCTAGCTCCCAGAATAAAATATACACATTATTAACCTTCAAAGTTTTGTTTGGAAAAAGAATTTGATAATGGATATAAAAAGGACACTACTTGGTTGGCTGCACCAGACTAGTCTTGGTGCAACGTAGGGAGCAGATTGCTGCATCGGATGACTTATCTGTCATCGGATGCCTCCCAACCCAGCACTTTGCTGGGTAACCATGGGAAATGAGTATGAAACACCCTCCCCAGATGCAAATCCACTAGAGTGGGGAGAGACCTCCTGGCTCCAATTGTGGGGAACTGATATGGCTCTCCTGAGCCAGGTATGCCCCTACTAATTCCCCAGATCCCCTTGTAGAGAGAATCCCTTTCCTGGGATAAGGCCGACTGCTCGTCTCCCTCACCAAAGATCTGCTCCTATGCATGAGACTGGCCTTTGTCCTGCTACCAACAGAGCAGTGACATGCACAATTAATAAACCTTGGAAATAGTCGCTCCCCCAAAATTACAAATAAAATTACCGTACAGACACAAGGTGGGCAAATTCCAAGTTCCCTTTCTATATCCCAGCCAGGTGGACCAGACTGGATATTCTGTCAGTCAGATCCAGCAGATCGGAAATCTCCCTTTCAAGCATTGCTTGGCTGACCAGCAGAGCACACTATACAACCCTTCTCCCATTGGGTTGACATGCCCGGAAAGAGGACCCAAAATGGCAGGTGGCTCCTTCTCAGCATTCCGGACTTGCTGAGCTGCAAATCAGACCCCAGGTTGGTGTTTTTACTGGGTGACCTAAGTGTGCTAACAAACAATTGGTAATGTTTCACCCATCCCTAAGCTTGGGGGGGGGGGGCTCTTTTGCATCACAGCTCCCAGAATGGCAGTGGCTCTGTATCTGGAGGCCAGAAGGAATTATGGGTGTTGAAGTCCCCGAAAGTAAGTTCCCAAGTTCTGGTCCCTCCTTGGTCTTTTCCTCAGCATGATTTCGATCTATATACCAAGTACTAAGAACAGCTTTCTCTGCATATGTATGGGTTTAAAACCTTTCCCTCTATGGTACGTTGTCTTGTTGCTCGAATTAAGAGAGACCAGTTATACAGAGCATTAGCTTGTACTTAGGCCTTATTAAATGGCTTACCTAAAAACTCAGGTCTGTCCGCAAAAGGACAAGGTTATCAGGGGTTAACGCTGAGATGACAGCAGTGAAGTCTTTGAAGTAAAACAGGCTGCCTGCCAGACTAGCAGAAGCATTGCAGCGCCACTCACACATCATCTGACCATAGCAGTATGTAGCCAAGCCAGCAAAGTGAAGAGAGACTGGCTCTTGGCAAGCGGTCCCATGTAGTTTTTGGCCTCTGACACTTCATTCTAGCATCTCTGTCTGTCTGTCTCTCTCTCTCTCCCTCCCTGGCTTTGGAGAGCAAAATTACTGAACTTTACAGAATGGGACGGCTCTATTTTGTGGACAGCCCTTCAGTTCTGAATACATTTATGAAGAGTCCTTGAAAAAGCTTACTCTAAAGTAGTCCTGTCGGTTCCACTGCCAGGGAAACAGCAACTGAAGACCTGTAGTCTAATTGAGCAGACGGTGGTAGGAGAACTTTAAAGTTTTTTAAATCTTTGATGGCTTAGAGAAGTCTTTATGTCTATCCTATCTGTGTTTTTCAATAAAATAAATAATAGAAAACCGAGTTCTCACTTTCCATGATGGTTAGCAGACTCGTTTGTTTCGTTGTTCGTTCTGGCAATGAATGACAAGGTATCTTCTTAGTTTCTTCCCCATTAAAATATAAGGGACTGTTTCAGATATGTTTGGGAATAAATGTATGCTATATACATCCCGGTCCATCTAAACTGAATTGCAGTTAACAGCACAGTTCTATGCAGAATATCTGTCTGTTCATCCAGAGCATATTCCCATACAGAGTTGGGTATAATCAATGATTTTTTAAAAATCAAATTGATTTAAATTACAATTTATTTTTTAAACAATGTTTTGATTTAAATAAAAGTGGGTTTTTGATTTAAATCAAATCTACCCTGTTCCCATGTTAAGCATGCAGAAGATTGCAGCCTAAGACCCATTGAAACGAATAGAAGCCATTCACATAGAATATAGGCCTTACTACTTTCCATGGAATGTAGTTACAACTCACTGTAACTGGATCACAGCCATTAATAATAAAAGGCTGCATTTTGTGGGACTTTCCATGCTCTTTATCAGACACAGCTCTTACTATAAAGAACCATGTAATTTTTGTGAGTTGTTTTTCTAATACATTTTTTCTTTCTTGCCTGCCACATTTTGCTGACAGTCTAATTTTTTTTAAAGGGTGTTTGTATGGTTTTCAGGCCTCTTTTCAATTTTTTAAGTAAAAAACGCCATCGCAAAAAACGTACAGAAGTGTGCTTTAAAAGTCTAGTCTATCCCTAATGGTGTGAGTATGCCTTTATTTATGTATCTGCCTGCTAAATAAAATCTGCCCAAAGGAAGTGGTGAGGATTTTCATCACGTGAGACGGCATGTAAGGGTTGGCAAGTGAGCAAAATGGATAACTTTAAATAGGTGCGGTTGGAGAGAACAGCTAGTGAGTTTGCATTAGGAAGCTAAGAGAAGCCTACATATGAGGAAGTCCCGCCATCCCTGCACAGCACCTCAGATACCACACTATTGAGAGTTTGTTTTTCCTATTTTCTGTTCCCCAAGAATACAGTGATAGTCACAAAGCCTAGTTCAGACACTGACTGGGTCATCGATTCCCTTTGAGTACTAGAACAGTGGGAAGATGTAAGACATGGGCCACGGAACTGGGCCTTAGCTACTGTTATCTTGAGGAAAGATGCCTTGACAAACAGAGACACTTTCAAGACGTTGCATGCTGTGCAGTGGCCATTATCATACAGGCTGAAATCATGTGGCTTCGTGTAGAGTAGGCCCATTGGACCAGTGAGGATTCCTCTATAATTTCCAATGAGTCAGTGTACCTATTATAGCTGTAACTTACTACTCCAAAGCAACAGGATTTCGGAAAACAGTTGTTACTTACCTAGGGCACAGTATTTCTAGCCTTCCACCGATGCTGGTAAGGGACCTTACACAGTGATGATTGAATATGTAAAAGGCTTAAAGTTCACTTCTATAGAAAAGCATGTGGGATGCGGTCCTGACCCCTAACACACTATGGCAAAAGTCATAATTTTAGCACATTCTGTATGAATCATCTTTCAGTATTTCTTCAGCATTTTCCCTACAAAGGTTCATGCTGTAGTTCATAAATTCCCTAGGGCCAGGTTGGTGTTTCTTTCAGGAACACTGAGTGCCCCTGTAGTTTTAGAATCAGAGCTATGGCTTCTGCTCCCATTAGGCTTTATTTAGGTTATTATATATTATAACGAGTAAGCTTGATTATTTCTTTCATTAAAAGTGTAAATAGTCAAGCATATGGGGTTAATTTGTGCTGGGTTTTATTTTCAACCCGTTCCCTTAAAACTTTATGACAATTTTCCATTGCACTATTTCAAATGTTTCACAGTAGAATCATAAGCTATGTTACAACAAAGAGTTTAAAAGGGATATTTAATAATGATCTCCTTGCCTGCTTGTCCATGTAAACTGAATGCTTTTCAAGGGTAGCAGTTTCAGGGTGTTATAATTAACCATACACTCTGTTTCATGCAGTCACTGAAACTATGGGAAGTACTGTATTTCATGAACAGGGCAGAGCAGCCTTCATCATGCAGGTGCTAACCCATGGCATGCAAAACTGGTGGGGATTTTGGGTGGGGGGAGCTGTGTGAATTTCCTGTCGGGGATCAAAATACAACCTTAGGTAGACACTGTTCCCTGGAGTATATATTTCCTGTTGCTGTGTTTGTTCTCTTAGGGGCAGCAACATGCTGCTTGATTGCCCACCATTTATTAACTAAGGTTAATCCAGGTTTATCAGTTTTGCTCCGCCAGTGGCCCATCTCTACAGCTACAGTGGCTTCTTTTTGGGTGGCTTTGAAAAGATGCAGGTAGCTGACCTGCTGTGTGAACCAGATCTTTGGGCCTCAGTCATAGCAGCCTGATCAGACAGTGCAGGTTTCCAAAAAAGCTGAAACTGGAATTCCTTCTGGTGCCATCTTGGAGTGACCTCGGCGTGAGCTATGTAAAAGAAGATGACAACAGCCTAGTCAGAGGTTACTGCCAACAAGTACCATCTTTCTGAGCAGGATTGAATGACCCATGGAAGCCAAATAACCTGGCGGTCTGCCTAGTGTCACAGAGTAGCTTCCTTTCCAGTTTATTTTCAGCTCAATGATATTATTAAATGCTGTTAAACATGGCCTTAGTTCCATTTGTATCACACAAAGAAAGTAAAGTTCATGTTTACTGCCTTAACTTTTTACCTACATAGCTTGGCATTCTGTTGACTGTCTATTATTTTCTGTGAAGTTTGTCACTGCAGTTCGTAACTCGGGGGCCAGTTTTCCGCTCATTCAGGAACTGTGTAGTTATAAACAAGAATGTGAACTGATGCGATTTTCAGGATGCTGACAAAATGGTGGGAACTAAAACTGCTTGGCAGCCTTCAAGGATCTTTAGCCTCTGGCTTTTAATTTGTTCTTTAGCCCAGGGGTCCCCAACTCCCGGTCCACGACCCGGAAGCGGTCCGCAGCCTACGCAGGATTGGGCCGTGGACACAGATCTCTTGGCCCCCCTCCGCAAGCGCTCCCCCTGCAAGCACTCCCTGCGCATGTGCACGAGTGTGCGCCCTGCGAGCGTGACACCCCCCGTGCGCATGCGCGTGAGCATGACACGCCCCTGGGAGCGCGACACCCCCCCCCCCGCACATGCGCGCCACCCCCCGGTCCGCAGTTGGGAAAAGGTTGGGGACCACTGCTTTAGCCAACATTAAAATCTTGGGTGTATTCTTCAACATTTATTTGCTGTTGAGCTAGGAATGGCTGAGTAATTTAATCACAAAGGGCCAGTGTGTCATTCGAAAAACTGCAGTTATCTTCAGAGTTTTTGAAGTGGGATTTCCCCCTTCATTCCTTTTATTTCTGTATGTTGTTCTAGTTAGGATATTTTGTGTGCTGAAGTACTTCATAATGGTAGGGAAGGTTGGCTTTTTCTGTATACCCTTGGCAATAAGAAATTCTTCCAAACCTACTCCTACATAAATCAAGTCAGTTAAACACTTCTCATTTCACTGAATGGACATGTAAGCTTTTGTCACATAATTAGTTATTCTTTAACTCACTGCAGATGCATTGTTAATTTGGATCCTTTTGGGAAGAAAGGAGGGACAGAAATATTTTGGATGGATGGATGGATGGAGTTACAGCTTACTACTGGTTTTCAGCTATTCCTTCACATACAAAATGATCAGTGATCACACACAATGGCTGAAGATGTATGTGAGTGAGCACCCCAAAATTGTGATGATACCAGACCAACACATGCATTATTGTATCTGACCACATCAGCCTGATTCGAGGGGAGTGCCTAGCCCTGCCACTCCATCATCACTTCCTCCATATGAACAGCCACAATTCTGCAGATGAAAGGTTAATGTGAGCAAGAAAAACTGCTAGATAGCTCAGTAGGTTAAATATTTGGCTGTGGAGCCAGAGTTTGGGAGTTCGATTCCCCAGTATGCCTCCTTGACAGGGCCTGGATGATCCATAAGGTCACTTCCAGCTCTGCATTTCCAAGATGGTGATGATTATGATGATGAATAGAGATTTTCTAGGGTTCTTGGTTGCACAAGCTGTAGTGTCTACATATAAGCAGGAACTTTTCTTCTTTAGACTCTTTGCTGCTTGCATAGAGAAAGTAACAAAGGAGGGATGATGGGTCTTAGCATTCCCTTCTAACTGTGTTGGCTTTGCTGACTACAATCATGCTTGACCAGGACAAAATAATCATGCCGTTTGCGAGTTTTCGACTTGCAATACTTCATCTCAGTTAAGACTCCCTTAAATTGGCAAGATCAAGGAGATGTTTCTCTCTGTGTGTGAGAGAACATTTTATTCTTCACAGTGGAGAAACTTTTAAAAAAATATTGTTGTGCCTGACAAGGAATGGAGAGCGTTGACATTAAGTACCTAATGGTAACTTTCACCCTGTTCTTAGCAGGAAACATTGTAATGCTATAGGATATTGCAACTGATTATGAGAAAAGAAAAAGGAAGGGACAAAGGAACGGAAGGAAAACATTGTTATTAGTGAAAAAGGGGAAAGGATGGCTCAGAAAGATGGCTCACCCCACTTTTCTCGTAGTCACATATAAGTTCTTGTGGACCAGATTTCTAGGAAGGGAGGTAGGTATGTGTTTGTGCGAGTAAAAGAGAGAGAGAGAGAGAGAGAGAGAGAGGCTGTTTAAGGGCCTGACTTTATTTTTGTTATTTCAAAAAATATTTAGTAGCAGGGTCACCTTTACTTAAAAGTTACTTCCCACCTCCTGTCTCAGTTTACTGAGGAATCCTTTCATGGTTTTTCTCTTAGCTTACTTTCCCAAAAGGCGAACTTTCTGGCTGGGAAACTAATTTTGGTTTGGCTGCTTAGGCTTAAAATTTGGTCCCCACCCAGTGTCATTATCTGGGCTTTTGACTTGGGGTGGTGGAGTAGAACTGGGAAGAAAACACGTCTTCATGAAAAAATTTGCTCAGTACTTTCTTACCCTTTTAACCTTACTGTGCAGAGGAAAAACTATTGAACACTACTTAGTAGTTTCATGTGCCTTTGAAAACATTAAACAACCCCCCTTTTTTTCCCCAGGAATTCTTTGAAAGCTTCTTCAGCATCTCCTCCTGTATTAGCAAGAGCAAAAAATAATAAAATAATAATAATAATTTAAAAAGGAAGCAATTTCTGTAGCTATCTTGGTGGATCTGGTTTAGCGATTATATATCTGTAAAGCAGTGGTACAATTAAACGTTTTCTTTCAAGTTGGGGAGGGGGAGGAATCACAATTTTTGTGTAATCATGTTCCAGAGTATCTGACCATGCTGTAGCTTCAATTCTAGAAGACTTGAGCTTGATCCTAAATCTCCTTTTTGGAGTGAGGTTTTAAAGGCCTTTAAAGTCCTCTTCTGTTAATTGCATACATATGAGCAAATACTAGCCAGACAGCACCTTATGGAATCCTTGTGTTTTTGTTAGATTTCCAAGTAGTCTTAAGATGCTGTGCCTGCTCTCTCCCCCACCCTCTGGGAAATGTTCGTTCTGGTTGCAGGGAGTGAGAAACGTGGGCCCACTAGCCAATCATCTCTTCCTGTTGGCAAGGCTGGTCTTTACAGCCCAATGTCATGTGCCAAAGAACTAAAAGCAGTAAGGAAAAAAAATCCAGTTTTAAAAATGTGATGAACATAAGAAATTGAAATGCCTTTCTTGTCCATATGGATTAGGGATGTGTCGACCCCAGTTCTCTGTCTCCAGCAGTGGCCAGCCAGAAGAGTGTATTGTGGTTAACTTTATGGAGATCTGAAGCCATTCCTACTGGCACCTGGTAAATCAGGCAGCTACTGACCCTCAACAGATTTCATGATCCCAGAGTCTAAGTATAAACATCGTCTAGGTGCTAAAACCCATTTTGAGGTAAAATATTTGAGGACAAGAATCCTGGTAAATAAATGCAAAGTTCCCTTCCGCTCCAGGTTTTGGCATATGCCATATTCGCAAAAATAATATGCAGATTGCAGTATAATTGTGTGGATTTACTGCCTGCAGATTAGTTTAGACTATTTGGCTAATGATGCAATTCCAATGCGGTCTATATTGCTATACAAATTTCTCACTTACCCAATGGGATTGTGTTGCTTATGGGAAAAACCTATAGGCAAAGAAACAAACCGGGCAAAAGAGGCACGGGGGGGAGGGCAATAATGTACTAAAACCTTTTCTAGCCATCGTTTTTGCTGATGCTGCTGGCAGAGCAAACCAGAGCACAGGGCAGTCTTATTGACTGTGTTTTGATGTTGCACTCTGTGACTTATTTCGAGATCCTGCTGTCTGCACTTAGTTTCTTGTTGATTGTATATGCAACAGGGCCGAGACAGCGGTGAAAGTACATTTGTCAAGATTATACATTTGCTGGGTGTGTTTGCATCTGATTTGAATCCTATTTCATAGGCACTGTAGAGTGAATGCTGTGTTGACTGAATTGAGAGAACTTCCCTTTATTGACTGATCCCAAAGCAGAAATTTAGCTACAGTGAATGCCTCGCAAGACGAAAATAATTCGTTCCGCGAGTCCTGTCGTATTGCGAAAAATTTCGTCTTGCGAAGCGCGGTTTGCCATAGGAATGCATTGAAATTTAATTTTAAAAAAAGCAAAAAAAATCGTCTTGCGAAGCACGGCCATAGAAAAATTCGTCTTGCGAGTCACCAAAACAATCGCAAAACGCTTTCGTCTTGCGAGTTTTTCGTTGCGCGAGGCATTCGTCTTGCGAGGCATCACTGTAGCTCCTTTGCTAGTTAAGTAATGTCATCTTTACTCTGATGGAGGTTGTTAAAGACGTGCAAGTACAGTCTTTCTTCTTTCTCTCCCCCCCCTTTTTTTTTTTTTTTTTTTTTTTTTTTTTTTTTTTGCTTTGGTTTGTTTTCATAATAACAGTGAAAGCCTGGGGTTGCAGTTGTCAGTATGTAAAGGTTTGCTGATCCTTCAGTGAGTGTGACTTGTCAAAACAGAGCAAGACATCAGTGGGAGAAAAGTACCCAATGTAGGCAATTTCAGCAGACGGAGGTGGCTTGGCTTGTTTCTTCCCTCTCTCTGTGTTCCCTCCACCCCTCCCACTGGCAAAGTTTGGAGACATCCTTAATTTAAAAACAAGCCTATTAGCAATGCACAGTGGTTGTGCAGCCAGGGTGTATATGTGTGTCTGCAGTTCCCCTATGTATAATTTTACTGAAGGAAGCCTCCTATTCAAAGCAGCACATTCCACGTGGAAGCCTTGTGTCGGCAGATGATTGATTATTCAGGTTATGTCCTGGAAGCTTTTTTGTCCCTCCTGTGGACTGATAAATAATGAGTCCCTGGAAAATGAATGTTGATTTTCTTTTATTGATGAAATCTACATGGGAGGGAGAAGAGTTTTCATTTTAGAAATGAATCTTTTAAGCATGCATGAATGCAGACCCAGCCTTTGAAAATCTCATGTGCTGCACAGAAGTCATCGAAAGGATTTAAATATGTGCTGGTGCTTTTTCCTGTGGCAGTTTAACCCAGATGCAAAGACAGACTGTTGCTAATGCCAATTCTGTATCTTCTAAAAATCCTTGTTCCACCAGGGAAGTAGCAGAGGGGGGAGACCTTGTTTGTTGTTCACTGCCAAAATTCATCCTCTCTGTTTCAAGTAGTGAGGAATGAGTCTTATTGCTTATGGAGCCAGAATAGTGGCACACATGTATAAGTGAGAGGGATCAGAAGAAGCTGCAGACCCTGAGTTTTGCAAAAGTGTACTGAAAACAAACCCTACTTCCTGCCTCGAATCAGCCATGAAGACTGAGCATGCTCGGTGGCTAAAAGATACAGATCCCAGTGGAGGAAAAAACAACAGAAGACTGGGCAAACAAGGGACTGGAGCAGAGCAGAGATGAGCAAATTTGTGTTTTTGGACTACGGCCCTGGGAATTCCCCAGGCAGTTTGGAATTCTGGGAGCTGTAGTCCGAGAACACAAACCTGCTCACCACAAGAAGAGCTCATTGGAGAGGCATTGCTAGTGAGGATATTTAAATTGTTCTGCAGAAGGCACCCTTTCCAGAATTAAAGATTCCTCATTTCCTTGGTCTCGTTTATCCAAATGCTTGCTGGTTGTTTGTTTCCTGTTCTGAAACTGCTTATTATTACTTATGGCTTTTCCTGTCATCCTCTGTTAATGTTCCTTTCTTCCACTGAGAGAATTCCAAGAGCGGTAGTTGTAAGTTTCTTTTCATTAAGATTGTACAGAATGTGGAGTTATTTATATAACAACAAAGGAAAAAATATGCACCTTTTCCCAGTACTGTTGAACCCAATAGTCTTGGCTTTGCCTTGGGTAAGAGTCTTCACATGAGGTTCACTGGGGTCAAAAACTCATGTCTCCTTTGTATTTATTCTTTATTGATTGAGGTTTCTTTTCTATTGTTAAATCATCAGTAGAGAGCCAGGAGTGCTGTTTTTACTTTTGTATACAGTGCTTGCAGGCAAGAGAGCAGAGTACATTTTGTAGGTGGCTCAGCCAGGAGGCCTCATTCAGTTTTAGTGAAAAGGTAGACTTGCACCTATAAACAAGCCGTGTGTGTACATGTTTGTGTGTTTTTATTCCCACTTTTCTGAAAACAACTGCTTCCCGGTGTGGGAATACATCACTGCAAGAGAGAGACAGGCCCTGCCATGAATTAAAACTAAAGAAACAAGACCCACAAGGGAAGGAAGAGGAGAGAGACTTGTTCTTCAAGACCAGGTTAAGATGATGGGAGTTTGGACCAGCTGATCTTCTCTTGCTGCTGTTCTTGCTTAAGTGGCAGCTCTGGTACCTCTCGTTCCTTTGGCCGATGGGTGAAGCCAACACACTTTCACCGACTTTTGCTCTCCCAGTGCTACAGGCACTTGTAGCCAGAGGTTGCTATTGGCAGAAGAGGAGACTCATTCCTCCTACAGCTGGTCTCTCCTCTCTCTCTCTCTCTCTCTCTCTCTCTCTCTGCTCAGTGGAAGGGGACAGCCACGATTAGATGGCAGACACTCCCTTAACTCATGGCAGAAAGCCAAGTGCTTCTAGCTACTCCCCAGTCCCAGTCCATTATGTATATAATGTACATGCATATGACGTATGCATCTGATAAGCGACCTTAGGATTATTACTCATGGTAACTTTCTTTGTCTGGAGATACTGCTTACAGTACTATGTTCCTGCAAAGCTAAGTTAAATATTTTTTTCCCCTAAAGGGAGTGTGATGTCAGCTTCCCATGGAGGTTCTTGTTCTAGAGGTTAATATCCACCCTGCTGAAGAAATGCAGATTCATTTTTATGGTAACTTGTGTTGCCGTAATTACACAGACGTTCATTAGCTTATGAAGTACACCTTATTTATACCCAGCAAACCAGAGCTGAGAATATCGAATGAGTTTTCACTTCATTGCCTCTGACGTTAGCCCCAGGCTGTATCACAACCTGGGCGGACTTAATTTATAGATACTAGAAGCTGCAAAGCATCCAAGGATAAGTGTACGGGACAAGTACTTGCTCAGGAGTAAGACTTTGGGTTAGTGATTTCCAAACTGTTATTGGGAGAACCACAAACCCTGGCCTTTTCAAAAAACATACTAGGCTTGTTCTTTGTCCATGGGATAACCAGGCGCACCAGAGACTGCTAGAAGCCAGTGGAGGCACTTCTGATGTTTTTCCCTTACAAGGAACTGATGGGATAGAGCATTTACTACATGGAGTGGGTGGGAGAGGCATTCTTAGTTATTCGGAGCCAGCATATGCCTGATAAGAGCTGAAATTTGCACACTGAAATATTTCCTTCTTTTTTCCTTTATTATTGTAGCAATTTATTGCTTCAACCATCATTTATTGTTTTGACCATAGGTCGCCAGACAGAACATCATGCATGGATAAAAAGGATATACCGACAAATGAATTGTACTCATAGCATCAATTTTTAAAAAGTAATTAAAAATCATATTAATCTCATGTTATCCATGTGCCAATCGGCAGCATGAGATTTTAGATAAGACTGATGCTGTATTGCAAGAAAAAATAAATAAAGCCACTTATCTTCCTGTTATGGGGACCTATTGTGCTGGCATGCAGAAGCTCAGTGTTTTTGTTAATTAGACTCACAGACTAGTTTTAATCATTGATAGTATTTATGGATTAGATCTGGAGTAAAGTTGCTGTGCGTTATCTCAAAAGACATAAGTGGGGCAAGTTAGTCATGACTAATTTAATATCCAGTGCTTCTAAGAGGACTAAACCCAGGCCGGGTGGATGAATTTACTTCATTTAGCTTCAGCCTTATGGCCAAAATCTTTTTGCATAGCTACATAAATGGTGTAAACTTGGGGGCAGATTGCCCCAAGTTAAGAAATCAGCATAAACCTCATCAGATGCACACAGTCATACAACTCAATATGAAACAGATAATGTCCACGGTGATTTCTTAACTTGGGGCAATTTGCCTCCAAACATTATAGCACTTGTGCTGCACCAGCATAACAAGGTAAAAACATATGGACCAGTAACTTCAATGTGCAAGTGTAGAAACAGTAGTAATAATAATATTGATATACAAAATCCATATAAAAACCTCATAACATGATCAGCACAGTTCTGTCATTAAGATAAGCACTGTGTTTATGTATACCTAACTCACAGAGATGGCTGGATACCTCTATGAGTTAAGTGTCTGGCTGCGGAGCCAAAGGTTGGGAGTTTGATTCCCCACTATGCCTCCTATGAGTAGAGCCAGCCTGTGCGTGGCCTTGAGCCAGCTGCACAGTCCCAGGATGCCCCCAGAAGAAGGGTATGTTGAACCATTTCTGAGTACTCTCTACCTAGGAAACCCTGAAAAGGGTCACCATGAGTCAGAATTGATTGACGTTACACAATTATTGTATGTATGTATGTATGTATGTATGTATGTATGTATGTATGTATGTATGTATGTATGTATGTATGTATGTATGTATGTATGTATTCCAGATCCTCTCTGACTTAGAAGTTGTAGTTGAGGTAGGTCCTGTTGATGTAAATTTTGCACCTGCTTGTCCTGATATGTTTCAGTTGGTGCAGCCTGAAGATGTGGACAGGATCTTTGGAGAGGTGAAAACCACCATACTGTATGTGTACTGGATCCTTGCCTTTCATGTCTTATAAAAGCATCCAGAGGGAGACTGGCTGAGTGAGTTCAGGGAGGGGTGAATGCCTCCTTGCAACAAGGCAGGGCACCAGAATGCCTAAAAGAAGCAGCAATAAGTGTTTAAAAAGCCCTCCTTGAATCTCACTTGTTTGATAATTTTCAGGCAGTCTCCAGTATTCAATTTTTGAGCAAGGTCTTGGAGCATGTTGTGGCATCTCAGCTCCACAGGTTCCTGGATGAAGCAAATTATTGAGATCCATTTCAGTCTGGCTTCAGGCCCAGTTATGGAACAGAGACGGTCTGGTTGCTTTGGTGAATGGACCTGCCCTGGGAACTGGAGAAGGGGGAGTGTTATTCAACATATGTATGAAACCACTGGGAGAGGATGGCCAGATCTTTGGGGTTCAATGCCATCAGTATGCTGATGACACTCATCTCTAACCCCCTTTTCCTATCTGATTCCAAGGAAGCTGTTCTGCACTTGGACCAGTATCTGTTAATATTGAAGGATTGGATGAGGGCTAACAAATTGAAACTTAATCCAGACAAGACAGAGGTGCACCTGATCAGTCAAACAGCAAATCAGGAGATAGGGATTCAGCCTGTATTTGTTAATCTGTTGATTGATTTATAGCTTTAGTTATTGTGAGCCTCTTTGGGTCCCCTATAGGCACAAAGGCAGAATATAAATAATATATATAAATTATGCTTCTGATGATTTTGTGATGCTAAGAATGTGGAATGGATATTGCCATCATGTTATCTGCTTATGAATTTCTGCACTGTTTGGCTGTCAGAAGGCAGAATATTGAAGTCAATTGGTCGTTGGTCAAACTCCATGTTGTTATTCCTAGAAAATCCTTTAATATATTAGATTTGCTTATGTGGTATCAGCAAAAGAAGATGCCTTTTGTCTTGTGTGTCTTCAGAATAATAACAGTAGTACCAAATACATTTCAGTTAAGAGGAAGGTGAATGGTTGATGCCATTAGCATCATTATGGTCAAAGTAGATATATCTAGTCAATGTGTTTCCAAACACAAAACAGCAAATTAAGTAAAGGTTGGCTCGTGCATTATGGAGCAAGTACCGTTTGTTGCCTAGACCTGGATAGTAGTGTCTTTAAAGGCCAACTATGTTAAGTGCAAAAGGGAGTTTATATGTTTGTACACTCATGGACATACGTTGGACATTCTCATTTGCACTTTGCAGATTCTACCATATGGAGAACAGATGTGCTTGATATTTGAAGTGTGAATTACCCCTCCGTGTTAGTTGCTTTGGGAAAGTAGTGGGGAACTCTGAGCCTAAGAGCATTAGATCAGAGCTGGTCACCGACATTTCTCTGGAAATCACTCTGAAGCTTTTTAGTTTCTTTGAATGGAAGGTAAGGTTAAGTTCTGAAGCATGGTGGCCTGCCATTTTTCTTGTTTTTTCCTTGGTATTTTTGTACTGAGCAGATGCAGAGATATAACTCAGTTTTAAGTGTCAACGGACTTTCTTATGGAAAGTCTTGCATGTTTGCCTGCTATCAATGTGGTGGCGATGGAGCAGAACCAACGAGACACTAGTGAACAGTAGAGTAGCACAGCCAGGGTTTCCAGGGTGAAAACCACAAGACTTTGATTAGCAGGGATTATGATGTCATTCATCCGCCTGCCCTCCCTTGGCTTTTCTGTGCCTCTTGACCCTGATTTGCCTTCCTCACAGTAGCTGCGGTGAAATGGATTTTCCTAGAACAATAAATGCCATGAGCTGTTCCTGTTGGAGTACAAAGTATTTGAAGCTGGATTGTCTTGAGTGGGCAACCAAGAGCCATTAACTTGAGAAAAGATCTGCTCCTCATTTGTTGTCATGGACTTATCAAACTGTCTGTGTTTTTGGATTTTGCTTACAGGAGGTCTTGATGAGCCCTTCCAATTCCAAATTAACCAGTAAACCACTATAAATCACTTATGCAGGTTGTTAGAAGGAGCCTGTTTGTTAGAGTTCAGATGGTCACTTGAGAAGTCAAGTGACATTGAGATCACAGATGTAGTATTGAACCACATGTAGTGCTGTAATGGTATCCTATACTACCTGGGCGTCTGGTAGTTTGAAGTGTTAAGTCTTTCCATATCAGTAGACCTGCCTTCCTTGTGAAGATACCATATCATTCTTAAAGGCTTTAAAGCGGGTTCCTGTTGAAGGGTCCCGTAGCAATGAATTCTGCAGTTAATTATCTGTTGTTTGAGGAGGTACTTTGTCTTAAACCAGGAGCCTATCTATTGTTGTAATGATTCCCATTGCATGCTCATCACAGCCTCGTGATTTCAGTGTCAGATACTGTTCTTTTCTCACTTTATGCTGGGAAAAAGTTAATGCTTACGCATCACTGTTTATCTGTCTTCAGAACAAACATTGTAATCCCTATTCAAGGGTTACTAAAAAGAGTGTTGAGAACACACTTAATAGGGCCTGCCTAGCCTTCGCAAGTCCACCACCAGCACCTCCACACTAGCAATAAGAGTCTGAAGAGAAGTTCCTGCTTCTATATAGGGTCTACATGTAAGTAAGAATCCAGAGCTTTCAGTGTAGACCCTCCATACAAACAGGAACCCCCACCTCATCCCCTTTTCAGCCTGTGAAAATGTGAGGAACTTGACAGTGGAGGGGAGCAGGTCTCAATGCTAAGTATGTTTACTGTGGTAGCTTTAGTAACACCTGAGTAGGGTTCTTGATGTCCATTTATGCACATCATGCAGTTGTACTACTTTAGCTGCTGCGATGCCTGCGTTTATTTCACTTTACTATACAGTGATGCCTCGCAAGACGAATGCCTCGCCCGACTAAAAACTCGCAAGACGAAAGCGTTTTGCGATTGTTTTGGTGACTCGCAAGATGACTTTTTCTATGGCCATGCTTCGCAAGATGATTTTTTTTCGCAAGAGCGATGCCTCGCAAGATGAAAATAATTCGTTCGTCTTGCGAGGTTTCCCATAGGAATGCATTGCAATGCATTCCTATGCGAAACCGCGCTTTCGCAAGACGAAAATTTCGCAATACGACGCTACTTGCGGAACGAATTACTTTCGTCTTGCGAGGCATCGCTGTATATGTGATTGGTTTTTTTAATGGTCATACAGATTTTGTACTGTCTAATAAACCACCCTGGGCATCTCTGTATGGAATATATTAACAAACACACCTCTCCTTTGAATTGTACAGATCTAAGCAGCATGGTTTAGGTTATAACACAGATTTATCTTCAATCAATCAATGTTTATTTCAATATATATTCAGTAAATACTGTGCTGCTCTTCCCAGGAAGTGGCCTGAGAAAGGTGGGTCTTGGACTTACCGAGGACCCTGTTGTTGGCAGGACGGTGGCCCCCGGTCCGATAGTGGCGACCCAGACAGTCCCATTTTCTGCCATGGCTGCTCCATGTGGTGGCCAGGGAGGGTGCTGGGGCGTGTCTGGAGGATGATGAGGGTCAGAGGAGGCATGCTTGTGTGTGCTGATCAACTGTTTATTCTTTGTAGTTATGTTTTGGGGTACATGAGAGTTATACATGGATTTTTAACTACATGGGGGTCTGGTGCCCCTAACCTCAGGGTTGTTGAAGGGAGAAATGTGGGGCATAGGGAGGAAAGCCGTGTTCTTATCAGTCTCAACTTTCTGTAAAAAATGCTTCTCTTCCTTTTCATTCTGGGCTGCAGTTCTTCTACCTCAGAATGCTTGTCATGTGTATGTGGACGTGTGTACCTCTAAGAACACAACCAGCAAGAGGCCTAGTGGCAACTTGACCTGAATGTAGCGCAAATATTGCCGTCTAGACAGGAGACCTCACTTTGTCGTAGTCACTCCGGCTGCTTGTGGGGGGTTTAACCCACTTTGTGGCGATGCCGTTTTCTGTCGTCTAGACCGCTGTGTGAAAAAGTAGGTCAGGAGGAAACAGACCAGAAACCTGGGTGCTTAACTGTGCTATGTATGAGAACGGAATGATGGAAGATGCTGCAGAGTTTCACCGCAGGTTCCGTGGGCTTTAACTGACAGTAGAAATGGGCTTTTGCTGCTGCTGCTCTGGCAGCCGCCCATCTTTAAAATAGCTCCAAAAGTAATTTCTCCTCCTCTTCCTCCTCTCTCTGTGTGTCTCTCCCCCCCCCCCCGTCTTTCTGCTGCCTGCTTCCAAGGAATGTTGGGAGGATTAATTAGCTTCATGAATGTAATGTACTGCCTTAATTGTTAAGTGTTATTAATCCACTGAGTAAGGTAGGAGACAGGAGCGGAGGGGGTGTGGGAGATGGGTGGGGTTATTATTATTATTTTTTTGTCCGATAAGCTGCATGTGGAGCTATCCTAAATACCCTTCTCCGTTGCTTTTGGCTATTAGCTTTCATTCTTGACAAGGGAGGAGGGAGGGGGTCACCTGAGCTTGTATCTAGAGAGTTGGGGGGCAGGGGAGAAAGAGAAAGGGAGGGAGGGACTTTTAAGTTGCTGGGAATGGTTTTGGAGAGTTGTTGCTCTGTGTGTGTGTGTGTGTGTGTGTTTGAGAGAGAGAGATTTTGCTGCATGCGCTTAGGCACAGAAGTGATTAGATTATGAAGGCAGACAGACGTAATGATTAACTTTTTCAGTCTGCATGCTGTCTCCAGTCTGGCGCTGTGTGTTGTTTTTCCCCCTAAGTAGGCCCTGGCCCTGAGTCGACAGGGTATTAGGTTGTAAAGAAAGACAGGAGGAAGGAAAGCCAGGGGAGGGGAAAGAAGGGGGGAAAGGCTGGCTGAAGAGAAGGAGGAGGGATGTGGGTGGGGAGTGGAAATTGAGGGAGGGTGCTTGCCTTCCATTGGATTTCGGGGGAATGGAATTTATTGGCTGGAATGCAGTAAATGTTCAAAATGCCATCCCATCCAAACAGTTTTCATAATTGTTATTAGTGGGAAGAATCTGGGCTGGATGAGAACGCTGGCGCGGCCAGAGAGAAGAATGGAAATTGCTTGTTTCTAAGCCTATTATTTTTGTAGCCTTATATCTGTGCTTAAGGAACATTTCCTTTGCCCTCTAGGAAAATGTTGTTTTAATCAAGAAGCTTTTGACTAAAATGGCTAGCTTTGCATCTTGCAAGTTGAGAACATCTGACCCATGTAACTGCTGCTGGTCCTTCTCTGTGCGTTCCCGGGCCCCCTCCCCTTGTCTCCAATTATTAAAATTAGACTTTTGGAAAGCATTGTGGATCGGTATGGAATGTACTTAGACATGCTGGGGAGGGGGAATGGTTCGGTATGCAGCACCACTTTGGAATACTAGATTTGGTATACTGCACTTTATTGGTAGAAACAGAGATTTTCATGTTTTTTCCCCCCACTTTGACGTGTTGGCAACTGAGCAAAACAAAGTTTAACAGGCTCTATCTGTCAGAAGCAAAGATTAAACGAGCACTAGTTTTCCACAGTTCCTTTTGTTTCATGGTAAACCAGTTTTCCAGAAAGCAGACCAAAATTCCAAGCTGAAAAGCCAGCAAACAAAACCCCACAGCTTTAGAAAATGCAAAAATGAAACAGAAAAGGGCCATTTTCTTTGTTCAGTAACTTCAAGATTTTGTTTTATTTGCCATGGCTGGCCATGGAGAGGTCATTTAGAAGCATCTGATAAGCAAACACCCATGTTCAGGTATCTCAGTTCTTTTTAAAGAACTTTATTCACCTTTATTTCTGTGTGCTTCTTTTCTATTAGTAGACTACACTTCTCCCTTCAACAATGCTGGGGTTAGGGGCGTCACACACTGTGGAATTCACAATCCTTGTATAACTCTTATGCCCCCCCCCCAAAAAAAAGAACAACTACAAAGCATAAACAGTTGGTTCAAGAAGTTTTACCCTTCAGTTCTAACCAAATCCAGACCTGGTTAGCTTCAGAAAAAGAAATTGGATATCTTTAAGACTATATGAGCCTGCTCAAGTAAGGTCCCACCACCTTCACAGGTATGTCTGATGGGGACACTGGCTGCTCCCAGTCTCTGGAACTCCCTCCCACAGGAGGCCAGCCTGGCCCCATCTTTGCTGTCCTTCCACAAGCAGGCAAAGACCTTTCTCTTCAGGCAAATCTTCCCTAAGTGGTCGGTTGCTTGAGTGGGGTTTTTTAAATGAATTGTTGTACCTTATGCTTTGAATGTGTTTTGATGTTGCTTATGTTTTTTAATATGGTATTCACTTGATGCTTTTTAGTACTTGCATACTCAGTGTCGTTAGTGTTAAATACTGTCTTTTAATGATGTGAGCTGCCTCGAGTCCTTTTTATGGAGAAAGGCGGGGCAAAAACATTTTAAATAAATAAATTATAGGCTGATTTCAGAGGAATGTCTAAATGTTCAGGTCAGGGGATGATGTACTGTCACATCTTGGAGTTAATTATCTTTTTCCCCCCCTAGGAGTTTTTTAAGGAGCTGTGTCCCTAAAAAAACCAAAGTACCACACTTTTCTGAGAGGCTGAGTGGGTTCCCTTTAAATCATAGTCAATATAATAAACTAACTTATAATTAGGTTCAGCACTAATTGTACGCCAGTTTGAGCACAAGAAAGATGGTGTTGAAATGCCATGTAACAATAATAATTTTAGGAAGGGAAAGGAGTAATCTCATCATCTTGGGGCATCATCTTGTCACCCTCTCTCCCTGGGGTACCTTACAAGGTCGCTGTGTTGATGATACACAAAGGCTTTTCTTACCCCTATAGAAATTATGAACAGACACTTCTTTTGGAGTCAGAAAGCTTTTGGGAAGGTATTTAAAGAGGAGGAAGAAGAGAGACATGCAGAAGGAAAGAACGTTCTGGAAATTAAAACTTAAAAAAATAATAATAATTAGGCTGGGCTGTATACCAAACAACAGCAAAGAGGGCCATTTACTGTAAATATTATGAATGGATTTGGCTGGGTTTCTTCACTCCCGCCCTTCTTCTAAGGCCCTATTTTTTCCTGAGCTAAGTAGAAATTCGGCCTTCAGACACCACAGTACTCTATAATTTGCATGGCTGATGAGGCCCATTGCCTGGGACAGAGAAAGCTGGAGTCAACTGGCTTTAGTCTAACCACTAGAGACAGCCAGGCCAGGCTTTCTTGTTTTGTGTGCGTGGATGTGTGTGTTTTTTCTAGCTATAAAGCATACTCATTGGAGGACTTCATGGCTCCTGCCTGCTGGCTTTTAAAGAAAATACAATTAAGCTTTAAAGAGGGTTTTTTCCTCCTGTCTCCCACCCTCTTCCACCTTCTTCTTCTTCTTCTTCCTCTTTGAATCCTTCTTTCGCAGCAGTACCGTGTTTCCCCGAAAATAAGACAGGGTCTTATATTAATTTTTGCTCCAAAAAACGCATTAGGGCTTATTTTCAAGGGATGTTTTATTTTTTTCATGTACAACCATCTACATTGATTCAAATACAGTCATGTCATCTTCTTCTGGTTGCTGCACAAGGGTGGAGGTCGGAGTTTCACTTAACTGGGGCTTATTTTTGGGGTAGGGCTTATATGATGAGCATCCTGAAAAATCATACTAGGACTTATTTTCAGGTTAGGTCGTATTTTCGGGAAAACAGGGTAGTAATTGATTGTCATAATTAGACAGCACTAGTGACTAATGAAGCATTTATGAATCCATTTTTGTTTGCCTTTTCAAAGACTCTTTTTAACGTGCTGTGGGATGTGAGTCTGTCTATTTGACGTCCTTCCGTAACTACACATTCTACCCATGTGATTCGCAGTATAGATTAGAATCATTGCTTTGTCCGTAAACATGCAGTGATGGTGTGGGAGGAGAATCTTCTGCCACTCTTGATTGCTTTAATTGCAAATACGGTTAAAATGTGTTAAAAGGTTTGCCGTTTTGGGTTTGCAGTTTTAAAAATAGAAAAGCACAGTTCTTAAATGAGTGAACCTATCTGTGTTAGGAGGGCTTGGGCCCGTCGTCTTATTGAACCTGGGTATTCAGCATTTTCCTTCTGTGAATTTGCACCCTAATTTCTGCACACATCTTTGTACAGGCAACAGAGGGCTGTAGTCCAGGAAGGGTTAGCATTATAAACCTTGTTAGTCTTTCAGGTGTCCGAAGATTTCCTTTTTTTTTTCTCTACATGGATCAAAATCGTGGTTTATAGAGCAGGCCACAGCATGGGCTGAGCTCTGCTTTCCTCCCTCCCTCCCTCTACTGTGCTTCTGCCCACTTTTCAGTTCAGAAAAATGGGAGCTCTCAAGTGAAGTTATTGTGATTTGATCAGAGTTATCCTAAATGTGGATATGTGTTAGAAAGCAACGTTTTGTTGTCAAATCAACGTAACTGTTGTACATGCTAAAAGAGGAACAGCTAGAAGTAAGGGAATAGAATGGAACCAGGTTGATCATTCTTCACAGAGTGTAGGATGTTTAAAAACATTATTTTAGATCCTCCATGCCATGTTTTAGGTTTTCGTATCTTGCACCAACATCATGCATTAGATCTAGAAGTTGAGTCATGGCAACTGGACTTCTTTCCTATTGGGTTGAAGCTTTTCAACCGAATAAGAAAGAAGTCCAGTTGCCATGACTCAACTTCCAGATAACCTCACCTGGATGACTGAGAATCTTCATAGATGTATCATGCATTAGATGATATCTAAAGAAACAGCAAGGAATAGTTGAAGTTTTCTTAATTTTCTCAATATGTTCAGTTGCCTGCTCTCCCAGTGCATGACTAGGCATTTCTTTCACACACCCCAGTTTTGTGCTTTACGGGAAATTTGGAAGAATTCAACCCTTGTAATCCAGAAGTAACTATTCTAAGCTTTTGTTTCTGTAATTGTGTATCTGAGCATGAGCTGGGGAAGAAAAAGGCATTGGTGTCACAAAAGCAAAGAGTTCACAGATATATTTCCTTAAGAAAGGAAAAAACAAAGTGTTTAGAATTTTCCTTTTGAGAATCGTTGTGTTCCGTCCGCATTTGCCTTGTAGGTACGATAGGAATCCTTTTTTTAAAAAAGCATGTACTTTAGCTTGTAGGGTTGCTTGGTTACAACTACCTAATTAGACACAGGCATAAAAGTGTGATCTGGTTGGTGACTCTGGAGATTAAAGGCTCCATAAGCACCATTGACATTGACGCGGTAGCCCATAAGAGTTCCTAAAGAGATATTATGGTGTGTCATGTTATTAATCCCTAGATTAATAACTCCTTAAGTGAGTATGACACCATATCCTAGTTGCTTATTTGGAGTCTGTGGTTTCAGCCATTTCATAAAATCTTGGTGGAAAGCCGTGGGAAACGTTTACATCTCATTCAGGTGCAGAGCTGAACATCTAACAAATTAAATGTTTGGATACCGGATGCAAAATATGAAGTTGGTGACCCATGTTTTTTCTAGCTTTGGCCCTGTACATTAGAACTCCTATGGTCCACCACATGGTGTGGATCCAAGGTTATCAGTTGGTCTGATTTCTCAGTGCATTTATTGCTTTAAAGCAAGAGTATTCTGGACCATTTCTGCACTCTCGCTTAGAACATAAGAAAACAAGAAGCACCTTCCATTATTAGGTCAAGTCCATTTAAGACACTGTACAAAATCCTTTTATGTAATATATGCCAGTGTAAAAAATATGGCATCTTCTGTAGTGGCAGGTTGCTGCTAATTAGAGTTCTGTGCTTTGATGCCTCATTGCTTAAACATAATCTCATTGCACATCAGCTTTGGGTGTGCAACCCAACATTGATTCTTTAATCAGTAGTCTTAATTAATGCAAAAATCTGAAAAGGTTGCTGCCTTTCTAATTCTGGCTTGAAGTAGATTGCCTGCAATTAAAGAGTCCCCACTTTGATTTCAGTTTATGTGCAAAGCTACCCAGCTCACAAACGGTGAGGTTAAACTTAAGAAATGAGGAATCGAAGTGAAGAGATCACAGCAATCGGCTACTGCAAGTGACGTCATTTTCCTCATGCTGATGTGTGCAAGCACGTGAGAAGATGCATGCAAGAGGATTAGGGCCAGAGTGTGTTTTTCACAAGGTCAAGTGTAAAATGAACAGTCCACTGGTGGATCCCATAATATCTTCTGTTCACCAGTTCCTCTACATGGTTCTAAACAGTGACACTATTCTTTCCGGCCAGAAGAAGGAATGAGGCTGGTTAAAGATGAGGAAAGGATGTGAGTTTGTCACTGACAATGCAGGGGCTCCTCTAAACTGAAGAAATTTATCTCCTGACATTCTCTAGGGATATGTGCCTTCTGTTTTGGTGATTTCAGCAGGACAATAAATAGACAGATAAATAGAAGTGTGATTATATGTGGCCAGGAGGCTGTGCGGGCGTGGTACAAACAGAATGGAACACCTTGTCCCAAAGTTTGAAATTATGCACCTACCTTGCTCAGACCATAGGCTTGCTATATAATTGACTTCAGAGGAAAAGTAGCGGTTCTCTTTGTGTGTGAATAAATGATGATAGTTGGTGATGGCACTGAGTGAAGTTTAGAGGGGGCTTTTCCTATGGATGGAGGTTGCAGCTACGTATGCCCTTCTTTGACAGGCAGCATTAGAGTCAGATGAAGACAGCTGAATTATCATATCATGTAATGGTTTCACAGACTTTTGAGTGATGTATGGACCACATCCAAGATGATAAGGATGAGGATGATAGTAATTTGTGTGTCTGTTGCTGGAATATGTAACCCTGTGGTCCAGGATCCTGTATTTTTGAGGCTGTGTGAATAACTTTTCTACACTTACAATGAGGCTGCCTTTGGCCACATGTCAGCTGCAGAAGGGGATTGTGGTTAGGGATTTAGCAAAGGAAAAGTGGTGTGGAAGTTATATTGAACAGATCATTCCTTCGGTTAGCTTGACTGCATTGAACTCCTGATAACATAAGCCTTGCACTTTCGTTACATTACCTAGGTGTTGTAAGATTCTGTTTACAAAGAGATTTCTAGGCATTGCCTTTACAGATTAGGATTGCTTCCGCTTCCCCCCCCCCCCAGGGGAACACATTGCCTGTCCGTAGACTCTTCCTACTTCCTGTTTCTTGAATATCTTTGTTTACTAAGACATCCATGTTCTCCCATGTCTTGACCAGCAAGTGGGATCTAGAACTACTCATTTAGTACTACTCATACCTAGAGAACTGTGATGTGGCCATATGAAAATTTCTTGAAGGAAACTCGTCATTTTGATTCTTCACAAGCTGGATGCAAGCCTAGTGCGGGGAATGGAATAGCATGGATCACAATGGTGAATAACCTTTGCTGTGTGTTAAACGGGACCAGTATGTCCTGCTGGTTTTGGTCAACCTCTCAGTGGCATCCATTACCATTGACCATGGTATCCTTGCTCATGTGGGGGCTAAGAAGGCCTCTGTGTGTGTGTGTGTGGGGGGGGTTCCCAGAAGGTGGATGTGAGACATCCTGTGGTTCATTGGGTTTTGTGGTATCAAAGATTTCTGTTATTTCTCCCATCACAGAGATTATATAGCTGGGAGTAGTTACCTTGGAATTTTGGGGTCTAGTGTCAGCAACAGGGTGGATTTGATTTAAATCAAATAGATGTAAATCACAATTTAAATCATGATTTAATTCACTAGACTGTAAGCATTTCATTTTTAAAAAAGCAATTTAAATTTTAAAAAACACCAAATAAATCTGATTTAAACAAAAAGATCAATTTTTAAAATTTAAATCAGATTTTTAAAAAATAAAATAAAATGCTTATTGTGATTTAAATCATGATTTAAATCAAATCCACCCTGGTCAGCAATAAGCTTGCCAATATTATCTTTCCACCCCACTCCATTAACGCCCAGGAGACTTTGGAAGTCCAGAATCAGTGCCGGGGTCTGGGTGCAGCAATACATTGGATATGAGCTAACAAGCTAGACTTGATCCATAGAGGACAGACATACTGACCAACTTAGATGGAAGTACAAGCTGTTCTGGATAGGCTTGTCACGGAGAAAACAGTTGGATGTGCCTCCTCTCTATCTAGACTATATTCCTGTAACATGCTGCCCTTGAGATGTATACAAATTGCATTTTGAAAAACTCAGTAGCCAGAATGCTTTCTGGTCTCTTAACACTTTGCATCCTCATTCCATAGTCCTTGCAGTAAACAAACAAGTACAGTATGAAGAATATGGATCTAGTTTTACAGTATGGAAGTCCGTACCGGGGAGAGAGTGCAGTGTGTGGACTGAGCTGAATTTATCTGTCATAGGCACTTAAAAGTGTCTCACTTTAAAGAATACTTACGAATGTGTTGTTTGAGTCTCTATGGAAGTATAGAATTCCTTGACTAAGAGTGGGTTCAGGGGTGGTGGGGGTGTAATAATTATGTCAGTTCGCAGCAAAAAAAAGGGCTGTGCACAGCTCTGATTAGCTGGTGTGTGTGCACCCCATGTTTACAGCTATTTGCAGCTATTTAAAAAGTAGGTTTAAGATAGGGTTTTGTTTGAATAAGGAGACAAATAATCATTTACATTAATAAACATTCATTCACTGGGGTTATTGAATTTTTTTTTGCAAAGGATTCAGATTTTTCATCCTTGAAGTTAGTAACCCATCCATTTCAGAACTGCGTCTGAAGTGAGAACAAAACAGATTGAATGCCACGCAAACAGCCGGCAGTTGTTCGTCACCTGCCTTATTCATGAACATGATAAGCAAATTATGTTAATTGCATGCAGCTGAAAATGCAAATAAGCCATGATTCTCCTTCGCTTGTGATATATTACTAATTTGGCCTTTGGTTCTGAATGAGTTGCCCAGCCGTGGCATCGAATAATGGGACCATCTGTGCAGTTGGTTCTCCTAAGGCACCTGGAAGTGCCGCAGACTCTCCCAGCATTAAGTAAGTCCCAGTTTATAACGAATTGCCACTGTTGGAAACAAGACCTTTGCAGCAGTAAAGACTTATTCAGTGGTAACAAGCAGAAAGGAATGGTAGGTTTTCTGCTTGGTTCCACACTGAGCACTGGTGTGCATCCAGAGAACGGCAGCCCATGGCAGGGGAACTGACTGCTTGTAGGATTCCTTTAGTCTCTTGTGGAGTAGCCGGTGGTAAACCAAAGCTAAGAGCATTTCCAGACAGAGGGCTGCTTACGCTAGCAATTAGCAAGCACTGTTCAGCTGTTCCATCTTTTTCTCCTTAATGAATTCTCTGCAGAGAAAAAAATAAATAAAAGGCATAAACTGTGGATGCAAAAAAAAAAGAGGGAGGTGCAAACAGCTATGTCTAAAGCCCTGTAAAATTTAGTGAATGAAGCATGGCAGTGGTGATAAATGCCTGGACCTGATCTGAGAAAATTCAGTAATGTAAATAGCACTCTGCGTTCCGCCCCTGAAGGTTAGTGGAGTATTTGTTCTTGTTGTTACATGCCGTCAAGTTGTCTCTGACTTATGGTGAGCCCATGAATGAGTGATCTCCAAAAGATTTCTGTCCTCAACAGCCCTGCTTAGCTCTTGGAAACTCAAGCCTATGGCTTCCTGTAGGGAGTCAGTCCATCTCATAGTTGGTCTTCCTCTTTTCCTGCTGCTTTTAACTTTTCCCAGCGTTACTGTCTTTTCCAGAGAATTCTGTCTTCCCATGATGTAGCCAAAGTAGGAGAGCCTCAGTTTCAACGTTTTTTTCTCCAGCGGTAGTTCAGGCTTGATTTGATCTAGGACCCACTTGTTTGTCTTTCTGGCAGTATCTGCAAATCTCTCCACACTGAGTCAGACTATTAGTTCATCTAGCCCTATATTGCCATCTCTGAGCGGCAGCCGCTGTCTAGGCTTTTAAGCACGATTCTTCCTGAGCCCTGTCTAGAGTGATGCACCCCTAGTGTTCCTTGCTGGTCTTCCATTCAATACTAACCAAGTTTCACCCTGTGTAAACACTGATGTCTACGTTAGCTTGGGCATGTTGTGAGAATGGCTGATGGTTGGATTCCAAAAGATCTCCTGTATGGAGAATTAGTGCAGGGAAAGCACCCCAGAGGGAGACCACAGCTACAATACAAGGATATCTGCAAGCGGGATCTGAAGGCCTTAGGAATGGACCCCAACAGATGGGAAACCTTGACATCTGAGCATTCAGCCTGGAGGCAGGCGGTGCAGCATGGCCTCTCCCTATTTGAAGAGACACTTGTTCAGCAGGCCGAGGCAAAGAGGCTGTCCCGAAATCAGCAAAACCAGGGAGCTGGACAGGGGACAGATTGTATTTGTCTTCAGTGTGGAAGGGATTGTCATTCTCGAATTGGCCTTCTCAGCCACACTAGACACTGTTCCATGACCTCTATTCAGAGCTTGTGTGGTGTAAAGGTAGATGGAATATTTGGGGGAGTTTAGAGATAGGTTAAAGGAAATATAATTGTGACAGAAACTGAGAAGCGATCAGCCTAGCACTCTTTATGTTTTGTTCAAGCCAGGAAAATGATGTTCACCTTTTTTGTTTTTTAAACGCTACCTGTGCTGGATGCCTGCCATGGATTGGCAGAGCATAGAAAACGCACAACTCTATACGTTGGTGGAATTTTCTCTTATTTCCTTTGGGAGCCCAGGGATGGGTTCTGGAGAAGAGTTGTAAATCGGGGTGTAGGAGCCTCAGGCAAATGAAAAGCTGCAGCCAGTGGAACCTGTGATCACTCCCTGCATAATTTCTGAAATTGTTCAGGAATAATGGCAGTTTACATCTGTCAGCTGGGAAGAATTTCATCAAGATCTGAAATCTTTGGAACAGATGAGGATCAAGTGATAAGATTCCTCTCACCAATTAAAAGGGCAGTACAGGCTGCTGAGTGGCTACTTGCACATTAAGTTATCACTTACTAAATAACCATATGTGTATTCATTCATAATGCATTTGCATGCACCCAGAAACATTTTTTTGTTTGTTTGTTTCTTCCTTTGTTATAGGGTCTCAAGAGGTCACTGCACGCTGGTTGTGTAGTAAGACTGTAGTTGTAAGAGACATATAATGGAGAACCTACTGCATTTTCTTTCTCTCTCTCTCTCTCTCTCTGGCACACACACATAACACACCAGAGAGAGACGAGCCTGCAATCTATCTAGGCTCCGCAATTAACCGTAATCTGAAAACTTGTCTTTAACTGACGTCTGTCTGAAAATTGCTGGGTGGACTGGCGGGGGGTTCGGGAAGATGAAAGAGGAAAGAATGCGAGTCTGAGGGATTTTCTTTCATGCTGTAGGGTGGCTTCAGAAAGTTTTTTCTATTCAGATAGAATAGATAGCACTGGTTGTACTTGCAAAAACATAAAAATAAAAGCCTTTCCTTTGTATAGTAACGCACCTCTCCCCAGCAGCTACCTTGAAATAGTTTTGGAGAGTTAGGTTAAAGTAATTTGATATGAGAATTTGCCTCTTCATCCCCCCCCTCCCCCCCTCCCACCCTTTGCAACCTCCTCTCTTCCTCCCCTTATTCAGATCTTGCCCTCTCTCCCTTATTGCGTGCCAGGTTTCAGTGGGAGAGTTACATGAAACAAAGTATTGTGAGGCACGGGGAGGGGGGTTCGAAAGACAAAATCAAGGCCTTCCTCAAAGTAGAAACAGCCCATCCCACAGGCTTTAACTAATTTATGGGGGAAGGGGGGGGCGTAAGCTTTTTCTTCCTTTCTTCCTTTGTTTCTTTTTCTTTTAGTGGATTGATCATAAACTTTAATATTTTCTGATTTCCAAACACTGGCCCATTTTTAGAAGTTGCCTCGAGCTGTTAAGGAAATATATTTCTAGCTGGCACTGAAACAAGGAAACCACGGGAGCCCTCTCTCCCCCCTCCTCTGCCTCCCCCCCCCCGAGTTTCAAAGAGTGTAGCATGATCATTTGGAGTTGAACCTTCTTGCACTCAAATCAGAGAATGCTTGGAGTGAAGAAACAGTGTAGAAAAGGCTGGTGTTGAATGTATATTAGTTTGAGAAAGGTGGTTACTGCCTTAGAAATACACCCTTGTGTTATCTTCCAAACTATTCTATGAGAAGTTTCTCTCGTGTAGATCTTCCTTCCTGCTGAAAGCACCCCATAGGTGGGGTCACCGGTGGTTCGAGGAGAAGACCTCAGTGGATTGAGTCGGTCATTTGAGGAAAAGAGTTTCATGCTGTTATTGGCATGGTGGAATTCATAACGGAAGAGAAAACATAGTACATACTGCCGATACGACATTTGTTCTAGACCCCATTTTGTTTCAAGGCCTTCTCCTATTTGTTCATTCGAATGTCCGTAGCCTTGAAGGGGAAAACAGCAAAACATGAAGAGCCCCCAAATCAGATGTTAACACGAATTATGCTAATCTCGTTCATAGGTGACTCCACATGGCTTCATAGGTGCATGGCACTGTAATGGTAGCCCAAGTGGAATTTGTGAGCATGGATCGTGTGGCTGCAGTTGACCCTCCCTGCAGATAGAGGTCTCCCATCATTGGCTTTTTCACCCAATGAAGAAGCTGCAAGTCAACTAGTACAGCTCCTGTTTCACATGCAGAAGATCCCAGGTTCTGTCTTTGACATCTTTAGTCAATGCTAGGAACGAGCCTTCTTTGAAACACTGGTTTGCTGTTGCTGGCCTACATAGGCGGTAGCGGGCTAAATGTATCAATAATCTGACTTTGGTGTAAGTCATCTTCCTGTGTTCTACTTCCTATTCTTTTATTTCAGTTCGCTTTCCTGATGAACACATGGAACTCATGTGTTTCCAAGGGCCAAGCCATTCCCTTCAGCATCGGTTTTCTGTGGCCAGAATCCTATTGGTGTGCAATGAGGGATACTAGTGGTGACTCATTAATCAGCACCAATGTGCCAGTGCAATTTATGCCTTTGCAGTTAATGCCAGTATAAAATAAGCCATAGGATTCTGGCCAATATATTAATTCCAGGTGGCTCTGTATATTTGTAGATAGACCGTTTCTTTTTAAATGAATTCGGCTACTGGTGTACACAGAATCTCTATGATAAGGGCTTTGGACATACCAGTCAGTTGAGTCCAGAGTTAGGTGTGTGCAGCTGGGCTGGTAAAAGTAGTTCCCTGTTCCACCATGTCATGACTCCCCACCAGAACCCTAAAAATGCTACATACTGGATCAGGGTACTTGAAGAATGGGATAAGCTGTGTTATAATAGGCAGAGCCTTTTGCCCACTCTGGGTTGTTGTTTTGTGAGGCAGACAAAGTGCACTTGGCCAGTGACGGGTCTCAAGGATGTTTTGAAATGTTGTGTTGCCGTACTCACGGGTTGCTATTTAATAGGAGGGATATGTGGAAGCTAGTGAGTAGAGAAGCCTTGGAGGTGGGTGGAAGTGGAAATGGGCTGATTCTCAGCCCTCCACTTACAACCACCTTTCCTTCCTTTGTTCCTTTATTAGAAGAAATATTTGCAGAGTGGTAGGAGTTCCCAGGACTTAGCAGCACATCAGTAAAAATCTTTGCAGAATTACTGGCTAATCAGCCAACATGGATATGTTATGCAGGCTGTTTTCAAAGAGAGACACCCTTCCTCTATTTATCAATAAAGACACAATTGAGAAGTGAGAACTTTGATAGGGAATGCTTCCCCCCCTTTTTTTTTCTCCTTCCATTTTTTTTTGCTAAAAAATGCAAGATTTCCGGTCTCCACCCTGCAACCACAAACCGCGGTCTAACTGCAGTTCAATCAGATTTATAGCTCCTCTGACGTCTACATCCTTTAGCATTTATGACTAGAGATCTGGCTATAGGCGTAAATAAGGCCTTTAAATTATAGCAGATGATTTTACCCTACCTCTCCAGTCTGAACTGAGCTAGAGTTAACTCTCCTTTTATGACTCTTTCTCTCCCTCTCCCCTCCTGTATGCGCTGTCTCTCTCTTTTCTTTTAAATGAGGAGATGAAAATTTATTACATGAAACAAAGCTAGGGATTGGCTTTTAAGAACAGGATGATATACGCAGCGGGTTAGGCTGTGCAATACCTAGCTGTCAGCCCTGCTTACCCACATTTGACATCACGAAAGATGTCTGCGGCTGATTAGCAGGTCTTTGGTATTATGTTATCTACCATTGATTTACTGTACGCTTAAACTGAATGGCTGCATCCAGCATTTGAAGTGTGTTTGTGTATGTGTGTGTGTGAGGGTGGGAGAAATCTATTATGGGATATAGAAGATGGCATGGGTATGCAGCAGTTTCGCCTCCTTGCCCATTTGCTTGACCACAACAAGATGGTTTGACCCTATTCATGAATAATATAAACAGTTGGTAATCGGATGATGTTGATGGGGAGGCAGAGATCCTTACAAGAAAGTGTTTTCAGATAGTGAGCTCCTGCATTGCCCAATTCGTGGTGGGTTTCAGGGTCACGGGGAACTCTGTGAACGTCTTGTCCACACGGACCACAATAACATGGCAGGGATGTGATAGAACTTCTATGTGATAGGAACAGCCTAAAGTCCAGAAACTTGTTTCTAGCGGGGGGAGGGCTGCAGATGGCTGTAGGAATGAATGATGGAATGAAATCAGCAGCAGTATGTTCCCAGCATTAATGGGAACTGGCCGTGCTGGTGATGAGTTGTACTCCAAAAATGCAACTTCTTTCAAGTTTTTAGCATCTTGTACTCAGAAGTATTCTTCTTTCTGAATAGAGACATTCTACGTTGCTATCATAACTTTGAATATGGTGGCATGCTTTGTGAATGCACCAACAGAAGCAGAGACAGTGGCCTGCCATCCCTTTGTCTCAAAAGGTTTCCCAGGATATGACAACAGAATATTTCCATGGGTGTATACAGGACTTGTTCAGTCCCTCATGAATTCCCAAAAAATATTCTTCTTCAGAACCAATTCTTGCACCTTTCCTTATGAAGAATTATTCTTTGGAGTCCAAAGCATGTTAGGAATCTTCAGCTGAATGAGTTTTAAAGGTCTCCAAAAATCTTCTGCACTTTTGTGAATTCCAGGGTTGCCAGATGTGGTACAGCTACAGTATATTTCAAAAACAGCATTAGAAATATTCAACTAGTAGTGACACAGAATGAGACATCTGTTATATTGTCCCATTTTTTTGTTCATCAGTATTTTGGAAGGTTATGCAATACGTAACATACATATTGGCCATAAACAATATTTATTTGTGTTTCCACAAGATCTAGTGGAATCTGGAGGCTCTTGGCATGTGGTTGATGAGTCAATCAATATATCAACTTTGGTTCTTCTCACTTCATTATCCATACGTCTATTTCTTCAGTGTTTTGCTGTAGAAACAAACAAAAACCACACACACATGTATTTAGAGTTGTAAATTTCATGATGAGAATATTTAGAATGACAAAATATTTGCTTGGTCTCATTTAGATTCATGAAGATGACGTGTGTGTGTATGTTTTATACAGAAAAGCATAAAACATTAGCTAGTGTATAATCACTCCTGAGTCTCCCTGGCTTAAAAGCATGTCCATTTTAATCTGTTCGTTATATAAAAAGTGCAGATCTGATAGCAGGAGTGAAAGGACTTTCAAAAGAGCAGTGAAGGTGGTTAATGGATTTGATCCAGTTGTTGGGTCAATCTAGTGGTGGATGACATATTTGCACATAGAAGGTTCCCTCTATCTCCCGGCAAAAGAATCTTAGGTAGAAGAAAGAATTGGGAGTCTTTAAGAAGCAACTCACAGAGTCATAGTAGATAGTACTGCACCGGACACGTTAAGGGTCTGATCCAGTACAAGCCAGTTTTATGTGTTCATTAAACCAGTAGTTCTCAGCAGGTGACATATTTACTACCAGTAGGACACAGAAATGGTCCAGGTGGGATAAAGAGCTTTCAGAACAATGACTAACCAGTCACTGAAATGATTTATTCCCAATAACAATATTGCAATTTAAATCATCACCTTTTCCTAACAGCTGCCTAAGCAGCAAAATTTCTACTCAACAAAATCAACAATTTTCTACTACCGATAGAATTGCTATTTTTGTGTGTTTGTCTTCGCTCTCTGCAATGCTACTGCAATTTTTAGGTCCTTAAAATAATAAAAATAGTATAGATACTCTTTTGGGGGAAAGTGTGTATTTTGTTCCTTAATCGGGACCCAGGTTCCTTCATTCAGTGCTTGGTGGGCATGCAGAGGCCGAGAACCACCTTTAGACAATACAAATGTATCTGTTTTCAATAAGCTGTGTTACTGTTGTGAGATTTAAATGTGCATTTCCCTCTTTTCTTTTTCCAGATTCTCAAGTTCTGCAAGAACCAGGGGATCCGTCACACTGGTGCGTGGTGGCATACTGGGAAGAAAAGACACGTGTGGGTCGGCTATATTCTGTCCAAGAGCCGTCCCTGGATATCTTTTATGATCTACCTCAAGGGAATGGCTTCTGCCTTGGACAGCTGAATTCGGACAATAAAAGCCAGCTGGTGCAGAAAGTCCGCAGCAAAATTGGCTACGGTATCCAGCTGACGAAGGAAGTTGATGGGGTCTGGGTTTATAACCGCAGCAGTTACCCGATTTTCATCAAGTCGGCCACACTGGACAACCCCGATTCCAGGACGTTATTGGTTCATAAAGTGTTCCCAGGCTTTTCCATCAAAGCATTTGACTATGAGAAAGCTTACAGCTTACAGCGGCCTAACGACCATGAATTCATGCAGCAGCCATGGACTGGATTCACAGTTCAGATCAGCTTTGTGAAGGGCTGGGGTCAGTGCTACACAAGACAGTTCATCAGCAGTTGCCCATGCTGGTTGGAGGTTATTTTTAATAACCGATGACTCAAGACGTAGACCAGACTCAAACAATGACATTTTATAACTTTGCTGCTAAATATCTCCTCCCGAGTGCTTGCTTTTCCATGCAAACTTTGTTCCGTTTTGAGAAATAGCTTATGGAAAGATTTTCTTTTCTTACCTTTCCCTCCTTCCCTCTTTCTTCTTTTGGCTCTGGTATATATATAAAAAAGATTTGTAAAAGTGTGAATGAATTCCCTAGAAGGGGAAAGTGAGTCACCTGAGAGAAGAGGGTGGGGCATGTCGGAGAATGGATTGTTTTGTGCCCTTAAATTATTCTTCAAACCCAATGGGCAGCATTGAATGGAGGTTGGGCTTTTGCAAAGTTTATTCCAACAATTTCTATGACTTCCCTTCCCTAGAGACCTACTCTAGTGGATACACTGTGTGTGTGTGTGTGTACACATGAGTTGCACTGTTTTTTTCAAAGATGGGAATTGATCTACACACCAGTGCACTGAGAACTAATTTCTCCCTTAAAATGAGTGCAGAGGACACTGCAGCCAGGGGGTTGTAAATGTAACTTGGAAATGCCATGTTTATAAGAAATTCCTGGGCAACCCTTGTTTTTCAAAATCAAGGTTAACTTCATTGGCTTTAAGATGAGTTCAAAAAAAGTGTCATTGGGTGTATCATCCATATTGGCCAACCCAAGTGTCACAAAATGTTTATAAGACTTTGAGATCTCTAGTTTTCTTAATCAGGCAAGATGTTCCAAAAGGGGGGGAAGGGGAATTGGGGGGGCAGAGGACTCGTTCTTAAATTCATTCAAACCATCCAGCACCAGGGGTTTCTTTGAACTTGGTGCTCAATCCATGCTTGTATTAGTTGACTGCTGTGGGTTGCCTTCTTCCTGATCACCGGCCTGCTGCAGGTTCCGTGTTCTGCCTTATGGCAGCTAATTCCATCTCCAACATGTTACAAACACACCTACTCCTTTGCTGGTATGAAGGGAGATGACCCTTGATGTCGGTTTTAAAAAAAGTAAAAATCTCATTACCTGCCCAGACAAGAATGTACACAACACGTGTGCATACATAAGAGTAAGTTTGGTGAACAAATGCAGCAGGTTGTTGTGTTTTTTTTTTTAATTGCCAATGCTTTTATTACTTTTCCTTTCCTCCCCTTTTCTTGCCCTGTCTGCTGCAGTCCGTTGCTGTTTTAACATTTTGTCTGTGTCCTTATGGAGGAAAAAGAAGCAGCATGGGTTTAAAAGGACATGCCCATGTTTCTGTTGTGCTTAGTGATCATTCATGATGTCCAGGAAACAATAAGGTGCATGATGACCTGTGCTTTACAGATCAGTCTGTGATGCAGACTTCTCAATAACCTTTTTTCTTTTCTTTTTTAAAGGATGAAAAGAATTTTCAGTATTTATCCCCACGTAACCTGTCCTAAGCAGGTTTTCTGATAGTACTGTTTGCATCCAGAAATTGCAGTCATTCATTTATGTCATCTTGAATTCATACACTTTGTATGATAATTTTACACTGTTCTTAGCTCAATGAGCATGTTTAGACCTTAACATAAGCTATTTTTCTAAATATAAAAGATTTAAGTGAACAAAAGAAGCATTCTCATTGGAATTTTAGCATTGAAGTGCTTTGGAAAATAACAACAACAAAAAAAGAGACTCCTTTAAGAAAAAACCCTGAGATTTATTAAAGAAAAAAATGTATTTTATGTTATATATAAATATATTATTACTTGTAAATATAAAGACGTTTTATAAGCATCATTATTTATGTATTGTGCAATGTGTATAAACAAGAAAAAATAAGAAAAGATGCACTTTGCTTTAATATAAATGCAAATATCAAAATGCCAAATTAAAAAAATATATAAAAAAACCAAGATTGGTGTGTGTCTTCCTTCTTGTTCATGCTGTTAACAATCCAGATGAATATTTTTCTAAGGGAGTATGTTCCATTAAACTTTTTTTTTTAAATGCACGCTTGAGGTGATCCTGTGAAGAACTTGTCTTTTCAGGATGAGCTGGTGTCGGAGGGAAAAAATGGCATTCAACAATTACAGGTGTCTGCATACCAGAAACTGGTCACTCAGGCAACACTACAAGTGTAGCATAGCATGGGAGAAGCAATGAGCAGTACTTAGAAACGTCATTTTTTGGGAAGGAAAAAAAAAAGTAACCTTTCCAGAAATGTACCATCTCAAAAAAAGTAACATTTCCAGTTCCAGTGGCAGCTACCTTGAAATTTAGTATTGGTCCCTGTACAAATTGAAGGTTTCCATGATGTCCCAGACAAGGAGTGTATCATGTCAAGTGATTGTGACATGAGTGCCCTTCAGTTTCTGACTGGAGCAGGGAGCATCCTCAGATAGATGGACTACAATGGGACCCACAGGACCTACTGGCTTACATAAGAACAGCCATCATGGATCGGTTCCCAGGTCTATTGGGTTCAGCATCCTTTTCCAACAATGGCCAACGTTTGTTTGTTTTTTTGGAAGCCCACAAGACCTCTTCTATTCCTGCTTCTTATTGTTACTGCCTTAGATACTGTAGATTGCATACATATACACGTACTTATAGGGGACGTGATGGTGCTGCGGGTTAAACCGCAGAAGCCTCTGTGCTGCAAGGTCAGAAGACCAGCCGTCGCAAAATCGAATCCACGCAACGGAGTGAGCTCCTGTCGCTTGTCCCAGCTCCTGCCAACCTAGCAGTTCGAAAGCATGTAAATGCGAGTAGATAAATAGGTACCACCTCGGTGGGAAGGTAACGGCGTTCCGTGTCTAGTCGCGCTGGCCACGTGACCACGGAAACTGTCTACGGACAAACACTGGCTCTACGGCTTGGAGACGGGGATGAGCACCGCGCCCTAGAGTCAGACACGACTGGACTAAATGTCAAGGGGAACCTTTACCTTTACTTAAACGTACTTATGATAATATAGTCTATAATATGTAGCTGTTGTTACTAGTAATCACTGGTAACCCTATCCTCCATGGTTTTGTACAATCAGCCTTAAAAGAGCCTCCAGGTTGAGAAACACTACTATACCATGGGGTCGTGAATAATTACATAAATTAACTCAAGTGTTTGGAGGATAACTTCCCAAATCTGATAAGGAGAGGTCCCTGCTGGGTAAGGGATTCCATGAAAGTACCATTTCAAAGTTCTGATTTAATGAGGCCTCAGAGGCTATGAATCCAAGTGCTTGCTTGGAGAGCTGAATGAAAACAAGCTGGAGGATGCTTCCTTGGTCTTTATTCTTGCTCCTTAAGTGATGGGGTGGTGGTGGTTTTCAATCACAGGGTGGAGTGTGATGGGAGACTGCTGCCTCTCTCCCCCTTTTGTTTATCCCCAGCTGGCCAGATTATGATCATAATAATTGTCATCAAGTCCCTTCTGATTTATTGCAACCCCTTTGCAGGGTTTTCTAGGTAGAGTATTCAGAGGTAGTTTTTCACTCCCTTCCTCGGGGGGGGGGGTGCCTTGGGACTGTGCAGCTTGCCCAAGGCTACGCAGGCTGGTTCTTCTCCTGGAACACCCAGTGGGGAACTGAGCTCCCAACCTTGGGATCCAGAGCTAGATACCTAACTCACTGAGCTATCCATCCAGATAGATTATGACTAATTTACAAGAAATTGGTTAAGAAGTACCAAAATTACAAGAGAATAACGGAACAGAAGAGGATGTATCAACTGTTGATTGACTTACAGTGTATCTCCACTGTACAATTAATAGTGGTTCGGTAGCATTTTAATTGCTGTGGCTCCATCTTATGCACCTTATGATTTGTAATATGGTGAAATATTTCGTCCTGTCTGCTAGAAAGCTATACTGTTGTAGTTCAGAGGCATGCATTAGATTAGCAGAGAATTGTATGTATCTCACAAAACTACAAATCCCATGATTCCAGAGAATGGAGCCGAGGCAGCTGAAGTAGAAGCAACCCCCAGGGGTGGTTTTCAGTCTTGGTTTGAACTCGCCTCAAGCGGACCTGGCACAGATATTTGCCATTAATTTTGGAGACTTTCATTTGCAATTTTTGTGCACTATCCATAAATATTGGTGCATAAGCCTAACGAAGTGGGATTTTATGCATGAAAGCCTGCCGTTTTGGATTTTTTTTTGTTGTTGTCTAATAAAGGTATCTCCTACTCCGGCATTTGTGGAATCTTGAGGATCTCACAGTCTTTTCCTGACTTTTTCTAGTAGTAAAGAGGTATGCATTCTTACATAGTTCATCATCAGAACCCTTTTTTATGGCTTCAGTATCTCAGGTTGCAGATGAAATAGCTTGAGAAAAGATGTTTAAGATCTAGCGGCTGAGGTGATTTTACTATAATAATCCCCCTGAATTATTCAAATTTCTTTATTACACTGAAAAACAGGTCTATTTTCAGGTCCTATGGGCAGGCAGCCTTTTGGTTATATTCTCTATAAAAAAGTCTAGCATCTTCAAGTGGTCAAAGTCAATGGAATAACTGACAACGTGTAACATATTCCTTGATTATCATCTACTTAGATGTATGTTTTTGCTGCTCCCATGGGCTTACAATATCCCTTCTTCCCATCTAACATCCATGGCTGGTGTGGGACAAAAGCAACAGTAGAAATACGTTTCCAGAGGACAATTTTTGTTAAATCATTTGTAAGTGCCTTAATTCCCTGTCTAGTCGCGCTGGCCACGTGACCACGGAAACTGTCTTCGGACAAACGCTGGCTCTATGGCTTGGAAACGGGGATGAGCACCGCGCCCTAGAGTCGGACACGACTGGACTAAATGTCCAGGGGAACCTTTACCTTTACCTAATTCCCTGTAACTGGGAGAAAGGCAGAGTTCAAATAAAATAAATTATAAAGAGGTACCTATGCTCCAGCTCAAGGTGTGCCTAATGAATTTAGAAGTCTGGGAAAGAGATCTGGTTGGGTTTTGGAGTGAGAGGTTACTGCGTGAAAGGTTGAGCAACACTTCAAGCTTTGATGTCAGTCACTAAAGCAGCACCTATAAGAGGTCAAGTGTCAGGAAAATGTTCATCTGAGGCTCAGGGTTGAGTTTGTTTTTCTGCCTCCTGGCACAACTTGAGCTATTCAGTTTTACATTACATCTTTCCTTTGGCACAATGGCTAGACAGAATGATGACAAGCCTTTTGTTGCAAGAAACTGAAGCAAACTCTCGCTTCCTCTCCCTGCCCAGCAAATTTGCACAATTAATACAACATCAAAGGCCCCAAAGAGAAAAGGATGCTCTGAAAGATAACCGGTCAAATGCCAAGCTGTTTCCTTTTCTTAAGCCGAATGGGCATGGCATGCAGGCGCCAGCACCTGGGCCAGGCAGAGAAAATTGATGTTTAATGTATGCTTTTTCTTAGTGGTTCCCAGCACAAATCTGAATACCCTTTGGACTGGTGTCACCTAAGTGCTGGTTGGTAGCCAACTCACTTTAGGAGACCTCATTTGAAATAGCCACAAATAAGTCATTAAAAAAGAGAATTTTAAAAAGGGCCCTGATTTGTGTAAAGTTCCATAGAGTCACTGAAAGAAACAAACAGAATTCAAAATAAATGTGTCGCAACACATTTCACTCAAGTGGAGAAGACAATATCCAGGTGACTCGTGTGCCACTGTCCTGGTGCTTCAAATGTGGAAAAGCAAATTCAAGGCCCTTAATTTTCCTCTTTACGGTTCTTTAAATCTTCAAATCAGACCGGCCAGACCTTCAAATGCTCTCTGGTAGCCCTTCAGGTGAAGGACTGTCCCCGCTAAAACGGAACATTTGACCAATCTGCTTCATTCTGGCACATGGCAGCAGCGACAGGGTCCAAAGCTATCGTTACTTCTCAACCTAATGAAGGAACTGAAGCAAGGAAGTTAAAACTAAGCTCAGGGATGTTTGAGCCAAAGTGGCTGCTCCTGCCTTCATTTTAGTAAACAACTACTATGGAGATTATGAGGAAGAGAATTTAGCATCACACATTATTTAGCACAGCAGTCAAAACTGATTTGTTCTGTTCTGTTCCTTTAAGAGCATTTCTGTACCACTCTTCATGTAAAAATCCCAAAGTAGTTTGTAAAAGTACTTCCCAGGGGCATAAAACAGAGGCCATTAATGGTTCAAGAATGCCAGGCGTTCACCAAAATGGCTACCTCAGCCCTCACTTTAGTAACCAATGCATAAATATTTTTTTTAAATGCCTGGACTTCAAAGCACTGGCAGGAGAAAGATAAGAAGGAAGGCAAGGGTGAAGATTTCTCACCCTACCTGACAGGACTGTTGCAATACTCACCTAGTGTAGAAGTGCAGAAAGGTATCCTATGCCATTGGATAGCTCAGTGGTTTGTGTTGGGGTTTGATTCCCCATTGTGGCTCCTTGACAGGGGCTGAACTCGGTAATCCACAGAGTCCCTTCCAGCTCTCCAGTTATAAGATCTAAGGTAAGCAAATTTTCCAGGTGGTTGGGCAATCAACAAAAGTGGGGTTCATGTTGTTTTTCCATGAGTGCAGAGAAGAGAACTCAGGACTTCCAAATTAATACTGTGAACAGAAGACATAAATAGGGTTTTCTGGGTAGTCAGTACAGTACTCAGAAGTGGTTTACCATCCCCTTCTTCTGGGGACATCCTGGGACTGTGGAACTTCCCCAAGACTACACAGGCTGGTTTTTCTGGGCCCAACCTCTCCCAACTCACTGAGCTATCCAGCCAGCTAAATTGATCTTAAGACTTGGGAAATGTCCAAGTCAAGTTTGGGCTGCTCTTGGGTAAACTACTCTTTTCAGCCTTAACCCTTCTATCTGTTAGATTGGATAATACTGGCAGAGGTTGTTGAAAGGATCACACAACACAGCACTGGAAAGTGCAACATAAAAACAAAGTATAGAGCCAAAATGAAGAAAACCAAGGACCAAAAACTGCAAAAGCAATAGCGGTACAGACATTAATAATGTTTCAAAAAGCAAGTTTGAAGGCACAGATGTGTGATTTATAGAGAGATATAATTTCCAATGTTCTTCAGACATGAGGCATCAAGGAAGTTAGGTACTTCTAAAATCTACAGATGACAACCACCATTGTAGAAAAGTCATTCCATGCTGTGGATAAGGGAAGGAAAATGTTATGTTTCCTTATCCATTCAAATAAGGCAATTAATACAAATTTAACTGAAATCATGCAATAAACTGCATCATTACGTAACAGCATTTCGAGACAAAAGAAAAGGAGGAAAGCAGTAAGAGGGTGTTGATAGACAGCTTTTAAGATGTCATAATATTCTCTCCCTTTGAAAGGGAAGGTAATTATACAGTTTGGGTGGTACAAAAAAAGCATAAAACAAACACAAAACAGAACAAACAAATGTATATGCTAATTTCCCAAATGTATATGCTCGTAACATTTCCCAAATGTATATGCTTGTAACGTAATTTCTATTTAAATTATTAAAAGGGGAAGTTATTCACAAGTACCTATAGGGAGATACTCTTTTATTGGTTGGCGATAAAAAAGTACAGGCTTCTTGATCTTTGTGGAAATATCTAAGAAAAGACATACTAATCTATTTCTAAGTCATATCATTTTCACATGTGTTCACTCGTACATTTGTTCCATCCCATTACTGCTTTAATCTGAGATTTATAAAATCTGGCTGAAAATCTGTACAGTATTATGTCTCTCTTAAACACTGTTCATTAAAAAAAATTCTAGACAAATAGGCTTTTCTAAATTTATGTTTTATTTCTCAAAATACATGTTTATAAATAGAATTTATGAGAAAACACACATTTTAGTACACTTTCTGGAGCTGTGGATTTTTCCATCAAAACATTCAGAGGAATGGAAAATAGAAAAGTTCTGGTTCAAGAATGCTAGTCTAGGAAGCAGGGATGAGGCCAGAACATTATGAAACTCAGATTCCTAAAAGCATTATATTTTAGGATACAGCTTTGGTTCCTATGTCTTGTTTTATTCCACGTTTTAATGTTTCTATTGTATATTATTCAAGACACACGGTATATGGAAGGTGCAATGTAAAGAGCAACCAACCAACCAAATATGGAGGGGCACCCCTTCGTAGGCCTTAAACAGCCCAGAGACTCATGGTTGATTAATAGCTTCTTGAGTGAACCAGTGGCTTAATAGAGAAAAAATTGGTTGGCTGGGAGATTGATTGAATTGTTGTCCAAACAAGTAACATCTTATAGTTTAGTAACTATGCATGGAATCGTTGCAGTATGTATTTGCGGATGGTTCACCTACTTTGGTAAAGTCACAGAGCTTCAGAGGTGATCATGATGCTATCAGGCCTGGAAGCATAACCTTATTGCACTGCATGCAACACACAAGCAGAAAGAATTGGGTTCACTCCAATGGGTCTGCTATTTAGCTCTATGAGTTGAGTGAAACGTCGGATAGAACATACAGCATGTGCACATATGTTCCTAGACTCTGCACATGTTTTGCAGGGTTTCTGATCACACCAGAAGAACACACATCCATACAATTTGTGTATGGATAACGTCTATTCAGATCTTCACCTGAAGGTGTGGAAGTTGAGGGATCAGGGTTATGGCTCTATTCTTCCCTATTTACATGTTAATATCTGTGGTTGTGTTGCCTGAAGGAACTGTGTGGAGGGAAAAAGCTGAATGTATCAAAGGTGACAGAGTTTTCTTTCTTGGTCTGTGTACCTTGTTGGGCCTATATAGCTCTCATGAAAAATAGATTTTCATTTCAACTTTGGGTGATCCGACATCAATCTCTCCCTGTTGGTGACAGTAATCTTTGCTTTGTACCAAGGCTCCAGTGTAATCAGTACTAAATCTTCTAATGATATACCACCAGTCAGTAAATTATAGCACAGCTGGGGCTTTCTCAGTGTAGCTCTGCTGAGCTGTAATTGCAGAGTGCAGTAAAATAGGTACAAACCATGTAACGCTGGGCTGATAAATCACTCAAGAAAAATGCTTGAGCTGTCAAGTGCGGATAATAGAACAGGGTCTATAATGTTTCATGAAGGACAATGCTTGGATGAAGAGGGGAAGTGTTCTTGCAGTTTAATATGTCTATGTGGGGTGTGTGTGTGTGTGTGTGTGTGCGTGCATGCGCACGCATGCAGGCACATGTGCTCATAGGTGCATGGGTATTGTGATCTCTACAGAAGCCAGAATTCTAGTCAATCCTGGATACAAGGCAGGAGGTTTTTTATGTAAGAGGAACTGAGGACAGCTGTTCACTAGGTGGTTCTCTTTGAGTTGAATATGACAGTAGATTAATGGTCTATCAAACGAGGCAATATAGAATCTCCTAGGAGACAACCAAGGATTTATTCACACATCTTTTCTGAAGTTAGGAAAGGACCTAACCTCCTTGGAATCCCCTCACCATCAATCTTTAGGTGCTAAAGTCATCTGGTAGGAGCACCTAGCCATCCCACACTGATCCTGGAAAAGTTACTTCGTTTTGGCTTACAAGTCTCAGAATCCTCCATCCAGCTTGGGAGACTCTAGGAGTTGTATTCCACCCTGGAAAAAAAACCTCTTCCCTTGTTATTATTGATACCATGTGCTGGATTGCTCAGTGGTTTAGAGGTTGGGACTTCAATTCCCCACTGTTCCTCTTTGACAGGGGCTGGAGTCAATGATCCAGAGGGTTCCTTATAGCTCTGCAGTACTAAGATTATAAAATTATGTTGTGGAAAGGCTGGCATTCAAATGTCACCTCATGTGTGTTGTGTGGTTCTAGATACATGTAATGATTCGTCTCCCATTTATTTTCTTCCTTCTACCACCACCCCATTATTTTCAACTGTAATATTTCTGAAAATATGGATCCCTCTAGATTACCCCATTTCCAGAGGCCATACAAAGTTTGTTGTGAGTAACAACAAGAGTCTTTTGATAGCTTAAGGACGCCAATATTGAATGTTAATAAGTAGTTATATGGCCACTTAAAGTCTAACAAGCTTTGGCACAAGCTTTCATGAACTCCAGCCCACTTTATCAAAAGCAGGACAAACAAAACTCGTTAGTCTTTAAGATGCCAAAAGGTTTTTATAGTTGCATGGGGTGAAAGTGGGTGTCCTCACTACTGCTTTATTTATTTATTTAAATTATTTATATGCCACCTTTCTCTCCATAGGGGACCCAAGGTGGCACACAACAGGTAAAATAAGAAATTTTAAAACACGATATAAGTATCACATTTAAAAATAATTGAACACATGTTAAGATTAAAACAATCAAGTATAAAAACAATTAAAAAACATTTAAGACCTATAAGTTAAAAACCAACATTCCTGAAATAACTTACTGCTTAAAGGTCTTCCTGAAGACCTGACAACACAAAGACAAGAGGGAGGGGGCCAACCTGGCTTCTGGGAGCCACCACTGAGAAGGCCCTCTTTCATGTCCTCACCAAGTGAGCTTGGGAAGGTGGTAGAACCAAGAGAAGAGACTTCTCAAGAGATCTTAAAAGCTGAGAAAGCTCGTATGGGGTGATACAATCCTTCAAACAAAAGATATTGATGAATGTTTCATCTTTCTTTAAAGTTATTTCTTTAAAAGCCTTCAATTACAATGGTAATCTACTTTTGCAGCCTTTGGATTGGAGAGTAACTAGTTTTTTCAAGCATCTTTCCAAGACTGACTTAGTTTTCAAGACAAAATTCTTTGTGGCTTATGTTGCCAACACTGTGTCTGAAATCCAGTCATAAGTTGCAACTAGAGTCGGCCCACTGAATCAGTAGAGATTTAGTGAGTCAACTCTTCTGTAAATTCCATTGATTCAGGTAGCCTACTCTAGTTATGACTCTCAACTGGATTTCAGCCAATATAAGGTAGCCTTTAAGCTGTTTTGTAAATAAACAGAGGAGATGACGATGACAAGGAGAGGACTGGTAAGTGGCCTTATACAAGCCCCTGGCTCTTTGCCTCACTTTTCTGACTGCAGTACGACCTATGTTGCCAATTTTCAGATATAATTGTAAGGGTTGCTGAGATAAAGTGTGTGAAATACTTAGATCATAATAACATGTTACGTAAATGCAAAATATTGTTATCAGTCCCGGAAAAAGAAAGCAAGCACGAACTAACCAGTAATTTTAAAACTCCAGTGGCTAAAGAATGAAAGAAGGAGAGGTATGTGTTCACTGGGTTTTCCCAGTCACTAGCCCACTGGGCTACCCATGAATGCAAATCAAAGAGAGAGAAGGATGGGTTTTACTTATTTTTCAACAGCAGTTTCCAGAATATTTGGTCAGCAAGGCTGTGCTGTTCTAGCTGGCGTACTCTGGAAGTTGTAGTTGCAATGGAACGTATGTTGAAACCGAACCTAATTTTAGAGGCATGGCATTCTTTCCCCACATTAAAAGGATATTTTAATGTAGCCGTTGATAATGTAGGAAATCTGAGAATGGTGGAAACCTGAAAGGAAACTGAGTATGTTCACCATCACCATCATCATGATAGCAATTTTCAAATATCTTTAAAAAAAAACAATAACCTCAAGGTGAGGCCCTAGTGAGGCCATCACAATTTTTTTAATGAATCTGTTGATTTCTGTAATTGAAATACCTTTTGTTGTTTAGTCGTTAAGTCGTGTCCGACTCTTCGTGACCCCATGGACCAGAGCACGCCAGGCCCTCCTGTCTTCCACTGCCTCCCAGAGTTGGGTCAAATTCATGTTGGTAGCTTCGATGACACTGTCCAACCATCTCGTCCTCTGTCGTCCCCTTCTCCTCTTGCCTTCACACTTTCCCAACATCAGGGTCTTTTCCAGGGAGTCTTCTCTTCTCATGAGATGGCCAAAGTATTGGAGCCTCAGCTTCAGGATCTGTCCTTCCAGTGAGCACTCAGGGTTGATTTCCTTCAAGATGGATAGGTTTGTTCTCCTTAAATACCTTGCCATATTACAAAAATATGAGGGCAAGAACAGAAGCAATGGTGTTTAAGCTGCAGTGCAGGCATGAATCAGATACTAGGTGAAAATGTGACTGAGAAGCAGCTTGTCTTAAGAAATTTGGAATTCCCCCTTCTAGAGAATACACACACACACAGAGAGGGACCCCTTACTGGGAAAGGCTCTATGAGCAACACATGGACATCTATAAGGTGTCATAGTTTGCTTTATGATTCAGCTCCCCTTACACTGATCCCCTAATTGGGAAAGTTGTGTGTGTGTTTAACCATTCTCAAAATGGACATGTATTTCCCAGAATAACTTTTCCACTGTCTGGAAGACTGCAGAAAAGATTCGGCAGTTCTTGCTGGTTCACCACAGACTTCTCATTTTGTTATCAGTTATTTTATTCAAATATTTATTAACCTGCTGTTCAGTTCAGAACACACTTTCCATGGTGCCTATATATAGAAAGTAATCACGTTTGTTAAAAAGAGAGACCAAATTATGACTAAAGTGGCAGAACAGTCTAAAAAAGGACTTAAACCATTGCAAACAGAAGAGATTTTGGTCTGTGTCTGCACCAAGGAATCCTCTATGAGGAGAAAATTCCATAAACAGTGGCCCACCTTTGCAAAACCCCTTTCTCCTGTTGCTACTTGCCATACTTTTGGGGACAGAGGCACACACCACTTTTAAACAGACTTGATTTCAGTCTCCCACGTTAGCAATGAACTGTCAAGAATCTGTCAGGTAAGACTGAGAAGTCAGCTACAGAAGAATTCAGCTTTTAATCTTATTTTGATATAACATTTTCCCACCCCATGCAAGTGATTTCCAAGATGGTGAAGAACAACAGAAATGAAAGCTGTGATGGAGAGGAAAAGATCCATAACATCCTTTCCAAACAGTTCGGATTGGATCAAAATATTTTGTTGACTGTCATGAAAGACAAAATGACTCTGTGCTCAGATGCTGCCTGGACAGGTAGTTCACTCTTATTTGAATACTCCTGATCCTCCTGCACATCACACCTGAGGCAGCAAGTTAGTGGGCACAGAAAGGCTGCAAGGCTTAAAAACATGTTAACAGAAGAACAGTTAGAGGCTGTGACCAATGCCTTTTCCCCAGGATCAGATGCATGGGACAATCTCCTCACTCTGTGTAATGGTGGGGCCAGCCCTGCAACTGATGGACTACATTGAGAGTTCAACTCTACCAACCCAGCTTCTCCATACTTTTTATCAGTTAACTTCTCTCACTACGGATTGATTAGTGCATCTTTTCTGCAGGCACACAATACCTACACCATCTCTCACTGAGAGGCTGACCAGAATCAGATACATTTCACTTCAGCAAGTGCTCCAGGTCATGATTGCTCAACTTCCACCACCACCATCAATGGCTAAACAGCCCTCACCTTTGAGCTCCTTGTAACAAAGGCCTAAGGGGCATGCTTAAATACTCAGCTGCTCACATCAATGGATTACTCCATTCTGAAGGTATAATTTGGGCTCTTTTCTGGTGACTCTTCTGTTAAAGTTTCTGACTCACAATGATGAGTTGTTTTTTCCTCCCCCAGGTCCTACCTGTGATGCATCCTTACAGTAAGTGTCCTGTGGAGTTGAGCTTTTTAAAAAAGATGCTTCTAAAATTCATCCTTTTGGCCATTTTCAGAGGATGTTCTGTTGTCATCCATGTCCCAGTGGCTCGTAGCACATGCCCAATCTGACTTCAGAACGTTCACCGAACTCTCGTAACATCAGTTCACTTTTGCTTGGCTTTCTAAAGAAAGCTTCAAGCTGAATCTTGCCTCCCACTGACCTGTTCTCAGAGTAACCACGTAATGTGCACCATTGTTCCTCGACCACCTTTCCTTTCTGATTGCAAAAAGCTTTCAATATTATGACCCTGATTATTCCACAGTGGCAGCCACAGGATACTTGAGGTAAACCAAGGTTTCTGGTTAGATGCTATGTTTCTGTAACAATGATTCTTCATTTTAAAAACATCCATAGGTTAGGACGCTGTCAGGTAGTAGTCTCAGCTATAAACACTTTTAAATCTTTCCCCCCTCCTCTTTTTTCTCTTCTCTCTCTGAACCAGCAATAACAGCAACAGCAACTGTACGTAGCCATTTACAATGCTCTTTCCCCCCCTTTCAGCACCGTCTCTATACTGTAATTTGCAAACCAGCTATCCACTCAATATAGCTATATTTTTCTTATTAGCAAAAAGACCACCAAACAGACAAAAGAGTAGTTAACTAGGATGGGGATGCTGCATGAAGTCTCGGAGAATTGCTCTACTTTTGGTAGCAGCTGGCTCAATAGCTCGGTGGTTTAGGTATCTGGCTGCACAGTCAGAGCCTGGGAGTTTGATTCCCCACTGGGCCTCCCAAGAGAAAAGCCAGCCTGCGTGGCCTTGGGCAAGCTGCACAGTCCCTGGATATCCTCAGAAAAAGGGAACGGTAAACTGTTTCTGAGTATCATCTATCTGGAAAACCCTGAAAAGTCAGAATTGACTTGACAGCATTTGATGATGTTGATGATGTCGATCATGAATAAGGTTGAAGGCAGGAGGAAAAGAGGAAGATCAAACATGAGATGGATTGACTCCTTAAAGGAAGCCTCAGGCCTCAGCTTGCCATAAGTTGAGGGCAACTTAATGGCACATAACAACAACGACAGGCAAATCTCAGGGTGAGTAATGCTAGATAAGGAGGAAGTTTGGTTTTACTGTTATGTTCTAGCTTTGCTACCTGGCTGTTAATTTGGTCATCCTATCCAAGCAGGCATCAGGGATCCGTGGCTTAGCACAGAGGTGCCTCTGTATGTTGTGCACACAGGATTTGTTGAGGAAATGGTGTAGGGAATCCACAATATCTGTCTCACACACAATTCTGTAATCATTACACAAAACAGCTCTCCCCTGTGCCTGAATTCTCAGGTACTGGGAAACCGCTGCTACAAAGACCACCGTACAGCAGTAGCTCCTAGGCTTTGTTCACTTGCATATCCCTTAGCAGCCCATTTCCATAAATTGTACACTTCACGTTGGCCTTTTTCAATACATGGCTGAGCCTCAAAAGGCAAGCCTGAAGGACAGTAAGCAGGCGGGCATGGTGCCTAATGGAGAGAGAAAGAAGAAGGTGGCGGCACCAGTAGAGTCCATCAGGGGCTAGCTCACTCAGAGGCATTTGTGGCCCAGCCAACTGTTTGCCAGACTCCTTTAAGGATTTCCCAAAAGGGGGGTCACACATGTAGAAGTGGCTGCATCAAGGAGCATGGCAGATTGATATTCATGTTGTCTTCCACCTCGAGATTGTCCACACTTTGAAGACTAAAAGTACCACAATAAACTTTAAAACAAAGCTTTTTTTTTAAAACTATAGCAAAAATGTCCTCTATTTTCTGTTTCATTCTCAATGCACTGCGAGGATTAAGGCCACTGAAGAACTGCTCACTGACACACCTGCCTTTTCCTATTCAGCCCCAGGTTGGGAACCACTGACCTATAGGTAAAGGTAAAGGTTCCCCTTGATATTTAGTCCAGTCGTGTCCGACTCAAGGGCGCGGTGCTCATCCCCGTCTCCAAGCTGTAGAGCCAGCGTTTGTCCGTAGACAGTTTCCGTGGTCACGTGGCCAGCGCGACTAGACACGGAACGTCGTGACCTTCCCACCAAGGTGGTACCTATTTATCGACTCGCCTTTTTACATGTTTTCGAACAGCTAGGTTGGCAGGAGCTGGGACAAGCGACGGGAGCTCACTCCGTCGCGTGGATTCGATCTTACGACGGCTGGTCTTCTGACCTTGCAGCACAGAGGCTTCTGCGGTTTAACCCGCAGCGCCACCACGTCCCCTATAGGTTACTCTTTAATAAGCAAGGTGTCTTTGACTAAAAGTTTGAAGAATGTTTTCTGGGGTGAGGCATGTGACCCTGCAAAAGCTACACAACTGACCAAAAGCTATGGGAGATCTGAGCAGTTCATCTGATTCTAAAAGTCCAGATTTTTGCAAAAGTGAATGCACAGAAGAGATTGATTAGCAGGAGTGTTCTGGGAATTGTGATTTAAAAAAAGTAACTTTTTCTATCTCTGAAAAAGCTTCACCTTGTTGAGGTTCTAATTGTTTCATGCCCAGGGAACTTTCTAAGCCAGCATCTGAGAATCTTCACGCTTGAGCATTAGAAGACAATTCACTCCCGAGATGAAAAGAACCACTAATATTTATTGGAAGAAACACCTTCATAATTACTGCTGTTATTATTGTTGCTGATGCACCTCTCACACACACACTCAATCATCTAACAGGCTAGGGAGCCCTTTGATGATCAGGAAAGGTGAGGAGACGCAAAGTGCCTTCAAACCATCTGTGTATTAACATCTCAGACGGAGAGATTCTCATTATGTCATACCTGCCCTGGCGAACTTGGCAAGAAAGCTAAGTTTGAGTTTTCCCACTGTACTGCTTACAGAAAACACCAAGTGAGGCAGAAGCATATGCTATTTTGAACATATCTCCCCAAAACATCTTTGCCACTTAACAGCAATAGGTGTGTGTGCAAAGGGAGGATTTTCATGGGAGTAAGTTGTTTAGTGAAGAGTTGAGCATCAAGTCTGTCTCCTGAATCTCCCTTATAATCCTTCCTTAGAATCTCCCCTCCTTTCCTCCCACTTTCTTCCCCACTGCTGGGTTTAGTTCAGTTATCAGTATGCAGATTTAGTGTTTCTGGACTACAACTCCCAGAATTCCCCAGGCGGCAATAGTTACTGACTTGCATAACCCAAGAAACCCACTAACTATGTGCCGTCAAGTCAATTCTGACTCATAACGATTCCAGGGGTTTCTAGGTAAGGAGTACAGCCCTTCTTTCAGGGTACCGCAGAATTTAATCACAGAAGGAGGAACAGGTAGTTTTATTCTATGATGACATTGGAAGCCCCACTTACAGTTGCATTAAGCCAGCCTTAATTAAAAAGGGAATTAAATGGAATGAAGATAATAATTAACAGCTGGAGTATTCACTTTAAAAAACAACAACTACACTTTCTATACATTTGGAAGGAAAGCAAGAAATAGGAAACTAGTCTCTTTGGTACATGATTTGATTTCCATCGTCAGCATTAAAAAGAAACTCTTCTGTATTGTGTTCCTACTCAAAACAACAGGGCATAAAATAGATGTCATAGTTCACAACCCAACAGTTTATATATCTACGGATTGTGTCTCACAATTCAACCCTGTCTCTATGGTCTCGAGTTCAGAAGTTTTGAAAAAGCAGGTCTAAGATGTTGCAGAACCCTTCCAAATCCCTGAAGCTGCTTCTTCTTTCCTGCACTGGGCTGAAATTCAGGGAAGCTTCCAGAAACAGTCCATGGCAGGAGGTCACTTACTGAGCATGCTCCAACTTCCAACTTGGGAGGGAAAATTTAAGATTACACAGGATTTTCTTTTTCATACTCTTTGTAAATCCTACACTGTTAAGTGACAGTGTGGGTTACATCTGCATTATTTATCTATTTATTTAGACTCTTCTATGCTGTTTTTCAATTTAAACATGCCATGGCAATTTAAGTATTTGTTAGCGTGACCAGATTTAAAAAAGGAGACCGGTGATCCTGTCTTTTTAATACTTGTGTGACAGAGGAAATTTCACCAGGTTGAACCTGCATTAAAATCAGCATTTGCTGAAATGCCATCTTCTAAGCCAGTGGTTCCCAACCTTGGGTCCTCAGATGATCTTGGACTAAATCTCCCAGAAGGCTTCACACTAGCTGTGTTGGCCAGGATTTCTGGAAGTTGTAGTTCAAGGACATCTGATAACCCAAAATTCAGAACCACTGTTCTAAGCAACTAGCCCTGTCTCCTTTTTCTTTTAGTCACCCTAATGTTGCTAGATATTCTTTCATACCCATGGATATGTGGGTGGAAATCTATGTGTTATCCGTAGGATGAGAACCTCGTGCATATTGTCTTGATTCCCAGCCTGGCAGTGTGTAGATATTTTGGAGTACAACTTCTACCAGCCTTGTGGCTAATGAGCAGAGATGATAAAGGGTGTAGCTGAAAACATGTGATGAAAGACAAGCCATTAGTATAATTAACAATGTTATATGGATGTGAAAAATCTGACCCATGTGTCTGGAGGCAATTTTTAGAATAGATGAAGGTAAACAAGCAGAGGAGTCATTCAGATTATTCATTCATTCATTCATTCATTCATTCATTCATTCATTCATTCATTTCCTATACTGCCCATCTGGCTACCAAGGCAATTCTGCGCAGTTCACAATGTAATAAAACAACACATGACACTTTAAATAAAATTCAAAAACGCAATAGTAATATAAGAAATCAAATTAAACATATCAATCAACTTAAAACTAGGAAAAAGACAAGATGACAATGTGAAAACAATTTAAAAAGACAAGTTGGTGAAGCAATTAACTTAAGCACTGTGCTCTGTCTATATAATATCCGGGAAAGCCTGTCTAAACAGCCATGCTTTTGAAGATCTCTTTAAAAAGCAACAGAAAGGTGAGCAAACCGGCTGATCTGGATTGGAGTGTGAGACCACCATTGGATGGAAGTGTGCTACCTTGGTGGGATAAACTGCATGGCTTAGATACAAGTGTACAAAATGCAGATGCCAGATTGCAACACCCATCAACACTAACCAGTGCAACCAGTGATGAGGAATGCTCCAGCAATATCTGAAGAACCGCACTTTGCCCATCTTTGGTTTTGGGGTTCTTCTGGACTTGGTGCTACCTATGGACTTCAGTTAACGAGGCGCTTCTTCTTATTTTCAGCTGATTCAACAGCTCTTTGGAAAAGGCCCATGTCGTTAAAAGTCTCTATTCCCTATCTGGCCTAGACTACTGTAACACTCTCTGCATGGGGCTGCCTTTAAAGACAGTTTGGAAGCTATTTTGCCGCCTGATCTCAGAGATGAACGGATAGTGCTATCTGCCAGGATACTACTCTGCAAAAGTGCCGAAAGGGAAGGGTGGAGAAGAGCTTGGGTGTCGAGGGAGGAGCCAAGATATATCAAGTCCAAATACTTTCCAGACCAGGGAAAAGCCACAATACTAACACAGACTTAGTCTAAGGCCAGGAATACCTACATAATTTCCTACATCTCTAGACTGGGAGCAGTTTGGATTCAGCACAACTTTAGCTGGTCTGGTGTCAGCCCAACTGGCTAGTGCTAATTTTGTTAGAATTGCACCCTAACTCTGTACCAGCTGCAAAGATTGTCAGCGTTTTTCTCAGATCAACTTAAAAGTGCTTATAGGTAAAGGTAAAGGTTCCCTTTGACATTTAGTCCAGTCGTGTCCGACTCTAGGGGGTGGTGCTCATCCCTGTCTCCAAGCCGTAGAGCCAGTGTTTGTCCGTAGACCGTTTCCGTGGTCACGTGGCCAGTGTGACTAGACACGGAACGCCGTTACCTTCCCACCGTGGTGGTACCTATTTATCTACTCGCATTTTTACATGCTTTCGAACTGCTAGGTTGGCAGGAGCTGGGACAAGCGACGGGAGCTCACTCCGTCGCGTGGATTCGATCTTACGACTGCTGGTCTTCTGACCTTGCAGCACAGAGGCTTCTGCGGTTTAACCCACAGCGCCACCATGTCAAAAAGTGCTTATAGTTGCCTTTAAAGCCATACAGTACTTGTGACAAGGCTATCTGAAGGACCACCTATAGCTGTACAAATGTGCCCAGGCCAGATGGGAATTGCAGATGCATTTGTAAGATTTGTTAGATTGATGGGCAGAAGACAGGTCTTTTCTGTGATTGCCTTAGTCTTGTGGAACGTCCTGTGACAGGAAGTCCACGTGATTCATTCCTTGACAGATCTTGCATCGTCTTTAAAGACCTGGATTGTCATCTTTATTTTATAAGTTGGAGTCTTTACTGTTGCTGTTATTATTTTACATGTTTGTGTTGCTGGTTTGGTTAATTAATTTCGTACATACACTCACATGCATACGTATTAAATGTTTTAAACTGCCATAAGGACGCTTTGCCTCACAAGGCTATATAATATTTAAAATACACCAATAAATTAATTTTATCTGTTAATTGTCCTGCCAGTGTAAACCTGGAATTAAATGCCTGTGTTCTAATGGCTTTAGGAATTTAACACATGATGCTTTTTCATGGATGTGATTACCTGGAAATTTGTTGGGTGTAGATTTTGAAAGGATCAGGGATTAAGGCAAGACCACTAAAGAAAAGTCAATGTAGATGTTTGTAACTATTCAGACCCTTTTATCTCTATGATACAGTAAAAAAGAGGAACTCCTTAAAACCCTGGGCATGAATAATGATTGGGATTACAGGCATGTGTGCTTGACTCTTGACCTTCCTGGTTCATAACAGTGGTCAAGTAGGGAGCTGGATAAAGGGGTAAGGTGGGGAATGCTTTTTTGCAGCAAGAGGGTGTCCCAACATGTCTAAAAGAAACAGGGGTGAGACCTTTGCCGGGGAAAAAATTCCACTGTGTTGGATAATTTCCAGTTTCCAATCTTCTCCAGCAAAGTGCTGCAGGCGTATGGTGGTGGCTCAGCTCCAGGGGCTTCTGGATGTGACAGATTTCCAGGTCCATTTTAATCTTGGTAACATGACAGGGACCGTTTTGATCCCCTTGGTGGATGATCCATGCTAGGGATCAGATGGAGGAGTGGGTACTAGTTGGTTTTGCTGGCTTTTGACACCATTCACCTTGGTTTCCTTGAGCCACGTTGTCAGGATGAGACTTTGAGTGTAAATCCAGACAAGAGGTGCTGTTGATCAGTTAACTGGAAGATCAGGAAAATGGGATTATATCCGTGATGAACAGGGTTAATCCCCTCCCCGAGACTCAGGATAGCACTTTGAATTTACTCATGGATCTAGCCTTGAAACTAGGTGCTCAGTTTTCATTTTGTTATTATTCCTTTACTTAATGTGCTTTCAGTAGTGACCCTAAGTGCATTTACATGGCTGATGCAAGTGCACCAACTGCACCCATTACTGTGATCTCTGATCTGGCCACAGTTACTTACATCTCATTTACTTCCATGCAGGTACTTACATTCCGTTTTTATTACTGTAACATTCTTTAAATGGCCAGCTTTTGAAAACCACTTGGAAATTTCAGCTGGTCGGAAGTGCTGAGGCCAGACTGCTGGCTTGGGCCAGATTTGAAGAACACATAACCCTGCTGGGATTATAGCAACCTGCATATTATGCCTTTAGGAGGTTTGGATGGGAGGGACTTTGGGTGAATGTCAATCATATAGTAACAGCCAATTGTTTCCTCTCTATCGCAGATTTCCCTTTCCCGCCTTTTTATTCAATCGGTGTTCTGTGTCAATTGGAGTCGGTTATCAATATTAGGTTCAGCTAGCAATGGAAGTTAGAGTCAGAGTGAAGTATTTATGTAACCAGTCATTTAGTCGAAATAATGAAGTTAATCAGTTCAGATCTCAAACTATGTAACAAGTAAATATGTTTGTTTGTTTTCTGACATATATGCAGATTTGTGAGTAAAATAGAAACACGTTTTATTCTTTCTCAACACCAGAGTCTCTGACTGAATCTATTGAGACTATTTTACCAGTTGAGGTAAAACTAACCAGACAATAAGTGGTGGTATATTTGAAAGAGACACATAATTATAATAATCTGCTCTGTAGGTTCCAGTCCGGATTTTTTGCCCCTGTGCAGCCAGCAATTTCCACATTCTGCCAATAGATTCACCCCTGGTCCATCTGTTTCCTGCCACAATTCAAAGTAATCTATAACTTACAAACCTGTATACAAGTGTGATCTTCTCTCGGTCTTGCTGTCCTCAGCGGTGTGTTTGATGGGGATGCAAATAAATGCCTTCTCAGTGGTTGTGGAACTTCCCATCAAGAGAGACTATGACAGAGAATCACAATTTCAAGGGTTTTTTCCCCATTTCATGGGGTCTGGAAGTTGCTGATTGTTGTTTAGCCCCAGGGCAGAAGGCCAAACCGCAGGTATATAGGTTGATTTGTCACAATTCTCCCCCAAAACATTTGTCCCAGGAGTGTGTTTGGACCCAGTTGTTTGGCCTGCTTCTGTGACATCACAAAGACTCATTCTTGCGATATCACAAGGGGCTACCACTTTTTTTCCAGGGTTGGACCCGAAATCTCAGGGAATGGGATGCTGTTGACCTGGCAACTCTAGGGGTGAGGGTGTAGGATGTGTGTGATTTGCTGCTCCATCTCAGGCATAAAAAGTATCGGGCTAGCTGTTCCCATTTCTCCCTGCCTCCTCCTGGGTGAGGTCTTACTTTCCCACCACTTTTTAAAATCTCTCTGGCCATGTCCCATACACGCCCTTGTCAAAATAGCCTCTTAATGGAGCCTAGCAGCTCCACAAAAGGCCAACGGTTACTTGTTTACGTTTACCTGCCCTTTCTCTCACCTGAATGGGAGACCGAACCTTGGGCTAGCCACCCTCCTCTTTGTCTGTGACACAGCCTGGTGGAACAACAGGACTTCGGAAATTTCCCACGAATGGCTATTGCTGAATGAAAGAAGGCAATGGATGATGTTACAAGCAGGGAAACATCAAAGGAGAAATTATTCTTTGCTTGGCCTTTGTCTATGTTGGTCGCCTTTTGGCAGTATTTTCCTCTGACACCTGGCTCCCTAGTCAGCCAGGAAGATGTCATTGCAAGCTCCCATGTATCCTTTTAGTTTTAATTAAAGACAATTACTGGGCACAGTCTACGTAGTGCAGCGTTAAAGGAGCATGATGCCATGGAGCGGAGAAGTGTTTCATTTGAACATATTACGCTGTCTTCCTCTGACTCATTCCACTGCTTTGCCTAACACCACTGCTTACTCGGGTTGGTGAAAATAAAAATGGGGAACAACAATCCAAAATCCACAAATGGGCAGTATTTTTTATTAGGACAAATGAGTGTTCCATAAGGTTGTGCAAATTCTGAGTTCTCCTGAACTCTTCATCAGCGTAAGAGGTTCCCTGCCCCGCCTCTGTGGCTGATCGCCCACTCAGACAAGGAGGCAGGACAGGCAAACCCGTGTTCCTGCCGGAGAGTGGCTAAACAGCAGAAGAGGAGAAGAGGAGAAGAGGAACGTGCACCAGTGGAGGATCCAGCTGGGGAGGCAGGGAAGGGAATGCATGACACCCGTGGTGTTGCATGTTTAAACCAGCGAACCAGGTTTTGTGCCCATCTCTAGTAGGTAATCAGGCTGCCACCCCATAATCTGGGCCTAAGCCTGACAGATAGTCCCAACTGGAGTAAACCCATTGCATCCATTGCTGAATGGTTTGATCTTGCAGATGTTAGGACTGAAGCTGAGAGAGATCTTGCATACCCACCAAGCTATGACCCACTGTTAATTAACAAGTGTCATCTCCGCTTTCCAGTAGCATTATTGGAGGTGCAGGTTGTTCATCTCCAGAAGCTTTGCATAGGGAGGGACTTAACATTCTGTGAGATACTTTCATCCAGTGAGCTCAAGGTGTGCACTTAGTGCTTCTCCTGCTCCCTTTAGACTCACAACCAACAACCCTGTGAGGTAGATCGGGCTGAAAGAATGTGACTAATTCCAGGCCACTGGGTGCATTTCATAGCAGAGTGGGTATCTGAAGCCAAGTCTCCTGAGACCTAATGATACAGAATGCTTTACAAAAGCCAACAGTACAGACAGGCAGGAAGGGTGGAACTGGTTTGCTTGCCATTGTTTCTCCTTTTATTTCCTTTATCTTTTCCTTTGCTCACAACTATACAACAAAGGGACTCCTATCTCTGATCTCACTGTCCAGAATGGAGCCTCTCAGAAGAGGCTGGCCAATATAACTTATTTCAGTTTCCCAGAAACAGAGCTTTTGGGGTCCAGATCCTAGAAATAACTGGCTGAGATGGAGATGACAAATACAGCTCCTCCCAGTTGCAAAGTGAAGAAGAGCAGGAGGAGGAAAGCAGGGTTATGTTCAAGCGAGAGCTCAGAAATGTTCCCTTTTGGACTACAATTCCATAATCCCCCGCCAGCCATGTTGGCTAAGAGCTTTAGTCCAAGAAATTAACATTTCCTAGTTTTGATTACAACTGTAAAGTGAAGTGTGGAAGTAGCAAATGACAAACAATCATGACTAGTTTTTGGTGTTGCAAGAGCAAGCAAGGGTGTAACAAAGTTCAATTTCAGTAATATAACAAAAGAGGAACAAATTTATTGGTATAATGAGTTCTCTTTTCTTGTTAATTGCAGAAGTTACTTTTAAAGGTGGCAGAAAGTGAGGAGGAATTAAAGAACCTCTTAATGAGGGTGAAAGAGGAGAGCGCAAAAAATGGTCTGAAGCTCAACATCAAAAAAACCAAAGATCATGGCCACTGGTCCCATCACCTCCTGGCAAATAGAAGGGGAAGATATGGAGGCAGTGACAGAGTTTACCTTCTTGGGCTCCATGATCACTGCAGATGGTGACAGCAGCCGCAAAATTAAAAGACGCCTGCTTCTTGGGAGGAAAGTGATGACAAACCTAGACAGCATCTTAAAAAGCAGAGACATCACCTTGCCGACAAAGGTCCACATAGTCAAAGCTATGGTTTTTCCAGTAGCCATGTATGGAAGTGAGAGCTGGACCATAAAGAAGGCTGACCGCCGAAGAATTGATGCTTTTGAATTGTGGTGCTGGAGGAGACTCTTGAGAGTCCCCTGGACTGCAAAGAGAACAAACCTAGCCATTTTGAAGGAAATCAACCCTGAGTGCTCACTGGAAGGACAGATCCTGAAGCTGAGGCTCCAATACTTTGGCCATCTCATGAGAAGAGAAGACTCCCTGGAAAAGACCCTGATGTTGGGAAAGTGTGAAGGCAAGAGGAGAAGGGGACGACAGAGGACGAGATGGTTGGACAGTGTCATCGAAGCTACCAACATGAATTTGACCCAACTCCGGGAGGCAGTGGAAGACAGGAGGGCCTGGCGTGCTCTGGTCCATGGGGTCACGAAGAGTCGGACACGACTAAACGACTAAACAACAACAACTTTTAAAGGGCATTTTAAAAGGTTAATTGTTCAGGTTTTGTGTCATTGACTTATGAATACTAAGGGTTAACACCCTCCGCACACATACACACAAAGGGCAACAGAAAGCAGATAGAAGGATAAACAGCAGAACAGAAAATAACGTGAGCTACTCATGCAGCCCTGTAATGAGTGACAAGGCATTACTTTTCAAACACCCCAGGGAGTAATATATATGAATTATAGAGCTGGCTGAATAGCTCAGTGGTTTAGGCATCTGGTTGTGGAGCCAGAGGTTGGGAGTTTAATTCCCCACTGGGCCTCCTGGGAGAAAAGCCAGCCTGTGTGGCCTTGGGCAAGCAGCACAGTTCCAGAACTGCCCCCAGAAGAAGGGAAAAACAAACCACTTCTAAATACCCTCTACCTAGGAAACCCTGAAAGGGTTGCCATACTTCAGCATTGACTTGATGGCGCCTATTGTTGTTGAATGAAAACAGAATTCCAAACGCTGCTTCTAAGACAGCATTCGCTTCTACAGGAATACTTTCCGGATTTTGCCTAGGGGCAGAGGAGCAAAGATGCACAGATAATTACAGAGCTTGGATATGTTACTTTTTTGGACTACAACTCCCAGAACCTCCAACCTACATGACCAATTCCAGGAGCCACAGGCCGCTCAACATTAATGTTTCCCAGCCTTGGAAAAGGTTTAACTTACATCAGTTTAGGACTGTCTATGAGCTGGTGGGCCATGCCAACTAGCTGCGTGAGGCGCCTCTTTGCAGCTTCATGGAGGCTTCAGACAAGGCCACATTCACTGAGGCTTCAGGCAGCATCATAATCTGCCCAGGAGGTCACCTACACATCACCAGCAGCAAGAGCATCTCACCTGTATGGGGAAGACAAGGAGGAGGTGACCTGTGTGCATCTTCTTGAACCTGCTGTTCAGGTTCTGCCATCCCTGAACATGCAAGGACTTCAAAGCCCCCGTCTCCCTCCTTGTGGTTCTTTATCTTTGGGTCAGACTTGGGCTGGGTGGAATGAAAGACGTCTGTAACAGACAACTGTCCGATGGTTGTTGTGGGTTTTCCAGGCTGTTTGGCCGTGTTCTTAAGGTTTTTCTTCCTAACGTTTCGCCAGTCTCTGTGGCCGGCATCTTCAGAGGACAGGAGTCAGAACTCTGTCTGTGCTCTGGACCACAACAACCATCGGATCCCGGCCGTGAAAGCCTTCGGGAATACAGACAACTGTCCCCTTGTTGAAAAGCCAAAGGAGGAGGAGGCGGGAGAGGAGGTGGATATACAATCCCACTCTTTTTCATCAATAATGAGAGGACTGGAGCAGGAATATACAGAGAAGTCTGGCTTGTGCCCAGTCACACAGAGGTTTCTAGAACAAGTGAGGGGCCTCTGGGATGTACCTGGTCCCAAAACTATCTGAGGAGAGGTAAACCCTGACCATTTCCCCCCTCCCTGGGCTCCCACAAAGCAAAAACTCCCAGTAGAGTTCCTATGTGTGCCGTTCAGCCCTGCTGTTTTGTTCACTGGAGTCCTATGCACCAGAAATGGAGGGTTCAGTTCTGTGTGCATTCTGCAATAAGACATGACTCTCTGGGGGGGTCTAAAACATTCGGGCCTAGCCTATATTTGTATTACTCATTCCATAGCATGTTACTTTTTGATATATTTTTTAAAAAGCACTCTTAAGATTGATTAAAAAAAAAGGCATAAACTCAGATAATTCAACTGAAAGAGACTCCAAGCATATCTAAAAGTACCCTTTGAAAATAACTTTCAACAGTAAATAGAAAACATTACCTGTTACATCTACCAAGCAACTTTGGTCTCCCCTAGTTTTTAAAATGTAACTTTCTTCCACAGTTACTACTTCCACAGAGTGGTTTGGATTTAATGCTTGCCATAAGTTCCAGCTACTTTTGTTAGCCACCCTGGTGACAAAAGTAATGTTCAATACAAATCATGGAGACAAGGAATAAACAACTGACATTCCTTTCCGGGGATAATTCCAAAAGGACACTTACGATGTAATGTGCAAACTGTCAAGACTGTCTGGAAAGAGAAATGCCTGGAAACCGAAAGGATCAAGAAGTACGTAAGGGCTGCAAGGAAAGAGGTGGTGGGCATGGCAAGTCATTGATTTAAAACTACAAATCCTCACGGCTACTCTGTTCCCAGCATAAACTTTCCTTTCCAGCAGAAGAGGTACATAATTGACAGAATAACCTTGACACTTTACAACACAATGCACAGAACCCCTCTGGACAGTGAAGGCTTCTGGGTCATGAGATGAAATCCCAGCCTATTGAAAGGACAAGGCCAGCTAAAGCACAACTCATAAAGGAAAGCGGCAACTGTGTCATCTCGGAGCTGCTAGAAATCGTTTCCAGGGTCCGGCTGCATCTGCGGGGTTTAATTTTGTTGTAAATCTGACTCCTAGGGGTTCTACAGAGGCAGTGTGAAGGGAGCACGTAGGGATGGCTGAAGGTTGCGTAGGCAAGGCAGAGCTCCCTGAAGTGATACCTTCCAGCTGTGATGGACTACAACTCCCATCATCCCCGCCCAGCAGGATCCCTGAATGTGGGAACTTGCTGTGTTCAGCAAAACACACATACAGTTCCTATACCAAAAGTGGAGGGCCTCATTCTTCACGGAGGAGTCAGGCCCTCCTGTAGTCCCAATCCAGCCACCTCGGTATTCCCGGAGAGTTTATACCTCCTTCCTTGCACCATCAGCTCTGTTTTTCATGTTCTGAAAGACCGAAGTGACTCTTCCAAGGTATAGCGACTAGAGGTAAGATCTAAATATGTGGGTGTTTTTGGTCCTGCCCTTTTGCCTTTCAACATGCCCCCCCCCCAGAACTTCTCTGAAATTGAATTTGGTTTTTGGATTGAAACAGGTTGCTGATTCTTGCCCCAGGTGGCAATTTCTTAGATCTTTGCATGTTGACCACATGCAAAAAATCTAGGATACTGTATACTGCTGGACTTGGTGTGCTTGGGAGAGGAGATATACATGGTTGCACAGTGTCTGCCCTCACTTTAGCCATGTATAAGTTGGAGGCAACAACCTGCGTATGATTGCAGTGCGTCAGTAGATTTGCTATCACAAGAGCTAGTCCTGGCTGGCAACTTAGATGGCTTCCAATTGGTATTAGGCGAGTTTGTGGAGGATAAGGCTACTAAGAACTACAAGGCAGAAGAGCTAGATGTTACTTGCAGGTTTTATAGATAGCTGAAAAATGGCACACTCATTTTAACATGCTAATGTCCAGTTTTTGCTCAATCAGAGCACTATCAATAAATGTAATGTTGAAAAAGCAACATTTTAAAAGTACTGTGAATGTTTTTGGTAATTAAGACACAATTGCTTGTGATTATGCCCTGTGTAGCAGGCACCTGTATAAGCACTTTTCTTTCTCTAAAGGAAAAAGCATCCACACACCTCCAGTGAAAGACTCATACTAGAAGTAGTTGCCCCACATATCTGGATATCTTGAGTTTCAGATCTTGGCCCCCAAAAGCCCTAGCCAGCAGAAGTAATGAGCAGGCCTCTTTCCAGATTGTAAAACAGCAACGCCTTGAGAATCACTGTTCTACACAAAGGCAATAATGTTGTTTATCAATTTCATGGGCGCTTCTTTAAAATGATACAATAGAAACTGTACTATAAAGTTGAGAAGAACTTCAGTTCCCTCTCCTGTTTGACTATTCAGTTTATTGCAACTAATTTCCCACTACACTCATCACATCCACAATCAGAAGCTGTTGATGTCCCATCCCCTATAATGTAGTTTGAGAAATGCTTTCAGAAACTGGGATTTGAAGCAAAGTAAACTTCTTTAGGATGATTTTTTTTTTGGCAGGTTGGAGATTTAAGTTTGGATGATTTACATTTGCAAGGATAGCTGTCCTCCCCTGTGGATAATTATTGTAGAATAGCACTGAATGTATTGTTTGCAGCCGAATTATTTTCTGAACTAAAATAAAAGATGACATTTTAAAATTAAGCCCTCTTTGAAGTCAAGAGATGAATTATTTAATCTGCAATAGATGAGATAGTCAGATAAGCAATGCTAGGCGGAGGGGAAGTGCTGACAATCCTTAGCATTCAGATGTATTATACAACTGAGGCCAAAATGTCACCTTTCTCAAGCTCTATCTATTATTGGATCTATATGTTGCAAAAAATATAGTCTTACTGTTTATTTTTGCAACTCAAAACTGCTGTTGAGGCATCAGAAATTTCATAAAACTGTGCCTCAATTATTCAAGGTCCTCATTATATTAGACAGATTGCCTGAAAGGGCTGTAATAATGTTTAGTGTTTATACTAACAGCATGCAGCTTACTTGAGCTGAACCTGTAGTTATTAAATGCAAGTAGCTACTTGAGTAACTAGTATTTAGGGGGGATATTAACAATTTATGTGTATTCCTTTTAGAGGTAGTACAGGAAGGAGGAGAAGGCTAAATATGGTTATACGTAGGTGCCCCTACGGTGTTCATGGATAATGGTGGTGGTGGTGATATGCTGGTAACTAGAAGTATGCAGATCTGTGTTTTTGAACTACAACTCCCAGAATTCCTTAGGTATTAAATAGGCAGATCTCCATCGGTAACCAATACAAAGGAGAGACTGTGTGTGGCTACTTGCCTTCCTCCTAAGACTTTTATGGAAATAAACTCCCCAAAAGCCCTAGCCAGCATGGATAATGATCCTGGGAATCCAAACATCTGGCAGAACAAGGATTGAGAATGGCTACTCCTACGAAAGCAAATAACTCACTAGCTGGCTACCAAGAAGCAAGAAGAAGGATTAAAGCAATTGACACATCACTGTAACAGGAAAGGCAACCAGGGAGAAAATGGCTAAGCCCCCCACCTGGCTATCTATCTGTCTATCGCCCCCTACTGGTTCAGTTTCCTCATTGCCTGTGGTGATGTCTGTAGTGCCAGCAGAGAGAGACTCCATTTGGATCACGAGAGGGTGAGACACCAGATTATTCCTGTTCTCAAACTGCCAGTGCATGCTTAGGAAATGTGTCATCATCCAGGAGACTGTCGGCAAGGATAGCCCTTTCACCGAAGTGTTCCTGTTTGAGGAAATGACAGCTGGCCCCTCCAGCACATTCCCTGAAGATGCTGTCAGAATAACAATGCTTTGAAACACACATACACCCACTGCCCTTTTGCATAAACTTTCCCTATAATTGCTGGGCAGTGAGTGTGTGGAAGGCCAAGGCTTCATGCCGTTAAGTCTTCAGGTGATTTCCAGTAAGCTGGCGCCTGGATTCCTTAAGAAATGTAAGCTAGGTAACACTGCTTAGTACTTAGAGGACAGGCTTACTTGACCACCCCTTTCATATACGCCTCGGGGTTCTATACTTGAAATGGAGAAATGTTAACAAGCAGAATCTTACATAAGCATTTTCTAGAAATGGGACTTTGTCTGAATCACCATTGGCTTCTGAATGGAGGATGATAGAAGCTGCCATGGCCCGTCTTGGCTTCATTGCATCAAGAAATCTCTCCAAGAGCTTCTTCACCACCATGGAGAGGGAACATCCATTATCACCGACTGAAACTTCTCAGTAGAGAGAATCTGCACACTTTGTAATGTTCATAACTGTATTTCATTTACCATTGCAAATAATCAACAACATACTATACACAGTGTCTGAATAAGAACAGGTAAACAGTTACAAAGGAGGAAAAATCTGTTGAGATGTTCCATTGGTAAATTTATCCATTTGACTTTGGTTCAAACAATGCAAGGCATTCAGCTTGCACTGAGAAGTAGATCCCATGTTGGCCCTCTAGCAATGCAGTTCCTTCAGAGCTACATTCCTAAACAATCATAATTTGCAAATGAAGCTTGTGCTTATCTCCTGATCACCACTCAGAAATGCAAAACAAGCTAATTTGCAAGGAAATAGCAGGTGAATTTCCCATGCAAGCAAAGTGATGCTCAAGATGTTGAAACAAAGGTTTTACCTTATGTGGAGTGAGAAATGCCTGATGTTCAAGCTGGATTCCAAAAAGGAAAAGGCTCTTGAGATCATATTGTAAATATGCACTGGCTACTAGAGAGCACTAAAGAATTTCAAAAGAAGACAAGTCTATGCTTTGGAGACTACAGCAAAGTGACTGTGTAGACCATGAGGAATTATGAGTTGTTCTGAAAAAATGGGTGTGGCTCAGCATTTGATTGTCCCAATGCATAACCTGTATTGTGGATAAGAAGCTACTGTTAGGACAGAATATGGAGAGGCAGAATGGTTTCCTATAGGCAAAGGTGTCAGACAAGGGTGCATTTTATCCCCTTATCTGTTCTATCTGCATGCAGAACATATCATACAGAAAGCCAGATTAGAATTATATAGCAACAACAAAATGAGTCATCTTATGTTGCAGGTGTAAATCATGCATGCAAAATGTGTATCAAAGTTGTAAATTAGGCTAGAAATGCAATCAAACCCCTCCCCCCAGAAGTATTCCAAACTGCAGAAACTGAAAGGATACCCAAAAGATATTCCTCGCTTAACGGCACCATTTAATCTCCAGTAATTGCCCATCTTATTGCACTGATATATTCCTCATTGCTTTCAGGTCTGCCTCATTTTCTCAGCCCTGGGCTAGTTCTCTCTCTCTGTTTCTTTCTTATTCAAAATCCTTGAAGCCAGCTTTCCTGATTAAACTTTGATTCAGAGGAAACAAATTGGCTGCATAAATTAGTAATGCTAGATCTGCCACTAATATGATTAAGAAGTCATTTCCTTATAAATGGAAGGACAGGCTGAAGTGCTATTTGGACTAATCTTGTACCTGGGACTGTTTGGGAGTTGTACCACCTGAAATCTCCTCCTCCTCCTCCTTCGTAAATAAGTTATGCTAATACATTCACTTTCCTCAATTTGCATATTCATTCATTCATTCATTCATTCATTTATTAGCTTTTTATTCTTCCCATTTAAGGTAAAGGTAAAGGTTCCCCTTGACATTTAGTCCAGTCGTGTCCGACTCTAGGGCACAGTGCTCATCCCCGTTTCCAAGCCATAGAGCCAGCATTTGTCCGAAGACAGTTTCCGTGGTCACGTGGCCAGCGTGACTAGACACGGAACGCCGTTACCTTCCCACCGAGGTGGTACCTATTTGTCTACTCGCATTTTTACATGCTTTCGAACGGCTAGGTTGGCAGATGCTGGGACAAGCGATGGGAGCTCACTCAATCGCGTGGATTCAATCTTACGACTGCTGGTCTTCTGACCTTGCAGCAGAGAGGCTTCTGCAGTTTAACCTGCAGCGCCACCACGTCCCTCTACTTCTCATTTAGTGGGAACCATAACTCTGGGCAGTTTAAAACATAAAAATAGAAATAATATATATAACAACAAGGATCATGCAAATAAAGAAAAACATTGTAACTAGAGATGGGCACGAACTGCCGGTTTCGCAGGTTGTGCCAGTTCGTTCATTGGCTGAACAGGTGTTTGGTGCTTCAAAGCCCCACCTCCTCTGTTGGGCACCCACTCGGGGGCAGCTCCCAGAGGAGGCAGGGCAGGGAAGCCAGGCCGCTGCTTCCAAGTGGGTACCCTCCAGACGAGTCGGGGCTTTGAAGTGCTGAACACTTGTTTGGCTGGTAAATGAAACAGCATGGGCCACCAAATTGGCGGTTTGTGCCTATCTCTAATTATAACTATAACCTTCAATGCAGCAGGGTAAGCAGCCAAAAAGAAGAAGAAGAAGAAGAAGAAGAAGAAGAAGCAACAAAATTAAGTTGTTCCTTTATTTGCTTTCTTTCTTGTCCTCTCTCTTCCTTTAACTAAGGAGGACCTCCCCAAAAGCTTCCATAAGTGTTCAATCTTCAGGAACTTCTTAAAGGTCCAAAGGGAGGGCGTCCTGATGCATCTCCTGCAGGAAGGCATTCCAGATGGAAGGAGCCACTACTGAGAAAGCCCAGCTCCTCGTAGATGTCTTATGGGCTTCTCTTGGCGTTGGCACCTGCAGGTATTAGACCTGGGAAGACAAGGTAAGATGGGCAGCAGAACTTGGGAGGAAACGTTCTAACAGGTAGCGATGTCGCAAACCATTTAGGGCTTTATACTACACTAATCTGATCTTGAAGAAAACACAAGTCATGGGCCAGGGCATGGACTCACCTCCCTCTATTACCATCTCCACACGAGAATTGGAGGTTGTTCACGATTTCGTGTACCTTGGCTCAACGATCTCTGACACTCTCTCTCTAGATGTCGAGCTGGATAAATGCATTGGCAAAGCAGCTACCACGTTCTCTAGACTCACAAAGAGAGTATGGCTTAACAAGAAGCTGACGGCATATACCAAGATCCAGGTCTATAGAGCTTGTGTCCTGAGTACACTTCTGTACTGCAGTGAGTCCTGGACCCTTTGTGCACGGCAGGAGAGGAAGTTGAACACGTTCCATATGCGTTGTCTCCGATGCATTTTTGGTATCACCTGGCAGGATAAAGTTCCAAATAGTGTAGTCCTGGAACGAACTGGAATTGTTAGCATGTATACATTACTGAAACAGCGACGTCTACATTGGCTCGGGCATGTCGTGAGAATGGCTGTCGGTCGGATCCCAAAAGATCTCCTGTATGGAGAATTAGTGCAGGGAAAGCGCCCCAGAGGGAGACCACAGCTGCGATATAAGGATATCTGCAAGCGGGATCTGAAGGCCTTAGGAATGGACCTCAACAGATGGGAAACCTTGACATCTGAGTGTTCCGCCTGGAGGCAGGCGGTGCAGCATGGCCTCTCCCAATTTGAAGAGACACTTGTTCAGCAGGCCGAGGCAAAGAGGCCGTCCCGAAACCAGCAAAACCAGGGAGCTGGATAGGGGGCAGATTGTATTTGTCTTCAGTGTGGAAGGGATTGTCACTCTCGAATTGGCCTTCTCAGCCACACTAGATGCTGTTCCAATACCTCTATTCAGAGCACGTGACCATAGTCTCTCAAGACTGAAGGATGCCTACTAGATCTTGTGTTTGCATTATTTTGCCAGGCTGGCTCAGCCTAACCAGTAAGACAGCGTATGGAAAGAGATGGACAAAGTTATTTTTTGGGTGACTGTAACTCCCAAAACACTCATGACAGCATGGCTAGGATATCCTAGGAGCAATAATGATGATGATGTGCTGTCAATTCTGACTTATGGCAACCCTTTTCAGGGGTCACCAGGTAGAGAATACTCAGAAGTAGTTGACTATTCCCTTCTTCCGGGGTCACCCTGGGACCCTGCAGCTTGTCCTTGACTACACAGCTGGCTCTTCTTACAAGAGGCATAGTGGGGAATTGAACTCCCAACCTCTGGTTCCACAGCCAGATATCTTAACCACTGAGCTAACCAGCCAGCTTTAGAGCAGGATAGGTAAGTTGCAATTCTTCACATATTGCTGGACTGAAGCCCTAGTCAGCATATGCAATGATAAAGTAATGATGAGAACTGCAGTTCAACAATAGCTGGTGGACCTTTAGTTGCTCACCCATGGTTTAGGAGAAGGGATGATTCCCAGGATGATGATGATGATGAAGAAGAAGAAGAAGAACAACAACAAGGGTTAGAAATCTAGAGAGACAAAGAAGGAAGCTCAACCAAGCGTACCCAGATACAACATAAGAGTCGTCAAGCTAGAACCAGAAGGGACCTGGCAAGTGGTGGTGGGGCAGTCGCTTTGATGTTCAACAGCATGTCCTCCATCAAGAGAAGAGAAGATAACAATGGCATAGGAGGGACTGTGACTCCTAGCCTGAGTCAGTTATCAATTTCTTCGTACACAGCTTGGTTTCGCCTGTGGATAAAAGTGCATGAGCTCATCTAATGGTTGTGCTTTGGTGAGCAAGAGTGGCTTATCAGAGACCGAACTCCTGGCCAGTCACGGCCTCCAGATCTACCAACTGTCTGCTCCACCTTCCTCCTCTAGGCCTTTCTCCATAAGTCGGCAAAAGACTAATAAGCCCTTTCCAAAGGGAGTGGAGGGAGTCTGGCATGCGTGTTGCGCTCTGCAGTGACAGTAATGCACAGGATTACAGAGCAAAGATAGATTTTACTGGAAAGATGAAAGGAAATTGCATCTTTAATAATTTAACTTGGGCAGTTTGGAGCGAGCCGCCAGGTTGTGGTCTTGGTGCCGTCAGAAAAATCCCACCATCTGTTCCTGGAAATCTGGCTGGCTCCACCGCCCAGCCAGAGAGACCACAGGGGGGTCTGTTTTCTCATTAAAAAGGGACAGTGGGTGCTCCACCATGTCTAGACCAGGGTGAAAGGTTAAAACGCTACAATCCCTGGAACATGTTAAAGCGATATCCCCAGTCAAAAGGGAGGAGGAGAAAGATATGATACAAAAATGTAAATGAATAAATAAAAACTAATCAATACCGCTGGAACTGACAACGGCAGATAAGAGCTGTTCTTTCTGTCTCTTGTTAATAACAGTTGAATCCAGCTTATTTTCTACTGCTATGACTTACATTTTAATTCACTGATTGCTTTCCAGACTGCACTGTGATGTTAGTCCTGTTAGTTACTTTTTAGGTCTGCAAAGAGAGGAGACAGTTACTCGCCCATGGGTGCAGAGACCATAGGGAATATGGCCCTTGTAGCTGAGCCTTGCTCAGCTGGGGCTGAAGCATTAACGCCAGCATCCACAATTCTCAGCTTCTTCCTTTGATATGCTTAGAAAGCAGAGTTGAAGTCTCTTGCATCAAAACACCTGCCTTTGTATGTAAGACATCCTTGTGGATGGAGGTGTTCTACTTACACATCCAGGATGAAAACTATGTGACAGGTTTCTTTAGCATGAACACTCCTAGCTCATGAAGATGCGGTTAAGAGAAAGGGTGGGTACCTGGACCATCCCTGATGCCTTCACCAAATGAAGATGGTTGCTAGTTATTTGCAGGAAGGATAGCCGCCTAGCCTTTAAAAACAAAACAAAACAGAGAGTGGTCCTTTTGAACAGTGTTCTCTATTCGAAGTGCAGTCTTACCTAAGCTTGACTTTTGGGTAAAAGAATCACAAGATCAAGAAGATCAAGGAACATTAACTTGGTTTTTGAGGCACACAACCTTCTGGACACAGTCTTCTCCACCTGGACAAGATGTCCTGTAATTCTATTTAAATTATTTTTAAAAAGCTTCAGGTTTTGCATTGGTACCAATAAATTATCACATGTAATTTTATGCAGATTGGTATATTCTTTTGCCCTCTTTTTTTTTTTTTTTTTGCGACGCAGAAACAGCCACCTTGTCTATGTCTGGCCCTGCTGTTAGACAAAGTGAATCAGACCCTTCAGGTGGTTGATGCTGGGTGATGTGCAGAGCAATCTTAAATTCTCCTTTGTTGTTGGACAGAGTAGTGAGTTCAAGAGAAGTTGTCTTGCAAGTCCCAAGCTATTTATTATTTAAAATATTTTACCCCACCTTTCTTCTTAAAAGGATGCAAGGCAGCTAGTCTGCTTCTCTTCAGTTTTGTTCTTATGTGCTATTATATGCTGTCACATTGGAATTGACTCCTAACAACCCCCCCCCACACACCCCTTGGGTACCCAAGGTGGTTCAAAACAGATAAAACTATAAAACATGCATAGTTTTAAAATATTATATAAATATCATTAAAAACAATGAAACCCATATTGAGATTAAAAACCAAGATTAAAAACAAATTTAAAACAATTTAAAAATCTGTAAATTAAAACCAGCCTTCCTGAGACTAGTACTTACTGCTTAAAGGCCTGCCTGAAGATGAAGGTTTTTGCTTGACAATGGAAGGGTAAGAGGGAGGGGAACCAATCTGGCTTCTTGGGGCAGTGCATTCCGAAATCTGGGAGCAACCACCGAGAAGGCCGTCTCTTGTGTTCCTCACAAAGCAAGCTTGGGAAGGTGGTAGAACTGAAAGATCTTAAGAGCCAGGAAGGCTCATATGGGGTATTCTGATCCTTCAAACAGCCTGGACCCAAGCTATCTAGGGCTTTATTGGTAATAACCAGCACTTTGAATTAAGCCCAAAATAGCCCAAAATAGTCAAGGTGAGATATTTAAGGAGTGGTTTTACCAGTTCCACACCCTCAGTGAATGGAGATTCAAACCCAGGGCTCCTGAATCCTCGTCTGTCCACTCTCTCCACCACATCACACTGAGTATCTGTCTTTTCAATAGTGTAGAGGAAATAATTCAAAACGGTTTGTCCATTTGTTCAAGAGGATGGAGAGGGGATATTGCAGAGATGTATTTTTGGGTTGAGCCTCTCTCTCTCTTTCTCTCTAACTCATTATTGATTGTTTTTCCTTGTGAAAGGCACACGTTCTGAGTCAAGCGGTTGGAGTTAGCCATGTTTCCCTTGTATTGGATGGGTCTGTAGCTCCCCAGAGAAGGAGGTTAGTGGGGACGGTGCTCTTTGTGATTTTGATGGTACTCGTTAATTTTTAACCATTTGATAACCTCAGATTAAACATAGTCATTTTTATTAATACCTTTAAAACTCTGTTTCCTTCTTACCCATAATACCCGTGGTAATAGCGCAGGGGCAGCTGGTGCACTTGGTGGTTGGTGGGGCACAGCAACCGATGGCATGCAGAGACTGGGATGACGCCATTGAATTCGCAACCTCTAGCTCTGCAGCCAGATCCCCAAAACACTGAGCTGTCCAGGCAACTTATAACCATGTGCTGTCACGTCAATGCTGACTTATGGTGACCTTTTCCCCCAGGGTTTTCTAGTTAGAAAGTTCTCAGAAGTGGTTTACCCTTCCCTTCTTCTGCGGGGTGTCCTGGGACTTGCCCAAGGCCACACAGGTTGGGCTCAATTCGCAGGAAGCACCATGGGGAATCAGCCTCCCAACCTTTGGCTTTGTAGCCAACCAGCTATCCAAAACAAAGACATGTAAAAACAAACAAACAAAAATTCTCATAAAACCTTCCAGATAAATTTATGTGACATGACTGCAATTTTAGACAGAACTATTCACTAGAGGTACCTGCTTTAGCGGTACTTCGTCTGCAAAGTATTAAAATACAACATAAAATCATAACGTTAATGAAGCAGTGAGGCAGCAACAAAAAACAATGGGAAATTTTCTTACTTTGGTCCCTGAAATGGAGTCCCATGGACCACGGGAGAGATCAGATCATCTTCTCTTAGGGTGGCCAGAAGACTCCCACCTCTGAGGGACAGCTTTGAATTTGAACTGCTCTTCCTTGCCCTTGAAGAATTCTTTTCATGGTTCTTCCTTCTTCATTGTTGAATCTCGGATGTTTTCAGAGATGAAGGAAAGTGGGTGGCTTGGGGAGGGGCAGGGGCGAGGCATGGCATGAGAGCCCTGACTAGCCATTTTGGCACCCAGAGCAAGCAACAGGAAATACACCGAACACACAAACCTCTGCTCCTCTGTGCTTGTTGCTTTCTCTGCTCAGGCTAAGGTCTGCCATGGGAAGCAGGTTGACAGGCAGGGAAGCAAGTGGCCATCCTCACCCTTGGCTTTGCCTCAACTCACTCATGCATCCTGGCAGGGCTTCACCATCTTCCGTGCTCCATTGCCAAGGTGTTGTGGGCCTGACCGCAGAGACTAGCCTGAGCCTGGTCTGCCAAAATGGAGGGAGGATGCTAGGGACATAAATATCAGGGCTTTGGCAGGGGGAGTGGAGACACAGACTGAGAGGGCCCAGCCACGTGGTTCCCTGAAGAGCAGCTGAGGCCTGTAAATGCGAGCTGGCCCACACCAAAATACAAATAAATAGATACTGAGGCAAAGATTACCCCTCTCCCCATCTAAACTTTGGCATCCCGGGTCAAAGCCCTAACTGTGTGTGGCATGGGTGGAGCATGAAGTTCTAGATATGAAGAATTCAAGTCACTCTGCCATCCCCCAGTGCGGTCCCCAGTGCGCTGATTGCTCTCTTTCCTACTCATTACGAGCAACCGGGTGGGTATTTGTTTGTTTTGGTCATGGGGAGGGAGAAAGAAAAGGAACAGAGAATGCCTGTCCCCCCTCTCACTGTTCTGGTAAGAATGATGATAATAATGGGCTCAAGCAACAGGAAGTCAGATTTAGGCTGAGTATCAGTAAAGACATTTTAACGGTTGGAGCAGTACAACAATGGAACCAATGATGTCAGGAGGGGTGAGCACTCCAGCACTAGAGGCATTCAAGAGAAAATTGGACAACTACCTGTTAACTCTGCTTTGGATTCCTGGATTGAGGAGGGGGTAGGACCTGAAGGCCTTATAGCCCCCTTCCAACTCCGTTATTCTGTGATTTTATGAACGGCAGGAGCTTAGAAAACGTTGCATTTCTCCAACTTAACAATAATATTGCCCTGCCCATTAATTCAGTACAAAAAAAGGTTGTAATGTAAGTGACAAGTCCAACATATTCAGGGAGGGCATTCTACATCTGGGGTACAAGTTCCGAAAAGGCCCTCTCCTCTTGTGCTGTCACATAACATACCTCTGGGAGAGAAATGGCAAAAGATGCTTTGTGCGTGAGAGAGGGAGGGAGGACGACGGAGGGAGTGAAATAGCTCTGCTGTTTCTCTAAGAGAAAAATGGAAATGTCCTAGATGGGGTATCCCACTTTCAGAAAATGGCAGTGCGCAAGCTGCCAGTTCTACAAAATACCTGTTTGAAATGGAGAGGGGAATAAATACAGCACCCTCCCTTCAAAATGGATTAGTGCAACGTTGGATTTAGCAAAGGCTTCATACACGCTCTCCATACAGATTTTGACCTCATGGGTGGGAATGTGGAGGAAAGCTAGTAATTTCAAAATTGGTGTGTGTGTGTGTGTGTGTGTGTGGAGAGAAAGCACGACGGAAAGAAAAGGACAGGGGCTTTGAATGTTCTTTGTCGCTTAAAAGGTGACACAGCTCCTCAAGGGCGAATGCACAACCTCTGAATATGATTACATTTTTCAGTCACTACAATGGTAACACTTCCCTTTAATTCCATTCAATGCCATGTTGGCTTGCCAAGGTTAAAAAAACAGAACAGAAAGAAAAAGAGAAAGCCTTTGGGCAAGAACAAATCATTTTTTTTCACACACGCAAAGTCTATTTCCTCCCCCCGCCAGCCCCAATGCACCCGAGTCCTTATTCAAGGATGCTCAAGTGCAGAAGACATGGTGTGCCTGGCTACATTATGTGCCTGGCTACATTCAGTTTGTACCTTCAGTAGAATCGCCTCACAAAGGTTTCCCTGGGCTGCATTTCTCAGGCCAGATGCCTTTTTGAAGACTCTCTGTTAAGGAAGAAAAACCCCTTCTCGTTCATAGAAAATATCACGGCCAATATCTTATTGCAGAAACGTAGGAAGAGCTATTGTGCAATAAACCCTCTTCCCCCACCCCCATTCTAGCAGGCCTCCCATTGCATCCCTAATTTATATGCCTGATTTTACAACCAGCACAAGAAGGAAAGCCAGCCTAGCAGGGGAGACACATATACAATTCCTCTTCCTCTCCATGTTTGGCAGTAGGACATTGATCTTTGATGAGCAGAATAGGCTATTTCAGGCTACCATGTACAGCAATGTGCAAGCACTGAATTAGGACCAGCATATCTAAGGGGAAAGTGTTTAAGTGGGACAACTACACAAAATGTGTAGTTGGGCTACAATAGAGAGCCAATTGATTGTGTTACATTTTTTAAAAAATTGCATGGCCTCAATTGTGCGACAGGTGTTTAAAAAAATATTTTTAATGCAGATTCTTACAAATTTCAGAAGTGGCCGTTTGTCATCTTAGAAGTGGCATTCTCTGACATATGTGGGAATGCCTCTTCGGAGACATGATTATAACTGACAAAAAAAAATGTATCATGTAAACACCAGATTGTGACCAAAAGAAAAATCAGTTTTCTTCAGAACCGTTCTATTGTTTCCAATTATTATCAATCAAAACACACAATTCACTGATGAATGGTGAGATTCTAAGCCTGCCTACTCCAAAAGGACGGTCCTACTGAGATTAGTGGAGTTTACTGGATTGTAAGAACACGTAGCACTGCAGCAGCACCGTCTCCATGTTTTCTCAGAAGCATAATCAATTTCACGGAACTTAACACTCCATGAAGTGGGTCTGGCCTAAGGTTGCTCAACTGGATGACAAGCCCTCCTTGTTCCCTGGAAATGAAATGGACTGTGCTAAATAGGTTAGATGTGCACGGTCTGGATGAGTCTGGAGTCTCTGCGGAAGGCAACAGAGGATGATGTTGGAAGTTGGGTTGGGTCAGATATACAAACACACCACACAGCCTGTTCCCTTGGGTCCTTAAAGGTGAGAAGCGCTCCGTCACTTCCATAGTTCTCTCCAGACACTGTGGTTCTTGCAAGGGCTTCTGGTGGGGTGGGGGGGCTATGCTCTTCTTCCTTCCGTACTTTATCCCAAGCCAAATAAAATAAAAGATCCCTTTAGACCACCAGAACTGATACCGCATATCAATAGAGATGGCAAACAGTCGAGCTTGAAACTTTTATTACTCAGATGATGTATTTTAATAGCATACAGAGGTTCGGGATCTTCCATAAACAAAACTGAATTGCCATGAAGAATTATCCTCTCCTTTTCCTTAACAGTCTATTAAACGTTGAAAATCATGAAAGCATGATTCGAGTCCTCGCTCCTTCTCCTTATTACAAATATCTATGTTTTCCCAGTTCAAGACTGTATTTTTTTTCCTTTTAAACCTTTTTAAAACAAAAGCACTTAAAAAACCAACAACAAATATGATAAATGATTAAATTAAATGTTTGTTTTCAAGTAAAATAAATACATTTTTGCAATTTTTTTAAAAAAATCATTATTAGCACAAGTCTGTATTCTAAAATAAAACCACTGCTTCATTCTGAGGGGTTTTTTGACACAGGATTTTGATAGCTTAAATGTTAACTTGTTTTGAAGACCCCTAAACACATAGATGAAACATTACTGATTAGCTAGTTTTAAAAAAGTTAGCATTAAATAATAACAATACCAATAATAAAAACAGACATACATCCACAGGGGGAATAAGAACCAAGGCTGTAATGCTGGGTATACTTCTGGGAGGGTTCCACCCCGTTGTGCAAACGACTGTAGTGAACCTGGGTAAATCTGAAATTCTTGCTTTAACCTCTCTTTTGTCCATCAAAGACAGTGGGGCAAATGAAAATCCATGACTCTTCTGCTTTTTAACTCTCGTGCACTAGGATTTAGAAACTACAATTACAGCCTCTTTGCTTTATATGACTGTGGGGAATTTTCTGACTCCGATGAGGATCTCAAACTAATGTGGCATATACAAAGCCCCCCCACCTAAGGGAATATTTGTACGTTAAGATTTTGTACTCACACCCAGGAAACGCAAGGTAGAATAAAAGCAAAATAAAATCAGGTAAAACAAAAACCACTTTTTTTTTTTGCACTGTGGGGAATTTCTTGATTCTCTGTGAAGGGCAGTGGAAGGAATTTCAAATTCCCTATACGGACTCAACCTACTAACAACCAGAACATGTAGCTTCTGTTTCACTGCATCCTCATTCAATGAAAAATTGCATAAAACCTTCTTTTGTCCTGATACGTTAAGCCCACTGAGACACAAAATTACCCTAACGTAAAAAAAAAAAAAATCAATAAATTTGTTATAACACTTTTTGTTCCAGCCATAAACACAAATTTTTACTTGTTTGTAAAAAACCTAAATTGTATGTGGTTAAAGAGGCTGAAATTTGGGGGAGATTGGACAGTATCTATGCAAAGTAAATACCTGCATGCAGAGTTATGCAGAAGTTATACTGAATCACACCACTACCAGTCAAATTGATCACCTAAGCAGCCATTCTCAACAGGGGCCATATGGGGGCCCCTGGCACCTTTAAAAGGGGCCACAGACTGGAAACAATTCTTCACACATCACTTTATAAGGTTCGTTATGCAATTTATACAACCCTGCTTTGGCCTATATTTCTTTCATACTGTATTTATGTTCAACAACAACAACAACAACAAAAAGGGTTAGGAATAGTTGATCTAAAGGATGCTTCTGGAAGTATTTGCACTAGCATAAATCCCCAGCATAAACCATTCCTTATAACTCCTTAGGTGACAATTGCAGAATGCTAACACTGTAGGTCTAATTTTGTGGGGATTCTCAATAAAATCTGATTAAGGGGACCTAAAATGATCTGACCTAGTGTGCGAAGGTTAATCAAGATAATCATGCCCCATTAAATTCATTGGGCTCATTTAGACTGAGCTAGAGGATTCTCTTGTGTTTTGTTTTTCTGCTACCATGTTCTGTCAAGGCTAAGGGCCACTGCCAATCTCCCCTTTGGAGTTAACCATTCAGGAAGTTAACTGACTCTTCTATTCCCTCCTGCAGTTGAGGACTTCATACCACCCATGTAGCTGGTGAACTTTTATTGCTACATGCTGCGAACTGTACTGCATAGCCAACTACATTTCCCAAACCCACAGCCTTGCAGATGTGTGGAGTACACCCACCACCATAGTGCAGAGCATCAGGCTGAGGAAGGCAGATACAGCCATGGGCAATGGTATGGCAGCTAATTTTGAATTACAGGTGCTCCTCATGACAGTCCAGTAACCAAGCTGTCAAGGAGAGTCCCCCAAATGCTGGTAGCTATCTTGGTTCACATCAACAATGCCAGCAGTCTTCATCTTGAGAAGGTCTGTTGTCAGTCAATTCATGGATCTTCATCGCCCATTCAAGACCAACCCAACCCCTAAAACATTGGACTGCAAGAGAAATACATCACATGTGGCAGATGATGTCATCATCCCTGTGAAACAAAAGTCTTGGTGCTGTGACCTTGTGAGCTCATAATATATGATCCAGAATGATTACAACATAGTTTAAGACTTCCCACCCTTCACATTTTCAAAGAAGGTTTGAACAGTTTCTAATGCATGACGTAGGGCAGACTAATTAAACTAGAACTTTGTCCAATCACGAATGGCCCTGGATTTTGAAAATGCCTCCACAGCATCTTTGGGAAGAGTGTGAAAAGAACTTTTTTTACCTGTCCATGCAAACCCATATCCATATCAAACAAAAAGATGGCTAAAGTCATTATGAAGTTTAGCTGAAGGGCAGTGGCTGTTCCTGAAAATGTACATGACAAACACCAAATATGCTGATTCTCCTGAAACATTGCAGAGAACAACTTTGAGGGCAGAAACAACAGATGATTTCCATTCCAGATTAGCATTCAGAAGAAGAAACAAAGACAAATTGCTGTAAGAATGCACCAGATAGAATTCCCAAGGAAAGGTGTTACATCTAAGACCTACTAAAAAGATTCATTAGCATTAAAAATATTAAAGGGGGAAAAAGAAGTATGAACTGACCTCCCCACCTCCACAGCAACCTGATTACTCAATACTTCATTTTTGTTAGGATAAAGCAAAGGCCACTTAGGTTTTCCTCTTCACCACTGTACATCTCTACCGCTGGCCAGAATCCTATTGATGATTTATGCCTGCATAATGATTAAATCTTAGTGGCAAATTGCCCCCCCCCCCATTAATGAGGTGTTGGTTGTGTTCCTAGATGCATACCCACAAATGTGACTGGTTTCTTGCTAACGAATTCCCATCTGATGCCAAAGTTTATACAATTTCTCTAAAGCAAGTGTAAATTGGCAATAAGATTTTGGCCTCTACCTATTCAAAAACCTCTTCCTGAATGTTGTGACTCACTGAAGTGCGAGCTAGATATCAGGTCCAGAAACTGGCCATACAGAGAAGTGCATGCTTGATTCTTAATGGCTGGAGATTCTAGGAGTAAAGCCCAAGTTTAGACAACCCCAGCACCACATTCTGTCCCGACAACAGCGTTTCCTTGTTTCCATATAGGTCAGTAGTTGCCATTCACTTCACTAAGGAAATATGAACACCAGCATTTCTGCTTTATGTTGCAGCGACGACAAAATATAGACACTGTTTCTCACAGTGGGCATCCTCACTCCTGCCTACAGGGACCCTGTGGGGGAACATCACTGTGTTTCTCTGCAGTGTGGAATTGCACACCTAGGTTCACTATAACACAGTGACCCTCAATTCACACACTCCATACCTATCGTAATCACAGGCATTTCATTTAAGTTCCTACAAACACACCAGACCTTAATGGAAGAGCTCAATCTTTTACTTCTAAAGAAACAGAAGAGATGCCTTTTGAATAAAAACCATTGGGATTAGGTACTCTCAATTAGCTGGTTTCAATGAGCGTGTTCGGAACAAGTCTGTGTAAATATATGCAAAGTTATGTAGTTCCTTAACCAAATGATCTAACATTCAAACAATATGGAACTTAATCTTTGAGGGTAATAAATATTTCATTGTGACATGCAAACAGTCAAATGTGTCCTTGGAGAAATGAGTTTGCATTACCCTCCCTCTCCCCAGAACAAATCAAAACTGGGCCAAGCAAATCAGCTTGGTTGGGGAACATCCCATCAGGCATGTCCTCACTGTTCCTTTTGGTGTGCCTGAACACTTCTATACCCCTTTGAATATGTGGCGTTCCTAACATGTCCCATGTTTAGACAAAGAGGTCCAAGAGTCCACTTTCAGTTCACTTTCCAAATGGCAGAGAGGCTAACAACTCTTAAGGTAAGAGGCAAAAATCTTTCCAAGAACATCTGACCCATGATGTCGGCATATGCTGGTGTGCTGGCTACACATAGTTTCCTCTCCTCCTTCCCCATCTGGGCATCGCACGGTGATGTTTTCCTGAAGGCTTTTCCAATCCATTCTTGAAGGCTTTCACGGCCGGGATCCGATGGTTGTTGTGGGTTTTCCGGGCTGTTTGGCCATGTTCTTAAGGTTTTTCTTCCTAATGTTTCGCCAGTCTCTGTGGCCGGCATCTTCAGAGGACAGAAGTCAGAACTCTGTCTGTGCTCTGGTGCAGTTTGTTTGGATAGTTGAGTATTTATAGCTGTGGGATCAGCTTTTGTCCTTTTCAGGAGATTGGATGATTATGGTGATCAGCATGTTTTTTGTTGTTGGTGTAGTGTTGTGATAAGGGGGAGAGATGATCTGTCAATGTGATTGATGGGTGTCGTTAGCTGGTCTTTTCACAAAAGACAGTGAGAGATGATCTGTCACTGTCTTTTGTGAAAAGACCAGCTAACGACACCCATCAATCACACTGACAGATCATCTCTCCCCCTTATCACAACAATACACCCACAACAAAAAACACGCTGATCACCATAATCACCCAATCTCCTGAAAAGGACAAAAGCTGATCCCACAGCTATAAATACTCAACTATCCAAACAAACTGCACCAGAGCACAGACAGAGTTCTGACTCCTGTCCTCTGAAGATGCCAGCCACAGAGACTGGCGAAACGTTAGGAAGAAAAACCTTAAGAAAATGGCCAAACAGCCCGGAAAACCCACAACAACCATCTTTTCCAATCCAATTGCTACTTCAAATGTGCTGAATTGTGTGGGACACACAGAGTTATTCTTATAAGTGATCTCCTCCAGCCATAATTCTAGGGCAGTCAGAAGAAAAATTGGGTTTTTTTTCCCCAACGGGGACTAATTTTGATCCAAAAACACTGCAGTGTTCTGCTGATCAAGGGCTTCTTCCCTTGTTGCTTTGTGTGCTTCTGGTAAGTCAGACATGTATAATCACATGCATACAGGTATCTTTTAAATACTATCATGACTATCAGGAGTGGAAATGCATTTCCATTTGAGGTGGTGTGACTCATTCACACAATAAATATGAACTGAATTAGGTCCTTAAATGTTTTTTTTAAAAAGATGGATCAATACCAACGGAGTCTTGAAATAATGTTAAAAGTAACAGTGTTACTTATTAAAAGGCAAAAGCTTGAACCGCTTGATAGCTCGGTGGCTTGGTTATGGTTGGGAGTTCGATTCCCCATTGTACCTCCTTGACAGGGGCTGGACTCAATGATCCATAGGGTCCCTTCCACCTCCGCAGTTCTAAGATTATTATTATTAGTTACACTCTACAGAGTAACACAACTGTTGTAAATCTCAGTGATAAAGAAGTTGCAAGAAGTTACTGCAGCTCTTATATGCTGAACAGTTACACTGGCATAAAAACTCAAGTGGGTTACATCAGCATAAAAACTCAGTAAGATTTTGGCCATGAAGTTATTTTTGGGATGATGGAACTCAATGACATGTTACTAAGGTATTATCCATTGCCAGTGCTAACATCACTATGTTATGAAAAGAACAGAGTAACAACTAAGGTTGATGTGTTCCCCATCTCACTTAATGATGCCAAGCTCTAGTTTAAATGTTTTGTTGAACACCAACAGCTTACAGTTTTGCTAATATTTAGATTTCCATAACTGAATTGAGCAATCAGAATATCACATTAGATAAACAAGTCAGGGCTGTTAGGACAGGACATTTTGGAGATTGCTCATTCGTAGGGTCGCCATAAGTCGGAAGTGACTTGATGGGACATAATAACAACAAAGTAGGAAGACGCAAAACTGAAAGATGCGACATCAAAATTACAACCATGAAGGGGCTGCAGACACAGCTGTCTCTAGATAATCCCAGATGTTGTCCAAAGGTCAAAGGGAACTCCAGCACTGCACAGCAAAATAATGGGACTAAATCCATTAAGTCTGTGTATTTGGGACCATGGCTGCTACTCAAAAGCAATCTCTATTAAAGGCTAACTCTGACCAATGCTTTCATGGCTGACATTAGCAAAGCACTTTAACAGAATTACTGTCATGTGGATTGGATTGGCAGTCTTCATGCTCTAAGAAAATTGCAAGTGATGATGTAAAAATCTAGGGTTTTCAAAAGGCAGTGGAAGGGCATGCTGTTTTCCTGTCAGTCTCCCACCCCACCCCAGCCTACAATACTTTTCACAGGTCAAACTGAAAACAGTGAATGGAATGCAGTGGGAATGTTGTGAAGAGGGATACCTGTCACAAAGCAGTCTGTATAGGCATTAGTTTGCTGCTATGTTTTATCTTTACACTCCAAGCTATGCAGCTGTTTTTGTTAAGGGTCCTGATAATGTGAAGCTCTTTGGTGATGCTACCCTTGCTCTAGCTGATGTGCTCTCCCTGTATTCCAGAGCTTGGAAAAGTTTCATTTCTGGACTGCAATCCTCAGAAGGCCAAAGCAGTAGGGGATTCTGGAAATTTCAGTCTAAAAAAAAAAGTTACTTTTCCAGCTCTTCTTTGTTTGAAGTGGAGTTCCTCTCCCTACAAAGTTACATGCTTCCCCTACTGTTGCTACGTAAGAGGTTTTCTTATTTGCCTGGCCCAGAGAAGAAGCACACAATAAAACTGACTGGCTGAAACTTAAGGGCAAGCAAGAGGAAGAAAGTACTACTTTAACACAAAGGGTGTGATGAACCTATGGGACTCCTTGCAGAAAATGTGATGTCCACGAGCTTAGGCATTTTTTTTAAAAAAAAGGAAATTAGCATAGGTGGCTTGTAGCCAGAAGGGTCCATCTCTTCCCCTAAAATTCTGAAGTGAGGTGCCCCATGCTCAGTCAACAAGTTGCCTTGAGGATCAGTCAAATTCACAGAAAAGGAGACATCTACCAATGGCTGAAGCAAGGTTGGGCAAGTGCAGCCCTCCAGATGTGGCTTAATTCCAACTCTCTTGTTGGCTTGTTGACAAAGAGTTGCAATGACACAAAGAGGGCCACATATTCCACAGCTGTGACTTATGTCCACTGACACTGTATCCTGCAATACAGTTGCATGGGACAAAGAATAGAAGACTGGTTGTCTTCATGCTGTCTTCTTTGGCTATAGCCATAGTTTCCTTGGCTATAGTTTCACATCTCCCACATGGGGATTATCAGTCAGAAACATAAGGATAACATGGGCCATTTACTAAAGTAATTGCAATCTTCTTTCATGATGCTTGTCGAGGTATCCCACTGTTAGAGTTTGGGCTTTGCACAAACCGCTTGTTTCCATGTCTGGTAAGTGGAATAAGACAGCAACATTTTCCTCGCAGTATTTAAATTTGTAGTCCTCTGAACATATGTTTTCCTCTGAACATATGATGGCACATTAAACAGTGATGCTGTTTGGCTGCATTTACTCTGTATGGAGAAGTCTGTTACATCAACCTTCTTTTCCTCCCATTAATGATGCTTACCAGAAACTCAAGACTCAGACCAAGATATATAAAATTATATACAATTGGGAGTAAATGGACAGAGAAGAACCTTTTCTCTCTCTCACACACACACAACAAGAACTTCAGGTCATCCAGTAAAGCTGGTTTGGTGGTCAGATGAAAAGCAGAACTTCTTCATACAATTTGCAGTTGAACTATGAAACCGGCAACTAGAAGCTGTAGTCACGGCCACCAACATGTATGTCTTTAGAAGGTGATTAAACAAATAAGTGGAAGATAGGGACACCGAGCTTGGCAGCTATATGCTACTTCCAGGATCGGACTCTGAGCACCAGCTGCTAGGAAGCACAAGCAGACAGTTGCTGCTGTTGTCTTTGTGTTCGGTTTGTAAGCTTCCAAAAGGTATCTGGTCAGCCGCTGTGTGAGAGACAATGTAGGGTGAAACAAGGTTTTGGTTGCTTCAGCAGGGCTCCTCCTCAGGTTGTTTTGAGAGAGAAAATCTGATGACTGAACAAAATCTAAAGGAACAAAATAATTGAGAATGGCTTCCCTTTAATGACACATCTGTTGCTTAAGGTGGACTTCCTCACTCTACCCAAGGCCTTCTGTGATCCCTTCAAAAAAATTCTGCTTCCTTAATCTACCGAATGAGGCCATAAACACCAGTTTATTTGAAGTAGAGTACACACATTCTGTAGTTACTTCTGAGCTGGAATGTTTAGAAATTGTCTTCAGGATGTTCACTCTGATAGTGTTTCAAAGTCCCTGAGCTGTGGTGGTACTAAAAGCAGGAACGGTGGCTCAACTGAATGAAGACCCAGTTGAGTTATCCTCATCTTCTGAAGGCCTTCAGCTATAGATGTAAGCCCTTGGGATGATCCTATCACAGACAGCATGGCAGGAGCAGAGCTTGGTCCAAACCCTGATGCCGAATTTTACTGTGCAGATATACGCATTTACTTTATTTATTCCATACATTTATACTCCACTGTTCTTCCATCATGGGACTCCTGTGACACGGAACCAGGATTACTGACAGGTGTACTTTATATGCCACCACCCTAAGTACCAAATCTTGGAAAATTTACTTTTCTGGAACTCAATTTTCAGAATTCCAGAGCTGCCATTTTCTAAGTTCTGGTTGGTACTATTTCAAACAATGCATGGTAGTTGGTAACGGCAACTGATAATAAAAAATTGTCCTGCTTCCTCCCAATGGTCAGGATCGGTGCTATCTAATGCTTATTATCTCAGCTGATATTTCCACTAAGGACAGATCCCCTCAATATGGACTGAGCTGATTTTAAAACAAAACTGTAGTTTGAAGAGATCTGCAGGAACCTTTCCCTGACTACCTTTCCTTCTTCCTTCAAGGCCATAAATGCCATTTCATCTTAACATTTCATTTCAAATGGAGAAATTATCCTTTTTAGGTCGTTTTTACAACAAGAATACAAACAGATTTCATAAAGTGATGGAAAAGACTAGGGACATGTTTTATTTCAAGTTCCAAGGCTCTGCAGTTTAACACTGTTTTTGTATAAATAGAATAGGAAAAAAAAATAATAATAATACGTATAAGAACCAAAATTCAGCTGCTAATCTCAATCAGAGTAAACTCCCAGAATCAAATGAATTTACACAAGTGTTGACTTCCAAGTCAGCAACTGTGTCAATAGGTCTACTGTAGAAAGGACTAGCAACAGGTTTTTTGGACTAAAATATCTTGCTGGCCAGGAGTTCTTTCTTGCTCCTGCCCCCGGTTCAAAACTTGAAATCCCACATACGTACGGACTGCCTTCTATTTCCTGGCATGTAAAGAACTATTTCAAGTCTTCAATCTCCCTTTGAATCCTACCCCCTTGGTTATGTTCCAGCTCACACACAGCAGGACCAACTTCATTATTTAATTACAACTATAGGTGTGTATATGTGTGTGATTACAAGGCCTAAGTAACAAAAACATTATCCAAAAGGCTGGGCTGCTTTTAATTTAGCTGGCACCACAATCATCAATGAAATCAGCCACAGACTGATGGTTTCTGAAAGTAACTGGCACACTCTTGTCAACTCCACTTACGTGACAACTTGTATGCACAATTAAGGCACATCCACATTTTGTGTCTGCGTGAGAAACAGTGCGTTGTGCATCACAATCATAACATGTGGTTAGGATGCACCTATGTCATTGCTTGGAAAAGTTCTTTTTTCCCTAGGAAATTCTGGGAGCTGTCCAGCATCTCTCTTCTTTCTTAAAACCCTTAGGCATTATGTATCTGAGAGACCACATTAGGTCAAGGATCTTGGAAACACGGATGCTTAAAGATTTTAACGCTTGTGTGAAGTTCTCTTGTTACATGTTTACTGTGACAAAGTGATATAACACTGGTGCATTTCACAACAGCCAACAGTGTATGGAATTACCCTTTCGTTATTCCGATTGAATTTAGGATAGGTCTAGGGTGTTAATTAGAACCCCCAGCAAGATGTTTATTGGCATTAATACTTCTAAAGTGTTTTCCTGGATTTTGTTTCCTTACTTCAAAACCCTCTGCAACCTCAGAGCATCACATTAGCTTTGCTTTAAAAACTCAACAGTAACATATATAGGCATACTTACGTGTACACAATAACCGAACGACAAAGAAAAGCCAATACCCAGTGCGGTTTCTTTTCTTTTTTAGAAAGACAGCAAAAAGGAGACCTATACTTCCCCCTCTGAATGTCTAATCTGGAATGGGCTTTCAGGGTACAAAGCAGCAAAGAGAGAGGATAGTGATGGAGACAAAACCTCGAAGACAAGAGGAGTGGAAGAAAGTGGGTTGTGGGGAGAGAAGAAGGGGGTCGTGCGTTTGCTTGACAAAAGCCATCAATTACCAGCGTCTGGTGTGGAACGTGTCTGCTTTTGTCCACCCCGCGAGACATCTGCCGTGTGCCACCTCCTGCCAGTTGGCCAGTGTGAACCCTGGAGAATGTCATGAAAGCCATCCCCGCCGGCTTCTCTGACTTGCTATTCAGGTCTGCGGTGTTCTTTCTGAACCCAAACAATGACCTGGCGGGATGTGGAGCTGAATGAGCAATGAGTTTAATGGGGGTGGGGGAAGGAAGGGGGGGAACCTAAAACAAAACAAAAAACACAGCAGGGGAGAGAAGGGATGGCAACGGCACTTGAGGAGATGGCTGAAAGGAAACATGCTTCGCCCCACGAACATATTCTTAAGCATGCTGGGGTTTGTCTTCTTAGGTATCTGACCATAAAAGGCCTCTCAGTCCCTCTTCTGTTTGCTGTAGCTCAGTTCCTTTCCAAACCCATTTCCCCCCCCCTTGCTCTCTGTCTTTCTTTCTTATCCTTCCATTTTTGTTTTTGCTAAAGTGCGTGTCTTCTACCTCTCGACTCTCTATCATCCCTGCCTTCCTTCCTTCCTTCCTTCCACCTTCCTCTCAGGCTGTCAATTTCTGGATTGTCTTGTTGTAGTACTGTGTGATGGTGGGCGTCAGGGGGTTCCAATTGTTGGCGTGCAGCTCGATGACCTCCAGGAGGAGGGAGCGGGTCAGCATGGACTCCGAGGGGCACAGCATCTTGTCACGCGCGATTGCCAGAAGCTCCGTCATCAGCTCGGGCAGCTGCTCCTCTAGCAGCCGGCCGGTGCTTTGCAGCTGTCCAGGAAGAGGAAGAGAGGGGAAGGGGTCAAAACCAGGGTGTCAGAGTGCCAATCAAACTCCAATGCCACTTCTATTTTCCCTTCCCTCCACTACTGAGAGATAGAGAGGAATACCTATTCTCAACTCAACTTCCTCTGCAGATTTTTACATTTTATTGGTCTTTAGAGTAATACACCATGTTGCTCAAATACATGATCAGGGCATCTTACATGTAAACAATGAAGAATACCGTTAAACCATCAATATGTTAAAATAAACTAAAAGTAGCAATGTAATACCCAGATTAAACAAAACAATGAATATTACACTGTTTTTAAAAGGATGGGGGAAACAAAAAGTTATTTGCCAGGCACTGGAAAGATGTATGAATGGACAGCCATCAAGGCTGTCTAAGACACACATACAGGTTTGACGCTGGCCAAAATCCTGGAGCTTAATGTAGTCAGTTGCACTAGAGGAGGTCTGTTAATCAATGGGGATTTGGTGAGTCAACCCTTTCATAAGTTCCATTGATCTGAATGAGCCTACTCTAAGTGCGAATTACTTTAGTATAATATGTTACAGTTAGAGCTGGCCTATTTGAATCAATGGAACTTAGGAAAGAGCTGACTCACTAATTCCTTATTGATTAAATGGACCTACTCTAGAATGCATAACTTTGCAACGTGCAAACAATAAAAATTTGGAAGAGCAATCAAATCACTGTGTGATACTAGAATAAGCAAGTGGTTTATTACATCTTAACCCTCAAACAGCATGATAAAAACAAAACGAACAAACTACTCACACTGAGTGAGTTTTTGGGTATTTTTGACCCCACTAGAATTCCAATAGACTGAAAATTAGTAGTAGTCTTAGTTAGAGCATCAGTTACATTTACAGGTCTTTTCTTTCCTAAACCCACTGAGAATTCCAATCCCATTGCAAGGCCAACCCACTGACAACCAACATTCATTAACTTCTGGTTTGCTGTATCATGATCCATTTTCTCCCCTAACAGACTGTTGGGGCCAATTCCCTGCTTGCCATTTTTCCCCTGTAAAAATGCTCAGAACATGTACAGTGACTAAAACTTGAAGACACTATTTAAAACTCTTTGGATGACAATGCTGTAGAATGTCTACCTTGTAGGTCTAGTTCTGTGTTGGTTTTGCAATAAAACATGACTCTGGGGGACCAAAATCTTCACTAGCAGTTACACTAATTTGGTAACACTTTAATGGGCTTGGTCCCACCCTACAGACTCCTGGGATTTCTAGTTTGGTGAAGTATTTAAAATTCTGTAGTAGAGATGTGCCATTTAGATTTTATAAGAAATCTCCATTGTAGAAGGTCTACCTGACAGACCCACAATGACAGACTCTTAAATATGGCTCACCTGGAGAAAGGTATAGTTTGAAGGCTTCAAGACAAGGAAGTTCACCCATTGCTTGCTGGGAGACTCCTAGGCCTTTCTCCAGGTGAGTCACATTTAGGTGTCTATAAGCGTGGGTCTGTCAGGTGGAACTCCCAGAATGGAGAATTCTGTGAACTGAAGTCCAATTAATCATAATGGCACGTCTCTATACTGAGAGTTCAGCATTGAGCACTAAAGGTATGGTTCTCAACTGCTGCCTATCTAGACTTTCAGCTCCTTGAAACCCTGGGCCACCCTCTTTGTTGGCTGGGCATTCTGGGAGATGAAACTGAAAACATCTGGTGAACCAGAGGTCGAAAACCATTGCACTAGGGGTGTCTAGAACCAAGATGCAAATCTCAAGGTCCTTCCAGATGGCACCAGGAACATTAAACTTGTGTTCAGCTGATATAACTGCATAATGCAGATGCTCTCCTGGCTTCCTTGCTCCAGTAGTGATTAGAGGCAATACCGTTCTATGGAGGTATTTCAAGATTCTGGTTTCTACTTCTGTGAAGCAAAAAACAGCAATATAAATTCTCACCATGAGGACTGTGTGGCTCTTTAAAGCAAGCAAACAACCTTTTGCATAGGCTGAGAAAGGTAGAAAGAGACGGTGTGTGTTTTGTGCTGCCAAGTTGGAACCATCTTATAGTGACCCTAGTAGGGCTTTCAAGGTAAGTGAGATATTTAAGGGGTGGTTTTACCAGTTCCACTCCCCTGGTCAGTTTCCATGGCTGAGCAGGGATTTGAACCCTGTTCTCCAGCGTCCTAGTCCGTTACTCTATCCACTACACCACACTGGGAATTCACAAAGAGATTAGGCACAAGTATTTTAGGATTCCTACCTCCATTGAACAGCAAAGGACAGCATCTTCCTTAATGTCCTGAGATTGCAACAACTGCAGAACAAGGCAAAATAAAAACAAAGAGACCTCATTTAAGACATCTTGGGGTGTTTTTCTGTTGTTGTTGTTGCTAGAAATCTTTCTCACCTTGCTTTTTTTAATTCTCATTCATGGGATAGGAAACCCAATGCCTTCTAAGTATTTTGGGCTACAATTCCTGACCTTTAGACATGGTGACTGAGCCTTACAGGACTTGTCGTTGAAAACATTTAGAAGGAACCAGTTTTGTCTGTACCACAGTTCTTGGGAAAAGATTATACAAATGTTCCTTGTGTGTGCACAGTATTGTCAACATAGCTACCATTTTAATCATAAATCACACATACGGATCTCACGACCTCTGTGAATAAGCTACTGCTGTCACATAGCGGCTGATAGGTGTAAGCTGTAAACTAAACATCATTTTCATAATTGGCTCCACCAAAACCTGGAAGTGACACACTAATGCATTAATGCGAAAATGGTTTCTTTGGTGTTCAATAGGAAAACAAGCAAACTGATGCTTCAAATTAGGGGTGTGCAAAAACAATCAGCTTTGATTTAATCAGAATTATTTGTCTTACAAATCCCAACCAATTTGTTTCAAACCGCTTTGTAACCCACCCAATTCAATTTGTATCCAAAGATCTGAAAGAATTCATACATATTTGAGGAATCGGGAAAATAATGGGTTCTGACCTGGAATGAAGTGTGAAATTCACTGCCATTAACTACTGCTCCTCCTCCAGTGTGCAAGCAAAGCTTCCATCAGTTAGTTTGTTTCCTTCCTTCCTTCCTTCCCCCTGCAGGGAGCTTCTGCCCAGCTGCCAGTCACCCTAGATCCTCTGAAATGAAAGTTGCTGCTCTGGATTTTTAACTTCCAAAGTGCTGAAGCAAAACTCAGCAATGGAGAGAGCCCACATTCCATTTCAAGCAAAATGGACTTCCTTGCTTCACTTCAGATCAGTTTTGAAACAAATATCTGTTTCACTTCATTTTCCAAATGAATTCCAAATTCCTACTACTAATATTCTAAAGAGTTAACATTTTGAAAGCAATATCTAAATATTATTTTCAAAATGTTAATTTTAAAAGATAATGTTCATTGGCTTGCTTGTCTGAAATGGTCAGAAGTGTCTGAGAAAAAGCTGTCACTTCATCTAAAGAGCCAGAAGAATACAAACTAATAGGAGCACATTTGCATATTCTCAAATGAGGGTGCAAGAGAAGTCATTTCAAAGGATCCCCACAATCCCGTGACAAGGTGTTTGACGGATTCCATATTTCTCCTATGAAGGGTAGTGGATAGAACTGCATCCACCTGATCCTTATTGGCCTTATCATAAGAGAATAAGGATAAAGAAGGGACATTGATGAAAACAACATCATGCAGGGAACAAAGGCTAAATCAATGAGATGCTATCCAGCTTCATGAATTGTTTTTTAATGCCTTCCTCAAATCTTTTAACAAGACATGAAAACGAGAAGGGGGAAAGCTGTTTCTCCTTTCTATGACTTAAATAATCTACTATAGGCTATGAGTAGACCCAAAATGGTTCTAAGTCAGCCGCTGGTCTGCAACATCCACTACAGCCTGATTATGCTGTCTGCGAGATTCTGGGAGATACAACCCAAAACGTGCAAGTTCTGAACTTACTATGTTTCTCTTTCCAAAACATTAATGGCTGAAATCCTGTTGGGGTAACTATGCCTGTGGAAGAGTGATGATGTCATCAGTAGAGGACAAGTTCTGGTAATTAAAAACTTTCTATTTCTATCCCATGCCTTTCCAACTCTCATGTTGAACTCCCATGTGGAAGCTGTGGGAGCTGCAGGATTATTATTATTTAATAATTTAATTATTAAAAAATCACTGCTTCTGGGTGACATTACCGGCAGGTGAAGGGTTTCAGTCATTAAAGACTTCTTTCCATCTCACAGCTTCCACATGATGAAAAGGATCACACAGGAGTTAGAAAAGTTGTGGGACAGAAGTTGAAAATTTATTTACTGAAAATCACCCCCTGCTGTCATCAAGGATGCTTGTGGAAGGATGTCATCATCCTTCCACAAGCATAAGTTATGCAAAAGGATTTCAGCCTATGCTTCTTACCTACCTCTGCTTCAACTGTAGGACCAATTAAACTTTTTTTTAAATGTCATAATCTATGCCTTTTGTAGGATATACTTGTGAAAAGACTAGAGCTAGGAAAAAGATCAGACCTAAGCTGGGATTTAGGGAGTCAGTCCATGAATGGAATGTTTTCAAGCTTTAGAAAACACAACCTTTTAATGAGTGCTCCCTCAAAGGATGCCGTTTCTAAAACAACTTGAGTTCATCAACTAAATAAGACACATTTACTGTACTCTCCCTTTCATTTCATTTTGTTATAAGGCCATAATGTGGGTTATAATGGATGAAAAAAGGAGGATTTATATACTTGATTCAAATAAAATAATAAATAAATAACTTTTTCTGGGTGGTTACGTCCTTTGTGCTATGTCCTATTTTCTTTCTTTGAAGTACTGCACTGTTGTTATAGCACTGAATGGGTGGGATTAACCACACTGCTATAGCTTTCCAAGAATGGAAGCAATATGAATGGAAAAAAAGTTAAACAAAACACAGATGAGACTGAAATGACTCCAGGGACAACGTCGCCTGCGGCTACATCACAGTCAAACTCTCTGTCTTTAAGACTAAACAGGCAAGCAGGGGGACAGAGCAAAGCTTCTGCTGGGTATTCCTTTGTTGTTTCTTGCAGATTTGGGCGAGGAGCCCTAGCAGTTAAATCTCATGGCAATGATGGCATGACAATTAGCTAACAAAATGCCTGCCCTTATTGCAAATGAGAATGGAGCCTTGTCTCTCACACAATCTGGATGCTGGCATCTTCGTACACAATGCACACAGAAAAATGGCACCTTCTCAGGAAGACCTCCTCAGTGGAGGCTGGAACCACACGTTGACGAGGGAGGCCTTTCCTTATTACAGCTTAGAAATACTTTTTTTTTTGACTACAACTTCCAGAATAACTAGCTAGGGGTGGGAGAGTCTGGGACTTGTGATCCAAAAAAGTAACTTTTCTAAGCTTTGCTTGCAGCACAGCCATACCTGTGCAGTTAATACTTGATTCTTCACAGAAGTGAACAGTGTCATTCTCTTTGAAAAGGTCAAGATGTCTTTGAGCACTTTATATAGGATGCAATCTGCCATTTTCCTTTGTCACCCCAGGGTTTTGGTTTTGTTTATTTGTTTGTTTGGTAATGATGCGGGCGGCATGTTTTTTTTTTTGCTCTGGAACAGTCTTGTCAATTATTAGAGGAGTCTCATGGTGCAGTGGTTAAACTGCACTAAGGTAAAGGTAAAGGTTCCCCTTGACAATTTGTCCAGTCGTGTCCGACTCTAGGGGGCTGTGCTCATCTCCGTTTCCAACCCATAGAGCTAGCGTTTGTCCGAAGACAATCTTCCGTGGTCACGTGGCCAGCGCGACTAGACACGGAATGCCGTGACCTTCCCACCGTGGTGGTACCTATTTATCTACTTGTATTTGCATGCTTTCGAACTGCTAGGTTGGCGGGAGCTGGGACTAGCGACGGGAGCTCACTCCGTCGCGTGGATTCGATCTTACGACTGCAGGTCTTCTGACCTTGCAGCACAGAGGCTTCTGCGGTTTAACCCGCAGCACCACCACGTCCCTTTTAAACTGCACTACTGCAGTCAAAACTCTGCTCATGAACTGGGTCAATCCCAGGTAGCCGGCTCAAGGTTGACTCAACCTTGCATCTTTTTGAGGTTGGTAAACTGAGTACCTGGCTTGCTGGGTGGGTGGGTAGTGGAAATGTGTAGCCTGCATAATTAAATTGTAAATCACCCAGAGAGTACTTTAAGCACTATGGGGTAGTATATAAGCAGCACACTTTGCTTTATGACCATTTTTTGGACGTTCCAAAGCTCCATATGCTTTCTCTGATAGAACTTTTGGACATTCAATGAAACCAGGAGGAAGTTTGGTTAGACAAAAGGAAGCATTTCTTCACATGGCATGTGATGAGCAAATGACGCTCTAATACAAGATTAGAGCCTAGAAAGTTACTTTTTTTTTAAGACTGCCAGAGTTCCACCAGTATCCATGCAGGTTATGGGACTGTAGGACTTATAGTACTTTGCCAAGTTCTGCAGAACACATGGTGACTGGTTGGCTCAGAGGATGTTAAAAGGAGCTGAGACCAATTCAAATTAACACAGACAAGTTGGGATGTGGCTAGAGCAGGAGCGGGCAACCTTCTGAGGTTCAGGGGCCACCTCCGCTCACCTTAGAGGATCATCCACACTCCCCCTCCTTTTCTTCCTCACAACTTATTTTTATTTATTTATTTATTTAAAACCTTTTCATCCCACCTTTCTCCTTAAGAAGGATCCAAAGCAGTTTACTTCATTAAAAGACTAAAAACAGTAAGTGTACAAATATTAAAAACGATCATACAAATGCCACACTAAAAAAATGGTAAACAAAAGCAACACCAAAACCACATTCAAAGCAGTCAAGGCACAACCATCCATGTTAAAACCCCCACTCCGGCAGCCAGTCTCGGAGGGAAAGCTTGTCTGGAGAGAAAGGTCTTTGCCTGCTTGCGGAAGGACAGCAAAGACGGGGCCAACCTGGCCTCTTGTGGGAGGGAGTTCCAGAGTCTGGGAGCAGCCACAGAGAAGGCCCTTTCCTGTGTTCCCACCAAGCATGCCTGTGAGGGTGGTGGGATCAAAAGGCCTCTCCTGATGGTCTTAACACCCTGGCAGGCTCACAAAGGGAGACACAATCCTTGAAATACCTTGGACTCAAGCAGTTTAGGGCTTTATACGATTTTTCACAAGGTGTGTGATGAACAAAGGACATTCTGCTACAAGATTCCTTGTATCATTAGTGCTTCAAAACATGGGAAACCTGCCCTTTGACATACTCAAGGTTTTTGTCAAAACCATTGTTGTAGGCTGTGATGACATTGAGAATGTATCTAGAGCCCTGGACATAATAAATAAATAAATAAATAGTGAGGGGGGGAAAAAGGAGGGCTTTCCCCCCCCCCCAGGAGTGGGTATGATCCTCTTAAAGTCCAGATGTGACTGATTGTGATGTCTGAGGGTGCCCACCTCTCGGCCAGACGAACTTTAGGCAGTATGAGTCATCACGTAATGCAATGTATGCGGCCAAATAAACGGGAATGATTCTGTACCTCCCTGAGGCAGGTATAAATGGGGCAGACTAGGACTCGGAAGGGCTCCCCGGTGCTGCTTCTCATGGTGCCGAATACCTCACAGAGGAAGGTGATGAAGCCGAGCCAGCGCTCCACGTCGCGCTGTTGCAGTTCTTCCCTCATGGTGAAGTCCTTCTGCAAAAGAGGGAGAACAAAAAGGGACAGGCCACAGAAGGGCGTCAGATGGAGGGAAAGGAACAACATGCCTGGGGTCAGCATGGAGGCACGAGAGCAGTTTAGGAAGCAGTTTGGCAGCAGCTAGGGAAAGAGAAGAGGAAGGGTATGACGGACATAACATTGAAACATAAGCAGCAACAGTCAGTTCTTGACCAGTGCAATCACCCTAGACTCTGTTTTGGTTTCTTAGTTTACACGGCAGTCAAAGACAGGATCTAAGGAACTGGTTTGAAGGCTTGGAGACTCAAGGCCAGCAGACAGGTTATGATGATTTTTGCCTACTGGCAGCAGAACGTATCATGACTACACATTTTAGCTGATAAATAAAGATGACTAAAGGGTAGCTGCTGGCGCAGTAACACAGTGACTACCAGGAAGGCAAAATAAAAAATGGAGTATCACAAAATTGGTTCTTGCAGACCCTCTCCTACAGTACAATGGCCTTAAGAGCAAACATCGTGGAGATCTAAAAGGGGTGTTTGGCTGCAAACCAAATTCTACATCAGTTTTATGCTGCTTTGAGCCACAAGTATGGCACTGGCAACTGCGGTAGACAGAACGTTGCTAACAGCTCGTGTAAAAAGAGAGTGCAAAATTTTCAAAGTGGTAGTTCTGTTTCAACACATAAGACAAAGACAAAATGAAAACACCAGAATTGTGACATGTTTAAGACTGACTGATTTGAGTGTGCGTTATTCTGGATTACAATCCACTTCTTCAGACACTTAAGATTTATAGACACAGGGCACATGGTTGTGGGGAAAGGACCAAGAGAAGATTAAATTGCTAATGAATTTTCAAAGTGATTATTATATAAGCATACTGCCAGTAGGGAGGGTGATTAGCTAATGCAAAGCATCTGTCAGCTACGTAATACACACACAGAGGTTAGGCCTTTTTTCTTTGAAGCGCTGAACCTGTTTTCAGGAAACAGCTGATCACGCTGAGGCCAGAGTTTTGGAAAAGACAACAACTTTTTGGCTATGCACAAGACTGTAGTGAGTCTCATGTACTACGCCTATATAAAAATCACCTATAGAGAGTGCAGGTGATTTTAGTGTTCTCAAGAAAAACTTAAGATAATCACCTGGCAGATACGCTTTGATTGTAGTCCTGAACTGAGCAGGGGGTTGGACTTGATGGCCTTGTAGGCCCCTTCCAACTTCACTTTTCTATGATTCTATGAATCTTCTCTATTCTAGATATGTCATTGTTATGTTCGGTCTGGGAAAAATAGTAGGGGGATGTAGCATGTTACAACACATTGTTAGTATTGATCTTTGACACAGATCTGGAGGCAATTTGACAATGCTGTATGCTTCATTCGAGAGTCACTGTGAAAGCTGTATGTCAAAAGAGAACCAAACTGGAACAAAATTTTGACATAGGTTTGGAAGAGATGCAAGATTGGATTCTTCCGATGAGTGGTCAAATACAATAGCACTTCACAATTCGTTTTGGTGTCTGATTGTTCTCTGAAGGTACTCAATTACAAAGAAAGACCTTTTCCAAGCTCTGTGTAAAACACAGGGCAGGTTGGTTTCCTCGACTGTTCTGGCCCTCGTGCCATGCTTCAGCTGAGCTGGCTCGTTTTATTAAAGTACCACCAACATGTTTATTAATTCATACATTCATCTGTTTCCCATTTTATTTATTTATTCATTTCTTTCTTTCAAACATAAAAAAAGTTTGCCACTGAACTATTCCCCCCAGCCCGCCTTCTAATCTTGTCTTAGCAACAATTTTTCAAAGCCTCCGTTTGGCAGCTATTTTCTTTTCTAGGTTGTGACTCAAGAACGTTATTTTGCTTGAAACAAACTGCAGCACCAGAAAGGAAACCTTTGTTGCCAGTGTTGGGTTTGCCCTTCAGGATGATATAACTGCTGTGGCTTGCACAAAAATGGTTAAGATGTGATCAGAATCATTTTATAGAAATCTAATTACACTTGTTTTCAAGAAATTTCACTGGTTCCTAATACACTTCTGGTCCAAATGAAAGTTACTGGTGTTGAAGAACCTAACCGCCACCAGCTTTTAATATTAATTGGAGAGGAGAAGGTGGCCTAAGAGTGTCTTTGGCCAAAAGAAAATGAATAGGACAGAATCATCATCATCATCTTCATCATCTTAGAACTGCATGGCTGGAAGGAACTCTATGGATCGTTGAATTCAGCTCCTGTCAAGGAGGCACCGTGGGGAATCAAACTCCCAACCTCAGAGACCTAAGCCAATGAGCAGTAGGGTGTGGCCATTTATTTTCCTAACTCTCATTAGCTGATTTACATAGAATCCTAGAATAATAGAGTTGGAAGGGGCCTATAAAAAGACATTAAAAAGTAATGAAGACCCAACAGGCAACGCAACAAGTTACTAATATTTTATTGTAGTGTTAATATGTTACAGTGCACTTATGTCTGTCATTTTTAATGAGTTACAGGATGAATTGCTTTAAAAAGTAACTTTTTAGACACTCTACAAATATAATCTATGGCTCCAATCCTACAATTACAGAAGGCAATGATTTAACTTGCAGCAGCTTCTCGCTGCTAATCAAAGAGTTATCACTTGAATTCCGTTGCATGCAGCAGGCCAGTGGGTTGGTGTCAACCCGAAAATTCGAGCAAGGACTCATTAATTGCCAGTAAGAAGCCAATGTGATTTACACCATCTGCCTTCCGTAGGAGTTACTCTGCAACAGGATTTGGGCTAATACATTTGTATCAAGATATAGAAGCGGTACGGCTCTAACTATATATTTAAATCTTCCATTGGAAAGGAAGGGGATTTAGAAATGCTTAACTTAGACTGGATGGTACTCTTGCTTTAGGGTATTTTTAAAAACCTCTTTCAGATGACAAGCCCATGTACCATAAATTTCAAGAAACCTAACCTTAAAAACAACCAAGTCACTCAGTCATGGCAGTCTTTTCATCTTACCTAACAAATTCTGAGAGACTTTAATGTTTTGACTACAGCCAGAGGAATGGGTTCGGAGCCAGTGCAAAAGCTTCAAACACAAAATACACCTTTCCATATTTATCACTGGCAGTAAGCTGCCATTGGCAGTAAGTACTTCACGCTGGGTTCTTTGAAATTTGCTGTGAGGTTGCTCAGAACTAAGAATATGTGAACTCTCTTAACACAACAGCGATCCTTGCTCACGTTTATTTTAAGCTCTCCTCTACGCCAGGAAATTCCTTCAAAGACTCTCAGTAATTGAGTTAAACACCCCATTTATCTCAATGACTGAAAAACATTTAAAAATAAACCAGACAATGAGCTTTGAGAAAATATGCACAGATATATAAATGTGTATGTGATGCTGAGACAGTAGATAAGCAGACGTTTTTCTTGCTGTCTTGTAATACAGGGGTCCCCAACCCCTGGTCTGCGGCCTGGTGCCGGTCCGTGGCCTTGGCAGGACTGGGCCGCGGAGACAGATCTCCCACCCCCGCACACACTCCCCCCACGCCCGCCCACCCGCACGGGTGCCCCCCCCGCGAGTGCACCCCACCCCACCCGGTCCGCAGTTCGGAAAAGGTTGGGGACCACTGTTGTAATATATTGAAGCCGGGGTCCTCCAGTAAAGCTGAATAGTGGGAATTTCAGAATAAATAAAAGGAAGTACTTTCACACATAGCACACTGTTAAATGGTGCAATTTGAAGCCTCAAGATATATCAGACAATTGGATATGTTCATAGCCATTAGGGGTTGGCTATGAACACGTCAGGAGGTCTAGGCACTACATCCAGTGGCTGGAATCCTGTTGTGCAGCGCTGTGTGCACAACAGTGATGATGTCATCACCAGTGGCCAATCGCCACTGATTGAAGACAATTTCAGGGTGCATGTGACTCATTCATAATGCACTGAAGTCACACGCAGCCCAAACCTGCCAAAGGAAACCTTTAATCAGTGGCAATTTGCTCCTGTTGCTATCATTACTCTTAAGCACCACTGCCACTGTAAAATAACCATCACTTTTATCTCACACACAAAAAAACTCTACCCTCTATTGTGATTTTCCCACTCACTGTTTCTTGCCACTATTCCAGTCTCACGCACCATATATCCTACTGATGTTTCCAGAAGTTGGCAGGAACATGTGACAAACCGCAACATTTTGGTCACTGCAAGCCACATGGCAAACAGCTGTCAATTATTCTTGCTCTGGAAATACTACAATGTGGGAAGAGGAAGTAACAAGAAACTCAAGATATTTGTGTTTCTCATTGAACCATAAAATTTTTAAAGCAAAATCTTTGCATTTCTTCCACCCTGTGCCGAGATGTGAAAAACTGCCCTTGCTACAGGGAACTGATTCCTTGGACTTTCTTTACCACAAGGATCCTCATATTGGGTTGTTTCTAAAACGTATTCTGAACCTGTGTCATCTGCAAGAGCTAGGTATTTAGAAGGACTTAAGAAATGAAGGTGTCTAGTTAATATAACCACTGGAAAGGGCTACCCTCTATTGTGATTTTCCCACTCACTGTTTCTTACCACTGTCCCAGTCTCATGCACCATACATCCTAATATATTTCCAGAACCTGGCAATAATGTGTTACAAGCAACAACAACACCTGTAATCAGTTATTAGGAGATGGGGAATAAAGGCAAAACCATCATCATCATCATCTTAGAACTGCAGAGCTAGAAGGGACTCTATGGATAATCGAGTCCAATGTTGCTATTCTTATGAAGTTAACATATTGACCTGTAATACCAGTTTTCTTTCTTTCTTTCTTGTAACAAATAATACTTCTAAAGGGGGGGGGGGACATGTTGTTTTGAGCCATTTTCTATTTCTAAATAGATCTCTGTCAAATATAGCAAAAAATGTCATGTTAATAACTCAATGCTTAGAAATAGAGATGGGCACGAACCGCGGTTCGGCCCAACTCCCGCTCAGGTGTTACGGGAGCGCTGTGTGCTTCTCTCCCCTGCCTCCTCTGCTCTATTGACCACTCACTGGCAGCAGCACGCTTTGCTCCTCTGCTGATGGGCCACTCAAGAGGCAGCGCTGCAGACCTCCCTGACTTGTCTCCTTGTCTCAGTGCGCAGCTGTCTGAAAAGGCGGAGGAGAGAAGTGCGCTGCCGCCAGTGAGTGGGTGATTGCCCAGAGGAGGCGGGGGAGGGAAGCACACAGCACCGAAGGAGCACCTCTTCTGGCATTGCACCAAATCAAGACAAACTGTGGTTCGTGCCCATCTCTACTCAGAAAGCAAAGTGCAGCTTAAATTTCCACAACACATTTGTTGTTTTTGTCCTTTAAAAAAATAATTTTTTATTTTTTTTGCAGACTCTGGATATTGCCTCCAAACAGAAAAATACAACAAAAAGCAAACACATCTATCCATATGCCATCACTTTATTGGTCTACACCACTACTATGAATGGGCTGTGGACAACAACAGACAAATTCCAGCTCTTTAAAAAAAAATTTGAACAGCATTTTATGGGTTTTGTAGATTACTTTGGAATTGTTTACAAAAGAGAGAAGCTCCGCTTACCATAACTATTCCTAAATGGTAGGTATTCGTGGGTTCAATTCTCAAAAATCATGCTTTGCATTTACTGTAAGGGCATCCCAAATGCTACATGGGTTTCTTTAAAATAACCTGTTGAGGTTGAACAACATTGTCGCCATGAATACAAGAAGGTCCTTGTTAGTTCACCTTGAAAGCCCAGTCTTTCCAACTTGTTTCCAAGAGTGGTCAGCCAAAGACTTTGCAGAAGCCTACAAAATGTTACCATGGGTCAGAACTCAGAAAAACTGTTTCTTAAAAGTAGAATTCCCTGCTGTTGACTCTGATGGTTGGGGGTTTATTGGAATTATAGGCAGCTGGTAGCCTCAGTCCCCACAATGACAATCCAGTGGCGATTACTGGTGACTAAAAGGGAGTCATAGGGAGGAGCTTCAGAACCTAGACAGCAAGCATTTAATTAACTTAAAATAAATATTAGTGGCATGAACTGGCGACATCATCAACTTCTGCAGAGCAAAGGATTTGGGCTATACTATGCTAGCTGAGGAATTCTGGAAGTTGTAGTATACTGGCCTGGGGGGGGTTATGGAAGTTATAGTCCAAAAAAGTAATTTTTCCAAGCTCCACAGAAGATGCAGCCATAGTATCTTAATTTTGGTGAGTTCCTTTCTCCATGGGAGTAAACAGCACCCAGTCATTTATACATGAGGAAGCAAAAGGGTACCCACTGGGGTGGGTGGTTGCTGAATGTGGCCGTGTGGCACAGTGGTTAAACTGCAGTATTGCAGTGAAGGCTCTGCTCATAACCTGTGTTCGATCCTGGGCTCAGATAGCCAGCTCAAGGTTGACTCAATCTTCCTTCTGAGGGCAGTAAATTTATCCAGTTTGTGTGTGTGTGGGGGGGGAAGGCAATGTGTAGCTTGCATAATTAAATTGTAAACCACCCGGAGAGAGCTATAAGCACTATGGGGTGGTATATCAGCAGCACATTTTGCTTTTGCTTTGCTCTGAATAATCCCCAACTAAACTTAACCACTATAAATCAAGCCACTGGGAATTTAGCTTGCTTCTCTCTGCACTGCCTCATTCTGGAGTTCAGTTTCATGGGCCTGCTAGACTGTGGCAGAATGCTGGAAACTGGCTCTTATACTGTATATAGATGGACAGATATTGGTACCTATCAGCGGAAATTCACGCATGTTATGAATTCATGCATGCAGAAATTTATTCACGGTGCTTATTAGCGTGGCTCCTTTAATGTACATTCTCTGTAGCCCTCCTGGCACGGGATACCTTAGCCCCAGAGTCCTGGCTCTGCATTACAAAATACCTCTCGTTATAAATTTCTTCTCCCTTCCCCTGAAGCCCCCTTTAAACGCTTTGGAGAAGCGAGCTGAAACTCTCAGAATGCCACTGAGACATGGTTGTCTGGCAGTGTGAAAAGCCAGACGGCTGCCAGAAGTTAAGGAAATGCTCAGATGCTGCCAATGTGTGGCTGGAGGAAGTGGGTTCTGGGCGTGCCAGAGACTGGGGAAGTTAAGTTTTTTAGAGTTCAACTCCCTACCACTCTGCAAGAGTTATAACCCCCCCCCCCCAAAAGCTCTGCTTGCAAGCTCTTGCGACTACCTACATGAAAGCTGCCCGAAGTTCCTGGATGGTGATCCAACTGTTAAAGCGCCGGTCTCACATGTACATGGTGATATGTTGGCAACACCATCTGGATGTGTTTTCAAGGCACTTTGTATTTATAGATGTATGCCAGACAAAGAAACCAGGGAGGGCAAATGCTGCTCACAAATGCATAAACCTCTCCCGGCAACAGAATTTTCTTCATTGTAGGGCGATGATAATCCCCCTCCAGAGAAACAGTGGCCTAATTCACTCAAATAGCAGGCAGATTTGTTCCTAAATCACACCACAGCAGAATAGAGGTAGAGGAGCTAAATGCTTCTCCTGCACCGAACATTATGCTGAATGTTTGGCTTGTAGCGATAACTTTAAAGTAATCACAGGGGTGGGTGAATGGAATCTTAACCATGAAATGCAGCACAGGGGTACAGGGGGTTTACCTCTCCCCTCCCTGCTATGTATGGAACTAACATCCCATAACCCCTACCCAAAATGCTTAGCAAAATTTTTTTCCATGGCACCACAGTACAGAACTCTGGGTGATCTTGGGTTAGTCATCATCACCTCTCAGCCTAACCTACATCACAGGTCTGTTGTGAAGATTAAAGAAGAGAGAGAAGAGGGAATTGTGTATGGTGCTCTCGGCTCCCTGGGGGAAAAATGATGACTATAATTCTAACAACTGAAGAGGCAAAGGGATAAACTGGACATTAGAGATCACATATTATTAGCAGTTGAAATCCACTGTGTTTCAGTAGGGGTCCCGGAACCCTACTCATAGCTCATTACTTTCTCTAAGCGGTGGAGCCCGTGTGTAGGGACATGGTTAGGCCTTCCCACCTTTGGCATACAGCAAAAATATCACCAAAACACGGATGGCATTGGGACACTCTCTGGGCTGAAAAGCCGACCAAGCTACCCATTCCTGAGATGCTAAGATACTCAGCAACCAAAGAATATTAAGAAGCAAAGTCTGTTGCTGCTGCCGCCTTCCTGTGAACATCTGTTTCTTTTTTTTTCTTTTTCCTTAATTGGAAGGTTCACTTTATTTGCCTCTTTGTGTGCAAAGGGCCCGAGAAAACTATTAAATCGTCTGCCTGCCAGAAGTCTCAGGAGCAAGCTGGCTACCGCTACTTATCTATTACATTCTCTCTCCCCTCCCTTTAAGCGCCTCTCTCTTTTTAACGCGCACTTGCTTGATACATCTTCCTTATAAGGGTGAGGAGCCGAAGAGTCTAGTGAGTGCATTCAGGTCAGCAAAAACAGAGAGCAAGGGAGCCTGAGTTAAGTGTCTCTCTGTGTGCGCGCTGGCATTTCCCTTTGCAACCTTTCCGGCAGTCACTAGTCCTTCAGAGAAGAGATACAACCTGGACGGGAAATGCGCACTATGACACCCTGACGGAGCAAATCCACAGAAGTCAATCCCATCTTCAGCAGCAACAGAAAAGAGTGGTTGCAACTTTTTAAAAAAGCAACTCAGGATGTACCTTTTCCAGAATAGTTCCGAAGAACTCCGTTCCCTACCTCCCTCTCAACCGGCCCCACCATACGCCGGCCCTCCTTACTGCTTCTGAGTTAATTTAAAACCTGATTTCGCCTCCGTTTCTGCTCCTTTCATTTCAACCCAAGCCAATCTGTCTCTCCCCACTAGGATGTCATAACAATCACACTGACATTCATGTTACATAATTAAGAATAATACCAAGCAGTTATCGACGTTCTTTTCAGGAAAGAACTGAACGTGTCTTATCTAAACAATTCTATAAACAATTCTGTGAAGGAGGCCCACATAGTGCCATTCTTCATCTGATGTTGTAGGTGGGAGGCGGAGGCAAAGGGATAAACTGGACATCACAGTCCACCTATTAAAGTTGAAATCCACTGTTTTTCAGAGAAGTAATGCCTGCAAACCAACATGGCCGAGCAATCATACTTGCAAATGAAGCTTATGCTTACCTTCTGATGACCAATCACAGCAGTGGCTCATTCCACCCTGCTGTGAATTCATACTTAAGCTTAAGACCACTTCAGGGAATTCCCACTTTATCAATCTGAAATGTCTGTTATATACCCCATGATTTAAAATACAGAAGTCAGACAACCCACTAGGATTTGTAAAATTTGCAATCACTTTTTGTCTGTTCTGACACAAACTACATTAATTTGGTAGTGATGATGCTGATCTCTTGACTGCAGTCTCGGAACATCTATAGGCTTTCAACTAGCAATCACAAAAAAAATTACTATGAAAAGTATTTCTACGGGGAATTGGATTTTTTGATTTCTTGGGGACTGACTTACACATACCTACCTTATAGATACCTAAATATGACTCACCTGGGAGAAAACGCCTGAATTGGAAGGCTTTGAGACTTAGCTAGGCCTAACTCCATCTAGCTTCCTGTTCAGAAAGAAACCTCCCAGTTTGCATTGAGGTGGGAACAGAAAGCTTGAGCAAACCTTGGCCTAGCTAAGCCTTCCAGTTTAAGCCTTTCCTCCCTTAAAAACACAGTTTGTTTGTTTAAAATATTTTTACTCCGCCTTTCTCATTAAAAATGACCCAAGGTGGGTTACATCACTGAAGGACAATATTTGAAGCTGCAAGCAATGAGTATACAACGGTGGATTACATCATTAAAAGACAATATTTAAAGCTAAGAACAACGAGTATAAAGAGACAGCTTACATCATTAAAAGACAATATTAAAACTGAAACATTAAGTATGCAAATACTAAAAAGGAACAAATAAATACCACTCTGAAAGTAAACATAAGTATTACTAACAACCTAGTCAGAGCAGTACTAAATAATAATCCATCTAAGTCACTCATGTAGCCAGTCACTGAGATAAAGCTTGCCTTAAGAGAAAGGTCTTTGTCTGCTTGCAGAAGGACAGCAAAAATGGGACCAGTCTGGCCTCCTGTGGGAGTTCCAAAGTCTGGGAGCATCAACAGAGAAGGCCGTCTCCTGATAAATGCAATTTCTGAACAGTGAGGTGTCTGTAACTCAGACAGAACTCCCAGAATGGGGAATCATGGGATTCATAGTCCAAGAAATCAGAAAATTCCATCTCTAATCAACACATACCACCCTGAACATAACGGGTCTGATTTTAGAAGTTACTTGTAGTAGGACCTGGTCAGTCCTTGGATGGGAGACCACCAAAGTATACCTAGAAATAGTCTTCCCTGAAACCTGAAAAAGCTGTTGCCAGTCAGAGCAGACCATGCTGGGCTAGATAAACTAATGGTGTGACCCAATATAAGGCAGCCTCTTATGTTCCTGTGAATGAAATTGGCATTTGATGAATAAGCCAGAGTAAACTCTGAACAGCATCAATGAAAGAAGTTACACCATTACACCAAATCTAGCTTTAAGGAAGCCAGTATAGGTGTAACTCATAGGTGTAATTCGAGAAGGCTGAGGGGAGCTATGATAGCACTTTTCAAATACATGAAAGATAGTCATACAGGAGAGCGGACAACTAACTGAGCAGTACAACAATGGAACCCATGTCCTTGGGAGGTGGTGAGTTTTCAAGAGAAAATTGGTCAACCATATGTCAGATCTGCTTTGATTTGGATTCCTGCATTGAGCAGGGGGTTGGACCCAATGGCCTTAAGAGACCCCTTCCAACTCAATTAATCAATGCTTTTATGATTCTATATTATCTCAGCACTCGCATACCTTGTTCGAAGGCAGCTAGTGAGTTTTATGGCTAAGCAGGGATTTGAACTTGAGTCTCCCATCTATCATGGAACTAGGCAGGCTGACTCTCACATACAATATATTTATTTATATGTTGGCTAGCTCTAATGGAATCCAACTCTAATTTAGCACTGTTCTGGCACACTAGCCTTTGGGAACTGCATATATTAGAAGGAGAGTGGGAACAGTCTTTGACCTGTAAGTAAAAAAGAACATTTAACAGACTGGGCTTGCAATAGTTTCTGCCTGCCCTACAGATATCCTAGTTCCAACTAGAGTAGTCCTACTGAAAGACTGGGACTTGTTGAATTAACAATTACATAGGTCCCATCCCTTCAATGAATGTACTATGAGTTGGAGACTCATAGTGGTCCCTCAAGCAAGAAGAGTATGTGCCTAATTATTTACTTATTTTATTTTTGTCTCACCTTTCTCCTTGACTGGACCCAAGGCAACCACAGTAAAAAAACAAAACAAAACACAACAGATTACAAACAGAGTAGTGAACCTTTGGCACTCCAGATGTTCTGGACTACAGCTCCCAGAATTCCTGGCACGTACTGCCAAAGATAAAGGAATATGGGACTTGTAGTCCAAAATATCTGGAATATCAAAGATTCACCACCCTTGTATTGAAACAGTATTAAATGACTGATTGCATTAAAAACAGCAAAGAGTTAACAGTTTTAAAACCCTTCTAAGAAGACAATTAAAAAAGTAGACCAACACCTACCCACTTTTAACAGGTCCCATTTGTTAGTCAAAGGCTAGTTTAAATAGATCTTTGCCTGCAAAAGAACAGCAAAAAGGGGGCTAACCTAGCTTCCCTCACCCATAGCCTGGGTGTAGCCACGGAGGAGGCTGTCTCACATCTTCACCGAAATGGTCTCGATCAGACAAATCCTAGAAGAATGAATTATGCCTCATAGGTTCAGGTTAAGACGATCTGTTTCACAGCTCTGTCTCCAGGACTGTCTAGCCAGATGTCCCATGCGACCCACAAGCCAATAAATGGTGAGGGTGCTGGGATAAGGTGCTCCGTGCTCTAATAATGACAAAACAGCAAAATGTTGCTGAATACAGGAAACTCCAGCATGCTTCTAATAAAATCTAAGGCAATGAATAAGACTGGCCACCACAAGCCATTATCTTTCATGGCCTAGTCCCATTTCATAATCACTGGCTCCAATCTGATCCTAATCAGCAGATGATTTCGGGTTGAGATGTGCACACACTGTGTAGAAATTATACATCCAAACAATTCAAGTGGCACAAAGAGAACACTAGCTGAAAAGAGATAAGAAGCCATACCTACGCAATTGCACGTAATTATGGGAAGCATCCCTCAGCTTGTTGTCCGTGGAAGAGATTGCTAAAGGGATCTCGGCTAAAGTGAATGATCCTTCTCTGCTTGAAACCCCAATGGTCACAGCAGAAACTATTGGGATTGGAGGGTAAGTGGTTTGACTCAGAGCAAAGCAGCTTCATATGATAGAAAACTGCTGATACGAAAAGATCTCCCTTGTTCACCTAGAGCAGTGGTTCCCAAGCTTGGATAACCCAGGTGTTCTTAGACTGCAACTCCAAGAACAAAAATTGCTGTTTACTCCCCAAAGCTCCTGAGGCTCTTAGGGGATCCCTTGCATCACGTAAAAGCAGGACAGTGTCTCTGTGTGTAGGACTTTAATATCTGAAAATAGCCACTGCTGGGATGGTTTTACCAGTGGTGACGATTTACAGGAATCTAAGACTTCCCCCTTTGCCTGTGGCCCCCAACAGCTTCTCCACTGGGAAGGGGATCCCATGGGAGCCTTGGGATCTTCAGGCGAGGAGGAACTGCAAATAGTTTAGTTCTGAAAAATCACCATGGCTGATGACGTTCATCAGTCTTACGCAGCATAACTGTGTGAACAGGATTTCAGACAATGAGTTCCATTAGCTAACTTTGCAAATTTAAATAGCAAAGGTACATGTGATAGAAAAAGATTCTGCAAACGCGGGACTCAGATACGTTACTTTTTCGGACTACTATGCTCAGAATCCTCAGTGTTAGGGACCATTGGCTATGCTGCCTGAGAGCCATAGTCCAAAAAGGTAACTTTTAGAAACTCTGTGGAAACTGGAGCAGCACTATGAAGCTTCTTCTCACTGTCTCAAACATCCAGCCTTGCTCCTAAAGTCAATCGTGAAAGTGAGAAAGGAGCTTTATGTTTATGTGTGAGAAAACAAGTGACAGTATCTCCCTGTCACATGCATACAAGTAGGTAGCTGACATCTCATCCGCTGGACTTTGCCAACAGCCCACATTCTTCACTTAAGCTTCACACTTGCAGGGCGTCCACTTTATAAGGCCAAGGTGCCGAGGAGTCTATGGGGAGCAGCCAAGTCTGGAAAGAGAGAGGGAGGGGAATCTAAAACTGTAGTAGGGCAATGGAGAGAGGGAGTGAAGAGAGAGAGGGGGGGGGAAGTGTCACGCTTGGGCACAAACTAGGGTCTCCCTTCTCTAACATGGCATTGGCCACCATCCTACTGTTAGCCCCAACTGAGATCAGACACCCTGAACTAATTTCTGAACAATAAGTAAATCCAGTTGAGTAAATGGGTCCACTCTAGTTATGACTAGCAATAGGATACAGGAGGACAGTTCGTTAGTAAACTTAAAAAGACAGCCCCCACATCCTGCCTTTAACTAACTTCAAACACATCGTAAGAAGATTTTGCCTGGCAACCTTTGCCATGTATTTTTGGGACATTCATTTATACTTTCTCTGCTCTATCTACAAATTACTGCTATGTGACTGAAGAAGTGGGATTCCCCCCCATGAAAGCTTGCATCAATTGTTTGGTTTTGAGTGGTCTAATAAAGGTGTTACCTTCTTCTACATTTGTACTGTGTAATGAGCACACAGCTTCTTTTGTATTTTTTTTGTAAAAAGGAAATTGCACCCAAGAAATGTCATGTAAGTAGCCAGTGTGGAAGAGTGCCTAAGGGCATAACGCTGGTTGGATCGCTGAATAGAGATTTTCTAGATCTCTAATAGAGATCTCTTGAAGTACATCAGGTACATCTGACTCCCAACAACCTGTTTAAAAAGAGCACCAACAAAATGACTCATTTTCACAGCTGAAATGAAAAAAAAAACTTGAAAAAGGCAAACCAGGAGTACATTTTTGTGCAGAGGGGGTACAAACTCTATTTTTTTTTTAAACTTCTGATGCTGATAACCAGACTTTGGAAAGGTTTGGGAGACAAGTACATAGTAAGCTGCCTTGCAGAGCTTGGACATTTTACTGTTTTGGACAACAACTTCAAGAACCCCTGGCTATGTTGACTGGGGTGTTGGGGAATTGTAGTTTAAAAAAGTAACTTTTCCAAGCTCTGCTCCAAATAAATCCGAGTCATAAATTCTTGCAGCGGGCTCTGGCTGAGAGGGGTTCTGGTTTTTTAAAAGAAGGCTGAATCCAGCACATGTTTATACATAAAACTCATGTACAGTACTTATGCTTTGAGCTTGCTGCTCTATATGCAAGTACATTCAGAGGGAGGAAATATTTCACAGCTCAAAACCGGTATATACTTAGGGTTTCCCAATTCTCATACCAAGGATGGATTGTTTTGCTCCAAATGACTGAATGCAATTCCATGGAAAAATGAAGAAGAAAAAAAGAATCCGTCAAGGCCAGGCCAGTTCCTGAGACACTAGCTTTCCATGTGCAAGGACCTGCTTTGTATGGAGAAGGGGCCTTTGCAATCCTCTCAGCCCTCCCCCTGCCCTCCAAAGTGGTGCAACCCAAACACATATTTACCATCTCAGCAGCCTGGTAAGTGAGAGGGTCGACAGAAAGCCCGGAGCCAGAGACATTTGAAGTGGTAGGACTTTGCAGAACAATTGCAGTGCACTTTTCTAAATTCTTTTGGTCATGAAATGACAGAGAGGAGAAAACACTGGAACTGTTTAGTCTGCAAAGCAGGAGGGCCTGACTTGGAAGCTGGGAACAGGCTGCTGCTTGGCGAAGGAATTTAAACCAACAATTTGTGCTTCTTTCTTCTCCATTCTGGCTTCTCCTTTGCCTCTTCCTGGCCGGGGTTATTCCTCCCCCATTTTTGGAATAAGAGCTGAATAAGCCCTTACCCCTGCCTTAGTCCTCTGGCATGGGGGAGATGATTGTATGAGAATCATACACGAGGTGCATGGCTGGAAGCCAAACGGATGTGCAGAAGGGAAGGCAGGCCTGAAAAACTGGTGAGCCATTGAGCCAAAAGCAGGTTACTAGTCATGCCCTATGGCCTACGAGAGTCTGGATGAGTGCCTCGGAGGTAAACTCCTAAGACTACTTGGTGCCACCTGATCTCTCCTGGTTGAGGCTGCAGTACCACCCCTGCCAGGACGGCACTGCAAGCCGGTAGAGTCCAAAGCAAGCTGTTTCCATAGCTGCCGCCTGGATCACTGGGGCCAAGGCTCAACCTTCGTGCCGCGTGCCTGTGTGAATATAGTTCATCCAGGGTGGGGAGATTCAAAGGTTTGCCGGTAGATATATTTTAAAAAGATACAACTGAAGAAAAAACAGGGTTTTGAGAGAATTTGCTGCACATTCTAAATATTTTCAATCTCATAATAATGCAAGTCATTATGAGGATGGGGAAAAAAAGCAGATGCTCTAAGATGGGATGGGCAATGTGTGGCCTTTAGATGTTGCTGGACTACAACCTCCATCAGCCTAACCAGCATAGCCAATTGTTAGGGACGCTGGGGATTGTAAGACCGACAATGCACAAACGGGCATAAGCTGCTCACTCCTTTTTTAAAATAAGAGTGGGTGGTGCCTCTCCCAGGCTCCTGTAACTGATGCCACTGTTAATAAATTCAATGGCAATGCAAAATTAAGGTATGTGTGTTAGATAAAGGGTAAATCTCAATCTTTGCCCCAGATGATCTGTCTCTCCATTAGGAGGAAATCTGTCTAATTGGGAACTATAGGCAAGAAAAATTATCTTGCTGGCTGATTACTGCCTGGAGAATAATTCATTCTAAGGCAAAGCCTTGACTTAATATTTTTCTTAAAAACACAGAATGAATTGCTACTTTTAAAACGCTGTGCACTATTTATTATTCAACAGTAAAAGAATAACATGTTACTGATGTGGTATGGTCATTTAAAAAAAAAGTTTACTAACATTTAAATAACACAGAAAAAGTGCCAACTCTCTCAGTAACCCCCAAATGAATGCTTTTAAAGTAAAGAGAAAAAGTAAGAACGCTACCAGTTCTATTGTTTCACAATCATGACACTCTTCTATCCTTGCTTGTCTAAAAGATAATACGTCTCAGTGACATGGTTACTTATATTCAAGCACTGTTCTGCAGCTACAAAGATACTTCTGAGCTTTCACTGACAAAGGGTAACAAGCATGTTCACAAGCCCTGATTCCAGGAGAAACTTAATTAGTCTGTGATCTGCAGGACGCTTTGAGTTACGTAAACCATCCCCATTACTTGGGTTTAAAAAAGAAACTACTGGTTCATGGTTCAGGCCATGATCTGCGTGCGCCAGAATGTCAAGCTGGATCAAATTATTTCCTATCCCAATATTATACATACTTTAAAAAAAAAAAGCAAAGTTAATGCAGGAAATCCCGGGTGGTTGTTCAGCGGGAGTCATGCTTTTTGGTTAGATCAGGAAACCTAAAGCGAGCGACCCACCCACATTTATTTGTGATATACATGCCACTTTAACTTCCACTATACAAAATAAAATTCAAGGAGAAGATGTGATAAAACACCGTGGAGGCTGGAGCAACACTTTTTAACCCTGTACTAGAGGCAGGGTCTGCATTTTGCTTGTGTTACCCCCCCCCCCCCCCGGGCCGGTTCAATGCAAGAGCTAGGAGACTCGCACTGTGAACCCTGCAACGCAGGCGCCACCTACAGGATGCTCCGATTTCTTAAGGGCCTCCGACATGCCACATTCCCAGAGCATGTCCTTATCATTAGCCTATATTTAGAACAAGCAAATCTAAACTATAAAGGCTAAGTAGAAGGAATCCTATTTTGGGCGGTGGCGGTGGAGAGCACAAGGAGTGAATGTTAAAGCAAACAAAAACATTGCCCATCGATACGTTAAAAATGATTTTCTTAATAACAAGTAACAGTGAAAAAAGTCTGCACTCAAATCTCTTCCTCTGTGAATTCTGCAACTCTTAGGATAGCCTTAAACAAAAGTTTCTTTTTCTCTACCTGGCTGTGTTGGGAGGATGCTGCCCTGTGATCCTTATAGGAAGGGTGGATGATAATAATGCAATATACTCTAGGTTTTTTTTAAATGTACAAATGAATAAAAATTCACATTATTAATACAGTTGATAAATGGGATTAGTAAGAAAAGACAAACGTGGCAAGATTCTTTGCCTCCAGCTGATGGCAAGATAAAGAGCTCTCCTCCATCATCCTCGTGCAAATCTTTATACGCTACATTAAGTATATCCAGCATCCTTTCCCTTAATAAAATCCACATGTATATGATTTCAAAGAGCAAGCACAAAAGGACTGGCTTTTGTATCCATTAATGAAAGAGACAGGCATAACCTATCCAGTGCTTCTGATTTTGAGGTTCCATGCTACTAGGAAGGAAGTATTGTACTTCTGCACAATTTGGGAGGGAACAACTATTGCAATTTTACATAGCCCATCTAGTGGTTCACATCTTTAAGTAATGCAGCCGTCGTCCTAGTTTCAGGCTTTGAACAACTGTGCAAATTGAACAGATTGTGTAATTTTGTGGGAAAAATATATACAATTTTGCACAAAGTAGTTTTTTTGTGCTTACCTCCCTACCTTTATTTTTTTATGTGCCGTCAAGTTGGAATTGACTTAAAGTGACCCTAATAGGGCTTTCAAAGTAAGTAAGGTATTTAAGGAGTGGCTTTACCAGTTCTACACCTTTCAAGACTAACTACTATATCTTAATGTGAGCTTTTGCTGACAAGTCCACTTCCTCAGACATAAGAGTGGGACTACATGGCAAATATTTATGCATTTATATATGGCCCCAAATTGGAGACTGCATTTGGCCCCAAGTTGTTGACCTGGAAATGACCTTTAAAACCTCTATTGATATTCAGTTCCCCTCCCAGGAAGCACTGTTCTGTAAACAATGGCAATGATCGGTGGCTAAATTAATGCCAGGCTATAGATAGGGAGCAGGAACAATATAGTAATGAGTATCTCTAATCACTAATGAGGCTTGTGGCACTGGTAGATAGTCAGGAAGTTTCCAGATTGTACTTTTTTTTTTTTCATTTTATAGCTCTATTCTTTTCAACTTTCCCTACAAACTCTGATGATGGAGGACAACACTCCACCTTTCTGAAGAATGGGAGTCCCTGAATGGCCACCAATAGCATTCCTGTCTTGAAAGCACTACAAGACCCCTAGCTCTTTGGACGCAGCTGTACTGGCGACTCTAGATTCAAGTCAAGTCCACTGCCTGCTAATATGAAGAAATCCATTATTATGAAACATGGAACAGACCCAATAAGGAAGGCACTGCAGCATTTGTAAGCACAGAGCTCTCAACCTTTCCTTTTCATGGGCCAAGAATATCACAACTGAGTGCTACGAACAGAGACTCGTGAAAAGTTGGCTATTTTTTTTTTGAGCTGCACAACTGTTTCTCCCTCTCTTTCTTTGTCTTTCTCTCGCAGTGTAGTCCCATGCCGTTATGAACAATGTCTGTGTACTGCATAGGCAAAGAGGGGAGAGCACCAGCGCTGTTAGTTCTACCATAGAAGAGACCCTGTTGTATCCATAGGGGTCACATGCAAGGTTGATATCAACGTGCACCATGACATTTATGGTGCACATTGAGTTTCCACTGTTCCAACAGGGTTTCCTCTTCTGACAGTTGCTTTTGTGTAAGGAATACAATCACAGAGATGGGATCAGGACTAACATGCTTTGCTCATCATGCATGGAATACACACACCTTTAAAATGCCCCCAAATAGTCTCTCTCTCTCTCTGTAAAAACCACTGGTACTCAATGTAGTGAACAAAGTATGTGCCCCACTGGCGAAGAACAAGCCAAGATATACTCATATATGTCCCAAAGGTGATTCAGTCTGTCTATTCTCCCAAGATTTTCTGGATTATGACTCTCAGAATTCCAAAGCCAGCATGGTTGGTGGCCATGATGACTGGGGGATTCTGTTAATATTAGTGGGGGGGGGGGGGAAATAATGTCTCTGCTCAAAAGATCCTTTGTTACTAGAGCCTAGTGTTTGATGGGATGACCACTGGATGTTTGAAGGGTCATTGAGACTCTTCCCATTTCCCACTGCCCTATTAATGGCTTTCAACCCTGTAATAGCCGTATCTCCCTGGGAAAGCTGCTTGTGATGACAGGAGTGCCTCCCGATCCAAGGTGGCGACCGATGTGCTTATCTGAAAATCCACGCTTGTTCCTCCTATGGGGATGGGTGGGGGTGGACGGGAGAGGAGGTACAACCACTGCCACCTCCTTTCTCTTCCAAGTGGTTGAAAATGAAGCGATTGTAAATCTGCCTGGGAAATTTCAGTGCTGCTTTTGGGGATAGAAGCAGCTGGAAGAAAGTGGAGCAAAACCAGGCCAAGTACTCAGCCCGTTGTCAAAAGCCTACCCTGTTCTGAGGATCTAGTCATCGTGGCTTTTCTGGCCAAAGGCACCAAGGGGGGGGGGGGGGGGAAGCTTGTTCCTTGTGTAAAGAAAAACAGCATTTTCCAAGGAGGACTGCAGACTCACAAGACAGTAGCTGATATTTACTCTGGGGTAGGAGTAATGAGGCCCAGGCTGTACTACGGCAGGCTCCGGTTTCTCCACCTCCCATGTGGAAAATGTTCCACACACAAAAAAAAGGTGAATTGCTGCTCCTGAATGTGTTTCCTGAGCCTTCGTGAAAATTTGTTTTTGTGAAAGTTTTTGACACGGAGGAATTGACGTAGCCAGTGGAGAGTCTCAGAAGTGCAAACCTGTCCCCCAAACCCCAAAACATTTAGACCACTGCTCTGGAATGCCAAGGCAACCATGGGGTCACAGGTTGTCCACGTGAACAGTAAGTGCCGTTGTGCCAGCCGTGCGATCTCAGACACCCTCTTGAGCTTCTCCTCTTCCAGTGCAAGAGGCAGCGTCAAATCTGAGTTGGGAACAGAATGAAGCTTCAAAGCCCTCGGTTCTAGCATCTTCTTAGAAGAAGATGACATAGGAATTATCTTGAGCAGAGGTGAATCCTAGGGATACTTCAGCCCAACTTATGAAAATCATTTGAACTGATCAATTCTGTAAACTGGCAACGGATATCTGTTTTTCAAAAGTTTCAAAATTTTGTTTTGAAATGTGTTTATCCCGTTTTTGATGAGTTTGCTTTTATTGTAAATTGCTCTGGGATTATCAGAAAGACAACGGGCACGTTGTCTAAGATAAGACTGAATGAAATGAAATAAACCAGGTACTCAATTCAGATTCCTCTTGTCAAGATTCCAATGCAGGGAAATGCATTCAAGATTTGGAACATGTTAAGCAGTCATCCATGAAAAATGATTTTTGGATCTGCTGGCTTTTATTTGGGTTGGCTCTACCTTTCACTTCCCTGGGCTTACATGTTTTTATTTTGTCTTTTTGTTTCACTCCATTGGCTTTCTTTGAATAGCACTTTATGCAACACGCTGTGCTGTGCTAGTGTTCGTATGTTGCAGAACACTCGGGATAACGGGCCAGTGCGACACGTTGGAAATGTGGACACAAAAGCTGCCATGGCACCAGCACCTGAAAAGCTGCACGAGAACCCAAGAACAGGACTGGCTCAAGCTGTTTTGCTCCCCTGCCACCCTACGCTTTCAAGCACATAGAGGCAACGGCTTGATTTCAGAAGCTTAGCAGGTCTGTACCTCAATGGGAAACCAGCAGGCAATACCAAGGATTATCCAGGCAAGGCCAGGAAAGAACACAGTGCCTGAAAGACTAGGTAGCTGCTACCAGTCAAAGTTGACAACTCTTGGCTAGATGGAACAGCAGTCTGTCCCAGTAAGAGGCAACTTTCTATGTTCCTTAGGCCAAAATATAATAAACGTCCTCCCTAGAGTCATGTCTTTATACAGAACTTAGTGGACAGGATGTGTTTTCTTTCTGACGTTTCACCAGTTGCTACCTTCTTACTTTGTACACCATTCAGCCTTCATATACTCAGCTGGATCTCTTGGTAGGGGCTGGAGAAAAATGCTGCCTGAAACCTCAAATGCCTGCTGCCAGTCAGAGTTGACACTGCTAGGCTAGATAGACCAATGGTCTGGTTCAGTAAAAGGCAGCTTCCTACGTTCCCGTCCTGTTCCATAAAATGAAGGGAAAGGAAGGTGTTTTAGCACCACTCATTTATCCAGGGATAACTAAGCAAGGTAGGAAGCAAGGACCCCCTGTCTTCTTCTTCAGACCCCATCATCTCAAGGATGGAAAGCTGTGCTGGGGTTGGGCCCCTTTCAGTTGATTCTTCTCATTAGCTTGGAGTCCCAGAACTAAGAAGAGCAGCACCGTCCAGCATCCTATTTCCACAGTGACCTGCGGAAAATCCTCAAGGAGATCGTAAAAACAACAGCACCTACCCACTCATGATCCAGGCAACCGCCAACAAGGTTGGGTTGGCTTTGGCAAGAACCACCTATGCTATCACTCTCTCCTCCCTCCCTCAAACACAGCCCTTGCAAAAAAAAAACACACCTTGCATTAATTCAACATTGCAACTATCAAGCAAATGGCCTTTGCTCACAGCAGGGATCCTAAGCCACAAAACAGCAGCTGGTGCATTAAACCTCTTATGTTTACCTCCAGTGGTTTATACCAAAAAGAAACCCATTCCTTTCTCAGGATGAGACTTTTCTGAAGAGAGGAAATCATCCCACATTTTATATGCAATACGAAGGGAGCATCTAAGGATAGCTGGCTCTTTCCGGAATTAGTTGTCTGGTGCCAGGATCTGGGATTTCCCGATGCTGCAGCCGGTTAACGCCAGTGATAAAACCTTGTAAAGTTCAAGAGATTCTAGCAGACTGACCTGGATTTAAAATGGCTCATTCAGGAGCAGATGGCCTTGCCGACTTAATACATCAGACCGGCTCAGTCCTTCAACTGGCAAAGGAGATACGGCTCTTTCCTGGCATGGGATTGGACATTATCTTTGAATGACAACGCAATCTGCAACCCGTCTTCGGAAAGGTTGTCTGCAGGGTGACCTGGGGTTGCGTTTGGGGTGGGAAGGCAGGGGAAGGCTTGACTTCTGTGCATCTACTAAAACTATTCTGCACCAAAATGACACCAGCAACACACTGGGAATGTGATGCAATGCAGAAGGGATGAAAAACCCCACCCCAAACAGAAGACCTGCAGGTTTTCATGGAACATTTATTCAGGAGACAAGCCTGTAGGGCTGGAGAGAAGAGTGCCAAATCTATAGGGCTTTTAAATAAATAAATAAATAAATAAAAATGGAAGAGATTGAAGACTATCTGGGGGCGCAATGGAAACCCTTCGGCCCTTACAGAGAGTAAAATGACTTTTCTGAGTTAATTTTTTAAAGGCATTTTAGTGGCTGGGAGGACTGGGTGGTCCTCAGACCTCTGGAAGTTGCTTGCGTTGGCTCCAGAGGGTCCAGAACTGAGAACCCATGGGATAGCAGGTGCAGATTGCCCCCTACCTCTAAGCTCCTTCCAGACTGCTCTTGTTAGTATAGCAGGAACGGGTAAAGGTGGCCCTCCAGACATTTGGGGGCTATAACTCCCATAATTCCTCAGCACTGTCTACAATGGGCAAGGGCTGATGGAACGGTTGCCCATCCCCAAATCTGGAAAGCTACAGAACTCCTCTCCTCTACTAGAGGCTAACCATCACAGCAGACACAAACTGCATCCAGAAACCAAAGCTAGTTTCGCTCTCCCCCATTGGTATCAAACCTTCCTGGTGAATCTTGTTTACAGTTAGAACACTAAGGAGGTGCTCCTGCTTGCTGCTCTTCTCCACTTTGCTTTTGATATCTGCATTACCCAGCCATAACTTACTATCGTATTCTTGCCCTCTAACCTGGCAGGAACCGGAACTGATACACGGGCAGCATCTCCCTTTATGAGCCTGCTCGAGTGTTAAGATCATCAGGAGAAGGCCTTCCCCTCCGTCCCACCACCTTCACAGGTATGTCTGATGGGGACACTGTGGCTGCTCCCAGACTCTGGAACTCCCTCCCACTGGAGGCCAGACTGGCCCCATCTTTGCTGTCCTTCCGCAAGCAGGCAAAGAGCTTTCTCTTCAGGCAAGCTTTCCCTGAGTGACTGGCTGCCTGAGTGGGGGTTTTAAATGGACGGTTTATGCCTTACTGTTCCGAATATGTTTTCTCACATTGCTTTTTAAAACCCTTTTTAGTGTGGTATTTGTCTGATCCTTTTTAGTAGTTGTGTACTTAACAGTTTCTAGCTTTAAATGTTGTCTTTTAAGGACGTTATGCCTTACTGCATTGAGTATGTTTTGTGCTGCTTATATTTTTTGGTATTGCATTCGTCCATCCATTTAGTATTGTACACTCATTGTTACTAACTTAAATAACGTATTTTAATTGTTGTAAACCGCCTTGGGTCCTTTTTAAGGAGAAAGACGGGTTAAAAATATTTTAAATAAAATTTATCCTTTCTGCAAACTCCTACTCTGGCTTTTCATAGCCATGTGTGTCATTCCCATCTTTCACCATTGACCGCTATCCATGCCGGTTGGGCATGATAGACTTGTAGTTCAACGATCTCTGAGGAGACTGTGTTGAGAAAGGCGGCTGTATGGCAGTAGAGCCGTTGCATGTTTCTAGAAATGCCAAACCCTGGAAATAGACAGTTACAAAAGCAACCAACCTCCAAATCTTCTGTTCTCAATGGCAAAAATCAAAGCAGGAGCCCCAACTGAAGTGAATGCGCAATGGAAACAGGCTTGGCACAGCAAAGGGAAGCATTTAGACCCTGGAGCTAAGTTCCGTGTTCACACACACACACACAAAACCAAGCTATTTTGTCAGACAGCTCAGGACGGGGCCATGTGGAAAGCACTTGATTCTGTTTTCAATCACTGTCATGAAATTTTATGGCAGCAAATCATTGCATCTCTATTCACTCCAACGGACAAACATAAACAGCTGCATCTGAGGGTGATATTCTGGGGAAGACTCAGCCTTCCTGCTATCCTGGATGCTGAATAAACAGATCTACCCTCCACCAGCAATCTTGACAAGAGGGGTGTCGCATGCTTTAATCCCACACCCAGAAGGGTTATTTCCATGGGCAGGTCTTTCTACCATCCACAGACACACAGCTGCCATCATAACAAGCACTTTGAAAGGGGGAGGTTGAAGCTGGCTTCCCTCAGCAGTAAAGCCCAGCCCAACAAATCGGAAAACGGCAAATCAAAATACTGACATATGGTGAGGGCCAACCTCAAATGTGTGATTGACAGGAACACACCCTTGTCAAAGAGGCTGGATTTTATTCCTCCTGCTACAAGTCTGCAACGTCTCCCTCTCTAGGCCAAAACCTGGAGCTGGGGGATTCGGCACAATGCAAAAACAACATCCCACCCTCCGGGAAACGGAAGCTTCTTTGGCTTTGCAGAAGCCAGTACCACAAAAGAGAAGGCAGGAATGGACTCTGAACACCAGCAAACAGAAGAGGGTGAAACCTGACTTTCTTCAAACTTGATGGCCAGGGACAGCATGGAACATCTCCCCATCCCCTTCAAGAGCTGCCGGACATGAAAGAAACGGGGGCTCCACAAGCTTACCAGAAAGTCTTTGAACAGTCCTTGGAACTGTGGCTATTACCTTTTCATTACTATGTTCCAGACCTTCAGTGCGTCAATAACCCTTTCAAGAACCTTCTGACGTGGGACACTGTTATTAACTGCACATGAAACCTCAGGAAGTGTGGGGAAGAGTGAGGTTGAAATGTTGCGCCTTGCCTGAAGCCAGCTAGTAGACATTCGCAGGTCACAGACTGTCTCTAAGGTCAAGAACACATGTTTGGCATGTCAAAGGTCCCAGAATCAGCTCTTTTGACTCATTATAAGTTATTATAATGAGTCAAAAGACTCATTATTGTTGTTACTCCTGGCATACAACAAGGTGAACTTCCAGCGACACTGATATAAAAGCATCCTCTCCAACTGCAAAACACGAAGTCTAGGAAATCATAGAATAATAGAGTTGGAGGGGGCCTATAAGGCCATTGAGTCCAGCCCCCTAATTAAGGCAGGAATCCAAATCAAAGTAGATCTGACAGAGGGCTGTCTAATTTTCTCTTGAAGGCCTCCAGCGTTGGAGCGCTCACCACCTCCCAAGGTAATTGGTTCCATTGTTGTACTGCTCTAACAGTTAGGAGGTTTTCCTTGATATTCAGCCTAAATCTTTTGTGTAGCTTCAGTCCATTGTTATATGTCCAGCACTTAAGAATTCTCTCGAAACGCTGGGAAGCCTCTGCCCTTTTAATGCCTACAGAATTGGGCTAGATGCAATGTCCACGCTAGACTGGGGGATTCTGGGAGATTTAGTGCAAAAATGTAGCTTTCTCAAGATCTGACGTACTAAGGATCTGACTCGGTATAAGGCAGCTTCATACGCTATGACTCTCCCCATCTCTGTTAAGTACAATAGGCCTTTCTGATCAAGACCCTCTGGAGTCCGTCTTTGGTGCCTTATATCCCCAGAGGCACCCGAGGGAGAACATTACATAACATGGCAAGAAAAATTTTCCGTGCCTGGATGCTGCCAAGGATTCCACGCCAGCCCTGCTTTAAATCCTTTCTCCAACTCAGCAGCAGCCTGTTTCCAACAGTGCCTGCCGAGCGTGCCTGTCTTAGGGTGAAATTCAGCACATTGCTAGTTAGCGTGGTTGGGATTCTCTAGTCTGTCTGACTGACGAGGCAGGAATCGATCCAACTGCTCGGGCTCCGGCTTCCCCCCCTCTCCTCCTCCCACACTGGCTCAGGAGGAGGGGAGGCGGAAAGGATACTGGCATTAGTCACTCAGACGGGTCCAGCCCGCCGCCATGCTCTGCTTACACACCAGGAAAGCTTCATAACCATGTGGCTGGCCAGACACTTAATACGGGCTTCTCCGATAGCTCGACTTTATCTTCATGGGACCCAGCTGAGAGCGGCTCCCGTAACATTAACAAAACACAGCAAGGAAAGCGTATCAGGAGATTAGAAAGAAAAATATGCAGAAATGACGACTTGGCCAGACTTGGTGGGCCGGAGTGGAACATTCCCAGCGCCGAGCAAAGCTGTGGCGCGGCCGCGGAGGTGCAGAACACTAATGGATTCCAAGCTTTCATTTTCACCTGCCTCTTTGGCAAGAAGCCAGCAAACCCCTTCTCTTTCCCCCTCTCCCTCTCCCTCTCCCCAGTCACCCCACCCCATATCTCATGTCTCAAGAGTGGCATCTGGGGGACTGCAGATGTTTGCATCCTGGCTACCAAGGAATGTACAAGATAAACATACCACTACAAAATTACCGGAGTGTTATCCCAGACCTAAACCCCAGAAAGCTACAGGCCTTTTACGTTGCCCACTTTCAGTTTTTTGAGAATATCTTTCATCGCATCTTTGCAATACTTGTAGGAATCCTGATGGTATTCCATCTCACAAGAACCGTGTAAGGGAGATAAAATGGAAGGCTGGCACAAATTACTGCTGCTTTGTAACACCAGTTGGGCTGGCGGTACCATTAGGTCAAGAGTAGAAAGCTGGGACAGGAGAGCAGAGAGACTGCAGAGGTTTTGCAAAGGACTCCTAGAGCTTATAACTCCATGTGAAGCTCACTGGGCTTAGCTTACTCCATGGCATTGTTGTCAGAAGAGCTACAACACCCAGAATCCTCCAGCCAGAGATCCAGAACTCGGTTCTGTACCATGGCTCTTTTTGTTTAGCAAAACTGCAAGACAGCTCTGTTACCAGACTGGATTCACATGGAACTCCACGCATAAGAGTGCTACCTGGTTAGAGGGTTCAGCAAGGAGCTAAGACACATTTGTGATCAACACTGCTCCAAATCCTGTCTGTTTGTTCTATGTGGGCAGCAGCCATTGTGCAAGGGCATACTCAGTAGCGCCTTGCACACGGGATAATTCATTACTCCCTTGTGCATGTTGTTTTCAATGGGGTGATCTCTGGATTGTTTTACTGCAAGCTGGAGATCGCCGGAGCGTTCATGGAGCGCTCCCCCCCTATGCTGCAGTTGTGCTCTTCAAATGCATGATTGCAATCTTACAGTCAGCCATACTGGATTGACGGAATCTGCAACGAGATGCCATGTTGGTATACTGGAGCAAGAAAAGAACCATGAAAGGGGTCCTGTGACTCCTTCAAGATGAATATGTTTTAACTGGTACGTATGTGTTTTTGTGGACTGTGGCTCACCTCTTCAAAAGCAAGACAGATAAACTTCCTCTTGCAACTGAAGGTTGACGGAAGCTCCGTCACTGACAGCAAGCTTCTCAGCACCATGTACTTCGGACAAACGATAGCAGATGTCCCTCACCTTCAAGCATTATTCGGGTTAGCTTTCAGCGATACTCAGCTGGCTGTGGTTAGAAACAGGACAGTGGGCTAGGAAGAGCTTAGCTAGATTTCAGCACCACAACCGTCTCATGAGCTTCTCTTTGGCTCATTTAATACTCAGGGCTTTTCTGAGCAGATCAAGAGCTTGGGAAATGGTTTTTAAAGTAATTCACTTGTGTTACTGGTTACAGTGTTTAAAAATTAATTTTCTCTTACTACTCATTATTGTGCATGAAAGCAATTTCTTGCGCAACTTATTAGGAATGCAGGAAAGTTGCCTATGCAAAGTTGTCTATGGTACTTGGCCCATGTAGCCCTGCTAGTGTCAACTCTGACTGGCAGCAGTTCTTGCTAGGGATGAAACCATAGGATTTATGAGAAAAGAGCAGAAATCTCAAAATGCTTCTTAAAATGCCTTTAAAAGTCATTGGCTGAAATCCAGTAGTACGTCATAACTAGAGAAGGCCCACTGAATCCGTGGAGATGGCCTACTCTACGTACAACTTACTATTGGATTTCACATTTTTTCACAAATAACTTAAGACGTGTTAACAAATTACACCAACAGAGTAATTTTGCTAGCTAAAGGAGTAGAACCCTCATCGACCTGTAGTCTGCCAAATTAGGAAAAAAAAATCCTAAAAGAAAGCTGAGTTGAGCTCAGGGCCGTGAAAGAAGAACATTCATAAAATGCCCCATAGGGGATAAAGTGTTAATATTAATCATGTCTTCGCAAGTAAATTAACCATGTTAATTTTGTAGTGCACAAAAGGGAGAACATTTAAAACCATACCCTAGATCAGTGATGGCGAACCTACGGCACACGTGCCACGGTTGGCACGCAGAGCCCTCTCTGTGGGCACACGAGCCATAAGTCGCCATCGAGAAATACTTACCTGTCCTCCAATCCTGGATTTTGGCATTCCCCTCTGCTGGTGCAGTGGTCCAGTGGAGGGGGTGCAATGGCGACCATTACCGGTCTAGCCCAATGGGCAATTGGAGGACCGGTAAGTATTTCTTTGTTGATACCGCCAATAGGAAAAACACAAGCATTTAACCCTTGCAGTGCAAGGGCAGTTGTTTTTTTCTAAACGAAAACCTCAGTATTCAGTTTTAATTGCAGTGTTGGCACTTTGAAACAAGTAAGTTGGTTTTGTGTTGCAGTTTGGGCACTCGGGCTCAAAATGGTTCGCCATCACTGCCCTCGATACAAATTGGGAAACTGAGAGTCCTAAAATGAGCAACCGTTTGTGACATGAGACCTAAAAAACTATGGGTTTTAGTGGTGGAGCAGATACAGCCAAGGAGAACATTCTGGATTGTTTTATAACGTGATGCTCAAATGCTCTGAATTCCAGCATGGATCCTGGCAAGCTCTGATTAAAAGTCTACCCTCTCCACGGGAATGGCTGTCTTGTCTCTCAGGTGACTCTCCTACAAATTAAACCTAAAGCAAGTACCATACAGAAGTTAGGATGTCTTCTTGCAAGTGGCATATTTATGTAATGTGCATGTCGTTGTCTTAATCTTGCCCAAAGGTCTCTGAGAGTCTTTAAGTAACATGGGGGGGGGGGGGTCTTGACATAATACTTCCTCATACCCTTGGGGAAATCACACACCCAGAAAAGGAAAGCTAACAAACTGTTGTCCTTGCCAAGATGATCTCTCAAGGAGAGGTGTAGGCAAGTTCTATTTAGATCATAAGGTGATATTTTGGTGATGCAATGCCTCATCTCCAGTCAGCCAACAACACAAAACTGGGTAAGAAATTCAGTAAGATGAAACAAATCTAAACAAGCAACATTTTGGTCGAGACACCAGCTTCAGTCACAGGCCACCCTTATGGAAAAACCTTTCATGCTGAAGTGTTTATTTGTCCTTACATGCTTGGATTTATTGTACACTTACTCATTTTTAAAATACTGTTTTGCATGGGCTTACTGTCTGTTAGATCGTTTTTTGTAACTGTTTCACACATATTATCATAATATTATCAAGCATTTTTTTACAACACACTTGCAAGGTAGCAAATATCTGCAGGAGATTGGTTCCAGCCGCAGATGCCAAAACCTATGAATAAGAGCGAACCCTATACATAGCATATGTATTTCCAGGATGGTGTTGTGGCTAGACCAGGCCTCTGGAGAACTGGGTTCAAATCCCCACTTGGCCATGGAAACTTAGTGGGAGAGTGGAACTGGTAAAACCACTCCTTATGAAAGCCCTACAGTATTAGGGTCGCTGTAAGTCAGTTCCGACTTGATAGCAAAGAATCTCTCTCTCTCTCTCTCTCTCACACACACACACACACACACACACAGAGCATGGTCTCTGGCTCCCTCTAGTAGCCAGTTCTGATAACTACATCATAGAAATACATATTTCTGCCTTTTTTTCTGTTCACTTGTTCCTGTGAAATTGCAGGCAAAAAAGCTACTTGACTACAGGCAACAGTTTCAAATTTTGGGTCTCTTGGTGTTGCTGGACTACATACAGCTCCCAGAATTATTTTTAGTCATGCTGGTTGGGGCTTCTGGAAGATGAAGTCCAACAACATCTGGATATAGAAGTTTGGGAATTACTAATTTAAGGTGTTTGGACTGTGGCCTTTTGCGGGAATGTAACTGCAATTTTATGAACATAATGCAGAGAAGAATAAGCTACAATTCACAGTGGTTCTTACATGGAATTCAAGTTTCCACTTTGATTCAAACCTGTCTTATGTATAAGCTACCTATGACCTTTGATCGAAACCATGACAAATAAGAGATTTTCCTGCAAGAACGTTGGGCATAACAATGTGGCAAAGCTGGACAGGAAATAATACACCTTAAATCTGCTGCCCTTGGAGAAGAGCATTCTACCTCTGAAAACAAGATGACTTGCTCAAGCAGAAAGGTGAACCTTTCTCCCTTGCTATGGATTTGCAGCCTTTAGAAGACCACAAAACTTGGGAAAGTTACTCTTTTGGATTACAACTCCCATAATCCCCCAGCCAGAATGATCACTGGGCCACACGGGCGAAAGGAATTCTGGGAACAGTATTTGTACCAAACCAAAATTTCTGACTCTGGAACAGAAGCAAAGAGCAATTTAGATTTCTCTTACTGGAGCGCTGGCAGCCAACTCCCAGTGCAATGAAGGGCCTGTGGTTCTGTGGGGATGCACCTGGTTTAGCATTGGAAATATTCAACCGAGGGCTTTTCCAGGCCAGGCAAGGAAGAATCTTGGTCAAAACTCTGGAAATCTCCAGTGTTGACAATGATGATAGTAGGCTAGGCGGGTTAATAATCTGGCTCAGTATAGGGGCTGCTCCCTATGCAATCAAGCTAATAATGTCCACCACCACCCCCTTCCTTGTAAATCCCCGTGAGATCTCCAGATGAAAAAGCATTTTGTGCTTGCTGGTTTTATTATTAATAATAATAGTTCTATAAGCCGATCATTTACACACAATCCTCCTGGGAGTGATTCTGTCTGCAGCAGATAAGTCTTCACTCACCAAAATAACTCATCAGATCTTGATAAATGATGGAGAGATGAACTTCCCCGCCCCATTTTTCAGAACACAAATCACAAGCCATAAACCCCTTGTCATTCTGAGGGAAGGAAGCTGTAAACCCTACGCTCTAATGTTAAATGTGGCTGTTCACTTGCCTCCTTTAATGAAGCTGTTCCTTTCTACTTTATGGCACTGTTTATTTTAAAATATTGTATTCACACACACACCCTTGTGATCGTAGCACCTCATGAACATTATGCTTGAAGACTCGGCTTGAAAGTAGCTTTAATGCTTGAAGCAGAAAACGAAACAGTAAACCTGTTCTCTGAGCTTTCTCTTTCGCATTTGTATGGGGCTTGAATGGGAAAATTCCCACTGAACTATTATTATTTCCCTGTATTATTATTTCAAAGGAGAGGGGAATCCTCAGTCCTACGAAGCAACTGGAATTGTGCTTCGTTGTTTCTTTACTTAAAGGATTTATGTGGTGCTCTGCTTTCACAGTGAACTCCACAAAACAGTTGATAGTAGAAAGTGAAAGAAGCAGGATTAATTAACGCTATGTTACGAAACAGTAAAGCTACTGGGGAAGGGGGCTGTAAAAAACCACAGGAGCAGAACAAGGGGTATCCTTCCGGTTCAATCAAACTGGGAGCAACTTTCTTGTTATAGGTAGGATTTCTTGCCCTGCTTGGCAATGTGAAGGTTTGAACCTGGGATGATCTGCACGCATGGGTTCTATCAGCAAACAATCCCTTGAGTTAAATATCTCCTCTGATTGTTCTTGAGTTTCTCTGAGACTGGAGGTGGCTTGGGTATTTGTGTAAATAAGCCACTGTTTACTGATAAAACACACACATGCACAGATTCTGTTACTCTTTAAAACACCCCTAATCTGGTACCTGGGACAGCTGTTTTTGCTTCTAACAGTGGCACTGCAGCATCCAATCTTGTAAGCAAGGATAAGAAACCTTTTCGGGAAGCACAATGGTTAAATAAGGGCTCACCTATTTACAACCACTTGGGATGCGACCTCCCTCACAAAAACACAAGGCCCAGACAAGACATGGTATAGCCAATAAATGGATTTAAAGGAAAGGCTTAGACAAACCCAGGAGTGATCCAGGAAATTACAGGCTGCTTAGCTTAATGTGTCTTCCAAGTAAATTGGTAAAAAGTATTATTAAAGATAAAACTGCCAAACATGTAGGACAAAACTTACTGAGGGAGAATCAGCATTACTTTGGAAAAGATTAAGTCCTGTTTCATTAACCTTGGACTTTCCAAAAGCTTTTGACAAGTGTTTCTCACCAGATACTCTTCAGCAAAATTAGCAGTCATGGGGTAAAAAGAAGAGTCTGGACAAAGAGGGAAAAAAGAGCACTTCTTCACATAGTGCATGAACTGGAATTCACTGCTGGAAGAATTAATAGTGATTGCCGATTTGGACAGCTCTGAAAGTGCAACAGATCAAATCATGGAAGTTATGGAGGGCTATCAGAATAACTATAGATCAGCGCCAGTATCAGAGATTTTGAGTTGTTGGAGAACAGCAGACAGAAGGTGCAGGTGTATTCATGTCCTGCTAGTGAACGTCCCAAGGCCAGCTGGTTGGCCACTCTCTGAACACATTGCTAGACTAGACAAGCATTTGGTTTGATGCAGCGCTTCTTATGTCAACAGTACTTGCTTTAAAAAAAACAAACTGTGGCCCAATTAACTAGTCAATCAACACATTTTAAAATCAATTAATCTAGCCAACTAATTGACTCAACAGGGAAGCCAGAACAGCTGGTGGGCATTAGCAGAGCCTCTCTCTGCCACAGAGAACACAAACTACATAACGGATAACTAGCTGCCATTTTTCTTCTTCCCTCCCTCTCAATCGTTTCCCTTTTCTGGTGTGCCTTTTGGGATGTAAATCTTGGGACACGGAGCATTTTCCAATTCATTTTTTTGTAAACTCTTGTTGGGGGGCCTCTGGAAACTGAAGAACAAAGTGTTTCCTAGAAGCTACCGAATAGACTGAAACATTTCTGGCATTTTTAGGGGCCATCTTGGAAAGAGAAAATGGAAAACTAAAGGAAGGAATGAGACAAACATTCCAGTTCTTGCTGGCATGGTCTAGCTTGATGGTTCCCAACCTTGGGTCCTCAGATGTTCTTGGGACAAAAACTCCCCAAAGCCTTCACAGCTATCTGTGCTGCCCAGGACTTCTGGGAGTTGTAGTCCAAGAACATCTGAGGACCCAAGGCTGGCGGGAGCGGAAGCGGAAGGGGGAATCCCGGGCACGGAGGTGCCTCCAGACCCCACTCCGGATCCGCCTCCAGTCGTGCCCAACCCCCGCCAGTGCCTATAGCTTGGCCAGCCCACCGCTGCCAGCGCCAGCTGCTTCGGATCCTCGCCCGCTGCCTGTTAGGGCGCTAGCACCGTGGCTGCAGCCGCCTCCTCAGGTTTGGCTGCCGGGGGTAGCGATCCAGCGACTTATGGCTTGCATGCCCACAGGAAGGGCTCTGCGTGCCAGCTGTGGCACACGTGCCATAGATTCGCCATCGCTGGTCTAGCTCCTCACCGTTGCCATGGCCCCCATCAGTTCCCCTTGTAGTATTTAACTGAAATGTACCAGCCATGACTACTGGAAGTCTATGTGAGCCTGTTAGTGATATTTCCTCAATGAATTAAGGGAAGGACGCTCTGCATATGCATTCAGACACTACAGCTGTATAACTCTATTCAGCATTTTCCCAGGACCAAAACACCTGATTTGATGGCAGAGTGGGGAGACTCTCCGTAAACTGAGATTAGGACATGGCAAGTTATGTCACCACATGAAGCTTAAGAGTTCAACAGTGGTCTGCCATTTTTAGTGATGAACAACCCCTTTTTTACTTATTTATGAACAGGGAGCTCAACATTTCCCGTTGTGTATTCTACAAGAGGCTGTCAAATCGCTGCCTGCATCATCCCTGACCACTGGGTACATCAGGCATCATGGGAACTGTAGTCCAACCTCATCTGGGGACCCATGTTTGGGATGTAATTCATCCCTCAGAAATCCTGGAGATTGGGACAGATATTAGTACACCAAATGAAAAATATTCTTTCTAGATCTGCTTCCTTGTTAAGGATGAGGACTGGCAGAATCAGCTGCTTATTTTCTGGAGTTCTATGTACAGTATATCACAGAAGTGAGTACACCCCCTCACATTTCATAAATATTTTAGTATATCTTTTCATGTGACAACACTGAAGAAATGACACTTGGCTACAATGTAAAGCAGTGAGTATACAGCTTGTATAACAGTGTAAATGTGCTGTCCCCTCAAAATAACGCAACACACAGCCATTAATGGCTAAACCGCTGGCAACAAAAGTGAGTACACCCCTAAGTGACAATGTTCAAATTGGGCCCAAAGTGTCAATATTTTGTGTGGCCACCATTATTTTCCAGCACTGCCTTAACCCTCTTGGGCATAGAGTTCACCAGAGCTTCACAGGTTGCCACTGGAGTCCTCTTCCATTCCTCCATGACAACATCACAGAGCTGGTGGATGTTAGAGACCTTGCGCACCTCCACCATCCGTTTCAGGATGCCCCACAGATGCTCAATAGGGTTTAGGTCTGGAGACATGCTTGGCCAGTCCATCACCTTTACCCTCAGCTTCTTTAGCATGGCAGTGGTCGTTTTGGAGGTGTGTTTGGGGTCGTTATCATGTTGGAATACTGCCCTGCGGCCCAGTCTCCAAAGGGAGGGGATCATGCTCTGCTTCTGTATGTCACAGTACATGTTGGCATTCATGGTTCCCTCAATGAACTGTAGCTCCCCAGTGCCAGCAGCACTCATGCAGCCCCAGACCATGACACTCCCACCACCATGCTTGACTGTAGGCACGACACACTTGTCTTTGTACTCCTCACCTGGTTGCCGCCACACACGGTTCTTGGTCTCATCGGACCACAGGACATGGTTCCAGAAATCCATGTCCTTAGTCTGCTTGTCTGCAGCAAACCGTATGCGGGCTTTCTTGTGCATCATCTTTAGAAGAGGCTTCCTTCTGGGACGACAGCCCTGGAGACCAGTTTGATGCAGTGTGCGGCGTATGGTCTGAGCACTGACAGGCTGACCCCCACCCCCACCCCTTCAACCTCTGCAGCAATGCTGGCAGCACTCATACTTCCCAAAGCCAACCTCTGGATATGACGCTGCACACGGGCACTCGACATCTTTGGTCGACCATGGCGAGGCCTGTTCTGAGTGGAACCTGTCCTGTTAAACTGCTGTATGGTCTTGGCCACTGTGCTGCAGCTCAGTTTCAGGGTTTTGGCAATCTTCTTATAGCCTAGGCCATCTTTATGTAGAGCAACAATTTGTTTTTTTCAGATCCTCAGATAGTTCATTACCATGCGGTGCCATGTGGAACTTCCAGTGACCAGTCTGAGAGAGTGAGAGCAAGAACACCTGCTTCCCCTTCACACCTGAGACTTGTGACACTAACGGGTCTCGACACCAGGAAGGGAAAACGGTTACTTGGGCCCAATTTGAACATTGTCACTTAGAGGTGTACTCACTTTTGTTGCCAGCGGTTTAGACATTAATGGCTGTGTGTTGCGTTATTTTGAGGGGACAGTACATTTACACTGTTATACAAGCTGTATACTCACTGCTTTACATTGTAGCCAAGTGTCATTTCTTCAGTGTTGTCACATGAAAAGATATACTAAAATATTTATGAAATGTGAGGGGGTGTACTCACTTCTGTGATATACTGTAAGTCTCCATTTCAGATGCAACAACCTAGCGGTGTTGAGCTCTGTGTATAGATCTGCCAGTTTTGGCGTTTCTCCCCTTATTCCACCCCACCCCTTTCCTGAAAGGTATCACATTCTTCTGTTTGATGTGTTGTTGGGAACGGTTGCTAAGGAGAGAAGTGTTCTATTACAATTCTAGTGATGCCCGCTCTAATAATATACTGTGCTATGCATACTTCAGAAGCAGACACCTCTCAGCTATAAAGAGCACGGAGATTTCAACAGAGGGATACTTCAACTTATGTTACATACTCAGAGCTTGCAGACGAGCCAATGAGACTCCCCCACCCACGAATGCACACTCAGACCAATGCAAGTGCCAATGTTTAGAACAATGGCCAGCAGAAACCTCTCGGGGAAAACGTCTTTCAGCATTTATCATTACAGGTCTCTCCTATCCTTCCAAAATAAGCAACTCCTTCTTAAAATGCTTTTAAAAGAACTGTGCTTATAAAATGCCAAAGCCAAGGGTTAATTTCCAGGGCAAGTGATGCTGAAGCTCAGTTTTGATACTCAGAACGTCTCAACTTGGAAAGAATATGTTAGAAATAATGCATGAATTATACATTTGTGACTTTTCCCCCCAGCAACATCAAAAAAATGGCTCTCAAAAAAAAAAGTTACTTTACCAGGAATTTTACTTGTTAAAATGTTAAATGGCATGTCCTCTGCAGGAGGCACAGCTCAGCCCAACTCTCCAAAGGGTGAATGGGAGCAGAACCGCAAATTAGCAGCCTCTGCACAAGAGAAAGCTAGGATGATCTGTATGATCCCTCCCCTCAAATTTTCTGTAGCATGGAAAAGAAGCCATAGCCCAAGACTGAAGGTGGGCAGGTTTTGGCTGAATTGGCCATCCCATAGGTGAGAATTTTCCTGTTTGTATGAACCAGAAAATGGCTTCTTTTTTCTTTAAAGGAGTGCATATTGGTGCAAGTAGAATCTTTTTTCTGTTCATAAAAATAAAAGTATCTACTGGATGGCTGGATAGCTCAATGAGAAAGGTACCTAGCTGCGGAGCCAGAGGCTGAGAGTTCAATTATCTGCTTTGTGTCCAAGGAGAAAAGCCAGCCTGTGTAGCCTTGGGCAAGCTGAACAATCCTACAATCCCCAGAAGAAAGGAATGGTAAACCCTTCTGAGTAATCTATATCTAGAAAACCTTGGAATTGATTGGGCAGCACATAATTGTCATTAAAGTATCTACTAAAGTAGGAATGGATGGATACTAGTAGCCATATTGGATGAGATTTTTGTTGTTGTTTAGTCGTGTCCGACTCTTTGTGACCCCATGGACCAGAGCAAGCTCTAACCCTGCTTTGCACTCCAATGATGGAGGCATTCGGGAGGAAATTGGACCACCATCTGTCAGATCTGCTTTGATTTGGATTCCTGCACTAAGCAAGGGGTTTAACTCGATGGCCTTCTAGGCCCCTTCCAACTGAAATTGTTCTATGAATCTTAACAGGTCTAAACCTTCAGTCAAAGCTTCTTACAGTGTCATGCTAAGGAAGTGTAACTAGACGTCAACGTTTCTTGTAGTGTCACGCTAAGGAAGTGTAATTTGACGTGGTCCCAGGACTCTTTAGTACAGTAGTTTTCAACCTTAGGGCCTGTGATCATCTTGGACTATATCTTCCAGGAGCCCTTAGAAACACTGCAGATTCTTGGTTGTCTTAGCTAAGGCTTCTGGTTACTGTAGTCCAAATCCATTTATAGTGCCAAGGTTGGCCTGCCTGAAATAAATTCGTTTTTTTAAAGGGAAATGCTGATGCTCCCCCATTTAGGGAAGAGCGTGGTGTAGACATGTTCTCTCTGCAGAGGACACAAGAAATGTGTTAATTAACATGCTAATAATGTTAATTCAACAAATCAAATATTTTCAGTTCCCTGATTTCTAGCATTTAACTAATTTAATTTTCGGACCTAATGTTTTCAGAAATAACGTTCCTCTGATTATGCTTAGGAATATACAAAAAAAGCATGGGGCTGGATCGTATTAAAAGTCTAATTCAGCATCCTGCTCCCAGGAGCCCAGAAAAATGGCAGGAATGCCATAGCTACCTCCTGCTGTCATCTTCCAGCATGTTTTGGTTTATGCTGCTCTTGTTTATGGACGTTCCATAGAGGCCCCATGAAGACTGGCCACTAATGGACCTGGCCCTCCATAAAGAGATCCAGTCCTGAGTAGATCCTGCTAGATCCTGCTACAGGAAGTTTCTCATTCATTATTTGTGAGGAAATGTGCTTAAGTCTCGGCTGGATGAAAGCAGTTTATTCTGTTTGCCTTTCACATGAAAGGTAGAGAAGGCTTTATCTGTTCCATTGTTCTGGGACAGAACCAACCCTTGGGTATGAGCGTTCATCACAAATAAAAGTAACAAGGCTGCCTAGGTAGGAAAGAAGAGGGTGTGGGGCTCACAAAGCTTCAAGAGAAGGAACCAGGGAGCAACTGGGGAAAGGGAATGTTTGCTGGCTGAGGCAGTTGAATCCATCTTAATTCAGTGGTACTTAACCTTTTAGGGGTCACATGCCCCTGATGAAGCCCATGGACCCCTTCCCAGAAAAATACACCTGAACACATACACCTACACCAGGTTTTGTGATCAGTTCATAAACCCCTGAAGCCTTGTCCTGCCCCACTGAAACCTAAGAACCCTTTATTCCATCTAAAGGTAGGGCCATCTTCAATGGCAGCTCTGGTGTGTCTTGGCAGACCAAGACCCATGGCTTGTGAGTAGAGATGGGAGATTTGTATTTGTCTCCCGAGGGAGACTAATACGAAGCCCGCCATCACAGCTGGCCAGCCTGCTTAAACTCCCCACCCCCAAGCATCCACTTACAGCGTGGGGGTGAGCTGTTGTTGTTTTCCTCTCTGTGCCAATTGCGGAAGTAGCCTGGCTGGGGCTTCCCTGCCTCCCTGCGCTGCTGACCAATCAGCAAGCTATGCGGAGAGGCTTCTCATCCCACCCCTTCACTGGACTGGCCAGTAGCACGGGGAGGCGAGGAAGCCCCAGCCAAGCTACTTCCACGATTTTCGCAGAGAGAAGAACGATGGCAGTGTGCGCCACGTTGGAAGCTGTAAGTGAACTCCCGGTTGGGGGGTGGGGGGGTTAGGGTTTAATAAGGCCAGCCCGCTGTGATGGCGGACTTCGTATTCGTCTCCCCCAAGGAGACGAATACGAATCCTCTATCTCTACGTGTGAGCCATTTTCAATGGGGTGGGTCACTGTTTGGACCTCTGGCAGCAAGCACCAGTGGAGTCCATGTTCTAACTCAAAGAACAACAATGTGTGGCCTGCAGTCCCAAAGCCATTTTTGAGGACTAAGCCCCCTGATCCCAGCCGCCAACCCAGCACGGGAAAACCTATTTGGAAAAAAGTGAGTGGGTTATTTTTTAAACGGGGGTAGCATGAAAATCTCAAGGAGTGATACTTTGGGCATAAAACAGGCTGCCTCTCAGCCCCAAAGCCAGAAATTATAAATGTCTGTGGATGTTCAGATCCATCTGGTTTTATGTTTTTGGTTATCTCAAAACAGACGTTCATTACTTCTGGCCTTTGGCAGTCTGTGGCAGGTACTGGAGCAAAACTTTAGCCCCTAACCCTGCCATAGTTGCCCCCCCCCCCAATTGTAGTTCAAGATTCAGGACCCTCCCAGGACCTCCCAGACTGCCAAAAGGGGCCAAAGAGCCTCATGGCACAGTGATTAAACTGCAGTCGTGCAGCTAAAACTCTGCTCATGACCTGAGTTCAATCCCAGGTAGCCAGCTCAAGGTTCACTCAGCCTTCCATCCTTCTGTGGTCAGTAAGTTGAGTACCCAGCTTGCTGGGGGGGAGGGACAATGTGCAGCCTGCATAATTAAACTGCAAATTGCCCAGAGAGTGCTGTAAGCACTATGAGGCAATATATAAGCAGCACACTTGCTTTTTTGCTTTGGAAGAAGAGAAGAGACCAGGGGAGAGATTGGGGGGGGGGCATGAAACCGCTTTGGGGCCCCCACACTTTCCCCAGCCCTGCTGTAAACTGTAAAAACCACTCCTAAAGCTTGGTTGGACACTCCTTATCACTGCCCTGTCTAAACTATCAGGTTTCGAGTTGCAACGATTTGCCCCTGAGAAAAACCAAACAAGCCCAAAGAGGCTTCTTAAAAACATGAACATCTGTTCTGCCCATATGTGAGAGGTTCTGACCTATGGCTACTGATCAATGGCTAGAGGAAAATTCAGAGGCTTTAGCAGTAATGAGGGAAGATGTTTATCCCTATTTATCACACCCGTGTACAGCTTGGCAACATCAGGCTAACAAGGTCCCCCTCCCTTTGGGATAATACATCCAGGGCTCGGTAGCAGCTTTATCCTGAACTCGGTCGCTGTCCCTTAATCTCCAGCAATGTGGGCCTTATGAAGGAGGTGCAAATTTAATGCTTGCTGCTAGGCACACCAGTTCCTCCCAGTCACATTCTGTTCTGTTTCATATTTACTGGAATTGTCCTCCTATCAAAGCAGTCCGTTTTGATGTGATGACAACACTCAGTTTTATATTTATTCTTCAAACACAAGTAATAGTGGTCTGTCCTCAAAGTCCATGGTCCCTCTAAAGGACAAGAGGGGAGTCTGTGACCCCCTAGATGCCAATGGTTACAACTTCCATCATCCCTGATCGCTGGCTATGCTGGATGAGACTGACAGAATTTGGTGTCCAACCACACAAGGAAGGTTACAAGTCTTCCACCCCTGAATATGAGTCATGCATTTATGAGGGTTTCTCTACCACCTTAAAAAGGTCATTGCATGCTAGAAAAGTCTGTGCACTCATTTCAGATTTAAAACAACACTGTAAAGTAAGTTTTGCCTGGATATAATGACTTGCTCAAGGCTTCCACCAGAATATCCCCATTCTCAACCTACATCACTGCATGGGTGTCGTAGCCACAGCTGTGCTAGAAGGAACACAATCTCTTAAAAAGACCAACTCTGAGTATCTCCATGGTGCCTTGACCCTTATCTTTACTATAATATCTACACAGTGCATTTGAAAGATGTTCTGGTCCATAGCTTCCATGACCCATATCCAATTGCTGATCTTAACTAGAGCAGACCAACTCTACATAAGCATCAATTGACCATTTATCAATTGATTCAATGGTCAGTCTACTATCAATAGTCTTAACAGAGTAGACCCAGTTGCTGAATGGTAAGGCAAAACAAGTAAGTCCCATTAAGTCCATAGGTCTGCTTTCGTTGAGGGCAGCAATAAGATTCTGGTCAATTAGTTTAGTTTTGATAAAACTAGCAATTGGATTTTAGGCCTGTAAGCCTTAGCTTGCAGGACCAACATCTGGGGATTATGAGGGTTAAGAATCCAGAACATATGGAGGGCAACAGGTTGCCCACTCCTTAAAAAACAGAGTAATTATCATAGCTTCATTTGAAGAGCTTTGGGTTTTGTTGGTTTGAGGAAGTGTTGAGAATTTCTGTATAAGACAAACCTAGACTTAACAAACAGCTGCATTAACCTTCAATTCTTTCAACTGGGAGCGAGGGCAGTTAAAAGATATTTGAAACTACTTTAAATCTATAGAGCTATGAATACATGATAAGCTACCGCAGCAAATCTTCATATCGGGAAAGCTTTGTTTAAAATACGGCTAGTCAACTTGTGACTCTCCAGCTGTTGTTTGATTACAACTCCCACCAAGCACAACTAACCCATACAATGGTAATGGCAGATGGGGCTTGCAGTCCAGCAAAAGCTGGAAGGGTTCAGGTTCTTATACTTACTCTACAGTGTCAACACCATGGGAACAGGTGCACACAAGCAGAAATGACCCAGTCCGTAGCCTGGAAGTTGACACATTATGTTGCCCCCAAAGACAGCACTGCTATCCTGCATCCTGAGAATCCCAGCATTTGTTGAGAAAAAGTCAACCCTTTGGCCTCAATCCTAAGGGGCAAATTTGGGAGAAAACATTTTTGGCGAGGCCTTTTAAACCAAATAGGTTTACCTTTGCCTTACATAAAACTGATACAAGCTGTTCTTTCCCCCCCTCCTTGAAAGTATAATATCTGCAAAAGGCTTAACTTAGACACAGTGAGTTTCTTGCAGAATTTGTTCAATCGTGTTGCACTGAACTCATATGGAAGCTGCACACGGTATGTGACTGGATTTGCAAGATGTCAGCTTGACCCAGACATCACAGGACTCAGATCTCTCTAAATTCTGGAAAATCAGATGACATCCCAGCACTCTGCAAGTGCCAAGAGCCATATATCCTAATGTGGTGAGTTTATCAGCCAATGGGGCATGGCAGATTGCTTAGGAACCTGTGTCCCTCTACAGAAAGACATTTGATGCAGTAAGGTACAACAATCCATTTTTAAAACACCACTCGGCAGCCATTCCCTTTGGGAAAGCCTGCCTGAAGAGAAAGGTCTTGGCCTGCTTGCAGAAAGACAGCAAAGATGGGGCCAGGCTGGCCTCCTGCGGGAGGGAGATCCAGAGTCTGGGAGAAGCCACAGAGAAGGCTCTCTCCTTGTGTCCCCACCAAATGCACCTGTGAAGGTGGCAGGACTGAGAGGAAGACCTGTCCTGATGATCTTTACACTCAAGCAGGATCATAATAGGAGATGCAGTCCTTGAAATAGCTTTGGCCGCAGCCGTTATAGGTTAGAACCATCACTTGGAATTCTATTACAAGGAGATTTAGTAGCAAGATGAAGCTGGAAGGCTGGGAGGTGAAAGTATTGCTCCACCATCATCCCAGTGCACACTTTTGGTGGGGAGTGGGGGGAAGCATGTTGGTGGTCAGGTCATTAATGGTGTTGTTGTAATGGGTTGATGCTGGCAATAGATGTCCATTGCATATACATTTTGCAGCCTCCAAGAGATTTTGGTGCTGCTTATGTCTTTTGGTATTGTAATCACTGATCCTTTTAGTACTGCATACTCATTGTTACTAATCTTAAACACTGTCTATTAATCATTGTAAGCCGCCTTGGGTTCTTTTTAAGGAAAAAGGTGAGTTAACAATAGTTTAAATAAATACATAAATAAATAAATAAGATAATAGCTCCACAGCCCTTTTGCTCTGGCATCATATCCCACCACACTGTCCTGCATACATGTGATTTTATCTGGTTGGGAAGCAAAGCAGGATCAGGCTTGGTTAGTACCTGGGTGGGAGACTATTAGAGAACATACGAGATTTCCAGGTAGAGATAGGAAACAATTCCACCCGAAACCCTTTAGAGCTACTGCCAGTCAAAACTAAGAGTACTGGGCTATATGGTCTGATTCAGCATCAGGCAACGTCTTACACTCTTGGCTATGCTGACACAACTGGAAGGCCACTTTGGAGGACAGGTAGGACCCTTCTCCACCACTCTACAAGAGGCTATGTTTGCTGAGCTCTACTAGGACTGAATTCTTCCCAAGGAATCTGCATAGACATAACACAGAAAAAAACCAATTAGCATGCAGCCAGCACCAGAATAGAGCTCACTCTACTTAGCTGGACCATTAAAAAAAAATCTCAAAATATATACCAGGCCTATAACAGGAAAGGAGGAACCCATGTGATGCTCTTTGTCATGTAGCCTCTAGAAAGAAAGCTCAGATGCCAAGTCTGAATCATGCCAAAAACGGTCTCTTTCGTTCTGTTACGACAGCCCTCTCTTGTAGTAACACAGTAAACACACACACGAGAGAGGGAGAGTGTGTGCGCGCGCACATGGGAAGTGCAAGAAATTGCAGTTATTTTTCTCCCAGTTGTGCTAAGAAACTGGGACCAGTAGGCAGAATGGGAAAGGCGAATCTTGACAGACATTATTGAGGCACCCACCGCACACATCTGCATATGCTAAATTTCTCCATCTTCCACTGGCTTATGTTTGCATGCAAGCTTGACTTTGTCTAAACTTATCATACTTTCCCGAACATGCTTAACTCATCTGGGCCTGACTAGGGCTTCAATGGGAAGATTCTCAGGTAATTCCAGGTGCTGTACTGGGGAGGGAAGAAATGGCACAGTCCCAGGGTCCATCAATCCCCGACATCTCCAAGCAGGGCTAGGAAAGAATCCTACCTGAAACCCTGGAGTGTGCTGCCGGTCAGAGTTGGCAATACTGGGCTAGATGGCCAACTGTATGCCTCAGCATAAGATACCTTCCTTTATTTCCTGTTCATGTCAGCGAAGAGACAAGCACAAAAGGAAGAGGAGTAGTGTTGCTAAACTTGCTTGCCAAGCACATGTCTAAGTCTCTGAATTGGCGGGGTCATCACAGAGATATGACATGACCAAGTTGCAGGTAATAGGAAAGACCTCTCTCTGCCTGACATCTTGGGGAACCACTGCTAGTTAGAATGACCTATACTAGGTCTGGTGGCCAAACAGACTGAGCTCATGTAGCACAGCTGACTGTGTGGAGCCATGGTGATGCACAAATCTCCAGCCACTGAACACTCCCACTGACATTTGAAAACGACGACCAGAAACTGAGCCTTCTTGGCGGTTGCCCCGCAATTGTAGAATGGTCTCCCGCCCCAAATTCGCCCGGCCCCCTCACTGCGAATTTTCAAAAGATCATTAAAAACATGGTCACTTAGGCAGGCCTTCCTGGATTCTAGAACATCCTGATCCAGTCGCATTTAAACAACTATATATTCAACCCTCCACCATGCCTTTATTATTTTAATGTTTTTTATTGGCATCATTTCTTTTTTTGGTCTAAATTATAATTGTTTGTTTCTGTCTTTTTGTTTTGTATATGTGCATATTAGGAAAAAAATGCCATAAATATGTTCATGCATTCCCATGCAAAAGGAAAAGACAAAAGAAAAATAAAAACCACAAAGTCTTCCAACCTGATACAAAATTGGGACAGGAAGGAACTGCAGGTGGGATTTGAAGAAGCACCATGAAATCAGGACTAATTTTCACCTCCATTAACAGAATGCTCCTTGGTGCTACCAACCTATAGAGAATTACTGCCACTATCTTTTTCTTCCAGATCCAACTTTAGCTTGTAAGGAAAGGGGCAAAAAGGTGGAAAAACCAGCAGGAAAACACGGGAACATTACTAGTGGAAGACCACCTGCATGTGCCATAAATGTCTGTGAATGAAGCAGAGCCACTGAACAACTAACTTTGTGTACAAGTTCTACTGCATTGTTTCAACACCTCTGCAGTCTTTGCCCTTCAAGAGCACAGTGGCACAGTAGTTGCCTTTATAACCCTAGCTTTCCCTAGCCATACAAGAGAGAATGGAGAGAGAAAATGCAGTCAGCTGCAGTATGGTTGGCATATCAATGGCATGATCTTTCTAACTGCCCATGGAAGGATGCAATCGCAACAGGAGGCCAAGTGGCTATGGAATAGGTTCAGGTACCATCTGAAATTCAGTAAGACCATCCTTTATATCAGTCTACAAGGTAGCTGCACCACCTGCATGAGAGTCAATAGGACAACGAAACTCCTTGTGAGGATAGCCACAACAGCTGCCATATCATACCCAGAGTTTCTGCTATTAGTGTTTCAAATCCACCCCTGCCACGTGCAATGATCAGCCAGCCAGCCATAATGATCAATAGTAACTGGCCAGGAAACAAACTGCTTCTGTCTGTGTTCATTGAGCGCAGCCATCCATGCCCCATGTCATTCCAGTCAATCCCAGCAATTACGCCCCCATCCCAGCTGTTTATTGAGCTATACTTAAACAAGGACAATAAAACATTGTGAAGCCGTGTTAGAAGTGGAGGTGGCGAGTGCAAGCCAGACAACTTTTAACTATTCCTTTCTGCTTCAAAGAACTTGGAAAACCTCTCCCTAACGGAGCTTCCGGAGGGGAAGCTGTGTTAAGTCAGTGGTCTGTTCTGGCGAAACCAGGGAAAAGAGTCTCAAGGCACTCAAAAGACTAACAGGTTTCTCTGGCATAAGTTTTTGTGGACTGTAGTCCACTTTTTCAGACACATGCAGTACAACCTTGCAGATGGAAGCTATGTTCCATGCATCCACCTACTGGGGTTGGACTCTATACGTTACTGACGTTAAAGAGTTAGCTGGGGCGTCTCCACTACCCCCCCGCCCCCGCCAAAGAAGTGATACCTTTTTTTTTAAAGATACCATTGGCAGTTTTTGTTAATCCAGACCAGGGAAAAACAATGTCGGTGAGGGGGAGAGGTGCATTACATACAGTCACGTGGATTCCGACTTATGGTGCTCTTCCAGAACCTTTTCGTTGTGGTCTACAGTTCTACTTCTACTGGCCCCCCTGGGACTGTGCAGCTAGCCCCAGGCTGCACGGATGACGGGACACATCACCCCATCCGCTGGGCGATCTAGCCCCTCCCAGGAGACTAGCAGGGATTCCAACTGCAGGCTCCTGGCTTCTTAGCCAAATACTTCAGCCACCTCATCTGTTAATAGCTATGCCTTGGTTACCAGCATAACAGTACTTCTGGGCGAATGAATCCACTTGTAAACAAAGCACTCACAGGTGCCCACCTCATTTCAAAGAGGAAAAAAAAAGCCACTGCTAAACATTGCTTTTTTCATATATTTTTTCTCACTCACGGAAGCAGAGGACTTAGAGGGTCAAAAAAAGATGGACACCAAACTACTTGAAGCTGACCTATTGCCCACCTATTGCGTCCTGGGACGGTGCCGCTGGCCCAAGGCTACCCAGGCCAGCTCTTCTCCCAGGAGACGGTGGGGAATCGAACTCCCAACCTCTGGCTCTGTAGCCAGACAACTAAAAACCATTCAGCTATACAGCCAGCAGTAAGGGATAAAGAGGAAGCAAAACAGCAGGGCTAGTCGTTATAAACTAAGACATGACATCGACCCTCTCAGATCTTCTGCGTTCTTTCCTGCCAGCATTCTTGCCGCTCCTTCTATCCCCAGATCCTGCTTACGTTTCCTCCGTTCTTCTGTGACCTTGCGTTACCCGATTCAAAGGCATACATTCAAATTCAGTGAAAACAAAGAGAAACCTGTCCATCTGCCGGTGCCTTTGTCCTCACAGCAAGTTTCTGAAGCAAATTAAGAGGGGGAAAGTTCCTAGTCCTCATGGCCCCCAGAGGTCAAGAGGTCAGCCCCTCCCATCCAAGTTTCAATCAGCTCTCCAAAACAACGGCAGATCCTCTGGGCTAATGCTGAGAGGAACACAGTGCCTTGGGGAAAACCAAAGGCTTGCTAAAGGGAGCATTTAAAATAGAATCAGAGGAGGACAGTATCTGTAAAATTATATTGGTCCATTGTAACCATGAAACGCTTATGTCAACAAACACAAACGTCGCCCCCCGGCTTCTCCCTCCTCCCCATTTATGCGTTTATTTTTCTAAAATTAATTGGGTGAGAATGGAACATGGGAGACAGCTCAAGCACAGTCAGAACTTACGGACTCCTCTCTCTGTAAGCGATGGCATGCCAGCGACAGCACGGGCGGATAGCACCAGCAGGCAGTAGCAGCAGCCGCTGAGTTTTATCTGGTTACCTGTAGCATGTTGAGAAGAAGGCTCCGGAACTTGGTGCCTTCCACCATGAACAGCGCCATCTTGTCACAGAGCTTGGCGGCCGTGGAGGCAAAGCTGCGGTCCGTCACGGCCTTCTGGTAAATGGTTTTGACAATCTCCCCAAGCATTTCCTCGGAGTTGGTGGAGTTCTGGGCCTCCTCCATGAAGTTGGTGAGCTTGGAGTCCACCCCGCTACTGTTGTTCCGCATGCTGTTAAGAATTTCAATTAGTTTGTCCATTTTGTTCTTTTGTGGGTTGGTAGACTCCACGGCCACTTCGTCCTGGTCCGTGAAAAGGGAAAGACAAGGCATCTGTTATGCAAGGAAAATGTGGAAGGGGGAAAGAAAAGAAAAGAAAAGAACACAGATCAGCACCTTAACCGCAGCAAGCAAGTTAGGAAGCGTCAAAAGAAGATCTAAGCTAGAAGCATACAGATCAAGCAAGATGGGAAAATCGGCAGACTGAGCTCCTACGTTTGGACGGAGATGTGGGCAAAGTGCAGCCTGCCATATCTCTTTGGACTAAAACTCCCAAAAGGACCAGCTAACATAGCCAAGGCGGTTGAATGAATGGAGTGGCAGTTGAACGACATCTAAGGTTCACCAACATGTTCTCCACCCTTGCTTGAATGGTTGTTGCAGTACAGAACGTCTGTCTAGTTCAGTGATGGCGAACCTATGGCACGTGTGCCATAGCTGGCACACAGAGCCCTCTCTGTGGGCACACAAGTCGCCATAGAGAAACACTTACCCATCCTCCGATCCCGGATTTCGGCACTCCCCTCTGCTGGTGCAGTGGAGGGGTGCAATGGTGACCATTACCGGTCTAGCCCAATGTGGGATTGGAGGACCAGTAAGTATTTCTTTGTTAATACCGCCCATAGGGGAAAAAACACAAGCATTTAACCCTTGCAGTGCAGGAGCAGTTGTTTTTTCTAAGCTAAAACCTCAGCATTCGGGTTTTAATTGCAGTACTGGCACTTTGAAATAAATAAGTTGATTTTGTGTTGCAGTTTGGGCACTCGGGATCAAAAAGGTTCACCATCACTGGCTCTAGTTAGTCCCCCATATCCTAGAGCTCAAAAACAGCCATACTTTTACACTGTCCCTCCCATTATATTCCAACCAGTTCTACCGGGCGAAGACGCTAAGCTTCTAAATTCTGAACCTAGGGACCTGGTTAACACATTTCAGATCTCTTTAACTGCTCTAACGCCTTAGCCAAGGAACTTTGGTTGTCATCCAAATAAATGAATAAATAAATAAATAATTTTTTTTTTAAAAAAAGTAATGTTTCCAAGCTTGGGGAAAAGCCCAGTGGTGGTGGTGAGAAACCATATCCTAGGAGGACTGACAATGGGATGCTGAGAGCTGAGTAAAAGGGAAGGGAGAAAACCAGAGGGCAGGCATGTGCATATTCGCGCACGCACGCATGCATGGGGAATAAAATGGAATTTGGTAGAGCAGGGCACCACTGTCTAGTGAAAATGGTGAACAGGACTGTACCATTTTGCAATGTTATATCAGGGGTTTTACTTGTTTACTGCAGAATCTCTGTTTCTGTAATTATTCTGGGGAACTCTCAACAGTGCATAAAGAATTACAGCTGTTCTTTCCTCCCTTTAATGCCTGCACTCAGAATTGCTTAGCACTACATCAGCTGCCTTAATGCCATTTTCTAGGAACGAACCTTTTTTTTTTTAAAAAAGACAAGAACCACAGACAGACGTCTTCCAAACCAACATCTAGAGAAGCCTCACAGTCCCATAACCTTAAGCCAATCACTTTCTGTGCTTTTTAACAGCCACAAGGCAGACAGAATTCAACTTATCTGATAAGCACACTTACAGCTGTGGAAAGCCACACCTGTTGAACTTCTGACTGTCATGTGTTCTATGCATCCTATGTGCTGGGAAGCAAAATAAGGGAAGACACTTGTCTGCAGCAAATGGCCACAGCACATTGGAATGCTCTCCTTTGATTATGCAACACCACTCTTGAACCCCAGTAACAAGGCTGCACCCCCAAATCTACTCACCTTACTGTTACGAACGTCGATGTAAAGTAGCACAAGACATTTATTTGGCTCTTTTCCTATAGTTGGTTTACTAAGGGATGTGAGCAGACTCTTAGGGTATTGTTTTTAAACATATATTATCCCTGGATATATGGACATGCATGAGATATATTGTGTTTGGATCAAAAACAGCAGCTGCAGTGTTAAGTCTTTATAGGCAAAAGCGACAAATAGCATACAGCAACACCCAGGTGTTGGACAGCAGGCCTCCCATATCTGTGGGAGATTGGTTCCAAGCCCCCCCCCCCCAGCAGATGCTTAAAAATGCAAATTATAGCAAACACTATTTTAATAGTGAGTGAATATTATACATAGCATTGCCTCTGGCTCCCTCTAATGGCCAGTTCTGGTAATGTCATTGTGGAAATATATGAACACTATTTGTATACGGTATGGTCTCTGGATCCCTCTAGTGGCCAGTTCTGGTAACTTTGGCTTCAGAAATATATATTTCTAGCCTATTTCTTTTAATATTTTCAGGCCCTCAATAAGTGAAACAGTGGATACTGATCCCACGGATAAGGGGAGTCCTACTGTACACCACGAATAGCAACATCTAGCGGCAGATGTTTTTCTAAGAAAAGAGAAAAGTCAAAGGACAACAACTTACACCAACGTATGGCAATCATTTGTAGTAATAGTAATAATGTTTCCATAATCTACTAAATCTATTCAGAGTGGGATAATGCTTAATTTCCTTCATGGGACTAAACTACAAACATAACAGACATAAAATAAGTCACCCACAGTGTAAAGATGGAAAAAGTCAAATACAGTGGATATAAAAAGTTTACACACCCCTGTTAAAATGTCAAGTGTCTGTGATGTAAAAAAATGAGACAAAGATAAATCATTTCAGAACGTTTTCCACCTTTAATGAGACCTATGAACTGTACAACGCAGTTGAATAACAAACTGAAATCTTTTAGGTGGATGGAAGTAAAAATTAAAAAACTGAAATAATATGGTTGCATCTGTGTGCACACCCTCTTATGACTGGGGATGTCGCTGTGTTCAGCAGTAAACAATCACATTCAAACTCATGTTAAGTAGGAGTCAGTACACCCCTGCCATCATTTAAAGTGCCTCTGAGGAATCCCAAATAAAGATCAGCTGTGCTAGTAGGTCTTTCCTGACATTTTCTTAGTCACATCCTACAGCAGAAGCCATGGTCCGCAGAAAGCTTCCAAAGCATTAGAGAGATCTCACCGTTAAAAGGTATCAGTCAGGAGAAGGGTACAAAAGAATTTCCAAGGCATTAGATATACCATGGAACACAGTGAAGACAGTCATCAAGTGGAGAAAATATGGCATAACAGTGACATTACCCTGCAAAATTGATGAAAAGACTAGAAGAAAATTGGTCAGGGAGGCTACCAAGAGGCCTACAGCAACATTAAAGGAGCTGCAGGAATATCTGGCAAGTACTGGCTCTGTGGTACATGTGACAACAATCTCCCGTATTCTTCATATGTCTGGGCTATGGGGTAGAGTGGCAAGACGGAAGCCTTTTCTTATGAAGAAAAACATCAAAGCCCGGCTAAATTTTGCAATAACACATCTGAAGTCTCCCAAAAGCATGTGGGGAAAAGTGTTATGGTCTGATGAAACCAAGGTTGAGTTTTTCGGCGCTAATTCCAAATGATATGTTTGGTGCAAAAACAACACTGCACATCACCAGAAGAACACCATACCCACAGTGAAGCATGGTGGTGGCAGCATCATGCTTTGGGGCTGTTTTTCTTCAGCTGGGACAGGGACCTTAGTCAAGGTAGAGGGAATTATGAACAGTTCCAAATACCAGTCAATATTGGCACAAAACCTTCAGGCTTCTGCTAGAAAGTTGAACATGAGGAGGAACTTCATCTTTCAGCATGACAACGACCCAAAGCCAAATCAACAAAGGAATGGCTTCATCAGGAGAAGATTAACGTTTTGGAATGGCCCAGCCAGAGCCCAGACCTGAATCCGATTGAATATCTGTGGGGTGATCTGAAGAGGGCTGTGCACAGGAGACGCCCTTGCAATCTGACAGATTTGGAGCGTTTTTGCAAAGAAGAGTGGGCAAATATTGCCAAGTCAAGATGTGCAATACTGATAGACGCATACCCAAAAAGGCTGAGTGCTGTAATAAAATCAAAAGGTGCTTCGGCAAGGTATTAGTTTAAGGGTGTGCACACAGATGCAACCATATTATTTCAGTTTTTTATTATTACTTCCCTCCACCTAAAAGATTTCAGTTTGTTGTTCAACTGAGTTTGTACAGTTCATAGGTCTCATTAAAGGTGGAAAAAGTTCTGAAATGATTTATCTTTGTCTCATTTTTTTTACATCACAGACACTTAACATTTTAACAGGGGTGTGAAAACTTTTTATATCCACTGTAAGCAGCAAAGGATTCACAGCTAAAAAGAGAAATCCCTGCTTTTGTGGATTTAAATGCAAACCATTTATACACTTCTATGGAATACAGAGCAAGGGGGAAAAGCCTATATATGCAATTGATACATAAATAAATGTCAGTACTTTAAACACTGAAGATGTCTTGAATCAGACCTCTCACATTCTGGCTTGGAAGGTGACACACTTTTCGAGACGGGATTTTCGGATTTCTTGGGTGACACATCCCGTAATTCTCCATTCTGGGAGTTCTCTCTGACGTACACACACCTTAGAGATACCTAAATGTGGCTCACCTGCAAGGAATGGTCTAAACTGGAAGGCTTTCAGAATTAGCTAGGGCTAGCTACCCCAAAACTTCCTTCTCAGAAAGAAAGATGCCAGTTAGCACTGGGCAGAAACAGGCCCAGCTAAGCCTTCAAGCTTTCCAGTTTAGGCCTTTTAGCCAAGGTGAGCCACATTTAGGTGTCTGTAAGATATGTGCCAATCAGGTAGAACTCCCAGAATAAGGAATGATCAGGTTTATTATCCAAGAAATATGAAAACCTGAACTCTCTCCCTGTGGAAGTGCATCAGATCCTGTCTCTCCTAGGCTTCAGGAAAAAAAGTAAAGACCTGGCTCTTTACTCAGACTTTTTATATTCTTTCCCCTGTTTAATTTTTTTTTTGGGGGGGGGGGTGTCTCTAATTTTGAATGACTCACAATTTCACAGGTTGTCTGGTTCGCCGCCATCTTGTAATCTTAGTATAGAATTTACTACATATTTAAGCTGGGCAGTTCTTTGTTTAATCATTTATTTATTGTTACTATTGAATTTTAGTTTGCTGATGTTCTCAGTGGTAGTGGCCTGGCCACTGGACGGGCAGGATAAAAATAATAATTAAAAAAAAAATGAAATGAAAAAAAACCCTCCCTAATGCCTTTGACGCAGTTCGCTTCGAATGCAATTTAAGGGTAGCTTTGGCTGAAAGGGTTGCCGTTACCATTGGGCGACCCTTTGTTCACCAGCTTCTTCAGGGCTGCTCCAGAAGGGACTATCTAGCCTTCATGGTTGCAAAACAGAACAGGGAGGTCTTCTAGCCCTATCTGTATTTTCAAAATGAGAGTCCAGTTGAAGGCCACAGAGAAATGGAACTTCACCCTGTCTTTCTATCAGCCAGCTCGCCCCTTCCCGAAGAGCTGCAGAATATTTCGGGTTACTCAAGAGGGAGGGGGACAGGAAACGGAGTCACCTTCTCTTTTAGTCTCCTGCGTAGTCTATCTTTGGAAGACTGAAGCAAGTTAATTTTGGGCCTCTCGCTGATCCGTTCATGAATGCTGTCTTTCCGTTTGCTTTCTGGCTCCTGAATATACTGGGGCGACTGCCTGTCCGTGGTTTCGCTGCTGCGGTGCATGTCAAGAGGGATATGCACGGTACACACGGAGGTGTCCTCAATTTTCAAGTTCTCAGTCTCTTTGGCATTTCTGTGCATCTCTTTGTCATTGGGCGAGTGTTTCTGGTTATGGTGCCACCGTCGGTTCTGGCTGTACCCATGGTGGCCAGGCCGCCCAGAGGCATGTGGCGCTTGACCCCCCTGGGACGGTTTCTGGTGTTCCCTGTTGTGTTTGGCAGTCCCTTGCTGATGCTCTGTGTGTTGCTGAGACTTATTCCCCCCGGGAGCCTTTTGTCTCCTGCAAAAACAAGAAGAGATGAGATTTTATATTTAACTAACACTTTATACACGCGACAGCCGGGCTTTGGAAAGTAACGTTTTTTGCACGACAACTTGCAGAATTACAAAGACAGAATGGGTCCTCACAAGGCTGGCTGAGAGGCCTGGTGGAGGCGTGGATGGCAGGCATTCTCTTCCTCAGGGCTGCCCGAGATGCTTCACCATGCTTTATGATGGCTCAAGAAGGGCTAGCCCTGTCTTCTAAGTGGCAACGGCCATAAAAATCTAATTAAACATTGGGAGGTTGGACTTGATGGCCTTGTAGGCCCCTTCCAACTCTACGATTCTATGATTTTTCCACCAGTGGTGAATGAGCAGATTGCACAGATTCATTTCCTTTCAAAAAAAAAAAACAACAACAGCGAGTAATTATGTTACACCTGAAAGACTGGCATAAGCTTGTGTGGACTGTAGCCGTCTTCATGAAAAGCATCTAAAGATCTGGCTTCAGCAGTCCATGAAAGCTGAAGCCAAATAAAATGTCGTAGTCTTCAAGTTGCCACAAGACACATTTTTATTATTGCTGCAACAGATTGATATGGCTTCTCCCTAGAAATTTCATTTTTTAAAAAAATATTATTTTTTGCCATGGCTCGTCACACTGTCGTTCTCTATGCGAACAGGAAAGGAGGAAACACACACTCTGCGTAGTGTTGGCTGGTTTCTTTGGAAACAGGCAGTCAGTACTTTGGCCTCTTTTGTCATTCTAACTCTTCAGGGGACAGTTGGCACAAGGATTTTGGAAGTCAGCATTTCCCAAGGCCTGAGCAGGTTATCAAGAACTAGGAATTTCTGAAAGGAAGTACAGCGTCAACAGGAAGCAAAACAGCCAGTAAAACTCAAGCCAGTAAAGCTATGCTTTCAGAACCAGGTAAAAACCCTAGGAATAAAATCTACATATTTACTAGCAAAGTATCTATCAGTATGTCAGGTTCCTGTTTTCCTCTCTCCGCGGAATAGGGATACTAAGAAATCTTGCTAAATTTCTTGTTCTTTCTGAGAAAGCAGAGAATTTGTTAACCTCCTGTGAAATTTCACACCTTTACTACAAGAACGAAGAGTGCTTTTTTTGTTATGGTGCTGGGTGGTGTTTTTGTGTGTGTGTGTTTTTTTTTTTTTTTGCATTTTATGCAAAATGTTTTTGCATAAAATGAATCTTTTCCTTTGTGAAGCAAAACACAAGCATGCCTGTGTGCGCACATCCACATGCATGGCAAACACAGAAGAACTGATTAAAGGATGCAAAGGACAGAAACAACCCCTCCCATGCTTCTACTTTTAAAAGGTCCGATTCTTTCCAGCTGTTTGGTCAAGGACCAAAACCATTCCCCTCCTTCTCGACTTCCCATTGGCTTCTTGCTGGTCACTGTGGCAATGGAAGGTTGGACTTTTGGTTAGGATCAGCCGGACTCTTCATACGTTGTCCGATCATTTGATGTTTCTCCTTAATTCCCTTCCCCAAAGGAGAACACCTCCAGAGGTCTGAGGGCCATACATGACGTTACTCGGACACTATCTTGAAGACACCTAGATGTCAGGAACAGGGGGCTCAAAAGGGGAATGGGCCAGAAAAAGGGGCAAGATGGCATGAATGAACGTCTAGCTTTTAGGAAACTTTAGCTGCCTGGAAAATGGGACACTGGGAACAACTTCATTGTGTTTACAAAGCTTCTTTGAGCCCAAAACATTAGACCTGTAGAGAGATGGATACATGATGTATTGTTTAGACTCTTAGAATTGCAGAGCTGAATCATGGAGTCCAGCCCTGGTCAAAGAGGCACAGTGGGGAATCAAACTCCCAACCTCTGGCTCTAAACCACTGAGCTATCCAGCAGTTTTTACGTGAATCCAAGTCATAACCAACTTATAGTGACCCTAATAGGGCTTTCAATATAAGAGATATTTAAGGAGTGGTTTTACCAGTTCCACATCCCCAATGGGTTTTCATGGCCGAGCGGGGATTTGAATCTAGGCATCCTAAACCCTAAATCACTCTACCCACTACAACACACTGGGTATCTACTAATGTGTTATTGTTGTTGTTATGTGCCGTCAAGTCAGAACTAATTTATAGAGACCCTAACAGGGTTTTCAAGGTACCTGACACATTTAAAGAGTGGTTTTGCCAGATCCACACCCCCAGTGAGTTTCCATGGCAAAGTAAGGATTTGAACACAGGCCTCCTGAGTTCTAGACCATCACTCTATCCATTACACCACAGTGGTGTATCTACACATAATGTGTAGATCCCTGGAAATTATGAGCCTGGGATATTTCTTACACAGAGATATAGTGCCTAGGACTATATCGGCTTCTAAAACAAGAGAGAACTGTCTCCGCATGTTTTAGCCTAACCATTTTAATCACCAATGAAGAACCATCTTGTGATTGGCAATTGAGGAAGACGAAACCAGGACCAATCAGAAAGCAAGAAAGTTTAGAGGTGTCAATGGAACAAAACGCCACTGCACCTGAAAAGAAGCCTTCTCCCCTCAGTGTTTTTCTAGGACCCTGGTACCTGATCCTTTTCCCTTTCTGAGAGAGGAGGTCTTTCACCCTCCCTGACACAGCCTTCTCTCAACTTATCTTCCTACTTAGTCCCCATCTGAGATCCAGGAGGAGTTTCTTCTGGACTTAAATATCTGCATCTACAGGAATGATTTTTTTTCACATCCCTGCATAGGATTAGATAGATTTAATATTTAAAGCTTTGCTGTCATATAGTTGAGAACTTTTAGGTCTCCTTGTGCAAGTCAAGGCTGGTGGGAGTTTAGGTAGTGCTCAATAACATTCCATGCATCTGGTCATTTTATAGGTCTTCATTTTGCATGCCATAGGGGTTTCATTTAAAGAGTTAACTTAAGTTTGTCCGGGTTATTATCTATTTCGTGAGAACAGAATCACAGTCTGCTTTGCGTGGGAAAATTTCTGTATGTAACAACTGTTTGATTTTCATGAATGTTATCATTTTTTCATGGAATGTTGCCGTTCTGACTTCTACTTGAACAAGTTTCATCCTCTTTAAACTAATAAAAGGCATTCACAGTTTTTCTGTTCTTTGTATAAAACTTAAATAAAGCCTTGAGAAAAGAAGACTGAGGAGAGATAGGATAGCATTTTTCAAATACTTGAAAGGCTGTCTTACAGAGGAGGGGCAGGATCTGTTCTCAGTCATCCCAGAGTGCAGGGCACGTATTAATGGGCTCAAGCTACACGAAGGATTTAGGCTGAATATCAGGAAAAACTTCTTAACTGTTAGAGCAATATGACAATGGAACCATTTACCTTGGGAGGCGGTGAGCTTTCCAACGCTGGAGGCATTCAAGAGAAAATTGGACAACCATCTGTCAGATCTGCTTTGATTCGCATCCCTGCATTGCGCAGGGGGTTGGACTCGATGGCCTTATAGGCTCCTTCCAACTCAATCATTCTATGAGTCTATGGAATCTTCCAATTAATTGTACTTGTAAGTGATCTTGTGTCATTTCTAATTATACCATCCTACCTGCTGGGGTAATTTTTACATACCTCCCTCAGACTTCACCAGAGGGCCACACCTGCCTGTGTTCCTTGGCATCTCTATGCTACCCCTTTGACTTAGGGGCCAATTTTACTATGTTCTTAGGGACCAAGCCACAGCAAAGTCATGTCTGCAGCCTCATTTGTTTTATGGCTGCTTCTTTTCCTGAACAGGAGGGGGAAATGTAGATTGAAAGAGTAACAGCTTGGGAGGTGTTGGGAGCAAAGGGGCCATGTGGTGCTGGGGGGATGCAGTGGGAGATACTTTTTGTTTATAGCAAACAGTGATTATTTTTTTATCTTTATCTCATTACTTTCCAGCATCATTTGGAGAAGATATTGAAAAAAGTTTAAAAATTTGAGACCGTGGTCTTACTTTTTAAGATAGACCCTACCTCCCAAAGTCAACAAAAAGCAGTATGTGACATAAGCAATGTAACAAGGCACTGTTTTTGCCGCTTTAATGACAACTCATTACTTTGGCAATTTCTTTATGACCTGAGCTAGATAAGACAATCCTTTTTTAAAAAAAATGTAAATTGCCAAGCTCTGTTCTCCTCCTTTCTCCCTCTCTCCTTCCTCTTTTCCCTTGGTTTTGCCTATTTTCAGACTTGGAGAAGAACTCCTTTTCATCCCCCTTCCAGCTGACATGAATATATAATATATAGATAAATAAATAAATAAAGCATCCAAGTCCTCAGAGAACAAAGTAATATATAAACCACTATACAACAGAGCGTAAGCGTTAGTTCAGTGGACTATTGATGGCTGTACGAGTAAGTAATTGGCTTTCCGTAATTTTTGCTGAAATGATCCACACCACTAATCTCAAAATCAACCCCCTGCAAGAAATAACGTATATGTTGTTTTATTTAATTTGGTACAGAGATTTATTTTACTTTACAGAGAACAAATTTATGCTGACCTGCTTAAAATGTGCTTTAGTGGAGGAAGTGGCCACTACCCTTCACTGGTCAGTGGCTAAAACCGTCCCCCTGGGATGGTTTGCCAAACCCATCTTGTCCATCAAAGCTGTATTTTTTGGCACTCAGAGGAGGTCAAACCTCCTTTCTGTGGCCAACTGGCTCTTAACTGTTAAGACTGAGCCCTTGTGTTTGGCTAAACAGAGGAAGAGCCAACCTGTTCTCTGCGGTAATGGAAGGAATTTGGGCTTAGGTTTAAAAATGGTCCACTGAGTTTAGGAGACAGTGCACTATCTTGCAGTAAATAGGCTGGAAAAACAGGCGAAGGAGCATTCCTCTCTCTGACAGTGTAGGAGGTGGTTCTTAGGTTACACCTGGATTGATTTAACTCAGGTAGGAATCACCCCCAGCCTGCATTAACAAGGGAAACTTGAGCTGCGCATACCATCACTATGGGAACTGCAGTCAGCAACACTAAGAAATTTTACATCTACAACCACGGAGACTGCTACAGCTATGTGGTTTTTGAAAGTGTAAATATCATCTAGGCATCTGGTGCCTTCCAGATGTTTTGGACTACAACACCCATGATGGCTCACCGCTGGTGATACTGCTGGGGCTTCTGGCAGTTCAAACCTTGAGAGGGCATTCTGAGGTCACCAGCCTCTCCCGGCTCTATGGGATTTACTTCTGAATGGGATTAATAGGAGAGTACTGCAAGGGTTTAAAAGCTGCTTTGAAAGAGTATGAAGTCCAATTTCTCTTGCAAAACCCGTACCCAGCCTTTAGGAGGGAAAAAGAACACGGCTAGTAATAAAGTCAAAAGTAGAAACCTGCGACCAAGCCGTTGTCGAATCATTTGTTCTTTTATTTTGGGGTGTGTGTGTGTGTGTGTGTGTGTACGTGCCTGGATAGGCTTGATTCCTTCATGTCATTGATTATGTACCCAAGAGTGACAATGATTATTTTTCTCTGCTGTAGCGGTGGCTCATCTAAAGTTTCCACACTCTTGATAAGAGGTTGAAAGTTCACCGTCAGGCCCATCAAATTCTTCAAGATCAAATAACAAGGCACCAGCCTTGTTATTTTAAAATTGAGCCACCCTTGCCTGCCCACCCGCCCTGCCTCCCACCCACTGACTCACATAATCCCAGCTGGAGCCCACACCATCACAACCTGGTCCTCTTCCATACACCCCACCCAGCCTTCAGTGTCCTAAATAGTACATGCATTTCAACTATTCCTTGCTCCTTCTCTCCCCCCCCCCCCCCAACAGCCGTTTTTATTTACATCTCCATGAGTCTTTGACCCAGGGCAATGAGGAACCATCCCTCTATAGTCTTTTTATTCTCCATAAAGTATTTGGTAGCAGGGCTTTCAGTCAACAAACAACGGCTGTTCCAACACTGACCACAGGATGCTCCTTCAGGATGAACTAATTCCAGTTTTCCATGGCATATGGTTATGTCCGGCTCATGGCTTTTGTAAAACGAATGTCAGGTTCATTCGGGGAAGCACTAAGCTGTCACAATAAGCTCATGGCAATTACTTCTCCTACCCATATCTACCACCAAAGACTTGCAGCCAAAGATCTGGCTGGTTATTCTGAATCACTGTGAAAGTCAGCATTCTTTGCTACCATGGCCTCCCTGAATATTGCTCTCCCTGGCAGCACACCAATATTATTTTACTTGTTCCGAGATATGACGTTTTTCTTTCACATTGGCTTTTTAAATTCCCCTAATGCCACTGCACTGATTTTCCCTTCTTGCTGCTGCATGGATGATATTCGTGGCAGCTGGCCCTCCTTTGTCAGCAGTTGAAATGTTCATGGACATTCTATAACCTCACGTGAGTTCAGCCACTTATTGGCAAGAGTGGTTTACTGCAGTTACACATACAGGTCCAGAGATGATTGCTGAGTGCTTCGGTATCAGTTTTTTGCTTGATATGGGTTTATAATACCTTTGGAGCATCCCAAGAAGGCCACAGGTTCACAGAAGAGTTTGCCTTTAATCCTTCTCTACTGTAGCTGTTCACTATGCGAAAAGACTCTTTTTCTGTCTCATGATTATTCACACGGATCCTTTTCTTCAGTAAATACCCCTTGAGCGAAATTTGTGCTCTTGGGAATGCCAACTCAGAAACTGACAAAAAGAACATTGCACAGGAGAAGCATAGGTGGGAACTGAAAATGCTTCATCGATCATTTTACTTAGAATATTTGTGACTTTGAGAACATATTACTTCCCTCATTTGAGAGAGGCTGTAATTTGTGCCGACAGTCCATTGTATGGTCTCCATTTTGTCCAAGGTTGCTCTTGTTGACACTTTCATCTTCTCCCCCTTTCATGAAAAGAATGGGCCAACGCTTGTCTAGCTCTGTAGGAAGGAGCTAGTGGGGTGGGGTGGATGCAGTGATAGTCTAGAACTCAGGAGATCTGAGTTCAAATCCTTTCACAGCCATGGAAACTCACTGGTGAGTAGCAATGGTAAAAATCCTATCAGGGATACCATAAACTCGATGTAATGTGGAAGCACGTAACACACACAGGAAGGACATGCCTACCATTATTCATTATGATTACTGTGCCATTTATTTGCCCGGCTCTGTTCAAAGCACAAGAGGTCAGGAAAGCGCTTCAACTAGTTTACAGTATAACATTCAACACAGAGAAGCAAAACAAAGAAAGGGACTGGAGCTGGAGACAGAATAAAGAATGGAACATTTATTTAAGTTAATCTGTATTTATGCATTTAATTTACGCCCTGCCTTTCTGCCAAAATAGACACTTGGATTTAGTTCTAAAAAGTTCAGGAGGCAGAAGGTAGATGGATCTACTGGTAGACTTCTGGGAGCAGTTTTAGGAAATTGGCAAAGTTTTCCTGATTCCAAGTTCTATAAGAAAACCAACAAGGAACTACACTGTGTGCAAAAGTAGGGTAAACTCATTCTTGCTATTGAAAAAAATAAATAAACAAATCCTATGCTTGGAGGTATTCTGTTCCTCTAATTGCAGGTCTACCCTCTTCAGCTATTAATCCGTATTCCACACCAGACGGTGGAATATGTTGTAAGAAAAATAAATGCTGAATGGGCTTCTGAAGTTTTCTCACAACCTATAGATATAGGACTAAGAAACCCTTAATTACTTCAGTCTTCTTCAATCTGGTGTTCTCCTGATGTGTTAGACTGCTGGCTACAGTAGCTGGGATAAGAATTCATTCATTCATTCATTCATTCACTCACTCACTCATTCCCAACCTATCTAATATTGATAGACCTCAGGACAGGGTACGATCAATAAAATGACATCAACAGAATCTAAAACAATTTAAATAATCACCAAACACTTGGAAGCAACCATTACAAGAAAACCCAGCAGACTGAAGGATTAGAAGTCACGCCATGTCTACCAAAGCAGATTTTAATCTAGTGCCAAAACAAAGGCAATGTCAGAGCTACACAGGTCTCCTAGGAGAGAGCAATCCAGAACCATGGGTTATAGCTGCAAAAGTCCTTCACACAGTCTACTGCTCTTACTTTTTTGGACTGACATGCCCTGTGAAAGCTTTATTCCCCCACCAAAATAACATTTTGGAAATATATGCTTTTGGGTGGCCGTAAGTCAGGATTGACTTGATGGCACATGATGATGATGATGATTTCCTGAAGTTTAAACTGCTCGCGCCTGATGTCAACTTCCCCACCCTTACAGCTAAATTACAAAGCTAGCCAGGAATTTACTGCTTTGTGACAAACAAAGAAAACGTAGCAAAAAAAGAGAACAGTCACTCCCATCTGGAAAGGACCATTTTTGGGCAAGATGTGAAGCATGTTCTTAAACAGAAGATAGGTACAGGTGTGTTGCAGGAGTCAAATATATTTTTGGGCTGCAATCAGGTTGAAGATCTTGTACCATACTTACTGTTCTGTCCCTCAAAGAAAACATTTCTCTTACATACTCTCCTGTGTTATTCAGACACAATTCTACAGGATACTGCGCTGCAGTTACTGGAAGATAAATTAACTGCATACCACATATATAGTAATATTCTTTGGTGTACTAGCTGGGAAATTACATGCTTTATTAGCAGTTTTAAATTTTTTTAGGCCAGATTCCTTTTGAAACAAAAGCAGGCATAATGGTATTCATGCAAACTGTGTCTGTAACACAGCCAGTGTTGCAACCAGCCACCGACCAACAGTGCATATCGTAGAAAAAAGCGGAACGAATTACTAATCAACACTGCACCCGAATCTTTTTCCAAACGGAGTCTGGATTTAATAATTCATTTAAAAACATTGTCAAAATATCGGCTGCAACAAAGTGGTTCAAAAGTAGAGTGAGTTAATCACACAGCCAACCTTTGTGGCCTTGAGCAAGCTGCACCATCCCAATGCAAGAAGAGAATGGTAAACCACTTCTGAGTATTCTCAACCTGTAAGTAATGTTTTTTAAAATTCTTTCTGCTACAAATGTCTCAGAATGAGTTATTAAGACTTTAAGTGTCAGTTAATGAGAAAGGGGTGGACTCTGGGGAACTTGTAGCTATTCTCCTCTCTGGATCTCTGTACTTCTACTGCATAGCAAAAGGAATTTTATCAGAAACTCAAAACACTGCAACATGGCGATGCCACTGAAGTATTTATTTTTACCATCTAGAAAGGAGTGTATTTCCTTAAATGGCACACTCAACTCCATCTCTGTTAAAATAAAGCATGTGGCTCCCCCCTCAGTATGGCAACCCACTGTGTGCCAATACTGGAATTAGTATTGTTCTCTCTAATGGTGAAACGGAGTGTCTGAGCAGCTTCCAGTTTAGAAGCAAATTATTCTCCCACCCCCCCAAAAAACACCCATTTCTATGTAATTGTAAGACTTCCTAGCAATGTAGAAACACAGATCTTTTGAAATACAAATAATTTACATCTCTCCTGCACTGCAACCAAACAGTCTGGCAAAGATCTGTGAACTCATCAGACTTTATTAAGAGACCAGGGTGGGAAAGATACATACAGGCGTACCTCGGTCTACGAAATTAATGTGTTTTCCAGGACGTTACGTAATGCGAAAAATTTGTAAACCAGAACGCAGATTGCCATGGGAACGGGGGCGGCGCTATAAACCTCCAGGCATAATGCATCCTGGGGAAACTTCCTTCGCAAACTGAAAAAACCCGGAAAAACAACGTAAACTGAGGCATTATTTTCAATGGATTTCCTTTCGTAAACCGAAAATTACGTTAACTGAGGCGTTCGTAAACCGAGGTACGCCTGTACAGCCTGAAGCTCCTTCTGGAGATACGATGTCTGAAATTGTGAATATTCTTGGTTGAAATTTGGGTTGCTTGGGTTTTCAAGAACTGATTCTTTGCTAACAGGGCTGGGATTTTGTCCATGAGTAACTCCATCCCACATCTGTAACTAAGACAATGTATTCTTTTGCAGCATGGGACCAAAAAAGGAATCATAGAATAGTGAAATTGGAAGGGGCCTCCATAAGGCCATCAAGTCCAACCCCCTGCTTGATGCAGGAGTACAAATCAAAGGATATCTGCCAGGTGGTTGTCTAGGTTTCTATTGAAAGCCTCCCGTGTTGGAGCATTCACCACCTCTCGAGGTCATTGGGGAAGAACTGAACTGATAATTTGAACAGATGTAGGCCCAAGTAAGACAAGTCCACTTACTTAAGTTAGTACCTTCTTTTCGGTTTTCTCATTTCCCTAGGATGCCGACCTGACACAAACACAGTGATCTTTTAAGTAGGTTTAGGGATCTGGCGGCAGAGCCAGAGGCTGGGAGTTTGATTCCCCACTGTGCCTCCTTGGCAGAGACTGGACTCGAAGGTTCATAGGGTCCCTTTCACTTCTGCAGTTCAAAGATTATGATGATGAAATACTAGGCATTTTAATCTGTATGTTAATTTTGGCCCCACTGTTGTGGGCGGTTTCATTCTAATCTGCAGAATATCAGATGTTTAACTGATGTATTGTGGATCATAGTTTTAGCAGTATACTGCTTTAAGCAATATACATGTCATATATGTTTACTGTTGCTTTTGCTGCTTTTGCTTTCTTTGTTACACTGATCATAGATTTTTGTAATCTTTCTGGTGTAAATTGTTTTGAAGCTACTTTTGTTTCCTAAGCTGGAAAGCAGGCAAAGACCTTTCTCTTCAGGTAGGCTTTTCCTTAATGACTGGTGGTCTGAGAGGGGTTTTAAATGGATTGCTGTTCTATTGTTTTAAATATGTTTTAATATTGATCTTAGTTACTATTTTAATATAATTCTTTTTTTAAATATTGGCACTTACTGTTTTTAGCTTTTAAATACTGTTTTAATGATATAAGCTGCCTTGGGTCCATTTGGGGAGAAAGGCAGGATAGAAATATTTTAAATATAAAAGGAAGGAAGGAAGGAAGGAAGGAAGGAAGGAAGGAAGGCAGGCAGGCAGGCAGGCAGGCAGTGGGGAAAAATCTGTGTGCATATTTATTTGTTAAATGTACAGTCCTCAGTTAAAGCATGATCATTATAACTACAGAACTTCCTTCTTAAAACCACTGCTCTAAAAGCAAAGCCAGCTGCCTTTTCAGAAATGTATGGCACTTTATCTCCCAATAGAAAACTTATCAAATATGCACCAGATCTATCAAATGTGAGACCTAACTCTTGGGGCAAAGCTACTCTCTGATCTTTATAGATTGGGCAGTCAAATAAATAGTGGGTTAGATTTTCAACTGCATTAGTTCCACATGGGCAAACTCTTTCCTCCAAGGGAATCCGTTGGTAATGTCCTTCAACCACTGCAGAACTCATAGTTAAATGTACGGATCTAATTCATGGTAGAAAGCAGTCCATACATCTAAAAAATAAAAATATGAACATGCTCACTAGTGAATAAGCCCTGCCGAAAACCTGTATCAGAATAAAACACACAGAAGCCTGCATTGCACCAGGTTTTGAGTGTACTCCTGTCTTCACCCAAAGTGTGATGGAAGTGGTTTTGACACATGCTTTGCCAGATTAGGAATGCCTCTGAGTACAGCATTGTGTGCTCTCCAAACCACTTTAAAATGTCCGTCTACTGTCACCTTTGGTTATTTTTAAGGATGGATGTTTGCTAACAGTCTGCTCCTTGAATTACTGGTATGGTTAATTGTTTTTGAAAGGCATGAAGTAACTTATGCAGATACACGTTAAGCTGATGGAAGATATTATTGTTCCTGATAGGTTGATCTGACTTGAAAACGGTAAGGAACACTTCTTGTCACCCAATCATTCATGAAATCTGCAAAGTGTAACTGATATTATCCTGTCTTACACAGTACTATGTCCATTCATCCCTCCACCCTAAAGCATGTTTCAAAATTATTCCATAACCTGGGCCCTGGAACAGGATTTGCTTGTAAGACTCTGTGTCCTTTAAAGTTTAAACCCAGTTGATTTGCTATAGCAAAGTCAAGGACATCTTGGGTCACTGAACTATGTGAGGTCCTTAAGTGAAGGTACAAATATTCCTTTCCTTGTGTTTGTAACTTCCTCCATTAATTACTTTGTTTAAAGATTCTGCTGACCTACTGAACACAATGACCGTCCTTCATACTTTTAAAGAATATAACGGATAACCCTTGTTTTCTACTCAAGAAGCTCTACAAGGATCCATCCTTTTTAAAACACTGGATTTGTGAATTCTGGTTCCCACCGAACTATTCTGTCATTTCAGAGTCAAGGAGAATAAAGCACTTCACGATAACGTTACTGTCTCTCCCACTATGGAGAGGATGTTTGACAGCTGCCCAGCAACAACCAAACATCTCCATCCAGCAAAAATCACAATTACACTGTTATCAGAGAGGGGTGGGATCTGATACAGAAGCAGCAGCAGGGTGGTCATGTAAATAAGTATCCTTTATCCTACTGCTGTACCTCCTGCCAGCCTGTGGTATACAGACTTAGGACCTCACATCAAGATTAGAGGATGTATAAAAGAGTCTGATGGCCACCACCACCAACCTCAAACTCCTGCAGCTCTCTCCACTATGCCCATTAACTGATTTTGCTTTGTCATTTGATCCTCCAGCCCATCATACTGTCAGCCTATAAGATGATCTTAGCGGGCACAGACTATTATATATATCCTATAGGAGTGCTAAATTTGTTAAACGAACCATGGAAAGACAGAACTTGTTGCCTGCTTCACAAGTTCTTCAAGTTAAACTCATACCTTTTTTGAGAATGCTTATGTTATTACTATTATTTTAGTTTTTAATTTTTTTATGCTTGTTTATAGGTACTTACATTAAATGCCAAACACTATTTTCAAGGCTGGCTTTATCTATGCTCTTGCATGCAGCCTGATTGTGTATAAATAAGTATTCTATATTCGTATAAGGTGATCTTGAACCACTGATTTCTGAGTTTCAGTACTTCTGATAGAGAGCTATACAAACATTCTGAAGCACAAGCCCTATGCAGGTATTCACCTTGCAAATGTGTGAAAGTTAAGCACAAGAACATAGGAAGCTGTTCTATACTGAGTCAGAGCCTTGCTCCATTTAGCATTGTATGGTCAAATCTGACTGGCTCCAACCAGCTCCCACCCAACCTGGTATCCTTGGTATTATCTGGCATCTTCCATCCAAGTATTAACCAGGCCCAATCCTGCTTAGCTTCCAAAATCTGATAGGACTTGGTGTGTTCAGGATGGGTTGATAGTACATTTGGCATATACCACCCATGCCCTCTTGGTTCATGTGCACCAAGCTGTTCTTAGATCATCTTCTGTTGAGCGTGAATGCTTACAACAGATGTATAAACAAGTTCAGCTGAAGATCTCTGCAGGCTTTCTTACAATAGGAAGGCCTAGCCAGGCAAATGTCTTGATCATGGAAAAGCTTGTGAGGTCATGCAGTTGACTGTGACTACAATCTTTCAGGAGACCTTAATAATAAATACGTACATGAAGATCTTTAAAGGTGCCCACATACAGTACACGAAGACAGTGTAATCGGGCCATGCACACACAGCACTATAAATGTAGATAAACATATTCTTTGCTCCCAAGAAAACACCATCTCCAGGGTTCGATCCAACTAGTTATCTTCTGGAGGAAACCAGATCAGATGTCCAAAGATTTGGCCCACCAGTAAATTGTCAGGTTAAAAGCTGTTCTTTTCTGGCTCACAAATGCTCCCATCTTTATTGTCATGATTTCTAGCTTCATAAGTGGACCTTGACATTTGTACTCCAAACCTTCTTCTAGTCTTCTGACTTGACCTTTGGGCTGGTCAAAGAGGAACGAACATGCTCCACAGGGCCAAGTGGGTGGAATCCTGAACAGACAGCTGTCTACTATGCAACATTTCTGCCAGTCGCATTTATTCTTTCAGTGGCGCTTCCATGGGTCTCTCAGACCCCGTTCAGGGTCTGATCCACCCACACAATTTTTTGAGAGCTAAAAGTGGCAAATTACATCCTCAAAAGCTTCAGAAGAGTGCCATCTGCTCTCTAAGTGCATCCCCTCCCAGGTCTTTTGGGGGGGTCCAAAAATGGCCTTTTAGAAATAAAAAAATAAAATTAATCCTGGTATGACCAAGTCTGAGATACATGAAGGGCTAAAGGGAAACCCAAGAAATACCAAAAAGCCAGGGACACCCACGTCTTTTGAGGATAGACAATAAATGGGAAGGAGACCACCCCTCCTCATAGCCCAGTGAAGACTAAGTCAGTGATGACAGACCATTGTGCCCAGAATGATGCCTACGTGGTGATGGTGGTGGTGGTGGAGGAGTTGTAGGTCCCATTTCTTCAAATACTTGAATATGCTTGTTTTCTTCTTCCCTCCCTACCATTTTTTTCCTTCTGTATCATGTCTCTTAGAGTGTAAGCCACTATTCTAAAAGGCAGAGCATGTTCACGTCTTTGGAACAAACGCAGCATGTGCATTTAGCAAGTACATAGTGTTGCTGTTATATGTCGTCAAGCTGCTTCTGATTTATGTGAATAAGAAACTTCCATAATGTCCCATCGTTAACTATCCTGCTCAGCTCTTGCAAACAGAAAGCCATGCTTTCCTTTTTTTGAGTCGTATGTTCTGGATGCTGCACTTTAGGAAGGATGCTGACAATCTGGAGCAAGTTGAGAGGAGGGCAACAAGGAAGATGCGGGGACTGGAAACCAAGCCCTAGGAGGAAAGACTGAAATGCTTAGCTTTGAGAAAGAAGACTGAGGGGAGGTAGGAGAGCACTTTTCAAGTATTTGAAAGGCTGTCATACAGAGGAGGAGCAGGATGTGTTCTCAATCACCCCAGGGTGCAGGACATATAATAGCGGGCTCATGCTACAAGAAGCTAGATTTAGGCTGAATATCAGGAAAAGCGTCTTAACTGTTAGTCTAGTACAACAATGGAACCAATGACCTTGGGAGGTGGTGAGTATTCCAACGCTGGAGGCATTCAACAGACAATTGGACAACCATCTGTCAGATTTCCTTTGATTTGGATTCTTGCACTGAGCAGGGGGTTGGACTTGATGGCTTTATAGGCCCCTTCCAACTCAATTATTCTATGATATAAGTAAACAAGTCGCTATATATAAACATAAAGCTCGTAATTACCTGTCCTTGAAAAGTGTGACAGCCTGAACAACTCTTCAGTCCCTAAGGTTGTAGGAATACAGAAATATTTCTCCTGTAGGATTGTAGGTGTCATTGGTGCTTCCTGTAATATCCAGTGAAATGTAAACGAAACAAGACGGAATGCTCTTTCTATCTGAATGCGCTTTGGAAAGGAAACCGTCTGGAACAATGCCATGAGTGGTGTACCTCACAAAGAGAAATTGCCACGAGAGGAACAGCAGTTTAATTATAGGACCTAATCGGAGCAGGTGGTTTAAAGTCCTTGAGGGACTGTAAAACCAACTACGGTGGGAAAAGGGGGGGAGGAGGAGGGTCTTGACTGGAGATCTTTTAGGAAGTGCTGAAGGAACAACTTGGAGGCACTAAAAAGACAGCCAGTCAGTGTATATCAACTCCAAAACAAGTACCCTTCATATATGTGGAACTACAATATACCTGGGAGACTCCACCTGCTTGGGAGGGGTGAAAGGGTCTGCTACCCTCTACCATTTGACATGCCTGTGATGTGAGGACAGAATAGGAGGGAAATAAAACATTTTCACTGACTAATAAACAGATGTGCAAAGATGACTTCCAATATGCTTATTTCAAAACCTTTAGTAGTCGGTGTTCTGTCTGCAAGGGCTACATAGAATAAAAAGTCAATAATGCTGGGGAAAAATTGAAAGCAGAAGGGAAAGAGGAAGACTTAATATAAGATGGATTGACTTAATTAAGGAGACCATGACTGCAAGACCTGAGCAGGGCTGTTAACAATAAGAACTTTTGGAAGTCACTAATTCATTGGGTTACCATAAGTTGGAAGTGACAGCACATAAAATAAAGACATGTATGATCAAGAAAAGAATATAAGACAATATCATCATCATATGCTATCCAGTCAATTATGACTTATGGCGACCCTTTTCCAGATTTTCCAGATACAGAATACAGTCAACCCTCGACTTACGAACGGCCCTAGTTACGAACATTTCGACTTATGAACCGCTCTGATAGAAAAATATTGACTCGACTTGCGAACTTAGATTCGAGTTACGAACCGAAAAAAAAAGCCTAAGTCATCTTAGGTTAAAAGGAAAAAAAAGAAAAAAATTCTGCCCCTAGTGGTAGGAACGGATTAACCGGCTTTGCATTAGTTCCTATGGGAACTAATGATTCGAGTTACAAACCGCCCCTCGACCTAAGAACCAAAAACAGCCGGAACGGATTAATTGGTTTTCAATGCATTCCTATGGGAAATGCTGATTTGACTTATGAACTTTTCGATTTACAAACTTCCTTCCGGAACGGATTAAGTTTGTAAGTCGAGGGTTGACTGTACTCACGTTTACCATCTCCTTCTTCTGGGGGACCCCCAGGACTGTGCAATTTGCTCAAGGCCACACAGGTTGGCTGTACTTGCAGGAGGCACAGTGGGAATCAAACTCCCAGCCTCTGGCTCTGCAGCCAGGTACCTAAACCACTGATCTATTCAGCCAGCCAATACAATAATACAATGGACTAAACAATTATTACCAGAAAATGTTGTAAAAACCACCAGTGTGCAGTTGGAAGTATAAATAAATTAACATAACCAGCAATTCCATTTTCAACCACTAGAGGGATGGAAAGCAGTGTTTGGAAAAGTTACTTTTTAAGCATTCTGGGAGTTGCTGTTCCCAAAAAATGAATTATGTGCAGCTTGATAGTATGATGGCAAATAAAGCAATTTGGTATTCAGCCATCAAACAGACAGATCTACACGTTAAAGATTAAATCTAGTGCTGACTGACTCAGTCAACTGTAGGCTGCTCAAAAGTATAATGTGGGGTGTTTGGGTTCACAAGGTTGTTACTTTGAGAAGGCAGAAGACAACAGTACAGGACAAGATCTGGCAAAGTTCCAGATGTGGCTGTCAAAGGAGACAGAGGCAAACAATATAATCCTACTAGAGATAGAAGTTACTTTTTTGAACTAGAACCCCCCATAATCCTCTAGCCCTACAGTCACTGGCTTTAAGATTCTGGGAGCTGCAGTCCAAAAAGTAACTTTTGGAGCTCAGTTATATTAAGATCAGCTGAGTTCCACTGACTTCCCAAATCACCCGATTTGTCCAAGCTGCAGTCCACACTCTAGCCGTGATCAACAAGGTGTTGCAGAACAGGGGGGAAAACTTGTTTTTAATAGGGACTTGGACTTGGAGTTTGGGACTCCGGACTTGGTACCAAATACTTGGACTCAGACTTGGGACTTGGACCTAAAGACTTGCCAACAACCCTGCTAAAAAGACATGACACACACAAAAAAAGGGGGGGGGGGAGATAGTCAAGAAAAACGAAAGAGAAAAATCCTTAGGCATCATCTTAACATTACAACAAATCAGGAAGTGCTTGGAAAACACAAAATGCAGGAGTCAATGATGACCTTTGTGGGAGGCAGAAACCTAAATCAATACAAGGTGCACACTGATATTAATTATATATACTCTCACAATTCTGAGGCTTGAAAAACCCAGCCAGTAATACTGGGCCTGCAATTTCTGATCAAGCTGTTACCACAACTGAATTTCTCCTTGGAGAACTGATCATTATTGCTCCATAAACAATCATGTAAAAGAAAATCTAGCTACTTTAAAGATGATGATAATGGCTTTCTTTCTAGTAGAGTGAATTTGATTTAGATTAAATGGATTTAAATCGAGATTGAAATCATGATTTAAACCACTACTCCGAAAGACTAGATTTAATTATATGCCTTTCCTCTCAGGAACGTGTTCCTGCTTGCTATAACTTTAACACATTTTTTTTTAACAGCACATATTTTTCACAATCGCCTTCCCAAATTTATTCTACAGAAGTCTATCGAGCCCCATAAATCTGAGGTTCCAGTCCAGGAACTCTTGAACCCTATTTGGTAAAGGTTCCGTCCAGTCGTGTCCGACTCTAGGGCGCGGTGCTCATCCCCGTTTCTAAGCCATGGAGCCAGTGTTTGTCCGAAGACCGTTTCCGTGGTCACGTGGCCAGCGCAACTAGACACGGAACGCCGTGACCTTCCCACCATGGTGGTACCTATTTATCTACTCGCATTTTTACATGCTTTCAAACTGCTAGGTTGGCAGGAGCTGGGACAAGCGATAGGAGCTCACTCCGTTGCGTGGATTTGATCTTACGATGGCTGGTCTTCTGACCTTGCAGCACAGAGGCTTCTGCGGTTTAACCCGCAGCGCCACCCTATTTACAAACCTTTTTAAAAAAATAATTACTGTATATGAATACATTGCCTCAAAGAATAACAAGTCATGAGTAGAGATGGGGGGATTCGTATTTGCATATGAATATCCCTGCACAGCTGGAGTTAATGAGGACCCGCTCCCCTGGGGCCGGACCATCCACTCACGTGTCCGCCGGCGACAGCCTCGCTCATCCTTCTAATCACTCCCGGATCCCCTGTTCTTTTCCTGCTCGGCTAGAGATTCGGCAGCCATGCAGGGAGACTCGTCCTCCCTCCCACTGCCTGGGGTGGCCAGGTGAGCAGGAAGAGAGCGGGGCTCCGGGAATGACTAGAAGGATGAGCAAGGCTGCCAGTGGACATGTGAATGGATGGGGCGGACCATCGGTAACTCCAGCTGTGCGGGGATATTTGTATACGAATATCCCCATCTCTAATCATGACCCCCATTCCATAATGAAATAAACTATAATATGATTCATCACCTAAAGTTTTTTCAAAAGAAATAATATTTTTAACAATGTATTTTTTTAAAAAAAAAAACAATTTTAAAACCTGATTTAAAATGTTGAAGTCTATTTTTTTAAAAAAATGATTTTTATCTCTCAGCTTTCTAGTTCAGTAATTAGGGACACCAGGATAGCTTTGGTGTGGTTTTTACTGCATTAGTGAAATGACCTGCATTTTTTAAAACCTAAGAAAAGTAAGATAAAGTTGACACAAGAGATTAGAAACCTGAAAACAGAGATTGCCTGCAATATCTTTTAAGAGTCAGTGGAAAGCGAGGGAGCACAGCTACTCTCTTTGATAGGCACATCAAATCTTGGTAAAACACCAAGATTTCGACCTGAAATTTCTTGCATCTGAAGGGAATCCAGAAGAATACTTAGTCACCAATTCTTAACGTTACTTGAATTGGGTGACTCAGTGCTGTGCAAACTCTGCAGAAGGTCACCAGTTCAATCCCTGGCACAGCTAGTTATGTCTAGGGTGCAATCCTGAAAGAAAAGGCTCTCAGTATAAGGTTTCTTATTCCTGTTGTGTATTGTATGCTGAGGGACGTGGTGGCGCTGCGGATTAAACCGCAGAAGCCTCTGTGCTTCAAGGTCAGAAGACCAGCCGTCGTAAGATCGAATCCACGCGACGGAGTGAGCTCCCGTCGCTCGTCCCAGCTCCTGCCAACCTAGCCGTTTGAAAGCATGTAAAAATGCAAGTAGATAAACAGGTACCACCTCGGTGGGAAGGTAATAGCGTTCCGTGTCTAGTCGCGCTGGCCACGTGACCACGGAAACTGTCTTCGGACAAAACGCTGGCTCTACGGCTTGGAAACGGGGATGAGCACCGTGCCCTAGAGTCGGACACGACTGGACTAAATGTCAAGGGGAACCTTTACCTTTACCTATTGTATGCTGACCAGCTATTATAGAGAGGTCGGGCAACCAATCTTCACTGGATGTCTTACACGTTATCTCAAACACTCTGTTAACCAACTCTGGCCAGCAAGGACGTCTCCATTTCAACCTCCCTGTTTGTCTACTAACTCTCATTGTTCATTGCCTTGTCCTTCTCTAATCAGTTCCAGCTGCATGCATGTTGACTCCTCCTTCTGTGAGATATGCCTCATATGCTTCTAGAAGAGGCATGAGCGGTGCCACCGAGCCAATCTGGATCTCAGCCTAAAGAATTATACTTACTGATGGAAATGCATTATGGATGCTTCCTAATGCAACTGGGATGAATATGAAACACATGCACTGCAGTCTGTTGCATTAATTGTGTGCTTGAACAGGATCTTGATCTGAGCTCCCATCAATCATCTGCACAATTTCCACAGTTCAAGGGTGCAAAATTGGAATAGCTCTTTTCATTTCACTTTTTAAGATAGTAACTGCACACAGGAAGGAGAGAAGGAAGACAAATAGCAAAACCCATAGAGAGTAAATATTTTTCTCACTTTTGAGAAATACTACTTTCTTTTGGTCTTACTGATAATCACATACCCACACTCTCACCATAATTTTTGGAATGTATTTTGCCTACCTCCGGTCGTTTCTTCTCCTCCTGAATAATTTTTTGGTGTGTGCAATTTCAGCTTCATGGGGCAATGGGTGATAACCCTGGCATAAAAAAGAAGAGGGGGAAAAAGTACAATTAGTGCAGTAGAGAAGCAAGTGAAACTTAATCCTTAACAACAAGGAGCTGGATTTTGGGAGCCCTTTCACTCCTGAGTCTTAGAAGTGAACCAAATGTTGGTTTAAGTAAACAGTCCATTTCAACTAGCTTTGAATTACTGGAAGAAAACAAACTTACTTTGATTTGGGGAAGAATTATACCATCTGCCTTCCTTCTTAAGCAATTACCCATTAAGCTAAAAGACTTGTATCAACATGCTTAAGAATCATCATGTACCATACACCTAAGAAGACCAGTCTGTCAGAATTCTGAAATCCATCCAAATATTGATTGGGATGGAAACGGTCAGGTTGAACAGTTATGAGAGAACAGAAAAGAGATGAGATTAATTGGCAAACCTATGCATCTCTACTTAAATCCTACTGAGGGCACGGTTATACTGACAAATAGAATTGCTGTTGAATCAGGTTTTGTGTAATTAAAATCGATTTTAAAAATCCTGACTACATGACGCATAGTGAAGCCTGCTTTTTTTTTTTTACTGTAAATGAAGGTTTTTCTGAAGAGGCTGACAAGGGCTTTTATATTTATCACATTTCTGAAATCGATTCCTTATGAATCGCCTCAGGCAACATGAATGCCCCTGTCGCATTAAATACTGCCTTTGTGGGTGGTTGCTGGTTTCTAAACAATGTCGCTATGCCACTATGTTGCTTAAAATTCTTTTTTTTTTAAAAAGAGAGAAATGCACAAATTCCAAGGATGCCTGGAAACCAAAGAAATGCTACACAACACTGAAAACAAATGGAAAGAGGAAGTTGCAATCACTGGGATCATCAACAAGGGAAACCATGTGGTCTGCAAACATGCTGGTTAATGAAACAATTTTCAAAGTGAACATACAATAACCATGTGACTGAAAACTGATTTAAAATACATCGGAGCTGAAATAGATACAAATCAACAGTGTAACCATGCCCTGAGCTTAACAGGTGTTATTTCCAAATTAGGACTTAAAGCATCTAAATACAGTGGTGCCTCGCTAGACGATGTTAATCCGTTCCACAAGGATCGCTGTCTAGTGAAAACATCGTCTAGCGAAGCACGTTTTCCCATTGGAATGCACTGAAATCGCTTCAATGCGTTCCAAGGGAAAACGCAGTCGTCTTGCGAAATTTCCCATAGGGAAACCTCGTCTAGCGAGTGAGGGTCCCCATAGGAATGCACTGACAGCTGCACTGACAGCTTTTGACCACTAGTCGGCGCACTCCTATGGGGAAACCTCATCGTCTAGCGAAATTCCCCATAGGGAAACATCGTTTTGCGAAGCGCAGTAGCGCTCGCAAAAAGGCATCGTCTAGCGATTTCCTCGTCCTGCGAGGCAATCGTCTAGCGAGGCACCACTGTAGTATGTTACTGAGTATTAAGGGCAGAACACATTAAATTGTAGAAATTACATATAATCTCTGTTTCTGACTAATCCACACCTTCTCTCACACCTGTGGGCCCAATCCACTAAACCGCACCGAAGCCCTGAACCTCAGTAAGTACCCATCACTAATCCTGACTATTATGGTGCTAGGGCAAGTATTCAAAGTTAAGAATCAGCTGTTTTGCTGTTTATTTCCTTGTTTACGGTTCTTTGTATTTGTTACGCAATCTAGGTATCTGGCTTATTAAACTGGTGTGTTCTGATCCAGAGCAAGAAAGGGGAAATCTAAACCACTGTTGTTTCACCCTGTGTTAATCTCTTAGCCCTCTCTGCCACATTCCAGACAAAGCAGAAAGTAAAGATTATAAACTAGCACATTTGTAACTTGGTACCCCAGATAAATGTCTCCCTCTTTATATATGTATGTCCTTCAAGTCACTTAAGTGGTGATTCATTGTGATTAATTCATTAAGATATTCAGCTTTGCTGGTGGCCACCCACTCACCCGAATGACAAGTTAAAAAGCTAAATCTGGAAAAGCTTTGTTTTTTGGTCAAAAACTCCAGGATCCCCCTGGAGTTTGGAAAAGCATTTTGCTTTGATCTAAAACTTTTGGATTCCCCTGGGAGTTGCGGACAGAAACAAGTGTTTCCAGAATCTCATAGGGGTACAGATAAGAATGATCCTGATCTTAATGCAAGCTGCATTAGAGTGAGCCTGAATTACAGATAACTGTATAGCAAATCTAGCAGGGATGGCCTTTTTAAAATACTTCCCAAGATTGGATGTCCACCTCGACTCCCTAACATCATCAGGTCCTTCCATGAGGGAATGAAGGGCACTGTAGTTTTTGATGGTTCAACATCAGATCCCTTTGACATCCGAAGCGGAGTGAAACAGGGCTGTGTCCTCGCACCAACCCTTTTTGGGATCTTTTTTGCTGTCATGCTGAAGCACACCTTTGGAACTGCAACAGAAGGTGTCTATCTCCGGACTAGATCAGACGGAAAGCTCTTTAATCTCTCTAGATTGAGAACGAAGACCAAAGTCCAGATGAAATGCATGCGGGACTTCCTCTTCGCCGATGATGCAGCCATTGTTGCCCACTCTGCTCAAGACCTCCAACAACTCATGAATCGTCTTAGCAAGGCCTGCCAAGACTTTGGACTAACAATCAGCCTGAAGAAAACACAAGTCATGGGCCAGGGCGTGGACTCACCTCCCTCTATTACCATCTCCACACAAGAATTGAAGGTTGTTCATGACTTTGTGTACCTTGGCTCAACGATCTCTGACACTCTCTCTCTAGATGTCGAGCTGGATAAGCGCATTGGCAAAGCAACTACCATGTTCTCTAGACTCACAAAGAGAGTATGGCTCAATAAGAAGCTGACGACATATACCAAGATCCAGGTCTATAGAGCCTGTGTCCTGAGCACACTCCTGTACTGCAGTGAGTCCTGGACCCTTTGTGCACGGCAGGAGAGGAAGCTGAACACCTTCCACATGCGTTGCCTCCGACGCATTTTTGGTATCACCTGGTAGGACAAAGTTCCAAACAGAGTAGTCCTAGAACGAGCTGGAATTTTTAGCATGTATACATTACTGAAACAGCGACGTCTACGTTGGCTTGGGCATGTCGTGAGAATGGCTGATGGTCGGATTCCAAAAGATCTCCTGTATGGAGAATTAGTGGAGGGAAATCGCCCCAGAGGGAGACCACAGCTGCGATACAAGGACATCTGCAAGCGGGATCTGAAGGCCTTAGGAATGGACCTCAACAGATGGGAAACCCTGACATCAGAGCGTTCAGCCTGGAGGCAGGCGGTGCATCACAGCCTCTCCCAATTTGAAGAGACCCTTGTCCAGCAGACCGAGGCAAAGAGGCAGTCACGGAAGCAACAAAATCAGGGAGCTGGACAGGGGACAGATTGTATTTGTCTTCAGTGTGGAAGGGATGGTCACTCTCGAATTGGCCTTCTCAGCCACACTAGACGCTTTTCCAAGTCCTCCATACAGAGCACGTTACCATAGTCTTTCGAGACTGAAGGATGCCTAATACAATAGCAAATCTACCAAGCTCTGTTAGGGTGAGTTCAGAATAACACTTGAAGGCAAAATATTAATATCAAGGGAGAGTGAATTTCTCTACTGAGGCTAAATTACTGTTGCCAGTGGTTGGGGTGCTAGCATACATGTTTCTCAAGTTTATTGGCCAGTTTTATGCTATAAATTTGTAGTCTCCTCGTCTTGCTTTACAGGCCTTGACTCCAGTCCCTCAAAACTTCCATAAACTCCAACTTTCCATGTCTAACCTTCCCTCTCACCATAATGATGTTCTACAAAAATAAGTGTACAAATTAAATATATGCGGATCTGCCAAGAGGACATAAATTTATTCCAGCCACTGAATTAAGGGTTTGTGTTCTTAGACCCTTTGAATATGGATTCAGGCAACCCAATTCAGCCCCGTAGGCATTTTTCTGTGTTGGAATTTTTCTCGTTCTGTCTGCACAACTCCTCTCTAAGCCTCAAGGAATGGGTGTTACGGTATGTCTAGTCCTCTCAGCGATGTTTCCAGGCCTCATTGTGCAAAGAGCTCTGTGCTTCTTGGAAGAAGAGAGGTTCTTTAATAAATGCACAGTATTATTTATTTGCTTAGAACTACAAAGCTGTCGCAACCACAGTAGGCAGTAAAGGCCTTTTATTTATGCAACACAGTGCTCTCCAGACTTGTCTATAAAAGCCGCCCTGCAGAAGAACACTCTTCAAAGATTCATACAACCATCCTTTCTCAGAGTCCCTAGGGAAGTCTTCTCTGCCACTGAGTGAGTGAATCATGGCTGGAGGAAAGCCTCTCCTATTCTGCTTCACATCACGACTTGAAACGGGCTTTGCAAATGACCGTTTAGAAGCAATCCTTGGTTGGTGCCGACGGGAGCTTGCCCTGTTGAGATGTCACAGCAAACTATCTTCCCCAAACAGTGCCCCTGGTGAAAAATTTGAGTGGAAAATAAAGCATAAAGAAACAAGAGGGCAAAGCTCTTGGAGTGGGTCTGGAACACCTCATCCCAATACTAGGGGGAAGGAGGATCCCCCCCCCCCGCCAGGTTTGGTTATAAGGTGCCTACAGGCAAATTCTACTGGAAGCAGAGGAAGAGAAAGCCAGACTGATGATCCATAGGGTTGAAATAAGGACCAGTTAGAGCAGGGGTCTCCAAACTTTTCAGCCTGAGGGCCACATCATATATTTTCCACATTTTTGAGGGCCGAAGGAACATATGCACGCCTGTGCGCGCACACCCATGCACATGGGTTAAAGGGAATGGACCTGTGCCTGCGGACCTGTGCCTGTGACATTCGCTAGGCCGGATAAATAAATAAATAAATAAATAAATAAATAAAATAAGGCGGGCTGGATGTGGCCCATGGGCCATAGTTTGGAGACCCCTGAGTTAGAGTAAAGTAGTTTGGTAGACCAAAGTAAAGTGTCTGATACCCATTTATACCAAGCAAGCTATTTAAGACTGAAAGAGATTTGGAATACTATACATTTGTTTCACCATACATAAAATTTGCAGGAAGAATCCGATAAGATATAAGAAAAGCTTTTTTAAAAGAGGTAAATACAAAAGATTTAATAAAACCACTGATTTGAACATATTTTAAGTCAACTCATCAACTGGTAGCCACAAGCATACGTTCAAGAACATACATATATTTTAAAGACTAACCCCATCATATTACTAATTATAGTGTAGTACAAATTAGATTCCTTTGTACAAGTTATATCTCTACCATGACCTCTCTAAACAGCTTTAGGCACATCACTAATTTCCAGAACCCTTTCTCTCTCAGACACATCTGTGTTCTGAACACAACAATATCAGCCTACCTTGTAAGGTTGTGGTTGATATCTCTTAGGAGGTAATCACATAACCCTCCGCTAATGACCTAAACATGTCTATGTGCATGGCACAAAGCAATGCTTGATTCAGGCCTTCTGCTATAGAAGAGTTGCTGGATAGCTCAGGTTTGGGCATCTGGTTATGGAGTCAGAGATTGGGAATTTGATTCCCCACTATGCTCCCTCGACAGAGGTTGGACTTGTGATCCATGGGCTCTGCAGTTCCAAGATGATGATAATGATGGTGATGATTTATCCAAGACATTGTTTGAGTTTACAAACACACAACCAGTAAACCACAGTGGTCGGTCTGCATTTATTTTCTGCTAAGAATAATAAATCAATTAGCAGAATAAATTAATTCTAACTATGCTACAAAAATTATTGTTTTAATACTATAAAATGTCTAATTCCTAAGTTAATCAGCATGGGAAGGTGTATTACTTGACACATATATGAAATACGAACATGTAAAAATCATTATTTTGTGAAAGGAAGATTGTAAACGATCTAAAAGGAGAGATATGTGACATGCTATCTGTCACATGTACCTGAATTGCTGCCATCAAATAAGGGGACAAAAACAGTCTTGGTTTTTTACTGTGATTTTCTCGGCCCCATTAGAACAAAGGTCATAAGGAGGAGACAAGCAGCAATCCACAAGCAATGAAGCTTATCCCTCTCTGCTCCTTTCACAAAGATGGCAGCACCCAGTGAGTGCAGCAATGCATGCTAGATTTGATCACTGTACACATGTAAACTTTCTTAAACTGCAGATAGTCTTACGTCTTCACACAACTCTACAATTCCTGGCATTCCGAGTCAACAAAAACGTTTTTAAAAACTTTAAAAGCCTTTCACTTTTTTTCAATAGAGAAATTAATTTATCAGTGTTTCTTTTTCTGTGTTCCATTAGAGATCAAGTTTTTCTATTGGAGGAAAACAAATGTCCTGGGTAGGGAAAGCATTCATCATCTCTATCTAGGAGACACACAAAATCCTCCAGGAACCTGACCATGCCTGCCTTGTAATTTTTACATGTGGAAAAGGAGGCCAATGGCTAAAATGAGTGAAAAGCTTTCAAGCATTTTTTATTGTTGTGAAAGAAGCAGGGAGTCACCCACTACTCCTCACTGACAACGTGAAATTAGGTGCCCTTCAAATGTTCTCTCAAGATGCAAGAAACTACTTATCTATCCATTAAAAAGCACAATTTAAAGGATGTGGCCACACAGGCAGGCGTTAGCTGTGTGGGCTGGCAGCACGGGAGAACATCTAAAGAACACTTTATTGCTCAGGTTTCCCTGGATACTAGGTTGATGCAAGACACAGGTGTAGCAGGTTGCAGGAGCCTGAAATAATTTTGTATTTACTTTCAGTTCTTCTGCTGGAATGTACCTGTTGGATTTACAGGACTTCTCCACAAAAGCTCACATTAAAATATAATCTTGAAAGTACCACAACATTTTTGTCTTCTTTATATTTTGTTTTTGTTTTGTTTTTGCCTGGCATGTTGCATTTACAGATGGTCAATTAGTGTCTCCTCTGCACAGGGTCAAGGCACCTTGGTTTACACAAACTGAGATGCAAATCCTCCAGAAACGTAAACTTTTTCTCCTGGTCTACCAGCGGACAAGATATTTTCTGTTGGCACTGACAGGAGTTTTCACCTCCATAAAAACTTTTTTTTTTTGCACAAATAATATAAATTTCATAATATTAAAATACTGGCTGGTCTGTTTCATGGAATGAGACGCCTCGGATGGGTTGTTTGTATCTTTCTGAACAACAGATAACTGCTTTCATGCTTGCTTCATGTGGCTGCTTTGCTTCTCAAAGGGAAAGGAAACTTGTTTGATGCATAAACCTTGCAAAGATTTTGATGGGATAAAAGAACTTCTTGCCTTACTCTTGTGGTGCAGGCAAGGATTCTTGTGGGTCTTGAATATTCCTCAAGGTGTCAAATTGTATCAAGACAACCTAAATTAACAAAAATGGGGGATTTAGTCAGAATTCTTTATATCCCTAGTGCAGAAAAGTGTTAAGTTTCAGGAAGTCCAATAAGCCAGCTAAGTAAAGTATGCAATGTAAAAAAACATACTTATTAATTTGCTGGCCACAGCCATGATGCTAGTGCAAGTCAGTCAGTGTACGTTTCGGCAGCGAACTGCCACAAATGAAGAGGTCAATATTGGCATTTCAAGGCATGTAACTAGAGCGTGATAGGAATTACAACCACTGACTTCTTAACTATCAGTCATTTGCTACTAAAATTTACTCTGATGTAATAGTAGAGATGTAAGTGACTTATCAAGCCCTAAATGCCTTGGGACCTGGATATTTGAAGAAGCTCCACTCCTTATATAAACCTGCTGGATCACTAAGATCTGCTAGGGAGATCTTCCTCCATGTCCCATCAGTGAGAACAGCCTGCTACGTGGAGAAAAGGGAGGGCTTTTTTTTCCTATTGCACCTCAACTGTGGAATGTCTTCCCCCTTGGGAGAATTGATCGGCATCATTTTGGCACCAACTCAAGACATATTTATTAGACTTTGGGGTGTGTGTGTGTTGAGGATTGTGGCCTGCATGGGTTGTAATGTTTTTAGTGTTTACAAAAGAACATGAGAAGAGCCCTGCTGGATCAGGCCAAGGGCCCATCTAGTCCAGCTCCCTGTATCTCACAGGGGCCCCCACCAGAGGCCTCTGGGAGCACACCAGACAACGAGATCCCTGTCTCCTGATCCCCCTTCCCTGCATCTGGCATTTGGAGGTACCTTCCTTCGAAGCCTGGAGATTGTACATCCCCATCATGGCTCATAACCTGCGATGGACTTTTCCTCCAGGAATCTATCCAACCCCCTTTTAAAGGCCTCTAGGCCAGATGCCATCACCACATCCTGTGGCAAGGAGTTCCACAGACTAACAACATGCTGGGTAAAGAAATATTTTCTTTTGTCTGCTCTCACTCTCCCAACACTCAATGTGAGTGGATGTCCCCTGGTTCTGGTATTGCGTGAGAGGGAAAAGAGCTTCCCTCTATCCACTTTATTCATCCCCTGCATAATTTTATACGTCTCCATCAGGTCCCCCCTCAGGCGACTTTTCTCTAGACTAAAGAGCCCCAAACGCTGTCGCCTTTCCTCATAAGGGAGGTGTCCCAGCCCAGTCATCATTTGAGTCGCTCTCTTCTGCACCTTTTCCAGTTCCATTCTGTCTTTTTTGAGGTGCGGTGACCAGAACTGTATGCAATACTCCAGGTGTCCAGGAATCTTTCAGTTTTGCACTGTTTGGTTTTAAAATTGTTTTAATTATCTCACGTTTTAAAACTGTTTTGTACAACTTTGTAACCCGGCCTGAGATGCTGCGATACAGGCCAGGTTATAAAAGTTTAAATAAAATTTTAAAAAACCCAATAAAAATAAAGTAATTCCTTAATTTTTTCTGTTCTGTCATACAAGAATGAGAAACCAGATTTGCCACCCCTCCACATGGTCAAAAAGATATTCTTTATTGCTTGTGACAAGAGTTCTTAACCCTGGTGAGCATTAGTTATAAACACATTGTACAAAGCTTTGGTAGCTTCTGCCTTGTTTCATGGACTCCTGAAAGCCGCTTTAGAGGGATTGTTTGCCTTTTTTATCACCGAGCCCTTCTTTACATGCTCACCATCTATCTGTGTCATGCTCTATGAAGAAAAGAGAAATGAGTTTTGTAAATAAACTAGTAGAAATCTCAATCAGGGGCAAAACAATACGTTCCTATGCTGGACATAAGAAATCTTATGAGAATTATTTACTTGATTTTTATCCTGCCCTTAGTGGGAATCCAAAATGGCACACAATTTTTTTAAAAAATCAATAGTTTCTTAAATTAAATTGAACCCTCAACAGACAGTCTTCCCATGCTGAGCCAGCCAGCCTCAAAAAGGACAAAGAATTTAATTAGAATTCATTACATCCTTACATTGCTATAAACTCGAAAGGGCCAAAGGCTCTCCTTCCTGAGCTATAGTTTGGTAGTCAGGATTACTGTGGCATTTATTCTTCTGAGGGTTAGATAGTAAGTGCATGTCGTCACGTCAATTCTGATTGATGGTGACCGTTTCCAGGGTTTTCTGAGGAGAGAGTACTCAGGAATTTTGTTTTTTTTACCATTCCTTTTTTCCAGAGGCATCTTGAGACTGTGCAGCTTGCCCAAGGCTACACAGGTTGGCTCTTCTCCCAGGAAGCACAGTGGGGAATTGAACTCCCGGTCTCTGGCTCCGCAGTCAGAAACCTAACTCACTGAGCTACCAAATTAATAAGGCCTGTAGTTTTCCTCATTCATCATCCCACCACCAGGATATAGGCTCCTAGCCTCTGTTCCTGCCTCCAGAGTTTGCTGTGATATGCTCAAATATGGCAGAGGTTACATAATTTGCTTTAGGAACAGTATAAAAATAACTAACAAAATGAAAACCCCATTTCTTGCAGGAATCAGGTGGCCAAGGTAAAAATCAGTTACAATCTGATCTAGGAAATCCAGAATATTTTTCCCATGTTACGGCGGGGAATGGAACAATACCTCACGAGTGGATGTGACTGCAATTGTTCTAACCGATGTTATTTTTGATTTGTTTGGGTTTGCTGCTTATTTGTATGCATTTCCTGTACCAGGGGTCACGTTTAAAAACAGACTTTAGCATCAAGCAACCTGCCCCATCCGCGAAACAGAAACAAATAATAACTGGGGGAAATATTGGGTAAATTGAAAAAATCTAGTCACCAGAGACAATCACTGGGATAAAAGGCACGTTTGAGGCAACAATTGCCCAAAAAAAGAGAACTCCAAAAGCTTGTCCAAACACAATTTTATTGATTCAACATGGGAAATATGGGAAATGAACAGATTTCTTCCACTATCATCCTAGTCACATCTATTTAGAGCTTGCTGTGGTTATGTGCCATCAAGTCAGAACCGACTTATAGCAACCCTAATAGGGCTTTTAAGATAAGTGAGATATTTAAGAGGTAGGTTTACCAGTTCCACACCCCCAGTGAGCTTCCATGGCTGAGCAGAGATTCGAACCCAGGCCTTCGGGTTCCGAGTCCATCATTCTATCCCCTACACCACACTGGGTATCTCTATTCAGAGGTAAACTGCACACTAAATTTTAAAAAAAGAGTGCAATTCTAATGGGTGAAGCTGGCCAAGGGAGAGCTGAATTGACAGCAGGACTTGAAGCTATCCCTTAATCTGAACCACTCCCAGCCTAGGGATGTTGGAAATTTCTGAGGGCTACCACAACAATGTAGGCATAACTTTGTGGCAGCCTATATCCCAGTCCTGGAGGAGACTCTTGAGAGTCCCCTGGACTGCAAGGAGAACAAACCTATCCATTCTAAAGGAAATCAACCCTGAGTGCTCACTGGAAGGACAGATCCTGAAGCTGAGGCTCCAATACTTTGGCCATCTCATGAGAAGAGAAGACTCCCTGGAAAAGACCCTGGTGTTGGGAAAGTGTGAGGGCAAGAGGAGAAGGGGACGACAGAGGACGAGATGGTTGGACAGTGTCATCAAAGCTACCAACATGAATCTGACCAAACTCTGGGAGGCAATGGAAGACAGGAGGGCCTGGCGTGCTCTGGTCCATGGGGTCACGAAGAGTTGGACACGACTAAACGACTAAACAACAACAAAAATATCCCAGTCCTGTCGGAAGACAGCTCTGTTGGCAGGATTCTCGGACCATCAAGCAGAAAAGCGCTTCTGCCTGCAGAAGAGACTGAGGCCTATTTCTACACATCTACAGTGGGCGCATCTTTGAGTCTGTCCCTCTCATGGAAGCAGAGAGTTGAGTTTTTATTTTTAATTTTTTTAAAGAAAATAAAACATTTCCTCCAGGACTGTGTACATTTTATGGTCATGCTGTTCAACCTAACGACAGCGACGTTTGGCATCCAGAGAAAACCAGTGTTTCCTTAAAAGCAAGGCTCTTGCCCTTATGGCTACAATAATGAGCGTAAAGATACACGGGCAATGAAAACTCTAAACTTTCAGGGACAATGAACACCTGAAATAAAAAATAATCATCTGCTGGATTAACAGTTGAGGAATGAGTGAATGAACGAAGACACTCCACAGACAAAATTGCTCAGATCTGCTTCCACCTGGATGCTGTGGTTGATATTGTCCAGTGGATGTAAGTTTGGGTCTCGCTGGTCCAGAGGTAATAATGGATACTTTTGGATCTATACAGCCCAAAGAAGTGGAAAACATTCAACATACGGAGGCAAGAACTTCTACATGTCTGTTAGATCCTTGCCCTTCCTAACTCACAGGAGAAGCCAGGTAGGGGGCTTACCGAGCAAGGAAAGGGAGTAGCTTTCTTGCAGCAAGGCATGGTTCCAGCACGCCTAAAGGAGGCTGTAGGAACAGCGTGGCTGAAAAAGCCTTTCTTTAGTTCCAACCTGCCAGCCAATCTCCAATAGACCATTCTTGTCAACCACTTTCGGAAGGACAGCTAACTGAGAAGCAAGGCAGGGTCTTTTCTGTGGCAGCCCCTAGATTCTGGAAAACCCTCCTTAGAGAGGCCAAAATAAAATAAAATTAAAATAAAGAAGACAAAAATGTTGTGGCATCTTAAATATTAACTGCTATATTTTAATAAGAGCTTTCGTGGACAACTTCACTTCCTCCCTAGACACGTGTGCTTTGGTGCCTCCTTTTTAAGCTTAAAGTATGCAGCTGGGATGTGTTTATTCTTTTTAATTTTTAAAGTCTGTTTTAACCTGCACTTGACAATTGTTTCTGTTATTCTGTTTAATAACACATTTATTATTTTTAAATGATGCTTGCTGATCTAAATTTAATGATAAAGGAAAGCAAGGTACATCTCTCTAAACGAGCACCTACTAACCAACCAATCTGTTGTGACTGACTGTCCTTTATGCCACAACCTCAGCTCTTGCATGGTAGCTACTGGACCCCTAACATGGCTCAGAAAATCACAAAACAAAGAGTAGTTTTAGAAGAGGTAGCCCTGTATCAGGCAAAATCAAAAGAAAAACCAAAAAAACCCCAAAGAAGACAAAAATGTTGTGGCATCTAAAAAACTAACTGCTGTATTTTAATGTAAGCGTTTGTAGACTTGTATACAAAGCAAACAGGTTCTGTTAAAGTGTGCAACAGGCTTGCAACGTGGGGGGTAGCATATAGGTGAGCATATAGAGTGCTCCGCTGTTGCAGTGAAAGGCGGCTTCTACTCTTGAGAATGATGCTGTTTTTCACAAATCTGAATAGAAAAAGGTCAGGCAAAAGGAAGTGCTTTATGAAGCCTCATGGCACAGTGGTTAAACTGCAATACTGCAGTCAAGTCTCTGCTCATGACCTGAATTCGATCCTGATGGGATCAGGTAGCTGGTTCAAGGTTGACCCAGCCTTCCATTCTTCCAAGGTAGGTAAACTGAGTACCCAGCGTGCTGGGGGGGGGGGGGGGATATGTAACTTGCATAATAAAATTATAAACCGCTCAGAGTGCTATGGGGAGGTATATAAGCAGTACACTATGCTTTGCTTTTACCTAGCCAATAACAAGCCAACTGTATTTGCTCTGACAGGATACCAATTATCTTAGGGTTGTTTCCAAAAGAAAATAGAAATATATACGTGGAAAACAGGAATGTTCAGCAGCTGGAAAAGCAGCCAACCTTGCCGACTGACCACCCTCAAAGTTTTTATCCAGAAAAGTAACTTTTACAAGCCTTGCGTTCTGTACTCTGCAGACTAGTAAGAAAAAAAGTTTATCCTGATTTTTTTCCCAAAACAAAATCTGGTCGTGAGTCTGAGAATTGACCTCGTATCAGAACAGTCAGGTTACGGATTTTTGCTCATTCCTCTGTTTAATTATCAGAATCTCTAGCATGGTGATTCACTCCCACATCCCCATTTCTAAATGGTACAGATCTCCCACCCTCTCCTGTTACCACCAATAAAGCAAAGGAAGATCTCCCACAAGCTACAGAAAGCTGGAGGTTAATATAAATTCCGTGGGCTCGAAGGGGGATGCAGAGCTACATTCAAAGACTCAATGGCAAACCACATTCTCTTTGTCTGGCAACTGTGAGCATCACAAGGCTGAGTTATTGAGGAAGTTTGGAGGGGGATTATATTTGTTCCAGATGCACATTTCCCTTAACCTCTTGAAGTGGCGTTTCCCAGAGAGAATTTGGTTCTCCATGCTTTGCTTTTTAAAATTTTCATTTACACAAGGCAGGAACAAATAGCTTTAATCTTGCCCTTGCAGAGTGGGGAGGAGGAAAAGATAAAAACAACCACGTCTGCACCCAGCTCCAGAAATAGAGAAAGAAACAGAGAGAACAGGGCATCATCAGAAAGACAGACAGAGACTAGGACGAAAAATCGAAGAAAAAAGGAAAGACAGAGATAAGGGAAGACCCTTTCAAATTAGAACCAGCAAATATTTGCTTTGTCACTGTGCCACAAGGATGAGGCCAATCAAATGTTGGCCAACTAACTTTTTGTTATGACTCATTAGTAAAAATAATAATAATTTAAAAAATGGCTCTACTAGTAGGGGATGCTGGGATGTGGAAGTCCCCAGAAATTTTCAAGCTCCAGCGTCATTATTTCCATTCCTAACAAAAACTGCATCAATTGTATATTATGTAAAGTTCAGGAGCCAGCAAATAATTAACAAACATTGCCATGTCTGACTTGCAGTGTTATTTTCCAGGGTGATCTAGATACAGATAGTCAGAAGTGGTTTACCCTTCCCTTCCTCTAGGGGGCACCATGGGACTGTGCAGCTTGCCCAAGGCCACCCAGGCTGGCTCGTCTCCCGGGAGGTACGGTGGGGAACTGAACTCCCAGCCTTTCACTCTGCAGTCAGATACCTAATTCACTGAGCTATCCAGCCAGATAGCCACTAAATAACTCCCTATTTCAATGTATATTCTTTAGTATTTCCTTAATATAATCTGGCTTCTAGACACAAATCTATCCCCTTTTGTCCCTGCAAGAACCCCACTGGCAACAGATAAGGAAAATACATGGTCAAAGCACATACGATCTGTAAAACTGATGAACAAATAATGATATTGGTATGTCTGGAGAGATGTTAAATTTTTATCATACTAATGATGCTGGGCGTGTGTTAATCTTTTCCCCATGCTTCCTTCCCTAAAAGCAAAATGATACCCTCTGCCCATTATTCACAAGCCTCTTAAAGAAAATCTACAGGTTCACAAGCTCAGAACCCCTGGACTCATTATTTTATCTCAAAGGTCCAAAATCAGATTATTTTGTGATGATGAGTGGTTCAAGCTCACATCCAAGCATAGTTTTAACAACTGTTTAACCCCCCCCCCCCCCCAAGGACACAGAATGTTAACATCCTGAATTTCTGACACACGTTTTTATTTTTTCTGAAAGATAACAAAGATAGAGCTATAGCTACACCTTGAAGGGAAATTAGACTTGTATCACACTTGGGGGTGTAGTGTGAAAACCAAAAATATTGCTTGAGCAATATGATACACACCTTGTTATGATGTATTCGGTGCAACAACCCCAGAGTATGTGGATTTTTTTTCCAAATCATTGTAAAAGCAGCAAATAAAACTGCCACATGGTATCCCAATTTAGTTTCTCCCTCCTTCAATGCTGAGTTTTGGTTCTGCAAAGCTTCTGTGACATAAGTTTGATCTGCTATCTTCCCTTGAGTTCCTGTCCTCCAGGGGTGGTTAACCTGATGAATGTTACTGCTACTGATTGCTACTGATCGTAAATGTGACCCCATTCATTCATTCATTCATTCACATTATTTCTTTGCTGCTTTTCTCCCTATACGGGACCCAAGGTGGCTCACAAAGATTAAAACAATATATACAATGCCCACCACTTTAAAATACTATTGAAACCCATATTAAAAAAACAATTAAAAACCAGTCAACATTAAAACCAAAATTAAAGGCAGTTTTAAAAAACATTTTAAAGATATTTTAAAAGTCTCGAAATTTAATGAACACAGCATTCCCTAGACCCCTAATTATTGCTTTAAAACCTGACTGAAAAGGAAGGTCTTTGCCTGATGATGGAACAACAAGTATATGCCTTCCTTCTGCTGGGGTGGGAACTCCACATTTCAGTCACAAGCTGCTATTACAAAGACTGGGAGCAACCAAATTTGATCGGTACTTTGCCATGTCCATTTAGTGTCCCCGCCAATCACCCAACCAGAAAAAGTAAAATCCTTCCCTTTCCTTTCCATTGAGAGATCTTTCCCTAGTAGTGCTGGCAGCCGATTACTGGTCTCTGCCATCAGTTTTTTAACAGTAGAATTAGTTCTGCTGCTACTGTTGGAAGGGGGCTTAATGCTGTGTCGCCACCACAACAATTCGCTGCTGTATCACAATGCTGGCACAATGTTCTCCCACCCCTGGCTACAGAATACCCAGTTCAGTTGAAAGTGGTCTTGCAGTTAATTTTTATTCACCAGCATTTACACCAAAGTGGCAGCCAAATGGTTACTCAGCAGTATTACGACAGGTTTCAGCTACTCATTATGTGCTGCCAAGTTGTTTTTGAAATGAAGCAGTCTTAGTAGGATCTTCAAAGTTTGTCAGATGAACAGGGCCTTGCCTCCGCCACCCTCAGTGAACTTGCACAGCTGCACGAGGATTTGAACCCAGCTTTCCTGAATTCTAGTTCAACACTCACATCACATTGGCTTTTTCAACTGTGAAGGATTATTTTGGTTGGTTTGTATCTCCAACTGCTGCAATTTTTAGTCCCTGAAAACTTTCTGCAAATGAGGAGTACAAAAGTCTGCAAAGATATAAATGTACATAAAAAAAGAAGAGCAAATTGCTTTCTTATATCACTGTTAGAATCAGATTCTCTATACAGTGATTGATGAGCCGTAAGATATGAACGTTTGAGAACTTCCCTGCTCCAGCTGCCTCCACATTCTTCCTTATGAGATCCAGTTACACAGTTTAACATTCTCTCCTCTACCGATGCCTCTAAGGAAGGAAGTAGGGCTAAAATTAAGAGCAGGCAAAAATATTAAAAGCTTTGTTTTTAATTTAAAAATGTTATAAACTTTATTTCAAAATTGAGATTTTCATAACTGTTCATTTGAAAACTAACTTTAATTTAAAAGAAAAAACCTCTAAAAGGATGATATTCTGCAAATAAAGTGCAAATTCCAGCATGACCACGGTTCCCCAGGATGGAATTCTTAGAAAATAACAATGGTGGGAGGAGGCAACCCACTGCTTTGCTCTTATACTAGATGCATCTATCTACCTATAAAAGATAGCAGGAAGGCAGACTTGCACCTCTGATGTTGGAGTGGGGAATCTGCTCTGGTTTTTAATCTGATTTTAGAAAGAGCCATCCAAGATGCTGATTCACAAAGAGAGTATGGCTTAACAAGAAGCTGACGGCATATACCAAGAACCAGGGTCTATAGAGCTTGTGTCTTGAGCACACTCCTGTACTGCAGTGAGTCCTGGACCCTTTGTGCACGGCAGGAGAGGAAGCTGAACACCTTCCATATGCGTTGTCTCCGACACATTTTTGGTATCACCTGGTAGGACAAAGTTCTAAATAGAGTAGTCCTAGAACGAGCTGGGATTTTTAGCATGTATACATTACTGAAACAGCGACGTCTACATTGGCTTGGGCATGTCGTGAGAATGGCTGATGGTCGGATCCCAAAAGATCTCCTGTATGGAGAATTAGTGCAGGGAAAGCGCCCCAGAGGGAGACCACAGCTGCGATACAAGGATATCTGCAAGCGGGATCTGAAGGCCTTAGGAATGGACCTCAACAGCTGGGAAACTTTGACATCTGAGCGTTCAGCCTGGAGGCAGGCGGTGCATCATGGCCTCTCCCACTTTGAAGAGACCCTTGTCCAGCAGGCCGAGGCAAAGAAGCAGTCCCGAAACCAGCAAAACCAGGGAGCTGGACAAGGGACAGATTGTATTTGTCTTCAGTGTGGAAGGGATGGTCACTCTCGAACTGGCCTTCTCAGTCACACTAGACGCTGTTCCAAGACGCACTTGACCATCGTCTCTCGAGGCTGAAGGATGCCTACTATCCAAGGTGCTGAACCATTCTGGGGACATGATTTAGCACTTTGAATAGTTCCTGTAAAGTATGGACTAAAACCCAAAATAGATTTACTGCTCTATGGACATAATTATCCAGTAGAAGCTGCTGAGAATAAATAGTAAGTTGGTGATAGCAGAGGTAGAAGGAACGGGTAGCGGTGGCAGGAACATGCCCATGCATACCTATAATGTGGCAAGGAATATAATTTGGCTTTGTTTTCTCAGCATGTATCTGTTGCTGTGTGTGTGCATGAGTATGTGTGCACGCCCATGCAAAAAAAAAAAAAAAAAAAAGCCGACTTGTTTCGCTATTTTCATCTGTTTTGGTGTCAGCTCCCAAGTATTGTCTTCGGGTGAAGGAACACTGGGCTCCTTTCCTTTCTAAAAATCCCGCAGAACAGAAGGGAGGGTGGGAAGAAAGAAAGATGAAGGAAATATAAATAGCTCCCACTTCCACAGACTGTTTGGGAGATGCAGACAGCGTCTGAAGTTGTTGCTGGTAGGAGGAAATCTTGGAACCAGACGAGAAGGAAAAATAAAAGGAGCAAATCGTTGTATTCTTTTGTATCAGGAAAAACACAAAATAAAAATAAAAATTGAAGAAGACAAGAATGTTGTGGCATTTATTCTTTTGTGTGTGTTTTATCTCTGTCACGGTGTGTGGGGGGTTGCTCTTCAGAATCGAAATTAGGTAGGATAGAAAAAAAAGGGCAAAGTGCATCTAACCATCTTCTGTTTCCCTGTAACTTCTGGCAGAGAACTGCATCTGCGGGGGGGGGGGGGCAGTATTATTAGAGAAAGAAAGAGGAATATGCTGACAATTCCCATTGCCTGGACCTTTGGACTGCAGGTTTACTCTGCCCTTCTGAACCTCTTGGACTAAATCCAACCACTGGTCTCAACTGGAGTAGACAATGCGATTCATATAGGGGTTGATTTATTATTCTGCAGTTGATTCAGTGGGTATGCTTTAGCTGGGACTCATAATTTAATTTAGACCACTGAGCAAAAGGGAACATTCCCTTTAACTATAACACATCTGGTCACAATTGACCAGATAGGGCGGGGTATAAATGAAATAAATAAATAAATAAATAAATAAATAAATAAATAAATAAATAAATAAATAAATAAATAAATAAATAAATAAATAAATATAACTGGTTGTGCATGGGTACTTCACAATTATTTATTTATTACATTTATATCCTCCTTTTCTTCCAATGAGCTCAAGACAACATTCATGGTCCCCCCCCCCCTTTATTCTCTCTCTCTCACACAAAAACACAATCCTGTGAGGGAGGTATGTGAGAGTGTGATTGCTCCAAGGTCATCCATTTGGTTTCAAGGCCAACTGAAGATTTAAACTCAGGTTTCCCAGAGTCTTCGTCCAGCATTCTAACCATGATACTACATCAGTTTTCTGTCTTTCTGCTGCTCCAGGAAATGCTACACAGAATACCCCAAAACAGCCATTCTCAACCTTTTTTTTGGCCACGACCATAAACACGGTATGAAAGAAATATAGGCCGAATCAGTAGAAGTCACATAAGAAACCTTACCAGGTGGTTTCTAGTCTGTGCCCCCCCTTCCAATGTGCCAGGGCCCCCCAGGGGGCCATATGCCCCCTGTTGAGAATGGCTGCCCTAAAAAGTCACAGAAGACACCAGATGCACACCTATTAGGCCATGTGTTGCTGTGAGTAATCTACTTTAACATTTAGAGGAATACGATGAGGTATTAAGAGTACACCTCCCAGTTTCCGTGCCATTCCAATCAGACGGGGACCTTAAGGGCCAGCTTGGGTTGCTTTTTATATTGGGACTATCCAGAGATCAGCCTTCCCGAAATCCCCACCCAAACAAAGCCTGAGGAGAGGAAGTGAAGGAAACGCCTGAGCCTTCCAACAGGAAAAATTACTCTAATGAGCTTTATAAAAAGAACTGGATTGCACTAGGTAAATGACTCCCCTCTCTCCTTCTTTTACCAAACACGGTCTCCTGTCTGCAGTGATTAAGGGAAAAAGTTCAACAAGAAACACCCAACTGCCTAAGATGGAAACATCTTCAGTGTTCATCTGAGATGAATGATTTCATCAGTAGCAAATGCTGAAGGCCATGACAACAAAAATAATGTGACACCAACCAGGATTACACAGGAGTAATTTTTTTTCCGGGGGGGGGGGGGGAGGTCCAAAATCTATTTTGTACATGATTCTTGAGAAGTAAAATGCAGTGAGTCCAGTTCCTCGGTTAGGTGTACACACACACACACACACACACACACACACACTGCTTTCTAGAATTGTTGATTAATTCAAACACTCTTTGTTAATGATTGATTAAAATGCAGATGATTCCTCAGTTAAATTTAAATAAATGCATATGTTATCTGAATAAAGGCTTATATTTTTGTAATTTCTTTTTCATACCATAGTTACCAAAACTTCCTTAAAAATACAGAGGATGCATGCTTGTCTCACATCCACACCCATTAAAACTGGTCCCTACCAACCAGGCCAGCTTTTCCCCACAACTATCATATTATTATTGTATTTTACCAAGGGATAACTTCACCTCTAATAAGCACCACCTAATTTTTTTGGTATATTTATAGTTATAAGACTGTGGCCTCATTTCGGATGGAGAAGGAGGAATATCACATTGTTCCTGTGCTGGCTCGTGCTGGACCCTCTGCTGCTGAAGAAAAGAAGTTTCTTTAAATGAGTCTTAAATTTTATACAAACTAAATTGGAGCAATTTCAGTAACTTTTGAAAAATGTGAAAGTAAATAATAATAATTATTTTTTTAAATTGCAGCAGTGCCAGTAGAAAATTACTTTTACAGCCTTGGAACCCAGATTCTTTTAATGAGTCATTTTTCAAGCTCTGACATACCTACAAAAAAATCAGCTTACACCTATGTCAAAACAGACAAACTAGAATTTCTTAAAGCCAGAGGGAAAACAAATATTTGTTTCAAACAGATTTTGTAAAAAGTTACCTTTTCTGGATCACAACTCTGCAAATCTGCCAGCTAGCATGCCTGCTGGTCATGCTGCCTATGGGGTTCTGGGGTTGTAGTCCAAGGAAGTAACTTTTCTGACATCTGGGTTTATGAAGAAACAGGCTTTGACTCCTCCTGTTAAAGGATTTCAGCTTAGAAGGGCTAGGAAAGGCCAGCTACCTCTTTGAGAACCAGGAGAGATGCAGTCTCTTCCTTACACAAAGTTATACCAGACCACCTGATATAATAGGCTATATAGCTATTTATAAAGCTATTTATCTACTTATTTTTTTATCCCTTCTACCAAGACTAGGACTCCAGGCACCTCACAGCAGGATTAAAAACAGGCTACAAATAAAAATGCAGTAAGTTGTAACACTAAAACACAGTAAACTTACACTATTAAAACAAGTTTAAATTAAAAACTGTTTTTTTAAAGAAGTCTGTAAAAACAAAGCACCCACCCATGGAAAAAAAATCAAGGTTTTCTGGCAGTCAGCTGGTTGTCAAAAAGCCCACCCGAATGGTAGGATCTTGGCTTACTGGTGGAAGACCAACATGGTGGGGGGCCAGCTCCAATATTGCTATCAGCTTACCATCTTTGTCTCTAGACAAACCATTGTCTCAATGGTTCCCAATCTTTGTTCCTTAGATGCTCTTGGACTAAAACTCCCAGAAGCCTTCACATGTAGCTGTACTGCCCAGGACTTCTGGGAGTTGTAGTCCAAAAAGATTTGGGACCCGAGGTTGGGAACCACTGGTCTAAATGGAAAGTTAAGAAAGCACTCCCTTAAAAAAAAAAAAAGTCAATCTGCACATGTTTAGGAGAACTATAGGTTAGACCTATTTCTTATAAGGAGAATATTCGTGAAGTGAGGGTATAACAAGAAACAAACAACTCCACATGGAATTATGTGGAATTTCTGAATTTTTGAAAAGGAGAGTTGGCAGAGGAAAGTTGTGCAATGCCTGCCATGTGGCAGCCCGACAACCACTGATATTAAGACTCGTTTTGTTGTCAAGTCAAAACCTGCCTGTCTTTTATCAAAGCTTCTGGAGACCAAGAATCATGGCTTGAGTAGGTTCTGGAGTTCCAATATAGTCCATACTTATTTTTGAAAAGGTTCCAAGAGTTCTTAATCATTTTAAATCATTTTCCATCGCTTTAACCTTCTAGAGCTCTTCTGATATAACATAGGATAAAATACTTCCGTAAAAATCATACTGAAAAGAAATTCGAGCATCCAGTCATGTCAGCAACTCAGTGTTCACTTTCTTTTCAGGTGGGTCAGACGGGGCAAATCTTGCACCATGCTTACAATATAGCACTAATTCAATCAGTGCTGAATGTTAATACCCCTGTGTTTGCTTTAAGGTGTGAGGCAGAGTGCTCCCAGATTACTCATTCAAAGTCAGATTTGACGAACCTCACACAGCATTCAGAAGCATGTGTATTTTACGAAACGATAAGGCCTCAGCAACCCAAGGTGGCATTTACCTTACACATCCTGTGATATACAATAGACTCTCATGACCTTGACAGGATTTCTCTCAGGCACACGTACGCTCCTTCGACAAGGAGGAGGAGGAGGGAGGCGACAATATGCCTCCCAGACTTCCAGGGTTCCCTACAGACTGTGTCAGGCGGCACGTACCTACAGCTTGGTTGTACACTTCAGTGAAAAGAGGGAATTTGCCTTTTTCATGGCTGCTTCCTTTCCTGCAACAGCGGCTGTCTCCAGGAAAGTCGCTCAGTTCTGAGGAAATCCTTGGCTCCAGCAAACCCAAAAAAGCTGTATTAACATATAACGGGATCCCCTTACATGATCCCTTTTTTAAAAAAAGGAAAGGTTGATGTTGGCCCGGTGCCGCTTTTGTCTGTTCACGTGAAACCAATACTGTGGACAGGTTTACGTGCAAGGCGTGAGTCGCTAGCTTCTCACTGAAGGGAGGGAAAAAATCGAGAGTAAATAGTCTTCTGTTTGCATGGCATCCGCTTATGATACAAAAGAGGCAAAGTAATGGCATTTGTTGGATTAATGGATATAGGTGAAGAAACACGGCACGTGTTCCAATAATCAGGCTGCAGAGAATCTTTTTTTTACCATTGTCCTGAATAAAAGGACAGAGATCTAGCTTCACAGGCTAAGGACGACCCTTCCACAAGTGGCTAGATGCCTATGTGCAATACATATATATTTTTTCTTCCCTCTTGAAAGAGCACGCAAACCTGCAACACCTCACCACAGTCCAAAGCATTGATGTACAGGAGTGTTATTCACATGTGTATCCATTCTCACACAAAAAGCCAATATCTGAACAGGCAGATGAACAGTTGCCTGAACAGGCAATGGAATCAGTGACTGCCTAGGTATTGGGGTTGATTGAGTCCTGGAATCTGCATTAGGGAAATCCCTCTAAGGCAAACTGCTGCGTTTTACTTTCGCACTCAGTAAACTGAGCTATGGCCTTGAAACCAGCCATAGGTATTCTTGGATTAACCTACTTTACAAGCTTGTTGTGAGGATAAAAAACCTTGTGGGCAACATTCTGAACTCCTTAGAGAAAGGCTGTGACATAAATGTCACAAATTAATAACAGATTAAATCCAGTTGCCAGTAGACCCACAGAATCAGTATTTCTTAAATTTATTTAAAAAGGCACTGCCAGGAGCAAAGCGTTTTTGCATTCTGATTAGGAGGTACAGAAAGGCCAACAAAATATCCACTTTAAAGCGAAAGAGTTATAGCTGTGAAGCAGGTGCTTTGGAAGTTATTTTCTTAACTCAAATGCCAAGAATCCTCCATCTCCATAGCCACAGCACTGGCTTTCTTTTCGAAGTTCTGCTCTGAATGCTAAGTTCCACCTTCAAGACTTCTCCAGGTAACACGAGGAAGGAGCTTTGACTGACACCCCGGAGTTGCTGCTCGACAATACGGGGCTAGAGGAACAAAATGATCTGATTCGAAATAAGGCACCTTCTTATGAAAACAGTACTTAGAACACGTGATCTCAAGAATGCTTCTTGTAAAGCGAGGCAGCATCAAGAGAAGACAATGCTTTCCTCTTCACCTTACAAGTGATGGTTGCAGAGAGGCATTAAAGTAAAGGACGATTTGAAAGAACAGAGGCGCAAGTAAGATTTGAGTCCAGCACACAGCTCATCCTCTTAGCCACTATGTTCAGAGAAAGTAGAAGTTACAGTTTTGGTCTACAGCTTCCAGAATATTGGGGCCTGCATGGTTCCCTCATGATGTTCCGCTTGATGTCATTGCAAAGAATGGTTGAATGGGAGGTGGGGTGTAACGGCCCCAATCCATGGCCTATTTCTGGACACAGATGGGCAAGGATGAGGCTACAGAGGAGCAGACAAGCTGGCACTTCTGACGTGGCACATGGCTTATGCTCCCTCTCCAAGTAGTCTTAATCCAGACCCACTGCCATGCATCTTCATTCAAATCCATTTTCATAATTCTGGCTGCCTTTCTGACATACGGTGAAAGCTGGGTTCCAGGATATTGTCTTTTGCATGGAAAAAAAAAAGCTCCCCTGCCCCTCCTTGGATTTGCCCCATCTTGGAATGCTCCAGTGGCTCAGACTGAAAACCTCAGTGACTGACTGCCCATGCGATACCTTCCAAACCTTAGGTTTAATATTGACATTGCTTGTTTTCCCGACACCGAAGTCTGGATTTGGCAGATAACTCACTCCTCCGCAGCCTCTACAGTCAATAACCCTCCTCCCCTCCCCTCCCCGAACACTGAGGAAGCATGAAAGGCCCAAGAGAGTTAGGGCTTTGTTTGGTGTAACCAAGATTATAAAAATTGCACTGGGTCAGTCCAGACATCCACCCCCACCCCCGCCCACTGCTCCTTGTTATGTCATGTGCTGTTGCTCAACTCTTTGGCCCCTAAAGGTAGCCTGGGATATTTCTCACAATGGAAGGAAGAGGGTGTAGGAGGGCGGATCAAGCCGCTGACCCCTTTATTGTTCTTGGGCCAGAAGAAAGCTTCCTTCTGGCTTCTGAACTGCCATACTGAAAATATTTTCCAGTGAAGTCGAGCCATAGAGAGACGCTTTCTGATTCCCCCCTCGCTGCCGCCTCCCGTCCCCGTTTGGCCGAGCCACAGGGAGTCACAGGGTTGAAGTCCATTCACAAATACCTGCTAGAGATCACGTACTCTTCCCAAACACATACAACACTCAACCTCCCCCCCAACAGACACACATAGAGCCAGGAAAGGAGCAAAGACCTATGCAAGCTAAAAAAACACAAACCACCCCACCCCAAACCTTCTTTTCATTCTGGACAAAAAATTGAAAATAGAAAGAAAAAGAATAAAGTATCAGACTCTGAGACTGATGCTTCCATGTTCATACAAGTGGGGGAAATGTTCATGTAGAAGACAGAATTTGTACGCAGAGACTTCAGACCAAAAATAGAGAGAGAGAAATAAATCTTTTTGAAAATGTGCATTTGTTTCTAAAGGAACAGTGGATGGCTTCTAGAAACACAGGGCACCATTGTATAACGATGTTTTTAAATCAAGTGTCACAAGGGCTGCCCGATGCAGCTGACTGGAAAAACCCGAAGTGCAATGTCGCCTTTTAATTGCTAAACCAAGCATTAAAAAAATAACATAGAAAAACGATAATGTGATTGTGAGGAAGGGTGTTCTTCACACATGGATGAGCTGATTCTCGTGCTCGTTTGCGCTTTCAAGCTAAGAGGCCTGTTGGCACACACGTTCGACTTTTCTTTTCCTCTTTGTATAGCTTGGTCAATGATCTATTTAGTCTAGACCGAGCAGGGGTCAATTCTGACCTCCACCTCCTGCTCATTAGTCAGATGTATGGGAGACAGCTGCTGAAACTTAATAAAGATGGCTGGCCATGCCATGGCATGCCGTGGAGAGTTCAGTAGAGGACCATCTATCTCATGTTGTTGATATCCAGGTAGAACATCCCTAATTCAAAACTAGGACATCCCAAATCCAAACGAGAAAGTTCACCTACACCCTGAATTCACTTGGTAGCCATAGGGAAGTCATGGTTTTTCCCAGCAATCTGCAAACAGAGATGAGTTCTCTTGACCCACCCAGCTGTTGTAAAGAGTAGCCGGGACAAGGTATGTGAATGCTCAAGGAGCTATAATGCCAACAACTGCACTCAGAATGTATAAAAACAAAAATCAAGATGTATTTGGAACAACTAAAAGGAGAAGGCTCCTGAGCCCAAAAGGAGTATGAGTCGCTTGGGAACACCAGCCGCTGGGAACTAGTCTCACTCTGTAACTCTGGACAAGTCCCCCTTAGCCTCCAATCCATAAAATGGGAATGACACAAGGGGCACATGCACAAAGATCAGTATCCTAGTGACCTTCCACAGGACATGAAGCTCTGTTGATGCATTAATGTAAGACGGGGCCATTGGCACCAAGTTTTGCCTTTGGACAAGCCGAGGGTAGGGTTCACAACGATTCCTACTCACTCGACGGCAATGGTTTGGGCACATGGTGTGATTGCCTGTCACTGTGGGACTCTCTGCTCAGCGGAAGCTCAGCAGGATACTGGCTGAGAAGTGTAACACAGGAGGGGGCCATATGAGGCCCACAGGGGCATCTCTGCCTTCCCTAGCCACCCTCATTCCTCCCCCTCATCCCACAAACATTAAGACCTCTTCTGCCCTTTCGAGTGGATGGAGACAACTCTGCCAATTTCTTCTGGGCTCCTGGTACTTTGTGGCCCCCAGACGTTTTATATATAAGGGGGCAAATGGTCACCAGGTGGCGAAAAAACGGCTATTTGAGGACCAATTCTGGGTACAGACTGATGGCAGCACCACCACCACCACACACCGGAGGTCCTTTAATCGACATTTATAATAAACTTAGAATAATCTTAGAACTGCAGAGCTGGAACGGACTCTGTGGATCATCCAACCCCCTCTCAAGGAGGCACAGTGGGGAAAACAAGGATTTTTGATCTCTTACATAAGAGTCCTGCTGACATACTTCTGAGTATACCTACCAAGGCTTAAACTTCAGAAGTGAAATTGGCTGAAATCCTGTCACAGTTATGCAAATACAGTAACTTTTGGAAGTGGATTGCCATGAATAAGAAATGTAGATACTATCTTCTGTATATTAACTCATATGACTCGGTGTACAACATATAAGATCTAGAGAGATTTCTTAACTTGTGGCAGTTCACCTCTAAAAGTTGTGTTGTTTCCTTCATGGAAAATTTCAGAGCCTCTTTAATGTTCTGTTTCCAAGATTACTGGGCTAGGCAAAACAATTATATTATTCCACATGGCCCTTTGTGTTGTTGTTTTTTTAAATTGGCTTTTCAAACTGTTTTTATCTGCTTTTAAAGAACGTTTTTTATTAACAGTGTTTTTATTTGTTTCATCATACATCACTTTGGGATCCCTGGTGGGCTGGACAAAGTGAGCATACAATTGAACGTCTGAGGTTGTCTCTTGTATAAACAGGAAGAAGTCAATTGTCTCCTTTTTTCCATGAATTGGGCCCAAATAAAACGATTCTACCAGTTTTGTAAGAAAAATGTGCTTCTACACCATTTCGTGGGACAGCTTTAGGAGTTCGGAAAAACCAATTCGTTTTGAATTGCAGCTCCCATGGGACATGGTGGCTAGGGAATTCTGGGAACTGTAGTCCATAAATGTGCCCAAGCTTTAACAAATTCGCATGGGCTCTGCTCCCCACTCCTGTCTGGGATGCTAACAATGAACACCTAATTGACGGTCTGGTTGACACAGACATGCAGAATATGCCATGCACAAGATTGCACGAGATTTTTCTTATACATCTGGCACCGTATTTATTAAAGTCAAGGCTCCATTTCTCAAGCCTGAGAGAGAGATCCCAGACTTGCAGGCCGCTTTCTGCAAAAGCTCTAAAGTGCCTACCTGTCTGTTGCAGACAGGAAACTAGCATTTTAAGAACTTCTGGTCTCCTATATTGTATTGGTTGCTATTTTCATAACATCAGAGGAAATGCTTTGGAGGGGGGGGGGAGGGGAAGGGAAGGCTGCCCGGAGCACAAGGCAGAAAGACCACAGGGGATGACTCAGTGAGCTAAGAAGTCATTCAGCCCCAGCAGGAAGCATTAACCCATTAAACAACCAGAAAGAGGATGCTACAGATTTAGCTAAAGTCAGATTTTAGAATGTAAGAGGTGGTCGTTGTAAGACTGGATGCTGCAACGGGAGAAGATCAGCTTTGATCATCACGTGAAAAACACTAATGGGAGTTTTTATTACTACTACTTTTAACAGAGATGGAATTTAATATGGCCATATCTGAGGGCAAATGTAAAGGGATCAATCCACATAAAGTAAAAGATAAATATCTTGCCAACACAGTACTTTTTAAAAACATATTCAATTAAGTGGCCTGTCTGAGAAAACCAAAAGACTCAAACCAGCATCAAAGGAAAATAATTTTGCGGTTTCCAAGAGTTACTTTTAAGTTCACCAGGAAAAAAAAAAAAGGAAAAAAAAAAACCTGAGTGAATGAATGATTTTCAAAGCCCTGCTCAGATCTTGCAAACTACAGGGCCTGGCTTCCTTTATTCAGTCAATCCATCTCATGTTATATCTTCTCTTCTACTGCCTTCCACTCTTCCAGGGGATCTTGCCTGCTCCTAATATATTCAGCCTCAAATTTAATCATTTTAGCTTCGAATGGGAATTCAGCCTTGATTTGATCTATAACACAATTACTTGTCTTCCTGGCAGTCCATGGCATCCATAAAGCTTTCTTCCAACATCACATTTGGAAAGTACCAATTTTTCCCCACTTTCTTTTTCAGTTTTCACAGTTATATGGAACAATCAGGAATACCACTGTCCGTGTGGTCTTCATCTTCAGCCAGACATTCATACACTTAAAGATCCCTTCTAGTTTTTTTCATAGCTGCCCTTCCAAGCCTCTGTATTTTTCTGATTTGTTAGCTGCAGTATCCACCTCAACACTGGGTTTTCAAGGTATCAATATTCCAAAGTAGTTTACTATTACTGTCTTCTACGCAGTACTAACAAGAATTAGCTTGAGTAGTACTGCCTCTGTCTATGAAAGATCCTTCACCTTCCACTACTCCTGCTGACCAGTAGCTACTTTTCCAGAATTTATCTGTCCCCATCATCACTGGAACCACCAATTTTCTTCTGCTCATTCAATCATGAATTCTTGAAGAGGATGTGGGCATCTTAATCAGGTGTTTCAGCTTTGTTCTGCCCTGGGTGACCCTGCTAGGAGTCTAGATTTGAGTCTAGCCTCCTGACGAAACTTATTTCAGCTTCCCTGACATTTTTCTAACAATGCAGAAGATGTGATATTATATCTACAAGCCAATGTTCACCTACGACATTTCTCCATTAATGTAATAATTTGAACCGTTTTCAGCAGCTTAGGGCCTACAACTACTATTTTTGGGAATAGAAAGAATTGAACTTTCTGAAAGGGGAGAAACAACTGAATGTACAGGTTGGTGTCAAGAATAAATTACAAGTACCTGAATGTGGCTTATTATGAATAAAGGTCTATTTAACTCTTATCCAGCAGGATTATTTTTCAATTACAGTCAGTGGGGTATGAACTTTTTCCGCCCCTCAGAATTCCAAGGTACGGGCATTTACAATAAGGTCAGGGCTCTGCTTAGGGAATGGGTTACAACCACATGCCTCTTATTTGCTGAAGCCATTGAGAACTCAATTGTCTCTCCTGAACAGGAACCAAACACACTAACTACCAGAGTACATCACTCATCATCACGTTCTATGAAAAAACAGCACGGAGCTTATTTTTTGGCTCAATACATGTATTTTATTTTACTTTATTTTTGAATGCCATATTTTCCTCAGAAAGTAGAACCCCTGGAGGCTTACGGTATAAGCAGTATATTCATGAACTATATGGTTACTGAACTATATATAAAAAAAGATGTGTTAGAAATATATGAATGTTCCATCCTGGATCTATGAGGTAAATTTAACTGAAGAAAAAAAAAAGGTGCATAGAAAAGGGTGGAAAGCCAATTAAATGGGAGTAATACCGATATGAAATGCAATCAATATTTACTAATGAAATGGAAATTTTAACTTTGTTTTTTTGACCGCTTGGAACTGGATTTGATTCAGGGCTTTCTATAATTCTCCCAAAACTGCACAAAGTGTCACGTTAATGGGGACATATGAAGCTGCTTTGCATAAAGTTCAGACCATTCGTCTTGCAAGCATCACCAGGCCAGGCCAAACTCTGGCTTTGCAAAACAGGTCTCCAGGATTCCGGACAGGATCAAAACCAGAAGTGTTTCATGGGGAAAGCACATCCACCCTTTATGGAACTACCTGTTTCCCTTACAAAGTAGCACATAAATATTATGTACATCTGAATGGAGCGTAGACCATGTTCATGGAAAGCAAACTAAGCTAAGAGGCATCAAAGTCAGTTCCCAGTACTCTTCCCTGTGGATTATAATGGCTAAGATCAATGGGATTTGTAGTTGAGTAACATACGAAGAGCATCAGTTGGCCCATCCCTGCTCTAAGTGAATGGTTCTCAACCTCTGGGATCTTACAACATACTGCCACAGGACCCGAGTCCCACCATGATAAGAACAAAAAGTGGACTTGTCCATAAAAGCTCATATTAAAAAAATATAAAAGTTATTCTTTAAGGTGCCACCACGTTTTTGTCTTTTTCTAACCTTTTATTTTTATTTTGTTTCACCTATAACAAAACAATATCCTCTCCCCCCCCCCCCCCAAGAGTCCATTTATAGGTTTACAAATGTTCTGTTGGCATATGCACCACTTATGGTAAACTGGTGGGCCCAGGAAATTAGGAGACACACTGAATGTCCCAAGTTACGACAAGCACATTGAAAGATGACAGATGGATCAGTGAAGTCAGCAGAAGATGGAACACCACACTGCTGGGAGGATACATGAACTGGGGGAGAGTGAATTCTTAGTAATTATTAGAAAAAACCTTGTGACTTACATAGATTATTTCTGAGCCCCACTACTGATAGAGAAATGATGGATAGCTCAATGGTTTAGGAATCTGACTGTGGAGCCAGAGGTTGGGAGTTCAATTCCCCACTGTGTCTCCTTGACAGGGGCTGGATTTGCTGATCTATAGGGTCCCTCTTCCAGCTCTGCAGTTCTAAGATGATGATGATAGGCATTCCACTGGTTTAAAAAAAAAAAAAGCAATTCTAGAAAATCAGCTCACCTCATGTTTACAGTATTAACCAGGATGGTTTATATTTTGTTGCTCCTAAATCTGTTCTTTTCTAATGATTTCTTAACATAATGTAATGAATTCTTCTTTAATTGAACAAATTACTGTTTTTAGCTTTTAATATTGATGTATTGGCGATGTAAGCTGCCTTGGACCTTTTTTTAGAAGAAAGGCGGGATAAATAAATAATATTTCTGGACAGGGTCATTTCTACGTCAGTGTGAGGCTGGGATTACACTACAGAATGCTCTCGCTCTCTCTTGTATGAAGAAGTGCATACATTTAGAGAGCAACCTAGCCTGCTGCACCACAGACACTCAGGGTAGTTTGAATATCATGCAATTCACTCACACACACATCCTGAAATGGCAATGGGAGGATATGCCAGACTACGGAGGTGGGATGGGTGGGAGAGATATGCAGTTTAGCAGAAAGTCTGGCTGCAAATTCCTGAACAAGGGCTAATGCCATGCAAACCTCAATAGTTTTGTACAGTAGTTCTGTTTTTCAAAGGGAGAGAGTGAGGCCTCCTCTCACAGAGCAAAGGATCCTTGCTAGGTAGCTTGAGGTCAGCCGTGATGACTTCAATGGGAAGAGAGCATGCCCTGACCCTTGTACAGGATGTGTATAGAAACGCTGCTACTACACACACTATATTTTACCATTTGGAAAAAGTGACATTTGCCGTTTCCTCTCCACCAAGCTCTGTTCCAGCTCATTTCGTATGGGAAATGTCACATTGCCCTCTAGTGCATACTGTGTGAATTGTGAGGCTAGAACGTCTCTTCTGCGGAGAGAGCTCAGAGGTGCTGTATTTTAAAGAGAAACTATTTTTTGGTCAGAGACATAAATAAAAAGCTGCATGAGGTTTTTGACTGCCATAAGCCCACAAGATGCCCCCCTAACTGATCTACCTTTTGAAATTTATTCTATTTATATCAGTTTCTATTGTTTGTTAGGTTTATATCAGCTCAAGGACATATACATGGCTTCCCTCATCTCCACTTCATCCTCATAAGAGTGTCACTGGCTCAAGGACACCTGGTGAGTTTCACAGCCAAGCCAAGAGGTAAACCCAAGTTTCTTGAGTCCAAGGTCCAGCACTCTAACCATTAGAACACACTGTCTCGGAAAGTGCTACAGGAGAGTTGTTCTCAAAAGCCGAGGAGGTCCTCTCTAAAGGAAACAAGAGCTTGGAAAATATATCTTTTTTTGACTACAGTTGTAAATGAAAAGTACCGTTATACCACAAAAAGGAGTGAAATCATCCAGTTACATCTTTGCTATAGCTTCCTGAGGCCCTGGCTACCAGGAAAGAGAATTGCTGAGCAGTAAATAGTTATAGGAGGAAAGCAAGCCCTCTGAGGAAAGACGGGAAGAACTGGGCATGCTTAGCCTTGAGAAGACTGAGGGGAGGTACAACAGGACTTTTAAAATACTTGAAAGATAGTCATACAGAGGAGGGGAGTTAAAGGAAGCCAGATTTAGGCTGGATATCAGGAAAAACTTCTTAACTGTTAGAGGAGTATGACAATGGAACCAATGACCTTGGGAAGTGGTGAGCGCTCCAACGCTGGAGCCATTCAAGAGAAAATTGGACAACCCTCTGTCAGATCTGCTTCGATTCAGATTCCTGCACTGAGCAGGAAATTGGACATGACAGGCCTCTTCCAACTCCATTATTCTATGATTCCATGATTCCATAGTTACCCTGCCAGCTCTGTTCAAAACTGCATCTGTTTTCTCATACCAACTTGGTTTTCTAATGGGTGACTTGTTACATCCTTTTTCCCTACTAAACCACCCCTCCATCTTATCATCTTCACCTGTAATTCACATCAGATTTGTGGTGTTTTGCTTTCGTATGGAATCAGAGAATCAATAGTGAGCAAGTATCTACTGCCCCCTGCTGGTTACCCACAAGAAACAATACTGTATTTTAATAAGATCCAAAAGAAACTTGACAAACCAAAAACCAATGTGCTACTCTTTTTTTACCCAATCGTTTAACTAGTATATTACAGCAAAACGTTTCATGAACCTATCTTATCAGATGCACAAAGTGTCACACAGAATTCCTGCTAAACACTCAGCGTATATATTTGGGAGTGGGAAATTAAAATGCCCAAATTACTGCTGGTGAGAATTAGATTATTAACACTAATTACGTATAAACATATCAATACTGTCAACATTATGGCACTATATAAAATAATTAACACAAACAGTGTGATAAAAAAATAATTATCCTAATTCAAATCTCTGGTAAAAAGACTAGAATTTCCTTATTTTAACTCAGCAGTGTCTAGTCTCTCCAATTTCCCCTAGAAGTCAGTGCTCACTGCAAAGAAATGGAAGCGTAACAAAGAAGGTGCTAAGAAAACAACAGGAAATTTAAACCTGGATAAGAGATTCTGAAATACCAACTGGGGAATGTTATCTGATCAAGATAAAAAGATGGAAACAACATACAGAAGAAGTATGTAGAAGAGATAAAAGGATGACACACTCCTTCAAATAATTGTTTGATGTTGGTTGTGCAGTTTTAGAAAATAAAGGGAAAGTGTCTCTAAAGCAATTGGAACAAATAAATCACCAGGGATAGATTGATACTGATTTTCTTTAGTTTGAAGTAACTCTATCAAAATCAAAAATATGCTAACAAACATAGAAAACAAATAATAACTCACAGACTAGATTGATCCAAGATACACTCCAGTTCCAAAGAATGAAAACCAGGATCAGGACTGTGCTAATTTTTTACTATTAAAGTTGACTCCCCAGTCCCAAGGCATCTCCAGGGTAAAATAGAGACCTGGGGAGCCCGGGAACCTGAAATGAAGTGATAGAAAGCTTTCAATTAATTTAAATTAATTATTTCTTGTTCCTGGATCCAGTTTTCACCAGCATAACTGGTGAAAACATAAAGGATTTTGCCCATTAACTATTTAAGTTGCATTAAATTCCCAGGCAAGCCAAAGAATGCTTAAGATTTTGCAACAGAGACTTATATATGGAGCAAGTAATCTAGATGGCCAAGCTTGATTTAGAAAAGGAAGAGGCACTAGAAATTGTATTTGAAATATCTTAGCTATTTTAATGTACCAAAGGATTTTAGAACAAAATCAGTTGGTGCTTTATAGATTGCAGTAAAGCTAGGAAAAAAATGATTCATTTGAAATATTGATGTTGGGAGGAGAGATTTCTGGATACCATGAACTGCCAGAAAAAGGAACAAGTGGTTCCTAGAGCAAATCAAGCCTGAACTCTCTCTAGAGACAAAAATGACAAAACTGATGCTGTCACATTTTGGGCACATCATGAGAAGGCAAGGTTCTTTGGAAACGACAGTAATGCTAGGAAAATGTGAAGGCAGCAGGAAAAGAGGAAGACCAAATATGCGATGGATTGTCTCTATAAAAGGGAAAACTCCAAACCAAGCAGAGTTCACAAGGACAGAACAGTTTGGAGGTCACTCCCACATAAGGTCATCATAAATCTGAGTGACTTGATGGCACATAACAACAACAACAGCAAAGCTTTTGAAGGTATAGATTATGAAACGCTATGTTGTAAAATAATGGGTGAGCCACAATATTTAATTTTCTTGATGGGCAAGTGTGGCTAAGAGGCTACTGTTAGGACAGAACACAAAGAAACCGAATTGTTTCTAACAGGTAAAGGTGACAAAGGCGTATTTCCTCTCTCCATCTGCTCAATCTATATGCAAAACGTATCAGATGAAAAGAGGGATTAGATTCAGATGGAGGAGGATGAAAACTAGTAGAAGAAACATCCATTATGTAAGACATCTAGATGGTACCACATTACTGGGAGAAAACAGTAGAAAGGACTACTAAGGGAGGGTGAAGGAGAAACTGAAAGCAGGATTACAGCGGAACATTAAGAAGGCAAAAATAATGACAACGGAAGTGCTTTCATTTTGACAACATAAAAACTGACATTGCTAAAGATCTTCTATCTCTTGAGTCAGTAATCAATTAAAATGAACAGTGCAGCTGAGGAATTCAGAAGATGACTGAGACATACAAAGGCAACTAGAAAAGATCCCTAAGGGTACAAATGTCTTACTGGAGACCAAGGCCACTGTGTATAGATACAAACGCTTGGACAATAAGGACAAAGAAAAAGAAAACATTTTATTTAAAATGGTACACTGGGGAAGAACTTTATGGATACAGTGGAACACCAGAAAGACAAGTAAAGAGGTTCTAGATGAAACCAACTCTGAATTCTCACTAGAAGGAAGCTAACATGACAAAAGTGAGGCTATCATACTTTGGACGTACCATGGACAGACAAGATTCCTTGGAAAAGACAATGCTAGAAAAAGTAGAATGCGGTAAGAAAACAGTATGAGACAATCAAGACAGTGAAGAAAACAAGTGTCTTCATTTTCTCTGCAGGATGGGAAAGGGGGCCTGGTGCCATGTCTTTGACAAAGTTAACAAACAGTCTGTACATCTCAAAAGCTTGAGTCCCGTTTCACCGACGGGACTTATTTCAGAAGATGTCCACTGAAAGCTCTCAGCTCCTCTAGCTGTTGTTCCCCGCCCCGCCACCCATTTCTGCAGATGACTCTGCTCTTAGGAGTGTGCCGCTACAGCACTGGCCACGAGAGGGCACAATGTCCATTCAGAAATGACCATTCTGCTCTGGAAGCATTGGCATCTGGAAGGATTCCTCCTTGGAGGAATTATTTCTCTGTGCCACTCCCCACCGCACCCCAAGAAATCCCATGGGAAATCTCACAGAATTTCTCAGAAAGCTTTACAGTCATTTTTTTTCTGGAAGGAATGCTGAGCAGGAGTAGTACAATTCTGCGCAGGATTGCATCTTTCCTGTGCAAAATTCACTGAGGATGGGCAGAAGAAATGCCGAGCTGAGCAGGACTATTACAATTCCTGTGTGAAAAAAAGGCATCTTCCCGTCATAAGAGCTGCAGCGAAGAACATCAAGCTGAGCATCGGGCAGTTTGAAGGAATGGAGTGACTAGAAGGAAACAAAGTGGTAACCATGGGAAATATGCACTTCTATCCGTGTGTGATCATCTGTCAAGTGTACAAGTTGCCCCAAATGGTGAAATGATGTCACTGCAGTGCAGCAACTGAAGACCATGAAAACTATCCATAGCTTGGACTGGATCATCAGAAAACCTGACTTTTATTTCAGCTAGAACTTGGAAAGGTCAGACAAAAGATAGTGGTTGGGCCCTCAAACTTACCTGCCAGGCTGGGAGGACCTTCCCTATGTCATTCAGGTTGATTCCATCTCCATCTTCACATTTTCCTTTCCCGGTTCTAAGTCAAAGACAAACAAAAGAGCAAAGGGAATAAATGGATGCACACACTTACAGAAAATGGTTAATATGGTAGGGGTAAAAATATTCAGTAGGTGTTTCTCAAAACACTATGGGTTGACTCTTGGTGACCCACAAACACTGGTTTGCCCAGTTTGTTTACCTCCACAACAGGTGTTCGGCAGCCTGTCCCCTCCAGGGGGCGCCCACTCAGAACCAGAGCCTGGAGGAGGCGGGGCACAGAAGCCAGGATGCTCCTTCTGAGTGGGCACCTGCTGGAAGGGGCGGGGCACTGAACTGCCAAACACCTGCTACGATAGTAAACAAACCTGGACGAACTGCCAAATTGGCAGTTCGTGCCCATTTCTATTTTGATTTTTATTCCTGCCTCTTACAGTTACTTGTGGATGGCAAAGTGCAGGTGAATTTTGTACCTGAGATTTGCAATGATGTGAACTTTATACTCTTGCTTAGCATCCGGGCAGCATATAGAAAACTCTGAAGCAAACTTCCTGAATCTGGTGTCATTCTGATGCTCTCATGCTTGGAATTGGAGAGGGGGGGGGGTCCTAACACATTGGAAGGGCATTAGGCTAGGAATGGCTGCTCTAAAGTTCTGTCTAGAAATTTGTCTTGCTAGAAATCTATGTAGCATATTCATGTCTCATGGACTGCAGTTTGAATGGGGGGGGGTATGCAGCCCTCCATAGACTACAGGGCTGTGAACTTACTTCACTGGCAACCTCCTTAGGATAGCCCAGCATGGCACTACAAAGGGCGGAGCAACTTGTGGACCTCCAGATGTTGTGGGACTAAAGCTCCCATCACCCCCCCCCCTTGCGAGGCTAGGCCTCCTGAAAACTCTAGTCCAAGAACATCATGTCAATAACTTCAGAGTACCCTGAACATGTTGCGTCTCTGGTCAGCTCAAGCAATGCGAGAGCACACGTTGTTAATAGGAAGGGTTTCTCTCACACACATGCCTACCCCTATATCTGTATGTTTATTCATTCACTGACTGGAGACAGTAACGCATGAGAAGGGCTAGAGCTGCTGTATCCATAAACTGCAGCACAAAAATATTCTATATTACACTGGGACCGGGAAGGCCGGCCAACAGTCACAGTTCTGAACATATTTGCATTGTGAGCTTGCACACCTTTTATTCGCGTTAAGCCAGGACAGCTGCCCCACAAAGGATTCTGGGAGCTGCAATCTGATGACGTCATGATGACTTTTCTATGCAAAATCCCTAGTCACGCTCCTAAACTACAATTCCCAGGGTTCTTTGCACAGGAGGAGAATTCCCATCAACCCATTTTAACCGTTGGGTGTAATCATGCCTGAGGGATAAACTAAGCTATAAACTAACACATGAACTATTTCTAGTCAGTACAAAATAAATGAGAAACGAATCTTCGAACAACAAAATCCTTATGAAGAAATCTGCAAATGTTCAAGATCTCCAGAATTCTTCCTCAGGAGAAATGTTTTGTTGTTGTTTTTCAAAAAAATCCAAAAACCTGGTGAGAGGGAGGTATGGAGGTCCAAGACTTGGTTGGGTATTTTAAGCTATAGATATCTTCAGTAAAATTCAGTACCAAGAAGGAAAAGTAGGGACAAATGCGTTAGTTACAGCTATAACACAACCTGTAGTGAACATCACTGGGAAGAAAACAGTAGGGAGATTCCCTGTGTCTGGAATGCAGTGGAAATGCTAGCTCAGGGACGCTGGGAGGTGTAGTCCCCCAAAGCAACTCTTCCAAGCTCGGGTATCCATTTTAAAGTTTTGGAAATGCAGGCAAAAGTGGAGATGCTCTGGGACTCTGCATGGAGAAATTTCAACCTGCACGCATCATAGAATCATCGAATAATGAAGTTGGAAGGGGCCCATAAGGTCATCAAGTCTCAACCCCCTGCTCAATGCAGGAATACAGATCAAAGGATATCTGCCAGGTGGTTGTCTTAAGTTTTCTCTTGAATGCCTCCAGTGTTGGGGCACTCGCCACCTCTCAAGGTAATTGGTTCCACTGTCGTACTGCTCTAACAGTTAGGAAGTTTTTCCTGATATTCAAACGAAATCTGGCTTCCTGTAACTTGAGCCCCTTTTTGCGTGTCCTGCACTCTGGGTTGATCGAGATCAGATTCTGCCCCTGCTCTGTATGACAGCCTTTCAAGTATTTGAAAAGTGTTATCATATCACCCCTCTGCCTTCCTGTCTCAGGGCTAAAGATGCCCAATTCTTTCAGTCTTTTCCCCACTGGAACCTAAATCCAAAGTAAGCATGAATTACACAGAATTAGGTGATCTGCCACTGCCCAGATGCAGGCTCTTCCTCTGTAAAAAAGTGGTGGCAGTGGCAAAAACACACACAGAGGTTTTCAGAAAAAAAGTATTTTGCTGAACTTTACCCATTTTTTTCCAGTTTCAAATTTTATACAATTAAATTACTTTTTTACTAAATGTCAATGTTTATTCTTAATTTACAATTCTGATTTTTTTTTGTATGATAAAGGAGAGGAGAAGCAGGAAGGCATGTACGTTTCTCAAGAATCCAGGAAGCGTTGTGATGCTGAAAAGTTTTGAGCCGCTGTGTTACAGGCTTGCCATACGCTGGAATGTTTTATTAAGGGTCACTGCTTGTTACTGACACCACAGAAATTCTCTAAGAAGTCCGTCATTTCTGATTTCCCTCCTTGAACATCAACGACGAAAGACTTCTTCCTGCCTTCCAACTGAAACAGAATTTGTAAGCTCTGACTCTTTATGGGCAAACAGGTTACTTACCCTTCTCTGTCTATGTGTGGGGCTGGCTGCTTGGGGGTGTTCCGGAGCTTTCTGTGGAACTGAGTGAAGTCAAGTTTTTCAGGTTGCAAGTCCCAAGTGGCACCACTAGAAAGCAACAATGAGCAAGAAAATGAGAGACAGGCACCACAAAATGATGAGTGGATCTGATAGGGGATCCGGGTTTTGCATGAACCACCGAACAGTGAGTGAGTCTGATAAGTAGATCAGAACTTAAGAGTGGCAGAGGAAGACTCTGAAGTGGACTTAAGGCAGTCACACATTTTCAGCTTGAGCTACCTGACAGATTTATTCTATTTTAAGGATGAAGTGGGGGAAGGACAGCCATGCACACTGCTGTGATTTCACTGGAGCGAAGTTGGGATATACAGTGATGCCTCGCAAGACGAAAATAATTCGTTCCGCAAGTCGTTTCATATTGCGAAAATTTCGTCTTGCGAAGCGCGGTTTCCCATAGGAATGCATTGAAATTTAAGTTTTTAAAAAATGCAAAAAAATTCGTCTTGCGAAGCACAGCCATAGAAAAATTTGTCTTCCGAGTCACCAAAAAAATCACAAAACGCTTTCGTCTTGCGAGTTTTTCATTGCGCGAGGCATTCGTCTTGCGAGGCATCACTGTAAATGTAACGGACAAATACACAAATCAAGACCATTGTAACACAGTGGTTAAAGAGAGGTGGAGCCTCGTCCAAAGGATGGAAGCGGGCTCATGTAAATTGGATAGGATCCTTCAAACGTCTAGGTGGAGGGAGACTAAGGAAGGGTTTAAGGTGAAGGCTACAATATATGTTCTACATGCAAAACATACCAGGTTCAACCCATGTCACTTCAGCTGGCAAAAAATTCTGCCTGAAACCTTTGTGTCTGTACACACAAGTCCTGAATTTGAGGGTCTAGAGACTTTTTTCTTTGTGTAAGACGGCACTTTATATTCCAAAATCTATTATCCTTTAATTGTATGAACTATACGCCACTCACGGCTCTTCCAAATGGGGCCACTTGTACGCCTTTAAGTCTGCCTGTTGCAAACATGGACCTTGCTGGGATTTTTCGTGACAACCAGACAACATTCCTCTTATCTTCATATGGACTGGTGTCAACAGGTAGTTTTGCATGAGTCCCTGGACCTTGTTGTTTCTCCCAAAGCCCTTGGTTTATTTTATTTTTATGTTTTAGTTGTGCTAAGAAGCACCATGTGGGAGGAAGGCAAGAGAAAGACAGTCATGAAGATAACTCTGGAGAACCCACAGCTCTCCCCTAAGGGGGCTCAAGAGTAGAGTGAACTCAGTGCTTGACCGCTCTATCAAGATATGGTACCCTGTAATTTTATTTATTTATATGCTACCTTTCTCCCCATTGGAGACTCAAGGCAGCTCACAAAAGATAAAACAACAGATTTACAAGCACTATATCCATGTTGTATTTTTTAAAAAAATCAAACATATATTAAAATTAAAAAATCAAGTTTAAAAACAATTTAAGAATGGTTTCAACTCATGAATATCAGACACAAAGGGAAGCAATAAACAGAGGTACAAAGACACAGAGGTATTGAATGTTTTTCTAAAATAATTCACTTGTTCGCAAAATCCTGGCCAATATAAGAAGGTATCTTTTTTTAAGTCTATGGAAAGACATTAAAATTATTGGTCTGGAGACTGCCTTGATAAACCAAGAGCTCACCTGAAGGACTCAAGAGTATTGGCTGCCCAAATATCTGTGCCCAGCATGTCCAAGGAACTTTCTTTGTTGCCATTCTAAAAGAAAAGAAAAGAAAAAAGAATGAGAGACAAACTATATAATTTATTTCAAATGGTGTTACCACAAGCTCACCACACAACTTGCCCAATGCAATTCACTGTTGCCGAATACTGGCCTTGGCCAACACCATGAACCAATGACAGTGGCATACACTTGCACAGTGAACTGGAAAAATTGGTAAATGGATTGTAATTGAAACCTGCCACAGAGTCTGTTTACAAGATTGCTCAACATAGATTTCATTATCGCCCTTTGTCTCTCAGGGAGTAAACTGGATGATGGGAGCTGAACAGTTGACCCCAATAGCATCAAGGTCTTTCCCTCGCTTCTCTTTCATGTAACTAAAAACTGTACCGAAAACAATTGCACACTCTTTACCTCTTGTGAGTGAAGCTTTGAGAAACAGAAAGGGATATGTAATCAGCAAGAATTTGTGGCCAAGACACTGCTGTGGCTGGACAATTCTCATTCAGACAACAGCTCTTTTCTTCTTAACGCCGTTAGGCTCACAATTTGGAGATAATGCTAAACATTACTTTGAAACTCATTAAGAGAAATCTATTCAATCCTTAGGGTAGTGTGTTTGTTCAACACACAAAAAGAGAGGTGCACCAGCTATGCCTTCTCTGGTCTTGGCTTTCCTCACATAAAAGCAACAAGCTCTCCACTTGAGCCAGAAACTTCATTTCCCTGCTTTCTGGCTTGTGTGGTGAGCATTCATGAGTAGTCACAAGGCTGCTTTCTTTAGACCCTGTTGCTCTGCATGAGCAAAGCAACAATGGAGGGGCAAGCAAATTCACACGTTGCTCTAAGGACTGAACAAAGCTCTGATCCAGATAATACGCAACCAAAAAAGCAAAACAGCACAAGGCAGCAGAGTGGCCAGTGTTATCTCATAATTTTTGTTGTTTGTATGGACGGCATGGAAAAGAGCAGCCGGAAAATGTTTGCCGGCCATGCCACTTGAGTCAAGAGGCATTTAGCTTCACGGGTCTTAATTCAAGGAGTATGCACCCCTTTCTCCTACAGCTTGGTCCCTTGTCTTTTGTACTTCCCACACATGGTCGTTGCTCATACTGCTGTCTAGGCTTCCATGCTCCCTCAGGAGACCAACCATGTGCACACATGACCACAAGTTCATGCCAGCATAGAAAAGTCTACTGATAGGATGGGAAGTCTCTTTTTTCAACAATGAAACTTAAAAATGCAAAACAATGGGTTCGAAAACTATTCCCTGTAAACTTCATTTCATTTGTTTCTTGTATGATATATTTCCTAGTGACATTTGTATCTCGCCTTCCTGCCAATGAGATGAAGGTAGAGTACATGATGATCTTCTTCTCCCCTTTATCTTCACAGCAAAGCTGTGAAGTAGATCAGGCTGACAGGGAGTGTGTATATGAGTGACCCAAGACCCTACCCAGTGTAATCTGAACCCAGGTCTCCTGAGTCCTCGTCTATTACATCACACTGGCTCCCATTTGGCATCTGATTTTTGAAATGGAATCTAGGAAACTTCCTTGCTTGCTTTATGTAAAAACAGAACTATGATGTTCTGCCAGCCTCCTTCCACACCTCAGCCCATGGTCTGTACTGGCAGTTCGAGACATCAAGAGGGCAATTGATTGGGGACGGAAGTGCTAGGCTATTGATTCAAATTGGAAAACCCAAGCTGAGAAACAAATGGTCTCTTACCAACAAATTTAAAGAAGCTGAAATGGTTTCAGAACTATGTCGAGTTTGTTTAGAAGAACTATATTCATTTTTGTGGCTACTGCTATTATACTTTGTTTGGCCTGCTATATACATGCTTTACTTTTTAACTTCCAACATGTATTAATAAGTTGTGTTTTTTTAAAAAAAAAATAACAATCAGTGGAGGGGAAGAGAATGCTGTGTGGTTTTCTGCTGTAACGAACATACAGCAGACATTGTTGGAGTTTAAACTTCAGGGTATCAGAGGACAGTTCCTTTTAGAGAACAAAATCAATTTTCTCTCTCCTCCATCCGTGTCCTTATTCCTTAAAGAGCCTTCTCCAGCAAACAGGAAACTCTGTTTTTAAAATGCCGGTTCTGAAAACCTTTCGAACTTGAGTTCGGACAACCGAACGGACTGTGGAATTTGACATACATGTGTGAGGGTGTTTCATTTATCCTGACAAACCTAAACGGCAGAATTCTGGGGTTTTACAGTCCCAGAGCGTGTCTCTGCAAAAGACAGAGCAAAGCCTAGTTTATTCCTCTACAGATTCTGCACAGGATACACACACACAAAACCACACAAAGCAAAAACGCTAAGGTCTCTAGAGGGCGAAGGCTACAAGCCACAGCAACCAACGGAGGAGACGCCGCTTCCAGCTTTCCTAGTCTGCCTCTTTCAGCACCAGCGGATACCTTGGTCGAATGCCTGAACTGGTTGCTTCTCCCTCGGCCGCCAGACCTTGATATAGACCCCCGCCTGGATCCTGAACTAGGCCGGGATCCTGAACTGCCACTGCTGCTTTGATCCCAGTCTTCCTGGAAACAACAAACAGCTCACTTTAGTCAAGGCCAACTTAGCAAAACTTATCATCGCCCTTTGCGGGGGGAAAGGAGGCAGGGAGCCTGTCCTGAGCTCCCAGCATGTCCAGCTCTATATTTCATAAAAGCACTTGGTAGCTGTAGGTCAGGGGTAGGACTTGTGGCGCTCATGGACAACATGTGGAGCTTGGGGCCGTTTTTCCAGTCTTTGGGCCCTTCCAGAATCCTCTCCTATGGGGAAAAAAATAAAAATAAAACAGGGACGATGACGCGAGTCACAGGACTCGCTCTCAAGTCAGACTTAAGTTGCACCGGCAACTCGACTCGGTTTCCCCCACACACACCCCCCCCCAAAGGACTCACAATTCCTCTTTTCGGAGAGAAAAAACACTTGTTTTTAATAAGGGACTTGGACTCGGGACTTGGTACCAAAGACTTGGACTTGGGAGTCGGACCCAAAGACTTGCAAACACCCCTGAAATGAAATCAAATAAGACCAACAAAAAAGGATAAAAATAGCTGCTTGTGGAAACCTCCAGGAGCAGTGATTCTTCTTTTAAATAAACACATTTTTTAAAGGCTAAAAAACACGTTGGTTCAAAACCAAACTGGCTATTTGTCATTTTGTTTTGTGCCAACTTGGATGAAGTGTTGGAGGCAGGAAATTACTGTTGTCTCCCTTCTGTCCCCTGCCACGGGCATCAAAATTCAATGCAGGGGACTCAGTAGCTTTGGTGTTGAGGGGAACAAGACAAATCATTCTGTTCCTCCTCCTCCTCCTCCATTGTTGTTGGTTTCTGCCAGAACTTGAAAAAAGTCACTGTCTGGACCACAACTCCCCTAAATACCACAGCCACCTTGGTTTTCGGCGATACTGGCTGGGGGATTCTGGGACGTGTATTTATCTCCATCTTTCCCAAGCTCTTGTTTCTGTGCTGCCTCTGAAGGAAGGACAGTCTGTCCCTCAGATCTGTGCCGGTTCCAGAGAAAGCAGATTTCTCATGTTGTTTTATTCTATTTTTATTAGCCTGCAAAGAAGCTTAGGGTTCTGCTTTTCCATGCTGGCCTCAGAAGGAGGAGGATTTTTCTACTCTTGGGTCAATATAGAAACACAGGCTATTAGTAAAAACAATGCATGGGCTAAGTAACATTTGTGAAATTATTTACAAGAGTAAAAATGCCCATTGATTCTGGAATAGTAAAATCAAATTATTTGGCCCATATTCCATTTTGGCTAACATATCTTGGAAACACCCTTGAACTGTCACAGATATTCCCAGTTTGAAACTCATTTTCAAACCATTCCCTTCCTAGCTTGTTGTATTTATCATACTATAAGAAAAGAGAAATAAAAATCCAAGCAGAATTTAACTCTGTAAATACCACGAGACATACAATGGAATTTCCCCCACCCCTGCTTATTTTGCCTAATTCATTTTGTGAGGCCCTTTAAAGTATTAATTACCTAGCAGTCCCACATTTTACCAAGAAGCAGTTGTGTGTGTGCAACGTATACCCCACCACATATACAAAAGATCTAACAAATGGCTATTGAAGTATAGCCCTGGTCAAAATATAAATATTTGACCAGGCTTCTGGTCAAAAATAAGTCTAATTATTTCAGCATTTTAATTTCTTGATGTTACCTACATTTCATATATGTCCATAATTTTAAATTGTGCAACACTCAAAAGAACGAACGAACGAAAAACGAATGAATGAATGAACGAACGAACCTCGCTGTATTATGGTGAGAGCTGCTTTGCCATTAAGCAACTCCTGTGAGTCTTAGGACAGTGGTTTTCCTAAGGCTCTCAGAAGCTATTCCACAAGCCTAACAAAGCCCCAACATTTCAATATCAAGAAAAATAAAAAGTAAATTGTAAAACTGTCTGAACTGTAGTAACCACTAGCTCCCTGACCAGGAACAGGGACAGCCAGCTTCAGCCTCAAACCTCAGTGTTTCATACATAACTACACACTCAGCTCAGCCCACCTAACAGTGTGTAGTGGGCATAACATAGCCCAGGAAGAAATTGAAGCAGCTATGTACAACCTCCTTGGGGGAAGGGGAAGAAGAAACCCAAATGAACATCAGTCTGGGAGTCATTGCTGCAGCAAAGCCTTGCATCTAATTTGGGAAAGGGGCCAAAAAAAAGGCAACTTCACCTCTAGAGGCCACCCATAATGGCAATTCAAAATTAAAAGTAGAGACTATCCTCCAGTGATTTGTTTTGTCCCCCACAGCACATTCTGGTGGCTGAAAAGTACCTCCTGGACTTCAGGAATTTGCCCACCCCTAAACTAAAGGCTACCGTCATACGCACAGGGACATAGCCTTACTGAGCGTGTGTCTAGTTCACATGCAACAAATCAATAAGGCTGCAACGCAATACCTATTTGCCTAGAATTCTCACTGAACATAGTGGATTTACATCTTGAGTAGACATGCGTAGGATTGCACAGTAAATCCGATGGGATTACATTTGGAAATTCTCATGGGAAGGCCTAAGTCAAACTGCTGGTTCCAGTTCGAGCAGACCCACTGAAACAATTCCTGAGTGGTGAGCCAACCTTTAGGCAAGCCTCAATGATGCAATGAGTCTTTGGATCCAGATCAAAAGAGGTTAGGTCTTTGCAAATCACCAGCAGAGACAAAGATGTTTGTATCAACATCTTTCTGTATGTAGGCACAGTTCAAAGCTGGCACACAAGCAGGAAAACCAAAGGGGAGCAAACAAAATGGCTACCTTTTTAGCTACTTAAAAAAAATAAAAAATCTGAACCCTCCAAACCACTGGCCTGTGGTTCAAAACACCCTGCTCCTGTTCACCTATCACTTAAGTATCTACTAGAGAGCAAAAGACAGAATCAGAAACCAGCGCTGCAACCATACGATGTTCCTCCTTTGCTGTTTAATGAGGCCAATAATCACTAAACAATCCCAATTCTAATCAGAAAAGGAACTTAGAAGCTACAGTTACACAGCAAAAAGAGTGAAGTTAAGCTAACCTTCCTTGTATTATTGATGTCATTGGTATATATTAGCTTTTAGTACAGAATAGAAATTGCATGTATATTTAGAAAGCTATCACTCTACCCAACAGATCCAAAACAATTTAAATATATTCATTCATTCATTCATTTAGCATCAACTTCCTCCCAGCAAAGGGAGCGGAGGCAGTTCACAAATGGTTAAAAAAACAGATGCAACAAAAGCACAATAAATTCAACATTAAGAAACTATTAAGCCTATGACCATGTTCAGGAGACTAGTAAATTAAAAACAGTTTAAACACACAAAAAGTATTTCCACAAAAACACTGAACATACCGTATTTTTCGCTCCATAAGACGCACCTGACCATAAGACGCAGCTAATTATGGAGCAAAAAATAAGGTACTTTGGAGGTATTTGCCTTTTTGCCTTCGGAGGTCTGCAAGGGCTCCCTCCGATGTCGTGGGAAAGCCCTTGGAGACCTCCTGGGGGTCGGATCGCGGCAGCGGGGGACCCCCAGGAGGTCTTCGATGGCTTGGAGGAAGCCCTTGGAGACCTCCTGGGGGTCCCCCGCCGCCGCGAAGGCAAAAAGGCAGGGGGAAAGGACGGGAGATTCTAATCTCCCGTCATTTTCCCCTGCCTTTTTGCCTTCGGAGGTCTGCAAGGGCTCCCTCTGATGTCGGGGGGAAAGCCCTTGGAGACCTCCTGGGGGTCCCCCGCGGCCGCGATCCGACCCCCAGGAGGTCTCCAAGGGCTTTCCCCCGACATCGGAGGGAGCCCTTGCAGAAGTGTATTCGCTCCATAAGACGCACACACTCCCCCCCCCTTTTTGGGGGGGGGAAAGTGCGTCTTATGGAGCGAAAAATACGGTACATAATTCCACAATAAGACTTTTCTCTTAACTTTCCCATTGATTGCTAAAGGTTTGCCCAAAAGGAAAGGCTTTACCTGTTGATGGAAAAAGAAAAGGGAAGCAGCCAACCCACCCTTACAATGTGGGAACAGCCGCTGAAAAGCTGTTCACAACAAGCAAGCCTGTGAGGATGGCAAGATCAAAGACAGATGCTTCCTGAAGATCTTAAAATCCAGGGCAAAAAAAATTAGAGTCCTTCAAATAGCTTGGGCCCAAATCATATCAGGATGTATAGTTCTACTAGCACATTAAACTGGGTCCAGAAACAGATCAGCAGCTGGAGGTGCTACAGGGGAGTTGTATTCTCCCAGGCAGCAGTTTACCTGCAGCATTTTGCACCAGCTAAAGCTTTCAAACTCTTTATGGAGACAACCTCAGGTGGAGCATGTTGCTGCAATCCAAGCAGGATACAACCAAAGCATATGTCACGGTAGCCACATCAGACATCTCCAAGAACAGATGCAGCTGCTGTACTCGCTTTAATTGTGCAAATGCACTCCTGGTGGCCAGTGAAACGTGGACATCCAAGCTCAGGGATGAATACAGAAGTTCCCTTTAATGCGATTATACATGTCTTCAGCTTAATGCAACAAATCTTCTGGCCAAGCTTTGCCACTGCCATTCTGCATCCCACTCCCCAATCTAACAAACTGAGACAGGGTCTAACTTGAGCTCAACATTGTTCCTGCACAAACTATGAAAGAATGATAGTGAAAAAAATAAGACTATATTCTGCATTAATTCAGGTGATATTCCTGAAGATGCAAATTTTCAATTGGAAGGACACTGGAATTGCACCTAACTTATCTTCCCATCAGGAGTCTAAAAATGGCTGAGAATTCAAACCATCCCCCACTTTTCCCCTGTACTTTCCCAATATGCTTCAAAATGTTTGGAGCATCTTGCAGAACTCAACTGGGGTGTGCGTAGGGCGATGTTATTATGGGAAAGGAAACTCAGTGGCATGAAACACTGAATTTAGCCCATTAACAGCAAAAGCCTAAAAAAATAAATCCCAGTAAATTCAACAGGGATCATATTTGGTAAATCATATCAACAGAATCTTGCTTTAAACTATCATACTTATGATTGAGACACAAAGTACTTTAAGCTGAGAAACAGGTTTAAGTAACATATTTCTTTGTTAATTATTTTGGGGCTTTCTCGAGATTAGACAGCTAGCAGATGAGCTAAATAAGATGACAGTAAACTTGCTAAACTTTAAAACATTAAGCAAGAAATGCCTTTGACTTATGCAATCTACCAGTTGAGATTTAGGAAAGTTAGTTTGCAAACAGCCTGAGGATTATCAACACTTCCAGCGACACTGAATTCTCTTCCAAAGTCTTTGGTTAAGATTTAGCCAACTGGTACATATATTTACTGCAAGAAGTACAGATACCATAGCACCAGCGGTGCCTAACAATTTTAATAGCCAGCATTGTTTAGGAAACCTGCAACCTGACAAAGTGGCAAGTCTGAACATTCCAGAAACAACATCTTCCTTCAGATAACAATTTTCCAAGGGGGGAGGGACCTTTTTAGATAAAACCTTCCACTGCGACTGAAAGTTCAGGCAAACAAGCTTTTTCTGTACTACTACCAGCAAGACTGTAGGATCCCATGGAAACGCTTCCTGGAAAATGAGTTTAAATTGTTATTCCATGCTCAGATGCAAACCTCAAGGTTTGCAGTTAGGGAAAATGTAGGAAAAGCTATGCTCAGGCATACACATTTCTAGCTGAATAATTAGTTCCATTTGCCTTACCTGGTTTTGATTACGAGGTCCTAAGTCTTTGCCCCTGGAGGCAGAACCACGGCCTTCTACCTGTTCATTGCAGTCAGCTGTCCACTAAATAAGAAAGGGGAGAGGAACAGAAAGGCAATGAATAAAATCACTGGTTCAAGAGATAAAGCAGAGTTAACACTGCATATAGCAAAAGGAGAACAGCGGGGCCTTCTTAGTGGTGGTTCACAGATTCTGTCGGGAAGACAGGCAGGACACTTCTCTGCTGTCACGCTATCACTAGGGAAAGACCTCAGTATTCAAGGTGGCGTTTGGTAACTGATTGGCTATGAAGGAAGGGGCTGGAAATAGAGTACAGGTGTTACTGCTTTTTAATGGTATATTTTAAAGTTGCTTCCAATTCACTTATGTTTTACTATTATCACTTGCTTAACTTTATCAATCAATTAACCAAAGAAAACAACCTTAGAAGAATTGCCATTGGATTTGACATATCTACTCATATTATCTTGTCTTGCCTTTGGCTTGTGTTATCACCTATATCAGCCCTTTCAGGCCACTGTTGGGTGCGTCCAGATGACATTCCTGATGATGAACAGAACAGTGTATGGTGTGGGAGTGAAGCCATCTTCTTTTGCCTGTCTTCTGCTCACATTGGTAAGACTACAACTGCAATGCAATTTGTAAACTGTTTTTTTAAATTCTCCTAATTTAGCGCTATAGCAGCTAGATGGCTACAGAGCACTCATTCAAATGCTCACCGTGTCTTGTCAGTTCAGCATTATTTTGCTTGCTAAACTTTAAAAAAGGGAATCTGAATGCCTGTGAAAGCAGTGGTTAAGAGGATACTGATAATGGCAGAGAAGGTTAACGGAGAAGATAATTTGTATGATGTATGTACACATGAAACACGTTTCCAGGATAATTAAACATTTCTGTGTAAACAGTGGCAGAAAAATGCCAGAGTGTAATATAATAAAGTTTGTATCAATCCCGGAAAGAATCTCTATGGTCACACTCCAACTTTCCAAATGATTACAAGCTGGAGCACATCAACAACATAGATTTCTTTAAAAAAAATAAAAATCTCTTTTTGAGTTTGAAACTTTTCTATCCCGTTCCTGTAGAAAACATTCTTAATTCTTTGTTAAAATACTTCTAATTGCACATTAACTGATCTCGGGGGTATAATTTGTAAAGAACTTCAAACCTCCTCATTCCTTCTACTACCGTGGCTTTGCAGGAGCTGCATTTCATACCAACCTGTGAGACATTTGACTGCGTGATCTCGCTCTCCCCATCCCCTTCTGTCTTGTCAGTCAACAGGCCTTGGACTTGATATTCTAAAACGTAGCTGTCAATGAAGCGTTCCAGCTCCTCAATTTCCTGCGAACGATTGCTTCCAGCCTCAGAGGAGGCTGAAGCCACGGAGGAATTTTCCATCACACTGGAGAAGGAACCAAGAACGGAAAGGCCCTAAGAGAGGAAAAATGAGCAGAACACTAGGTTTCAAATACAAGCCAGTTTGAAGATATGTCCGAAAACCTGCACGCTCCATTTCTTCCTAACTCAAAACCTGCTACATTTCAAACCAGAGTGAGCAATATCCAAGGCCTGAGAAGCAAGCTTTGCCCTTCCCTAGCCCTACATCTTCAACAACATTCCCCCAATGCAAATATTACCCATGGCCTCCAGGAGGCCAGGATCTGCTGAGTAAGCATCATTTTGCTCCCTTTAAGCTTAGTTTTTAGGTTTCAAAAGGCTTTTCAAAAAGAAACAAGAAGTGACCAGCTCATTATTTCAATTTTATAAAGGGCTTTAAGGCCTAAAACATAGAGCAACTTGCATTCTCTAGGGTCAAAGCAGGACTTGCATTTGTGGAGCCAATTTCTCCTTCCAAGCACAGGGAAGTCAGAGGATGATGGTGTAGTAGGGGGACACTCTGGGGCCCAGCTCAGAGCACTAGCTGAAGTCTCAGGGAACTGCTATGGCTTTCCAAGTCTCTAGCAGGAAGACAAATATCTAGGTAAGCAGTGCCAGAGGAAGAGAAGGTTTAATTTTGGTTTCTGAGGTGGCTTTAACACCCAAGCACCCGTCTCCACTGGATGAGCATGAAGGTGTCTGAACATACAATGGGCGTGCGAAATGCAAGCACCCCAAAAAGCTAGGAGCGTAGGGAAATTTGAAAAATTCAAAGAAAGGCAGGAGTAGAGCACCAGCTTTTGACTCATGAGCTTCCTTTTTGTGCAAGCCCAGGCAAGAGAAGCATAGGGCCTAGAAAAAATCCCATGTGTTATGTGTGTTACCATATAGGATGTGAGTCGTAGTGGGAATGGTAGAAACTGCTGTAGCTCTCCAGTCCAGTTTGCTCTCTGACTGGTCATCTTAAAATGTCTGAATAGGTGAACCTTGTCTATCACTGTTTTAAATTATCCACTCCACCTAAAATCTTACTAGGTGCACAGATGCACCTAGTAAATTCTCTAATTTTGCACTTCCATGTAAATATAAAATGGATTTCCATCTCTGTATAAATGGGGCTGTCACAGGTTAGGGCATGAAGCATCTATTATTATGAACAGTGTGCCTCTTTTGCAAAATAATAGTTTGTATCTCTACTCTACATCAAAATGTGCCATATTCCTCATGTTGGATGGTCAGCATTAGCATAGTATTTCCTTATACATTGGAAAGTCACAATCTGGTTTCTCTACTAACCAAAACATCCTAACTATAAACAACTTCTGATTTATCTATTTTTTTTGCAAAAACAAACAAAAACAATCAGAAAATATATTGGGAAGGATATCTGGGAGACAAATGCAGCCATAGGCTCCGTTATTCCCATCCTTGATTTAGATGGTTCTTTATGCTTAGACTCTAGCATGGGCTGTGCATTGCATGCACCCCACCAAGATCCCAAATATCCCTCCCCCCCAGCATCATCATATTGTTTTAAAAAAATCTGGACAAAAGATTTTGGCTCAAATGTTCCCTGGTGCCCTATGGGGGCATGGGGGTAATTTTGCCATGCTTTCAAGCCTCCCCTGAACTCTTGAGTGCCCCATACCTCCTAATTTTAAAAATATATTTATTGCCACTAGAGGGTGCAAGGGGGTTTTCGGTAAAGAAAACACCTCTGATTTTTATGTGATATTTTTTAAGGATGAGGACATCACAGGAGGTCTGGCCCTCCAATGTCCAGGGATGAGGGTGGTCCCTGGCCCTCAAAAGATTGCCCATCCATAGCCTAGTGATAAGAAAAGGGTTGTGGAACACACACACACACAAATTTGAAAGGTCAAGCGGCAGCACCAGGTCAAGACTTAAGAGCAAAAGCACTAGATCTGCAGAATGGGCAAGGGAAAAGCAGGAGGGTGGGTGTACCACATTTTGAAGTGGAGTAATGTTCATTGCCACCTAACGAGGGAGGACCTGGGAGACCAAGAGACCCAGAGTCTAAAACTACCTAAACACACCATCAGGAAGGTTAACAAATGAAAGGAAAAAATGGGACCAAAGCTCAGCATCCGATGCAGAAACAAGATTAAGAAACACATTAGTTCTTAGGTGATGGGGGGGGGACATTTTTGGGACATTTCAGGCAGATCCCCAAAATAGTACATGCTAACAAAAGGTTCTACTTGCACCTCAATGTGACAGCACCACCTATTATACCTCTTTTTGCAACATTACAATAGAGAGAAGCCATAAAGACCGACATTCATTCCAGCTCTTATTGCACGGTTGACAGATGGACAATGCCAAGCCAGGCATGACATATGGGGACATGAATGAACACGGCACAGGGGTTGATGGAAGGGTAAATAATTAACTGGCTCTTGAGGACAGTGGGAAGGAATGAACTGCAGTCGCCAGTTAGTCATTGCAACTTAAGAGTGTCCCCCGTATGTCCAGTTCATTTTGTTCGGAAGGTTCCTGAAACAGAGGAGAGTATAATGCTGGCATATCTCTTGCAATTATATGTTGATGGGTACTACCATACAAAGCAATTATCTAGCTCAAGACTATGGATACACCAGAGGCTAATCTGAGGTAAATAAAATTCATTTTCGGGGGGGGGGGGGAATGAGTGGTTTGATTAGGGTGGATTTGATTTAAATCATGATTTAAATTTAAACATTGGAATTTTTTGACAATTTAAATTAAAAAATAGATTTTTAAAAAAATTTAAATCATAATTTAATGTTTTCTTGATGCTGACTTTGTTTTCCATTTTAGTGTCGTATTTGTCTGATTCTTTTAAAATATTTGCATACTTACTGTTTCTAGTTTTTAAATAGCGTCTTTTACTAATTTAATCCTTGGGTCCTTTTTTAAGGAGGGACAGGGTAAAAATATTTTAAGTAATTAAATATAAATAAATACTGTGTCTGGGGTATAAAGAGAAATTAAAACTAAGCATTCATAGTTTTCTGCCATTGCTGCCTGCAAGCCCACAGCTGGGGAAGGGGAATTGAGAAAGGAGGGGACCCAGGACAGGAATTTACTGAGTTCCCTCAAACCCACAACTGGTGGGAGATACTAACTTTGAAAACATAACTGTTAGGGAAAACACCTTCCCTCTATGCAGAAAGCTAGCTGGACTGCTCAGTGAATTAGGCATCTACCTGCAGAAACAGAGATTAGAAGTTCCATTCCCAGTGCCTCCCAAAATAAAAGCCATCCTGTATAGCCCTGGGCAAGTTGCACAGCCCCATGGCACTTCCAGAAGAAATGCATGGTAAACCACCTCTGAATACTCTATACCTAGAAAGCTCTGGAAAAGGTCGCCATCACTCAGAATTGACTTGATGGCACTTTATTAATATTAGTGTGTAGAGAAGTCGCACTTCCAAGACAAAGGTTCTTTTCCAGTCCTTCCTGCTAGGCTGGTTTCTACTTGCAGGTAGTTTGTGTTTTTTTTAAAGACTTAGCATACCAGAAAAAAGAAAAGGAAAAAAAGTGTACTGCTTATATATCACCCCATAACATTTAAAGCACTCTCTGGGAGGTTTACAGTTTAATTATGCAGGCTACACACTGCCCCACCCCGCTCCCAGCAAGCTGGGCACTCAATTTACCGATCTCGGAAGGATGGAAGGCTGAGTGAACCTTGAGATGACTATCTGGGACTGATCCAGGGTCACGAGCGGAGTTTGGGCAGCAGTACTGAAGTTTAACCACTGCACCACGAGGCTCTATACAGAATCCTTCATGTTATTCTACTGCATGTACAGACCCATGCCTAAAATAGTAACCTCTGTTAGCATTTAGTCAATGCAATTACAGAAGCAACCCTGAGCCACAATCAAGGCCAAAGGAAGGACACAGATGGAACCTGGACCAGAAAGCACCTAGTGGAGGAAGATTCCAATTCAGGAAGCTTCTCTCTCAGAGATAATGAAAAACCAGATCAATACATGTGCAATTAACAAGAACATGCACTGTACCCTCCACGTCCAAAGGGAACCAGATGCTTTGCTACAGGCACACAGATGCAATTAAGATGCAAAAACAGAAACGAACGCCTTCCCAGTTTTTTTTTTGCTCAGCTATAGCAATGCAGCTATATGGCTGTGTTAGTTCTGTTCAGCTACACTAATACAGCCAGAGACATTCCTTTCAGGATGGATTTAAATCATGGCTCAATTTTTTTAAAAAATCAGATATTTTTATGATTTAAATAAAAAAATCAATTTAAAAAAAATTAAATTGTGATTTAAATCAATTTGATTTTTTAAAAAAAATCATTGATTTTTATCCACTCTAATTCTTTCATGATTTAATGGCATGGAAAGGAGTTTCCCAATTAACTAAATTCTCTGAAAACATAGGTCTATAAATGGAAATGCTGACAGATCCTTAAAATATAGAGTTACCAGCAGGCGCCATCCTAATTATTCTAAAAGGCGTCTCACCTTCCGTCAGCTCCATTTGTTCCCAAAAAACATTCTGCAGATTTAATGTGGTAGCTAGAGAGACGCTACAAGACAAGAAGCTTCTGTTTCAGCAAATGCCCTGTAACTATGTCTGGTTTGGAACACAGTAAAAAGCTCAACAACTCACAGCACACCTATCACTATTTGAAGGAAGTGAGGACAATACTGAGAAGAATTTTCTAGACAGACAATACTGAGAAGTTGTTTACCAGTCCCTTCTTCTAGGACTGTGAAACTTGCCCAAGGCCACACAGGCTGGCTCTTCTCCCAGGAGGCATAGTGGGGAATTGAACTCCCAACCTTTGGGTCCACAGTCAGATAGCTAAACTATTGAGCTATCCCCTCTTTTGGTTCTTCTGCCGGCAGATCTTAAGACATTAGAGCAATTCTACTGTCAATTCTCTATGAGATTAGTGGGCAGAAGGGGGTTTTGTTGGAAGAAGGAGATACCTGACTGTTCTTAAGTCCCTAAAGCCAACGTATCTTTGATTTACGACTGCACAGCTTAGCTGTTGTCTAAAAAGTCTGGGCATAATCACACTCTCTGGGGAGGGCTTTCCACAGCAACGGTGCCATAACTGAAAAGTCCCTGCTCCTGGGGGCATCCACTGAGTTTCATTAGGCCAAAGCATATATAGCCAAGTCTCTGGTGTTGAACTGAGGTGCATGGACACAGAAGAGCGAAATCAGGCTCAGAGGGTCAAACAAGACACAACATTTCCATGTGCCTCTGGGAAATGCACCTCTTTTCTGAAACTCTAAATTGCAACTCTGCTTTATTGCACATGCCAAGGACGTGGTGGCACTGTGGGTTAAACCGCAGAAGCCTCTGTGCTGCAAGGTCGGAAGACCAGCCGTCATAAGATCGAATCCATGTGACGGAGTGAGCTCCCGTCGCTTGTCCCAGCTCCTGCCAACCTAGCCGTTCGAAAGCATGTAAAAATGCGAGTCGATAAATAGGTCCCACCACGGTGGGAAGGTCACGGCGTTCCATGTCTAGTCGTGCTGGCCACGTGACCACGGAAACGGTCTTCGGACAAACGCTGGCTCTATGGCTTGGAAAACGGGATGAGCACCGCCCCCTAGAGTCGGACACGACTGGACTAAATGTCAAGGGGAACCTTTACCTTTGTTGCACATAGTAGCTATCTTTAGGGAGGGGGATTAAGTTCCCCATTGTTGCCGTTCCAGCAAAAGTCATACCATCTATGTTGCTGCCAGCCTCAGGAATTAAAAACCCGAACTGGCTACAACTGACACGGAAAACAGCAATTTTAGGTAAGACCAATTTTCTTCATGGGTGCAGTTTGCAGGGTGGTGGCTGGCCGGTAGCCACGCTGGCTGACGGATTCTGTGAGCTTTAATCCAAAAGAATAAAGCTTTCAGGCTCGGTTTGTTAGTCCAGCTAGCCAAGACCTGTCTACTGGCAACCGTTCTTCAGGGTTGCCGACAAACTTCTTTTTTCATCCCTTTCTACTTCAGGATTGGGTAATCACCGAGGCACAAGAGCTGCACGTCAACCCCTGGAGAAGCACTGACTTCCAAAACCCACACTTCAAAAAAAGTTTTGTTTTTCTTACCCATGTTTAAAGAATCATAAAGAAGTTCTTTTCTGCCCTCTACTGGTAAAAATAACAACAACATAGAAATATGGGTGCCTGGGAGGCCGTGGAAGAGCTGAAGGGCCTTCAAAACATGGCAAAATTGCACACACACTGCCCTGTAGAGCAGCGTTCCCCAACCTTTTTCGTAGTGCGGACCGGCGGCCCCTCTGAGGGAGGTGGGGCGGCCCCTCGCGCTTGCCGCCGCATGCGCGAAGTGGTTGGGGGTGCGCGCGCCATAGGCGTGCGCGCGTTCCCCCACCGCTTTGCGCATGCGCAGCAGCGCCTGCCCACCCGCACGCCCACCCCTTTGCCACCTCCCGGCTCTTGGCCACCCACCCCCCGTCGCCGCCGCCAGGAGGCCAGCAGCCGGAGCACCCGGCCATGCTTGGCCTCCCGGCTCTTGCCCACCACCCCCGTTGCCGCCGCTGCCAGGAGGCCGAGCATGGCTGGGTGCTCCGGGTGCTCTTGGCGACCCCACCCCCCGTTACCACCGCCACCCGCCGGGAGGCCAGCAGCCGGAGCACCCGGCCATGCTCGGCCTCCCGGCTCTTGGCCACCACCCCCTGTTGCTGCTGCCGCCGCCGCGAGGCCAGCAGCTGGAGCACCCGGCCATGCTCGGCCTCCCGACTATTGGCCACCGCCGCCGCGAGGCCGAGCATGGCTGGGTGGTCTTGGCCACACACCCCCGCCGCCGCTGGGCCGCAAAGACAGACCTCCCGCCCGCCCCCCGCACGCACTCCCCTCCCCACAGCTGCTTTGCATGCGCGGGCGCTTGTGTGAAGGGGTGAGGGAGCGCTCACGTCGGCGCTGGGACGCGTGCGCAAAGCAGCTGTGGGGAGGGGAGTGGGGGGGCAGCGGGAGGTCTGTCTTCGCGGCCCGGTCGGGCTCAAGCCACGGACCGGCAATGGGCCGCGGACCGGGGGTTGACGACCTCTGCTGTAGCGGGCAGAGACTCTGAGGTTTGTTTTTGTTTTTAATTAACGATCTCTGTGTGTGAGGTGCTAAAGGATCACATTTTGTCCTCTGTAAGCCACAGGCAGGCTGTGGACTGTGTGTCATCCACCTCTGGTCTACCTGAACCTTTTCAGCTTTGGGTAGCTCAGTGGTTTAGGCCTCTGGCTGCAGAGCCAGAGGTTGGAAGTTCAGTTCCCCAGAGGGGCTGGACTCAATGATTGATAGGGTCCCTTCCAGCTCTGCTAGTCTTAAGATTACTAAGATTTAGTTTGAACTGCAGAACATGCAACAATGGGCTCAAATTACATGAAGCCAGATTTCGGCTGAATATCAGGAAAAACTTCCTAACTGTTAGAGCAGTACGACAATGGAACCCATTACCTTGAGAGACGGTGAGTGCTCCAACATTGGAGGCATTCAAGAGAAGCGTAGACCACCAACTGGCAGATATCCTTTGATTTGTATTCCTGCATAGAGCAGAGGGTTGGGACTTGATGGCCTTATAGGATCCTTCCAACTTCACGATTCTATGACTGAACCTTGGACTACATACAAAACAAGGGCTCTCTCCCTTAGTCAACCATGTAACCTCAGTTTATATAGACCACTCCAGAAAATCAGAGGCGGGACGATGGATTCCTTAGCTTGCAGATCCTCCTTTGCTCAGATTAAGGTGGCCAGCTGCAATATATTGCCCAAACGGACCACATAATCTTCTCCCAAAACACCTTGGAACCCCGTGTCATTTCCCAACAACCCCCTTTTCATATTTAAGCCCCTTCAAATGCCCTGGACCTCAAGTATCTGTCTGACCATCTTGCTTTGCTAACCTCACCATCGTGGTATTTATCTTTAGATTGTGAACTTTTCAGCAAAGGTTAACTAGATGGGATTTAGTCTTTGTACACCTCTTGCTGTGAACTGTCAGATATACTTAAGAAAGCAGACACACCGTGATATAACTAGGGGTTGTATGCGTTCGGTGCCAAAAATATCTTCCAAAGCCCTTGTATCAAGGAGAAAAGTGACTTCTGCAGTCTGAGGAAGTTTAATAAAGAAAATAAACAAATTGCTTTGCATTATTTACTCTGCACCAAGATTCAGGTGGGAACACACAAAACCAGCAAAGAAAGAAAGATTTGTTTTTCTAAATTTAAATGTTCTTAAAATGTGTCAGGGTTGAACCTGCAACTCTCCACCCACCCTAAGCTGATGTGCAAGAGGTCCCAAAACAGCAGCTTGAAACTTAAAATGGATCACGCATATGCTGGCTTTCATGTCCAATTTAAACTAAATTACTTTTTGGAAACTAACAAGTTCTCTGATCAACAGGATGTAAACGTAATGACAAATATTTATGGAATTTTTCAGTTTGACAACGCACGTTGTGTGCCATCACGCTGGATCCAAATTACAGTGACCCTAACCTGGCTTTCAATGTAAGTAAGAAATCTAAGGAGTGGTTTTACCAGTTCTACCTCTGAGTGAGTTTCCACGGCCAAGCGAGGGGTGGGGATTTGAACCCAGATCTCCTGAGTCCAAGTTCATCATTCTATCCACTACTTGGATTCTTGCACTGAGAAGAGGGTTGGAGTTGATGGCTTTACAGGCCCCTTCCAACTCCATTATTCTGTGATTCTATTGTAAAAATATACATTTTTAAAAATTATTTAATACCAAGGAAGAAAAGCTAGGTCTCTAGCTTGGCATGCAGAAAATTTTATAAACTTGGGTATGTCTAGCAGAAGGGGCTGTGGCAGTAAGGTTTGGATCAAATTGCCCAGAATGCGCTAGCTAGCATATAGATTCTGGGAGCTGTAATCCCTCCCCACCCCCCAAAAAAACCCAAATCTAAGTTGGGCAATAACTTTGTTGATTTGTGAAAAAAAAGTATTAAGGCAAGTTTCTGTGTTCTCCAGAATTCTTCATCAAGCAAAGCAGGCATAAAATGTAGGGTTAAGGCAAATAATTAATAAATTGGACTAGATGTAATGCCTTTAGCCCTTGAAGCCAGACTGCCAACGAAGTAAAATAGTTTTACGTTCCACATGGGATAAAGATACCGGTTTGCAGTATCTCTCCACTCTGCAGACCAAAGGCTGTCCCTACCTGTCTGACAAGTGCCTTAGGGGAAGCCATGTGATCAGCAAGAAGGAAACAAAACAGACAGACCCCCCAAAAATCATCCATTTTATAAGTGGAGCAAACCCCGTGGTATTTGACTGTCATCTCAGTCTGAATTTCCATGGCTGAGCAGGGATTCAAACCCAAGCCTCCACTGTACCACACTGAGTACTATGTCTTTACACCATCAAAACAGGATAAGATATTTTGGCATTTCACTGGGTTAAAAAACTGTTTACAGCCAAATTGGTATTCATATCTAGTGGGCTGGGAGTGACCGAATCCTCATGAGGTTCGGTGTCATGGAAAAACTTCCTTCTCACAATCAGAGAATTTCTCTCATGTGATCAAGATATTTTCAATACAGGTGTCGTCCACTCCAGGGTTGTTGTTGTTGTTGTATGAATGGATCACTTCAGTCCATTTTTATATTTGTCTAAAAACGTAACTTTTCCAAGCTCTGGCTTTGAGACCTTATGCTAGAGAACCTGCAGAACTATAAGCCAATCAAGATAGATAGTAAAGGAACAATAATCTGATTATATATAAAGCAGCTTCATGTAACTGACACATGATGATGTCAGGAAAAACACTATTTGTGCAAGATCAATCACTGAAAAGTTTTTAATGAGGCCCAAGCTTTGAGGAGGATAACTGGGGGGGGGGGGGGGGAAAGGGCAGGAAGCCGTAGGCTGCAACAGAAGCCATGCTTGTTCCATGGGCAAACAAGCAGGAATGCATCAGCAAGTAAAAAAAAAGACCGTCAGAGACACAGCGTGAAGGAAAGCTATGGCAATGAAGGTGGGTGCAATTCTGTTATGATTCCACTAGGTGGTGTCCAGCAGCAAAGCGCATCAGCGCAAGAGCAGAATTTGCTCTCACGGAAGATTCTGGACCTCCTGTCAGCCACCTCTGTCTCCAGCCTGCAAGAAGGGTGTTTTGACAGGCATGCTGAAAAAGGAGGAGCCAAAACCCACGCTAAATAAATAAATAAATGTGGTGTGGCTTTTTTTAAAAAAAAAGAGAGAGAGAGGTTTGCTGAAGCCACAACAGGACAAAAGAAGGCCATGATCACAAGATAATTCAATTAGGAGGAATTGAGGAGAGGATGCTAGCAAAGCTGTGAAGCTGAAGTGAAAACACAGCAGGAGAAAGTGGAGGAGAAAAATCTATAAAGCACAAAGTTGTTGAGGAATGGAAAAAAAATGTTATCTCTCCTTTTTCAAAACAGCAAGCACTCAGTGCTCGAGTCTGGGCTATGACGGAGAAGCTTGGGATTGTCCTGAAAAAGAACAAACCCTCTTTAGGCTAACCATGCTGGTTAATTCATATGCTGTGGCAGATAAGGCTGATGGGAGTTCTAGTCCAGCCCAAAAAAGGTATCACCTATGGGAGTTACAGCTTACTAACAGAATGTTGGAACAAAGAGACACCCCTCGGCCTACAGGACGTCTTCTAGCATGAGAAGTATCCATGCGGAGACGTGGCATAATCACAGGTCGTAAGAAATCACGCTGCGAAACAAAACATACCAAAGGCCTTAAAAGCCCTCTGGTCCACACCTCGGAAAGAAAGCTACCGTGGGAACCTTCTTCTCTGACTAAGCAATGCAAGGATCACTTTTAGAGGCCCACAGAGGTCAGAGCATGAGGCCAGCCGATGAGTTCACTAAAACAACCATGTCTGCAAGCCACAGACGCCGGAAATGGGGCAGAGGCAGGATGATGCAACCACAGGGAAGACGTTTGGCAGACCCAATTAATGACCTTCACAAAACCCAGGACTACCATCCCAAAAACAACTGGGCTGGGTTTGGGTGGGTTTTCGTTTTCTTTTTTGTTTCCTGCACACAGACCGACTGCTGGTATTCAGAACACATTCCAGAGCCGGCAGCCAAGCAATGTTGCCCGAGTGCTAAAGTGTATGAGTCTGTCTCATGATATGCATACCAGCACAGAGATAAAAATAGGCCGTGACAGCCGTGCCAAACATCCCAGTGATATTCTGCAAGGTTTCGGGCTACATTTCTGAAAAAAGTTCTTGGAGTGCGTTGTCTGAATGTTTCCCAGTTTTTATGCCCAAATGGCACCTCTACTTAACATGGGGGTTTTCCTTTTGCAAATCTGCCGAGTCAGATTTCTTATTCCTGTGGAAGTTCCAGCTGGTGCACAAGAAATACTGCTGATCCAAGTTCATGGAAGAAAGGAAGCATGAGCTGCCACAGCGAGCCAAGAAATACCAGGAAATTTCCTGTCCTGGTACAGGGTTTCTGTTGCATCATTTGGCAACCTATTCCCAACTATCATGCAGTCCTTTTAGCCCATTGGTTTTGGCACTTGGTAAGCACATTTTCTAGACTGATATCCAACTATGGCTGAAATGGTGTATCAGTAGCGATAGGTGTCTTGATAGAGCAACCGAGAAAAGACCTGCATTCTCTGTTATTCTGCTCTATCCATATTAGACTCATGCAATGCTTTGCCATGGCCATATATCATCCCAGTCATTTCAGCTGGTGCAACATTCCGGGTGTTCTCATGATTGTGCAGCCCGTAAACCATCAGCATAAGCATAAAAACAAAATTCAATAGGCATAAGTTAAAACAACGAATAAAAGAGAAGTCCTCCACTGGAAGGGAGTTCCACAATGAGGCAGCCACCACTGATAAGGCCTGGTTCCTCGTTGTAGACTTGGGCTGGCCACTCATAGCATCATGGACTGGGAGGTGCAGGTGGGACCAGGAGGGAATTCTGAGGGAGAAGCACTCTGACAAGTAGCAAGGTCCTAAACCTATCTGTTGTTCTGCGTCACATCAACAAAACCAAGCTCAGGTTTCCAGCATCAGCAAGGTGCTAGAAAATGCATCGGGCTCTATCTAAGAGGCTGGATGTACAAAATTTCCCCTTTTTTGGACTACATTTCCCAAACTGCCACAGCTAGCATGGCCCCTGGTCAGGCTAGCATGGGGATTGTGGGGTGCGTGTGTGTAGTTTAAAAAGCAATTGCTTCAGACGTCACTAGAAGGCTGTTCTTCCTCTCCCCGAACTACATTATGCATGTAATCTCATGTAAACAGTGGCTCCCAATGACTTCAATTCCTGTCCTGCATCACTTCTGAGCATCAGACACTTTGTGAATCAAATGGGAAGAAGTGAATGAACAGATGGTTGCTTCTCTGTATGAATGATGATGAATCTGGGCCAAACAATGTCAGTTTCATAGGAGATTCCTTAGCTTTGATTAAGGCAACACAATGCTTCACAGCTAGATTAATCTGGGGAGGATGGAGGAACTGGAACGTAAGTGGCTGCCTTACACCCAATCAGTTCTGTTAGGAGAATTATTATTAATTATTATTGAGACCAGGGACATCCACTGTCCCTCCTTGACAGGGGCTAGACTCGATGATCCATAGGGTCCCTTTCCAGTTCTGCAGTTCGATGATGATGATGATCTGCATGGAAAATGGGCGCTCTCCACCACTGAGCTGAGCTTCCATGGAAAAGATGCAGCCATCCTTCCATATTCCAGAGTGGCCTGGCAGCCAGATGGGCGGTATAAAAATCGAATGAATGAATGAATGAATGAATGAATTTGGCCAGAGATATTCTTTCTGTTCTTTTGTTTTCCTTTTTTCGCTAAGAACCATAACAGTTAAGAGGCTTCTGCTTCTCCACTACATTCATTCCAGGTGAAAAGAAAGAGAGAAGTCAAAATAAACAGCATCCTCAAGAACAGGCACATCTTCTCCTGCTATCCATTTAAAGGGAAAGTTGCTAGGCCAATCCCAAGTAATCTTTTCCAAACATAATTGCCTTTGCAACCAAAACAGAACTTGAGCACAACTCTCCGGAAGCAAATACAACCCCCCCAACTCAAACTATGATGACCTGCAGTAACTTTTATTAGATCTGATAGTGAAAAAAAGGAATCCTGGTTGAAGTGTGTCAGAATAAGAGCTTTCTACACGGAGGAAAGAATGTCAAGGTTAAGATGTTTCTATGCTGACCTTCATCAAAACTTGGAAATAATGTATTTAAATTAATCAAAAATTAATTATTAGCTTTCAAATTTATGTTGTTAAAACTCTGACAAGTTTAAAATCCATTATTTTAAACACTAAATGCCATTACCATTATTGTGCCTTTCCACGTTCCATTAAATCACTACTGACTTTCTGCAGTAATTTTAAGTGATATCTTTGAATGTAGCGATCTAACAAACTGATGGATTAAGGAATTATATTTCTTAACACAGAAAACAAACTCTTGCCAGCACAGCTTCAGCAGAACCCATCTTCCTGCAAAGCACACCAGGACAGTGGTATATCAGAAAAAGACTGATGGCCCTCTCAAAATGTTGTTATACTTTTGTTGTTTAGTCGTTTAGTCGTGTCCGAATCTTCATGACCCCATGGACCAGAGCACGCCAGGCCCTCCTGTCTTCCACTGCCTCCCGAAGTTGGGTCAAATTCATGTTGGTTGTTATACTACAGTTCCCATAATCCCTGACCACTGGCCGTGCTGGCTGACACTGATAGAAATCAGAGTCAAACTACAGCCAGATCAGAGGTGGGCATCTTGGCGCCCTCTACGAAGTCTGGGCTATAACTTCTAAAAATTCTGAAAAGCACGTCCAATGATCAAGTAAGGTAAGAGTTGGTCCAAAGCATCTTAAGGCACTAGACTGCTTACTTCTGACCTAGAGAGGCATACATTCTGCATCCCTGACTCAGGACTATGACTAATGAGATGGAGAGCGAATTTCTATTCAGACTCATTTTTAACACAACCTACTTTGGACAGGACAGCTGGAGAACATCTGGAAATCATCCTGCACTATTGAGACAAAAGGCATGATGAACATGTGAGAAACAGAGCCATCTGCTGATGAGACAAAGCTGACTTCCTAAAATGGTTTCAGGAAAATGTATTTGACTAGAGGGCTTTTATTAGGGATTAGACAAAATTCTAGACATGCCGTATTAGTGGACAGGGGCCAGGATGGTCAACTGAAGGGCAGGAATTAGGCTTCTTTCAAAGGCACGAAGCTGCTGAATTCCAGCTGATGGGTAGCAACAGGAGGAGAGGTCTACTGGTTATAGACCTCCCCAGGATATCTAGCTGGCTGAAGCAAGAAAGATCAAACTAGCTGGATCTCAGGTCTTATTCACCTGGACTAGTCTTACGGAAATTGGTTCCTAGTTCAAAAAATAACTTTCAAGTCCAGAATAATGATCTTCTGATCCGTGATCAAGGAATCCTTGACAAGTTACCCTGGAAGACTGTCTGAGAACCAGCACTGATGGTCTCTCCCAGTAACAGGTCTGTGCAATGTTGCAGTATCTGTTCACGGGAGGCAGTAATAAAACATCCAACCGACCTAGACCTTTACTGAACTGAGGGAAGACCTTGGAATATGCCCTTTTTTGGACTAAAACTCAGAGAATATCCCAGCTGGGATATTCGGTATTCTGGGAGTTGCAGCCTTTAATAAATCATTTCCAGATCCTGGTTGAGGGCATCTCTCAGAACACTTCCCAAATCCTCTGCAATGTGCCACGGAGATTTCATAAGGAAGAGATTGAGTGCAAAGGGTTGCTCTCAAGAGCCAGTGAGTTCAGCTACCCATCCTAAGACAGGGTCGATGAATCCAAACAAATTTAGATCCTTCAGTGATTCTCCCAGCAGACTGCAGTGAGAAGAACATTGGTAATCAGTTTTGCTGTCCTAGGCATGTTTTCAAAACAGCATTTGCTCCTGCCACATGCTTCCTATGTGTAACTCAAAACTGGGCATACATCCCAAGGCTTCTCTGCAGGGTGAACCCCATTTCTCTTTTTACTAGGCCGGCGATCATAGCTGTAAGCCTGCAGCCAAGACCAGGTGAAGTCCTGCACCCACCTCCTCCCATGTAAACACAGGCTCACCTGTTGCCAGCTCCCTGTGGTTGTTAAAACCTACCCACACAACAGAAAGATGTTGGAATATGTCCATCAAATTAAAACAGCCCAAGGGACTCCATTATTTGTCAGAGGAAATTTGTTGAAATTGTTACATATTATGTGAAAAAGAACTACCATATTTTTCCATTTATAAGACGCCCCCCCTTTTTTCTAACTCCAAAATTAAGAAAACTTAGCTTTGAGGATTCAACCTCTGAGCTCAGAATGGTCGGACATTTTGTGTCCCTGTTGAATCTGAGCCTACAAGCTCCACCTCCAACGAGGTGTGTTCCAATTGGTTTGTTCCGCATCAGCTGACATCAGTTCCATAAGGCTCGTGATTGGAGGCAGCTAAGCCTCCTGATTGAAGGAAGCCTGTTTACAGAGGCAAGGTACGGGCCATTTTGTTCTCTCCATGTTCTCAGCTTACTTCCGTGTAAAAGACGCCCCTCAATTTTCAGTGTAATGATTTTAGGAAAAAGTGGTGCCTTATACATGGAAAAATACGGTACTTCCTGATTGTGTGGTGTAGCCCGGCTGGGTGATGCAGCCCTTCCACTAGCATTCCTGCACTCAGCCAAAGAGACCAAAGATGTGATCTTCTACGTACAAGGCAGAGTTGGAAAAAGCTGTAGAGGTGCACTTGTCATTCTCCCGTTTTCCTGCTTTTGGAAACCTCCAAGAGCTGCTTTCTTTGTGGGAGGTCACAGTCCCCCAAACCTAACACGGAAAGCATTAATTCCAGATTTGGAGAGGGGGGGAACAAACACCCATTTTTTTCATCCTTTCCCGTTGTTGTGCAGCATATGGGGAGGGGCTCATGGCAAACCAATGGTCCTAGCCCTGCAAGGTTGGCCACTCCAGAGGCTGTACTACTGGACTCCTCCTCCTTTACAAGAGCTGCTTTTCTTGGACATCCACACAGAGTGAAAGCTTCTTCAGGACAAGCAGCTTATGTACACGTGTCCATGTGTGGAAGCTTTTATGCAACTGGCAGCCCAGGCAGTTAGTGGTGCCATGTTAGATTTGGAAGGCCAGGGGCTTATTATCAGATCTCCATAACCACCTCCTCTGTGAGAAGCATCCAAATGTGCAGGCATCTGGGCCAGTCCATATCACCAAATGAGCAGTAGGGCATTTGTACAGTTAATGGTCCTTAACAGCCCATTCAAGACCAACCCACTTTGCATTACAGCAAAGAAGGGACGTGGTGGCGCTGCGGGTTAAACCGCAGAAGCCTCTGTGCTGCAAGGCCGGAAGATCAGCCGTCGGAAGATCAAATCCACGCAACGGAGTGAGCTCCCGTCGCTGGTCCCAGCTCCTGCCAACCTAGCCGTTCGAAAGCATGTAAAAATGCGAGTCGATAAATAGGTACCACCACGGTGGGAAGGTAATGGCGTTCCGTGTCTAGTTGCGCTGGCCACGTGACCACGGAAACGGTCTTCGGAAAAACGCTGGCTCCATGGCTTGGAAACGGGGATGAGCACCGCCCCCTAGAGTCAGACACGACTGGACAAATTGTCAAGGGGAACCTTTACCTAAGGATGGCTTAAAACAATACACGGTTCCTGGGGAAATTATCTTCTATTTGAGCTATTGTGAGGGTTGAAGCTCAGCTTACAGTGAGTACGGAAACCTGATATTGTAGTTCCTCCTACTCAGAAAGTCATAGAATAATTCAACTGGAAGGGGCTTATAAGGCCATTGAGTCCAACTCCCTACTCAATGCAGGAATCCAAATTGAAGTATATCTGACAGATAGCTGTTTATTTTTCTCTTGAATTACTCCAGTGTTGGGAGCATTCACCACTTCCCAAGGTAACTGGTTCCATTGTCATAGTGCTCTAACAGTTAAGAACTTTTTCCTGATACTCAACCGAAATCTGGCTACCTGTAATTTGAGCCCATTGTTGCGTGTCCTGCACTCTGGGATGATCAAGTACAAATCCTGCCCCTCCTCTGTATGACTGCCTTTCAAGTATTTGAAAAGTGCTATCGTATCTCCCCTCAGTCTTCTTTTTTCAAAGCTGAACTCAGCAAAGGCTACAGTCCTATAGAAATATACCTAAGAGTAAATCCTATTGAACTTAACAGAGTTTGCTTCTAAACAAAGATAATGATAAAAGTCATGGGAATCAATTGACTAAGTTTTTTTTTTCAATTAAGGAAGAATGTGATTTTATTTTGCGACAATCTTGATATTATCAATGTCTGTACAGGAAATGCTAGTATACAGTAGTATTACAGTTAGGTACACTAAGAAAGGCAACTACAGCAATCATGATAAATAATTTCATTAGTTGTTTTTTTATATATATATGACAGGTGCCTTATACTGATCTATTATTCTGATAGTGACAGCTGTAGTATAACCATAGTTGCCCAACGCTACCTGGTGAACCAAATGGAAATAATATAAAATAGTTATATTTTAGTTATATTTAGCTATACTTAGTGTCTAGTAACCTGATGAATACTTGAAGTTGGCATGGGAAATATGAAAATAAGGCTTACTTCTCAGAAAACATTCTTCCATTACAAATGTTCAAATTCCCTATGTATGCCTACTGCCAGTAGTGATCAACGTTCTGGGTAGTTGGGATTTAATCATGCTAACCTGTTCCCATCTATTCTGTTTACATTCTTTGACATGCTTTCTTTGGGCCACATACAGCATAAACAAAATAAAAACAACCCACTTCGTTTGGAAGTAGATTTTTCTGGGAGAACACTGGGGGTGGGATGAGTCGTGTTTATGTGCTGAGGTGTCTGGACAAATCTGTGTATCCAGACAGAAACTGCATTCAAGTAATCAGGTCAGACAGAGATAAATCTGGCAAGTAAGCAGAAAGGCAAATATAATGTCTTGGGTTATTTATTTTTAATGAAAGCTGGAATTTGAATGAAGGGGGCTGGAATAGTTTGCAAAGGCATAGGGGGGACTACAGCTGTCCCCACAGCAAACCAGCACAACCATTTTAAACATGGAATCCAAAGCTCTTGGGAGATGTTACAACAATACTAACAACATTTCACGGTTTCTCACCTAACTTAAGTATCAGAGTTTGTGCCTTATTAAACATGATAGTAAATGAATGCACCACATTGATCAAAAGCCAAAAAGCCAGGGAAAATATCAAATCCACCACAGCTTTTAGCATGCTCCAACTTTCAAAAAACTTTAAGTATGAGGAAGTGGAGCAAATAATTTTTATTTTATCTATCTATCTATCTATCTATCTATCTATCTATCTATCTATCTATCTATCTATCTATCTATCTATCTATCCATCTATCCATCTATCCCTCCATCCCTCCCTCCCAAATGTTTTTACCCCGCCCTTCTCCTTAGAATGGACCTAAGGTAGCTTACATCATTAAAAGACTGTATGTAAAGCTTACAACAGTGAGTATACAATATTGAAAGCCACAAACACTTATCATGCTAAAAACGGTAAACAAAAGCAACACCAAAACACATTCAAAGCAGCCAAGAACAGCAATGCATTTAACAAGCCCAACTCAGGTAGATGTAGATCATCACTCAGGGAAAGCTTGCCTGGAGAGAAAGGTCTTCTTCGCCTGCTTGCAGAAGGACAGTAAAGATGGGGCCAGAATGACAACCCATGGAAGGGAGTTCCAAAGTCTGGGAGCAGCAGTAGAGAAGGCCCTCTCCCAAGCCCCCAACAAATGAACCTGTGAAGGTGGTGGGTTCAAGAGAAAGTCCTCTCCTGATGATCTTAGCACCCGGGCAGGCTCATAGAGTGAGGTGGTCCTTGAGATAGCTTGGGCACCAAGCCGTTTAGGGCTTTACAGGTTAGAACCAGCACTTTGAATTCTGCCTGGAAACCAGTGGTTGGCAGCCAGTGGGACTGCTTTAACGGGGGGGGGGGGGGGTTTCCTGTGATCCCTGTGACCAGCCCAAATTAGCAATCGGGCTGCCGCATTTTGGACCTGCTGAAGGTTTCTGAACACTTTCCAGAGTCAGCCCCACATCGAGCGCATTACAGTAATCCAGCTGAGAAGTAACTAAGGTGTGTAGCACTCTTAAGGACTAGTTTGTTTTATTTGGTATCATCTTTTGTGGACTGTAATATCTTCAGAAGAATACTTGATGTTTCTTTCATAAGTATGGGTACCAAAAAAACATGTTCCAATCCTGGTCTTCTACTGTAGCAAAAGCTCCTGAAGCAGGATTGACTGAAAATTAAAAGAACAGTCCTATGCATACTTGGAGTTAAACACGATTACCTGAAAAAAGTTTCACATCATAGAGCAGCCAGTATCAGAAAAACATTACTAAAACACCTGAAGAAATGAGGTACCGTTTCCAAAAACATGTCCAATGCAACGTCTTCGCCTTTACATACATATAAACATTATTGTTTCTGGCCATAGACCTTTACAATGTAGTGACTACTGTAGCATATAAAATCCAATTAAAACAGGTAATTACCTTAAAAGCATTAAAAGCATTAAAACCCGGTCTAAGAATATTATCAGAACGTATAACGTCAATCCACTGTATTCAGCATTTATGTGGCATTATGATCCCTGACAAATTGAAGCCTCAGCTTCTTAGCTGCTAGTGCAAATTGTGCTACAGCATATGTAATGTGCAACTGTGTATCAGCAAGCAATCCTACTACTGTTTCAGTGGTGGTACAGTTAAAATACATCTGAATGATGGGTGACAGAAATCTTTCTCTAGGATTTTTATAGAGAGGACAGAACAGTAGATAATGAGTTAGATCCTCAATCTGGTTGCAGCCAAAAACACATTTTCGTTCCTCAACTGGGATTCCTTTATATCTCCCTTCAAGGTATGCTGAGGCCATCTGTCCAAATCTAAGTTCTGTAAAAGCTCTGCGAATCTGGGGAAAAGTCAATGACTCAAAATATTTTGGTTTTGCATGATTCACCTGAAGTTGGGGATACCAGGTAGAAAAACGGGACCCAACAATAGCCGCCCTATCCTGACTAGCATCAAGATCAAAGATCCAGTTCCTAAGGTCGTGAGAGCTTAAACTAAGGAACTTTTCCATCAGAAGGTTGTAGACCTTTAATTTTTGGTGAGATTGTTGTGTCCATCCACCAGACTTTAGTTGTTCTAACCAGCAGCACTTTGTCAGGGAGGAGTCCTCCAAACTGTTCAGTCTATGCCAATATCTAAGATAAGCCAGATCGATTCTAGCGGCAATTGAGGGTAGGCCTAACTCAGCTCTGAGGTGAGCTGAGGGAGTTCCTGGGGGGAGCCCCAGTATGCGCTTCATGAATTTGTTTTGCAGGATTTCTAATTTGGGCTTGGCTGCCTCTCCCCATAGTTCTGTCCCGTAGAGCATTTGTGCTAGAATTTTGACAACAAACACCTTGAGTACAGGATTTACTAGCTGGCCTCCTCTGCTGTAGAAAAATCTTTTTAATTGCCCTATTGATCTGGTGCTCAATAAGATGGTAGCATTTAAGTGCTGTCTCCAGGAGAGTTTCTCACAAAATTGAAGGCCCAAATATTTAAATGAGTTCGCACGGCCTTTAGGCGAACACTCTTTATTATTTTTACTGCAACGGGTTAACGTGCCTAATTTTCCTCAGAAATTAGAACATTTGTGGTGACTAGCCAAAAAAAATCTACCCATCGCCATCATCGCATGGCTAGTGAATTCCATCCCAAATTCAAAACCAAAGTGATAGGAGAACATACCGAGAGTGTAGCTTGTCCTTTCCCAATCACTACTTCTTTCCTGGCTGGGAAAAAAAAAACATGTCAAGAATTCCCTCACCCTCTTTCATGTTCCATCCGTCTTCTTACTCAGGAATAAAAACGGACAAGCTCATGTCATTGCACATCCACCATCATAATCTTTTGCAGGTCTGCAAGTTCCACTGTTTTGATTACACAAATGTTGTAGTTGCTTATAATAATCGAAGCCAGGAGTCATCTCCCTCCTCCCCACCATAAAGACACACAAGTATATTTTTCAGAGATGATTTATGATCCATTGCTATGATACATCATGTCCCCGCACGGCCATGAATCTATCTGATCTTCTCTGATCTGAAGCGGGTCAAAGCTGGTTAGTATTTACATGTGAGACAACCAAGGGAAGGAGAGAACGCTACCTGGAACACTGGAGAGCCACTGCCCCATCATAGTGGACGCTATCACAACACACAGACCAAAGATCTGACTCAGTATAAGGGAGCTTCCTACATTTCTATATCAGGAAGCGAAAAAGAAAGCAGGAGATGCAGTTTCTCAGAAACAAATACAGCTGTTATTTATCTCTCCTTTATCTTAGTTTTCCTTTCATATCTCCAAAAAGCACTTATGTTATGTTCCAGCAATATGCAAACTTATCTAAAACACACCCAATCGCTTGGCTAAATAACCAGTGGTTGATTAACTTTTAAAAAAATCTTTTTGTACTTGGTGGCCTTACTGTTTAGCTCTCTTAACTCCAAAAACAGTTCTCTTTCCAGAAAGAGAACATAATGCTCCACATTTATTGGGATAATTTCCTCACCAGTCTACAGCAACACTGAGCTTGCAGCTGATTGAATGCATTCAGAATTGGCATTTCCCTGCTGTGACATTTTTAAAGCGGCTAAACAAACTTTGGGTCTTTTTGAAATTGCACCCACCTCATCTTTCACTTTGAATAACGTGATTTGATATTTATGCTGCTCTTCTTGACTGAAGAGCAAACTATTAATGGTGACTTGTGCACGCATGCATGTACATAAGTGAAAGTAGAATAAACACAATTAAAATACAGAAGACGACAGCTGAGCTGGGATTATCTTACTCTGAAATATTCAAAAGATGTGAGATAATATAATTGTATGAGCACCTACTTGTATTGGTTGCATGAGCTAGTAAGCTTATACATCAGTCTACCTGCCTTCTTCTGAACCCTTTCAGAGGCTCAGGAGAGATAGGAGAATAATCTATTTTGCTGTTCCTGTACTCTACCATCTTCAAAAATTCCACCCAAATGCTCATCCCCTGTAAAAATGACAGTGAGTATAAGAAACCTATAGGAGGGCTAGCTGACCATCCAGGCTGCGAAGTCTTTCAAGCCAACATACCAGTCATACCACACATCTTGTACACATCAGCCTGATTCCAGCTCTCTGAAGCAAATGCAGTAAAATAACTGCACTCAGTTTTCCAAGCTCACAATTGCTAGTTCTGCAACAGCAGTTACGAACCACTTGCCCTCTGACACCAACGTTCAGTGAAAGATTTACGATCAACCATCAAAATTATGATAAGGTAACGTATGTAAGGTAACGTAGGGGACGTGGTGGCGCTGCGGGTTAAACCGCAGAAGCCTCTGTGCTGCAAGGTCGGAAGACCAACCGTCGTAAGATCGAATCCACGCAACGGAGTGAGCGCCCGTCGCTTGTCCCAGCTCCTGCCAACCTAGCAGTTCAAAAGCATGTAAATGCGAGTAGATAAATAGGTACCACCTCGGTGGGAAGGTCACGGCGTTCCGTGTCTAGTCGCGCTGGCCACGTGACCACGGAAACTGTCTTCAGACAAACGCTGGCTCTACGGCTTGGAGACGGGGATGAGCACCGCGCCCTAGAGTCGGACACGACTGGACTAAATGTCAAGGGGAACCTTTACCTAACGTATGTCACAAACGGAGGTAACCAAGATGCATAATTCCAAATGGTGTATCTAAATGTTTAAAAGCATGTTAAACGTTTGAGCACATAAATCTAGTATTCCCTGGTGATCTCCCATCCAATTCCAAACTTGGTCAAACTTTGATTAGTTTCCAAAGTCAGACAAAATGGGTGTGCTCAGGGTGACAAATGATAATGTTTTAGAGGCTCAGAATAATCCCAAGCAGACATAAAGAGCAGAGAAATTAAAATGAACAACGTTCCTCTAGTTTAGAGTTGGTCCTACGTAAGACCACCTCAACGGAGCTACAGGATTGCCAGTAACAAATTACTCTTCTAATTACAGATTGCCCCTCAACTATTTTCCTCTGCAGATGAGGTACTTATTTGGCAGAACACTCGTGAGTGTGAGATTTCACACCATAATCTCCAGTGAAGAGCCTTGTGGCCCAAGGGTTAAACAGCTGTACTGCAGTGAAAACTCTGCTCATCACGTGAATTTGATCCCAGGTCCAGGTAGCTGGCTCAAGGTTGATTCAACCTTCCATCCTTCCAAAGTCAGTAAAGTAAGTACCCAGTAGCTGCGGGGCCAAGGGGGGGGGGGGAATAGCCTGCATAAATAAATTGCATAATTAACTTGTAAACTGCCCAAAAAGAGCTTTACGCACTATCGGGAGGTATACAAGCAGCACACTTTTACAGTCTTGCAAGCGCTGCATGCCACAGTTCAGATAAATGCACAGGTCATGTCTTGCCTAGATGAAACAACAGCGCCTCCTTCCACTGGAGCCGTGTGCAGTTTAGATAGGACCAAACCTTTTGTGGCCTCAATCTCTAGCCTTTGTAAATTTCTAGTACAAAAAAGACTAACTGAGGACTCACGGTTTTCTTAAAGCTACCATGTGCAAGCCATGTCAAGAAAACCAAGCAGATTTTGAAAAGATTGTTGTAAGTCTCCTGAATGAATTCCTTAAGGTGATTCACCCAACTGTATTTTCTTTTCGCCAGCTTAAAATCCCTCTGCAAGTCGAAAGAATTAAGCTAGCAAGCTTCAATCCTTTTTGAAAAATCTGGCATGTAAAGGGAATGGAGTTGGAAAACATTTGCAGTAGATACCATGTTAGATCAGGACTTATGATACTTGGGTTCAAATCTCTACTTGGCCACGGAAACTCCCTGGCAGCCGCAATAGCAAAAACTCCTTGAACATCTCATGTACCTCAAAAACCCTATTAGGGTTAGGGTTGACTGACTACAGTGAACCAGTATTGAGCCACCATACTCTTGGTAACCCTAATAGGGTTAAAAGGTAAAGGTTCCCCTTGACATTTAGTCCAGTCGTGTCCGACTCTAGGGCGCAGTGCTCATCCCCGTTTCCAAGCCATAGAGCCAGCGTTTGTCCGAAGACCGTTTCCGTGGTCACGTGGCCAGCGCGACTAGACACGGAACGCCGTGACCTTCCCACCAAGGTGGTACCTATTTATCGACTCGCATTTTTACATGCTTTCGAACGGCTAGGGTTGGCAGGAGCTGGGACAAGCGACGGGAGCTCACTCCGTTGCGTGGATTCGATCTTACGACTGCTGGTCTTCTGACCTTGCAGCACAGAGGCTTCTGCGGTTTAACCCGCAGCGCCACCATGTCCCTAAAAAAAAAAAAAAGGTTAAAAATGTATTAATAAAAATATGCTGCGTTTCCTACGAAAAGATAAAAACCTGCAAGGGCATTTAGAAGTCAAAATCCAACTTAAAAGCAAAGTTTCCCACCTCTGGCAGAAGAACTGTAAGGAAGGGCTCAACTTAGCTATGTGAGGCAAGAAATTCCACAGGCTGGGAACAGCCACCAAAAATGTCCTCTTTCAGGTCCTCATCAAACATTCCGGTGATGACAGTGGGACGGAGAGAAGGCTTTCCCTTGAAGATCTCAAAGACAGGAGCAAGATTTATATGAATTGCTGCTGTCAAGGAGAACACTGGGGCTGGATGTACAAAACAAAACAAAATATAAAAGCTTTTTAAAAAGGAAGGCACTGGTTCAGAACTGACAGAATGACACCTCTATCTACCAGCAAGCTACACTTTGATGAGTTTGTACTTGGACTTCAAAACTTCAGCTTGGATAAAGAAGAATGGGATTCCGAAACTTGTCTGCCCAAATTTTGGAAAGCCTTCCCGTCCAAAGCGGTGCAGCATTATTATTAGCTCCCCCCTCCCTTACAAAGGGCTTAAGTTGATGTATATAGCTTTCCTTCTCCTGACATTACCTTCACAATAGCCACCTGGTAAACCTGAGAGAAAATCACTGGCCCACATTACAATAACCTTTGAACTGCAGAGCTGGAAGGGGTCCTCTGGATCATCTAGTCCAGCCCCTGTCAAGGAGGCCCAGTGGGGAATCGAATTCCCAACCTCTGGCTCCGGACCCAGAGACCTAAGCCCTTGAGCTATCCAGCAGTTCATTAGTGGGGACTTGAACCTGGATCTCAGCAGTCCCAGTCCAAAAATTCAACCACGGCATCACATTGATTCCCCTAGATCACATGATATCGATATGGGCTTTAATCTAGTTCATTGTTTAGCCCTGTGAGTTAGGGAAAGGCTTATAGAGAATATATGAAGAAATAGATGAAGAATCAATGTAGCACCTACGGGCATGCAATTTATGCCCCACCATGTGTACAAAAGGAGATCTGGCAAATGGCCGAGACAACACTATTGAAGTGGCCCACTTTTTTTCTGGTCAAAAAAAAAGTCTAATCATTTTAATGTTTCAGAAACGTCCATAATTTCCATATATTTCACATACGTCCATAATTTTAAATTGTGCAACACTCTGATACAAATAAATAAAGTATGAAGAAACATATATATTTAGTTTTTTTTGATGGAAGAATATCCCCTAACTTGGTCAGAAACATTTCTTTTACCTTGAAGGCTCAGGAGCTTCTCCGTTGGCTAATTCAAGGACCAAATAGCTCTTAAAATCAAGCTCTCAAGACTTTTTCCTGAGTTACTTCTTTCTCTAAGCTTTAATGTTAAGTTAGTGTTTTGGAAAGGTCACACGATTCAATTCAGAGCATCTGCTTTGTATGGGGAAGTCCTGAGTCTGAATCCTTAGTATCTCAAGTATAAAGGATAGAAAGAAAGCATCACTCCGACACTTTGGAAAGCTGTTAACAAAACTGCTCTAAAGAAGCAAACGGCCTGACCTTGCAGGAGGTCGCATAGGGACAGAACAATGAAAATTTGGGGGTGGGGGTGTAGCCATTTTAGTCTGTTGCAGGAGAAACAACAGACCATTGTGGGACCCTGAAGACTAATATTGTAGTATTCTTTGGCATACGTTTTTTGCGGACTGAAATCCACGAAAGCATCTGATGAACTGGGCTACAGTCCACAAAAAGTTTATGCCAAAGAACCCTTGTTTGTCTTTAAAGACCCTGTTGTTTTTTCTACAATAACAAAATAGAATAGAATAAAATGTTCATGCAAGAACTCACAAAGGCCAAAAAAAAAAAAAAAAAAAAGTTAGTTTGACATTATGGGACATGAAAATAAAACCCATTTCAGCTCATTATTAATTACTGGCCACAACAAAACTTGCAGTGGATATACACAATTGGTTTATTAAAGTAATACACCGGCAAAAGGAATTTCTTGCAGAATGCCCTCATTGCCCCTTTATATTTCTATTATAAAGTATTTGTAAAAGGATTAGATGTTTCACTGTACGCTACTACGCAAGTTTTTAAATGACCTGCTGACCCTTGCTAAATAATTACGACCCAGTCTTATACTTTGAAGCATAGATGCCAGATAGATATATTCATTAACAAATTTTAATGCTATGTATGACAAAGAAAAATTAAAACACCAATATGATAATCAACAACAAAATCAATATGAGTTTCACTAAACTAAGTACTAAAATACTATCTAATACTAGGGACGTCTAGTGCCATGTACTGTATTAAAATCAGTGAAAGCTTGGCTAAACAGATATATATTTCACAGACAGCAAAATACTATGAAGAAAGGCACCTGTCATACTTGACGAAGGAGGAAATTCAAACTATGGGGTACTACAGGAACAACCTGTCTTCTGCTGGTATCAGGTGAGAGTATTGAAAAGTAGTGAGAGTATTATTTTTCTAGACAGCTACTCCTTCAAACTGTCTCCAGAAGTGAGAGCAGAGCTTAACAAAGCTACCTTTGGAACGACAAGATCCATTTTCTCCTAGCCAGCCTAATAGTCATACGGAGTGGTGAATTCTGGGAGTTAGTTGTAAGTTCCAAAAGGAACTTATTCATACTCTGAGGCAAGGAGCATGTTGAAGGAATGAGACCACCAAGAGGTCCCCCCCATTGGTAGACCTTTGTGAATGGGCAGGTGGGTATGTCAGAATGCACATAACCCCCTGCAATCTTGAGAGAACCTATTAAGATTTTTTTTTAAATGTCAAATTGCCTCCCAACAAATCAGATCATGGGTCCATCCTGACCAGCAGAGCCTGCTTTGCCTAGTAATGACTCTCTCTAAGACTTCAGAAGGAGAGGAAAATTTCCTGGCCTCGTAACCAGAGACTATAGGATAAGATGCACGTACTGTTCATGAGCTCTTTTAATGCTTAGTTTTGTCATCATTCTAATTTTTAGAATTGCCAAACATGGTAATCAAGATTTTTTGTTCTTTCTCCCTGTTTCTTTCTATTGGTGTAAGGGGCTTCGCTTTTCATCTTCTCAAAATTTAGAATGGAAGAGAAATTCATTCAGTTCAAATTTTCACAATGCACAACCCGAACCAAAAAGCAAAATGAAATACACTCCTGCACTAAATATCCCCCCATCCGATTTTTGCAATATATTTCTCCAGTGAGAAAAAAAATGCATACGTAACAGAAACCACCCACAAAAATGTATTACTAGAATAATGCACAAAATTGAACTGTATAAGGGGAAACTGCAAAAATGTATGCAGTAGGAAAAACGCATACAATGACATGCAGCTACAAATGTATACAAAAATGCAAACATAATTTTATCTAAAAAGTTACTTTTAGCCAAAATTAATTTGATATAAGGATGAGCCTACTTGACATTTCAGATGTAGGGATGTGTCAATTCAGAGTTTTTGAACTCCCAAATCCCAGAATCTCCAAGAATTTCTCAAACAGAATTCTGGGAGTTTCAGCTCTCAGATACACACTTACAAGTACCTATATTTCTCTCAGTTGTAAAAGGGCATACCTCCAAAGCTCCATGGCCCAGCTCTGCCCTGGCTTCCTGTTGCTAATGTCCAAAAAAAAAAGGAAAAAAAAGAAATGGCTTGCAGTGCTTCATGGGAGTGCTAGTCCCACAGCCGTTAAGGCTCTATGCAGAGTACCTCCCGATGAACTACTGCTCCCATTAAATGCTATACCAAATCCTTTTTCTGGACACTACCAATAGGAAGCCAGGACAGAGTTAGGTGACAGCGCCTTTAAGCTAGGTCCTTCTCTAGGTGAGCAAAACCTAGGTGTCTTTAGGTGTGAGTCTATGAGTTGCAACTTCCAGAATTCTGCCCGGTGAATTCTGAGAATTCGATACCTAAATAATCTGAATGGCACATCCCTGGTCAGATGGCACTCTAACAATCTTCCACGTGGAGTTGGGCTTCAAATTCATTTAGAGCAACTCCCCCAACTTGGCACCCTCCAGATATATTAGACAATAACTTTTATCACCTTATCAGAGAAAGCACTGAAACAACTTTTAGTGAAAGTGAAAGAAGGAAGTGCCAAAGCAGACTGCAGTTGAACTTTAAAAAGACTAAAATCAAGACTACAGGAGAACTGTTGTTACGTGCCATCAAGCCGGAACCACCTTACAACGATCCTAATAGGGGTTTCAAAGTAAGTGAGATATTTAAGGAGTGGTTTTAGCAGTGGGTTTCCTCCAGTGGGCTGCAAATCAAACCCAGATCTTCTGAGTCCTAGTCCATTATTCTATCCACTACACCACACTGGGTATCTACAGAAGAACCACACAACTTTAATACTGACAATGATGAAATTGAAATGGTGAAAGATTTTGCATATCTTGGTTCAATCACCAATCCCAATGGAGATTGTAGTCAAGAACTCAGAAGACTAAGAGCCAGAAGGGCAGCAATGAAGGAATTTAAAAAGATCCAGTATCAGGATGTGTCGCTGGAGACCAACAGCACCCACTTTATTGTATTTCTAAGCACCATGTATGGGTGTGAAAGTTGAGACAGTAAAGACAGATGACAGGCGGGGAAATTCTGTTTGAAATGTGGTGCTGGAGGAGAACAAGTGGATCCTAGAGCAAATCAAGCCTAAAGGTAAAAATAATGAAACTATGGCTGTCCTGCTTTGGGGACATGATAAGAAAACAGGATTCTCTGGAAAAGACAATTAATGCTGGGAAGATCAACAGGAAAAGAGGAAAACCAAATAGAAGATGGACTGACTTCCTAAAGCAAGCCACAGGCTTAAGTGTACAAGACTCATTGAGAACAGGATATTTTGGAGATCGCTCATTCATATGATCGCCGTAAGTTGGAGGCAACTTGACAGTATGTAACAACAACAACTCATCATCCTCCACCAGCAGGCCAGTCATTGGAGTATAGCCCAAACCATCAGGTCCACGCCAGCTGAGGGGTACCTGCTACAGGTTCAAGACACCAGATTTTTGTTTTGTTTTCTAAAACACCCAATTTCCCTCACTTTCTATTACTGAACAGACGTTGGCAAGATTCTTAGAAACATGTGCACAAAGGCACACCAAACACATGCAGACATTCTGGTTTTTGTTTCCTCCGGATCATCTTGCTCAATTTTCATGAAAGATTACAAAGGCAAGGAAAAAAAAGGAGGAGGAGTAGGCAGAGGGAAGACCAGGAGGAGCCCAAATCTTTATTACAGATTCTTTACAGATCCCTGATGGGTCAGCAGAACAATCCAGATGAAGTGGAGCGGGTCAAAGTTCAGCTAGCTCATCAGCTGCCGTTCTTTACAGTTCTCAACAAAAGGGCAAAGAACAAAAGGAAAAAACACACACAGGGCCGTTAAGTGCTTAATGAAAACCCTGAACAGCAGGAGTGTGGCCTTTAATTAATCCAGCAGACCAACTAGGGGGGGTAAGGTTCAAAACCCTGCACCACAGGAACAACAACCATCAGGAATATTGTACGGCCATTCCTTCAGGAGTTAACTTTGGGTTTTTAGGATTCCCCAGGTCACATCACACACTTCAGTTCTTACTTCATATTGAAGACTTCTCTACGGTTATTCCTGCCCTGCAAAGCAAGACTGCCACCTGATGAAGGAAATATTATGACATTAAGGAAATGATCAGTTAACTGTTAAAACCTATATGACGTTCCTTTGCATATGAGGAAAACAGAGAACGTTTATTTTATCGGGGGGGGGGGGGTGTCAAAAATTATGTGCATATAAACAGAGCCTGTACTGTGTCTCCCAGAATAAATATTCCTTCGTATATCTAAAAAGCTCCTGAAAACAAGAGCTCTCCAGGGACACTTCTGAGGAGGTTCCCCCAAAATACCTGGGATAGTGGAGGAAGGAGGAGAGGAATGTTGTAGTATTGCAGTACGTTTTGAAATTGTTTTGCTGCCTGTCTTGGTTTGTTGTTTACATGTGGGATGTTTATATTAACTGCATAATTTATGGTTTTTGTTGTACATCATCCAGAGTAGCAATTTACTAGATGGGTGGCATATGAATCGAGTGAGTGAGTGAGTGAGTGAGTGAATATCGCAATCAGAAGATGCCCTAGTTCTCTCCTACACAAGAGGGAATGTCTTGTCTACCATGGCATTTGCCAAGCATAGGCTTCTTTAAAGCAAGCGGCTTCACTTTAAAACATCTTTCAAAATTCAAACTGTCAATACATTAAATACAATAATAATCACCGTCATCCTCTTAGAACTGCAGAGTTGGAAGGGACCCTCTATGGATGATTGAGTCCAGTAGAAACAGACTAAGGGGCTCCTGTGGACATGATGCTTCCGAGAACTTCAGCCCCAGCAAATCTACAGTCAGCGTCAGTGCAACAGGTAGGTACATGCACAGAAATCCTAATCACAGGTTAGGTGGGGTGCCTGCAACCAAAGCATGCGCTGGCATCTGGAGGTGGGTCAGTCCCACATGTTCACAACCATCTCTTCTAGGATCGATCAGAATAACTGAAGAAGGCCGGTATGAGCTCTGCATCCAGAAAGAGTGACTCAAAACAAGCGGAACAACTGCTCTTTGCAACTTCTCTTCTTCCCAAGCACAAACAGATCTGAATGCCATGTTCAGCCTACAACCTGATCCTAATCACATTCATTCAGATGTCAGCTATACTGTAACCAACAGAATTACAGTACTTCCAAATTTGATTAGACTATGTCAGAAGGCTGTAGACCCAAACACAGAACCCTGTTCTAAATAGGATCCTGTTCAGCCAGTGTGTCCCATGTTTCTCATGACTGAACCACACCTCCTTCCAAATTCAAACTGGAGACACCCTACTTTGCTGTTGTTGTTTATTAACTGTGAGTGTGTACAAGAGGCAAGATTTGCTTAGAGGGCCTCCTCTCTCCTAGCCATGCTGTTTTGATCCTGCATCCAGCTTGGCTCTAACAAAAAAAGAGGATCAATGCTCTGATCACAGTCCATGCTGAAATTATAAATAATAACCTTAGACCTGCAGAGCCGGAAGGGACCCTATGGATCATCAAGTCCAGCCCTGATCAAGGAAGGACCATGGGGATTTGAACTCCCAACCTCTGGCTTCGCAGCCAGATGTCTAAACCACTGAGCTTTATCTGGTCCCAGTAGGATGTTGACTGAAACAGGAAATAGCATTACATTATAGTCACCATCTCTTGGGACTAATAGGGTGGCTTGAGTTTCATTTATTTTACATAACACATTATACATGTCCTAATATTATCAGGTATCAGAGTACAGGTTAAATAAAGTCTTGGGAGTCTCCAAGTGGGGAGACAGAGCAAGAAATGCTAGAGAAGAAAAACAATTTATTTTTGAGGTGGGTTTAAAGCTCATCTCGACCCATGTCTAGCTAGTAACAGGGATCTCTGGCTCAACGTAAAAAGTGTTTGTTATGTGCATTACACCTGAGCAACTTCAGCACACTTAAAAGCCAGGGGGAAGGAGAGGACATAGGAAAAAACCTGATGGGTTCAATGCACTGGGCCATTTTGAACAAGTAATCCAATTTGCAGATGACACAAAATGGGGGAGAGGAGGGGAATAGCCTTAGACCCTAGAAGAAACAAAACTTTAAAAGATCTTGACGGTCTTGAGCACTGGGCTAAAAGCAACAGAATGAAATTTAAAAGAGTAAGTGCAAAACTCTACACCTGGGGGGGGGGGGGGAAACAAATGCCATTACAGGATGGGGGATACTTGGCTCAGTAATACTACGAACAAGAGGGAACTTGGAACTGTTGTAGATCACAAGCTGAATAGGAGCCAACAGTGCAAATTAGCGGCAAAAAAGGTAAATGCTATTTTAGGGTGTATTAACAGACATCTAGTCTCCAAATCCCATAAGCACTACTTCCCATCTATTTGGCACTGGTTAAGCCTCATCTTGAGTTCTGTGTCCAGTTCTGGACACCACACTTTAAGAAGGATTCAGACAAACTGGAACAAGTTCAGAGGAGGGCAACAAGGATGATCAGGGACTGGAAACCAAGCCCTAGGAGGAAAGACTGTAAGAGTTGGGCATGTTTAGCCTTGAAAATAGACCAATGAGGGGGAATATAATAGCACTTCTCAAATACTTGAAAAATTGGTATGTACAGGAGAGGCAGGATTTGTTCTCGATCATTTTAGAATGCCTCTCATTAGGCATCCTTCAGCCTCGAGAGACTATGGTCACGTGCTCTGTATGGATGACTTGGAACAGCATCTAGTGTGACTGAGAAGGCCAATTCGAGAGTGACCATCCCTTCCACACTGAAGACAAATACAATCTGTCCCGTCCAGCTCCCTGGTTTTGGGACTGCCTCTTTGCCTCGGCCTGCTGGACAAGGGTCTCTTCAAAATGCGAGAGGCCATGCTGCCCCGCCTGCCTCCAGGCTGAACGCTCAGATGTCAAGGTTTCCCATCTGTTGAGGTCCATTCCTAAGGCCTTCAGATCCCACTTGCAGATATCCTTGTATCGCAGCTGTGGTCTCCCTCTGGGGCGCTTTCCCTGCACTCATTCTCCATACAGGAGATCTTTTGGAATCCGACCATCAGCCATTCTCACAACATGCCCAAGCCAACGTAGACGTCACTGTTTCAGTAATGTATACATGCTAACAATTCCAGCTCGTTCTAGGACTACTCTATTTGGAACTTTGTCCTGCCAGGTGATACCAAAAATGCGTCGGAGGCAACGCATATGGAACGTGTTCAGCTTCCTCTCCTGCCGTGCACGAAGGGTCCAGGAATCACTACAGTACAGGAGTGTGCTCAGGACACAGGCTCTATAGACCTGGCTCTTGGTATATCCCGTCAGCTTCTTATTAAGCCATACTCTCTTTGTGAGTCTAAAGAATGTGGTAGCTGCTTTGCCAATGCGTTTATCCAGCTCGACATCTAGGGAGAGAGTGTCAGAGATCGTTGAGCCAAGGTACACAAAGTCATGAACAACCTCCAATTCTTGCGTGGAGATGGTAATAGAGGGAGGCGAGTCCACGCCCTGGCCCATAACTTGTGTTTTCTTCAGGCTGATTGTTAATCCAAACTCTTGGCAGGCCTTGCTAAAGCGATTCATGAGTTGTTGGAGGTCTTCAGCAGAGTGGGCAAGAACAGCTGCATCACCGGCGAAGAAGAAGTCCCGCATGCATTTCAGCTGGACTTTGGTCTTCGCTCTCAATCTAGAGAGATTAAAGAGCTTTCCATCTGACCTAGTCCGGAGATAGACACCTTCTGTTGCAGTTCCAAAGGCGTGCTTCAGCATGACAGCAAAAAAGATCCCAAACAGGGTCGGTGCGAGGACACAGCCCTGTTTCACTCCGCTTCGGATGTCAAAGGGATCTGATGTTGAGCCATCAAAAACTACAGTGCCCTTCATTCCCTCATGAAAGGACCTGATGATGTCAAGGAGTCAAGGTGAACATCCAATCTTGGGAAGTATTTTAAAAAGGCCGTTCCTGCTAACCAAATCAAAGGCCTTTGTGAGATCTATGAAGGCCACAAAGAGTGGCTGTTCTTGTTCCCTACATTTCTTCTGCAACTGTCTGAGGGAGAATACCATGTCAGTGGTGGATCTATTAGCTCGAAATCCACACTGTGATTCTGGATAGACTCTGTCTGCAAGCACCTGGAGCCTCTTCAGCGCAACACAGGCAAGCAGCTTCCCTACAACGCTGAGAAGAGAGATGCCACGGTAGTTATTGCAGTCGCCCCTGTCTCCTTTGTTCTTATACAATGTGACGATGTTTGCATCCTTCATGTCCTGTGGTACTCCACCTTCCCTCCAGCAAAGACAAAAGATTTCATACAGCTCGGTGGTGATGATCTCTTTACAGCACTTCAGCAGGGATGTTATCCTTCCCAGGTGCCTTGCCGGAGCCAAGGGAATCCAAGGCCGCTTTTATTTCTGCTAAAGTTGGTTCGCTGTCCAACTCTTCCAAGACAGGCAGGCACTCGATGTTATTTAGTGCCTCTTTGGTTACTACATTCTCTCTGGAATATAGCTCAGAGTAGTGCTGCACCCAGCGTTCTATCTGCTGTGCTCGGTCCTGGATGATCACGCCTGTAGCAGACTTCAAGGGAGCAGATTTCTTCTGTATTGGACCTAAAGCCTGCTTGATACCGTCATACATTCCCTTGATGTTACCTGTGTCCGCTGCTATCTGTATCTGAGAGCAGAGCTGAAGCCAATAATCGTTGGAACATCTCCTGGCAGCCTGTTGGACTTTGCTACGAGCAGCTCGAAGAGCCTTCAAGTTGTACTCACTAGGACAGGCTTTGTATGCTGCTAGAGCTCTCCTCTTATCCTCGATGGCTGGCATCAACTCCTCCGAATGGGCTTTGAACTGCCGTCTTTTTGGTCTTCTTGCCAAATGTGGACAAGGCGGTGTTATAAACAGTGTTCTTGAAATGTTCCCATCGTTCAGGTGCATTTGCATCAGCCGGGCCTGGAAGGGTTTCCTCAAGCGCTCGGGCAAATTCCTCCACTTTTCTTTGATCGCGAGTCTTGCTGATGTCAATACGTGGTCTTCCTTCCTTTTTCATGTGATACAATCTCTTTGCTCGCAGTTTTACTCTACTACACACCAGGGAGTGATCAGTATCGCAATCAGCACTCTGGTAACTGTGTGTGATCGTAATACTAGGAAGGCTACAACGTCTAGTGAGGATCAAATCGAGCTGATGTCAATGCTTCGATCTTGGATGTCTCCAGGAAACTCTGTGTTGAAGCTTCGTATTAAAGAACGTATTGCTGACACAAAGACCATAATAACAGCAAAACTCCAGCAAGCGTTGGCCATTTTCGTTCATCTTCATCTTTAGAATGCAGCACACATAATAAAATCTCAAGTTACAAAAAGCCAGATGTTGGTTGAATATCAAATAAATTCCTTAACTGTTAGGGGAATATGGCAACAGAACCAATTACCTAAGGGAGCATTCAAGGGAAAAAGCAGACAACCATCTCTCAGATGTACTTTGAATTGGATTCCTGCATTGAGCAGGGGGTTGGACATAATGGCCTTATAGACCCCCCCTTCCAACTCCATTATGATTCTACGGAGTGAAGCGCCAGTATCGTGACATGTAAGCCTTCTTGTTAAATAAGGCCTTGCCACAGTGCTGAAGGGCCACAGAAAAATTCCCTGTCCGGTGGCTGTAAGTTGTGTAGGGTTGTAAAAAACTTCACAGATGCCAGCAGACCTATGAGCAAGCAATGTGAACCCTAGCAGGAACGATATCAATACTTTTTGCCATTGCTACCTGCCCAGTGATTGGGTAAAAAAACAACAACAGGTGGGTGCCACAGTACTTAGCTACCTGATTTTTATCCAGATTGTGGGTTGGATATTAAAGCCAGTACTTTGAATTATGCCCCAAAACAAACTGGTAGCCAGTGAAGCTGTTGTAAATTCACTGGATTAAAATCAATGATTTTTTTAAAAAAACAATTTTTTAAAATTGGATTTTTAAAATTTAAATTGGATTTATTTTAATGAAATGCTTTTGGAGGGGGGAAAAATCTAACCATAGTTTTCAATTTCAGATACATTACAGTTCAAAAGTTATTCAGCATGAAATAGAGCTTAGTTATGTACCATGAGGCTAGATTTAAATTTCTGGTAAAATAATTAAATTAATCCAAGTTATCCAAGCTGAGATAACACACACTTTTTCACAGTAAAAATGGTATAAAATAAACAAAGTTCAGGAAGAGACCTTAATCCCATTATTGTTCTGCAAATCAATGTACAAACAATAAACACGTTACAGTAGGACCACGATATCTGTGGGGGGATGAGTTCCAAACCTCCCCGCGGATGCAGGAAAACGTGGATGTAGTGAACGCTATACATTGCATGGTCTCTGGATCCCTCTAGTGGCCAGTTCTGGTAAATACACTCCGGAAATACATATAAATACATACGGGGGGGGGGTTAGTATTTTCGGGCAGCAGATAAATGAATCAGCAGATTCTGATCCCGTCAATAGGAGGGTTCCTATTGTACCTTAAATGCTATGTTTGAAGATTGTTTGGAAGAGAGTTTGCTTTTTTTAAAAGATATTTTGTTTACCCACTTCAGTTAATAAACACCAATATTTAAGCAAATACAATATGTATGCTGTGTAATGTTATTGATTTATTAAATAAAACAATTTAAGTGCTTCTCCAAGTAAGAGTGATTAACCTGTTAAACTAAAATCTTGATACAGCTGTTTTACTAATCTGACAGGTTATTATTCTAAATACAAAATCTTCGTCTGGGCGCAAATATAAAAGATTATAAGTACCAGCAAGAATGAGTCTTTACATTTAAAGACCACGATTCAAATCAAGTCTTACTGACTAGTAATTTAAATCATGATTTAAATTGTGATTTAAAAACTGGCTTCATTTAAATGAAATCCACCCTGTACTGTAACAAGGAGATTCTGTTCTCCCAGCCAACTCCACTCAGGAATCTAGAACTCCACTCAGGAATCTAGCTGCAGCATCCTGTACCCACAGAGGTTTCTGAAAACCTTCTAGAGGCTGTTTGGTGATCATTTGGGACTTGGGTTCGGCACCCCAAAATAAACCCAAAAATCAGAAACCCAGAAAAAAAATTAGGGTTTGTTTTTTTTAAAATGGCAACTCCCAGAATGTCCCAGCAAGACTGGCCTTCAGACATCACTTTTCTGGACTACAACTCCCAGTATAGGCACTAACCATGCTGGCTGGGAGCTTCTGGGATCTCTACATTCTAAAATAGTAACTTTTCCCAACTCTGAGACAGCTTCCTATGTTTCTCAGTGCATCAGTAAGAACATTCATTCCAAAGAATGCAATACCCAGTTCTAATCTGTATAAAAATCTAATAATAACAATGTGCCATCAAGTCAATTCCACCTCATGGCAACTCTCCCGGGGTTTTCTAAATATAAAGTACTCAGAAGTGATTTACCTGTCCATTCTTTTGATGGCGTTCTGGAGCCATTTAGCTTGCCCAAAGCTGCCCAGGTGGCAGGGTTGAAACCTCATCCGCTGCATACGCTCTGGGTGATCTTGGTTTTTCGCTCCCTTGGAAGACCCAGTGGGGATTTGAACTCCCACTCTAGCTTTGCAGCCAGGAGCTTCAACCCACTGAGCGACACCAAGCTCTATAAAAATCCAGTCAGTGTAAAACAATCTGGTCCGGTATACAACTGTCACTGGAATAGCTGTGCCCACCAAAGTTTCTGACCTTTGCCGTCTGCCCTGAGACCGTGAGAAAGATATTAGCGTGCGACTGGAAGGCAAGATGTATGCAAACTCAGACAAACTATCAGCGATCTTTCAAACAATATAAATACCAGTTAGAACTCTCTACAGAACAGACAGTGCCCGTGTCTGTTTCAGCCAAGGACGACTCACCTAACCTGATCAGACTGCATGATGCAAGCTTTACCCTTGGACTCAAAGTACGAAATCCGGCAGTGGTATTCCCTTCCCTGGCTTGCAGATCCAAAAGGCAAATAACACCATTACTTATTTAGAAGGAACTTTTTAAAAAAAGATGTTAAGTGCTTCTCTGCATTTCTCCACTGCCACCCAACCATAATCGTCTGTAATATACCAGAGGTCAGTTTGTGAAAATCTGGTCAAAATTCATTACATTCCGATAAACCCCACCAGCATTTAATACCAATTCTTATTCCATATCAGGTTGTGACATTCAGCTTCTTCTTTTTTCATTCTGAGATGTATACATGTTTTTATACATTCTTCCAAACAGGCACATTTATTTATGCATTCTAACGTACGTACGTATTTTACCCTACTATTTACACAGCTTTGCATATTTTTCCCACTGTATACATTGTAACCATTTTCATTTTATGAAGAGGGCATATCTTTAAAATACTTCATTAAACCTTGCAAATGTTCAGATTCTCAAGGTAATGTGTTTCGCCTTGCAGTTTGGAGATCCAAAATGGATGTTTGGGTCAAGTTTATGAAATACAACAATACAGTATTATTTTTTTCCCTAATCAGAGGCAGTGAAGAAGCTTTCTCAAAAATTTGAACTGGATTTTTTTAAAACACACTTTTCAATATCCTAAATAGAGAGCGATTTATTTGACTGATATTGACCCAACAAAACTTTTTAAAGTCCCAACAAGTCAGAAGTATTAGAGATAAAGCATCCAACACAGGGTTGTTGTTTTTTGTGACAGAAAAATAGTAATAGTGTGCTGTCAAGTCATAGCAACCCTTTTCAGAGTTTCCAAGGTAGAGAGTACTCAGAAGTGGTTGACCATTCCCTTCTTCTGGGGACTTCCTGGGACTGTGCAGCTGGCCCAAGACCACACAGGCTGGCTCTTCTGAGTTGCACAGTAGGGAACTGAACTCCCAACTTCTGGCTCCAGTCAAGATGCCTGACTCACTGAGCTAGAATTAGACCTAAATTAAAGGAGACATGAGGTCGAATCCTTGCTATGTCATAATCAAGGCTGAATCTAGGAAAGAGCCACTGGGGCCCTGTCACAGGGCACAGAAATTTAGAGTTGAATCTACCAGTGAGTGTTAGGAAAATAAAGAGCAACATTGCCCACTCTGTTGTTTTTGAAAACATAAACTTTCTCTCTTTTTTTTAGACATCATATTATCCTCCTTTCTCATGGGGGGCTCATATCCACACCTGAGAGGTGTGAGTACAAGACAGTGTCACTTGTTCTGGGTTAACCAAAATGGCTAGTTATGGCCCTGGTCTACCGTGTGACCTTGAGTTGGTCATTCTCTCTCTTAGCCTGCGTTCCCTTCGTGGGGGTTCTTTGAATTTTTGCATCTTCCTTTCCTTCTAAATCTATCTAAAATAAACTGGTGGGCCAAACAGATTATTGAATGGAAGAGGAGGGCAGGGTAGAGCTTAGAAACTCTCCGAGTTGCTGTGAGAATAAAAACTTCCCAAGCTCCAGAAAAGAAAGGAGATAGTGCTCTGAGTTTGCTTAAAGCAAAACAAAGGTTAACCTTAGTTTCAATTTTAGTTCGGCCTGTGCCAGTGCATAGCTAAAAGGTGAGTTCACAATAATATTTGTTTGGATTATTAAATGTATTGTTGGCTTTATTTTACAAATCAATAAGCCATATATGTATTCTCACACAAACTTCCTAGAGGTCAACTGAAAAACAATGTCATAACAGAGCACAACTAACCTGGGTTCTAATTTAAGACTCGTTTGAAAATGTAAGAATGTTTTTGCTGACTAAAAGAATTTTGAACTTGGGTGGATTTGATTTAAATCAAGTTGATTTCAATTTTGAAAATCCAGGGTTTTTTGACAATTTATATAAAAAAATCAATTTTTAACATTTAAATCGTGATTTAAATTGATTTGATTTTTTAAAAAATCATTGATTCTTATCCACCCTGTAAGCTTATTTAATACAGCACTGCCACCCACTCCTTGTAACTAAATAATTTTATAACAATTCAGGTCTGAGTTATTTCGTTTGTTTCTTTTAAAGAAATGAAATGTTTTCTGCTGAAAAATTAAGCACTGGGCATTTTTTCACTCCCAGAGGACCACTTAGAAAATTCAGACAAACAGCAGCAGAATAAAGGTGTAACTGGTTCTCCTGGTTTGCAGGCCTTTCATCTACCATAAGGCTGAAGATGGCAGTCTCTATGTTCAGATTCTCCTGTGCACGGGGAAAAGGCAGGTTCTATATTCCCAGTCAGGAGGTGCCAAAATTTGCAAACTGTAAAGCAAGAGAGAGGCCAAGTTTTCTTTACAAAGGAATTACCAAACCACTGTGGGATTATGTCTTTGAAAAGGTAAAATTATCAGCCGAATTAAAGCCATTCGGCCTCATGGAATGTGAATGCACATTTTATTTTCATGATTTGCTTAGGAAACATTCTGCTGCCTGCTTTTACCATCTTCTTCGCCAACTCTCGGCTGTGACAGCTCAATGAAATTCCCTTGTATAAAAGCCAGGGTTATTCTGGTTTGCCTTTTAAAGAAACAGAACGGCAGACGAGACAGTGCTTCTCTTGATCCAGGGGAAGAAAACTGTTTGGCTCTCATGCTTCGTTCCAACTTAGATTTGCCCCAGATAGAGTGGCTTTCATTTTAAAACCGCTCAAGCATTTATTTCTCCTGGTTTCTACACAATGTGCCCACAAGACCTTTTTTTGTTTAAAAGCCAAAACATGTGTGCGCACTACGTGTGAGCGTGTGTAGATGCGTGGATGTGTGTGCAAGAAAGAAAATCCACTTCACAAGACAGAAGACGACAAAAGAGCAGCTAGGGAAATCCTTGTTTAGCAGGGGAAGATTCTGCCAGCTGATGTAACCTTGCTGACGTCACTGGGGTGGCTGCAGATTTAGTATCGATTGCACCAGCTTAACCAGGATCAGAAATCCCTTACTCCTGGGGAAACCCTGAGGGGCTACTATGGCAGATCGGTCTGAGACTGAGCAAACAAATATTTTGAAAATGAAAGGAAAAAGGATACAGCAGCACCATAAATTCAGCTACACACTTTCCCTAATGATAGGAAGTTGCACCTTCCGAATATTATAGAACCACAGAAATCATAGAAAAGTGAAGTTGGAAGGGTCCTACAAGGTCATCAAGTCCAACCCCCCGCTCAATGCATCTTTGTGATTTATAAAGCAATTTGTGGGGAGTGTTGGATTATTATTTTTTACTACAAACCCCATAATTCTGGGAATTCCACCTGACAGGACCACATCTAGAGACTCCTAAATTTGTCTCACCCGGAGAAATGTCCTAAGTGGGAAGACTTTGTGGCCTACCATAGGTCTAGCTCTACCCTCACTTCCTATTCAGAAAGGAAGTGACCTCACTACTAGGTGGGAGGTTCCTTTCTAAACAGGCAGCTGATTGGCAGCTAGGCCCGTGGTAAGCCATGAAGCTTGCACAGCTAGGCCTTTTCTCCAGGTGAGCCATATTTAGATGTCTGTAGGTGTATGTCTTTCAGGTGGAACTCCCAGAATAGAGAATTATGGGATTTGTAGTCTAAAAAAAATCCCATGCCTAGCAATTTGTCTTCACCGCTGTTTGGTGAAAAGTATCAACTGGAAAATGCAGGTTGAAATGAATCTATTGAACTTTTGAAATGCATTGGCCAGAATCCTACTGCCAATGTACACTGGAGTAAGAGAAAATGTGTTAGTCTCATTGACAGATTGCCACTCATTAACAAAGTACTGGGGGCACTTCTGGGTGTGTGTCACAACTAACACCTTATTAATAAGTGACACTGCAGATGCATAACCTGCACTTGGACAAGAAACTTCCTTTAGGACAGAATATGGAGAGACGGAATGGTTTCCTATAGGCAAAGGTGTCAGACAAGGATGTATTTTTATCTCCCTGTCGGTTCAATTTGTGTGAAAAGCTGGATTAGATTCAGATGAAGGAAGACTGAAAATGGGTGGAAAAAACATCAATAACTTAAGATATGCAGATGACAGCATTTTCCTGGCAGAAAGCAACAATGGCTTGAAAGAACTTCTGAGGAAAGTGAAAGAAGAAAGTGCCAAAACAGGAATGCAGTCGAACACTAGAACAAAAATCATGACTACAGAAGAACTACACAACTTTAGCATTGACAATGAAGAAACTGAAATAGAGATTTTTTATACCTTGCTTCAATCATCAATCCAAATGGAGACTGCAGCCAAGAAAGCAGAAGGAGACTTGGAAGGGCAGCAATGAAGGATTAGAAGAGATCATCAAGTGTAAGGATGTGTCACTGAAGACCTAGCCAAGATCATTCACACTCTTGTATTTCTGATCAGCATGTTTGGGTGTGAAAGCCGAACAGTGAAGAAAGCTGACAGGAAAAAAAAATTGATTCATTTGAAATACAATACTGGAGGAGAGCTTTGTACCTACCTTGGACTGCCAGAAAGAGAAACATGTGAGTCTTAGAAAAAACCAAGCCTGACCTTTCTTTGGAAGGAGCAATGACTAAACTGAGGCTGTCCACCTTTGGCCACATCATAAGAATGCAAGATTCTCTGGAAAAGACAATAATGCTGGGAAAAGTTGAAGCCAGAAGGAAAAGAGGAAGTCAAATGTGAGATGGATTGACTCCATCTTCCTTGAGTTTACAAGAGCCGAGCAGGGCTGTTGACAAAAGAACGTTTTGGAGATCACAGGGTTACCATTAAGTCGAAAGCGACTTGGTAGCATGTAGCAACGACAGACCTGTGGCCAAGACAGCTGCTAGCATAAAATAAGCATTAAGATTCTGGCCTATAAAAATTCAAAATGTGCATGTTTCAAGCATCATGCTTATTCCAGGATGTTTTATGTAAATAGAAAAGATACCTAAAATCTAAGACAAAACAAAAGCATCCCGAACCAGTACTTTATACTGCTTCTTTATACACAAGCAATCAACGTATAAACCGCTGTGGTTCGCAGGAGGATTTATGAAGCTCTCCAGGTCATATAAGACCCCATCCCATTGCTTTTTAAAAAATTAATTGATCTTTTAAATCAAAAAGCCCTGTTTCCTCTCTTACTTGATAACTCCCCCAAAAAAGGCATCGATTGTCCAGTATTCCAATATGGTATTGCCTTACTAAACTGGGAACTACTATTACATATTGCTTATATGCAGCATTTTCCGCAGCAGAGTACCATACCCTGTAATAAAAGTCACAATAAAAGTGCATGAAAACATCAGAGGTCCTGTTGATAGTAGGATGGTGCTTCTTTTTAAAAAAAATCTTATGAAACAGGTTGAGAAGCCATGCGCCCTAAAAGGCAGCCTAAAAGTAATCTAAATAAAATAAAATTTATTTATTTATTTATTTATTTATTTATGTATTTATTTATTTATTTATTATATTTCTATCCTGCCCATCTAGTCATTTCGACTACTCTGGGCGGCATACATCATATATAACAAAAACAATTAAAATAACATCAACATCCCAAAATAAAAAATAATAAATAATAATAAAATGTTCTGCATACCAACTGTGTTTAGAAGTGTAATCAGCTGGAACACAAAACACAGCTTCCACTGTTGTGGGCCTGGAGTTGCAAAACTCTCTCTCCAGAAAAGTTTGATTATTCCTTCCCCCTTTTTAAAGTTTCAAAATTATTGTTCTGCCTCACTTTTAAACCAGTAACGTTTTTGGTCCTTCCTTGCTAGTTACGATAGTCTGGGGTGTAGTGGTGTCAAGGCTCACAGAGGGCTGAAGTCCTAGTATTTTCTGATTAGCAGGGACTACGACATTATCGGCTGCCACCATCTCTTTCCTCCTTCCCTGATGTAATTTTCAGTGGTTCGCAAAGAAATAGATTTTCATAGGAACACTATTTTGTTGCAAGCAGTCTCTGTTGTGATGCAAGTTCTGAGACTGGTTTGGTCTTAGATGGACAATTAGAAGCCATCAGCTTTACAAAAGACCTGCCCTTGGTAGAAACCAAAATTGCCAGCATTTGTTTGTTGAGATGGGTTAATCCAGCTGCCTGCATTCTGGGACGCCCTTTTTTTGCCAGGCTGGGGGCCTGACTGTGGGGACTGCCATGAAAAGTACTTGAGTTTTCAAATTAACACTACAGCACTGATATGAAAATGTTCTTTTTTCATTGCCTTTGCATTGGTTTTTATTGCATGATCCCTGCATGCTTATGTGAACTGCTTTGGGTGGGCCCTTTCAGTCCTCAATGTAGACTATAAAGAGAAACGTTAACACTGACAGGTCAACAATTCATTCACAACTCAAAAGCAGACCGGCATAAAAACATACGAACAGGACGATTTGCAATATCTGATCCCAACAACATCAACATTACCATCATGTGATCCAGTACTGTTATTGATTAAGAAAACTAGGAATAAAAAGATCTGAGCGAAATAGAGAGGAGGTGCAAAATGATAAGAGATTACAAACAACAAAACGGATCTCTGCCTTGAAGCTGTCTCCAAATAAGCCAAACCAAAAACACAAACGGGGGGGGGGGGGGGGGGGATGTCCAAGTAGAAGACCAAATGTTGTTCCAAAACACCCCTCCTCTGCTCCATCAATTCAGACCACAAGTTTCTAGCCCAGAAGAAAAGGTGCAATAGCAACTGAAACAATTCGAACAGGCAGCGATGGCCCAAGTTTTTTTTGCTGCCTGGAACAGAGACCAAACAGCACATTGTAGTCGTCCATGTCAAGATATGGGACACCCTAAATCAGCCACATCCTTTGGACACATGAGGAACAAACCACACACACACACCTTTGCTAGCAAAACATACAAGGATAAAATCAAGTACAGTCAACCCTCGACTTACGAACGGCCCTAGTTGCGAACTTTTCGACTTACGAACCGCTCTGATAGAAAAATATAGCCTCGACTTGCGAACTTTATTTCGAGTTACGAACCGAAAAAAACCCTTTTTTTTAACCTAAGTCATCTTAGGTTAAAAGGAAAAAAAAGAAAAAAAATTCTGCCCCTAGTGGTAGGAACGGATTAACCGGCTTTGCATTAGTTCCTATGGGAACTAATGGTTCGACTTACAAACCGCCCCTCGACCTAAGAACCAAAAACAGCCGGAACGGATTAATTGGTTTTCAATGCATTCCTATGGGAAATGCTGATTCGACCTACGAACATTTCGACTTAAGAACGTCCTTCCAGAACAGATTAAGTTCGTAAGTCGAGGGTTGACTGTATTTCCGGCCCAATCAACACCCAAAAGCTGAATGCCCTCAGGAAGCCACTTGATTCTGTCTAATGATAGCACCAGCTGTTCAACCACCCATCTGGGGGTATTAAAAATCTAAGATATAACTTTCTCATCTGCAGGATTATATTTTTCCCACCCTTGGCGAATAACCTTGAGGGAGATAGCTTTAGAAGAGGTAGACACGTTCCTCTGTGCAAACATATCCGGCAAAAAAATAAAAATAAAACAAAAATAAAACAAACACAAAGATGTTGGGGCACCTCAATGATTCTTATATTTTAATGTAAGCTTTCATGGTACTTGGCCCACTTCTTCAGACATATGATAGGAAAGTTATACTCACCAGGAGGAAAGGTAATAAGATGGAGATGTTTTGAAGCAAATAAACTCTTCCCAAGGTGCATTCTAATCTGGAGTGCTCAATTTAAAAAGCTGTAATGCCAAGGAAGTCCAAGCTTACCTTCAAAAACTAACCGAAGATAGGTTCCTTTAGGATAGCACTATTTTTGTTAGCCACCTTGAATTTTTTTGGGAGGGGGGGGGGAGAGATGGGAACCAGCAGTTACACTAAAGCAAAATACTAGAGAATTTAATACATTTCATCATCTTAAGAAAGAACATGGATGCAGTCCAGACCCTCGAGCGCTGCCTCGAGTCGGTCTTAGAATGGACCAGAGCCAACAGGCTCAAACTGAACCCGGACAAAACAGATTGTTCCTGGGGGACTCCTTGGACAGACTGGGGACAGGGGGATTCTCCTTAGACTGGACGATGTTGTCCTTCCAGTCAGGGATCAAGGTCATCATCTGGGCATGCTCACGGACTAGGCTCGGGATTCTCAGGTTATGGCTGTGTCCAGAGCTGCCTTCATTCAGCTGAGGCGTATTGTCCAACTCCACTCCTTCCTGGATGAGGAGTCCCTCAGAACATCAGTGCATGCGTTGGTCATTTCGCGCATCACCCTCTGCAATGCTCTCTAAGTGGGGCTTCCCTTGGGTCTGACCCGCAGATTGCAATGGGTCCAGAACATGGCAGCCAGACTGGTGACTGGTGCGCACAAGTCTGACCACATCTCCCCAGTCTCGGCTCGCCTGCACTGGTTTACCCGCTGCCTCCCAGATCAGATCCAAGGTTTTGATGATCACCTAAAATGCCCTTCACGGTTTGGGACCCGATCAGAACGCCTTTTCCTAAGGTCATCTACCCGACCCACTAGGTACTAGACTCCCAGGCCATGATCCTCCGGGTAGACACTCCAAGGGAGGCCAAGAAATCCTCTACTAGAAGTAGGGCCTTCTTTGCGGTGGCTCCAACGTTATGGAACCAACTGCCAGTGGAACTGCACCTGGCCCCTCCCTCCTCTCTTTTAAAAGGCCATTGAAAACACTGCTTTACAGAGAGGCCTTTTTTGGCAACCCCGCACAACCTGTCCCAGCTGCTCTATATGGTTACATGCTCATGCTGTTTTCCATTTTATATTTCTTCCACTGGATAGTTTGACTACTATTTTGTTGTTTTTATTCACATTCATTGTTTTAGTTGATTACTAATGGGGTGGGGTATACTAACTAACTAACTAAATTGCCAGTTGAGAACCTAGGATTTCTTATAGCCTTTTGCTCTGCTAGAGCAGGGTTCCAAAGAACATGGTATCCGTAAGAAGGAATCCCTTAGGTTGGTAATAGAGCCTTTTATAGACATGCTATGCCTAAGCTTTTTAAAAAGCTGAAATGGGGAAACAGCAGCAGCAGAGTTGTGGGGAGGATAAAATGGTCCTGGGGTATAACCACCATGTATACCAGAGGAAAAGGGAGAGGGAGGGAGAGAGAAAGAAAGAAATGCATGAATTATCCTGAGCTTCTTGGATGAAAGAGGGTATTAAAAAGGGAATCAGGGCTGTGGAACAGGCTAGAACTTGAGAAATACAGGTACTTCAGCCCTCTGAGATACAAAACCTCCAGAGTGACCTAGGGCAAGTAAGTCTCTCTCGGCTTGATCCACCTCACAGGGATTCTGTGAGAACACAAGGAGGAAGAGAGCTGATGGGGGGCGGGGGGGCGAGAGAAATATGAGAACTAAACCTAAGAAATCAATCCTGTAATGACTCAGCTGAAATCCCAGCAAGAAGAAGGCACTGTGGGGAAGTGGTTCCAGCTTTTATGCCAATGACTTGCCCTGCGCAGCATAACACCACCTCGGAATGAGTAGCCACACCTTCTGGGGATGCTCTTGAGTTCACTATCACCTGCAGCCCAGGTAACCTACCTCACTTCCTGGGGTGTGGCCTCATTAAAAGAGGAGGCATGTCACGTGGTTCAGGTGCAAGTTTGCATTCAGTTGTACATATCAAAGTGAGAAAGGAGTAAATAGGAAAAATTACCCCACAAAACAGCCTGGACTACTCATGGTTTTCTTTCTAATAACTAAAAAGATAGCTAATATAATGGTTTTTCAGAAACATGAAAGTTACTTTTTAAAACCTGTAACTATAATGTAACTAGAATGGCAACAGAACACTTTCTGTGTCACATGGAAATACAGTAAGACCCCATATCCACAGTGGATCCATTCCAGAATTTACCACGAATGCTCGAAACCGTGGATAATAGTGAACCCTATATGCAACATACGAGGAGGAGGGAGAAAAACCCACCGCCTTGTATACTGTACACAGGGCTGTGGTAACCAATGGAAATGGGGGTCCTTCTATATAATTGTAAATAATTACTTTCAAAAATTAATTTCCCGCACTCCTATACTTGGTTCCCTCAACTGCTGCAGTTCCTGGACTGGGACAACTTGTCCACTGTTTTACCAATGATCTCGGGACTAGATTTGTACAATACTAGAAGCTATAGCTGGTGCAGAATGCCAGCTGTTCCTCTTTTGACTAAAGTGGGCTACTACAGCACCCATAACATCAATGCACTAGGATCTGAATAGGCTGCCAATACATAACTGGAACCACCAATGTTTCTGACAGTTAAAGCGTTGAATCACTTTCATTAAGACCACCCTACTTTAAAGACCAGCTTACATTTCCCCTGCTGCATTCGACCACAGTACACTTGGTTTACTTTGGGTCTGCCAAAAGTAAGGCCTCCCGTGTGTCCCGCCTCCCCACTTACATTTGCAGTTCTCTTGATAGCGACTACTGTTGGTGTGTGCCTGTTTATATATCGTCGCATAACACTACAAGCACTCTCCGGGTGGTTCACAATTTAATTATGCAGACTCCACATTGCCCCCTCCCCCCCAGCAACCTGGGTAGTCAATTTACCAACCTCAGAAGAATGGAAGTCTAAGTCAACCTTGAACTGGCTACCTGACCCGTCGAGACAAACTCGGGTCATGAGCAGTATCTTGACTGCAGTACTGCAGTTTAACCACTGCCACACAAGGCTCCAAGCACCATCATTCTATTTCCATTGCTTGCTCAAAACATTTCCTTTCATGCAAGATTTCCTTGATCAGTGATCTGGCCTGTAAGCATACAACTTTTTAAAGACAATTAAAAAAAATCTACTACAGTAGAACCTTGGTATCCATGGGGATCAGTTCCAAGCCCCTCCCACCCACGGATGCTGAAAAACGTGGAAGTATTGAACGCCGTATATTGCATGGCCTCTGGCTCCCTCTAGTGGCTAGTTCTGGTATATACACCCTGGAAATACACAACAATGGGTATTTCTGGGGTTTTTTTATTTGTATTTTCAGCCAATGGATAATCAGCAGATATTGATTCTGAAGATAGTAGGGTCCTATTGTATCTGTTTTGCTTAGTGCTCAGAAATGGTTATGGACTGAGAAATTGTTGTTATTACAAGTTGTATTCACCAACCACTATTTCACATCTTTGGCATGTATTAAAAATTATATGCAACTCTCTCCTCCCATGAGAGACAAAGAAGGTGCCACCACCAAGACTCTCTAACTGTAGAGATCTCTCAAACATTACTTCCATATCATGTATGTAAGTGAAGAGTATGAGGTTTTTGGAAGCAGTGCTCCAATGCACGCTCCTACCTTTTTGCAAGCAGATCATTCATAGCTTCTATCCACCTTTTCTGTGCACAAGCGGATCGTATCTGATTAGTCCTCACAACAGGTATGCAAAGTATGTTAGCATGAAAAGGCAACTGATCCAAAGAAAGCCAACTTTATGCTCAGACAAAGCTTTGAACCCCGTTTGTTATTGTTGTTGTCAAACACATCAGCCTGCTCTGAAATGCACCAGCCAACCTCAACCCTTATGCCAGGAGAACGGCATGCTATAATAATAAAAAACACAAAAACACGACGGCCACCGAACTTGCATGAACCATATTATTATTATTCCTAACAGGTCCAGATCATGACTCTTTCTGCTTCAGATTTACAATGCTAATTCTTCATCTGGCGCAATGACAGACTAGATGAATAATTGCAAAAGAATTGGCCCAAAGAAGTTTCTCGTTCTCACCAACAGCAAACGTCTACTGAGGAACGATAACACAATATCCAGCCTCCATTCATTTTTCTTAGTGCAGCATCCCCCTTACAACAATGTGGAATGTGTCTGGATATATGCATGTAAGGAGACTGCAAACCCAGCTTCTGATTCAGACACCCACAATTCAAGTCTTCCTTCCGACAAACCTGTGACAATATGCCTGGCATTTCGGGGCTTTTGAGAACAGCACCAGCAGCTTCCCAGTCCACAAGCATCTCATAAATGCATGGGATAAAGACCAGCGACAGCTCTTTGGTGAACTGCTGATGCTTTTACTAAATGCGAAGATTGGGTTTTTTTTTTTTGAACCAAACTGGAGGGAGGGAAAGGGAGAGAGATGGTGTGTGGTGTGTGACTTTGCTCTCTGATCTACAGCTGCTCCCCACTGCAATCTGTTCTCCCCTTAATACTGCAGCAACAGCCTCGGCTTTCACCATCAATCCATGTGCAGAAAAAGCAGGCTGGGAGCAGGAGGTGCATCCCCCCCCCCTCCCCACCATCACCACCACCCTGTTTTTCTGGACCTCTGGAAGAATGTATGCTTTCTCCATGGCCAAGGGTGACATCGAAGTTTGCACATGGACTGCTCAGAGTCTGTGGAGTGCAAGGCAGCAAATTATAAAACCAGCCTGAAGCATTGGTATAAAAACTATGGCCAGCAGATGAACCGCACCCAAATCTGTCTAGAAACTGCTCTAGTTTAGGATGGCTTTCCACCATCACTGGGAGGAGAATGGCGAACTGTAAGGCTTGTGATCCTATATTCATTTCATGGGTTGGGGAGACAGGCATAGGATTACTTTGCCCAGCATTTGCACTATGGAATCTCACAGCCAGCTGTGTACTGACATTGAGACACAGACTGGCGATATGTTGTTCTAATCAAACCCCCATAAGACAGACATTTGCTATATATTACCCCACTCACTCTCAATAACAAGGAAGTATGGACTAAGACAATAAATACCAGGGATTCGAGAATAATAACTGTTCTCTAGCTAGATCAAGAATTGAGCAGAAAATAAGATCAACAGCATCTATGCCATCACATGAAAATTGCCAGATTTTTTAAAAAGCACATATGACAGGAAAAACAAACAAATCAAGATACTGTATGCCATTAAGTCACACTGAATTATCAACCAGAGCGTTGTGATGCTCCTATGCACAGGTGCACTAACATAACAGTAAATTCCATGGCTCACTTAAAACCTCATCATTACCTTTAAAATACAGATGATCTAACATCTGCCTTTCAATAACCCAACAGATTAGTCGATCCACAAATGCATAACATGCTGTATCTGGATACAAACCATGTCCACTTCTTTTCATTTCAACAACAAAACGCAAGATTTTAAGCATTGCAATTTTAGTAAAACGCACCCATCCTACAGGCTTTCGAACAGAACAATCGAAACCTTGCACAGCATGTGCAGAATCGGACAGCGAGGGGGAAAAAATCTGTGTAATGCAGCCAGGGCCATTGGGGAAGCTAAAAGGATTACAATAGCCTGTGAACAATTAATCCTATATTACCCAGAGAGGAGGGCGGGGGAGGGAGATGACCTCAAGACACATCACTGATGGAAGGGGGTGGAGACAAGAACCTTGGGATCCAGCAGTTATGATCCTGGGTGGTTTGTATAGGAAATCCTTGGAACTACAGCATCACCAGCACCATAATAAATAGAAATACGCAGTTGCATAATGTGTATTCACATAAAGCACACGCAGGCTTTTGACGCCTGGTAAGTGAAAAGGTATCTGGGTTTCATTTAGAGGCCGGATCTTTTTGCTACTGCGTGTGTGAAAATTACAACTATGAGTAACATCCATTCGTTTCCCCCGCCCAAATTTCTGACAAGGGAACATCTCCGAGTCTGGCGAAGAGATGACCTCCGAACGGTGCCTTTTTAGAAAGCGCAGAAACAAATCCCACCAGGCCCAGCTTGTGTGTGTTTGGTCAACCCAAATATTTCTGCCTCCCCATAAAACCGCACTGGGTGACCATGAAAGGGCTGCTCGAGGATGAGGGGCTGAGAGATGGGGGGGCGAAGAAGAGGGCGGATGGGGGGAAAGAGCCGAGTCTAGACAACGGGCAATGAACACGCTGATCTCCGCGTAAAGCAGGGGGGCAGCGGAATCACATGGAAGCGCTTTCCAAAGCAAAATAAACTCCGTCCGAGCCTTGGCCTAAAGGAGAAACGGGAAAGGGGGGGGGGGGGGACGACGACAGTGAAAGAGGAAGCCTGGGGCGGAGGGGAAACCCTGCTAGCTCTTCCTTGATTTCCAAGCCGCCAAGCCCTTTGCAGCTTCTTTTCCCCCTGCAATAAACCTTGCAAGTTTGCAGCCCCGGCAGCAAGGCGCAGGAGGGGACGAAGCGAGCGCGGCCCTGGCAAAACAAAGAGACGCGCCGCGCGCCCCCATCCACCCACCCCACCCCACCGTGACGAGAGGGGGGGGGGACGACATGCAACCCGCCACAACAACAGAGAGCGGGAGGGGAGGGGGCAGGGGAAGAAGAGGGAGACCTCGCATACGCACGCCCCTCCAGTGGAAAACCACAGAGTCACCGCCGGCAGGCGACCCGAGCGAAACCAGCGCCAGGGCGTAAAAAAAGCCATTTTTTTTCCCGAAATAACTTACACCTCCCGTCACACTGTTGGGATGCTCCCTCGCCGGATGGCAGCGCCTCCGGGTTGGAAACGGCCCATATTGTGGGGAGGGAGGGGGGGGTGTCGTCCTACCTCATTAATCTGCATGCAACCGACCCACAGCGGATGCGCCGAATGCCCAAGAAAAGCAAGCGCGCGCGCGCGCCCAAAAGGGACACCCCACCGATCCCCCCCTCCTTGCCGCCGCTCCGAAAGCACAATGCTCACAATGTGATTACCTTGCCGGAGAGCCAAGGCTTGGCTGGAGGAGAGGAAGAGGATGGCTGGCTTCCGAGGAGGGAGGGAGGGAGGAATGAAGGGAGGGAGGGAGGGAAGGAAAGAAGGAAGGAAGGAAAGAAAGAGGGGGATCCGGGAATCAGATTCCTGCTTGGAGGCGCATCAGTCCCACTTTGATGGATGGGAGGAGAAAGAAGAAAGGGATCAGGAGGGGGGGGGGGGAATTAATCTCGTCCTCTTTTATTGTCCAGGCTAGCCAACGGCAAGAGTTCAGGCACAAACCGGGCTCCCCTTGACACAGGCGGAGAGAATGCAGGAATGTGACGTTCCCAACTCCTCCCAACAAGCCACGTGCATAGACTTTGTTTTTTTTAAAATAAAAAAAGGACAGGGACTTGCTAAGGATCCTGGGAAATGTAGTTCTCCTCGGGGAGGAAGGCGAGAAAATACGCTCCCAGAGCTGCCTAATAGAGAGGGCTGGTATAATTTGGCTAGGCAAGTTAGACCTCCCCTCGCTGCCCTCTTCTTCAGTTCTGGTGGTTGTCGAGCTGCCTGAAGGCTGTCCGGTTTTGTTTTGTTTTTGGCAAATTATTTGGCACGTATCTATACTACGGTCTATCTTATTTTGGGCACATCATGAGAAGACACTCTTTGGAAGAGGCACTAATGCTAGGAAAAGTTGAAGGCAGCAGGAAAAGAGGAAGCTCAAATATGAGATGGATCGATTCCACAGCCTTGAGTTTAGAAAAGCTGAGCGGGGCTGCTGAGGTCAGGACATTTTGGAGGTCATTCATTCATAGGGTTGCTGTAAATCAGAGGCAACTTGGTGGCACTTAACAATAACAACAACTACTCTACACAGTTGCAGCAACGTGACAGCACTGTAATGACCATGGCTTTATCCTGTGCAGTCCTTGAATTTCTAGTTTGGTGCAGAACTTTACATTTTCTGCTGTAGTTCAGGGGAGTTCTTTACCTAACTACAGAGCTCAGGCAGCTTCTGTAGGCTGGGACCATGACAGATAAAGTGGGATGAAACCCCTACGACTAGGAAATGTAGATGCACTCCATGACCATGATCCTCTTGGTATATGCAATTGTGGAAGGCAACTGTGCAAGTGTTACCCCATGCAATACACACTGCGTTGCATGACAGATTGTGCACTGATTGAAAAACTTAGTGTGTGACCAGTGCAAAGGACAGTACCATCAGAACAGAAAACCCACATTGAGACTGTCCTTCCCTGTGCAGTTTTTTAAAACAGGATTTTGGGGCTTGCCTAGATACAGATACTCTTAAAGGTATGTTGTGAAGATGCGAAAGCATTGCAAAGCATTTTGTCATCCTGTTGAAATCAATGTGACTTCCTTCTAAGCCACACTGTGGGAGCAGATGAAAGGCCTACTTAATCCAATCTCACAGTCACAAAAAGAGAGAGGGAAGCCCCCCCAACAAGACAAAAGGCCAATAGCAGCCTTCTGTTCCCGACTATTATTGTCTCTAATATTGGAAAAACACGGAGCCATCCTGACTAAGACCGGCTGATAGCCCCATTCTCCATAAATTTGTCCAATTCTCTTTAGAAGGTGGTAAAGCTGGTAGCCGGCATAATATCCAGAGGTAACCAATTTCGTGATATTTCATGTATCATTGGAGCACGTTTTACAGTTTTGCTTATAGGCAGGAATAACAACAAAAAAGCAACAAGCGAAGTGTGCTACTTAATGTATATACCACCCCATAGCGCTTAAAGCACTCTCTGCATACAGGCTATACATTGAAAGGAGGGAAGGCTGAGTGAGCCTCAAGCCAGCTACCTGGGACTGAACCCGGGTCGTGAGCAGAGTTTTGGCTGCAGTACTGCAATTTAACTACTGCGTCACAAGGCACATTAAAGTGTGTGTGTATGTGTGTGTTATGTGTTGACAAATCAGAACCCGCTTATAGCAACCCTAATACAGTATAGAGCTTTAAATGCTAGTGAGATATTTGAGGAGTGGTTTTACCAATTCCACCACCACCTCTCTGCGGGTTTACATGGCTGAGCAGAGATTCAAACCCAGGCCTCATCAGTCCTAGTGCATCACTCTGTCCTCCACTGGCTATCACACAAAGATTCTTGGCTTTTCAGATCTTCTGGAGAGACCCTTCTCTCAGTTCCACCGCCTTCCCAAGCTCATTTGGTGAGGACACGAGAGAGGAACTTTTCAGTGGTGGCTCCCCACTTTGGAATGAGCTGCCTCGAGAAGTCAGGTGAGCCCCCTCCTTCCTGTGCAGTTGTTGTCAGGCAAAGACCTTCCTTTTCAGGCAAGCTTTTAAGTAGCAAGTGTCTCAAGAATGCTTTGTTTATTAACTTACAGATTTTTAAACCTTTTTAAAGTTTTACAAAAAAAATTAATCTTGGTTTTAATGTTGATAGATGTTTAATATTTGTAAAAATATGATATTTATATGGTATTTTAAAACTGTTGTTTGTTCCATAGTTTTAGTTGTTGTGAGCCACCTTGGGACCCCAATGGGGGAATGGCAGCATATAAATAAATAAATAGATACATACATTGTTTTTTATCAACTGAAAAATGGGTTTAACTAAAAAAAGGGGAGATTAGCGGAAAAAAACTCTTGTCCCTTCTAGTGGCCAGAATGTTTTGATTAATTTAAGACATTTGTGGGGTATGGAGAGCGCCCCAAATGCTGGGATCTCCTCAGAATATGGCAGCACAGCCGTCACATTGCTTAAAAAGCACAAGGACATGTTCTGAGCATTTTTTTCCATTTGTTTTGTCTGGGGGACTGAGGAGCTGGGGGGCAGAGAGGCTGGGGGGGGGGACTAAAAATACATGTAGAGATAATATAGGGCTGAACTTACTTACATCTGTTTTATATGGCCTTCCTGTCAATCCTAAATGGTAAGAGAAGTATTTTGCTTTTGTGTTTTAAATTTGTGTCCATTTTTGTGACGTCCAGTATCGGAATTGACCGCTACAGAGAAGCAGGGAACATTTCCCTGTGTTTTGGGGGCCTGCAGGTAAGGACAATACATGGTATTACCCTGTTTCCCCAAAAATAAGACCTAACCTGAAAATAAGCCCTAGTAGGATTTTTCAGGATGCTCATCATATAAGCCCTACCCCAAAAATAAGCCCTAGTTAACTGAAACCCGGCCCTCCACCACTGTGCAGCAACCAGAAGAAGATGACATGATTGTATTTGAATAAATGTAGATTGTTGTACATGAAAAAAAAAATCCCCTGAAAATAAGCCCTAATGTGTTTTTAGGAGCAAAAATTAATATAAGTCCCTGTCTTATTTTCGGGGAAACACGGTAGCAAGAAAGACTGTGAAAAATTGGGATTCCATTCAGTCTGGCTCAGTGCATTGGAGCAACTGGAGCCAGGAATCAGGAGTCTGTTTTTCCTCCTTGCCTCCTGGGAGAAGAGCTAGCCTGTGTGGCCATGAGCAACATACAGTCTCAGAGCATCATCAGAAGGAGGGGCTGGTAAAATACTGCTGAGAGTTTTATAACTAGAAAACTCTGGGCAGGGTCATCATAAATCAGAGTCCGCTTAATGGCATATAATGGTTATTATTTAATTCAACAAATTGCCTATGCAATAAGAGCAATGGTCACGAGAATGGCAACATCTTTCCCAAGAAGTAGTGAATAATTTGTATACCTTGGTTCAACCATCAGTCGAAATGGAGACTGCAGCCAAGAAATCAGAAGACTGAGATGAGGAACGGCAGCAGTGAAGGAAATTAAAAAGATCATCCAGTGAAAAGATGTGTCACTGGAGACCAAGACCAAGATCATCCACACGCTTGTATTTCCAATCACTATGTATGGGTGTGAAAGCTGCAGAGTTGAAAGAAAGCTGGCAGGAAGAAAAATTATTAATTTGAACTATGGCACTGGAGGAGAGCTTTGAGAGTACCATGAGGTGCCAGAAAGATGAACCAGTGGGTCCTAGATAAAATCAAGGCTGAACTCTCTCTGGAGGCAAAAATGTTGAAACTGTCCTACTTTGGGCACATCATGAGAAGGCAGGATTCTCTGGGAAAGACAATAATGCTGGGAAAGGTGGAAGTCAGCAGGAAAAGAGGAAGACCCAATATGAGATGGACTGATTCCCTAAAGGAAACCACAGGCTTGAGCTTTCAACAGCTGAGCAGGGCAGTTGAGGACAGGACATTTTGAAGACTGATCATTCATAGGGTCGCTATAAGTCAGAGGTGACTTGACAGCACGTAACAACAACCAATAACACAACAAGATCCTTCTTAAAGGTACCATTTCAATTTCTTGTATCTTCAAGTCAGCCAGTCAGAGCTGAAAAATAATAGACCCGCTGGACTAAGAGACTTTATATACAGCAGTCTCCTATATACCTATCTAGGTTTTGTTTGGTTATGGAAAACACTTTTGGATGCTTTAATTGCTATCATTTTTATTTGTATTTTATTGTTTAAATTGATACATTTCTTGTTTTAATTATTGTATTTTTATTTTTAAGTGTTCCTTGGTTGTTTTGGCAGATAAGCAGTTTCTAAAAAACTGATTAACGAAAAATGTAGTACTGGGCTTGTGAGGAAGAATCATGATGGACCACAGGGATGATGTTCTTTCCCTGATTCAGAGCACCACAGAGTCTTCAAATGACATAACCTCATATTTCTGACACTTGAAATTAATATTCTGAATAACACTTCCACCTTAACATATTGCAAATGAATGTAACTCGAAACGCAAAGGTTTAATTCAGGAACGCTCTGATGGCCTTAAAAATATTCTTAGTTTCACTTTTGAAATTTGGTAAGGTTAAAGCTATTCTTCCTACTGTTCCTTACTTTTGGCCTCTTCTTCATACATGTCAGTGGTCCTGTTCCCATAGCAACCTAATACTCTCTTATGAGGGTCGGTAATTGAGAAAAGGGCCATTGCATTCTGGATCTTTATTTCAGACTATGTTTGGGGAATTAGAAGGTTGCTCAAATTCTAGCTGTCCAGGCCCACCACCGGGTGTAGCATAACCATGTCGCATATCTCTTACGTCATGATTTCTTGCCAGTCATACCGTGTTTCCCCAAAAATAAGACAGGGTCTTATATTAATTTTTGCTCCAGAAAACGCATTAGGGCTTATTTTCAGGGGATGCTTTATTTTTTTCATGTACAACAATCTACATTTATTCAAAGACAGTCATGTCATCTTCTTCTGGTTGCTGCACAAGGGTGGAGGGCGGGATTTCACTTAACTGGATCTTACTTTTGGGGTAGGGCTTATATGACGAGCATCCTGAAAAATCACACTAGGGCTTATTTTCAGGTTAGGTCTTATTTTCAGGGAAACAGGGTAAAAACCTGCACTTTAGCTCAACCCCAAAACATTTCAGTTTTAACACATTATAGTACTCATAGGTTAGGTTCACATATAAAATTAAGTTAGACTGTAGCTTGTTGAAGCCGGTTTTGTACTGATTAGGGGTGCCAGATCAGCAGCACCTCATTCCAGGATGAGTTACCGAAAGGTGAGATGGGGAGCCTCTGTTGATGCCACAAGGAGGGGTCCTTCTGATATCACAGAGACAGGGCACGTAAGAGTTGGGTGGGAAGGAAGTGGTCAACACACACGTGAACATCTCAACACAGAGCTAGTGAGCCCTCCTGCCAGATGAGAAAAAGGATAGGCTGTATTCTGTGTTCTGGTGTCGTGTGTGGGATTGTTCCCACAGAACACAGACAGAGTTCTAGCTCCTGTCCTCTGAAGATGCCAGCCACAGAGACTGGCGAAGGTTAGGAAGAAAAACCTCCAGAACACGGCCAAACTGCCCAAGAAACCCACAACAACCATAGTCTGGTTTGTTTGGTTGGTGGCTTTTTGCTTTAGCTACAATTCATAGCTAAAGCAAAAAGCCACAAGTCACATACACCCATGGCATAGTGTGATCTATAGCCATTGAAAATTTTTCAAAGCTGTTACCGTTACTACTGCGGTGCACTATTCCATTGCCATGCCTGCTTGCCTGCCCATCTTAGGAACCAAATCAGTGTCATCCATCTGTCCTCTTTTGCAATATGCCGTGTTCTTGTCAGTTTCCTGTTTCTGTAATCTGCAGCAGCTGGTAGCCAAAATGGGAGGTTACGCCAGTCAGTGCTGGTGGCTAAACCGTGCTTGGGGCTGCTGAAAGACCAATGAGTTGTGGAGAGTGACTGCTGTACCCGTCCAGCTATGTCAGTAGTGTGGCTGCTTCTTTTGTTGCAGAGTTTTGAATTGCTGGTAAAATTAATTTTGCTGCGCAGTGGAAGTACAGAGATTCACAGAGTAGAATAGCTTCCCCCCTTTCTCATTAACTGGCACTTGTCTCAAAAACTTATTCTGAGACATTTGTAAGAGAAAGAATAAAACATTTCATTACTTACAGTTGTGAACAGATCAACAGCAAACTAGCAAACTGACTGCAACAGATGAAACAGAGAGAAAGCGCAGAGAGGCAGGGCTCCTTTAATTCAGAGGCAGGTAAGGAACGATTGGTTAGTGTTCGATAGATTAACAGTCTCTCAAGCTCAGAATAGTCCCTCCCAGCCATATATCCTACAGGCAACATGCAAGGTTGTTAAAACCCCAGTATTTTTTGCATCTCTAGACCAAGCTGACCTCAGAGAAATCTAGGCGAGATGAGAGGTAGGAAGTATTGATTCATTATTTACAGTATTTCAGACATATAATTTAGTAGGCAGGGCAGCATCAATTTTCATTAGGAAACTGCACATCAAGGGATGACTCAGGAAGCCGACAGGGTTCCATTTATTAGTCTGCAAGCTATCTGTTCACTCTCTATTTGCTTTGGCTTGTGTCAATGATGCTTGAGGTCTCTGTGCCTGACATGCTTTTATTAATTTTCTTGTCACAGCCACCTGGAAAATGGACAGGGATCCGCTGGTGGCTACCGTTCCCAGCTACTGTAGCAGACAATAGATGAAATTCTGTTGTACCAAATGAGTGGTTTAGGAAGGGAAGAGCTAGCTTTTTGTCAGAACTCAAAAGATTCTTCAGATTTCGTTAAGAATAATTTCAAAGTTAAAGAAAGTTGATTGTTTCACTTTTTCTAATAAGAATTTCCAAAATCCACAAATTGCTTAACATATTCAGCCAAGATTTGGGAAAAATAAAATAATAAATGTATGAAAAAACTAAATTATTGATTTGCCCAGCAAACAAGAGGCTTCAAGTGCTTAGCTGTTAAAAATCTGGCTCTGGATATCTGATGAAGCAATCAACTCTCTTGCCCCTGATTGCCCCCTAAACTTTTACAACTACATGGCAGGCATGCCGTGACATTCCATATATGAGGAATAAAATCACCATCATCGTCATCCTGTGCTGTCAAGTCAGTTCTTATTTATGGCAATCCTTTCCAGGGCTTTTCAGGTAGAGAATATTCAGAAGTGGTTTACCATTCCGTTCTTCTGGGAGCATCCTGGGACTGTGCAGCTTGCCCAAGGCCACACAAGTTGGACTCTTCAAGGATGCAAAGTGGGGAATTGAACTCCCAACCTGTCACCTTTCTTCACTGTCCTGGTCTCATACACATACATAGTAAACAGGAATACAGTAATGTGGACAATCTTAACCTTGGTCTCCAATGATCCGACCTTACATTTGATGATCTTTACTAGTTCCTTCATTGCTGCCTCCCCACGTCTCAGATTTACTGTGCTAACTTAAGTTGCAAATAGAGTAGGCCCATTATACCTCAGTGGTTTAGCTGTGGAGCCAAAGGTTGTGAGTTCGATTCCCCACTGTGCTTCCTTGAGAGGGGCTGGACTTGATTATCCATAGGCTCCCTTCCCGCTCTGCAGTTCTAAGACTGATTGATTGATTGATTTGTTTGTTTATAACTTATGGAAGAGTTTATTCACTAAATTCCCATTGATTCAGTGGGCATACTCTACTGCAATTTACTACACTAAACAACAAGATCAAGGAGGCGAATTTGCATTTACCACGAAACTGGAAAAAGGATGTCGATAATCAGCAGCAATCTGCTGCTGGTGATGATGTCATTCCTGTTGCACAGATGGAACCTACCCAACAGGATTTCAGCCGTACTCTAGTTTAACAAGAAAGCAGAGGTTACCTTAGCTTTTAAAAATATTATTTGTCAATTCATTTACCACATAACAATTTAACTTGCCAAATTACATTCTTCCTCTTGCCAAGAGTATTTTATTTACGCTGGCCAAGTAAAAACCTGTGGGTACTTGGAGGCAGCTGCCAAGAGACTGCCAGGAAAATCGCCCAATCCAATAATCTGTTGGCAAAACAGAAAACCAGTGGCAGATTGTTGAAAATGTGGTAAGTAGGGAACCCCTTACCCTAATAAAACTAATGACAGAACAAATGCTAGTTCAGTGATGTCTGTGAGGATACGGGCCGGGAAGGGACAAACTGCATAACTGTGCAATAACACCGTTGGTCTGCACTGCTACAACATGTTATTTCTGTCAGGATGCGTTAAAATAGTAATAAAATAACATATACATTATGGTTCCAGGGATGCAAGGCATACTGTATTCCAAAACAAAATAAGGTAAAAAGTATTATGTGTGTGTGTAATTTATTGCATGGTTTTATTGTATATTGTGAACCACTCAGACAGCGGTAACACTACTGGGGTGATATAGAGGTGGAATAAATAATTAAGTAAGCAAGTAAACAAACACAAACAAACAAACAAAATATATTCAAAAGAAATATCTTCATCTGAACCTCAGATTTTTAGCAGGGCTATGAGGGGGAGAGAGCATAAAAATCCTATAAGAAACCAGGTCATGAAGACAGAAGCAAAAAGCTTCTGTCTAAAACCAAGAAGTGTAATATTACTAATAACTATCACCTCAAAGCATATGAGAGTAACTGCCAACTTTCACATATTCAGAAGTGAGGGATATTTTGAAGTCAGATTATCCATCTTTTGTGCCCCAGAGATGAAGCTTTCAATTTCAACATGGTTGTGTGACAAAAATTATAAAATAGTAAAGAAAAATCATCATCAACGTCAAGTAAATTCTGACTTATGGTAGCCCTTTCCAGGGTTTTCCAGGTCAAGAATACTCAGAAGTGGCTTCCCATTCCCTTCTTCTGGGGGACACCGTGGGACTGTGCAGCTGGCCCAAGGCCACACAGGCTGGCTCTGCTCTCAGGAGGCACCGTGGGGAATCGAACTCCCAACCTCTGGCTCCACAGCTAGATACCCAATCCACTGAGCTATCCAGAAAAATAGTAAGATGTAAAAGGTATGTTAGGCAAGGCAAGAAATAAACTTCCGTTAGCTTTCTTCTGCTCCTTTGCTAAGTATTCTCTAAAGTTAGTTCTGTATTACTTCATAGTCACAGAAGGGCAGCTCAGAGGTGAGTTGCAATGGCCAACTATAGAGGTAGGTCGGAGAGAAGGGCTCATCTTTACAGTGATTCTTTATGGCATCCCATTGAAAAGAATTTTATTCAACCTTTCACTCATCTATGTTTTATGGCACTGGGGACCCATCCTCAGGGAGTGGTGTCAGCTTTCTTTTCAGTCCTTGTTTCCAGCAAAGCTAAGAGAACGCTTTGTGATGTGTATGAGCCAGTATTTCAATTTGATCACTATACCCCAGAACCAGGAAAAATAGAAGCAGAGTGATATATGCTTGTACTATAGACCTTGTTTTCTGAGATTCTGGTTTATTGTCCAATGTGAACAAAAATACTCTTAGGTGGATCAAGAGTGAAACAGGGGAGTGAAACAAAAGTCATACTCCAAACTCAACGGGTGGGCAGTACCTGTACTAGGATCAGCTGTAAATGGAAAACAGACTCTGAGTTCTGCAGAATTCTTCATAATGAAAAGCGAGAAGGTGGGGGATAGGAATGGAAGGTATTTCAAGCCATAAAGAGCAGTGAACAAAGTACTAAGTTGGAAAATTTGACTAGATGAGTCAAACAGTTATTCAGGTATCACATGACCCCTGGCAAAATTCACTAGGGAACAGAAAAGATGGAAATAGATTATATTTCTCTGCAAGAACAAGAGCAATAACAACATATGTCTGTATTAGCTATGGGCAAAACACATGGGTGTTTTTGTAGGCATTAGCAGTGATACAGAGAAACAAAAGTTCTTGTATAGCAATGTGGGAAGTTAATTTTTAGTTTAGAACTAAGAATATTTGTTATTTATGTCACCAGAATAACACAGGTTGGTGATGAACTGTTGACTATTACATGGGATTAACTAGAAATGTCTAGAATGTACAGCATTGTATATGCATAGAAAACATGGTTATTGCTTCAGGAGATCCATTTAGGAATAGTAGAAGTGAAAGTGCCCCGAATTTTGTTACTTGAAGCCTCTGAGGTTGGCTTTTACAATTCTGCTTGGTCTTCACGGAGGAGCCATGTGAATTTAGTAAGGAGGATAAAGCAGGAAGTGACCAGAGAGAGAGGAAAAAATAAACCCAGTCTGCATATAGATCTAGAGAACAAAAGGAAAAACCATATCTCATACCCAACCTATTTGTTTACCTATCCTCCTGCCCCGTCAGATAACTTGCCCAAAGTGCTGGAATTCTAGTACAAACAACCACACATTTGTCTGGGAAAACATGTGGGATGTTTTCCCTATCTCCAGTTAAAATTATCTCTGGGAATAGAGCTAGGAAAAGGCACTGGAGAACTGGAAGCACAGGCTACCAAAGCCTTAGGACCCTCTGAAGATTTATTATGCCACAAGCTTCTTTGGAGTGTAAGCCCGCTTCATAAGGTACATGAAGTGACAGGTGTGTACAACCAGATGAAACGGAAGGTAGCAACAGAGGACAAAAACTGTATAGGTGTCACGTGGCAATTGAATGCACATCTAAACAAACAAACAAACAAAAAGAGCCTGTAACTGTGAGATGTAGCTTTTAAGAAGAAATGTGCAGATGAAATATTGGGCAATTGTGTGGCCCAGTAATCCAGTCGGATGCAAATAAGAATGATGAACGAAACAATGGGAAGATTAGAACATAAGAAGAACCCTGCTGGATCAGGCCAAGGGCCCCTCTAGTCCAGCTTCCTGTATCTCACAGTGGCCCCACCAGATGCCTCTGGGAGCACATGAGACAACTAGATACCTGTCTCCTGATACCCCTCCCCTGCATCTGGCATTTGGAGGTGCCTTCCTTTGAAGTCTGGAGATTGTACATCCCCATCATGGCTTGTCACCTGCGATGGAGTTTTCCTCCAGGAATCTGTCCAATCCCCTTTTAAAGGCATCTAGGCCAGATGCCATCACCACCACCATCAACACTGGGGGGGGGGGGGGAGGGAATAAATTGTTCATAATTAAGATTAACGAGACAGGAACAGGAAAAGAAACAACACAGGCAGAAGTGCAAGGAACATTATAATTTTAAAGTTTTCAATATTTGAAATTTTGTGTTTTATAAGAATTAAAAATGATCATGGGGGATGTAGGGAAAAAGCCTTAAAAGTAAAGTGCAGTGTAAAACCATAGCTTAAACTGCTACTATGAGGCATCTCATAGCACTTTGAGGGTACCAAAACAATTGACCACAGATCAAGGTTACAGAATATGTATATTTGCAAGAGGTAGCCCTGTTAGTCTGTGCAAACATATCAGGGAAAATCCAAAGAAACGAAACAAGACAAAAACAGACAAAAACGTGTGGTAACTTAAAGACTATTATATTTTAATGTGAGCTTTAGTAGACATTTCTGCTTTGTCAGACATATGGAAACAGAATGAAATGTTGAATGAAAGATCAGTTTCATACTAAATATTCATTGGCTCTTGGATGTATGTTACATTTACATACAGTAATTTATGGCTTCTTTTGTTTTAGGGCTCTGTTGTAAAAATTCCTCAGGAGACAGAAAACACACCAGGTCTGGGCAAAGATGAGAGGGGAGAGAGAGGAAAAGATGTGTGTGCTGGGGGAGTTTGAAGACTGGGGATTAATTTAGAACTCGAAGGAGAGAGAAAAAGAGAATATTAAACATAAAGGTGAAAGAAGATGGCAGAGGAATCACGTGTGTTCATGTAGGGAAACATATGTAAACAATCTTATAACAGCTAAATGTTGAATATATTTCATTGAACCTGAGTGTCATCTTTCGGAAAAGTATCAATAATTGAACCCTTGGAATTTGATCAATATGTTATACCTGAATGTAAAAACAAAGGTACAGTTTTTCTAAGGTTGAAAGATAGTCACAACAAACATGTTTTCTAGACAAAGGGGGGTTGACTTAAGGAAGTGGAACAGGACCAAAATGAATGGAGACTTTCCTACGAGTTGAAAATCATCAGTTAGTAAAACAAGAGGAAATTAAAACAATTGGTGAGAGTTACAAGTAGGATACACACCCAACAGGACAGGGTAGTCGTTCAGATCAAGACGGCTTTGCATTATGCTACACATGATGAATATCAACAACACTGATATCATGGGGCAGAGCAACAGCGGCACCAGAAAAATCAACAATGGATTTTTTTTACATAGACGTTAACAGCCAGGCTGGGTGAGAACTTTATTCAATCATTTTTATGTGTGTGCCATTAATATGCTTAGAGGCTACAAGTGCCTTTCATTTTATATATTCTTATTTTAAGAACTTTGATATTTGTCTATGCTTTTATAAGAAGGCTTCTAAAGGTTTTAAAATTCATGATTCTTTTTACATTTAAATAATGTGTTCTAGAGATGCATTCTCGGCTATTATGGGCTATTAAGCTTTTGCATTTATATAATGTAACCTGAAATGTATTCATTGTTCTTTTTTACTCTAAAAGAGATGCTCCTATATTTTGGACTTAAGTATGTGCTTACAGCTTAAGTTCAGCTGATCCCACAGCTACAAATACTCAACTATCCCACACACTACACCAGAACACAGACAGAGTTCTAACTCCTGTCCTCTGAAGATGCCAGCCGCAAAAACTGGCAAAACGTTAGGAAGAAAAACCTCCAGAACATGGCCAAACAGCCTGAAAAACCTACAACAACCAAACCATTTCTTCCCTTTAGATGTTGATAGACATGCTATAGGACATGTAGAGATTCTGCATTTAATGTAATCGTTGATAGGCTAATTAAAGTGTTTCATTGAGGATATTCAAAACTATTTTAGCTTCAATTGGAAAACCTTTGTGGAACGTTGATGTAGTGTATTTGCCCCCTTTCTTCAAACCTATTCTGAAAAGTTACGTTTTCCAGGAAGTTTTGCACAAATGCTTAACCCGTTGCCCCTTCTGAAATAAAGCTGAAGATAGCCTATTCTGTTATTTATGTACATAGGGACAATTATAAACATTACTTAGTTATTAGTTTGAGGTATCTATCTATCTATCTATCTATCTATCTATCTATCTATCTATCTATCTATCTATCTATCTATCTATCTATCATCTATCTAGTCCAGGGGTCAGGGAACTTTTTTACCTTTTACCCCCCCAAAAATTTATATATGCCGACATTACCCCCTTGATTTGAAAGGAAGGAAATCATACATTATTTGAATTCAAAATATTACTGAATCTACACAGGCTGTGTACTGAACTAGCAGGATATATCATCAGTATCAATGGCTGCCAGGCTATGTACCGAACTAGCAGGATGCACCAAATTTAATAAAGATGTGCACTATTTTTGCTGGAACACATTGCACTCCAGCCATGGGGTAGTATATGGAGTAGTACGGTGTCCAACGTGCCTAGCAAGTTGCATTAAATTTTTGCTAGCTCGCAGAGGATTTAATCATCATCAATGGCTGCCAGAGTGGTGCTAGCAATGACATGCTTGCTATAGACAGCCAACACAGAGTGGGGGGGGGAGGCTTTTCCTACCACTTTAATCATTCTGTGTGTGGTGTGCAAAAAGGAACAAACCAGGCTAAAGGTCATGTCACCCACCCTGGTGCCACAGCCCAATATCAAAGGACCAGTGCGCTATTTTTTTTATCATCATCAATGGAAAACTCAGCAGTGGCCAGAGGATTGAAAAACATCAGTGTACATCCCAATCCCAAAGAAGGGAAGTGCCAAAGAATGCTCCAACTACCGTACAATTGCATTCATTTCACACGCTAGCAAGGGTATGCTCAAAATCTTACAAGGTAGGCTTCAGCAGTATGTGGACCGAGAACTCCCAGAAGTACAAGCTGGATTTTGAAGGGGCAGAGGAACTAGAGATCAAATTGCTAACATGCACTGGATTATGGAGAAAGCCAGAGAGTTCCAGAAAAACATCTACTTCTGCTTCATTGACTACACAAAAGCCTTTGACTGTGTGGACCACAGGAAACTATGGCAAGTTCTTAAAGAAATGGGAGTGCCTGACCACCTTATCTATCTCCTGAGAAACCTATACGTGGGACAGGAAGCAACAGTTAGAACTGGATATGGAACAACTGATTGGTTCAAAATTGGGAAGGAGTACGACAAGGCTGTACATTGTCCCCCTGCTTATTTAACTTATATGCAGAATACATCATGCGAAAGGCTGGACTGGATGAATCCCAAGCCAGAATTAAGATTTCCGGAAGAAATATCAACAACCTCCGATACCACTCTGATGGCAGAAAGTGAGGAGGAATTAAAGAACCTCTTAATGAGGGTGAAAGAGGAGAGTGCAAAAAATGGTCTGAAGCTCAACATCAAAAAAACTAAGATCATGGCCACTGGTCCCATCACCTCCTGGCAAATCGAAGGGGAAGCTATGGAGGCAGTGACAGATGTTACTTTCTTGGGCTCCATGATCACTGCAGATGGTGACAGCAGCCACAAAATTAAAAGACACCTGCTTCTTGGGAGGAAAGCGATGACAAACCTATTATGAATTGTCAGAAAGATAAGTAAAGCAAATTAAGTGTGGACTTTCACTACAAGCTAAAATAACCAAACAAAGGGTACTGTACTACAGTGGCATCATAAGAAGACAAGCTCAATGGAAAATGCAGCAATGCAGGAAAAAGTGCAATGCAGTTCGAAAAGAGGAAGACTGCACATGAGATGGATTGACTCAATAAAGAAACCCACAGTCTTTTGTTTGGTGCTGCAGTCAAAGTAGGACAAGGAACAGAAAGACTGGGATTCAGATTTTGGGAATAAACTATGATACTCTTGTCTGCTTTGGGGATGAGAAATAGAGAAACATGATTGCTACACACTTCAGACTTCTGCTGTTCCCAGCAGAAACTGCAGAGCTAAATGCAGTGGAGATTCAATTTTAGAAGGTTCATTTTTTCATGGTTTTATGAGAGTCAAGTCTGTCTGTCTGTCTGTCTGTCTCTCTCTCTCTCTCTCACACACACACAAATCCTTCCTCCCTCAATTTTCAGCAATTAGTTGCTTCAGTTCAGTATGTCCATTTCCTCTCATTACATTTAAACAAGCTTGATGAAGCCACCCTTTCCCCCCCTTAATTCAAGCCCTCGGTCCTGTTTGCCTGTTCCTTTTTTCATAGTTTTGAGTCAGTCTCTCTCTCTCTCTCTCTCTCTCTCTCCCTCTCTCTCTCTCTCTCATACACACCACATCTCTCATACACCCACCCTCCCTCCCTCTATCCATTTTCTACATACATTTAAACAAGCTGAAGAAGCCACCTGTCTCTCTCTTGCACCTTTCTTCCTGCCTTAATTGGAGCTTTCCCTCCTAATTGGAGCTTTCCCTCCTCCTGCTTGCAGTCACCTCCTGCGGAAGCAGTCATTCACAAGCCGGATTGACTGCCTGGGGCTGTTCTACAGCTGTAACCAATCAAGCAGCCTTATCTCCGATCTCTGAAAGAACGGATTTACAAGTGCCCCAACCAAAGAAGGTAGCAGGGAGAGGTGGCTTCCAGTTTGAGGTTCAGCTGCAGGGGGTGGGAGTGGGGGGGTGAGCGCTCTGCTCATTACCCCCAGGATTTTCATTTTTATTCCATTTGGGGTAATTTATCCCTGTTCCCTGACCACTGATCTAGTCTGTCTATCTGTCTATTTTCATTTATATCCTGCCTTTCTCCCACTTAAGGGACCAGGTTGGTGCACAATTTATTATTGGACCCCTTTTTAGTAGCCTGAGGCAGCAGGGCATGCTGAGAGATGGAGCAAGATGTTGAGAAAGCTATGTACCCTAACCCCCACTCTGCCTAATGACAGGGCCAGCCTGGTTAACCTTTCCTAGGCAGAGTGGGAGAGATTATTTCTATAATTAAATTTATATTTTAGGATTACGAGTATTTGATCTAGACTCAAACTAACAACTAAATACAAGCTGGTAGTCTGGTGTGCTTAGCGCTAGAGCGTTTCTGTTTTTCAGTGGCATGACAGATCAATCTAAATAGGAAATCAAGATGTGTTCTACACGCACATGAACCCTCCAGGAAAATGTTCCTCTGTTCTGTTTCTTTGTGCCACAAGCTTTCCTGTCACATTCAGTGGTACAATATGAATTTGCTTTCCACCTGCTTGTTTCACTGACTTGCACTACCTGATGGATGTTAATTATCTCTGATTGTTTGGCGGCTAAAGATGGTGCGTTGAGGCAACTGCTGGGCAGGAAAGAATCCAACTGTTAAGAAGGGTTGCAATAAAGACTTCCCACGCAAGGGGACTTTTTGAAGGATTCCCTTGCAACCCGAACAGTGAGTTTATAATTTCAGCTTCCCAGAATCAGGCAGTTTGATTTGACCTGTTATTTGCCTTGCATAAAAGCGACTATTTATTTCTCTGTGCCAGAAGTAAATGAAAGTAAATTCTGAGCTGTGCATAAATAGAAAACCCTACATTTTTATAAATGTGTTTGTTTTTTCTTCTCAGTAAAATCAAGTTGAGAGTAAGTGTGGGGTAGTGGATAGATTGTCAAGTTAGGACTGGGGAGACCTGTGTTCAGATCTCCGCTCTCCCACAGACATTTAGTGGGGGCTGACAGTAGTAAACCATTCCTTAAACATTTCACATATCTCAGAACCGTTATTAGGGTTGCTTAAGTCAAGAACAACATGACCACACTTAAAAACAATGAATTAAGTTTGCTTTCTGGAATCAGGGACGTATATTCTCAGCTTCAAGTTCTAAGAATGAGTCTAGTACAGATATAGACAACATGTGAGCCTCCATAGGTCATTGACTACAATTCCCATCAGCCCTTACCAGTAGTTATGCTGGCTAGGGCTGATGGGAGATGCAGTCCAAAAACAATTGGAGATCTGTGGATTTCCCAGTCTTGGTCCGTAATCAGCACTAACTTTCCCTGTCCTGATATCATCCAGATGTGGTTAGCTCTGATGGGAATTGTAGTCCAGCAACACCTGGCCTGTGCTTCATCCCTGTTCTCTGTTTGCAAACAGCTCTGGGATTTTTAAAAATGAAAAGCATCAAGAAATGTTATTTAATTTAAGGTAATGCACGAAAGGAGAACAGATCTTGTATTTATATGCCTAAGCCTCTGCAATTGCTTTGCCCAAGAAATTGCTGGCATATTTGCAGAAGGGAGAATTCTGCTCACATGTAGGCAATGGACACACGAACCAACCCCCAGATTTTCCAGGAATTTTGCTCACAAGCAGGAACTCATCTTCAGACTCCTCTATAAAAAAAATGCTAAGAGAGGAGGGAAAAAAAACACAGATTCAGCCCGAATAAGGGCTTTGGCCTTAACTGGGATCCTGTCTTTTTAAATTTCACTTGCCAAACAAAAATACATTTCACCAAATTATCTTTTTGTTGTTGTTTGTTTGACTCATGTTTTATTTAGAAAACCCCGACAATGACTCAGAGCGAGCAGCAATTTTGCTGCTAGAGTTTATGCCGTTTAACCTATGCTGGTGTAACTAACCAATAGGATTCTGGCCAGGAACAGAGACTTGTGAGAATTTTGTCATTTGTATGATTCGTTTGAAATGTGGTGCTGGAGGAGAGCTTTGCAGATACCCTGGACTGCCAGAAAGACAAACAAGTGGGTCCTCGATCAAATCAAGCCTTAACTTTCTCTGGAGGCAAAAAATGTTGAAGCTGAGGCTGTCCTACTTTGGGCACATCATGAAAGGGCAGGGTTCTCTGGAAAAGGCAATAATGCTGGGAAAGGTGGAAAGAAGCAGGAAAGGAGGAAGACCAAATGCACGATGGACTGGCTCTCTAAAGAAACCACAGGTCTGAGTTTATAAGAGTCGAGTCAGGCAGTTGAGGACAGGACATTTTGGAGACCCCTCATTCATAGGCTTGCCATAAGTTGGAGGGGAATTGATGGCACATCACAGCAACAGCTAGTATGAGCTTCATAAGAAGACTCAAGAGTTGTGCTGCTCAAAACTCTTTGGATAAAGTCCTCAGAGTTTGGCTCTTGGTTATTATTTGAACCAGGATTAGTTGGAGGTGCAAAAGCTGAGAATTTGTGCTTGTCATTTGGAGGCTGTTAAAGGAGCCACACCAGGGAGCATCAAGCTGTTTTGAGTCAATTAATCTGCTGGCCATTTATTTGCTCTGTCTTTTTTTCATTTGGCAGCTGAGCTTTTATTTTTTTTAAGCATATTAATTAAAAATGAAAGACAAATTAAATATGCTTTTCATAGAGAAAGATAACCCAGAAAGAGCTTCTCCTTTGGTTTTCAGACTAATGTAATTTCCATCAGATAATCCTGCAATCTCTTATGAATAAAATAAAGGAGCGATGTGTAGGTTTGCAAATTGTTGGGGTTTTTTAAGTTAAAAAAAATAACAAGCTTTTCTGGGCTTAGCTTCTAATCGTTACTATCAGAAATGGGGAAAATACATTTTTCCTACATCAGCTTGTTTTGCTTACCCACCCAAGAAACCTCTGGATTTAACTTTAACGTGCAGAATTCACCTGCAAGTATGAACATGGAATTTCAGGACAGTTTTTCCTATTGTGAGCTTCTTCTGTTGGTCATGGATGTAGCAACTTCCCTTAAGACTTTGTGCAGATTAGTTTTATTTAAAATATTTTAACCCTGCTTTCCTCCTTAAGAAGGATCCAAGGTGGCTTACATCTTTAAAAGACAAAATTTAAAGCTAAAACAGTAAGTATACAAATACTAAAAAGGATTAAAAAAAACACCACCACCCTAAAAGACGGTAAAGAAAATCGACACCAAAAACACGTTCAAAGCAGTAAGGCACAACCATCCATTTAAAAGCTCCACTCAGACAGCCAGTCACTAAGGGAAAGCTTGCCTGCTTGCGGAAAGGCAGCAAAGATGGTGCCAGCCTGGCCTCTTGTGGGAGGAAGTTCCAAAGTCTGGGAGCAGCAGCAGAGAAGGCCCTTCTCCTATGTCCCCACCAGACACACCTGTGAAGGTGGCGGGACCAAGAGAAAGGCCTCTCCTGATGATCTTAACACCTGAGCAGGCTCATAAAAGGAGATGTGGTTCCTTTAGGGGCTATTTAGGGGTTTATAGGTTAAAACCAGCACTTTGAATTGTGCCCAGAAACGGATTGGCAGCCAGTTGAGCTGCTATAACAAGGGGATTATATGATCCCTGTGATCAGCCCCAGTTAGCAATCTGGTTGCTGCATTTTGGAGTTCATTGTGTTAAGAACCAAAACAGCTTGTGATCAAGGTCATCAATATTCTTATTACACAGCTAAGGAAATAAGACAGACAGTAAAAATACAGCGGCTGAAATCCAGTAGTACATCACAACTAGAGTAGGCCCATTGGATCAGTGGAAGTTGAAGAGGAGTTGACTCCCCAAATCCCCATTGGCCTACACGTGTTGTGACTTCAATTGCTTTTTAATCCATAATTTACTGTGTGTGTGTGTGTTGTTGTTGTTGTTGTTTTACTTGTTTTAATACTGTGAGCTGCCTTGGGTCCCCATGCTGGCAGAACGGCAGTCTACAAATGAAACAAAATAAATAAATATACAATAAATAATCTAAGAGATTTGTGAATGGCCATTTAGTATATGCATTTCGGTATATGTCATTTGGTATGTGTTCTTACTTTTGGAGAACAACAATGCAAAATTTAGAGAGATGAAGATGTCAGAGAATAACTGAGTATTGTGCTCACATATTGGTCCAACCGTGCATAATTACATCAATTCACATTAAATGCAGACTGAACAGACTTTCTCTCCATACCTCCCTCCATTATTTCCATGTCACCCAGCACTACCTGTTCTCATGGAAGGTGCATATATTCTTGTGTGCATCTAATGATAAAGCTAGTTATTCAAGGGGGAATATCACTACCTGGTGTGGGCAACGAAATCTGATTGTTAGTCCCAACTACAGTAGACCCAATGAACCAATAGAATTTACATGAGTGTTAACTTACCTGGTCCCCATTTATTCCATATTATCTGCTTGAGACTGACATTTGAATCATATAACCTTGAACGTATTGATCTTGTCGGATTGCAGACGCAAAGTAGGGTCAGGTAAGACTAGGAAAGACATTCTGGAGGGCTGATGCCAGTCAGAGTTGGTAATATTGGGTTAGATGAACAAGAATCTGAAGGTACGAGGTGGCATGCTGTGCTCCTCAAGATCAGACTTAGGCGTAAGAAATTTGGTGACCGATACTGGCAGTATGATTGGGCTGTGTTCAAATCCCTGTTTTATAGTGATGGCCAAATTGGAGTGGGCTGATTGAACCAAATAGGGTGGCTTAAGGTCTCATGGCTGTGTGATATGCCATTTGGGCAATCCTTGCATCCACATGTAAGGTAGTTTCGGATCAGAAAACCACACTGCACCTCAAGTGACCCCATTTGGCCAATCTCCCTGTAAAGGGAAAGAAAAAAGAATAAGAAAAGAAGACAGCCTCCTGCTTGTTCCCTCTTGCTGCCTCCTCCTCCTTTCAGGATAAAGCTTTCAATGTTTAAAATAAAAGTTTTCTAAAAGGCATGGAGTATTAGTGCTGCCCTACTTGTGGTGCTGGAGGAGACTCTTGAGAGTCCCCTGGACTGCAAGGAGAACAAACCTATCCGTTCTGAAGGAAATCAACCCAGAGTGCTCACTGGAAGGACAGATCCTGAAGCTGAGGCTCCAATACTTTGGCCATCTCATGAGAAGAGAAGACTCCCTGGAAAAGACCCTAATGTTGGGAAAGTGTGAAGGCAAGAGGAGAAGGGGACGACAGAGGACGAGATGGCTGGACAGTGTCATCGAAGCTACCAACATGAATTTGACCCAAATCCGGGAGGCAGTGGAAGACAGGAGGGCCTGGCGTGCTCTGGTCCATGGGGTCACGAAGAGTCGGACACGACTTAACGACGAAACAACAACTTGACTTTTAAAAAAAACCCCACAGCTTTTGCTTCCTCTCTCTCTCCCTCCACGGAGGAGGAAGCTTTCAATTTCCCAATATCATTAAGTAGCTTAAACTGTCTGGATTGGGCCCCCATATGCTGTTTGCTTAAGCCACTTAGTGATATTGGGAAACTGGAAATTCTGCTTTGGTTTGATCCCAGCAATCGCATGTGCTGGAACTGAACCAAAATGGAGCAATCTGACTTAACACTTTAAAAAACAGTAGCCCCTAATATGGAGCCCAAAAGGTGCATGTAGGAACACTCTGGGGACAGGCTGTTTCACGCTGGCACTTACATCATAAGTGGGAAATGGAGCAAACCAGCCCATCTCCAGAGCAGACCAAACAGGAGGACAATGTTGTCAGACCTTCAGTGAGTGAAACTGAACCAGTTACAATCTCTTTGACTCACCCTGCTTGGGGATAATAGCATAAGCTCCATGTATTCTGTGCAGATCTTTGTGGAAGGGTGGCATAAAAAGATGATGAATAACATTTCTCAGGAGCTCAGTGAGCGCTTTGTCACAGTGACCCCACCATTTTCTCCCACATAATGTTGTCTCTTTTTGTCACTGAATTCATTTGATTCCAGCTTAAGAAGAACAATGGCTTCTGAGCAAGAATACAAGAATTTATTCTCTTGCAGAACCTGACAAATTGCTCAATATGTCTTGCGGCAGCTGTGTAGTTTCTAGTCTACTGTTCTTGAAAGGAAAAAAAACCTCACCAAAAAAAGAAAAAAAGAAAAGAAAGAAAAAAGAAAATTCTTTCATTTAATTGTGCCGACACAAAGATAACTAGATTTTATTATTTAGTCATTTGTTGGTAAAATTGAGAGACTACAAGAGTCATCCTTACGCTGTTAGTCACGCTTGTAGAGTTTATGGAAGCCTTTATATATAAATAGATTCTAAATATGGCATTTACTTCTTGAGTGCTTTTTTAAAAAATATGCCTTTGAAATGGAAAATGCAACATTAATGCATGTCTACAACCTGTCTGGTCCCTAAAGAGTCTGGATTCTGCGCCGGGGTAGTTTGTTTATACAAATGCATATTTTATGAATGTAATATTGGATTTGGCCCCCATGTGCTGAAAGAAAGTTCAATGCAAAGGCATACTCTGTGCGCACAATGTGCATCTATTGGATGATCCATCCGTCTGCTTGGTAGATTTGTATTATTGCTGTAAAGTTTAAAAAACGGAATAGATGTCACTCTAAATGGTAAGTGGCACTGTTGCAACCTGTGTCTCAGGCAGGATATAATCATCCAAAGAAAACCAGAATCAAGGAGCTCCAGAGTCTACTCATACTTATCTGGGAGTAAGCCCCATTGAAGACAATAAAAGGAAGTAAGCTGAGCAAAGAAGCTGAGGTCTGCACTGTTTTGCCATCAGGTGCAAATAGACAATGGACTGGGTGAGAAAGGGAGGGCACAGACTGATGAAGGCCCAATTACCGTATGTGGTGGCGCGAACCACTGTGGGTGCCAGTGTGGTGCACTGGATAAAGTGTTGGACTAGAACTCAGGAGACCCGGGTTCAACTTGGAATCGACTTGAAGCCGTGTAAAGCACACTAACCACTGCATTTGGGGCAACATGGGGGCAAGAGGGCTTGCAACACTCATGGAAGATAGAGTTAGGCCTTTCTTCCTGGACAATGCCCTCCTCTTTAAAGGTGGGGAAGTTCACAGGTGGCTCTTTTCTTTTACCACAAATCTTACTCAGATCTCTGTGTCAGGGAGTGCGACGGAAAGTTAATTCCGGGTGTGATCAGAGGGCTGCAAAGGAGTGTGCCTGACAGCACCTTTCCATTTGCTAAAGAATCGCTCCAGCCTAGCCGGAGAAAAAGGTACAGCTTGAGGACAGATTGAGTTTGGGCTGCAACACATTTCTCCACGTGTGACGGGATGGCTGGTGGGGAGAATCGCACCAATCTGCTCCATAAGTGGTCAGGATTGAGACCTATTGCTCCATGTGATCACATCCTTAGTAACTTATGGTGTTAAGGTTCTAAAGCAGCCTCCCACAAAGGAGTTTGCCTGTTATCTCTCTGCCTGACTCTCTGCTCTGCCCTTAAGGGGTCAATGACTTCTCCCTATGTCTCTGCTGTACTGTGTGATTGGATTGTTTGGTCCAGATGCACAAATGCAACTTAAGTACACCGGCACAAAGGACACTGCTAACTGTAATTGTAGGCACGACACCAGTCTGCTTGCATCTGTCCAAATCGAGAGGACATGCACAGTTCATGGTAGCCAGAGAAAGAGAGAGAGTTAGTCTAAAACATCCACTCGGCTCAATCCTTTATATTAATGGCTAATCCTGTTTCTGCCACCATTGCTCAACCTAATAAACATTACAGGTTTATTGTGAAGATAAAATGGGGTGTGGAAGACCATTAATGCTACTCACAGTGCCTTGTAGAAAGGAAGGGACATAAATGTAGTAGATACTTCAGTGCTTTGTACACAAACGCAGACCTGGGCTTCTTGGAGGGAGGATAAGTCCCTATTTTTCTTTGGAATCAGACTCCTATTTTAGTTCAGGAAGAAATGTCCTGGTCTGAGGAAGTGGATTTGTCCACGAAAGCTCACATTAAAATACAGCAGCTAGTCTTTAAAGTACCACCGGGTTTTTGTCTTTTGTTACTTTTTATTTTATTTCTTTGGCTTAATATGTCCTACCTAGAAGTGTGGGAAACGCTATTCTACAATACGTAGATTATAAAGTTATTGTGAAATCCCTTCCTTTGGAGAGGATCCCATTTAATTTCCAGCAATAGCTTGTCTAGACATAATCTACAACAGAAGCATTTCTTTACAGTTGCCTGCCTTCATCATTTGAAAGATATCACCACTTTTAGATTCCTTTGTTCAGGTGACAGCTCAAGCTGAGTAAATCATTCATAATGCATGCCGTATCAGATGAATGACGGTTCTCTTTCTGTGTGCGCAGCACCGTTTACAATTTTATTGCATTTATTAATATAATAACTCAAAACTCGACAGCTTTTTCAAAACACACACACCCCCCACACAGAACAGAGAACAGAATTAGTTGGGTGTATTTTCCATTAAGGTGGGACTGATTAATGTTTATACAGAGATTTGACTATATAAAGTACTTCCCCCCCCCCACCTTGTGAATGAAAAGGAAATTGCACGGAAGGCCTATAAATGAATAAGTTTTATTCTGTTTTCACTGGAAGGATATTAGTTAATTTCAAGTTGTGTTTTTAGCAAGAATATGTTTAAGAAATTGGGGTCTTTACATGAGTGCTGAATCATGGTTGCTACATCTTTTCTTTCCAAGAAGTGCATCCCTTAATTTGTCTCTTACTTGCCAAGAGTAGCTCAACACATTGTTCTGCCTGAGGCTGGCCAGAAAAAGCATTCCTTCACCTCTCCCAAACCAATCTGTGTAATATCCAGAGCTAGCTGAAATGTTTTAATACATATACCCTGTTTCCCCGAAAATAAGACCTAACCTGAAAATAAGCCCTAGTAGGATTTTTTCAGGATGCTCGTCATATAAGCCCTACCCCCAAAATAAGCCCTAGTTAAGTGAAACCCCGCCCTCCACCCTTGTGCAGCAACCAGAAGATGACATGACTGTATTTGAATAAATGTAGATTGTTGTACATTAAAAAAATAAAACATCCACTAAAAATAAGCCCTAATGTGTTTTTTGGAGCAAAAATTAATATAAGACCCTGTCTTATTTTCGGGGAAACACAGTAGTGGCAACCATAAAAGTTATTTTGGTTCAAAGGGCAATGAATGTGCAAAAATGATAAATAGCTAACTGGTGCTACAACTCTCTTTAACCAGCATGAGAGATCATGCATATGGAAGGTGCAGTCTCAAAATCTGGAGGGAAACAGGTTACTTACTGCTGTTTGAGGGACTGCTCCCTCCCTTTTTTCCCTCCTCCCAGGTGTTATTTTTAAAATGTGCTTGCATGTTTAGTTAGTCCTCAGTTAATACTTCAATATAAGAGCCTTGTGGCGCAGAGGTTAAACTGCAGTACTGCAGCCAAAACTGTGCTCACAAACTGGGTTCAGTCCCGTAGCTGGCTCGAGGTTCACTCAGCCTTCCATTCTTCTGAGGTTGGTCAATTGAGCATCCAGCTTGCTGGGTGTGTGTGTGTGTGTAGCCTGCATAATTAAATTGTAAACCACTCAGAGAGTGTATCTGTGAAGATTCTCAGTTATCCAGGGGAGGTTATCTGGAAGTTGAGTCATGGCAACTAGACTTCTTTCTTGTTAGGTTAAAACGTTTCACTTCTCATTCAAGTAGCTTCTTCAGTCTGAAGCTACTTCAGACTGAAGAAGCTACTTGGATGAGTAGTGAAACGTTTCAACCTAATAAAAAAGAAGTCCATTTGCCACAACTCAACACCCAGAGAGTGCTTTAAGTACTATGAGGTGGCGTATAAGCAGAACGTTTTGCTTTTGCTTTTAATTAATAGCATCAAAATTCTGGCTACAGAGGGGCACTCTCCTTCTTTTAACCACAGTCATAAATATGTGTTTTATTAAGGCTATTCAACTCACCGATAGTTCTCTCTGTTGTTGTTGTTGTTTTTTAAATCTTTGCTCAACTGAGCTTGCATTAATTAGAGAGAATTCTTACACACGTTTTGAAGGCCCTTTGGCTTGTCCAGCTTTGGGATTCTCTTTTAGAATGGTGTCATTTAGGATTAGCTCTGGGGTACAGTCTCCGCTTGCTCAGGATTTATAAAATTTTGCCAACGTAAAGGTGTTTGTTTCTGGAGAGGCTGATGACAAACACCAATTATGAATTGAGAGGCTATGTTTGGTGGATAGAAATAACTCTTGGTGTCTCTTGGGAGAAAGGTCAGACTTGATTCGTTTTTGCCCTTTTGAAGCGAAGAAAGGAGAAATCAGTGACAAATTAAATGTAACTTTTGTTATCTCCTCATACTCTAATCAGATTGCAATTATTCCAACTCCATCTATTTCTATTCTACAAATAGATTCAGAGAAAGGTATTGGTCTTTTTCTTTAAAGCAGTGGTCCCCAACCTTGGGCCTCTAGATGTTCTTGGACTACAACTCCCAGAAGCCTTCACCACCACCTCTGCTGGCCAGGATTTCTGGGAGTTGAAGTCCAAGAATGTCTGGAGGGCCCAAGGTTGGGGACCACTGCTTTAAAGGATGGGGAATCTTAGACCCTCCAAATGTTGCTGAATTGCATCTGCCATCATACCTCATCCCCTTGCACAACCCATTTAAGCATTTTTCAGAAATAACCCCTGTATTATTTTTACAGATAATTTTTCAGTGATAAATGAAAACACATCAATCACACCTAGCCTTACAACGAAAATGACTACACACTATGTGAAACACAGCAAATCTCCCTAGGGCACACACAGTGCCCTATCACAAAATTGTGCCACCTGGACTGTCTTTATTTGACAAGTCAACAGGAAGTTTTAATAGTCCAGTGAAGCCTGAGTCCAGCATAAAGGCTCTACGATCCAGGATCAGACCGGATGCCACAGAGAGCTGGCTGGAAGCCACTTTCCCTTAAGAGTTAAAGGCTGCTGGATTGTAATTCCACAAGATGTTCTGATTGCAAATTAGCTTCTTTTATTTCGTGACAGGTCAGTAGGAGTTAAGCGGTCAGCTCAGTTTGCATTCTGACAGCTCAGACATGACACTTGGAGGGATTTGTGTAACTCATTCACTTTGTGAGTCTTTTTTCTCTAATGATGTGCTAGCTATAGTATCTGATTGGACCCTTAGGAGGAAAAGGGGAAGACCAAATACGAGATGGACTGACTCCCTAAAAGAAGCCATAGGCTTCAGTTTACAAATGTTGAGCACAGCAGTTCAGGACAGGACATTTAGGAGATTGCTCATTCATAGCGTTGCCCTAAGTTGGAGACAATTTCATGACACATAACAACAATACATGCACCCAGGACCTTTCCTAGATTTGCTCACATGATGTTATGAGGCAAGGGCCAAGTGTATTTGATATTGAAAGAGCAGGGGTGATGATCTTGAAGGGCTGAGGTCTTGGGCAATGGTTACTGTGATCCCTTTTGGACACCCTGAAATTGTGACCAGGAAGAGGGAGGTGTTCCTATTTTTTCCTATCCATATGATTAATTAATGGAAAGACTATGTGTCAAAATGAAGCTATAAGAGGCCAAGATTCACACATAAGCATTAATTTTAAACTTATTTATTTTTGTACTAACTCCAAAGAATCTTTGAGAAATGCACCCACCTACCGTCTTGCAAATTCCATCTCACGGTCAATGTGACTGCAGACTAGGAGGTGGCTTTTATATGTCGAGACGGGCGTATTTCCAAGACAAATTAGCTGTAAGTTTGTTCCTAAAGCTGTGTGTACAGTTTTAAATAATGCTAGCCCAGTAGTTCTTCAGTTGACAGAGGACAGACTGCAGACTATGAGGGAAATAAGGCTGCCTTCAAAGCTGTCACATCCCGGCTTCCTTGCTATGGAGCCTGACAATGAATGGAACATGCACTTCTCTATTCCTGTCAGCCGGTGATGGGGAGAGAGAAGGGGAAATGGATTCGGCAATGCCTGACTGACTTTACAGCAGCCTTCCTCAGGCGGGTGCTAAGCACATCTGTTGGACAGCAATACGTGTCACCTCTAGTCAGCATGCGGGCAATGGCATTTGTCATTCAGCATTTCTGGAGGGCATCGTTTTGAGCAAGGCTCAACTTGACCCATGGATGCCATTTTGGGGGTGGTGGTGGCAGCTTTTGTCATCCAGAGGACAGGCAAAAGGTGGCCTTCCAAATGTTGTTGCGCTGCAATCATCACAATTCCTCAGTGCTGGCTATGTTGGCTTGGGCCAACCGAAGACTGCACTGGGGTCCACCCTGATGAAGTCACACATCAGGCAAAACCGAAAGACAAGTCCACTTCCTCAGAAGCAAATTTCTGCTTCAAAGTTTCCCAAGCTGGTTCACTGTAAATAATCTAAATCCTATGGGTCACCTTCTTGTTAAACCTTTTGCTGCAGGCTCACAGCATCGTGCAGAGCTGCAATTAGCCATACGGGTGCCCAGGCCAAAATCCACCATCTCCCACCAACTGCACCCTGATGCATGGGCACAAGTCCCCCCCCCCCAAGAAAAAAAGAAGGTGAATGTCATAAACCCCCCAGCCGTGCTGTCAAAGAGAATTTACACTTCAAAACAAGGTAAGAAAGTGAACAGAGCCAGGAGGCATAGCAGTTTATTTCCCTAACATTCTTCAGCAAAGTCCTCTCTATCTTTCAGTGACCTCTAAAGCTCTTAATTTGGGTACCCTGGGACAAAACCCCAATTGCTCCATCTAAGTTATGGGACTGCTATTCTTAAGTGCAGAGCAGAATAATAATCATATGTGATCAAGTAATTTCTTACTTCTGGCAACCCTTTTCACGGTTTTCCAGGTATAGAATACTCAGAAGTATATTCCCTTCTAGAGGTGCCGTGGGACTGTGCAGCTTGCCCAAGGCTACCCAGGCTGGCTCTACTTGCGGGATGCAACCCCAACCTCTGGATCTAAAGCCAGATGCCTAAACCACTGAACTATCCTGCCAACTCTGGGCAGAGTAAGAGAACGAGGTAACAGCATAGTATAGTGGACAGAATGAATACCCAATATCCAAATACCCATGCAGCCATGGAAACTCATTGAAGGGGACAGAGGTACTGTTAAAACCACTTTTAAAATATCTCATTTACATTAAACCCCCTACGGGTCTCACAATAACTTGGATTCAACTTGACATGATGCAGGACTCTGTCTGATGAACTCTTGTGCCTTCATTGAAGAAACCAAAGTTAAGTTGATGCCCGGGTGCCCTCTAGTGGATCTGTTAGAGACTCTAACACAGGGGTAAAGGTTACAATACAGAACAAGAACTTGAAATTGCATTAAGGATGTGCAGTATATACTGTGCTACATATTCCTGGCCTGCTCTTATGGTATGGGAGCCTGGCTGCTATAAAAAGATTGAACACATGGATTTATCAGAGGATGTTAAGAATATCTTGGAACGGGAGGGCGATCAGCAAACAAGTACTAAGATGAATGAATAAAGATCACAAAATCAAGAGTTCTACACAGTGTGTGAGGAGAAAACGGATAGAAATGTCATCGCTCTCTTCATAGCTCTCCATTTATGCCTGCATTGACTATTTTAATGATGATGATCTTAGAATGGCAGAGCTGGAAGATACCCAATGGATCATCGAGTCCAGACTCTGTCAAGGAGGGACAGTGGGGGAATCGAACTCCCAACCTCTGGGTTCTGCAGTCAGAAACCTAAGCCACTTTCAGAATGTTTGATAAGCCAGGCGTGCCCACAGAAGCACAGGCACAGGCTGACGTAGCATGGGTAACACAAGGGGTTACGAATCAAGACGTTGCCTGTTCAAATCTACCCTCTGACAGGAACTCACTGCCTTGATCTGGGTGAGTCCCTCTCTAAGCCTCAGTCTCATACATTTCTAGTTTGAAAGTGATAAACAACATACCTTGCACAACTGGGTTAAGGATTACAGCTGAATAGTTCTATAAAATATAAGCAATAATTACTGAGGATGTATCGTCACATAAATGGCTGCAGTGTTCTGCGTTAAGTTTAAGGACCTTCGTGGTGCAGTGGTTAAACTGAGCCAAAACTCTGCTAACAACCTTCAGGTTCACTCAGCCTTCCATCCTTCCAACATTGGTGAACTGAGTACCCAGCTTGCTGGAGGGGGGGCAATGTGTAGCCTGCCTAATTGAATTGTAAACCACCCAGAGAGTACTTTAAGCGCTATGGGGCAGTATATACACAGCACACTTTACTTTTCCTCTTTTAACTGGCTATGCTCCACTTTAAGCTCCACTTCTCATTATAGGGGATTGGAATGCTAAAGTAGGGAGTCAAGAGATAAAAGGAACAACAGGTAAGTTTGGCCTTGGAGTTCAAAACGAAGCAGGGCAAAGGCTAATAGAGTTTTGTCAAGAGAACAAACTGGTCATCACAAACACTCTTTTCTAACAACACAAGAGGCGACTCTACACGTGGACATCACCAGATGGGCAATACCGAAATCAGATTGATTATGTTCTCTGCAGCCAAAGATGGAGAAGCTCTATACAGTCAGCAAAAACAAGACCTGGAGCTGATTGTGGCTCTGATTATCAGCTTCTTATAGCAAAACTCAAGCTTAAACTGAAGAAAGTAGGAAAAACCACTGGGCTAGTCAGGTATAGGTAAAGGTAAAGGTTCCCCTTGATATTTAGTCCAGTCGTGTCTGACTCTAGGGCGCGGTGCTCATCCCCGTTTCCAAGCCATAGAGCCAGCGTTTGTCCGAAGACAGTTTCCGTGGTCACGTGGCCAGTCAGGTATAATCTAAACCAAATCCCTTATGAATACACAGTGGAAGTGAAGACCAGATTTAAGGAACTAGATTTGGTGGACAGAGTGCCTGAAGAACTATGGATGGAGGCTCGTAACATTGTACAGGAGGCAGCAACAAAAACCATCCCAAAGAAAAGGAAATGCAAGAAAGCAAAGTGGCTGTCCAACGAGGCCTTACAAATAGCAGAGAAGAGACGGGAAACAAAATGCAAGGGAGATAGGGAAAGTTACAGAAAATTGAATGCTGACTTCCAAAGAATAGCAAGGAGAGACAAGAGGGCCTTCTTAAATGAACAGTGCAAAGAAATAGAGGAAAAGAATAGAAAGGGAAAAACCAGAGATCTGTTCAAGAAAATGGGAGATATTAAAGGAACATTTTGTGCAAAGATGGACATGTTAAAGGACAAAAATGGTAGGGACCTCACAGAAGCAGAAGACATCAAGAAGAGGTGGCAAGAATAGAGAAATCTATATGTGGGACAGGAAGCAACAGTTAGAACTGGATATGGAACAACTGATTGGTTCAAAATTGGGAAAGGAGTACGACAAGGCTGTATATTGTCCCCCTGCTTATTTAACTTATATGCAGAATATATCATGTGAAAGGCTGGACTGGAGGAATCCCAAGCCGGAATTAAGATTGCCGGAAGAAGTATCAACAACCTCAGATATGCAGATGATACCACTCTGATGGCAGAAAGTGAGGAGGAATTAAAGAACCTCTTAATGAGGGTGAAAGAGTAGAGCACAAAAAATGGTCTGAAGCTCAACATCAAAAAAACTAAGATCATGGCCACTGGTCCCATCACCTCCTGGCAAATAGAAGGGGAAGATATGGAGGCAGTGACAGATTTGACTTTCTTGGGCTCCATGATCACTGCAGATGGTGACAGCAGCCACGAAAATAAAAGACGCCTGCTTCTTGGGAGGAAAGTGATGACAAACCTAGACAGCATCTTAAAAAGCAGAGACATCACCTTGCCGACAAAGGTCCGCAGAGTCAAAGCTATGGTTTTTCCAGTAGCGATGTATGGAAGTGAGAGCTGGACCATAAAGAAGGCTGACCGCTGAAGAATTGATGCTTTTGAATTGTGGTGCTGGAGGAGACTCTTGAGAGTCCCCTGGACTGCAAGGAGAACAAACCTATCCATTCTGAAGGAAATCAACCCTGACTGCTCACTGGAAGGACAGATCCTGAAGCTGAGGCTCCACTACTTTGGCCATCTCATGAGAAGAGAAGACTCCCTGGAAAAGACCCTGATGTTGGGAAAGTGTGAAGGCAAGAGGAGAAGGGGACGACAGAGGATGAGATGGTTGGACAGTGTCATCGAAGCTACCAACATGAATTTGACCCAACTCCAGGAGGCAGTGGAAGACAGGAGGGTCTGGCGTGCTCTGGTCCATGGGGTCACGAAGAGTCGGACACGACTTAACGACTAAACAACAACAATACTCCACTTTTTCCTCCATAGACCCCAATTCATATTATTCATTCCATTGCAGTCTGATCTCCCTTCAGCTGGGAGGACAAGTGGGATGAGTCACTCCTATCCTCCTTTCCAGATTTTTCCAAACCAGAAGACACAGTTTTCTTTGATCAACCAGATTCAGATTACTCTTTCTTGGGTCAAGACCTCATAATTACATGAAGAAACTGCCCTCGAACCTCAGGTAGCCTCCCAGAAGGACTATGGCTGGTCCGCTTTTATAGACAGCATGGGAAATATTTGGCTCACCAGATATTTTGAACAACATCCCATGTCATCCTTTGCCATTGGCCTTGCTGGCTGGGGCTGATGAGAGTTGGAAGTCCAAAACATAGGGATGACTAACAGTTCTCCATATTAGCTTTATAAGCTTTTGGAGGACCTTTGAGCTTTGCTGAAGCAGCATCTCTCCTTGCTCTACTTGAGGTTTCAACCAGTGTTTTGTACAAGTTCCTGACTGATTCCATCTGCTTCTAGCCAGATCTGTCCATGGCTGGCCAAGAATTTATCTGCTGGACTCTGCCTTGGATAAATGTGATTCTATGATGTCTATGGCAACAGTACAGTACTTAGTTATGAAGAGCCTGGCTTAGCAGCAGGACAGGATAGTTTTCTGCACCTATTAGGATTGTGCCATTCGGCTAGGCTGGATTCCAATTCCTACACTGACAGAGTCTCACAGCTAGCACCACAGCAGCTTCCCTTTTTTAACAGGAAGCTAGGTCAGAGCTAGGGACGTGGTGGCACTGTGGGTTAAACCGCAGAAGCCTCTGTGCTGCAAGGTCAGAAGACCAGCAGTCGTAAGATCGAATCCACGCGACGGAGTGAGCTCCCGTCGCTTGTCCCAGCTCCTGCCAACCTAGCCGTTCGAAAGCATACAAATGCAAGTAGATAAATAGGTACCACCACGGTGGGAAGGTAACGGCGTTCCATGTCTAGTCGCGCTGGCCACATGACCACGGAAACTGTCTTCAGACAAACGCTGGCTCTATGGCTTGGAAACGGGGATGAGCACCGCGCCCTAGAGTCGGACACGACTGGACTAAATGTCAAGGGGAACCTTTACCTAGGTCAGAGCTAGGCCATGAAGCCTTCCAGATGGGCCTTTCCCCAAGTGAGCAAAACGTACATATTTTGTACGTGTGGGTCTGTCAGGTGGAACTCCCAGAATGGAGAATTTTGTGAACTGGTGTCTAAAAAAATCCAGTTGGCATATCCCTATCAGCAAACTATAGGGAGCGAAGGAAGGTGGGGTTGAAAATAAAAGGTTATCTTTTGGTGGTGGAGGCTGTATGTGCAGACGGTGAAGCATCACTTTTTGAAATGAATTGGCCCCATTATCTGTTGCTAGTGGTGTTTGCAAACGATTTTTTTTGCTGTCCTCCTTATTCTGAGGGCAAAATTTGCTTAGAAAATTTAATACAACACATTACCCTTACTATTATACTAATAATCAACAGTTTCCTGTATTGGCTAATTCTGATAGTGCACCTTTTTAAAAATACAGAAGAAAATACAGACCAGTGCCCAATCTCAGTAGTAAAAAACACCTCCTGTCATAGAATTCAGATAAGATCATATTTTTTTCCATTCCATCTGAGCAAGAAATGAAGTGGTCATTGACAATCTATTTATCATTCCTTACACTGGAGGAGACCCTCTTCCCTTGTTTACTCATGCCAGGGCTGGGCCTGCTCTATTTACTTTAAGGTGCTCAAAAGCAGAGCTTTGAGAAGTTACTTTTAAAAAGTAATCCATTCCACTTTCTTGCTACCGTGTTGGAATGAAATAACTTGTGAGGATTAAAGTCAGAGGGGGGGGAAAAAAATCCTAGTGCTCTGCTTCAGGCAGCATGATGAGAGAGCAGTTACCCATTTAAAAGGGTCAGTGCTCATTGGCAAAGGAAATTAGGTCCAGAGGCAGTCCTAAAATTGGCAGGGGTGGCGATAAGGTCTAGTAGTTAGATCAGGGGTGGGCCACTTTCAAGAGTTGAGGGTGGTTGCATCAGGTACCTTTGGGACTCTGGAGATCCACATCCACCGTGGATGGGCCTCTGTCCCCTCCATGCACCCCAATATTATTGGCTTTAAAGAAAGCAGATCACAACCCTCCCTCACAGGGAGACCTTCTTTGTCAGTTGTGCAACTTTAGGACTGGCATCTTTAGGGGTCCTGCTTAATTTTCCTCCTGAAACTGGGGATCTGTGTGCTTTCTGTCTCTTGAGGGTAGGCTTTGCCTGCTATGTGGCCTGGGCATCCTGCCAACCTGTTTCAAGGTGCCATGACATGAGCTGCCCTTCTACGATGTCTGGCTCAGGATACTCTTAGCTTCCAGAGGTCCAGGAACTACAAATGCCCAATCCGCAGTCTGGCAGGAGGGCTGCACCGATTCTCACACACTCCACCTCCAGAAATATTTCTCTACATCTTTTTTTTAAATGAGAGAGCTCCTTGCATCCTCTAGTGGCTGCAAGGAGTAACTTTGTGTTTGTTTGCTCTTGAGATGTCTTAAGCCAGTGGTCCCCAACCTTTTTAGCCCCGTGGACCGGCTGGGGAAGGCGGGGCACCCCCCTGCACTCGTGTGCATGCGCGAAGGGGTGGGGAGCGCTCATGTGGGCGCAGGCGCACGTGCGCAGGCGCAAACAGGCTGTGCGGGGGGGGAGTGCGAGCGGGGGGGGGGAGGTCTGTCTCCACAGCCCGGTCCAGCTCAGGCCACAGACCGGCACAGGGCCACGGACCAGGGGTTGGAGACCTCTGTCTTAAGCAATGTCTAGTTTTAAGGGGAAAGCCTCCACCAACCACTACCCCCTTGATACCCTAGGAAGCCCTGGGATCTGTAGTTTGGTGAAGTACTTAGCATTCTGAGCTGTAGTTCAGGGGAACACACTAGATCTCTCTATCTGAGAGTTCAAAATAGTTCAACAAACAATTATCCCCATAGGGTGGACATTTTCTGTGGTGTGGCGAGTCACAGCTTGCAACAAATTATTTTGTAACTTGAAGCCGTTTGCCTCCAAAAGTTACACCATTTTGCATTATGCTGGGAATAGGATTTTGAACCATGTTTATGAGTTTATTCATTCATTTGTTGCTTCGTGAGCTTAAATAAGCTCTTTTCAGGATTAGAAACTTTGTGAAAATAGGAGGGGGAAATGTCTCCATGATATCATAGAAAACAGAAAGTTTTCTGTAGCAAACTTTCAGAACTATATTTTTCCAGAACTCAGCTTCAAAAAAGAAAAGTCCATTAGTAATGTAGGCATCCTTCAGTCTCAAGAGACTGTGGTAAGTCCATTAGAAAGGAATGTAATAAATCCACCCATGGTTTCACTGCTCTAAACCTGTTGCCCTTGATTCCCCCCTTGATGTTATTATTTGTCAGTCTTGTGATAATAAGACTCCTCCTTCTGGAGGAAACCAAGGCCCTCGATCCCTTCCAGTCCTGGTTCAGGCTGCATCATGGCACGGAGACGGCATTGGTCGCCCTGCAAGATGACCTTTTGAGGGAGACCAACAGGGGCAAAATGTCCTTATTCGTCCTCCTCGAACTCTCGGTGGCCTTTGATAACGTTGACCACGGTATCCTTCTGGGGAGGCTCTCTGGGTTGGGGATTGGAGGTTTGGCTTTGGCCTGGCTCCGGTCCTTCCTGCAGGACCGTCCTCAGAGAGTGCAGCTTGGGGAGATGTTGTCCGTTCTGTGGACTCTCAATTATGGAGTACCGCAGCGTTCGATCATCTCCCCGTATCAATACGTGGATGACACCCAGCTCTATCTCTCCTTCCATACCAGGCCCTAAACAGTTAGGGACCTCATTATGTAGCAGAACGCCTCCTTCTGACCAGATCTGCCCCTCCTATAAGATCTTCCCAGGCTGGGCGGTCGAGAGTTCTGACCCTGAGAGAGGCTCGGAAAACAGCGACCAGAAACCGGGTCTTCTCAGCGGTAGCCCCGCAATTGTGGAATGGTCTCCTGCCCGAAATCCACTTGGCCCCTTCATTGGGAACTTTCAAGCGCTCACTAAAAACATGGTTATTCAGATAGGCCTTCCTGGACTGTATAATACCCTGATAATAGCATTTAAACAGCTAGATATTCGCTAATGTTCAACCCTCCGCTATGCTCTCATTATTTTATTTTAATGGTTTTTGATATTATTTTCATCTATTCATATTGTATTGATTATTCTATATTATTGCCCCCTTACTGTATTGTTTTGCCTTTATATTTTTGTTTCATTGTACTGTGTAAACCGCCCAGAGTGGCCTGGGTTGCCAGATGGGCAGTATAAAAATCAATCAGTCAGTCAGTCAGTCAGTCAACCAACCAACCAACCAACCAACCAACCAACCAACCAACCAACCAACCAACCAACCAACCAACCAACCAACCAACCAGATTCTTTTACATTGCTAATTCAGGAATCCTGCCTTCGTTTGTAAAAGATACCTTTGCTATTTGGCTGTTCTTCCATCCAGGGCCACTGTGTTTCCCTCGATGTTGTGGGACTACAGCTCCCAGTATCCCTCACTATTGGCTGTTCAAGCTAGAACTGGTGGGGGTTGCAGTCCAGCTACGCCTGAAGCCAAACACTCCTTATTTTTTCCATTAAGCACTGTGTGAACTTGGCTCTGGGAAGTCATCGCTATCCTTACCCCCTTACTGCCTAGACCCCTTGCAGTCACGATAACGTCTCTTCAGTTCTTGAGCTTTCGTTATGTGTCATCACACCATTTCTGACTGAGGGTGACTCTGAACAAAGTTTTTGAAGTATGCAAAATGTTCAAGGAGTGGTTTACCATGGCTAGTCCTGTAATTTCTGCTAATTGCTAGGAGGCAAACCTTGCTGTGTTCAAAGTCACTCTTAGCAATAGAAACCACCCAGCTCTCTCGGTGTGCCCTGACCTGACCTTTCCGTGCTTCTTTCCCCCACCCTGTTTATAACAACATTCCTCCTGGGGCTTGGATTGACTGCCCTTCCTGTTCCCACCCCAGCCTGGAATGCTACAATTGGACTCAGGTAGGGCAGCTCCTGTAGCAAGTCCAGCCGATCCTCTACCTGTGAAGCTTCCTCAACTTGAAGAAATTAGTTCTTTGTACTACAGCTCCCAAAATCCTCCAATCAGCGGGGACAGCTAGGGGAATCTGGGAGTGGCTGTTAAAAACCATCCCAAGAGCTGCAAACAAACAAAAAGGTACACCACCACTACATCTTTTTAATTACATGCTTGCATAGATTTTATTCCATCAAAGTTGCTTTGTACTTTCACATTTGTTTGTGCAGTACAGGAGGAAGTAATAAAAATTGTGTCTAGTAGAAAAACAAACCAAGAAACCCAAAGATGAAGGTCCTCAGGAAGCCGAAGCATCACATTTGGCTTTCTGCGTGCACATGAAAGAGCAGCATTCCTGAGGCACTCCCTCTTGGCCTTCTTTTCTGTGAGTCCAGATTGCCCCTGCTTCTCCCTGAGCGCAAAAGCAAAACAAAAAAATGTGCTGATTGTATACCGCCCCATAGTGCTTAAAGCACTCCCCCCCCCCAATTTAATTATTTATTTATTTAACTTATATGCTGCCCACACTACCCAAAGGTCTCTGGGTGGCTTACAACAATTAAAATACAATAAAAAAAGATAAAAAACAATTAAAATACAATTAAAATATATACTCTAAAAATTGCCATCAGGACCCACAGTTGATATTATTTCCATTAAAAGCCTTCTGGAACAGGAAGGTTTTGAGCTGGCGCCGAAATGTCATCAGCGTCAGCGTCAGACGAATCTCAGTTGGGATGGCGTTCCATAGTCTGGGGGCAGCTGCCGAGAAGGCCCTTTGTCTCCTTGAGGGACGGCTCTTTCAAAAGGGCCCCCTGGCTAGATCTTAACTGCCGGGTAGGTTCATATGGAATTATGCAGGCTACACAGTGCTTCCTCCATCCCTCAGCAGGCTGGGTACTCCATTTACCAATCTTGGAAGGATGGAAAGCTGAGTGAACCTCGACCTGGCTACCTGGGATTGAACCCAGGTCGTGAGCAAAGTTTTGGCTGCAGTACTGCAGTTTAACCACTGTGCCACAAGGCTGCCCCCACAGCAATACTTGCACTGTTACCTGACGTTTTTCTTGTTCGTTTTTCAGTCTTGGAACTACATATGTTGTAAACTTTGGCCAGATGAGCAGTATAAAAATGGAAGGAAGGAAGGAAGGAAGAAAAAGAAAGAAAGAAATAAAGAAAGGTTATTCTCCAGGTTGTTGCTTTCACTCCCTTTTTGCCATGTGAAATTCATGATTCCCAATATCTAACTTTCCCTGCATCATCTAACAAGGGAGAAATCAGGGAATCCCTTTGGGCCAGATCAGGCAAAACCAAAACCAAAAGTTAAAAACAAAGACAAAAGACTAACTATTATATTTTAAAGTAAGCTTTCATGGACCTTCTTAGACCACTCCATCAGACATATGAGGTGTGAAACAGAGATTAACACTGTAAAGCATTTATTTTGGAACTCTTATTAAGAGTCAGTGGGGTCTGGCTGCATTTCACATGTGCCATAATTTATGACCTCTGTTTGGTCCATGTCATTCTTCTTATGAAGGACTTTTTCTTTTGTGTCTTGGACACACATGACCATGTCACTTTTTCCAGACGATAATTTTCCCCTTTCTTCACAACATATGGAACCAGAAGCAGTTCACAATGCTCTGTTGTTTTACAGCCAAGAAGGCCCTAAGGAAGGGTGTTCCTCAGATATACCTCAGTGGCACAGAATCAATTTTTCATAGAATAAGGATCTTTTTGTTTTTCTTGGGCCAGGACTTCATAACAAGTGACCCATCAAGTTGAGCCACAGGTCTGGATGATGGCCTCACCTAGAGTTCATTAAACGATTGCATTTTCCACCACCCATCTACAACTGGTAGAGCAGCAGGACTGTAAAGCACTTACCAAGTCACTCTGTGTGGTAGATGGGCTGAACTTACAGCTGCTACTAAAATTTATTCTATTTGTTTTTTTCCTCTTGGAGGTAGGACATCACTCTGACTTTGGATAAAGCACCTCTAAACCATGGCAGTGTGTGGCATCCAAACCAGCTCCAAGGTTTTTCAAGTCAAGAAGCTCTTCTCCTTCCTGTGCTTCTATTCCCATTTATTTTACTTTGAATGATCTGCTGTAACAGTCTATACTTTCTAGCTCTCCTTATGTGATGGAAGTATTCTGACTTTCTAAATGCTTTATCATTTCTCAGTGCATAATCTTTCTTCTGAGTACAGTAGGACCCCAGTATCTGTGGGATCACTATTCGCTGATTCATTTATCCACAGTCTGAAAATATTAAAAGAAAAAAAAAAACCCCAAAATATGTATTTCTAATGATGAAGTTACAAGAACTGGCCCATAGAGGGAGCCAGAGACCATGCTATATATTTTTGTTGTTTAGTCATTAAGTCGTGTCCGACTCTTCGTGACCCCATGGACCAGAGCACGCCAGGCCCTCCTGTTTTCCACTGCCTCCCGGAGTTAGGTCAAATTCATGTTGGTAGCTTCGATGACACTATCCAACCATCTCGTCCTCCGTCGTCCCCTTCTCCTCTTGCCTTCACACTTTCCCAACATCAGGGTCTTTTCCAGGGAGTCTTCTCTTCTCATGAGATGGCCAAAGTATTGGAGCCTCAGCTTCAGGATCTGTCCTTCCAGTGAGCACTCAGGGTTGATTTCCTTCAAAATGGATAGGTTTGTTCTCTTTGCAGTCCAGAGGACTCTCAAGAGTCTCCTCCAGCACCACAATTCAAAAGCATCAATTCTTTGGTGGTCAGCCTTCTTTATGGTCCAGCTATGTACAGCATTCCCTATTATAATACTGTTCGCTATAATCCATGTTTTTCAGCATCTGCAGGGGGGGCGCCTTGGAACCAATTCCCCACGGATGTTGGGGGGGGGGGGTCCTCCTGTACTGCTCCATTGGCTACCTGCTCAGTTCAATAAATGCTTAGCATCCTGTGAGAAAATCAATTTCCAGATGCTTCTGTCTTTTTTAAAATAGTTATTGGTGTATTGTTACTGTTTTTAATGCACGTTGCCTGATTTAAAGGGTTTTATGGTGGGGCAGGTTTGATTTTAATAAATATTTTTAAGCTAAATGCAGTTTTATTTGTTTTTATTCTTTTTTAATGTTTGTAAGCCACTTTCAACACTACGCTTTAGTAGAAGGGCAGGGTATAAATGTAATGGATAAATAAACAAACAAGGATTGGCAACGAAATATTGCCTTGATGCTTTAGAGGTCCAAACAGGCAGCCAGCCATGTGTTCTTTCAGGATATTTCTTTCCATTTGCCTCATACCAGTTTTCTACTTCTTCCCCAACAAACGTCCTCCCCCTCCCGCAGCCTCATGGTTGGTCTGGCTCATCTTCAACACTCAAGCTTACCTGTTGTGACCAATTGCCTGAAGAAGCAACTTGGGGATCTCAAAAGCTTTAACACCTTGGTGCCCATCTGGCTGAGCTGAGAAAAGTGTTACACTAATAAGGAGTTTGGAATTATTCCAGTTTAGTGATTTTTACCTGAATCCTCTGGCCCGCTTTGTAGTTCCACAACTGTCCACAAGAGGAGGCAAGAGTTAAGTAAATTATTATTTCTCTATTCACTCTTCCTACAACAGGAATGGGCAGAATATTTATTTCCAGGTAATTGGCCTTTGCTCCCTACCAGCTATACACAACAGGGAGGGGAAAAGCTGACTTTTCCCACCTAAAACTGTCTGCACCATGGTAGGAAACCTGGGATAACTATTTCTGGAATTTCCAGATAGGACGTTGTTTTAGTTTGTAGCCTATTGGTGTAAAACTGACAACTCTTGTGACCTCTTAAAGGCTAACACATTTTCTGGCATATGCTGTTGTTGACTGCAATTTGGTTTTTAAGATGCAACTGATAAATCTGGATGCCTTCCAGGAAAGCTTATGCTAAATAAAACATGCTAGCCAGAAGACAGCTTTGGCTTTTTTCCTCCTCAACTGTGTGTTGAAGAAGTTCACTTCCATCCATCCTCGGTCCTGATGGAGCCTTTGCCACACGGCCATCTGAGCAGGGCTGTATTAGGCCATGGCTGGGCCCCTAGGCTTTAAGGTATTTCGGATCCCCTCCAGCGCTTCAGTCTTTCACCCGGCTATAGCTGACAGCCCTAGAGCACCTCAGCAAAAAAAATATATTTGACTGGCCCCTAGGTTTCGGGCCTTATGAATAATAACAGCCTTGCTTGTTGTTAAGTCGTTAAGTCGTGTCCGACTCTTCGTGACCCCATGGACCAGAGCACGCCAGGCCCTCCTGTCTTCCACTGCCTCCTGGAGTTGGGTCAAATTCATGTTGGTAGCTTTGATGACACTGTCCAACCATCTCGTCCTCTGTCGTCCCCTTCTCCTCTTGCCTTCACACTTTCCCAACATCAGGGTCTTTTCCAGGGAGTCTTCTCTCCTCAAGAGGTGGCCAAAGTATTGGAGCCTCAGCTTCAGGATCTGCCCTTCCAGTGAGCACTCAGGGTTGATTTCCTTCAGAATGGATAGGTTTGATCTCCTTGCAGTCCAGGGGACTCTCAAGAGTCTCCTCCAGCACAATTCAAAAGCATCCATTCTTTGGCGGCTGGCCTTCTTTATGGTCCAGCTCTCACTTCCATACATCACTACTGGAAAAACCATAGCTTTGACTATGCCTTTGCATCTGAGAGCAAAACCCGAACTTTGTTCATGGCTCAGCTTCTCTTTTAGCTGTTCTTCAGACCAAGTCTATCTTCTTGTTTTTCCCTGATGGGTCGAACACCACAGGACAAACAAAATAAATAGATGAGCAAAGAAACTAGGATATAGCAAAACTGTGTTGTTGTTTTTAAAACCCCACTGATCACAACCACACACAGCTGAAGAGAAAACATGAATAAGAGCATATAATTTTGGAGTGACCCACGAGAACTTGAAGAAGGTGATTTATCATCGAAGGCTCGCTCTTTGTTTTATATTCTTAATGGTCGGTTAAAGGTATCACCTGTTCCTGAGTAAAAAAGTTATCATTTATATGTCAATTATTTTTCAAAAGTTCTAATGATGGAAAGCATTACATATTGGATTAGATACGATGAAAAGGACAAAAATAAATTGGCCATGTAGGAAAAAATGAGCTGCCCACAGCAACCCTATCTGACAATGGAACTGCTGAGAACATCTGAGATCATTGTTTTCCAGAATAATGTCCATAAGAGTAAAGAGAAAGTTATGTCAGGGGTTTAATTCCCTGGTGAACAGGACTGATAGAATTCTGTAACAGTGTATAACAGGAATCTGGAGATTTAGTCCAATAAGGTAACTTGCTAAACAATGCTTCACACATGATTTAATTTTAGCAGAAACTAATGAGTTAACCTACTGGACTCAAATTACACTTAGAGTGGACCTACTGAAATTAAGCTACTCATTTAAGACCCATTGTTCTCAATGAGTCTACTCGTGTAAGCTCTGTAGGTAACTAGGAACAATAGATTCAGATTTCAGACTGATAACCTAGAATCTAAATTCATAATTCTAATCTCCTGTTTTGCTCAATCTTATTTCCCGTTACAGTTTTGACTCTTGAAGGCAGGGCTATTCATTTTCATAAATTACTATGCTCTCTTGGAATGAGGTTGTAAATTTTGTGCCTGTGTACATGTATGTTCCCGCTTTAAAAGTAGATATTTTAGCTGAAATATAAACTCAACCATCTCAAAAGAAAACAGCTCTGGAAGCTGCAGGATTGAGCAACGGTCGTTTTATGAAATCATTTTCCTTGTTCCTTTTGTTCCCCACCTGTACTCCGTGCCCCAATGCAATCCTGTATCAGTTATTCCACTTGCAAGTGATGTGTTCCCAGATAAAAAATCAATTCGCAGAACACCTGAACAAAGCATTCAAGACAGCACAACCATAGCCTGGAAGGCAGAGAAGAAACGCCGTTCAATTGCCCCCAGGCTGTGTTTCAACCTTGACTACAGGCAGTGTGGACAGGAGGGAGCGATCATCACAATGGGCCCTCCTCGTTTTGTTCAGGGGAAATATTTTCCATATCGACTCTCCTAGACCACTCCATGGCCCAAATCCTGCACGTTGTTCCATGTGTACAGCGGCCTGTTGTGTATACAAGATTGTTTTTCCTAACAAATTGCACAAGAGGCTACTTGTCTCATTTTTGTGTAAGTCTCATTTTTTCAATAGGGCAACTTCCAGCTTGTATGACTGCAACCTGGAGCCCACAGAATAATTATGGTCCGTGATGGATAATAGCATTCTGCCCTGTTTACTTCTGTTGCCGCCTGGCACATCCAGAGCTTTGCATTTATATATACGTACATATATGTAGGACTTGCTATGTGCTGTCAAGTCACTTCTAAGTTACAGTGAACTTACCAATTAGTGGACTGCAAATTGTGCTGTCATTAACAGTTCTGCTCAGGTCTTGCAGGCTCAGGATCATGGCTTCTTTTATTGAGTCACTCCATCTCATATCCAGTCTTCCTCTTTCCCTGCTGCTTTGTGCTGCCCCCAACATTATATTCTTTTCCAGAGAAACAAAAAGAAACCCTGAGAGGACAAATGAGACTTTTTGGTTGACAATGTCCGTAATTTCCAGCCAACATTTGGGAGATTCTGGGAGTTGAGTTTTGTACATCCCTGCAGCCAATGGCAGCCAGTAGCTCTTAGGAGCTGGGATGTTGGTCACTGACAAAGCATGACCTATGTGTCATCTACACTTTTGGAAACCCAGTCACTACAACATTCCTGATAAGTTATTTAGGACCAATGTAAAGAGAGGTTACCTACCTGTAACCATGGTTCTTCTAGTGGTCCTCTGTGAATCCACACAATGGGGTTGTTCTGCGCCTGCGCAGGATGTCTCGGAAGTTTCTAGAGCTTAAAGATAATTGATTAGTGGGGCGTTCCCCTTGTGGAGTGCATGCTCCGCCCGCCCAAAGTCCCCTCAGTTCCTGAAAGAGTCCGCCGCTGTCAAAGACGTATTTAGAAAGGACAATGTGACGGACAGAGGGGAGGATGGGCGGGATTCCCTGGTGAATCACAGAGGACCAATAGAAGAACCATGGTTACAGGTAGGTAATCTCTCTTTCTTCTTCGTGGTCTCGGTGAATGCATACAATTGGGTGACTGGCAAGCTCACTTACCGGATGGTGGGACGTCACGGTAGAAGATAAGTCAAAACAGCTCTGCCAAAAACAGCATCACTCTTTGCTCGGACATCAAGCCGGTAGTGTCTCACGAAGGTCGATGGAGTGGACCATGTAGCTGCACGGCAGATGTGAGGAAGCTCAATTCCACGATGAAGTGCAGTAGAGGTCGACATTGCTCTGGTAGAATGGGCCTTCAAGTGTTCAGGCGGTGTTTTGCCTGTTAGTTCATATGCCAGAGAGATGGTTTGAGTAATCCATCGAGAAATAGTTTGAGGTGAAGCCGGGGCACCTTTATGAGGGCCATGAAAACAGAGAAAAAGTCGTGGTGTTTTTCTAAATGATTTAGTTCTGTCAATGTAGAAGGCGAGAGAGCGTCTCACGTCAAGCATGTGGAGCATGCGCTCGAGTGGTGTAGAGGGAGAAGGGAATAAGTTAGGCAATATCAGGGGTTGATTAAGATGAAATTCAGAGACAACTTTAGGTAAAAACGATACATTAAGGTAGAGAGTGACCTTATCTGGGTGGAATTGGAGAAATGGTGGGTCAGATCTGAGGGCAGCAAGTTCGCTAGCACGCTTAGCAGATGTTATTGCCATGAGGAATGATGTTTTTAGAGAAAGTAGTTTAAAATTGGAAGTGGCCATAGGTTCAAAAGGCGGTCGAGTAAGTGCACTGAGGACAAGTTGTAAGGACCACTTTGGAAGAGGGTGTTGACGTGGTGGACGGATGTTGAGGAGTCCCTTGAGGAATTTTTTCAAAGTCGGGTGGGAGAAAAGCTTAGCGGAATCGGAATGAGGTGGCTGGTGTGCTACAATAGCACAGATATAAACTTTCAAGGTTGAATGGGATAGTCTGAGATGAACGAGATGAAGGACAAAGGTAAGTAAAGTCTTCAGAGAAACAGGTATTGCAGGTAAGTTGTGAGAATTGGTAAAGGATAGGAAAGCTTTCCATTTATTTTGATATAGAAGTTGGGTCGAAGGGTTTCGAGCTCGATCAAAGATGTCTTTTATGGCGGGAGTATTCTCCATGCTGTCAGGTTGAGAGAGTCTATGGGTGATATATCGTTCCCTTGTCCTGGGTGAGAAGATTGGGTATCAAGGGAAGACGGAGGAGGTCTGTCGACATTGATCTGAGGTGGGTGAACGACGGCTGTCGTGGCCACCACGGGGCGAGAAGTATGGCATTCGCGTGAAATCGACGAAGTCGAAGGATGGTGCATTGTATGAGTGGTATCGGAGGAAAGAGATAGAGGAGTTCGTCGTTCCAATCTATCATAAAGGCATCTCCGAGTGATTTCTTGCCCATACTGGCACGGGAACAATATTGTTGACACTTGGTGTTGGTCTCGGAAGCGAAGACATCGATGGATGGGACACCCCACCGGTGACAGAGGTGATCGAAGACGCTGTCGTCTAGTGACCACTTGTGCGTTCGGGTGTTGAGGCGACTGAGATGGTCTGCAAGTAGATTGTCGTTTGTGGAAACGTGTACTGCTACTGGGAAAATGTGGTGCAGGTAACACCATTCCCAGAGCTCGTCAGCCAGGTATAGCAATGAGAGGGAGTGCGTGCCGCCCTGTTTGTTCATGTAATATAGGGCTGTTGTATTGTCTGTTGCTAATTGTACGGTTTGCTCTGCGATAATTGGTAAGAAAGCGCGAAAAGCCTTGATAATCGCTAAAAGTTCGAGGTGGTTTATGTGTAACAACCGTTCTTGTCTTGTCCAGAGACCATGGATTTTGTGATTCCGACAGTGTGCTCCCCAGCCCGACGGGCTGGCGTTGGTGGTGACCTGTATTGTGAGCTGAAGCGGTAGAAAGGGTCGTCCGACAAGCAGATGTGGAAGAAACGTCCACCAGGTGAGCTGATGGGCGAGCTCGGAAGTTACTGTAAGACGTTTGGACGGAGGGTCCGTCATGGGATCGAAAAGGGACAGATACCATGATTGGAGAGACCTCATTTTCAGCCGTGCATGTTGGATAACGGCAGTTGTGGAGACCATGAGTCCAAGTAGGTGTTGAGCCTGATGCGCCGATACCGAGGCTAGAGGTCGGAATGGTTGTATTGCTGTTATTAGTTTGATGATTCTCTCTCGAGGGAGAAAAGCTCTGGCTTGTAGGGAATCAAAGTATGCTCCGATATAAATGGCAGTCTGTAACGGCTCGAGGCGGGATTTTGCAGGGTTGACTTTGAGTCCAAGGTCCTGGAGAGTATCGAGAGTAAGTTGGGTGGCTCTGACGGCGTCGTGATAGGAAGTGGCAACTATCAACCAGTCGTCGATATAAGGAAAAATGGTGATACCTTGAAGGCGTAGGTAGGCGGCGAATGTTGCCATGCATTTGATGAAGGTCCTCGGTGCCAGCGTAGAGAGACCGAACAGGAGGGAACAGAATTGGTATGAGATGTCGTTGAATCGGAATCGAAGAAATTTGTTGTGATGCGGATGTATAGAGATATGAAAATACGTGTCTTGAAGGTCGATGAGCACGAACCCGTCTCCCTGTGAAAGGAGGGGGATGATCGTGTCGAGGGTCCACATTCTGAAACGTTTAGGTCGAATGAATTTATTGAGATTTCTAAGATCAAGGATAGGACAGAGTCCTCCATCTTTCTTTGGCACTGTAAAATATCTTGAATAAAAACCTTTGTGAAGAGCAGAGGAAGGTACTATGTAGATATCTTGTTTTTGGAGGAGAAGGGGAATTTCTTCTCGAAGAGCCAATGAATACAGAGTGGTCCTAATGGTGCCAGAAGGTGGGGTATGTTTAAACTCAATGAAATAACCGTTTTGTATAATGGAAAGAACCCAATGGTCATTAGTAATTCGGCGCCAGGAGCTGAGGAAAGGATGCAATCTAGTTTGAAATGACGAAGACAAGGGTCTATAGATATTGCTTACCCTTTTTTTGTGGGCGTCGAAAGGGTTGTCGACGTGTCTGGTGCTGTTGGGGATGAAAGGCGGGTGCTGTGAATGCTGATGGACTGGGGTAAGGCTAGTCAGAGACTTGTGGTTTGTATGTTCGGTATGGTTGTTGGTAAGACTGAAAAGGCTGTTGGAAAAAAGGCTGTCTGCGAAACTGGGGGTGCTGGTATCGATACGGTTGTTGAGTGGAATAAGAGCGTGCTGTCTTCCGGATTTTATGAAGATTATCCATCACTTCATCAGCTTTGGCATTGAAGAGGCCAGCGCCGTCAGATGGGAGGTCTTCAATTCTTGACCTAGTATCGTCTGAGATGCCAGCAGATCTCAGCCAGGCATGGCGCCTCAAGGCGATAGAAGTGGCCATAGCCTTAGACGCAGTGTCTGCGGTATGACGGGAAGCAATTCTTTGCTGTTTAGCTAAGGTCGTGGCCTCAGCATGAACATTCAGAGCTTCAGATTTGAAGGCATCAGGGGCGGCTTGAAGAATAGGTAGGATTTTGTTCCATAGTTGCCTATGGTACACACCCATTGCTGCTTGGTAGTTTGCGACTCTCATCAGAAAGGATGTAAGAGAGTAAAGGCATCTGCCTAGGACGTCAAGTTTCCGTCCTTCCCAGTTGGTAGGGGCTACAGATGATTAATTCCGCACTCTTGATTGATTAGACTCTACTATGATTGAATTCGGTGTGGAGTGTTTAGAAAGAAAGGCTGTATCTGTTTTATAATGATTCTCTATGCGTCTGGAAATTTGTAGCGATGAAGGAGGCTTATCCCATGATTCTTTGACCAACTCTAACATTGCAGGAATGAAAGATAGGCTAAGAGGGGGTGTCTTATCCTGATTGAGATCATCGAAGACCAAATCTTTTTTCTGAGATGGTGGCTCTTCGACATCTAGTTCTAAAGATTTTGCCATTTGGGTGATGAGCTGGGAGTAGGATGTGAAATCCTCTGATGGGGATGGTGGATGGTTTTCGGCAACATCAGAAGAAGGGGTGGGCAAATTGGAGGGTGATTCTTGAGAAATGCCGGATGTGGAGTCTTGAGCGGAAAGAGAGGAGTCAGAAGACGGTGATCGGTGTGGTGGTTTTGTGGTCGATGCCGATGGTTGAGATGGTGGTGGCAGCTGTAGAGTTGGAGATATGTGTGGTACCGGGCGCTGTTCGATGTCAGAAGGAGGAGGAGGAGGTCCTTTGTAGGTGGTAGTAACTTGAGGAGACGTATGGTGTCGAGATCATTTGGAGGAGCGTTTGGCCCGTTTAGACTGAGGCTGAGAAGGCGGTAGAGGCATAGTTCACTTAAGAGCTGATTTAGTAGGGATCGACATATGGTGGGTCGATGTCGGATATGCAGAAGGAGACCAGTGTCGATGCCGAGGTGGTGAAGGCGACACGGAAGGTGAATATCGAGGTGGATAGGCGTACCTCACTCTCTTAGGTTCATCATAGTACACCTGTTCTGTCAGATCATCAGGATAGTAGGGGTCACATCGATGGTACTGATCCCCATATTCATCTCTAGAAGAATATCGAGATGGTTCAGGATAGTAATAAAACTCCCTGTGAGGGGGGTCATGCTGAAAAGAGGAGAGGTGCCGTCTCTTTTCCCGGTGTTTTCGGGGAAAATGATGAGACGACTCTGAGACAGAAACTTGAATAGGTACTGCCCGCCCTGGTGATCTAGGGCTTGAATGGGCCGAGGCCAGGCTGGAATGAACATCAGCTGGAGACAGGCCAGTACTCGGTGAGAGGCTAGCAACAGAGGCTGTAGCCTGGGCCTGCGTCAAAGCTGGGTCATCTCTATCCGAGATCGAACCTGGGGCATCTCTAGATGACTCCTCCAGAATCGGCGATGGAAGTACCGACTGGGGTTGGTCTATCTGAGCCGATTTTGTAGGCTTTTTAGGCTTCTTAGATTTAGGTTTGTCCTTCTTTTTCTTAGAGGAATCATCTGGTCGGGTTGTAGCCTTCGACGTGGACGTCAAGGTTGATTTTGGAGCCGACTTAGTTTGGTCCTTCTGTTGGAGTGGAGGGGTCGTCGGGCTCGATACCAATTGAGAAGCCTCACGGCGCTCTGGACGTGGGGACATCACCGGATCCATGGGAGTGGAATTAAGAGATTTCTCCCAGAGGTAAGAACGGAGTCTTTGCAGCCGCAATTTAAGCGCAGGCTTTGTGAGTTTCTTACACTCAGGACAGGCGTTTGTCTGATGTTGCTCTCCAAGGCAGAAGAGGCAACGATCGTGACCGTCTGTGAGCGAGATTTTATTCGTGCAGAGCACGCACCGCTTGAAAGGCTCTGGCAGGGGTCATAAAAGGTAGGGAAAGGGGGAAAGGAGAGGCAGTGGAGGGGGCGGGGAGAGAGAAACCGCGGAAAAAGGAGCAAAAAGACGATTTAGATAATCAAAAAGGGAAGTAAAACTAACAGGGGAAACGCCCAACAAAGGAGCTGATTAAGGAAATAAAATAAAGGAATGATCTCATGAGTAAAATTGAACAATAGTTCTAGCGTTCCAAAATAGGTCCAACCGAAGCAGCGGCAAAAAGGAACTGAGGGGACTTTTGGCGGGCGGAGCATGTGCTCCACGAGGGGAACACCCCACTAATCAATTATCTTTAAGCTCTAGAAACTTCCGAGACGTCCTGCGCAGGCGCAGAACAACCCAATTGTGTGCATTCACAGAGACCACGAAGAAGAAGCCTAGTTATAAAACATTAAGAAACAACATTCAAGAAGACCAAGTAAGCTAGAATGCTTTGGTGCTTTTCCCCATAAGTTGTAAACAGGTCCCAAATGCAGCATCCATGATTTTGTCTGATTCCATTCAACTGGAGCATGTAATACCAATAAGATATTGACTTAATTGGCCCCCTATTTTTTCTGGTTTCAATCTGAAGTGCTGATACTTGTATAGAATGCCCCAAATGGTGGAGGATCTGATTATATTGACGAAGGGAGGGACAAAGTGTGCATACACAACCCCAGGCTGCTTTTGAGGCCCCTTGCCCTAATAGCCCCCCCCCCCCAGCAAAAAAAAAAGTTTTTCCAAGGAAAAAGGGAGGCTGCAGCTACTCAAAGCTTTCAGGAGCAGCAATTAACCTTTTTTTTTTAAATCCAGGGTCTTTTTGCAGTGGTGAACACCAAAACTGTCATTTTTTTCTCCCCAAACCAGAAATTGACTTCTAGTCCCCTCTCTCTCTCTTTTCCATTTTCACATTTTGGCAGTCTGTGAAGACCCTGAAGGATCTCGGGGGCAGAAAAATCAGTCAATGTACCCATCAAAGTGACTGACTCCTGCCTTCAGAATTGCCTTCTGCTGCATGGTTGTCTGGGCCTCATTGGAGGTTTTGCCGTCTATGTTGTCCTCCTGGACCCTCAGGCAAGTCAACAGGGCCTTTTTGGTGGTAGCACTGTAGCTCTACATTTCTGTCCTCAGCAGATCCATCAAGTTAATCTTTGCAGGTGGGCACTCCTTCAAGAGGCATAAAGGAAGGAAGGCACTCTCCATCTTCTGACTCACAGGTAGTTCTCCCCATCTCTCAGGGTGCAGATTTTTCAATTTCCCCCTCCAAAGACCCACGACCACCTGGAAAGGTCTGCTCTTCTCTGTCATCTGTCTCAGGAAGTTCTGGTTCATCTTCAGAGAAGGATCCCTCCAGGAAGAACATAACACACCCTCTCTCTTTGGCCTTAACAACCCTTCATTTTTAAGATGAGTATAATAGTGATCTGTTTTACAGGATGGTTCTAATAATAATGGCAAGTGTTTTGGAAGCTCTGCGCTAAAATATCCATCTATTCTCTTGTTTATATCTGGATCTTTATCTACGTATGTTTGTCTAAATACCTACTTTTCAGTCTACCACACCAAGAAGCAAAGGAGGATATGGAAGCTGGTGACTCTGATATTGCAGGGAGTTTTAGTGAATCCACTCCAGGTTTTAGTTTGGATTTTAAAAGAGCTGGCCAAGGCTGAACCTATTTGGGGAACAGGGTCAGGAAGGAAGGAAGATCTGCAAGTCAAATCTATTTGCAAAACTATCTAGATAGCCCCAAACAATTCCCCATGAGTGTCCAAATATCTTCCGGGCAGTGCAGGATGGGTCAATATTTTATTTTGCATGCAAGTGTCCCTAACTGGGCAGGCCCCCACATAGACAATTTTGCCTATAAGGATCATTGTAGACTGTGGTAGACTCTGCTCCTACAAAGGCCAACACAGACACAAGGAATAGCGGCAGCAAGGCGTGGGTGAGACAAGTTGCCGCAGCTATCCCCAGATGGCAAGTGACCCATGGAAAACAGTCAACTTTGCCAGTTCCTCTGGTTTTATTGCCGGCATCATCATTACATTTTCAGCTTGTTCATAGTGTCCCAGTTATTGGTGTCAGGAATTTCCGCTTGGGTTTATGTGTTTAAATGCACTTTAAAAAAACCAAGAAACCTTTAGGTCAGAAGTAAAAGTTTACAGAGCGATTCTAAATGGTAGAAAACTACAGGTCTTACAAATAGCATAACATGAAAAAAGCATGGAGGGCGACCATTACAAACAGTGGAACAGATAGCAAACATATATAAGTCCATCTTATTCCAGATATAAAGTCCTGTTTTATGGCAAAGCCTTATGCCATGTTTCCTTGTCTTCTAGTCTGAGACAATTTGCTGCCCAAAATGAAAAACAAATGATGTCGCTTGTCCAGTTTGGAATAATGGTCGGATTACAACTGCCAGAATCTCATAACGAAGGTCAAAAAGAGATTCTGTCAATATTAGCCTCCCAAAAGCAACGTTCTCAAGCTCTGCCCCTGTCTTGCCAGGATAAACATGTTGGAAAATCTTTTCATCTTGCTGAATAGTAGGGCCAGAGGATGGATATTTTACTTTTGGAAGACGACCATTCCCATAATCTTCTGTTGTTTTTGTTTTCTTGAGGTGGTAAACCTACGTCTGGGTTGTACCCTGCAAGTCTGCATGTGGGGTAGCCAAGGAACTGACCAACTGCTCCTTGGGACAACCCCCCCCCAAACATGAACATCAAGAAGACGGTTGGGCGGTTTAGGCATCTGGCTGTGCAGCCAAAGGTTGGGAGTTCGATTCCCCCGTGGTGCCTCCTTGACAGGAGCTGGATTCCATGATCCATAGGGTCTCTTCCAGCTCTGAAGTTCTAAGACGATGATGATGATGATATATGAACACTGTCTTCTGACTTAATTTCCTAGATGCACAGTTTGTTTGCAAAAGAGCATCTGATATGGCAAAGTCCTGTCACAGGTCTACAACCTGAGAACTAAGCCACCATCTTAACATTGGCAGTCAGAATCAGAAATTGTCTGGGGATAATGGGAATTGTGTTCCAAAACATCTGGAAGACTGAAGGTGAGGAAGGCTACCAGTCTCATAATGTTGCTTTGGTTCACCCTGCAATTCCTGTGTCTCTTCCTTTCTACCTTTGCCTTCTTCACATTCCTGCCCAAAGTGGTTTGTGTGCAGGCAGGCATGGTCTCCTCAATTATGGGGCGAGGCGTCCCATCGCCCACTCACTGACAGACCACCCTGTTGCCCACAGCATGCTTTTGTTATCAACCTATCCTTTCTGTTGCCCTGAACCGGGATGTGACAGCTATCTACATGTCAGATCGGAAATGCAGCCTTCTCGTTGGGAATGGCTTGTCCATCTGAGCCTGCCTTTCAGTGAAACTTTCATCACAACGCCAGTTCTCACTTTGCATAAAGAGTTTCCCTGGGATCTCTTTATGCCTTCAAAGAACTTGTGAAAGGAGGAGTCACTAGAAAAGAGGTGTTCCAGAGTGGCAGAGCACCTGATTTCCATATAGAAAATCCCTGGTACCATCTCGGACGGTGTGAATCTCAGCATCTCCACAGAGATCTAGAAAAGACTCTAGATCTAGAGATCTAGAAAAGACTCCTGCCTAAAATCCTAAATAGCCACTAAATAATGTAGTGATGATATTGAGCACCACAGACCAACTGCCTGACCTGCCATTGGGCAGCTCCAGATGTTCTTATATTAATGGGGTCTAGTTTTACAGCCTCAAAACTTGGAAAAGCTCCCTTTAGGACTGCTTCCAGAATGGTCATACTGGCTGGGGAATTCGGGGAGCTGTAGCCCAGTAATTTTTCCAAGTTCTATGTAACCCTACCCTCCACAACCAGAGAATATACGAGCCATAAGTCCATATTTTGACGAGCTTTATATGCATAGAACAATATCCATTTAGATCTTCTATACATGAGGCTTAGCTGGCTAAATAGCAATTCCACACCATGCATCCCAGGAAAAGAGCCACCCTGTGTAGCCTTGGGCAAGCTGCACATTTCCAGGCCACCTCACCATTCTGAGTAATACATACTTAGAAAACTCTGGAAAGTATTGCCATAAGTCAGAACTGACTTGATGGCACAGAATTGTTATTATACATAAGGACTGTAATAAGCTATGAGTCAGACCATTATTACCAACTTTGACTGGCAGCAGCACTCACGGGTTTCAGATAGGATTCTAATACAGGACCCACTACTGAACCTGCATGCAACTCACATACAGTTGGCCCCTGTATCTGTGGGATCAGTATCCACTGATTCACTTATCCACGGTCTGAAAATATTAAAAATATTAAAAGAAAAATCCTGGAAATTTGTGTTTCTAAAGTTGAAGTTACCAGAACTGGCAACTAGAGGGACCCAGAGACCAGGCTATGTATGGTGTTCCCCAAAGGACTATAAAACAAAGATGTGGCACTTCACTCAGGCCTTCCACAGTTTTCTCCCTATACGGAGAAATAAGCAGCACGCTTTGCTGTATTTCTACAATGTCATTGCCAGAACTGGCCACTAGAGGGAGCCAATAACATTCAGTATTAAAATAGTTCACTATAAACCACGTTTTTCAGCATCCATGGGGCAGAGGCTTGGAACCCATCCCCCATGGATTATGGGGGTCATTCTGTACTCTAACCTTGAACGGTGACCTGCCCAATATTTGCTGATGGCTTCCTCATTAACTACTAACCAGGCTTGGCTTGGCTTAGCTTCTGCAATCAAACAAGATAATGTGTCTAGCTATTGAAGAACATCATTTTATGTTACTTTTCATAGACCACTAAAATACCATTTCAAAAGGCAGGCTTCCAACTCCTCAAGGACCCTTCATGAGGCTGGGCATTACAGACAGTGAGGAAAGAACAGAAGCAGAAAACTCATTTTGGTTATCTGTTTCTATTTTTATGTGTGCTTTTGTTTAGGACGTTGACGATTCATTCAGGGCTGATGATTTGACTGACCGATAATGTTTTGATGCTGTTTTAATGGGAAGATAATTTGTTCAGGTCTTCTCAAGGGCAGCAGGCTAAACTGACTGACCCTTTAAGACCCCCTCCAAACTCTATGGTTCCATGACAACCGGTTCCCGCAATTTCACCCTTCACTGCCATTAAGAAACACTTCAACAGATGTTCCTCACAAACCAGCTGTGTTCGTTTTGCTTATGCGTATGTGATCAAAAGGGAATGTCTGCTAGAGATTCACTCGGTAAAGGAGAAAAATGAATCATATTTAGGGTTGGATACTTGACCTATGGACCCTTTTAGACAAGACTGCGGTACTTTATCTGTGCATGTGGATAACTTCTTTCTAAGTGAATACAGAAAACTAACTTACCATTTTGTTTATTATACTGCCTTTAGGTATCCCACTGAATTTTATTCCTTACATTTAAGTCATTATAAATCTCCCCTCTCCCCCGCAATTTTCTTCATAATGACCCTGTGGAGAAAGGTCACACAACAGCAAGAGCAAACCAGTGGCTGAAATCCTGTTGCAGTTATTCAAAAGGAATAATATTTAGATGTGAATTGGTGTAAGTTAAAAAACTTCTATAGGCGTTACTTGTTGCATATTGAATCATGCGACTTGGCATGTATCAGCCAATACCTACAGTGATTTCTTATAAGCACTTACGCAAAGGGCGTTTACCTCCTACTAGAAGTTTACACCTTTTGCATAAATGCTCAACAGGATGTTGGCCAGTGCATTTTATGCCTGATTATGGAACTGAACCTCCCAAGTCTCAATCAAACTGGACTGGGGTGGTCAACCTTGAGGCTCAAACACATTCTTCCAATACTTTTCCAATCTAAACTTTTTAAAAAACGGATTTTGGTTGAGAAATCCCCGTGTTTTTGGCCATAATGGGTACATGGGATTTTGCAATAACCCCATTTTTATAAGCATTTGGAGGGGGGGTGGAGGTTGGGGATACAGATGCAGCCCTCCAAAGTCCAGGAATGGGCATAATGTGTGGCTACCATCCTTCTGAAGGTTGCCCATCTCTACACTAGACTGCAATGAGCTGGAGGCTTGGTCTCTCTATCCTAGCATTCTCTCCTTTGACTCACATCAGTTCTCCAGAGTGTACTGGGTGGTGGTCTTTCCCAGTGAGACATAGCCTCTCCCAATGGACCCCCGTTGACTCTCCTGGACATGTCGAATAGTCTGATTTCAGAGCGAAGCAATGTTGGGCCTGGTGAATACCTAGATGGATGACTACCAGTGAAGACCTGGTGGTCTGCATGGAGAGCTAAGAAGGAACCTTGCCTGAAACCAGGAGAGCTGTTGCTCACCGGGGTCAACCATGCTAGGCTAAATGGATTGACTCAGCAGCAGCGTCATTCAGCTTTCTGTGTTCCCCTGCACACCATCTTCACAGCTGTGGCTTTCTTTCTCTTAGTTGCCAGAGTGGCCCAAATGATCCTGGCCAGAGTTCAGAGACCATGATGAAATACATAGGATCCCCTTATCCGTGGGATCTCTATCATTTATCCATGGTCTGAAAATATTAAACATTTTAAAACAGCGGTCCCCAACCTTTTTGGGACCGTGGACCAGCTGAGCCTCTAAGGAAGGTGCCCCCCCCCGCAGGTGCGAGCTCTCTCTCGGGCGCATGCGTAAAGCGGTGGGGGAGTGCCCATCCGTGCCGGCGTGAGCGCTCCCCCACCCCTTCGGTCATGCGCAGGGGCGCCTGCACGACCCGCCCACCCCTTCGCGCGGGCGCTTGGGTGCATGCGTGAAGGGATGGGGGAGCGCGCGGGTGGGCAGGCGCCCCTGCGCATGTGCGAAGGGGTGGGGGAGCGCTCACGCCGGCGCTGGCATGCGCGCAAAGCAGCTGTGGGGAGGGGAGTGCATGGGGGGGAGGTCTGTCTTCGCGGCCCGGTCCGGCTCAGGCCACAGACCGACACCAGGTCGCGGACTGGGGGTTGACGACCTCTGTTTTAAAAGAAAAATCCCAGAAATATGTATTTCTAAAGATGAAGTCACCAGAACCAGCCACTAGAGGGAGCCAAAGACCATGCTATACATAGTGTTTGCTAGTGAAATATATTTCCACAATATCATTACCGGAACCGGCCACTAGAGGGAGCCAGAGACCATGATATCTATAGCATTCACTATTAAAAGTGTTTGCTGCGTTTTTCAGCATCTGCGGGGGGGGGGGGAGCTTAAAATTGCTCCCCCACAAATACGGGGGTCCTACTGTACCTGGGCTTTGCATGCCCAGGACAGCTTTTGACCATTTCCCTTACGACCACAAGAACAGCAGCAACCCCCATCCTCAGCCACACAGCTAGATCTCTGTTGAAAGTGAGGAGGAGTTTCCAAAGGAATCTGCTACGAGCCTGCTATGCAGAATAAAAATACAAGCACTGTTCCTCTAAGGCTTCTACAAAATTAAAACACAAGATAGGAATTGCATATCCTGATCAACGATCCATCCATGCAGCCTAATGTATCTTGAAAGAGAATGTATGTGGTGCCGTCAAGGTCCTCCCAAATTATGCCAACCCTAATAGTGTTTCCAAGGTATGTGAGATAGTTAAAGAATGGTTTTACCATTGCCATGTCCCAGTGAGCTTTCATGGCCAAGCTAGGATTTGAACCAAGGCGTTCTGAATAGAGATGGGCATGAACCAAAAAACTGGTGGTTCATAGCTAACCAGGAACCACCACAAACCCCCGGAAAAATGAACTGATTCACAGTTCATTTTTCTGGTTCATGCCTGGGGGGGGGGGGGGCACCTACCTGCTCCTGTCGCCACCACGTCCTCCTCTGCTGCCGCCACTGCAGGCACAGACTCAGGGGCAGAAGGTGGCTTCTGGCAGAGAAGAAGCCAAGCCTGCTGCCTCTGAGGATGGCACCTGAAAACACGTGGCAGTGGTGGCAGAGCAGGTATGTAGGTGGAGGCCAAAGCAAATAAAACACCAAAGGGAAAAAGTCTGGTGTTGTTTTGCTTCAGCAAAACAGGATCTCTGAACGGAGTTGTGAAACGAACCACAAACCAGCCCGGTTTGTCGGGTTTTTTTGGTTCGTGGTTTGTTTCATGTTCATCTCTAGTCCTGAGTCTTAGTCTGTTGCTCTATCCGTTACACCACCTGCCTCTCAGACAGATAGATAAATAGATTCTGAATCCGGGTGGAGGTGGGAATTAAGACAGACAGGAAAATCATTGCTGGAGAGCACCATGCTGTGGGAAACAATAATAATAAAATTAAATTTAAAAAATCAGAGAGAGGAAAACCTATGGACTTTTTGGACTTCTACAGAAGTTTGTACCCAGAACTGGAAGGAAAATGGCTTCTGGGAATAAAGCTGTCTGCTTTGTGCTTTCATCAGCAGACTGCCCTCAGGATGTATGGATGGACCATGAACCACAATCTGATGGGAGCAGGTGCAGGGCCTCACCTTGAAGTTTTACGAATTTTACATTTTGCATAATGCTGTTGTCATGCCTGATGCATGTAGACACGGTAGTGTTCAATTTATTTATGTGTGTCATTTTTGCCCAGAACTGGAAGATGAGGCACTTCACGAGAAATACAAATTAAAACACGGCAAGTGATCACAGCTTCCACAAGTAATTATAATATTGAAGCTCAATGGGTTAAAAAAACTCCACATCAGTTAAAACATTAATGATAATTAAGAATCGACATAGGAATTTGACTTTTCATAAGCCATTGGCCCATCATGATGATCAATTCTGAGCGATGGGTTTCATGGAGAATGATTTTCTAGCCCTCCCCAGAGATGAGATAGACTGACTCGAGAAAGGAAGCCACCGCCTTGAGTTTGCAGGACCTACCAAGGACAGCTTTTGGAGGTCACTCATCCCTAGGGTCGTCTTAACACTGATACCACTTGACAGCACCTAGAAACCCATGAAGACCACCATCTCCTCCATGCTCCTGGTATTTCCCGGTCACCTCCAGCCTCAGCCCTGCTTGGTTTCCAAACCAGCCACAGTCTGGTGTGTTTGGGGTGGTGCAGCCCCGTCAGCCCCCCCACCCCACCCCACCCTCCACTCCTGACAAGCTTCGCTCTTAATAGTGGCTCAAGAGTTTCTCTGCCTAGGAAGGGTACGATTCCGCGTCCCCCTCCCCAACCCAACGCAGAAAACACGAAGCGCACCCCCATGCCAGGAAGATGCACGCCGTTCAGTGCGGCGCGCAATGCCCCCCCCCGCTTGAAAGGGCCCTCTGGGCAACCATCCGGAGTCCCGTCGGGGGGGGGGCGCGCCAAAGCCCCTGGGCCCAGCCGACCCCCCCCCCCCCGTCCTCCCGCGCATTCCCCAGGCACGCCTCCCCCCCAGACAAGTCTCGCCGCTTCCGAAGCCGCGCCTCGTTTCTGGCGCCTTGCGACGGATGGCGCTTGGGAGGCGGAAGGACGGGAGCGCGGCCAGCACCAGAGTCGAGCGGGGGCTGAGCTGGCCCGTCCCAAGGGCATCCCCGGGGCGGGGGCGGCTCCACCCAACGCCTCCCCTCCCGCCACCCGGCCGTGAGCCCGAGGACTTGCGGGAGGGCCGGTTCTCCGGCTTGCTGTTGCGCGCCCGCGCCCGAGGCACCCCGCCGCCCCTGTGGAGAGGGCGCGCTCGCACGTCACGCGAGGGCCCCGCGTCGAGGGCCCCGCTTTTACACCGCCACCCTGGGAAGCCCCACGGGGCGACCTTGTTTCTCTGCCATCCCCACATTATAACCCTGCCAGGTAGGCCACGCCAAGAGGGGAGAAAAAAAAAACACCAGAAAGCAAAACCGAAGCCATCGGTCCAAACTTTTTCGGTCAGCGATGAGGGAAACGCGTGTCGAGGATACCGGGCGTTGCAGACCCGCCAAAGTAACTCGTGCAAGACCTGACCAGACGGGGAGCTCAACAGCAGACGGGGGCTTCGGGGAAAAGTCGGGGAAACCGGGCCTTCTCGGCGGTAGCTCCTCGCCTCTGGCATAACCTTCCTCCTGAGATTCGTGCGTCCCCTTCGCTGGGCATCTTTAAAAACCAACTGAAAACTTGGATGTTTAGGCAGGCCTTCCCTCCAGTCAACACTTGAATTTTTTTTCTTTCTTCCTCTTCTTTCCTTATTTTTCCATCTTGAACAACTTGTTTATTGATGTTTAAAATTTTATTGTATTTTAAATTGTTTTGATATATGTTGGAAGCCGCCCAGAGTAGTCGATTGACTAGATGGGCGGGGTATAAATGTAATAAATAAATAAATGAAAGTACAGGGATAGGCCGGCGCCGTGCAGATTCAAATGTCCACTGATTGAATAGGAAGGCATACAAATGCAATAAGCCCGCAGCGCCGCTCATGCACCAGGCGCCGTAGAAGGAGAGAGAGGAAAGGTCTCTGCCCCAGGGAGCCTCCTGAGTGGAAACCCTTCCACGGCAACTTTTCTCCTCGGCGCGCGAGTACTGGTTTCCCGTCGGCGCGCGGGGTTTTTCCACCTCCTTCCTCGCCGTCTGGAAGCGCAGGTGTTTCCCGTGTCACAAGCCTGGAGGCCTTTGCGTTCAAACGAAACGAGGGGCCACGGGCAGGTATCGTAAGAGGAACAGTAGATCAGTCCGAAATCCAGCTGGCCCGGCTTCTGTCCCTTTCTACACATTAACGGTAACCACTCAGAGCGCTCCCCGTGAGGAAACTGCTGCTTTGGCCACCATCAGGTACACTGCCCCGGACCATGGAGGCTCTGCTGAGGTCATTCAGCACTGCTCTGTCTGCCACCAAAGTCTTGCCTGGCCCTCTTTGTTTCGGTTACGGCGAGGACCGCCGCCTTCCGCGCGTCCCGGTTCTTCCTTGACGCGCACCGACATAATACGACCGCGGCGTACCGAGGTTGCCTCGGCCAGCCCCGCGCGGCGAGGCGCAAACGTGCCCGGCGGCAGGGGCGAGGGGGCTGCGCAGCCCCGCGACGGCCGGAAGGAGGACAATGGTCTGCCAAGTGGCGCGCCTTGGCTGGGCGGGGGAGACTTTCTGAGCCTTGCTATCGTAATTATTATTTGTTTAAGAGACAAACCCCCCCCCCCCGAGAGGGAAAGCCGGGCGGGGAGGAAGCCAGCGAGTGCCGCCTCCCCCTCGCCCTTCGCGGGCAGCAACAGTTTGCTTGTGTCTCTCCCTCGCGCGCGCTCTCTCTCCAAGGAGCGCGCGGGGGAGATTCCCTGCCACACCAAGTGGCGGTGCGTAAAGGGGGGGGGGGGTGGCGGAGGAAGGAGGGCGCAGGCTGGAGACACAGACATCCGGGCCCTTTGCACACATTCCTCTTCTGCCCCCCCCCTTTCTGGCCCCTTTGCTGCAGCCGCCGCCGCCCCCTCCCCAGCGGAGGGAGGGAGGGAGAGAGACGCGCTCGCCCGCCCGCCCGCCGGAGGCCACTCGCGCCTGCCCAACTTCAGCGGCAGGTGCTCCGGCTGTGGTGTCTGCGCGCCCGCCCGCCTGCCCGCCCGCCTTCCTGTGCCAAGACGCGCCGAAGCGCCCTCGCTCCCCTGGGTCCAGCCGCGGCTGCTGTCGCCCGGCGGGCAGCTTGCCTCGCTTTGCCCCCGAGAGAGCCGCTCGCCTGACAGAAGAAGCCGGGCGAGGAGGAGGAGGAGGAAGAAAAGCACAGGGAACGGGAGCTCGAGGGACGGAGCGCAGGAGGCGCCCAGGGTTGCCCCGGCGAAGGCGAGCCGAAGGCGGACCCACCCTCCCCGGCAGCAGCCTCGGAGCGCCCCCAACCAGGTGGGTGTCGCGGCCCCCGCCGCCGCCGCCGCCGCTTCCCTCCGCCTGGCCCCGCGCCCCCCTTTCCCGCGGGTCTCCCTCCTCTTTCTCTCCGCCTTTCTTCGGTCCGTGGCGGCCTCGGAGGTGCCGCCCCCGCCGCCGCTTTCCTCCTGGCGAGACGGGCGCGGGGGGGGGGGGGTAGGAGAGGGTTGTCCTTCGTTGCAGCAGGTCCGGGAGCGAGCGAGCGAGGGAGGGAAGGAGGGAGCAAGAAGGGAGCGCGGAGTGCCGGACTGCAGGTAGGCGTGAGAGGGCGCGCGGGGGTGCCGGTGGTGGTGGTGGTGGTGGTGGTCGGCGGGGTCTTCCGCCGGCTCTCGGCACGCCGGCTCTGGGGCTGGCGAGGGTGGGAGCTGCCGCGCGGGACCGGGCTCCGATCGGACAGGTGGCTTCTGCTCTCCAGCCCCGTTTCCCCGGAAAAGGAACTTCTCCGGATCGGAGTTGTCACGGAGCAGAACCGGAGTGGGTTCGCCGGGCGCTTTTGGCCCGATGGTTGCGTTCTCCGTTGTGGTTTCAACCGGCGACGAGGTTGCCTCTTGGCGGGCGGCCTCGGCTCGTGGGGATTGGGAAGCGTTTGCCAGGATCCGGTGCGCCCTGGCTCTGGCTCGGCTTGGCGCGACTTCGCCCTTCCTCCTCCCCCGGCCCTTGACTGGGAGAGTAAACGGTGTCTTCTTCTCGCCGGTCGAGGGCACGTTTGGACTGTCTTCTTGCGTCCTTGAAATGTACCCGCCGCCCTGTGAAACGGGGCTGGAAGGAAAGAGGGCGCGGGTTGCGCTTTGGAAGCGGACCGCGAATTGGAACCTGAAACTTCACGGCCCTAATTCATCGCGCTGAAGCGGCAGATGAAGGATCCTGCTTTAGGAAGTTAGGATTGTACTTTGCAACCTGGGAAAGTTTAGGATACCAAGGCGTGTTTCCTAGCATTGACTGTGGCACTGTGTAAGCCTTCCATCACAGTGCACAGGGTGAATGGAATATTTATTTATTTATTTATTTATTTAAATTGTGTATCGTTCCATTAGTGCAACACACTATTCTGGGCAGTTACAGAGGGTAAAATGACACAATAAACCGTAAGAATAAAACAAAAACAGACAATAACACACAAAAAAAGGACAAGAGGCATAACTTGCAAATAAAAGGCAGGATGATAAATAATGCTAGACAGTCTCCCCCCCCCCCTCTTAATAGTGCCATCTTTTATCCATGGTTATTGAGAAACAAATCCCACTGCGTTCAGTGGGTTTTCCTTCTGGGGTGGCTAGAACATGGGATTGCAGCCTTTCCTCAGACGGGCAAAAGGGAGCAGTTTGAACAACCGCTTCCTAAATTCTCCTCTGTGGAAAGGCACAGTGCAAAGAGGATCAAATATTCTCAGTCGTGAATTTGAGCACTATAAATGTTGAGGTTGCAGGGCTGTAAGCACACTTCCTTAGAAAAAGGTCAGCTGAAGTAAGAATTGAGCTGTAAGAATTTTAGATTTAATTTAAGGCTTTTAATGCCTTGATACATTAGAGAAGCTGAGTATGATTAGTTCAGGGTAAGACTCATTAATGAAACAGAACTTCTCTGGGTAGGGTTAGACTGCATTGGTGGTGTCTCACGGACCCAGTGGGGAGCACAACCCCTAAATTATGGGATGTGCATCAGTACCCCCTATCATGAACCAATTGTGAGCTGCACATCTTTTTTGGGGGAGGGAAGGGGGATTGCTGTTAGTTATGGTGTCTGAGCCTAGACAGAGAACAACAGTAAACTAAAAAATAGTTTTGAGAGTTGATTTTACAATGTTTACTTCAGGCAGGCTGAGTATTTCAGTAAGTTAGGTACCTGTCTGTGGAGCCAATGGTTGGGAATTCGATTCCACATGATGTGGGGAAGAGCCAGCCTGTGTAGCCTTGGGCAAGCTGCACAGTCCCAGGGTGCCTCCAGAAGAAAGGAATGGTAACCACCTCCGAGTATTTTCTACCTGTAAAACCCTGGGAAGCACCACCATAAGTTGGAATCAACTAGCGAGTAGGCAATTAGTATTATTCTGTTTATTTCAAAAGTGTAAGTAGCAGAGAACAAACTAAGTTGTGAATGTGTTATCCTGTCGAAATGACATTCTTCCTTGCTTGGGTTTTTAAGAATGGACAGTTGCAGTTGCAAGCGTATGAAAAACCTGTATCCTTCGCAATTGCTCTGAGGTGAACTACAAGGCAGTTAAGGGATATCATGGCCATACAGCCCATTTATATTTCTTTAGTGGGCAGTTGACATGTTGCATGGTTCAGGCCTAGTAGATGAAGCAGCAGGATTCGGTCTTCCCTGATGTGCTGACTTTCTGTCTATAGGAACTTTTTAAATAGTAGAAGTAGTTAAACATTTGTTTCTCTACCTGCAGCAGGGAGTGGTTTAGTCCATGATTGTCCCATGCCCTGGTTTTGAAAGTCGAAAATGGTTCTTCTAGACATTTTACTGTATGGCTCTTAATTGGTGATAGCTTGAGTCGTTGCCAGACAATTTGGTAGCAGCTACTTGGTCACCAGGCTTAGAAGGTGATTGAGTCATGAGAAAGGGGATCTGATTCTTCTGGGAATCATCAGAAGGCTGGTCTGAGGCAGCAGATAGAATGTCAGAATAGGACTCAGGAGATCTGGGTTCAAATCTCTGCTTGGCTGTGGGAACTCCATGGGGGATAGCAATGGTAAACCACTCCTTGAATTTCTCATATACTGTGAAAATCCCCTTAGAGTCACCATAAGTCAGAAGCAACTTGATGGCACATACAGTAATACCAGATCAGTCATGAAGACTATACTTATTTAATATATTTCCGATACTCCAGCTGTAGTCTACCTTTTAGGGCCAGGTACTCATTGGCATAGAGGGACGTGGTGGCGCTGCGGGTTAAACCGCAGAAGCCTCTGTGCTGCAAGGTCGGAAGACCAGCCGTCGTAAGATCGAATCCACGCAACAGAGTGAGCTCCCGTCGCTTGTCCCAGCTCCTGCCAACCTAGCAGTTCAAAAGCATGTAAATGCGAGTAGATAAATAGGTACCACCTCGGTGGGAAGGTAACGGCGTTCCGTGTCTAGTCGTGCTGGCCACGTGACCACGGAAACTGTCTTCGGACAAACGCTGGCTCTACGGCTTGGAAACGGGGATGAGCACCGCGCCCTAGAGTCGGACACGACTGGACTAAATGTCAAGGGGAACCTTTACCTTTACTCATTGGCATGCTGCTCTCCAGCACACACATACAGAATTGCAATAAAGAATGAGCATAAAAGATGAGGAGATGCTACTGGATCATGATGCCTATCAGCCTTCACTGTTCATGGTTCTGGTGAGAACTAATCAGAGTAGCTGAACTGACAAACATCCCCAGTTCTATTGTAGCGGAATGTGAATATGCTTATGAAATGTATTACAAAAGAAATGTTGGGGCTTGGATTCCGGAAGTACTGCAAAAGAAGAGTGATGGTCCAAGAGGAGAAAGGTAAGGTCGAGCTGGGCTTATTTCCCTATTCAGCTCAATGACATCATCTCCAGTTTCTCAAATAAATAAATAATCAAGATGAGACACACGAGATGCTCTACTGCAGTTTTCTGTGTCAGACGTGTGTCCTTTAATCTGGCACTATCGATAAGGATAACTGGCTGGATAACTCAGAAGACGAACCAGTCAATGATGCATCGTGGCTCTTGAGAGAAGAGCCAGTCTGTGTAGCCTTGGGTGAGAAGAACGGTCCCGGAGTGCATGTAGAAGGAAGGACCAGTAGACCACTTCTGAGTACTTTATACCCAGGAAACCTTGGGAAGGGTTGACATGAATCAGAATCAACTTGACATCAGATAATTATTGTTGTAGGTAACCATGTAAGATCTCAGTTCTGTTTAATACAACATACTAAACCTGACTTGTCTTGCTGAATTATGTTTTGAAGCTTGCTCATATAAAACCTCTTTGGTTTCGGTATGAATCTGGGATTGGATTAAATGAGTGCTGATGTGCCTCCTGTGAGAACAGCCAGCCCGTGTAGCCTTGAGCCGGCTGCACAGTCCCAGGGTCCCCCAGAGCAAAGGATTGAAAAACCACATCCGTGTATTCTCTACCTAGAAAACCCTGGAAACAGTAAAAAATCAGAATTGACTTGATGGTACACAAATATTATTATTAATTTTAACAAGCGAGCAAAGTGTCTGCCAGTTTAATTAGCTGGATTAGGCACTTTCTGTTTAGCAGTTTGTGGTGGCTATGGCAGGTATTGCTTGTATGGATTGTTCCTTCCAACAGATTGGCTCTTAGTGCTGTTTTCCTCCATTCCCTTTGCTTGCTGTGCTGCGGGCTGATAGGGATGTGAGAGGCAATGATTTCCTCCGCCTCTGCTTCCTTGTCTTTTGGTTATCTGTGTCACCTATGAGACAGGTATCCTAAGGGCAGATGGTATCCCAGCATTGGCAGGTGGGTTCTTGGGTAGCTTAAAAGATCTGTTGGGGATGGTGGCCACCCATGGGTTTAACTGTAGTACTGTAACAACAAAATAAGAAGCTTCCCCTCTTTGCTGAAAGCTTTTGTTCGTTCCTGAAAGGGAATATGGGAGGAAGGAGGCCTTTGGATGAGGAGTGGGATTTGTTTAAAAGAAATCCTGAGTAGAGATGGGCACGAACCAGTTTATCCCGGTTCGTAAAGACGGCAGCACAGGTGCTGCTCCTTCCCTCCCCCTGCCTCCTCGGGCTCAAACAGCCACTCACCTGGCCCTGTTTGTTAGCTTCTGGCAGCTCCTCAACTGATCTTCCAGTCCCGGCTACAGCTCAGGTTTTTCTTGGCTGATCTCCCACTCAGACAAAAGGGTGAGGCAGAGATGTCTGAGGAGGTGGAAAAAGCAAGCAAGCTGGGCCTGGGGAGTGGCTGAGGAGGCTTCTGCCTTTACGAACCGGGACGAACCAGTGCGTGCCCATCTCTACTTCGGAGCTTGATTCCGATGTTGGCCGCATACCCCAAAGCTTTGTCACGTTCAGAGGATCTTTCTTAATTCTTCGTCTGTTCTCCACCCACGTACCCAAGGTACTATTTCACAGCTGTCTCTGGCTTCAGGGTTCTGCCTGGCCTAGCTCTACCCTTGGTCAGAGGGAGGTGATCACCACAGGCAGCATATGTTAGGAGGCGAAAGCTGCTCAGCAAGCCACCTTCTTGATGTCCCCTAAGATGGCTTAAGGGGTGGTGGAGAATATTGTCCTGTCCCTGGAAGTTAAGCTGGCATGTGCCCAAGCAACGGGAAAGGAGGTGGTCTCATCTTTTCCTTTGCTTCAGGCATCAAAATATCCCGGGCTGCCCTGGATTCTCATAAGAAGCAGAACAAAGCAAAGTACATATTGTACACCAGGCATTTGTCTACACCTGCCTCAGAAGACAGTGGAAGACAAGCATGATGGGAGGGATGTAAGCCAAAATTTGGCATGGATATGTTTGTAATATCTCAGTTTTCAGGGGCCAGTTGGAATCTGGACGTTCCGTAGGCTTTGTGGTGAGTGAGGGGAAATTACATCCAGAATTTGGACCAGCTGGATAGTTCGGTGGCTTAGGTCTCTGGCTGCGGAGCCAAAGGTTGGGAGTTCGATTCCCCACAGTGCCTCCTTGACAGGGGCTGGACTAGATGATCCAGAGGGTCCCTTCCAGCTCTGCAGTTCAAAGTTCCTGTCTTTGGTATACAATGTCTAGACCCCAGCCAGCATGACTGAAAGTCTGTGGCCACTGTAGCCCGTCATTTAAGTTTTCTAAGTGTCATATCCCCTCTCCCACACCAGTGTTTGAAAAGTTGACAAGTAGGGCAGTTAAAAAAAAAAAAGCTCAGGTGAAATATCTGTACCTGAAGCTTCCTTATCACATTTCGGCTCCCTCGTTCCTTCGCACTGCAGGTCTCTGAATTATAGAAAATAAGGATCGGAAGAGCCTATTAGGTCAAGTCGCCTGCTTCTCTCCTAGGCAGAGAGGAGATTCTCCCCTGCAGTGCTGTTGAGTGCTTTTCTCCCCAGGCTGGGAGCCGGCATCTGCCAGTCAAAGCCTTCAGATGATCTCTCTCCTGGAGGGTTTTGGCCGGCTCTCCCTTATTCTTGTGGAAGATATCAGCACCATCTCAGCTTAATAGCCTTGGCACGGAGGGAGAAACAATAGTTGAATGACAACTTTTTCTCTGCTCGGAGAGCCTCCTACAGCGCATTGTGGAAATCGCATCATCGTGGGGTTTTTTTATTTTACCCATTTGGTCATCTCTCTTAAGGACAGGTATCTGTCTAGGGACGTTGCTGCTACAGGGAATGATCACTCTTTCTTTCTCTTCCTCTCCTTTGTCCTAAAATTGGCAGCGTCTCTCTCTTCATGGCACAGGGTTTTTGGGGAAGAATTGCAGAGGTTCCGTATGCCAGAATGTGGGAGCTGGTTGCAAAAATGACAGCCGTTTTATCTTTTTATGAGCAAAATTAAGAATGCCCTTTAGTGTCCCATGCAAAGAGGCTAAGGATGTCAGTTGGCGGTGGGGAGTGGACCTGACACAAAAAGGTGTAAAGTTAATGCTGGGGAGTGTGTGTAAATTGTGTTTAATTATCTGCTGTATTTATATAGGAAACACAGTAATTCATGTGCTCTAAGAACTAAAAGCATAAAAATGTAATACTGCAAATACACTGCAAATACAGTGCAAATACACTGTCATAAGAATTAATGGGGAAGAGTTTGGTGCACCCCACTTATTCGTGGTTATGTGGGGAAGGGAGTGTTTTTCTTTTAACCTAAGAAGAGCTGTCTTAGGAGAGACTCTTTTGTTTAATGCAACCCGATCCAATGTGCTTGCCCCCCAGATGTGCTTGACTGTCTGCTGCTGGCTGGGATGAAGAGAGTTGTCGTTCAGAACATCTGGAAGGGGCAGGTTGCCGCCATCTGCTTAGTTAGTAAGGATGCATGCTTTGCCTATGGAAGGGCCCAGCCCAGATTCAGAGCAGCAGAGCTAGAATGAGATTTATTCCTGAACGGTCACCACTGACTACAGTAGACATTTCTAGACTCGATTGAGCTGCTAGCCCCTTTCATAGAATCATCGAATAATTGAGTTGGAAGGGACCTGTAAGAGTCCAGCTCCTTGCTCAGGGTAGGAATACAAATCAAAGCAGATCTGACAGAGGGTTGTCCAGTTGTCTCTTAACTAGCACCTGCCATTCCAAGATACACCACCTCTGTACATGGAGGCTCCAGTCATGATGACTCATCACTGCAGTAGGGTCTCCTGCAATAGAAACTGCTATCGGTGCCTCTTTCCGGTTGTTTTCAAGGCTTGCTGACTTGCCACTTTCCCACTCACTTACCTGGAAGAATAAGAGAAGCTAAGAAGCACCCTCGTGCAAATGCCATGTCCTGAATTTACGTCCTCCCCCAGCCCTACTCGCTGAAGGGCAGCAGAGTGACTCCATTTAAACACCCCTTTTATGTCCCTCGGCGCTCCACAGTTAAAGCTATGCAGAGAGACTCTTAGACAGGGTTTTCAGTCTGCAAGGCTGGCAGCCTGCCCTGGTGACCCAAGCCTTTGTCTGGCGGATCAGGACCTCCAGGAGCACCCATGGAGCTGCTGACAGTCCTAGAGCTGTACCTCAGTTTCTTTTGCATGATGGCTTTAGTCGCAGGCTCTGAAAGAGAGAGAGAGGGATTTGCACAGGATGTACTAGAACAAGAAAGGGAATCCTTCAGCTCTCTGCAGTCAATGGCTCTTGGTTTGTGGAGACAAGGAGGATGTGGAAATCTGGGGAAAGAGATGGGAAGGCTGGTGTGTCCAGTGGTCAGGGCATGTCTCTTAGTGCCGTGGTTCTCAAACTTGGGTTCCCAGATGTTCTTGGACTTCAACTCCCAGAAATCCTGGCCAGCACAGCAAGTGGTGAAGGCTTCGAGGAATTGCAGTCCGAGAAAATCTGAGGACTCCAATTTGAGAACCACTGCCTTAGTGTATTCTAACCTCAGTGCAGTAAGTGGTGCTAACTTTACATGATATTGACACAAAATGGGATGATTTGGCAGTGTTTCATTGGGTGACACCCTTGCCTGTTTATCCTGTGTATGTTTTGATAAACTAAGTGAAATTTCTTGTGTAACACAGTTTAGGTTCACAAAGAACAAAATAACAGGGTGGATTTGATTTAAGTCAAATCAATTTAAATTATGATTTAAATTTTTAAAATTGGATTTTTTGATGAATCCTTTAGACCAGAGGTCCCCAACCCCTGGTCAGCGGCCCGGTGCCGGTCCGTGGCCTGAGCTGGACCGGGCTGCCGAGACAGACCTCCCGCCCCACCCCCCCCCCGCACGCACTCACCCCCGCACAGCCACGCGCATGGTCCAGCACGCCCGTGTGAGTGCCGCGCCGTCGTTTGCGCATGTGCACGAGCACAAGCTCGCCCAGACAAGCGCCGCACCGCCGTTTGCGCATGCGCGCGCACTCGCTCATGTGAGAGAGAGCACATGTTTGTTTGCGCATGAGCGCGGGGGTGCCCCACCTTCCCCAGCCGGTCCACGGACCGAAAAAGGTTGGGGATCGCTGCTTTAGACAGCATGACTGATGGGTCGCCATGTGGGTTGGGAGATTTTCTGAACTGCCATTCAAAATGAAGTTTTGGCAAGTTACTGGCAAGTTACTTGGTCCAAGTTTTTCCTTTTGCCTTTGTCTTGTTCTCTTGTCACAAACCAAAGAACTTTATTAACTCTTTTGATTTTCAGCCATACTGCAAAATGCCCCCCCCCCCTGCAATTCAAGCATCACCTTTCATCTTATTTGCAATGAATGAACCTGCAGTATTTTCACTCTGAGCTGAAAATATTTGTTTGATTTGCATGTTGTAGATCAAGGATAGGCATTGTGCGGTTTTCCAGTGTCGATGGATTACAGTTCCTATGCGGTGTGTCTAGGATTATGATATAGTTGTATATAATTAAGGTTTATATTGATTTCCTTCATTAATGACACATTTTTCTCTTCCTTTAAAAGTTGCTTTGAAATAGACTTATTTTTTTGCAGTGGAAGGAGAGAACCCATTGAATGAAAGAAAATTTTTGAATAGGATTTTAAAAGTTTTAAAAGGATTTGACAAAACGAGACACCTAAAATGACTTAAAAGTACATGGCATAAAATTGTGAGATAGAGTTTAAATCTTTTTAATATTACAAACCTGAAAAAAATTGGGGAAACAGAAAAGATTACACTTGGATTCGTTCGGCATCAAGAGAATATGCCGAAAGTTGTTCACCTGCCTCCAGGCATGTATTGGAATTTCCAGGTTTACAAGAAGCTTTTGAGCCATGACTCTTCTGTTCTAGTTTTGTTTCTAAATATTTAATCTTCCACTGGACCAGACTGGAAATTGAATGCAAGGCTAGACTTTTGCATTACATTCCTCTCCACCAAACAGTCTCCAGACCTATGGAAGGGGACATGGTAGGGTGTGAAAAACTGGTATATCTGTTCCTTCAACGTTGTGAGTTTGGAGACTAGGATGCTGCCTTACCTTGAGTCAGCCCGTAGCGGCTTAGTCCAATATTGTTGACAATGACTGGCATGCCAGAGTTTGTCCAGCTGTATCTGGAAATGTTAGGGAGGGATTAAGCCTTGTATGCAAAGCATGTGCTCATCTACTGATGCAGTCTACCAGATGCAAAACACCCTTTGTGCTCTTCAGGGTTAAGCTGCCATCCACTCATGTGCTGCTGATTCCTCTTCTTGAACGACTCATTGCCTGAGCACATGGGATTCCAAGAGTATGTCTTTTCTATGTAGAGAAGGATACAAGAAGGCGAATGGATGCTTAGTGTGTTGAGGTTGCAGGTATTTCAGTACCTTTCCAGTAAATATCTTGTTATTGAGACTGAGCCTCCTGACTCATAGTTCAATGATAGAGCACTATGTGTGCATGCAGAATGCCTAAATCTCTGGCATCCCCAGGGCAAGGCTAGAAAAGACTCCTCCCTAAATCCCAGAGATTTTCTGCAGGTCTGTGTCAACAATACTAGGTTAGACAGACCAGTGGTTCCCAACCTTAGGTAACCCACATGTTCTTGGACTGCAACTCCCCCAAACCTTCACCACTAGCTGTGCTGACCAGGGTTTCTGGGAGTTGTAGTCCAAGAACATCTGGGTTACCCAAGGTTGGGAACTGTAGAGATACACCAACAGTCTAACTCTCTATTGAGCACTTACCTGTGTTCCTCACTCAGGATACCTCTCCCATTTCCAGATGTATGGTCCAAAACCTGGACTAAAAACCCTCAACTTCGTGAACCATAAAGGCTAATTGGACTCTTTGCCCACCTGACTGATTATTGTCTGTTCTCCAGGCAGATGTCTTTCACATCACCAACGGCAACCTGAAGCTTGTAATCTGTGGACTTTTTTCTGTCCTTTGGCATCCGTTTCATAAGGTTTTTGGACCCACAGCCGCAGAGCTGTGGAGCAGGGCAGAATTGTCTGGGTCCTGGCAGCAAGGATAAAAATAGGAGTCAAGCATCCAGACATGTACATAGACACATACGTAGATGTATACATGTACATTTTGTATGCACATGTTACCACCAGCAACACCATAGCCTGGAAGAATGTGGAATTCAAATGTCACTGGCAGTGTTCGGCTCCTTTTAAAAGTGTTAAATGGGAACTCTGTCTGTGAGAGAACACGGCAGTGAAGACTCTCTTCCCACACGCCATTCCCAACTCTCCTGTCTTTGCTAGGAGAAAGGCAGCTGCGCAGAACATTAGCATGCGTGGTCAAGAGATAAACCACCAGGTGGCTTAGGAAGGCTTTTGCCAATCTCCCTTGCAGGCAGAGCTCTCTCTTTCCGAATCTGTCGCCCAGAGGCAGAAGGAATGCAAAGTGTGCCCATGTGCATAAGGCACATGAGAAGGAGAGGAGGAAATATAGCTAACCTTCCGTTCGCAAGCCTGTTTCCTTTTGCAGCTAGAATTTTATTATTATTCCACTACCACCACCCCGTAGGAGAGTTGGCATAAGTGCAAGGGGAAATCTGCTTTGGATTTCCATGCTGGCTGTCCTTTCGCCTTGCCCTGAGGGGGTGCCAGATAAAAGGAACACCAGACAAAAACTGTGGGTGGAATGGGGGCAGTTTTGAATGCAAGCCAGTGGCAGGAGGAAAAGAGCACCCGTGTCCCCCTCGTTTCTTATTAGCGAGAGCCCCAGGGAGGACTTGGTCTTAGATGGCAAGAATGCTACTTCTGTGCTTGTTGACTGTCCGTGGATTACAGTCAATGCCATTTCAGTCTTCTAATAATATTGCTGGACATGAAGGATGGGCGGATACTTTCCCCCTCCACATGTTCCACATTTTCAACCTGTGCTGAACAACACCCCACACACTCATACGGGGGGGGGGGGGGGAGGAGTGTTTCAGCTAGAATATGGAGGACCTGGGAAGGTTGCAACTGAGTACTGATTTTTAACATGTTATTGGAGCATTAATTGAATTTTCCATGGCAGAATTTGGAAAAGTTCCTTTCTTGGATTACAGGTTTGAGAATCGTGGCAAATCGTCAGAGCTAAAGTCCTGGAAGGAACTTTTTCCAGCTGCCTTCCAAATGAAGAGGGCTCCTCTTGTAAGGGTTGCCATAATTTTTCCCCTCTGTAGCTCTTATTTATTCATTGTTTATTTGTTTTATTGATATGCTGCCTTTCTCCCGATAAGGGGACTCAAGACGGCTGGCAGTATTAAAACGAATAGAATTAAAGACATAATAAGTTAAAGATTAAAAAACAAACTATATGCTAATTAAAATACAATAAAAGCAAGTAAACATTAAAAATTATCATTAACTCTAACAAGGCATTCAGGGATTCAAGCATGATTGTTCAAAGCCTGCCTGAAAAGACGGGTCTTTAGCTGTTGGTGGAAGGATAAAAGGGAGGGACCCTGCCCGATCTCCCAAGGGAGAGCATGCCATCACCTGGGAGCTGCCACAGAGAAGGCCCTCTCCGGTGCTGGAAGGCCATCAGCTGTCCCCGCACTGGCAATGGGACCGAGAGGAGGGCCTCCTCTGATTATCTTATGGGGAGAAAGGGTCCTTCAAATAGCCTGGACCCACGTTGTATAGGGCCTTATGGGTGGTGACCAGCACTTTGAACTGGGCACGGAAATGGACTGGTAGCCAGTGCAGTTGTTATAACAGGGGCATTATATGCTTCCTATAACTGGACCCATCAGTAGTTTGGCTGCTGAATTTTGCACCAGCTGAAGTTTCGGAACCATCTTCAAAGGCAGCCCCACATAGAACACGTCACAGTAATCCAAGTGGGATGTAAGGAAGGCATATGTCACTGTAGCCAAATCAGACATCTCCTATGCCCTTTGCTCCACAGTCAGCAAATGCTCAAGAAGATTAGCATTTTCTTCCTGCATCAACCTGCCAGGAAAAGCTTCAACTGTAGTAGATTTTGCATAAAATATTTCAGTGTAAATGTCTTTTTAAAAAATTCTTGGAGACTACTAAAACTTTCCCCCCTTTCCTTTTAGCCTTGGGTGTTCATTAAACTTTTGCTCCCTGTCTGGTCAGATGCACTGAGAGTAGACCAAAGAAAACAGCCCCGTGTTTTGAACAGTTGCGTGGAGTAAGCCGTTTCTTCAGGTGTGGCTTGCAAGACCAGATATAACCGCTTATATTTTCTCTTCTCCTCTCAACTATTAAAAAAACCCCTGCTTGAAATGGTTGTCCTTGGCCAGCCTGACCAATTTGTCACCATGACCGTATTTTTGATCCCCATTTCATTACGCACCTGCTTTACTACAGGTGGGATTCCCTGTGCATCACACCATAGGGAGGGTTTCCTTCAATGGAAACGGGAGGTTCCAATTTTGGGGGAGTATTAAATCCACTCTGTTTTTTAGTCTGAAGTTTAAAGGAGCTACCCAAGGTTCTGAATCTATTGCAGGGGAGAGGTTAAGGTTGACCACCCTAGAGAAATGATGTAAAGTTTGCACTAAAATCTGGACTGGGCTGCCAGATGGGCAGTATATGCATCAGATAGATAGATAGATAGATAGATAGATAGATAGATAGATAGATAGATAGATAGATAGATAGATAGATAGACTTATGTTGTTATCTGCCATCAAGTCGCCTGCGACTTATGGCAACTCTATGAATGAGCAATCCCCCAAAGATCCTGTCTTTAACAGCTGTGGTCAGCTCTTGCAAACTCAACCCTGTGGTTCCTTTAGGGAGTTGGTCCATCTTTTATTTGCTCTTTCTTTTTTTCTGCTGCTTTCCTCCTTTCTCAGCATGATGGTCTTTTCCAGAGAATTCTGCCTTGTCATGATGTGCCCAAGCACCAGTTTCAACATTTTTGTCTCCAGAAATACTGTCATTCAGGCCTGATTTGTTCTAGGACCCGCTTGTTCATCTTTTTCTCAGTCCAGGTTGTCCGCCAAGCCTTCTCCGCTTTGTGGACTTTTAACCCTGGTTAAATTGGCATGGCTAGCATTTTGTGGTCTCTTTCCTGAAGCTGATGCTAAGGTTAATTTCATCGTCTCACTCGAATCACGGCCAGCCGCGAGGGTTATGGCTTTGGGCTAAGCTTGGTAATGCTTGGGCTCTGTCTGTTGCAAGAATGATTAGCTGTAGAGAGGCTGAATTCTGGGAAACCTTAGCCCGCATCATGCGGGTTAGTTTTGCCTGCTCTGCTCTTGCTTCTGTTTTCCTGTGCTGTGGGAGCTCACGGGGTTAACTCTGTCCAGCAACAGAGAACCTCTTCTCACCCTCCTCCAGCTGTCACCCACACCTCTGTGACTTTGGCCCTCTTTCTTATTATCTCTCATCTCTGCCTCCCGGTTGCCTGGCAACACCCATCACCACTGACAGGACTTAGTCCTTACATGTTACTTCTACACCCCCCTTCCTTTTTTTTTATTGTTGTAAATTATCCTGAAGAAGGAGTAAAAAATTAAAAGTTGCTCATTAATGAAGAGGCTCGAGGTGCCCTTACCGGGGGTGGTGGTGGTGTCAAAGCACTTCCTGTTCTGTCCAAATGAGGGGAAGAAATGAAAAAAAAATTAAAACCAGAGATGGCTTGGGGGGGGGGGGGTTCTTGCTCTATCCCAGGCTCAGCAAGGTCACAAAAGGTTAAAATATATAGACACAGTGCGGTATATGTTTAGATTATGTGGTGGACTGATTTTGTCCCCTCGTGGGTCCCAGAAGCCACGACTGCAGTAGTTCAAGGGGTATTGTGTGCCCGGGGCCCTTCAATGCCGTATTTCTGACTTCCATAATATATTGTTATTGTACTGCTGTGCCCAGAGTCACCCATAACAGCATTTCTTAACAGAGTTAGTTGGTACCTTTCTTGGCTTATTACAACTCCCAGAATCCCCCATCCAAGTACCCCGACTGAGGGATTCTGGGATCTGTAGTCCAAATTACTTCCCTTCCCTTTTTAAAGGGGTCTGGCAGTGAGATCATTACATGGGTTGGAAGACTGAAAACCCTTTCATAGAACCATGTTCAAGAGCCACCCTTCAGTTTTTTCCTTGACATGTTGCCAGTTTTATAGAGAGGGGGGAAATGATTGATTAATTTCTTAATCCCCTGTGCTCCATGCAGTCCTAAAGAGAGAGCTGCAACGGGGGCTTAGATTCAGAGCACCAAAATTTAGAGGATAAAAAAAAAAAATTGGCAGCTGAAAGGTTATGAATCAAGTGGGCAGCAAAGCCCCAGGAACAAAAGTTATGATTTTGCCCAAAGTATCACACACACCCCTTTGGATACATAATCTTCTCAAATATTTTTACCATCCTGCTAATTGACCTTCTTTCAATCATTTCCACCTTTTAGCTCCCCACCCTATTAATCCCCCTTCTCCGTTGCTGCTTCTCCACAGCCCTCTTGCAGCCAGAAAGGTTCCTCCCCTGAATCATCCATCCTGCCAAATTAAACATCCTGGCTCTCCAGATCTCCTTCTCCACTGGTGAGTAAGGTCATCACCACCCAGCCAGTCCACACCTTTTCCTCTTGGCTGCAGAGACAAGCTCTCCTCCGTTTTGCTCCGCTCTGTCCTGCTATCCACTTTATGGTCCCTAAAAATCGTATTGCTCATTTAAAGAGAACGTTTGGAGAGGGTGAGGGTAAGATAGGCCTAACCGGCCACTGCAGCGGGCCAGGGCCATAGGAGGAATATGTGTGAGCTGCTTCTTCAGCAGAAACAAGGAAGAAACCATCTTTGCAATTAGAAGCAGCTCCTGTAAGCATTAAGGATGCTTGTTTTTCCTTCTGTGAGTTTCTGCAGCTCCACAAGTTGCAAATCAGATGCCACCTTCCCCCCACCAATAATTGCTCATGGGGGGGGGGGGAGAAAGGAATTTACTTGCAGGTTGATTACACAGACACAGAATCTTTGAACAAAATGTGTCTTTGGAGGAATAATGGGTTCTCACTTTCTAACTGCAAAGCTGTTGTCTTCTCTGTTTCTGCCCTTAGAGCGAAAGGATGCACAGCCAAGGGGAAGGGTGTGTGTGTCTCGCATCAGGAGATCACACTTTCCTGGGAGGCAGTAAGACAGGGCCACATTTTGTGGTGCATATCTGTAAGGTGCCCACCATTGTGATTATAGCCCAGTGGTCCCTTCCTGGGGATGAGTGAGAGGGTGGTCCCTGAGCCATCCGCCATCACTCACCTGGCTTCTGTTTTCTCTCTGAACTTAGCTGCAACCTTCACGGTAGCTCCAGTACAATGCCTGCAGCATTTACAAAACCATTTTGTGCCTTCCCGCCCCCATGTATGCCCCATGCCTCTCCCAGCAAGAAGAGAAGTTTTTAGAGAAAAATAGTATTTTTTTCTGCTCCTGTTTTTTGTTTGTTGTCTGGTAAAACAAAAGAGGAACTCTTCCAACCTCTTCCCCCCCCACACACACACTCAAAATAAAAGCTGGAGGTAGATGTCTGAGCCCTTCTGATTTTGGTTTTTTCAATGTTAACATTTTCTGACAATTTGGGGGCCACCCCCCATGCACCAAAGGGAAATATGCCCACCAGGTCCACTAGATGTATTGGTCCCGTCAGGAGCTGAAGAGGAAATGGATTTTTCCAGCAACAGTACAGTAGAAACGGGGTATCCACAGGGGATTGGTTCCAAGTCCCCCCCCCCATAAAAAAACAGAAGTACTGTATCAAATGCTATATACATTGAATGGTCTCTGGCTCCCTCTAGTGCCCAGTTCTGGTAAATACACCCTGGAAATACAGTACATATAAAATATATATTTCTGGGGTTTTTTATTTCATGTTTTTAGGCAGTGGTTAAATGAATCAGCAGATAGTGATCGTACGGGTAGGGGGGTCCTACTGTATGTTCCTATGTCCATTTCCTGTTGTGACATTTGGCTTAAGCACAGGGTAATACAGCAAACAGCTGTTGAGTCTGAACTTATCATAGAAAGACTAGATGTGAATACATAGAGGAACAAAACAGCCCTTACCACTGATATATAATTAACTCAGGTAATGTTACTGCAGATTTGTGCTATCCAGGTTTCATCCCTGTGACATTTATTTGAAAACTGAATTAACCTTTGCACTTTCCAAGTTCACATAACTATGTCAACTAGGTCACCAGGTAAATGGAAAATATACACAGCAATTTCTAGGTCTCTCTCTGTATCACAGAATCAAGTATTACATCATGGCGAGAATCCTGTTAGAATCAGTGAGTGTGGAAAGGCAATCCTGCGATTAATGTGCCCTGTTTTGTGGGCTATGTGTTATGTGCTTGATCGTGATGATGCCATTGATCATGCAAAAATGTGCTTATGCAGTTGGCCTTATGTGCATTGTAAAATCAAACAGGGTCCTGCTCCATGTTTTAATTGAGGTGGTGTGACTTAGGTTTTATGTAGAAAACTCAACCCTTTTTTTTGCGGCAGGGGGGGTTACTCTTGTTTTTGTTTCTGAATATTTTGCATTTTAGGGTGCCTGATTTTAGTGGTCCTGCTAGGAAAACTGTTTAATTTTTCAAGGGTGCTAAACTGATATGCAGAGGCAATGTGGTGTAGTGGATGGAGTGTTGGAATAGAACCCAGAAGACCTGGGTTTGAATTGCTGCTCAGCCATGGAAATTCACTGGCAGATGACAGTGCTAAAAGCACTCCTTAAACATCTCACATACCTTGAAAACCTTATAAGGTCACCATAAGTCAGATGCAACCTGATGGCACTAAACCGACCCAAGAGAATTTTGATCTTTTGGACTGCATTTTTTCAGATGGCCTACTTTTTTGTACGTATAGTGCTTGTGATCATGGAAGGTATGTTACTGGTTTATTAAATCTGTTTTTCTGAACCTGCTGTGTTAAGACTTTTCTGTGATATTTGCTGCTTGTTTTGTAAGGTGCATTTGTAAACTTCTAGGATAAAACTTAAACCAACAAGTATGGAATATTTTAGATTTTATTTTGGTTTGAGAACATTTGAGGAGAAAAGAAGACAGAGAAGAGAGAGAGAGAGATGCTCAACGTTCATTCCAAGCTTATTCACACAGTGCCAAAGCATAGCTTGTTGTTACAGCTGTTTCTGCTGGGGGGAAAAGCCCCAAACACACGTTGCATCAAAAATAATGGTCAAATAATGCTTCTGGAAGCAAAAATGTTGAAACTGAAGCTGTCCTACTTTGGGTTCATCATCAGAAGGGAGGATTCTCTTGAAAGGTAGAAGGCAGCAGGAAAAGAGGGAGACCAAATATGAGATGGATTGACTCCCTAAAGGAAGCCATGAGCTTGAGTCTACAAGAGCTGAGCGGGGTCTGGAGTATGGTATATTTAGGAGATCGCTCATTCGTAGGGTTGCCATAAGTCAAAGATGACTTGATGGCACAAAACAACGAAAACAACTGCTTCTTGAATGTCTGTAGCTTTGGAAGAACCACCTCAGAGGGATACTGCAAAGTTTGACTTTGAGTGTCTTAATTACCATTTATACGGAAGCAAACTTTTCTTCTGCCTATGTCTTGCAATTGTCTATTATTCTACTCATTTAAAAGTTATTGTTGCTTCAGACGTTTGAAGGTTCCTGCTCCAGTCTGACCCTATACTGGAGATGTCAGACTCAGGTGGCCTAGAGGGGTCATTCTCTCTACCTGGAAGACCCACACCTTTCCATCCTGAAGCAGCGTCGTATTTCATTTCCAATTCAGTCTGACAGATTTCTCTGCCTGGTGTTACCTATTTCTAAATTTATCTCTTCCATATGCTGCAAGCTCATTTCCCTTTCCCTGGGGGTTTAGAGACCCCAGAGTATAAGCAAGAGTCAGAACAGAGGTGGCTGCAGCAGAGCTTGGAAAATTTATTTTTGGGGGGATTTCAGTTTCCTATCCTGTGGCTGGAAAATTGTGATCCAAACATATAATGTTTCCAGCCTGCAGACCTTTTTCTGACCTAACCATACTGGCTTCCTTGGTTGGAGTGCATTAGAACAATGAAGTGCAAGAGGAAGAAGATCTTATGGGTTGAAGAACATTAGGAATTGGTTTGCAGGCAGAACCACATCATTGCGTAGAGTTGTTCTATCCAAAGTTGGAATAGCCATACTGGTGGTCCTTTAATTTATGCATCTTAGTCTAAGATCTGTGGCCATTCTGCCCTAAATTCATCTGGTCCTGGGAATTTAGCAATATCAACCCTGAAACTGCTTGGGAATGCAGAACGCTGTAGACCAGAGGTGGGAAACATATGGCCCTCCAGATGTTGTGGGACAGAAATTCTCATCAGCCCCGTCCAGAATAGCAATTGGTGGAGAGTTTATTTATTTATCTGACATATATGCTGCCTTTCTCTGAGATCTAGGGTTTAAAGCAGCTCACGAGAAGATTTTTAAAAGGGGTAAGGATTGAAACAGATGAAAGGTGCCATGCTAAACCCTAATTAAGCAGCCTGGAGCACTGTAATGTTATTGGGGTTTTAAAAACAGGGAATTTGAAAAACCCAACTCCCATCTATTAAAGGTTGCTGCCAGGAATCTGCTTGGATAAAAGGTCTTTGCCTGCCAACAAATGGAAAGCAAAGGATGATGGAAGTTACATTTAGCTTGAAGGTGCCTCATCTCTGCTAGGATATATTCATGGCCAAAGGCTGCCACTCCAGGGAGAGTGTGGAAGACTCCAAAACGGAGTGAACTTGAAACCTGCTGTTGGTTTTCTCAAGTTCTTTTAAGGGAAGGGGCTTGTAATTCAATGGCACAGCAGCTGCTTTGCATTCAGAAGGGTCCTGGTTTAACCTCTGGTAGATGTCTCCTGTCAGCAACTGTAGAGCATTGCTGCCAGTCACAGGAGCACCACATTTTTGGCACTTAGCGTTTAGTTTTCTTTTCCAGTAATGGGACATAGGGTTTGGCAATTGCACTGGTGAAGGGTCGCGTATTGACATATCTGATGGAGTCCTTCCAACACCATGGAGCCTTGTGGCGCAGCGGTTAAACTGCAGCACTGCAGCCAAAACTCCGCTCATGACCTGGGTTCAGTCAAGGTTGACTCAGCCTTCCATCCTTCTGGGGTGAGTTCTCAGCTTGTGGTGGTGGGCAATGTGTGGCCTGCATAATGAAAATGTAAACCGCCCAGGGAATGCTTTAAGCACTATGGGGCAGTATATAAGCAGCACACTTTGTTTTTGCTTTATTATTGTATGATTTGGGTGCTCTTCTGTCGGATAAACGGAGCCTGAGAAAAATCTTATATGTTTGTATAAGAATGTCCTTCCCTGCCTTCCTCCCCTTCTTTTTGGTTTACGGTGTAGTTAAAACAAAACAGCCTCAGAATGGCCACAGATTTTTGATTTGTAAGTGTAAATAAAATATAAGAGGGGAAAAATTAATTTAGTAAATAGAGTGGCGAGTAAAACAAAAAAGCCAGGATTATCCCTGCCGTCAGTGTCGATAAGGCTGAAGTTGGTCAAATGAAAAGGTAGCCTTCACATGGGTACCAAAAGGAGGACATAGAAAGACAAAAAAGAGGACAGAGGAGGATGTATTGAATGTTTCATTTGAATCGTTCTGGATTAAACCTGCAATCAATACAATTTTATTACAATAGCTGCCAATTAATGTCTCTTAGTGAACCGACCAAGAAACAGTCATGTTAAAAAATAAAAATAAATTCAATGGAGGCTTTTTTTCAAAATACCAAAAAACATTATTTAAACAGCCAATTGTACAATTATTACCTTATAATCTTTATTAATTACACAACATATCCCGACGTCTGCTGTTGTTGCTCCTTCACTTGCGCCGAGGCGAGCTCTGCGAGAAGGTTCCCCTTTCTTTCCCGCCTCCTTTTGCTGCGGAGGTGGCGGTGGTGGCTGCCGCCTCTTCTCCCTCTCCCTCTTTCTCTGGCAGACGCCTGGCGCGGAGCCCCGCTCTTGCTCTGGCTCCCCTTCCCTGCAGCTTCACTTCTTCTCCGCCTTTTCTAGCCGCCACCGCCGTCTCTCCTTTCTCGACTCCTGCTGCTCGCTTGAATACCACCGGGTAAACCCACAAACTTTTTTTTTGCCCTTTAAAAAAAAAAAGATCCTGCCCTTCTCCGGCCACCGCTCTCTCTCGACTCTCTCCTTTTGTTTTGCCCGTTCCCTCTCACTCGTGGTGTGTGTGTGTATATATATGTATATATATATGTATGTATATATCTTGCTCTCCTTTCCTTGCTAATTACGCGCAGCTTGCTCAAAACGAAGCAGGAAGTCACCTCCAGAAGCAAAGGCTCCACGTGGGCGTGGCTGATTTACAGCCCGAAGTGGTGTCTTAGATTGTGACTCCATCAGAGATTGCTTTCCACCTTCCACCTCCCCCCCCTCCCATCCAAAATTATAACATAAAATATTACAAAAGCTGGACATTTTAAAGGTTTTTAGCTTTGCCTGCCGGACGGAGGACATTAGACTAAAAAGGAGGACATGTCCTCCTTTTGCCGGACGTCTGGCAACCCTACTTCTGTGTTTCATTTGAAAAGACTTTAGGCCTTATATTTGCGCCCCTTCCTGTAGAACCAAAAAGAACTGGACTTAGTAAGGCAGGACCATCACCGTGTGTGGCCAAAGGAAAAACCCTTCTTCTCCCTTGGAAATAACTCGAGGCTGTTTTGCAAATTATTTGTTCCTGTAGTTGCTGATTTGCATGCCCTCTAGGCAGTTCTGTGTGACATTTGGGGAGCTTCTGAACATCTTTTCTACCACAGTTCTCAGTGGTGTGTCACTGACCATGTTCTCTGTTAATTGAAACCCAGAATAAGTAACATCTGCCCTGAAATGGAAAGAGGGCAGGGACGAAGGACAAGGTGGAGGTCACACACCGGTTGCTGCTTATCTCAGATGAGAAATAATCAGGTGTAATTTTTCTCTTTACTGCAGCTTGCTAGTAGTTATACACCATTGATTATACATGCAAGCAGGTTCTCTACCCCGATCTGTAGAGGCACCAGAAAGATTGGTAGTATGTCTAGAAGTAGCTCAGGATCTGGTGTGTATTTTAGGGCAGGCTTCTGTATTCTGCATACCGCAGTTTTGCTGCTCCAGATTATATTCCTATGGCAGGTGCTTCCCTGTTTGGCTGCCTCATCCCGGCTGAAATGTATTAGTGGCCAAAGGTTGCCACTCCAGGGAAAGTGTGGAAGATGAGCGAAAGCAGTGGAACACCACAAAATGGAGTGAACCGGAAACCTGTCCCCTGTTTGTGACGTCATTGTGCCATGCTTCTGCCCATCACTCTTGAAAGCAATAGCAGATCTGGGAATCTTGCACTACAACTGCCAGAACTCCTCAACCACCATGGCCAGTGGCGTCTGGTGGTTGCATCCCAAAAAATGTTATGTTCCAAGATTTGGGAAATAAAGCAAATGAGGTTTGTATTGCAGGGATCCAAGGCATTAGGAAAGAGACTGTTCAGAGAGTAGCAAGAGATAAAGACAGTGGCATACATGCTCCATATCAGCATTAGGGACAGCAAGGGCATGCGGATGTACCAATCTCCTGATACATTATAAAAAATTACACTGGGATCCCTGTATCTGCGGAATCATTATCCACTGATTCACGTATTCATGGTAAGGACCTTTTTTTGTGAAAAGTGTGCAAAAGTCTTTTTTAATGCAAAACCTTGGATTTCAGCAAATCCCTTATATTTTTAATTTTAAAAAAACACTCTGCATTTTATGCAGAAAACCTTGGGCAATAATCCAACATATTATAGGGAGAAGAAGAGAATTTGATGTAGAGCTGCCCCTAATAGTTCCAATTAAGTTTACAAAGTCACTGTTCTCAGCTGGATGTGCTTGCAAGTAAACTTGCGAGGGATTGAGCCCCGTAAAATTTAATGAGTGGAAACATGTTATTAAAAAATGAAAAAAAGGAAGACCTTCTTACATGTTTCCCAATGTATTGTTTCCAGGGATGTTGGCAAGTCTTTGATGCCAAGTCCCAAGTCCGAGTCTTTGGTACTGTCACGATTCCACGTGGCCCCTGATTGTTTCACCAAAGTAGGAGCTCACGCTACAAGCCCCTCAGCTGCCACCAGTTGATTTCATCAACAATACCTATTATGAATGATAGATGTCCAGGCCCTATGTCATTTTAAAAGAACCAAATAGAAATTGTTTATTGATACAGGTGTTGACAGAACAAGCAATGTTGTTAACTCTTAAACAAACATTCTCCTTTATCCACCGTCAACCACCACTCTCCCGCCCAAACTCCAAAACTCTCTCAACTCTCTAACTCTCCTACTCCAACTCCCTATCTAAAAAACCTTATCTAAACTCCTCTTCCTCCTGCTGAGTCTCTTATACCTCGTGACTCCGCCCCTCCAGCACTCCCATTGGTCTGTGCAAATAGCATATGAATATTCATGACCTGGGCGAACACCACAGGTACCAAGTCCAAGTCTTTGGCACCAAGTCCCAAGTCTGAGTCTTTGGCACCAAGTCCCAAGTCCAAGTCTTTGGCACCAAGTCCTTATTAAAACCAAGCTTTTTCCCCCCAAGCTTTTCCCCCCAGGGTGAGTTCTGAGTTGTGAGTCGCATCTGAGACATTGAAAAAAGAAGCCCGAGTCGAGTCCAGGTTGAGTCACTAAGTCTTAATTCTGACTTGACAGTGAGTCCCATGACTTGAGTCCCCATCCCTGATTGTTTCCTATACCCAGGCCCTTGGATACAGGAATGGTGGGAAAACCACCTATGTCCAATGAGCTGGATTTATGCCTCCATCCGAATTCATCATTGACCCATGTGATTTGGCTATATGAAGAAAAGGCATTCTCACTTTTCTTGGCTGAACACGTTATATTAATCCCATTTTTATGTCTCAGAAATTACTATGCTATCTTATCTTTTAATAGTGTGTGTGTGTTTGCTTATTGGTGGCACTTTGCCAGCGGAGGCGCTTCCTTTTCGAGACAGGGTTATTGCCTTGTAAATCAGCATGAGGTTATTGCTAATGCCTTTTAATTAAAAACCTAATAATCAGCTGCCTTTGTTTTAACTCTTAAGGAAAACATAAAGGAGCAAGAGACTTAACTACATGGATGTGGGCACACTGGCATAGCCGGCACAGAAGTTGCCAGTCATTGTCAGAAGACACAGAGGAAATCTTTTTCATGTTTGATTTGCCATTCTACAATACACGGAGTGGCACATCGGGACTTCAATAAATGCATGCCCGTAAATCTGCCTGTCAGCTTAAAAATGGTTCTCTCAGTTTGTGCTGCCTAACTCTTTTTGAATTTAGTTGGGTTTATTTTCAAGTCAATGGGTGCGGGATTGGGTCATACGGCTTTTTGTTTTCCTTTTTTTAGGAATAACCAGCCAACTGGCAGCCTTGCAGGTAAGATCCAGCACCCAAACCCACTCATTCTGCTTTGACGGCGGTCTCCGATTTAATTCAAGGTATTATTATTATTATTTTTTAAAAAGAACAAGAGTTGGTAAATCTGTCAAACCCTATTTCACTCAAGCTGTGATTCTTCCACCGTTAAGTTTGTTCTGTCTGTTTGTCCCTTTGATTGCTCATTTTGGCAGAGAAATTACTTTATTCATGTGCACATTTTAAAAATATGTGGGTTTTGTCTGCATTGTCCCAAATGTATGCATTTTGCTGAGTGATTTTTTTTTCAGTCGGATCAAATTTATCTGGAAGCTGGAATATAATTTCTTGGGGGAAAAGATCAAAACAGAACAGCAGATGTGGCATGAGGTGTAAGGTTTCACTAAATGCAGTGTGAAAATGCCAGTGTTTTCAGCTGATGTCTTAAAACTGGTCAGATAGGCAGGTGGGCAGTGGAAGACAGTTTTGTACATGAAGGCACTAGAACCAGAAAGTTTGCTTTGTTTACTTTGGGGCATTCCAATCAGAGAAGATTACTGGCAGTTTTAATGGAAACAGGCAAAAATGTGACAAGTCTGATCTTTCAGAAGGAGGTTGAATTGTTCTGATTCCTGATTGAATTCTAGAGAATCCATAAGCAACCCAAGAGTCTGAGATCTGGAAAACTGATAATTGGTTTCTTTTCTGTTTCAACTGATTAGTCAGATTTCCTGGTGAGGGTAACAGTCAATTTTCAGACATTTAAAATTAACTCCGGTAATTCATATCCAAGCGTGAGTTGGAGTGTATGAAGAAAAGAGGCAAATTTTTTTGGAGGGAACTGTAAGTGGTAGGGTCAAGTGGGAAAATATTGTAAGGCAATAGAAAGAATATTATCTGGCAATCCAGTTTTAATTCCGAACTACAGTAGATCCTTTGAAATAAACTGAGTTTGTTAGTCAACACAAATGTAAGTGTCTTAAACATGGGATGTTAATAATTTTAATATCTAAAATTAGATATATTCTAAGATTAATATAAGAATGTGCCATCAAGTCAAGTCTGACTTATAGTGACATTTTCTAGGGTTTTCTAAGTATAGAGTACTCAGAAGTGGTTTCCCATTCATTATTTTGGGGTGTGTGTGTGTGTGCTGGGACCATACAGCTTGCCCAAGGCTACAGACATGCAAGTGGGGAATAGAACTCCTGACTTCTCACAACTCACTGCACCATTAATTCATCCAGGTATTCTAACCTTAACTCAAGTCAAAATATTCCAGAGGCTTAGAACTGCAGGTATGAAACACAAGTGAGGTAATAACGTCACATGTGGCCATAAGCATTTTTTGGGATGTTAACCTGGGGGCCATTAAGCTGCTATTGGACATATTTCTTTTGGAAGATATATCGGGCAAAAAAACAAAAGAAAACTAAAAAATGAAGAAGACAAAAACGTGGCATTTTAAACATTACCTGCTATATTTTAACGGGAGCTTTCATGGGCAGGTCCATTTCCTCAGACGAGATAGTTACCGTACATTCATGCTGTCCTTTTTTTTTTTGGATGTATGTGATGGTAAGAAAGAAAGGTCGTGATGTGACTAAAAATATTCGTCACTCGTGCTGTTGTAACTCAGTCACATTCACCAGGAGTGAGGAAAAAGGCACTCAATGTCTACAAGTCATACCCACTTAAGTGTACGAAAGATCCCTTAAAGGTTAAGTTCCCGAGGCAAATGTCATGCCCCTGAAGTTCAATCAGGGTTGATATTTCCGTGATTGCCTTTCTTCCATTCCGAAACAGCGATTATTGCTTTTAAAGAACTGATTAAGGAAAACTTGCAGGAGTTTATTTGGGGTGGGGTACAGGATTGGAATATTTCGTGATGCAGTCTGTTTTGAAGAAATTTCAGTGGATTCTCTCCCCCCCCCCCCCGCCACATGCCCTTGGAAGACAGATGGTTTCCACTTCTTTTCTCCATCTTGAGCTGCGGCGGTCACAACAAACTTCCATGAATTAAAAGCACATGGAACATTTGAAGGAGTCAGTTTGGTTTTTTGTGGACATTGGGAACCAGAACAGAAAATTATTGTCAAATATTTCCTACAAAAAAGAATACTGGTTATTTCTATATGTTCTTAGAATGTTTGTTCCAGTATATGTGCTAGATATATCAAACTTTCAGTGTTCTTTTTCTCTTGTTGTTGTTGGCTGTAGGGGGAGCTCTAAAATCCCATATTTATGTTCCACATATTTGGAATTGACAGGAGCTGGACTCGATCCGTAGGGTCCTTTCCAGCTCTGCCATTCTAAGATTCTAAATCTGATTTTGGGGCATTCCAGAGCTTGGTGCAATGTGTTTTAAAAGTCACTTGTTGTGTTACTTAGTGCTGTGTGGCAGCCTGGGTGCAGTTGGTGTTACAGTTGCTCTGCAGTTTGCAGTGTTGTGTGTTATTAGTGCATTGTGTTTCATCACCAGCACAACAGTACAAAATCAAGGCAGGATGTTATTTTTCGGTCCCCTCTAGTGGCAGTTCCTAATATTGTGCCATGAACACATTTGGAAAAAATACAGAAGACTAAAGGAAACATTTTCACACTCTTGAGACTCTTGAGAGTCCCCTGGACTGCAAGGAGAACAAACCTATCCATTCTGGAGGAAATCAACCCTGAGTGCTCACTGGAAGGACAGATCCTGAAGCTGAGGCTCCAATACTTTGGCCATCTCATGAGAAGAGAAGACTCCCTGGAAAATCCCCTGATGTTGGGAAAGGGTGAAGGCAAGAGGAGAAGGGGACGACAGAGGACGAGATGGTTGGACAGTGTCATCGAAGCGACCAACATGAATTTGACCCAACTCCGGGAGGCAGTGGAAGACAGGAGGGCCTGGCGTGCTCTGGTCGATGGGGTCATGAAGAGTCGGACACGACTTAACGACTAAACAACAAAAAGGAAACAATAGTTCCGTTGCCATTTGTCATTGATTTTATTTATTTAAAATATATTACTACCCCACGTTTCTCCTTAAAAAGGACCCAAGGTGGCTTACATCAGTAAAAGACAATATTTAAAAGCTGAAAACAGTAAGTATACAAATATTTTAAAAGAATCAAACAAATACCACACTGAAACAATAAATAAAATCAACACTAAAAACACATTTAAAGCAACAACACAACAATCCATTAAATAAACCTATTTAAAATAGATTTTAAGAGTAACTTTTGAAAGTAACTGGAAAGAGTTGTTCATTATATAAAAACCCTCATAACTACTTACTATATATTTGAAATGCCATGTTACATCAGTTCCATACTTGTTACCTCAAAAGTAACTGTTTATAGGTTACACTGTATGGTAGAATCAGAAGTTTAATCTTTCAACATGATCACATCTTTTTTTCTGTCACATAAAAAATGGCTTAATAAAAATGTGAGAGCCACATGCTAAAGTTGTAGATAAAGTGACATGCTGGGATTTAGAATATGTAGGTTCAAATCCCTGTTTGGTCATGGAAAATCAACGGGTGTGTTTGTGACAGTGGTAAAACTACTTATTAAATATATCACATGTCTTGAAAATTGTATTAGGGTTGCTATAAATCGGAGGCAACTTGATAACACATAATGCACACAACAAAAATATGTCCAGAAAGAAATAAAATAACACAAAATCCTGCCAATTTATTAGGCCTGAGACCCGACACATTCCCCAGGGCCAGATGCTTCTCCCCTCACATAAATGTTTAGTCCCGATTTTTCTGGCCCAAGATTTTCACATCATTTCCAAATCTGTGTGGGTTTCCCTTCTTTCTCCATCCTCAAAGTATGTGCAAAGGTCGAAAATAACACATGCGTAGGAGATTGTTTGAAACCATTCCCTCAAATAAGAAAGAGGCAGCCATAAAAATCTCTCCAAATTGTTATTATGACCTTTGCATAAGTGTTTTTATGGTTTCTCTTGCTTTTCTAGCTAGGAAACATGATTATAGTTTGGGTGGGAAGCATAAAATAGGAACAAGTAACAGGATTATATACAGCACAACCAGTTTCCAAACCTACTAAGTTGTGACACTTTAAAAGAGTGCATATTTTCAGTTTGGAGGATTTCGGGGGCGGGGTAAGAAAAAACCCAAAACCCTCCAGTAATTCACTGCTGCATCAGATGAGAATTGTGTGTGTTACAGGTGTGCAGTGCAATCCTTCCTATGTTTACAGAAACATAAATCATCCTAAATTCAGTGTGACTTATTCTCAGCTAAGTGTATATTGCTGCCTTAAAGTGGTTTCAATTCCATCATTTGTTCTACAGAGGGAACTCTGGGAATTATATTTCCATGGTGGAGTTTTTGGGTTTTTTTTAAACCAATCTCAGTGTCTCTAGAAAACTATTGTTTCCAGGATTTTTTTTTGGGGGGGGGGGAAGGAAACCTATCCTCTGCTAACTCATTATTTTATCTGTTGGCCAAGAAGACTCTAGCAATAGATGGTCTGTGATCTCAGTGTGGGGAGCCAGGGGGCTCACCTTGGAATTTCAAGATAAGGCATCCTGGTTAATGTGATGACCCTAGACCCTAGATTTCAGCCTGTTATGAGCTAGTCCATATAAGCAATATGGACCCAATACATATGTGAAAACCTCTTTTTCTTTATTTCATTAGGTTTCTCAGAATCCCGTCTGCATTTTCTTCCCATCCTTGTTTCATATCCAACTTAATATTTTCTCATGGAAATGTATGCATATGTCGGTATATAGCTTTCCTAAACCTTTAAAACACTTCCTTCTAATCAAATACATTTTTCTTATTGACTAAAGCATGTGCGCACGTATTGGTCAAACATGTGCATTTTGAGTGGTGCAGAATTTATTCAAAAATGGCCGGGAGAAGAATCTACCACTTGTTCTCCCCCAGAGGAAGGAGAAAAAAACAAAAAACAAAAGTTGCCAACAGGTGACAAGACAAGGATGTCAAAATTAGCAAGACCACACACTGTCTGGAAGACTCTGTGTCTTCTGCTAGCATCTATGGGTCTCGTTGGCTTTTTACATCTGGTATAAGCAGCTGGTTCTCTTCCTAAGAAGCTGATGCTTTTTTCTTCAGAGGAGGAGGGGAAAGAAGACATATGAAACCCCACAGCTGTACTAGATCTTGTTGTTGTTTAGTCGTTAAGCCGTGTCCGACTCTTCGTGACCCCATGGACCAGAGCACGCCAGGCCCTCCTGTCTTCCACTGCCTCCCGGAGTTTGGTCAAAGTCATGTTGGTCGCTTCGATGACACTGTCCAGCCATCTCGTCCTCTGTCGTCCCCTTCTCCTCTTGCCTTCACACTTTCCCAACATCAGGGTCTTTTCCAGGGAGTCTTCTCTTCTCATGAGATGGCCAAAGTATTGGAGCCTCAGCTTCAGGATCTGTCCTTCCAGTGAGCACTCAGGGTTGATTTCCTTCAGAATGGATAGGTTGGATCTCCTTGCAGTCCAGGGGACTCTCAAGAGTCTCCTCCAGCACCACAATTCAAAAGCATCCATTCTTCGGTGGTCAGTACTATACTATCTACTATAACTTAACTTTAACACCCACCCACTTCCCCCCCCCCCCCGTGAGTTTAAGGTGGCATGAATGGCTGTTCTCCTCCTCACTTCATCTTCACAATAGCAGCCTATGAGGTGGGTCAGGTTTGAGAGCCTTGAGTGTGATGAGTCTGGATTAAGACATCTAGAGTCCCTAAAGCCTTTGGCCTAAGCAGTTATCAAGTTTAAGAGGCCCCATAGCATTACCCCACATATGTATTATTCTAACCATTTTTGTCATTTTTTGTAGTGTTTATCAGTGGTTTTGTTTGTCTGTTTATATTTACGGACACTCATCATCTGGGGACCTACACTATAGCTTGCATAGCCTGTGCATAAGCTGAGCAAAATGGCAGTGATTACTCTGTATCATCCCTGAGAGAAATCAGATGCCTTTTTCATTCCCCTCATGAAGTGCAGGGATGAAATACCATTGACTGCCTGGTCGTTGTGGCCCATCCATCCATGGAAGAACAGAATGGAAAGCAAGGATGGTTGTCGCTCCCGTCAGGCCTTACTTCTGCCATTTTATTCAACCTGTGAAGAAGAAAGCCCTTAAGTGCCACTCTTTCCATAATTGCTTTGCTAACGTGAAAGGCAATATGCCTGAAGAGAAGAAGCTCTTGTTCTCGTGGAGGCTTTACATGGGAGGAAGAACCATAGCCATGCAAGGCTCTTCCTCATGTGCAAGGCTTCCTCTGGTACAGGGATCTCTCCTCTTTAGACCTCTTCCTTTCTGTGTGGTAAAGTGAGAATGAGGGGAGAAGGGTTGGGCATTCCCTACTTCATGTATTAAAAAAGGGGGACAAGGAACACCTGAACAGGGCCTCCGTGTCCTTCTGAGAAAGCAGCTACCCTTCTCTCTTTCCTCTCAGCCTGATGACCCCAAGTAGAGGGATCTTCAGAGTTCTGTATGGAGATAACCTCCGACAAGAGCAAACAATTGCCTCCAACGGCTATGCCATGCAATTGCCAAATTATAAGGCTGTTTTACTGCAGAACGTCACAGCGCCCTGCACATGCTTAAAGTCTCAAAGCCCCTTTAGAAAGTAATCCTGTTTAGTGGAGAGAAGGGAAGCCCCTTTAGTTTAACACATTGTGTTATGGGTTTTCCACGTTCATGCAAACTCCAGAAGGCTGGGGAATGCCAGCTCTTAAGGACCATGCCTGTAGTGGACCTGTTATTTGCTTCATGGACCTGTGAATTAGGAATGTGGTACAATGAAGTCTCAGATGATGGAATAGTGCACTGTGTCTGTGCAGCCAAAGCTATCACCCCACTGAAGTTGTTATGCCATGTCATGAGTGCCAAGGAGCAACTGATATCCCACCCCATGAAGTTGAAGGGTTGGAAGGGGCGTCTCCAGAGTGATCAGTGGTGAGCGCCAAAGAGCCGATCCAGTTGCTTTCCTGCAGTAGCGGACAGACATTTGGTGCCTAGCCCCAGAAAAATCACTTCTACTCTATCAAGAAGGGTAGAAGGAGTGACAGTGCATCCGTGGAGCATCAGTGGTCTTTACCATGGGAAACCATGACACTTCATGTCTTTTAGAAAAAGAAAAAACAATACCAGCTATTCTCTCTTTGGAACTATAGAAAACCTCAGCAGGAATAACACCGATCCTACTTTTTTTCTTTTTTTAATTGCAGTCATATGTGTACTTACCTGGCAATAAGAACAATCAAAAACAGTGGGTCTGCATCTGGGTAGGCATCACCTTGGTGTTTTGAGTTGGAAAACTGCTTTTGGACTGCAGAGATAAAAATGAACTCATTTAAAGCTTTCGGCTCCTCTTTTTTGTGGGTCTGCTAGAGGCTGGACAGCTGCCCACGTAGGAGTTCATGCCCACCACTTGGAAGAATGTCAGAAGGAAAGAAAGCTGGACAAGAAGGGAGAGGGGAGGATGAAGGCTAAAATCTGAAGAATTCAGGAAACACAAAGCATGTTTTAAAAAGTCTCCTTCCCCAAGAAAAATGTTCAGAAAAGAGGCTGAGTGCATGAGCACATGTTTGTATGCATAATTTCTCTATCCAAATAAAACTGGAAAATGTCTGCTTGAAACCCTGAAGAGCTGCTGCCAGTTGGTGATGACTGTACTAGGTTAGATGGTCTGAGTCAGTATAGTTCAGCTTCCTGTATTTATTCTCTGTGTTATAGTGGGAGAGTTGGAGTACACGCCTTTTCTTCCTGACAACCACCATTTCAGAAGTACTATTATATGGCCTCTGAGCATCTGCAGATTGCTACCATCTTTGGATGTTCAAAAAGACCCTTACACACTAAGGGAAGTTAGGGCCCAACCACTGGTCTGGAGGATGAAATTATTTTCAAGTCAATGAAAGTTTGACCAATCTATAATTAAAATTGCCGTTAAGTAAATATGCCCACAGGCTATACAGTCCAGTACTAAGTCATAACTAGAGTAGGCCCATTAAATCGGTGGGGATTTGGTGAGTCAGCTCCTCCGTAAGTTCCATTGATTTCAATGGGCCTAATCTAGTTCTGACTTACTATTGGATCTCAGCCATAAAGATTTTTTTTAAAAATTATTTTCCTGACCCAAAATTACAGTGATGTTTCAAGCTGTTGCCGAGGGTCAAACCCTAAATGGGCCAATACTCATTAGCTCTCCCCTCGAGACACTTTTAAATATAGGCACAGCATTTTTACCCTTTAGGCCACACAAAAAAAGTCATCTTCGTTGGCTTGTGTTCCTTTTTCTCTCGCCCTGTCTTCCCGTGCTCTGGCGTGTCAGGTAGAGATGAGCTGACAGCCCTGATTCGCTTCAGCCAGGGTACGGAACAGTACTGCCTACTTGAGCATAAGGTGAAGTCTTGATGAGTACCACAGTGAACCCAAGGGAGCCTCGGCCTGTTTTATTAATGAGATCAGCAGCTGCCAGCTTACCTCCCGAAGGATGGGAGGGAGGTCAGACTGGTGAACACCATGCTTGGAGCCTCATTTGCCTGACGAATTCAGCACTTAAAACCTCCAAACTCTTCAGCCGTGTGCAGCATTTTTCCGTGTAGGCATCTCATCGAATCTCTGGGAGCAAACGAGTGCAGGTCAGTCGGTGAAGTAAGTGAGAATGTGGGCAGTGCCATCTATTTCCTAATCAGGGAAGAGATTTTTGCACCTGTGGTCATTCCAGTTATTATGGGAGAAAATTATTTTTCTGGACTACACCTCCCAGTCTCCCCCCAGATCAGGAATTCTGAGCATGGGCATCCACAAAGGTAACTCTCCCAAGCTCCTATTGTTTCTGCCTGAAATAGGGATGTGATAACACAATAGTTCATGTGCTGTTTTGCTTTGGGTCTGACTGCAGTGGTGCCTCGACTTACGACCATAATCCGTTCCAGAAGATGGACGTAACTCGAAATGGTCGTAAGTCGAAGTACCATTTCCCATAGGAATGCATTGAAATGCAATTAATCCGTTCCGGCCGAAGAAAAAAATCACCAAAAAAAAAAAAAAATCACTGCAAGACTCATTGGAAACACGATTAATCCCTTCCGGCCGAAGGGGGGGGGGGGGGGAGAAAAGCAATCAAGTGTGCAAGACCCATTGGAAATGCACAGAAAACAAATGGAGCAGATTGGAAATGCACAGAGAACAAAGGGGGCAGGACGGAAATGCAAAGAGAACAAAGGAAAAAGCAAGGGAAGGATGCAGGACCCATCGGAAATGGGGGAAAAAACCCAAAAAGCAACCAAACCCCCCAAGACCCATCAGAAACCCACCTTACCAGGCAGCCTTCTCCGATCGCACACTCTCTAACTGCTGGTGCGAAAGAGTTACAAAGAAGCAGCCTCGTCGCCACCTACAGTTAGAAATTTGAATTTCCCACCTTTCCCCCCTGCCTTTTTCTGTTCGTAAGTGGAAGCTCCGGTCGCAAGTAGAAACAAAATTTTGCAGCCGGAGCTGGTCGCAACTCGAAATGGTCGTAAGTCGGGACGTTCGTAAGTCGAGGCACCAGTGGGGCTCCCTCCTTATTGTATGTCTGTCTACCTCTGCCCCCACCTTTTCTCCAAGAAGCATATGGTGGTGTCCACGGTTCTGCATCCTCCCTCATTTCATCCTTCCAACAATTCTGTGAAGTTGTTATGTGCCATCAAGTCACCTCCAACTTAGGGTGACCCTATGAATGAGCACTCTCCAAAATGCATTGTCCTCAACAGCCCTGCTCAGCTCTTGTAGACTCAAGCCTATGGCTTCCTTTAGGGAGTCAATCCATCTCGTATTTGGTCTTCCTCTTTTCCTGCTGCCTTCTACCTTTCCTGGCGTTATCATCTTTTCTGGAGAATCTTGCCTTCTCATGATGTGTCCGAAGGTGGACTGCTGCAGTTTCAACATTTTTGCCTCCAGAGATAGTTCAGACTTGATTTGCTCTAAAAGTTCAGGCTTGATTTGCTCTAAGACCTACTTGTTCATCTTTCTGGCAGCCGAGAGTACTCTGCTCTACAAAGCTCTGTACAAAGCTCTGCTCTAGCACCACATTTCAAATGAATCATTTTTTCCCCATCAGCTTTCTTAACTGTCCAGCTTTCACACCCATACATGGTGATTGTAAATGCAAGAAAGTGGATGATTTTGATTTGTAGGCTGTCTGAAAGCCAGTGAATGGCCTCAAGGTCACCTATTGCTAAAAAGTTCAGCCCAAGATTTCTGCTGCCTAAAGTAAAGCATGGGTTTCTGTGAGTTGTAAGCCAAAAATATCTAACATTTTCAAGCTCTAGATAGCATCACTCGTCACATCTGAGACAGCAGGTTCGCTTAAGGAAACCAGGGCAGGTGGCATGGCATCATCATACACTGGTTTCTTTTTCATTAACAGGAAACCCAGCTGGCAGATTCAGGAGGAACGGACAGCCAGTTCCGATCAATATTAAGCGTCTGCGGAGTACTATAGTTGCTCCACTCTGCCTAAAGGTAGGGCTGGCTCTGATTGTGAATTGGGGATTTGAACCCTTGACTCACTAGCTATTGTCCAATATCCACTGTACTACACTGGCTTGAGTCTACAAGGACAGTCTTGCTGGATCAGACCTAAATAAGCCTCTTGTTCAGTATTCCCTTTTCAGCAATGTACCGCTGAAGGCCTTTGGAATGCCTATAAAAGAGGGCTTAAAACTTGTATATTAGTGTAAATATAAAACTTGTATAAAATGCCGATTGACCTCCTTCTGCACCCCTGGAACATTTTACAGGAATGGTGTGTATGTAGCCATACTGTGATTATTTTCTCCCTCCTTTCTTTGCTCTAATTGACAATATAGATCACACTAGAATAGGGTTGCTCCTGAGCTGCTTGGCCCCCTTCCTTTCTCCCCGCAGTCAGACCGCCCGAGGTCTTCCATGGCCACCGGCAACTTCTTAGCTGCCAGCAGCCGGTCTGTGAGACAGGAGGGGTCAGGGACCTGTTGGAGGAGCAGTTTTCACAGCTTGTGTTTACAGCTGTCTCATTCTGCAGCAGAGTTTTGGGAATTGCAGAGTGAATTCTCATGACACTTAATCATCTTTCCCTCCCCCTTTTGTTTGTGCATGGGGGGGGGGGAGGTGCTTTAAAACTTGCAAAGAACGAAAAAGATCATGTCGCTCCAGTGGAGGGTGTAGCAAAATAGTTAAGATCATATAACCCATGCCCCTCTGCTTAAAGCACAAGATGTGTGCGTGCGCGCACACACAAGCACACGCACAAGCGTACATGCACACTCTCTCTCTCTCTCTCTCTCTCTCTCTCTCTCTCTCTCACACACACACACACACACACACACACACACACACACACACACACAGAGATGCTGCTTTCACCCTGCATCAGACTCTTCAATGGGCAGCAAGCAGAACTTGATAAATTGCCTTTGGACTCTGATTCCACAATGATGCTTGATATTGTACATTCAGAGATTTCAAAGACAGCCTCTAAGCCCTAAGATTTCCCTGCCTGGAGACCCAGAGAAGTGAAGCAGTTCCTTAAGGCTTCGCCTTGCTGCTCTGCGACCTGCCAACTCCAGCCATAATAAACCTGTTTTTCTTTACTTTCTCTTCAGGTTGCAGATCAGGCAAAATCCAAAGAAACAAAACCAAACAAAGAAAAAAACATGTGACACCTTAAAGACTATTATATTTTAATGTGAGCTTTTGTGAATCCAGTCCACTTCATCAGACATGCAGAAATAGAATGGAATGTTGAATGAAATATCATTTTCATACTAAATATTCACTGACTCTTGGATGTATGTTACATTTACATGCAGTGATTTATGGCTTCTGTTGTTTTTAGGGGTCTGTTGTAAAAATTCCTCAGGAGACAGAAAACAGACACCAGGCCTGGGCAAAGATGAGAAGAGAAGGTGTGTGTGTGGTTTTTTACGGGTTTTTTTTTTTTAAAAGATTGGGGATTTACTTAGAACTCAAGATGTAGAGAAAAAGAATATTAAGTAAAGGTGAAAGAAGATGGCAGAGAAATCACGTGTGTTAATGTAGGGAATATTGACAGTTTTTGCCTTTGAGCCCTGTGATGAGAGATGAGCTTGATAGTTGCAAACAAAATAATTGCATGGGTGTGTGTGTGGGAAAGATGTCCACAACGGCCAGCTCTTCCATGTTAAACAGATTAACAAATAAATCCCTCTACACAGAAGACTAGCATGGCAAGGAGAAGGCTAAGCTGTACAGTTTTCTTGGCATGCTGGTATGTTATCTGCAAGGACTTTTTAAACAATTGTGCGAATTCCTCTTTACATCTGCTAACAGATTTTGTTATTATTTTTATATGATCTTATGTTTTGTTATGTCACCACACATCTCTCTGTTAAGACGTTCTAGGAGGCTTTAGCGGGATAGAATCCCACAGGAAACTTGTGATGGTCTTTTCTGAAAGCAATCTATATGCAAAAGTCAACGTTTATGCAATGGCTACTGGATTTTGATCCGGGAGACCTGGAGTTTATATTTTTGTGCTGTTCTAAAACTTTGCTGGACAAAGGTCACTCTGCCGTTCAACCCCAGTGATTCTAGTTTCAGAGGTGAATCCACTCTGGGCTTTATTCTGCATACTATAGGAGTGTGCTAATAGAAGCCTCTGTGCTGCAAGGTCAGAAGACCAGCAGTTGTAAGATCGAATCCACGCGACGGAGTGAGCTCCCGTCGCTTGTCCCAGCTCCTGCCAACCTAGCAGTTCGAAAGCATGTAAATGCGAGTAGATAAATAGGTACCACCACGGTGGGAAGGTCACGGCGTTCCGTGTCTAGTCGCGCTGGCCACGTGACCACGGAAACTGTCTACGGACAAACGCTGGCTCTACGGCTTGGAGACGGGGATGAGCACCGCGCCCTAGAGTCGGACACGGCTGGACTAAATGTCAGGGGGAACCTTTACCTTTACCTTCCGAGTATAGATTCAGCACCTTGGTCTGTACTATAAAGTGCAGACTAAAATCTGGAGCAGATTCACAGCATCCATGAAATTGGAGACCGGGCGGTTATGAGCATAAAATGGAAGGGGAATCTTGAATGCATGGTACACGATCAAAACTCGGATACAGATGTTGAGGCTGAGGTCGCAACTAGATGATGTGATGGTAAATGGCACGAATGTAATTAATGTACATATTGAAACAAGTTATAGCAGTGAGGGGAAATATGAATCAAGAGGGAATAGAAAAGGAGAGTAGGAACCATCCTCTACCATAATCACAGTGAAGATTGTTTCTCTTCCAAAACAACCTTTCGTATTAGTGACACCACTGAAGGTATTTCTCCCGAGTGAAATAGTTATTTCATTTAAACTTTACATGTAAATTCTCTCTCCATTCCCACCTCCATTCTCTGTACTGTAACATTTACATCTTGTGTAGGTTAACTGCATCATACATCTGTGCATGCTAGTACATGAATGCTTCTGTGCAGTTTTGCTACTGAAGTTAACAGCCTATCTGGTTTGGCCCTAAGTGTAATACTTCTAGCAACTAGTTTTTTCTGGATAGTGGATAATATAATTTAGAATTAGAATGTTAATTTTTAGGTATTACCGGAGAACCTAAGGTAAAAAAGTGAAATAGAAATAAAAAGTTAAAAAAGAAAAAAATGCGGTGGCACCATAAAGACTAACTTTTATATTTTTTTAATGTGAGCTTTCGTGGACAAGTCCACTTCATCAGACATAAGAGAAAGAGATTTAACATGGCAAATATTTATACATGGCATCAAAATAAAGATATCCAGTACAGAGATTGTGGTTGGTTGGTAAGAAAGTCAGTGGGTGTTTCACACTGTGGTGATAGCGTCTTTGATATGCAGCTCTTTCATTGAAAATTGTGACAACCTCTGTCATAAAATAACAATGGTAGAGTAACAAGAATGTTAATTAGATTGGCTATTTATAGTAGTTGTTGAATCCCCCCCCCCCCCAAGTTATGCTTTGTAATCAGTTGCAATTGTGTGTGAATTATCCCGGTCAATGGGTGACCACAAGGCCAGAGTAAAGAATCTGTTTTGTAGTTTCTAAGGTGGATCTGTTAAGGGGAGAAAAACACAGTATTCATAGTGTTTATATCTGGTAGTGCCCTAAAAAGCCTTGACTTGTATTAAGTCCATTGATATGTGTGTCTAGCAGGTGTATATATTTTATCTCAGTTGTTTCTCTCTGGATTCTTGTCCTGTAGTTCCTTTTTTCTAGGATGGCCACTTTTAAATTGTTTGTGAAATGTCCTGGTAAATTAAAATGAGGTGGAACGGGTTTCTGTGTGTTGCCATTCCTGCTGTCTAATTTATGTCCATTAATTTGTTTGCATAGAGATTATCCCGTTTGTCCTATGTAGAGTGCAGATGGGCATAGCTATTACTAAGGTGTAACAAGTCATACCCAGTTACTGTTGAAGGGCATTTTAAATCATTTTTAGACATGTTGACAGGACAGGAATTTTTCAAGTTTTATGCCATTCTTTTATCAGACCTAAGCCGCAAGGAGAGTTTTCTTCAGTTTTGTCGTTTTCTCACTTGATAAACATTTCTAATGTGCCATATTAGAATGGGCCACTAGAAGGAACCAGAGACTATTCCCTGTGCTTTCTGGGCCTATTGGTAATTTCAACACAATGGCTTAAGTCATGTTGCTTAGCATAGTAAATTGTAGTAGAGTAGGCTTATTGAATAACTGGGTTTTTGTGAGTCAGCTCCTCCATACGCTCCATTGATTCAAACAGGTCTACTCTAACTGCAGCTTACTTTAGCACAGTAGGCCCATTTGAATTAATGGAACTGATGAAGAAGTTGACTCACTAAATCCCCATTGAGTCCGTGTGCCTACTTTAGTGCAATTTACCGTGCTAAGCAACAGAATTTTGACCATGATATTAATAGCATGCAGTGCAACAATTTTTTTCTTGAACATTCAGAGTGCCAGTAACAAAACAGCGACACATCCACAAAGAAGAAATAATTAATAAAATGTGTTTCTTTTAAAATGTAATGTTCTGAGTACTTCTCAGTTCTGGGATGGAGGTTTTTTGACCTCTTGTCGGAATGGCTTGTTTGGCAACCTGAGTTAATCTCCAATGCAACGGCTTGGTGCCCATGGAGATAAATGCTTCTAATCAAGTAAACCCAAATGACATGCCGGCATGTGTCATCAAAGCAATTTCAGAATCAATACGGTACCTGACAAGGGAGTGAGATGGTTTTCCTCAGTAAGAGAATGACAAACTGGGGTCTTCTCACCTGCCTTCAGGATTGGTGGATCGGTAACCTAGTCTGCAAATTCGAGCATCATGCTTGTTTTACTGGAATGAACTGTAAAAATAAAATACATCAGCTGGAGGAAAATACCTTGTCTAGTTAAGACTTGCTGTCGTCTTAAACACTAAGGCACATTTACTTATTTTTGAGTAAATGTGCACATGATCAGGCAGCTGTTAACAATACAAGGGCGCACTGCTGGGTTTTGCACATTTAACTTATTTATTGATTCCTTTATATCGTGTCTTTCCTCCAGTGAACTCAAGACAGTGTACCTCTCTCTTTTCCTCCTGACTTCATACTCACAGCCACCCTGTGAAGTAAGTCAGACTGAGAGAGAGTAACTGAAGGTGTAAGTTGCCCCTTGAGCCCCTTTGAGCCCGTGGAGACTAAAATCTGCCAAATCCCAGTCCAACATTTTAACTTGAGGGGGCCTAGAGGGGCTCCATGATCACTGCAGATGGTGACAGCAGCCACGAAATTAAAAGACGCCTGCTTCTTGGGAGGAAAGCGATGACAAACCTAGACAGCATCTTAAAAAGCAGAGACATCACCTTGCCGACAAAGGTCCGCCTCGTCAAAGCTATGGTTTTCCCAGTAGCGATGTATGGAAGTGAGAACTGGACCATAAAGAAGACTGACCGCCGAAGAATTAATGCTTTTGAACTTTGGTGCTGGAGGAGACTCTTGAGAGTCCCCTGGACTGCAAAGAGAACAAACCTATCCATTTTGAAGGAAATCAACCCTGAGTGCTCACTGGAAGGACAGATCCTGAAGCTGAGGCTTCAATACTTTGGCCATCTCATGAGAAGAGAAGACTCCCTCTAAAAGACCCTGATGTTGGGAAAGTGTGAAGGCAAGAGGAGAAGGGGACGACAGAGGACGAGATGGTTGGACAGGGTCATCGAAGCTACCAACATGAATCTGACCAAACTCCGGGAGGCAGTGGAAGACAGGAGGGCCTGGTGTGCTCTGGTCCATGGGGTCACGAAGAGTTGGACATGACTTAACGACTGAACAACAACAACATGAAAAAAATAAAACATCCCCTGAAAATAAGCCCTAATGCGTTTTTTGGAGCAAAAATTAATATAAGACCCTGTCTTATTTTCGGGGAAACACGGTAATGCCCTTTCCCGTGAATCCTGCATAGGAAAGATGCACAAGAATACAACCATCAATCCTGTGCAGCTTGGTGCTTCTTATGTCCTTTCCATCTGAATCCTCTGCAAGAAGAATGCATTCTATGCAGGAATTGAAATAATCCTACAGAATTTGACATTTCTTCCAAATTTCAAAACTAACCACCAACATCTGAGAAATCCTGCAAGATTTCCCATGAGAGTTCCTGGAAGGAGGGGTAGGGATTTCATGAAGATAAATCTTGCTGCAACTAGAAAAGAATGTTTTGTTTTGTTCTTTGTATCTCTAACAACAAGTGGTTACAAGTTCCTCATCCTTAGTTCAAAGACAAGTAAAGCCCAAGATCACTATTACCTTACCTTCCTCTCCTCTTTCTTAATAATAATATTAGAACTGCCAAGCTGGAAGGGACCCTCTGGATCATTGAGTCCAGCCTGTGTCAAGGAGGCCCAGTGGGGAATCGAACTCCCAATCTCTGGCTCCACAGCCAGATACCTAAACCACTCAGCTATCCTCAGGAAGGATAATGTACCACCAGAATTCAGTGGTGTGAACTCTGGTGAGTTCAAGGTTGTTATCTGTCACCCCTCTTTGTTGTTGTTTAGTCACGTTTGTCGGCAAGGTGATGTCTCTGCTTTTTAAGATGCTGTCTAGGTTTGTCATCGCTTTCCTCCCAAGAAGCAGGCGTCTTTTGATTTTGTGGCTGCTGTCACCATCTGCAGTGATCATGGAGCCCAAGAAAGTAAACTCTGTCACTGCCTCCATATCTTCCCCTTCTATTTGCCAGGAGGTGATGGGACCAGTGGCCATGATCTTAGTTTTTTTGATGTTTTTCATGTACAGTACAACAATCTACATTTATTCAAAGACAGTCATGTCATCTTCTTCTGGTTGCTGCGCAGTGGTGGAGGGTGGGGTTTCACTTAACTGGGGCTTATTTTTGGGGTAGGGCTTATATTACGAGCATTCTGAAAAATCATATTAGGGCTTATTTTCAGGTTAGGTCTTTTTATTTTGGGAAACAGGGTAAGCTGTGCAGAATTTGACAGTTTCTTGTGCAGACAACAGGCACAAAATGGAAACAAAACAAAAAAGTGAAAATAAGACTGGGGTCTCATTTTTGTGGTAAATCAGGAAATCTTGCTGATGCAGGAAGACGTCTTGGTGTGGTGTCTCAGCATGTCAGAACTTGCAAAACTGCCAAGAATGGAAAGTTTAAGCGTACATCAGAACTCTATTTTGAACTGTGATTGTTCCAGTTGTTCATGATAAAAAGACCAACAAAATCTGGCTGTCTTTCACCTAGCCATGAGTGATAAGCAATATATGACATTAAGAACTGGTCCCTGAGGTTCCCCCCCCCCCTTTCCCTTCCTACCCCTTTGTTTTTTAGATTGTCAGCTTGAGATAAGCGTCTGTTTTGTTTTATTGATCCATAAATCACACTCGGAGCCTTTCTGGCTAAAAATGGGTGGGTGGGTATGAATATTTCAAATAAGTGAAGATAAGCAGATTGTGATAAGAGTTGATATTGACTTCTAGCTATAAAATCTAAAAATAAGGTCCTGATATTGAGATGCAAAACAAAATGAAAAGTGAGACCAATCATTTCCAATTTTAAGGATATATTTTTATGTGACTGCCAACAGTGGATTAATGGATGAATACAAGAATCAAAGAAACTGTGTATTCTTAAAGTATAAAAGCTAGCTATAGCTTTCATGGATTAGATTAAGAGCTGATGTCAAATTATTTGGTTGCTGACCTTTTAAGTATGTTGGATAAATTTAAAGAAAGAATAATGCCAGTAAGATAGCTTATAACTTACACCCTTTAGTCCCCCAAGGAAGCCTAGTGATAGGCCCACTTGAACTTTGGAGGAAACACAACTTCCAGGAAATACATGGTAGGATGGGCATGATTTATGCAGTTTTCAAACATGGTATTTGGAAACAAGGACCCGCTGCAATTTGACTTCTTCCAGCCTATATCAATATATCTGAAAAAAATGTTGCGTAATCAAACAGAGTGGGTAAATTGATTGGCCTAAATGCAGAGGCATGTGCTAATACAACGATTTCCATCGGGGGAATTGGGAGGAGTTTTGTGACTCCCCAATCCCAAAGAAGGGCAGTGCCAAAGAATGCTCCAACTACCGTACAATTGCACTCATTTCACACACTAGCAAGGTTATGCTCAAAATCCTACAAGGTAGGCTTCAGCAGTATGTGGACCGAGAACTCCCAGAAGTAGAAGCTGGATTTCGAAGGGGCAGAGGCACTAGAGACCAAATTGCTAACATGCGCTGGATTATGGAGAAAGCCAGAGAATTCCAGAAAAACATCTACTTCTGCTTCATTGACTACGCAAAAGCCTTTGACTGTGTGGACCACAGCAAACTATGGCAAGTCCTTAAAGAAATGGGAGTTCCTGACCACCTTATATATCTCCTGAGAAATCTATACGTGGGACAGGAAGCAACAGTTAGAACTGGATATGGAAACACTGATTGGTTCAAAATTGGGAAAGGAGTACCACAAGGCTGTATATTGTCCCCCAGCTTATTTAACTTATATGCAGAATACATCATGCGAAAGGCTGGACTGGAGGAATCCCAAGCCGGAATCAAGATTGCCGGAAGAAATATCAACAACCTCAGATATGCAGATGATACCACTCTGATGGCAGAAAGTGAGGAGGAATTAAAGAACCTCTTAATGAGGGTGAAAGAGGAGAGCGCAAAAAATGGTCTGAAGCTCAACATAAAAAAAACTAAGATCATGGCCACTGGTCCCATGACCTCCTGGCAAATCGAAGGGAAAGATATGGAGGCAGTGACAGATTTGACTTTCTTGGGCTCCATGATCACTGCAGAGGGTGACAGCAGCCACGAAATCAAAAGACGCCTGCTTCTTGGGAGGAAAGCGATGACAAACCTAGACAGCATCTTAAAATGCAGAGACATCGCCTTGCCGACAAAGGTCTGCATAGTCAAAGCTATGGTTTTTCCAGTAGCGATGTATGGAAGTGAGAGCTGGACCATAAAGAAGGCTGACCACCGAAGAATTGATGCTTTTGAATTGTGGTGCTGGAGTAGACTCTTGAGAGTCCCCTGGACTGCAAGGAGAACAAACCTATCCATTCTGAAGGAAATCAACCCTGAGTGCTCACTGGAAGGACAGATCCTGAAGCTGAAGCTCCAATACTTTGGCCATCTCATGAGAAGAGAAGACTCCCTGGAAAAGACCCTGATGTTGGGAAAGTGTGAAGGCAAGAGGAGAAGGGGACGACAGAGGACGAGATGGTTGGACAGTGTCATCGAAGCGACCAACATGAATTTGACCCAACTCCGGGAGGCAGTGGAAGACAGGAGGGCCTGGCGTGCTCTGGTGCATGGGGTCACGAAGAGTTGGACACGACTTAACGACTGAACAACAACAATGCCATGTTAAGAAGCTTGCGTGTGTATAACTTTTTAAAATGTGTTTGAAGGTGAAACCAATTCAAAATTGTATGGATAAAGAGCTGGTTGGCTGGTTCACTGAGTGTGTGATTAGATGGCCCCATTATCCCATCCTGGATTGCTCTAGATCATTCTAAACAGGGTCACTTTCAGATGCAGTATGTCATTTGGAGTGATTTTTGCATCCACATACAAGGATGAATCACACTGCACCTCAGGTAACCCTGTTTAGTATGATCTAGGTCGATCTTTCCCTTTAAAGAGAAAGAACACAAGCAAAGAAAAAGCCCTCTTCTGTTTCCTCCATCCTGCTTTACTTAGGCCATTTAATGATACGGAGAAATAGAATGTTTCGTTCCTGCTCTCATGTGGAAGGGAAGGGAGAGAAAGGTTTTCATTATTTTAATTGTGGCTGACTGACACGGCATTGAAAGAGCTTTTTTTTTTAAAAGCCATTTTAAACCATCGCTGAGGTGTTAGCAACAAATTTTTTTTAAAAAAGGAAAATTTCCTCTCCCTTCCTCTTCCTAGGGGAGCAGGAAAGCAGTTTCCCATTTCTCAAGACCATTAAGCAGCTTAAGCAAAGGGACAGCTTAAGCCATCTGCTTTGGTTTGATCCAAATGATTACACACATTGGAACCAATCAACATGGACTGATTCTATCTGGACCAAGAAAAGAAGCCCCTGACAGGAACCGAAAAAGGTGCAGGTCAACAATGACATGTATGTTGTGTGGTCACCAGGAAACGGAGTGAACCGCCTGTCCCCAACCTGGACCAAACCATGGGACAAATGGCCATCTGTCACACCCTGAGTTGGGTACCTGGCTGCAGAGCCAGAGTTTAGGAGTTCAGTTCCCCACTGTGCATCCTGGGAGAAGAGCCAGCTTTTGTGTAGCCTTGGCCAATCTGAACATTCTCAGACAGTCCTCAGAAGAAGGGAATAGGAAACCACTTGTTAGTACTCCACCCTGGAAAGGGTTGCCGTAAGTCAGAATTGACTTAATGACACATAACTGACTAAGTAAATAACAGAAGTTATGGCATAATCCAGTTGATAGTGCCAACTAGAGAAGACAACTGAATCAACAGATTTCCATAATATTGAGTTTCCAACCAACAGTTGATTCAACAGGTCTATTCTAGTTGGACCTAACAACTGGATATATCCTTATATATCTTTTAAGATAAGGAAAGAAGAATATAGTTAGTCCACTAGTACTAACATGTCTATGCACTGATTTGAGAGAGTTCTGCATATGGCTGATAGCAGATGTTACAGAACCCCTGATAAGAGTACAGTGGACCCTCGACTTACAGACGGCTCGACCTGCAGACTTTTCGAGTTACAGACTTCTCTGGCCGCAAAATTTAGGTTCGACTTGCGGCCGGAGAATCGACCTACAGACCGGAAAATCAAACAAAATGGACCAAAAACGGCCGGTTACGGATTAATCAGTTTTCAATGCATTGTATGTCAATGGAGTCTCGACCTATAGACTTTTCGACCTGCAGCCACCGTTCCAGTACGGATTAATTCCGTAAGTCGAGGGTCCACTGTATCAGTACTTGTCATCTGCAGTATTAGAAAGGTGCAGTGGTAGCTTTGTTCTGCCCTTCATTGATGCTGAACATGCTTGAAAGCAGAAATATATTCATCAAAACAAAAAAAATACTATTTATAGCATCATTGTTGTATGATTTTTAGAAGTGTAAGGTTCTGTTTTCAAAAATTAATGTATATGTACAGTTTGAAAAATTAAAGGTTGTAAAGCAAATGTAAAACACCAGTAAACAATTGGAACCTCTATAGTTAACATGTTGGAGTATTCTGGAATAGCAAGAGTGGTGGTAATTATAATTATATAGTTCTATTAGTTATATAACATATTTCTGTGATTGTGAAAGAAGGAAAACAAAAGAGAAATTTTGTGCAGTTTGTATTTCCTTTATTTGCCCCCCAGGAAATGAGACTCAAACTGTATTTTGATGTGTTCATGTCATTCAAGTTAGTTTTTTTTAAAAAAAAGTCATAATATCATGGCTGTATGTAAATAACATAAGAACAAGTAGATTTTTCAATCTGAAATATAATTATGTGCAGAAATAACATTGAAAACAAAGGCCATATCCTGGCGCTTGGTGTAGTAAATCACAAATGGGTCTACTCTAACTGTGACTTACTATGCTAAAGTTAGTCAAGTAAGCCAATTATAGTAGGCCTATTTGAATCAATGGAACTTATGGAGGAGCTGACTCAATAAATCCCCATTTGGTTCAATGGGCCTGCTCTAGTGCGATATACTACACTAAATACCAAACACAGTCAATGTTTTTATAATTTTGATTGATTGTGTTTTGTATTTTTGAATAATAATAATCCTGTTCATTACACCTGGCAGTTGAAGACCACTCAAAAGGAAGGTGAAAAGAACATTGGCCAAAATCATGTTGTTTAGTGTAGTAAATCATACCTTTATTATTATTATTATTATTATTCCAACATGAATTTGACCCAACTCCGAGAGGCAGTGGAAGACAGGAGGGCCTGGCATGCTCTGGTCCATGGGGTCACGAAGAGTCGGACACGACTAAATGACTAAACAACAACAAATTATTATTATTATTATTATTATTATTATTATTATTATTATTATTATTATTATTATTATTATTAGGTTGTTGTTGTTGTTGTTGTTGTTAATCTCTAACAACCTTTTCCTCTCAGATCAGTTTGCACCTTGTTTTTGAGCTTGGCTGGTTTGATTTCACACACACACACATATCTTCAATATTCAGAATGTAATTTACTTAGTATACACTTTTAACAGAGTTCGTTATGTGTAATTGTGTTCAGAACCAAATTTCAGGTTTGGGGTTCTGAGGGAGACTTTGTGGCTGTCATACAACAAAGGGTGTGTTTCTTCCCCCAATATTTTTGTCTCCAAATACTTGATTTAGCTGCATGGTCACCCAACCATTGCCAAAATTTAATGTTCTCACATGCCTCATTGGTTTAAAAAACACCTCCCCTGCCATCACAACTGGCTTGGCTTTGTTAGTTAGGCTTTGTGATTATGGGTTTCTCAGTCAAATATGTTTATTTATTGTTTTCCTTTTCTGGTGCAAAGAAAGAAAGAATGGTCCAACATATCAAGTTGTCTTTTGCTCGACTGCACAGCACTTCTGTCTTTCTTTAATTTGCAAAGGTGTCTGGTTTTAAGGTTATTCTTCATGGCAAAATTCTCATACTTTCAAATCTTTCCAAAATATAAAAAAGGAGTTAAATTGGTTGTATGGACTTCTGCTTTGTATTTGTGACCACTTACATATACCAAAAAGGGGGATGAAGGAGGACACTGATTTATATAAAATTAGGAAAGCTAATTTATATGTATGAGTGCAAAATCTCAAATAGTTTTTAAGAATCACAGAATTAGGTCTCACATGAGTAAGGATCATGGTGACCAGGTAACTGATGTGCTTGCTGGACTTACTGTCCAATTGTTGCTATGACTGGTCAAAGTCCCTGATCCCCTCCTTGTAGTTCACCTTTAAATCGTACATGGAGATACACAGAGTTATATACTATAAAATATATGCATATTTGGGAATTTGATTTACATAACTGACATACAGGTAACATTCCTATAAACAGATTTGATGCAGAACTCAGTACTTACGGTTTCTACATGAGCCAGCTTTGTCATGTTTCCAGATTCTTCCTGCAGAGCTGTCCATTTCATCAGAGTTAATGACTACCCAGTTGACTGGATTTTGCCAGTTTTCTTAGATATGCTACCCAGTTGGGGGTTGCCACCTTAGCTGGTTGGCTGGATTTTACCTGAATTCTAGATATGTCATCATGTCCTTGTGGGTGGAGGTGCTGTAGGTAAAAATTAGATGGCAGGTTAAAACATACACATTATTTTTAAGACAAATAGTTGTAGAATACATGCCAGTACCCTCAATTAACTACTTGATTAATTCAACTGTTCATTGGACTACTCATTTGTTTAGGGAAACTCATTTAATCTTTTATGATGAATTTATTTTCTTGCATGACAGCTTTAGGAAATAGTTACATAATACATTAGAGTAGCACTGCCATATCTGTGGGATGAGCACTATGGTTTCAGTTAATCTGTCAAAAATATTAAATAAAAAGCCCCAGGAATATGTTTCCATGGTGTATTACCGGAACTGACCACTACTGTAGAGGGAACAAGAGTCTGCTGTATACAGCAGTACAGTCTAACTAGGGTTTGCCTCTCTGCCGTTGTTGGCATTGGCAAGGGAGTGTGGGGCCCTTGGAACTGATACCCGTGGATATCATTGTCCTACTGCACAGGGAAAGAATTTCAGGATCTCCAGTCCACCAACACACCCATTACGTTACCCCAGCTCAGCAGTCACCCTGCGTGCAAAGGATTTACTTTGCAACCTATAACGTAGTCACACATTCAGACATTAAAAAATGAACTCACCGTTTCTTCAAAACATTTGGGTCCCTGCTTGCTTTAGGAATAGAGCCCCAAAGTTGTAGCTGAATTTGGTACAAAATGTTGCCTGTTTGCACAAGGCATTTGCCCTGTGGGTTTTCTTCTGTTTATTATTGTTATTATTATTATTTTAAATCAAGGGGGCAGAGAGCAGCTGCACATGACCTGAGGCTTAGGTTCCTTTTCCTGTAGTCGTTCTTCATGGGAGGCTGGTCAAAATGCCCGAGAGAACGAAAAAGCCAAGCCATGCCAAGCCAGATGTACGCATGTTCATCAAACATGACCTGACCTGTTCAGCTGTACAGTCTTGCTCTGTAGGTGAGATACAACGACTTTTAATACCAAACACAGCATGCACAGTGAATGGGAACAAAGCATAGCTTTTTCATGCCTTATGTCTTTTTTTCAGTTCTCCACCCACAGCCCTGAGTCCAAAACAAGAAGTGACTTTGGTCCTTGAGCAAAAATAGCTGAAAGCATCCCCCAACATTGTGGATTTGGGGTAATTTCAGCCTTTTATTCTATTTATGGTGTCCTAGCTACAGAGCATCCAGTTCTCCTGCCTGTTTTAGGTAGAAATCTTGGACATCTGTTAAATTATGGGTTTTGCACCCCATTGAGAATTACGGGTTTTGTACCCAAAGAGGTGGAAGACGTATTTGGAGAGTTCCACCGTGTCATCTAACTTGTCCCTCAGTGCCTTTTTCTTTCTTACTGGGTGGAAAATATGGTCGAAACCAGCATTACAGACAGACAGCTCATCATCAGGGGAGCTGAAAGCAGATCAGTGGTGCAGAGGTGTCATTAAGGCCGTCTTTAGCGTTTGAGAAATCAGACATCAATGGAATCCTGTCCATAAGTTGTTTTTGCCCTCAAAAGAAAACACGAAGGTAAGCATTAATTGAAGAAAAAAAAAATTAAACAATAATAATAAAAAAATTGAAATAGAGGGCCAAAGTTTCCTTACCCAGCTCATCTTATGAAAACAGTAAAATATAGAGATATTAGAGACAGTTATGGTCAAATCTCAAGAGTTATAGCAAGAGTAGAACAATTTAGATTAGTAGCAAGCAGAAGATAGGGGTGATCCAGTATTAATGATACTTGCTATAAGAAAACACAGAATGCTCCCAGTCTGTACGAAATGTTGATGATAGCCTTGTATTTGTATACTTGATGATTTTAGCTTTTAAATATTCTCATTAAAAGATAATATTTAAAAGCTAAAAACAGTAAGTATAGAAAGATTTTAAAAGGATCAAACAATTGCCACATTTTAAAAAGGGTAAACAAAGTCAACCCCAAAATGCAGTCAAAACAACAAGGCCTTCTCTGTCGCTCCCAGACTTTGGAACTCCCTACCACTGGAGGCCAGGCTGGCCCCATCTTTGTTGTCCTTCTGCAAACAGACAAAGACCTTCATCTTCAGGGAGGCTTTCCCTTAGTGGCTGTCTGTCTGAGAGGGGTTTTTAAATGAGTTGTGGTTGTCTTATTCACAGTAAAGCCAGCTCTGGAATGTGCCACTTCAGAATGCACATGACTGATGTTGGACGCATAGCAGATAACCTGAGCCATCAGGGAGGTGGAGACAGGCGGATAGGTAGCCGGGGAGTGTTTTCCCCTTTTGCCCTTCACTGTTTCTAAATTGCTTGTTGTTGTTTAGTCGTTAAGTCGTGTCCGACTCTTCGTGACCCCATGGACCAGAGCACGCCAGGCCCTCCTGTCTTCCACTGCCTCCCAGAGTTGGGTCAAATTCATGTTGGTCGCTTCGATGACACTGTCCAACCATCTCGTCCTCTGTCGTCCCCTTCTCCTCTTGCCTTCACACTTTCCCAACATCAGGGTCTTTTCCAGGGAGTCTTCTCTTCTCATCTAAATTGCTACTATTGGCATATAGGAGACCTTCATACGTAGAAGGCAGCATAAGTGGTTTCCTTATCTAAGTTTAAGGTTCTTTTTTGGACAATGTAAAACATAGCCTGTTTTCCACCCTTTCTTCCTGATTGTCCATCTGCAGATTGGATATCGCTGTTTAATAGTTCAGCACTAGGTTGATGCCACTATAAAATGAGGAATCATCCTGAAAGATTTAGGAGTATACGAGTGAAATGGCAATCTCAAGTGCCTGGAGAAGAGTTTTTCCCCCCAAGCCTAATTGGTGTGCGTGATCTTCCTTGCAATTCCAGGGGATATGGTGCTTATCAGCTTTCAGGCATGCTTCTTTAGGATGATGGGAATTGTACAGCACACCGAGAGGGCACCATGCTGGGGAAGGTGAAGGCCTGTGAAAGTGTTTGGTTTCCTTTAGCCTTCACAGGCATGTCCTTCCCAAGACAAAAAGAGCTGCCAGCTCTCTGTTAGGCTCCTTTTTTAAAATCTTGTTCTCTGCAGTTCCAGAAGCTCCTTTTCATACACCAGGGCTTACCGAGAGTGATTGAAACAAACCACTTATCTGAAGAATGCATGTTAGATAGGAGCCTCATGGCACAGTGGTTAAACTGCAGTACTGCAGGCAAGACTCTGCTCATGATTTGAGTCTGAGCCCAAGCTCATGAAGCCAGCTCAAGGTTGATTCAGCCTACCATACTTCCAGTCGGTAAATTGACTACTCAGCTCGCTTGGATGCGGGGAAATATGTGGATTGCATAATTAAATTGTAAACCCGCCCAGAGAGACCTTTAAGCACTATGGGGCAGTATATAAGCAGCACACTTTAATTTGCTTAATGTGATATTCTGCTTTCCGATAGATGAGGGTACATTTTAATTAATTAATTAGTTAATTATACATACATACATACATACATACATACATACATACCCCGCTTTCTCCTTTAAAAAGACCTAAGGTAGCTTGTATCCGTAAAAGGCAATATTTAAAAGCTAAAAAACAGCAAGCATACAAATATTTGAAAAGAATTAAACACATACTATATTAAAAAACGGTAAATAAAATAATTTAAAGCATTTAAAAGCAACAAGGCACAACACTCCATTTAAGAAAATCACGGAAGGTACTGTAGTAGCTGAAGGCTGCAGAACCTCCCTTTCGGAAGTTCTGATCTATATTTCTACAGGACTCGAGCACATTCGGCCATAAAGCCTCCACTTCACATATCATTAGTCACCTTAATAGTAACTGAACTTCCCAGTTCTTTTGGAAAACCTTTAACTTCCTAGCTATCAGTAACAGCACATCTCTTTCTCGTTTACTCCACATCTAAATATATATATATAATAAAGATGTTAGGACATGGAAATATGGGAGCTGTATGTCAGATATTTACATATCCTAGAACCCTGCAGGAAGAACACTGATTCCTGATTCCCTGAGATATGAGGGCTTTAGGTTGGGAGGAGGGAACTATAAGAACCCTTGGCCAGAATCCTTGTGCTCCGTGCAGTCAGATGATCTTAAGGAATCCGTCCTGCACCATTGCCAGCTGGAGATCTTCCTCCTCAACAGTGCTTTTTCAAGCCAAATTCTTACACATCATAGATAAAGTATCTGGACGGTGCCATATCAGCTTGAAAGTGCGAGTTCATGTGTGTGAATGCTTGTTGCCTGTATACTATGGCTTGTTGCCAGTAAACCTTTTCAACAGGACTTAGGTTGTGAGTACATGGTCAAATATCGCAGGAATTTGACGTATTTTTTACTGGCCATGTGATACAAAGACTGATTTGAATTGATCCAGTCCTTTTTACCTCCCAAAGTGTTCCTCCCCCCCCCCCGCCACAGAGGTTGGGTTTCTACTTTATCAAATCAGAACAATTTGAGTCGTTTTTTTCTCATATGGATAGTTGTAGTGTGTTCTGGTAAAGACGGGGGACGTGTCTGTAGGTGGTGTTTCAGAGATGTAGGCAGTTGGGGTGTGAGATTCAGGGCTATGGGAACAAGCCTCCACATCCTTTCCCCCAATTGCCCTGTGATTTTTATTTTTAATTTACATGTATGAGATTAGCACTAGATCACCTTTCACCTTATTGCTGGGTTGTTGTTATTATTCCCCATATTTATGCCCCTGTCAATTCCCTGTCAGATTGGCAGAGGTGGAACCAGAGGAAGGAAGGATCAGCAGAGGTGGGATTAGAGGAAGGAAGGATTGGCAGAGGTGGAACTAGAAGAAGGCAGGAAAGAAGGGGGGGAGCTGTTGACTGGAATGCAAATTGCATTACATCCAGTTCAGTGAGCTCCTGAATCAATCTGCAGCCCCTGTGTGAGCACTGACTGCGATTTCAAATGTAATCCAGGTTGCAAATCAAATTGCAACGAAGCTGATGTGTATGATGAACTCATTGGAGGAAAGGCAGATTGTAAAATATACCTACTTAATTAATACAGGTATTGCTTAGCTAGGGGATCTGTATTTACAAAAAGGATTTTAGAACATCATTCAGAAGATTACATCTGGGCCAAAAATGAGTTCACACTTGCTATTTACAAGATAGATTTTTGGACGTATACCTCTTGATTGCGACACCCACCCACACCCCACCTCCAACCAAATAATCTTCTTGTGTCTTGGGAAAAGACAAAAGATGAGGAAGAAAGCCAAGCCACACACTAGAGATCAAATGAGGAGCCATTTTGCTTCTGTGACAGTCCCTGCTCCCCATTCCAATGGCACTTAGTGGTTTATCTCACCTGCCAAGCACAACCCTATTAGACAACATCTAGGGACTGGCTTTTCAGCGCTCTAATTCCTCCACCTCCTTCCTTCACAAGTCTGGACTTTTTGCTTTGTCTTCTCCCATGCGCCTGTTATCTGTGCTTACAACTCACGAGGGAGGGCAGTTTTTGGTCTATCAACAGCTGTCAAAATATATAGGATATTGTGGCGACCTTGTTGTGTATTTCTTGAGAATGCCCACCTCTCTCTAACAGTGTATTCTCTTCACATTGGTAAAAAAATACGGAATGAACCCAGGGTGCCAGCCTTTCCTCAACAAATAAAAAAATGCCACAGCAGCCCCCACTCCAGGACGGGAAAGATGCTTCGTTCATAATGTGGCAGGAGATGGCAGAGTGAGGAGAGGAGAAGGATGGAGAAAGGTGTGGCTTGTTTAGGAGCACCACAACAGTAGTTTCTCTGTGTCTGCTGGGAATCAAGGAATGGGCAGGAGAGCTGGTTGTATCTGAGGTCTTGTGCAGTTTGGAACACAGGGCTGGGGGGAGATGGGGGAGGCAATTCACAGTGGAAAAATAAAACTTCAAGAGGGAATGACTTCCAGCTGCACAACTTCAAAGCAGCTCCCATCCAAGCAGTTCTTGGGCTGTTTCGTCTGTGCCTGACCTTTTGCTGGACCATGAAACAAAATGCTGCAGGCTCCAGCCAGCCAGCCGGTGAATCACACCCCTTTCCAGGGAGGCCTATTCTATCCCATCTTTTCTGCCACCCAACATTTGGCACCCTGCAGCGACTGACCTTACTCTGTTCCCATTTGGTTGCTTTGTATACCTTCCAGCCCCCGCTTCCCAAAACCGTACTTTTACAAACTTTGGCTTTTCTCTGACGTGGCACTCTCTTTTGGTTGGGTAATGCAGTTTTTCACTACATAAAGATAATCTCATCCCTTGGAGAATTATTTGTTATAGGTATACAAGTACCGAAGCTACCAACATGAATTTGACCAAACTCCGGGAGGCAGTGGAAGACAGGAGGGCCTGGCGTGCTTTGGTTCATGGGGTCACGAAGAGTCGGACACGACTTAATGACTAAACAACAACAACATACAAGTACAGTGACACAGTATCAGCAAGTGTTAACAGTTCCTAAATACAGAAGGGCCTTTTTGTGTGCATGACTGTGAGGTCTGTCCTCCAGCTCCCCTTTTTTTTACTCCCCGTAACAGATAATTCAGACTCCAGTTCTCGATTTTACTCCCCGTAACAGATAATTCAGACTCCAGTTCTCGATTTTACTCCCCGTAACAGATAATTCAGACTCCAGTTCTCGATTTTACTCCTGGTAACAGATAATTCAGACTCCAGTTCTCGATTTGCTTCCAACGGAGGACCTAATCACAGCAGCCAAATGTTCTCCAGTTCTAATGATACTTGCCAACCTTTGTTGTACTGAATCGCAGTCACGTGGTATATATACTGGACCGAGCATTTCTATTTGTTTTAATATTACCGATTCATATCTTCCTGTTTAAAACTGTATTGCCAGCTACACCCATGCTATGTTCCCAGGGAAGGCGGACGCCAATCTTTCCTCTCACATTCTCTCGATCGGCTCCCTTTGCCTTGCCAAAGTCCACTCCCAGTGTCTCCCCCTCATAGGAGCGGGCAGGAACCAAGCCAGGGGGCGCTTGGCAGAGTGCATGTGTTTGTGTGGTGTGTGTGTGTAGGGAGATGTACTTGAGAAGCAGTTTACTGCCACCGAAACCGGAAGGTGGGGAGGGTGGACAAGGTGGTGGTATCTCAGCCCCCCTGGCCCCCCTTTCTCGGTGAGGAAAAATAAGGAGAGAGACTGCGTGCACAGACCAACTGTGGTGCCAGGAAAGAACCAGACCAGTGGGTAGTGCAGATGCTGCAAGGTTAGGAGAGGGGCAGGCGGGCAGGCTGTGCCGCCTTCCTGCTGATCTCTTCGAAGAAGGGAAGAGGCCGGTATGGTGGGCAGGGGCTGAGGAGAGAGAGCGGGCTTTAAGGCTCCGTTGCTTTTGCTCTGGCTCTGGGAGTCCTTCTGTTGCTGCATGAGGAAAGAATCGATAGGGACGTGCACACATGCTGAACCAGTAAGGAAGGCACTGATACCACGTAGGTACAAAATAAAACAACCCTCCCAGCGAGGGGGAAGTAAACCGCACATACACCACTGCCCGGGTAAATGATTTGATCATGGCCATGTGTCATGCGACTGGAAATTTATCTAACAGAGGTTTAAGTGGGCTGTATTTGACTGGTGTGATCAGGCCCTTATTACGATTAACATATTTACAGGTAATGAAGCTTCAACTTTCCTTTCTTCCCCCAACAGGGTATGTGTGTGAGAAGGGATTCCATGAACAGTTTATCGGGTTGTTCAACTCTTTGGGATTACGGGTCCTCTCAGTTTCCCCTTTCAGTTCTTTCCAAGGGTCTCCCAACTCCTGCAGGTACAACAGGGGCAAAGGGTTCATCAGTCCACTAGCCCCAATGCCCAGTTCTGTTGTTATAATTCCCCACCATCTTGTGGGCGAGTTGTCTTGGTAGGAGGCCACTTCTTCCCCTCCTCTCTCTACTTCCTTTCCCTCACGATATGGACTCTTTCCTCCTGTATCTTTCAGCTCCATTCCTGGCTCTCCTGTTCTCTCCAATATGAGGGTTTTTGAGGGGGTTGACTATTACGGTGCCTTTCCACTTCTTCCTGTGTCACTATAAACCTTTCTCACTTATGGGTCCAGGGGTTCTGAAGACCAAGCCCTTCCCAACCTTCTGGCAGTACCTTTCCTTCCTTCCTTCCTTCCTTCCTTCCTTCCTTCCTTCCTTCCTTCCTTCCTTCCTTCCTTCCTTCCTTCCTTCCTTCCTTCCTTCCTTCCTTCCTTCCTTCCTTCCTTCCTTCCTTCCTTCCTTCTACAGCCCCAGCTTTATCCTCTCCTCCTCTCCCACTCCTTCTGCCCCCTTGCTCCAGCTCTTCCTTTTTTATATCCTCTTTTCTCTGCCCTTCCTCCTCCCTTCGTCTACCCTTCTTCTGCCTTTTTCTCTTCTCTCTTCCCTTCTAATCCAACAGAGAGCTTCATCTTTTCTCCTGTTCCTGTCCTTTTCTCCTGCTGATCTTGGGCTCCCTTCACCTTCCAGGGCAAAGGGGCCAGCACTCCAGTGGGGAGTCTTATCCTCTCGCTCTCTTCCTCACAACATCTTAATGTCATGCCTTCACCACTACTTGACAGTTATTTCAGAAGAATTCCATTACAACATTGTATATGCCCATGTGATGACAAGATTGAAACACTTGCCCATGTAGTACCGTTTTGTTCTTTTCACAGAATGTGCGCAAAGAATTAATTTGCCCTTTGCTAACTAACAAGCTCATCAGATTTTTATGTATCTTTTCTTCTTGCAGACTTAGATAAACAGGTGATGCTACAGTCTGCCAATTTTTTAGCAGCAGCAATTAAAATTAGATTAAATGTGGTTTCAAAATTGTAATCTTATCTGTTTAAATTTTTGGAATGTGTGTGTGTGTGTGTGTGTGAGAGAGAGAGAGAGAGAGAGAGAGAGAGAGATGTTTATTCTCTTGACTTTAACTTCTTGGTTTCATATCCCAGGAACTTTTATGTACTAGTTGCAAGAACATAAGGCTAATGTGAATAAAGAATATTATTATTACTATTATACTTATCTATGATAGAGTCTTTTAGCTCTCAGTAGTGAGAACTCTGTGTTAATGCAGTTAAATTAATGTTGATATTTTTGTTCCCATGCTTTTGGCTTTGGCTCCACCCAGTAGAATGCAGCTCCTACAGCTCCCAGTTTCACAGGGGTGATGAATGCACTCCAGATTTTAGCCCAAACTCTAATTTATTTAAATTAAATAAATTAATAAATATTAAATCAACCCTGAGTGCTCACTGGAAGGACAGATCCTGAAGCTGAGGCTCTAATACTTTGGCCATCTCATGAGAAGAGAAGACTCCCTGGAAAAGACCCTGATGTTGGGAAAGTGTGAGGGCAAGAGGAGAAGGGGACGACAGAGGACGAGATGGTTGGACAGTGTCATCGAAGCGACCAACATGAATTTGACCCAACTTCGGGAGGCAGTGGAAGACAGGAGGGCCTGGCGTGCTCTGGTCCATGGGGTCACGAAGAGTTGGACACGACTTAACGACTAAACAACAACAAAATTAATACACCCAAGAGCATGTTGAAAAATCTTTGTATCTATTATTTATTAGTATTTATTACCTAAAAGACAAAAAGTAACATATTGTAATTACATACACAGTGAGAAACTATTATCAGTATACTTTTCCACAGTGTCATTGCACTTTTTAAGGCAAGCTTCTTTTGGAGAATAAAAACTGAGAAATACTTTTTTTTTTGTATACCCTCGAAAAAGTATTGTTTTTAACACTGCTCCTTGTTTCTTCCACTGAGGTGTACTTTAAATTGTACATTTATTTACCAACCAATACATAGAAAATGTATTCTCGAAGGCTTTCACGGCCGGGATCCAATGGTTGTTGTAGGTTTTTCGGGCTGTTTGGCTGTGTTCTGGAGGTTTTTCTTCCTAACATTTCGCCAGTCTCTGTGGACGGCATCTTCAGAGGACAGGAGTTAGAACTCTGTCTGTGTTCTGAGTTCTAACTCCTGTCCTCTGAAGATGCCGGCCACAGAGACTGGCGAAACGTTAGGAAGAAAAACCTCCAGAACACGGCCAAACAGCCCAAAAAACCTACAACAACCCATACATAGACACTTGCTACAAATGCACATTTTTTCTCTCCAGACAATACCTGGGTCTCAAAATGCCAACACTTTTAGCTTGGTGTGGTGTGTTATCTAAGAGGATGTCTTATGAGCCACAACGTTCTTGGTTTGAATCTCATCCTCACTGTGAACCCACTCAGTGGCTTCTGGAAGATTTATAGCCCTCTGGCCTGCAATATTATCCCTGAGGCAGTATCTTGCCTAAGGCCCCTCACCAAGTTCATGGTGGGTAAACTTGCCACTCATTCTCTTAAACACACCATTGACTGTTGTTATAAAATGAGCTTTACAGCTTTTGGTGCACCGGTCTTGTCTTTCGGTTTTGGTAATCCTGCCTCCGTCGATAATGCTGTCATTGCAGTCATTTGCATGGCAAGGTCTTCACCATCTTTCCAAACTGCACGTAACAGGAGAACTGGGCCTGCAGATCTTAGTTCCAGCTTCTTAAGAAAGCTCCTAGGGGCTTAGCGGACACCTAGGATTGTGATATTCTTTTTTCATTATCAGATGGGAATGGTTCTGCTGTGTCTTGAGTTTCTGTCTAGAAAGCTGGAGAGAAAACGTACTCTCTACCAGAGAGACCAGCAGAAAAATTGTGCTGTCAAGAACCCATGTTTGCTTCCCACTGCTGTTCCTTGCAACGGTCTGTTCAGATTGCTGAATTCCATTTCTGTCCTGGCTTCGTCCTGTTGGACAGATCCTCCTCCTTTTCTGATGAGAACTCAGGGTGTGATCAGACGGCTGCATAGGCGAGCGTCTGATTGCAATGCAAAGACTTGCTTTCGGGCCTGTCCACACTGTGAAATTTGGTGTGATCCAGCCATTCCTTGTCTTCAGTGCAGTCTATTTTAATTCATATACCCATCCACGAAGGCAGAACAAAGAGCTATTCTGCATTTCAGTGAATTCTCCCAAAAATATTGCATGCCCTAGCCTTGTACCAGAAAGATATGAGCCAGTTCTTAAGGGGGAAGGATGGATCTTTTTAAGTAGAAACACAAGCAGACAAGGTCTTTTTTCCCATGCCAAACAGTGCTATTAGGGAACTATATACCATAACTACCGTATTTTTCCGTGTATAAGACACTACTTTTTCCTAAAATCATTACACTAAAAATTAAGGGGCATCTTTTACGCGGAAGTAAGCTGAGATAGCTGAGGAGAGAACAAAATGGAACATACCTTGCCTCTGTAAACAGGCTTCCTTCAGTCACAAGGCTTAGCTTCCTCCGATCAGAAGGAGCCTTATGGAACTGACGTCAGCTGATGCGGAACAAACCAGTTGGAACACACCTCATTGGAGGTGGAGCCTGTAGGCTCAGATTCAACAGGGACTCAAAATGTTCCACTGTTCTGAGCCCAGAGGCTGAATCCTCAAAGCTAGGTTTTCTTAATTTTGGGGTTAGAAAAGTGGGGGGGGGGTGTCTTATAAACGGGGGCGTGTTATAAATGGAAAAATATGGTATATGCAAGTGTGGACAGGCTCTTAATGGGAGCAATCTCCCCTAAAGCAACTCTTTTGTCTTCCAGGGAATCACTCAAGCTGAACCCCCAAAATAGAAGCTCTGCAGCTGGACCAAAAAAGGCATGGATCAGGGTCAGGATAGAGCTCATTTTCCCATGTGTTGTGTGATCGTCAGGGGACAGATCACACAAAACCACTCCACAAGCAGTCCAAATTTCAATCTGTTTCTTTGTGTGATCATCATATCCTCAGTTGGATGAGGCAGGACAACACAGGTCATTTTAAAGAGAGAGAATAGAAGGAAAGAAAAATGGGATTCTTGTAGTAGCACAGGGGGAGGTGAAGGTTAGGTCATCTGCCATGTAAAGAGACAAACAAGACCAAACTAGCATTACCTAGTGATTGGAGGGCACATTGCCCCCTCCTCCTTTAGGCAAAGCCCAAACATCTGTGTGGATTTTAGTGTCTATGAATTGTTAGTGTCATAAAACCCAATGACATTTTGCATAAGTTGAACAGGAATAGTTATTTTTTAAATTTCTGTTACCTTTTTTTTTTTTTTGATTGGACATTTTTGGTAAAATCGATAGGTTAGCAGAGATGCTTAAGGCTAAGTAAAGTTTAGAGTAATCATAAATGAATTGCAAACCTCTAATTAGAAAAGTATAAGAACTGTAGTGTAACAGAAATAGATGATGCTAGACTGGGAAATTTTCAGTGCAGACCGTAGTCATGTTGCATCTCCATTTTTGATGGCTGGGAATGTTCTGGCCGGTCTTCTGTGAGACAGATACTCTTTTTCAGTCCAGATGAATCCTCATCCTATTGTGTTTTTATGGCATCATCAATTCACATTGTATTTCTTTTCTGACCATGTCTGTGCTGCACCTAGCAATCTTCAGTACTTCAGTGATCTTTATTTAGGATTCTTTCTAGTCCTAATTAACAACCTAGGAGCATGTGCTGGTTAAGTGGTACTGAATGTTGAGGGTTTCCTTTTTTCCAGCAGCTTGCTAACCATTGGCTTTGCTCTGGGCAATCAGCACCTCTTCAACAGAGTGCCCCTCTGTCCCTGAGTTTTGAAGTGGGAGAGAAATGATTTGAGAGAAATAGGAGGTCAGCTGTTTAGGTTAATTGATCCCAAGGAAAGGTTTCGAGAGGTCAGGACAGTAGGAGACGGATGCCTCCAGAGCAAGTGTGGCCTGCAAGAATCCAATAACTTGGAAGTAATAAATTGCCACCAGAGTGTACTGCATGCCCAGACAGTCTGGCATTTCACAGAGGAAACTGAGGATCTTGTGAAGCTTGCAAAAGTTTGTTTGTTTTTTTACTAGTGCTCTCAAAATCCTCCAACCAGCATGGACAGATGAATGCATTTATTAAAGGCAAAGACATGTGGCACCTTAAAGACTACCAATCATATTTTAACGTGAGCTTTCGTGGACAAGTCTGCTTCATCAGACATATGGAAAAAAATGAAATACTGTATGAAATACCAAATGCACAAGTAAAACATTCATTGGCTCTAAGAGTCTTGGGCGTGTGGTTACATCTCACATGCACTAATTTATGGTCTATATTTGGTGTTAAGTTCTATTGTAAACGTTCCTTGCAAGAGCAAAAAAGAAGAGGTAGAAGGGGTGAGGGAGTTGGTGAAGAGTAGCAGAGGAACCATGTGTTTTAATATAGGGAGTATTAACAGTTTTTACCTTTGAGCCTTGTGATAAAGATCGACTTGGTATTTGTGAAGAAAATAACAGTAGATAACAGTATAAGTATCACATTTGGTAATAACTTAAGAAACCTAGGCTTATATTCAGTTCATTTATATGAATGTCATGGGTGTCTATTATGCACATAAATTTTATCTCAGCTGTTTCCCTCTGTATTCTTGATCTGTAATGTTTCTCTTCTAAAATAGCAACTTTCATATCTTCTACAGAGTGTCCTGGTAGATTGAAACGGTTGGAGGCAGGTTTCTGTGTGTTCTGGTTTCTGATGTCGGATTTTTGAACCATTGACCTGTTTCTGTAGAGACTGTCCTGTTTATCCTATGTAGAGTGCAGAGGGACATGGTTGGCAAAAGCTGGCATAGATCACAATAGGTGAGGAGCAAGTGAAGGTGCCTTTGATATTGTGTGTGGCATTGTCAGGTCCTGTAATTGTTTTGCTAGAATAGATGTGTGGGCAGGGTTGGCATCTGGGTCTATGGCAGGGTTTAGTCCCCCTGTCTGTGTTGCTATTTTGTGGTCCACTGTGTGTTAGCATTTGTTTGAAGTTGTGAGGTTGTCTGTAGGTAAGTATTGGCCTCCCACCAAGGGCTTTGGAGAGTGATGTGTTCTTGTCAAGGATGGGCTGGAGATCACTTAAGATGTGTGTGAGTGGTTTCAGTTGTGGACTGTAAGTGACAACTAGTGGTGTTCTGTCATTTTGTCTTTTGGGTCTGTCTTGCAGTAAGTTACTTCTGGGTATTTGTCTTGCTTTGTTGATTTGTTCCATAATCATACGGGCTGGGTACTGTAGTCTCAAGAATGTGTTTTGTAGATCCTTGAGTTTGGAGTATCTGTCCTCTGAGTCGGAGCAGATGCAATTGTATCTGAGGGCTTGCTTGGCTGTACACAGTGGATTTTGCTATGTGTTCAGCTGGAAGAGTGCAAGTAAGTATATTGATTGGGTGGGTTTTTGGTACAGTGTGGTGCTAAGATGTCCATGTTGTAGTTTCACAGTGGTGTCTAGAATATGTATGCTCCTGTTGCATAGATTGTTCCAGGGTGAGGTTGATGTTTGGGTGGAAGTTATTAAATTCCTGGTGGACTTTTTCTTTTCTTTTGGTTCTTTGGATTTTGCCTGATATGCTTGCACAGACTAAACATGGTTACCTCTTCTAAAACTACATTTATTAAAAGCAATTAAAATACCACAGAGTAGGGAGACAAAACATGACAAAACATGTGTGGTCCTTGTACAGAATCCTAGAATAAGGTCTGGGGAGTAGAAGGTGATTCTCTGGTGAGGAGGAAAAGCTACAGATTGGGAATGGGGGACTCTGGGCTGATGTGCATTTCCCATTATGTCATGTGATCAATGGGAAAAAAATGCAGACCAGCCCACCTCAGACCCGTAGTATTTCCCACATTTCTTTTCCTGTGGCTCTAAATCTAGTAGCGTACTTGGGGGGGGGGGGGGGGACCAAGAAGCAATTGGAGACAAGTTATGTTTGAGTGGGCAATAAGGAAACATTTGAGTTCTTCAGAGCTCTTAATCAGGCTGAGTGTTAAATGAAAGAGGAGGAAGGGGAATATGGGTAGAACAACAGTCTTTTTTTAAAAAATCCCACTATGTTCAGTGGTGTGTATAAGACTGCAGCCTTCATAATGTTGATCGTATGTTAAATAGATTCTGAGTTGCCCAGAAGACTGATGGGAAAAAGAAAGAGTAACAGCTGATCCCTCAGTTTTATTGAAAATTTAAAACTTTTCTATAGCCATGGAAAAACTACATAGGTTGCCTTGTGAGACGGACAACAGAAGTAAACGGAAACAAAGCATGTTGTTGTTTAGTCATTAAGTCGTGTCCGACTCTTCGTGACCCCATGGACCAGAGCACGCCAGGCCCTCCTGTCTTTCACTGCCTCCCGGAGTTTGGTCAAATTCATGTTGGTCACTTCGATGACACTGTCCAACCATCTCGTCCTCTGTCGTCCCCTTCTCCTCTTGCCTTCACACTTTCCCAACATCAGGGTCTTTTCCAGGGAGTCCTCTCTTCTCATGAGATGGCCAAAGTATTGGAGCCTCAGCTTCAGGATCTGTCCTTCCAGTGAGCACTCAGGGTTGATTTCCTTCAGAACGGATAGGTTTGTTCTCCTTGCAGTCCAGGGCACTCTCAAGAGTCTCCTACAGCACCACAAGGCATACTTCCGACCAATTATGTCAAGAAGATTCAGGTTCTGAAACTTTCGCTTTTTAATGGAAGCGGGCTGCTTGATCTCAAAGATTGCCTTAAGTGAAGAGAAAGTATTTATTGAGGAAATTACTTGTTTCATAGATTGAGAAGGATGAGGTTTGCTTGCTTGCAACTACATCAGTGCTGAAGAGGAGGAGGGCTTAGGTGGAAGTAAGACTTAACAACATCACTCTGTGGTTAAGGAAGCAGGAGGCCAAACAAAGAATAAACCGGGGAATCCTAACAATCTAATTCAATCACTCTCTGTGTAAGTACTCTAATAAATATTATTATGTGGCATGAAGTCGATTCTATCATCTGGCAATTCCAGGATTTTCTAGATATAGCACACTCAGATGCTTTATCATCCCCTTCTTCTGCAAGTGCTCTGGGGCTCTGCAGGTTGCTCAAAGCTACACGGGCTGGTTCTTTTTGGGGGCACACTCCCAACTTTTGGTTCCGCAGCCAGATTTATCTAACACAGGGTGAAATACAGTAGAAACATGCAACTAGAATAGGCTTGCTGAATCAGTGGAACTTACAGAGGAGTTGACTCGCCAAATCCCCACTGATTCAGTGGACCTACTCTAGTTGTGATTTTCTTCACTTACTTTGATTCTAACTATCATGATACCTAGCATACTATAGTGCAGCGGTCCCCAACCTTTTTAGCCCCGCGTACTGGCTGGGGAAGGCAGGGCACCCCCCTGCGCTTGTGCGCATGCACGAAGGAATGTGCGTGCTCTCGCGCAGGCCCGCTCATGCTTGTGCGCAAAGGAGTGGGGGACGCTCATGCAGGCGCGCGCACACGTGCGCATGCACAAAGGGCGGCACAGGGGGCACTCATGCGCATGCACAAAGGGGTGGGGGAGTGCTCACGTGGGCGCAGGCGCGCACACGCAGGCGTAAACGGGCTGTGCGGGGGGAGTGTGTGCGGGGGGTGGGGGGGAGGTCTGTCTCCATGGCCCGGTCCAGCTCAGGCCACGGCCCGGAACTGGGCCGCGGACCGGGGGTTGGGGACCTCTGCTATACTAGATAGGGTAACAGACTGGGCTCAGGAGTTCAAGTCCCCACTCAGCTATGGAAACTTACTGGGAGAGTAGAACTGGTAAAACCACTCCTGAAATATCCCACTTAGCTTGAAAGCCGTATTAGGGTTTCTATAAGTCAGTTCTGACTTGATTGCACTTAACAACAACAACATAGCTTCAACCTAGAGAGTCCTGTGATTTGTAGTTTGTTTAGATGCTTAGAATTCCCTGCTATAATTCTGGGGAGCAGACTGGAACTCTAACAGAGATGTCCTTTTCTCCGCCTGTCATCTGCAGTTCTTCATCGTGGCCTCTGTGAATCACACCCTGGGTGATCTGCGCGGAGCCTCATCGGAAAGTTCTAGAGCTTCTGCGGTAGCAAAAAGCACATTAGAATAAGGCTCCTCCCCCCTCGTATAAGTACACCCAGGGTGTGAATCACAGAGGTCCACTCGAAGAACTACAATTACAGGTGGGTAACCTGTCGTTTTCATTTACTACACAACAGCTGGTCTTTGGGATGCTCTTTTAGTTAAAAAATAAAGTACTAGGGGAAAAATGATACGTTATCAAACCGCTGAAAATGAAATGGCCCACTGTTCATGGTATCAATGTGGTATGAGGTACCTTGGTGCTTATGATCTTGCATTTAAATTTATGTGCATGAGAAATTAAAGCTTGGGAAAGTTACCTTTTTTGGACAATAGCTCCTAGAATCTTAGACCATCACTTAAACCAGTTTCTTCGTAAGCACCTGGCATTTCTTTTTTTGTGTGTGCCTTGCCACCCATGCAGCTTTGGGCTAGCTTAATGTTCCCAGAGTGCCTTCAGAAGAGGGAGGGGCAGGTTTATAATTTTTTACTGCTTTACACTTGGAAATCTCTGGGAAAGTTGCCTTAGGCGGAAACAACTTGATGGCACATAATTATTATTATTAATTTACAAAAAACTTTACTGTCTTGAAAACATGATAATGAAGATACTTTTATTATATTCATATGTCACAAGTCTTAGAAAATTGCGAGGAGCATCAGAATCTAATAACATTTTGAAAAATAACGGGTAATTTACAATCACACACAAAAAACCTGTTGAATCAGGGGAGACTTTAAAAGATAACTAAATGTGAAAGAGCCAAAAAGAAGACATTGCATAACTTTATTTATTTATTTATTTATTTATTGTATTTATATCCCACCCATCTGATCAATTGACCACTCTGGGCCTAGGAGAACTTTGACATAGGATTCAGAAAAATTACTTGTCTAAACTACAGTTCCCAGAACATTGTTCCTGCCAGCCAGCATGGCCCTTGGCTTAGGGATTTTGTGAGTTGTATCCGAAAAAGTAATTTTTCCAAGCCCAGAGTTCGTACCAAAACCAATGCGAAGGCCCTATAAGTTTCACTTGCCTGTCTTAAGAGCATTGCTGATACTGTGAAATCCTAAATTCTGATCTTTGTCTATTATACAGGTTCGTAAATGAACCTTTTGTCCTTAAAATAACTTGAGTCTAGAGTGGGTCCTCCAGATGTTGTTGGCGCACAGCTTCAATAATCTCTCACTGCTGTCTGTACTTGCTAGGGCTGATGGGAATCGCAGTCCAGCAACATCTGGAGTGCCAGACCTTTCCCCTTCTTTTTGTGGCTTGTTGTGTCTGCAGGCATTTTGTGCCAAACTTCAGAAACCTGGAGGAGAAATAAATGTATTCATGCTAACATTGGAGGTGAGGAGCCTTTATTGTCAAAATTCTTTGTCATTGTGTTGGGGGAGCCTAAAGGAACCAGAACTAGGAGCTTAGCAGGTATTTGTCCTACCTGTAACTAAAACATAATGCCTTATTGTTCTTTCTAACCCAGCTGCATCTATGGCTTTTGTGTGAGTGTGTTCTATCCAGTTTAATGAAACTATCTGCAGTTTTTAACATTTGGTCTTTTTTTTTTTGGCATGCTACAATGCCCTTCCCATGCTGATTTAATTTTGTTTTTTTCATGCTATGATTCTATTGCTGCTTTTTGACATGGTTTGTTTTGATTTCATTATGCTGTTAACCACCCAGAATAGTGCATTGCACTAATGGGGCAGTATATAAATTAATGAAATAATAAATAGGTCACGTTCCTTTTTTTTTTAATTTTTTAATTTATTTTTTACTGTTATGTTATATGTTTTTAACTGAGCATCCATCTATTTTCTTTTATATTCACCTGTTGGCTAGTGGCAGCTAAACGTGGCCTAGACCTATTCAAGTCATGTTGTCTTGAAGTGTTCCTTTGCAGTCTGTGGTGTTTGTTAAAGCCATAAAGCTTTTCTGATTTAGGTCAAGAGAGGAAGCTAAAATTTTGTGTGCTTGCGGGGAAAAGCATAAGATGTGGTAGCCCTTAAAAACAGGAAGATTTTCTGTCAAATATCCCAAGAAATCCCAGTTCTCTTTGCTCATGTAAAGTTCACAGTGGAGGAACTGTGGTAAGGTCTGTCCATAAACTTTCAGTTAGATTGTATGGTTGTTATGAAAATGTCAGTCAATTATACACCTGAGTTACAAAAATATTCAGTTGTATATGATCCATAGGATCCTTTCCAGCTCTGCAGTTCTAAATAATAATAATAATAATAATAATAATAATAATAATAATAATAATAATAATAATAATAATTACTATTATTATTATTATTATTATTATTATTACTATTACTATTACTATTACTATTACTACTATTATTTATAAAACTCCAGGCACAGTCAAACTTATAAAAACATTGACTGGTATTATATAGCAGATACAAGTTTTAACCAAAAAACTAAGTATCTCTTAAATATCGGTGCAGTATGTATGCTGTTCCTAATATTGCCATTTTTGTAGCTTTCATGGTGTGATTTCTTAGATCTGCAACTGCTTATAGTATGTGTGAAATTTCTTTCATAATGACCAGTGCACTAACTTTGCCACTCTATCATGTCTAACTTTGTTATTTGTTTGTGCCATCTTTGGACATTCACAGATGAGGTGTGACACAGTTTCATCTTTTTCTTGGCAGAGTCAACATTTGCTGTTAGCACTAACTTCTTTGATCTTAGCTTTTATCACGTTGGTTTGGAGTGCTTGTTCTTGTGCAGCAAAAATCAAGCCTTCGGTTTCTTTCTTAAGGGTCCTCAGTTTTAGCCATGCCCATGTTGAATTATGATCATGCTTTCCATCCATATTTCTCAGATGTTGTCTATGTAGTGGTTTATTTTTCCAGCTGTTTAATTTCTTTTCAAATTGTTGTTTCTTATATTGAACCTTTGTTTCTGTTGTTTTCAAAATATTCTCCATTTTCACTTCTTTCAGTAATTTTTCTCTGCTTATATAATCATTTAGGCTTCTTTTTTCCTCCTCTACTACATCCTGTATTTGCAGTAATCCACGGCCTCCAGTTTTTCGTGGTAAATATAATCTGTCCACATTGCTTTTTGGATGCAGTGCATGATGCATGTTCATTAGTTTGCATGTTTTTCAATCCAATTCTTCTAGTTTGTTTTGAGTCCAATCTATTACTCCAGCTGGGTATCTAATGACTGGAACGGCCCATGTGTTTATGGCTTTGATTGTATTTCCCCCATTTAATGTTGATTTTAAGATTTTCCGCAGTCTTTTGATATATTCCCTTTCTCTCAGTTCTTTAACTTTTGTGTGCATTATGTTATCTTCTTCTAGTATTCCAAGATATTTATAATTTTCATCACTTGAGAGTGATTTTATAATATTGCCATTTTTAAAACTCTATTCCATCTACCGTGTTTCCCCGAAAATAAGACAGGGTCTTATATTAATTTTTGCTCCAAAAAACACAGTAGGGCTTATTTTCAGGGGATGTCTTATTTTTTTCATGTACAACCATCTACATCTATTCAAATACAGTCATGTCATCTTCTTCTGGTTGCTGCACAAAGGTGGAGGGCAGGGTTTCACTTAACTGGGGCTTATTTTTGGGGTAGGGCTTCTATGACGAGCATCCTGAAAAATCACACTAGGGTTTATTTTCAGGTTAGGTCTTATTTTCAGGGAAACAGGGTAGTTTTTGAATCTTGCCACTTTCAGTTTGATTCAGTTAGATTGTATGGTTGTTATGAAAATGTCAGTGGATTATACACTTGAGTTACAAAAATATTCAGTTGTATATGATCCATAGGATCCCTTCCAGCTCTGCAGTTCTATATTATTATTATTATTATTATTATTATTATTATTATTATTATTATTATTATTATTATTATTATTATTATTATTATATTGCAAAGGGTGCAAATGAAGTTGCAAATACAGTAAATAAAAGATTCAGTTGGATCAATTATAAGTGCAGTTCTGTGCAAACCTAACTGGTGAAACAGGCCAAGAATCAGCAGAGCTGGTTATGAATCCAAAATCCTTCTGGCCAAAGGATGTTGGAAATTATTTGGGACTATCCTCACCGGGCTTAATTTTGTGCTGGCATTGCCATGTGCAACCTGTTCCTTCTCTTCCAACTTTTGGCTCTTTTGCCTGATCATTCATTTGGTCAGCAGATATCTGAGATCGGCCTCGAAAAGCATCTCCTGCCAGCAAAAGGACATTTCTGGTGGCAGAAAGAACTTGTAACCAATCCTAACTCCCTACAGCTGATATGTCTTTGAGCTAAGTTTTCACTGTTTGTTGCTTGATTTTATAGAAGAAAGTATTCTTTGTTTTGTTGTGTCTTTAACAAAGACATTCTCCATTTCCAAAAAACAACCAAATACTTTTTTTGATGTGCCATGGGCTGGACACTGGTAGGAGCCAGTACTCTGTGATTTGCCATCATAGGGAAGTTAATTCCTGCAATCAGAAGTAAAAAAAGAATTTATTCCCTTTTACAAACAGTTAAGAGGAAACAATTTAAAGCAACCAGCCTAGTTAGCTAAGTGGTCTGTGATTTGTACCTACCCTGATTCTCCATGTTGAAAGTTGTTCACAATGGATTCAAATAACCCAATATTTCCAGCTTAATTATGTTAACAAAATTGTTTATGATTTCTAGCTCTGCTTGCCAGCTCCATACCACTGTGGGAAAAAAAATCCAGAAGTGAAATTAGCACAGATAACATTTTTCCTCATAATTATTTTGTATCGCAGTAAGGTTTTTTTTTTCTTGCTTGACCTAGTGTGGTGACCATAACTAATGTTGAAGTGAGAAGGTAGGCAGATTTTGTTAGCATTTTCATCAGTTGTGAGAAGACCAGCCCACTTGGCTTCACTTCTAGGGGGCGGCTGTAGAAGACGATAGTGCAAATAGTTCATGGTGAGATCATGGGTCCCTCCTGGTCTATTTGTCTGTTTGCCAAAAGAAAAGGGAGAAATTCTCACACAGATTACTTCCCACGATCTGGAAACCTACTTGTAAATTTATGTTTCAAATGAGGCAGTATCGTGTATGATCCTTACCCTTACTTGTCAAGTTGCAAACCCTCTGCCTGATTACAGGAGAAATTGTGTGTTTCTGATGGGCTGGGATTGTTGCATTTGTCCAGTCCATGAAGCTTTGTCCTTAATATCATGGGATCAAACTAGATGATATGCCTAACACTTTTAAAAAAGAAGTGCTCCCTCAAGTGGTGAATGACGTCTGTTTGTCACAGCCATGTAATTTTTCTCAACCATGTATCTTTTGCTTAGCATGTTGTGTTTTTGACTGATCACCGGAGGATGAACATGGGCTTAATTTGCAAATTGATTGTTGAAGCGCCATCTCTAAGAATATACTACTATAGGATGGAAAAATGGTTTAAACGGAGATGTTCTTGTTAACATGTAGTTTGATATTCAGCTACATTTGCCTTTAATGCTGACATCTTGCTCACATTGTGCTCAATGGGTCTCAGGAATTGCTTCAAGAAGGAAAGATTGGGTAGCAGCTATGGTGCAATAGTGACTGCATTTAAGCATAATGTTTATTTATAATGCAGACAAGCCTAACCTCCATGCATGTTTCTAGCGTTGCTGTGAAGAGGAATTTGGAACCATGTTTTTGATGAAATATGGTGTATATTTTTCAAAAACGTCCAAAATATTATTTGTTTAAAACAAAGTTCAAATCATGAGTTAATGAAGGCGGTTTGTTCCAGTTAAACATAGTTAAAATTAACCACTGTTAATTTAATTTATACCTCTTTTTGACCTGCCAAGAAGGGCAGGGATAGGATTATGAGCTCAGGGGGGAGGTAAGATTCTTCCTGTCACACAATGGGAACTATAAAAAGCTCTGGGAAATAGTAAAAAGTGATTTTGTAATAAAAATAAGCATAGAACCGTAGAGTTTGAAGGGACCCTGTGGGTCGCTGAGTCCAGCTTCTGTCAAGGAGGCACCGTGGGGAATTGAACTCTCAACTTCTGGCTCTACAGCCAGATCCCTGAACCACAGAGCTATCCAGCATTTCACCCAACCCTCTAAACCAGTAGCAGTTGTAGCTTTAATCACATCATACATGGACATAAAGGGCAATCTCAGCGATAAGTTGTAAGACCAGAATTAGCCCTAATTTGAACCCAGAGGTGATTTTTCTCGCATGAAGGAAATAATCAGACATTCAGGAAACTTGCAATTCATCTTTTCCTAATTCTGTCTATTTAATAGACATGCTCTTGCTTTCTTGCTATGTTTACTGAGCTTTGCTGTGTTCTGTGTTTGTATCTTTTTTGAAATAAGGATTTTCCCCTCACAGAAGTTTAGTACGGCTTTAGTGTCAGACACATGAACTGTAACAGGGTAAGGGGTATCTCTGCCGTTGGTTCCCATGGTAACAGGCTAGCACAAGCATGACCTGAGAATGATGTCCCATCATTCAGGGAATGAGCGCCCAAGGCCAAATGACCTCAAACTTAAAGCCCAAGCTGACAAACAGTCACTTGAGATTTAGCAAGTTGACAAAAGGCGTTAAGGTCCATACCGTGCCTTATTTCCTCAGATACATCTGCCGTTTTTCGAACCATGAAGTCTCTTGTACATGTTTTCCACTAAAGAAAGCATTTATCTTGCTTTATCATAGACCTTGTGCTGGAAAATCCTGATTTGGTCGTACTGAACAATAGCCTACATCAGAGGCAGGAGACGTGTGGATCTCCAGATGGTATTAGACTGCAGTTCCCATCTGCTCTAGCATAAGGAGTGGTTGAGGGATGATGGCAGTCAGCCCCTAACATCTGGAAGGCTTTCTCTCTCCTAAAGCAAAAAATAAAAAATCTGAGAAGAGAAACCTGATTGTCTCACCTGTTTTCTTCTTGTGCTCATTACCAGTGTACTCACACACTCTTTTTAGCCATTCAGCTTGTTGTATGCCTTTGGCAAACCTCATGTAGGATCCTATGTTGACAGGCTAGGATGGCTACTTGCACATCCCCGACAAGGAGGACGGTCGTCATCCAAAATAAGGACAAAAGAGGACACCATTGCACACACTATGTTCTATATACAGATGGAAGGTTAGAAATGATGTTTTTAAGTTAAACAGAATTGCAATCCATGTCATGGGAAGGGGGAAGACAGGGAGCAGATGACCTGTGTGTACTTGCTGAGTCTGCTATCTAGGGAGCCTCATGGTGCAGTAGTTAAACTGCAGTACTGCAGCCCAAACTCTGCTCATGACCCAGGTTCAATCCCAGGTAGTTGACTCGAGGTTCACTCAGCCTTCCATCCTTCCGAGGTTGGTAAATTGAGTACCCAGCTTGCTGGGGGTAGGCAATGTGTAGTCTGCATAATTAACTTGTAAAGTGCCCAAAGAGTGCATTAAGCCCTATAGGACAATATATAAGCAGCATGATTTGCTTTTTGTTTTTTTACATTTCCTTGTGGATGGGCAAATTTAAGCTCCCTGACAATAGCCATGTACTCCTGCTGGACTCAGAATTGACCCTGTGTCTGTATTGGAGATGTTAGTAGTCTAATAAAAGAATAATCTATCCTTGTTTTTGGGTTCAAGACCTCCAAGAGTTGTCTTTATCATTCTTTATTTTTAAAATTAAGCTTGGATTGGACAGCCTTTCAAATGGACGACATCTTCAAAACAGGGACTGTTCTCCATAAAAGAGGACATGGTGGACCACCCTGTCAGAGGCTCCACTTGTGCAGTCCTTCCTTTGTACATGGGAGGAAGGGTAGATTATGCAGATAAATCTGTTCATGCCCAGACCAGTATGTGGTGCTCATGATGCAGATATGCAGTGAGGTGGCTCTTGTTCTCTGAAATGGTTTGCCAGTTGGGTGAATCTGTGAATTGGTTTTATGACAACAGTTATATGCATTGCATATGAGAGTGGCTGGGTGGAGAGGTTAATGCAGTAGGACCACCCATGTCCGCAAGATCAGTATCTGCGGTTTCACTTATCCATGGTGTGAAAAATATTAAAAGAAAAAAACCCAGAAAAACCTATTTTCACATGTACTACCAGACCTGGCCACTAGAGGGAGACAGAGACTATGTGTGATACTTGTTAGTGAATACTTGTTGTTAGCTGTTACAGCAGCTCTACTGGCTGCTGATCCATTTCCGGGCTGAATTCAAAGTACTGGTTCTAACCTATAAAGCCCTAAGTGGCTTGGGCCCAAGGTATTTCAAGGATTGCATCTTCCTTTACGAGCCTGCTTGAGTGTTAAGATCATCAGGAGAGGCCTTCCTCTCAGTCCCACCACTTTTACAGGTGCGTTTGGTGGGGACATGGAAGAGGGGCTTCTCTGTTGCAACTCCCAGACTTTGGAACTCCCTCCCACTGGAGGCCAGGCTGGCCCCATCTATACTGTCCTTCCGCTGGGAGGCAGAGACCTTTCTCTTGAGGCAAGCTTTCCCTGAGTGACTGGCTGCCTGAGTGAGGTTTTAAATGAATTGTTGTGCCTTGCTATTTTGACTATGTTTTGGTATAGCTTATGTTTTTAGTATGTTGTTTGTTTGATCCCTTTTGCACATGACTATGATTAGTTCTTTCTTTCACTTTATTGTCCTGGCGTTTGCTGGTGTTGCTTCAAGATTCATGGATTTCTGGAAAAAAACTTTTATTTTAATCGGAGAGAGGCAGGACGGCAGCCAGTCAAGTAATGAAGGGCTTGCTGATTCCCTGTTTTGTTACCTATAGAATAACCTTTCTGGTCTCGTTCCTTCTTCCATCATGCTTGCTGTTTAACTGGGCACTTAACCAACTCTGAGTAGATGCCTTCACTCTTCATTCTTTGCAAACCTGTTGCCTCCACCAAATCTCCTTCAGCATTTATTGCTAACCTTGAGCATGGCAGGTAATCTCTATTCTGTGTTTCCTCAAAGGCATCCAGGTTCTCAAGGATCTGTGGGGTGGGTGAGAGTCGTGCCAGCAAACAATGCCTTTAAAAAGCATTGTATGTTCTCTTTCTAGTGAAGAAATCCACTCTGTATGCCAGCATGCTCTTTCGCTGGGATGACAAGCTGCATCTTGACCAAGAAAAGATAGAACCTAGGAGATGGGGTGCATTTCCCTTTACTTGCCTGCATGAGTACATCCCAACATTTGTCTTAACTTGCAGCTAATTCTTGCCTTGAGGCAGAGGCGGGGAGGAGAAAGGATGGGGGGAACCAACCCTCTCTGTATTGTTTTGCAAACCTATATGGCAAGAGAATCTTGAATGATTTCTTCACTACCTAAGAAAAGCAAAAGCAAAGCATGTGCGTGTTGAACTTTTGTTAATTGTAATAATAATAATAATAATAGTAATAACAACAATAACAAAAATGATACTATTTGTCATTTTGGTTCCTTACTATGGCATGGTGAGAATAATTTTCCAAGTTTTATGCCATTCCCTTGTTAATTCCAAAGGCCTGAGTCTACTTGTTAGTCCAGTGGTTCCCAAACATTTTTGATTTGTGATTCCCTTGATTTACTGACCACTGGCCACAGCTCCCCTTGCTCAGAGGGGCCATCCGTGGTCTCATTGCCACCAGAGGCAGGATCCTGACACCCCTCCTCAGCCATCCCATCTCCTCCCCCCCCCAACAAATATCCCCAAGGGCCCACCTCCTTCCAGGTCCTGACTCAAGAAATTCACAAGACCACCAGCAAGTGCCTTCACTGGAGACCATAGAGATGGGCAAGGAGAGGAAGGTGTATAACCTTCACTTCTGGTTCCTGTTTGACATAGAGCTATGAAGCTCCTCTGCAGCTCCTCTGCACCCCTCGCTTGGTTCCACAGAGCCACAGTGCATCGTTTGGGAACCCCTGTGTTCATCATCATCATCATCGTCGTCATCATCTTTGAACTGCAGAGCTGGAAGGTGTTAGTCCACGCTAGAGTAGACCCAGTGAATCAATAAAACTGCATACTTGTAGATTTAGAAAATTACTATTGATTCAGTGAGTCTGTTCTCATTTAGACCAGGGGTCCCCAACCCCCAGTCCGCGGCCAAGTGCCGGTCTGTGGCCTTGACAGGACTGGGCTGCGGAGACAGATCTCCTGCCCCCCCCCCGCACGGACTCCCCCCACGCACGCCCACCTGCACGCATGGGTGCCCGCCCACCCACATGCATGGGTGCCCTGCCCACCCATGTGTGTGTGTGTGTGCACCCCGCCCACCTGTGCATGCGCGTTCCGCCCACCTGCGAGTGTGGGGGGGTGCCCTGCCTCCCTGCACACGGACGCCCCAACCGGTCCGTAGTTTGGAAAAGGTTGGGACCACTGATTTAGACCAATAACAGAATTTTGGACAAGGTGTTGTTTTTCTTAATGTAACAAAAAATTAAGGGAAAAGTAACTAGCAATATATAATATGTTACAAAAACCGGCAGACAAGCCAACCAAAAAACAGTTACGGAGACACAATACTCCTTCCCACGTTTCAGTATCAACAATAATAAGCTACTTTGAGAGGGGCATTGAAATTAGTTACATGAATTATTACTTTCAAAAAGTTACTTTCTGAATTCTGATGAAAACAAAATTGAATTGGAACAGGGAGCTGTCTTAGGACTGATCTGGTCCTGATTGGTTTTGGAAGTGAAAAAGGGGATGATTAAAAGGTGTTTTAAAAGTGATTTTGTTTTTAGTTTTGCCAGGCTGGTAGCAAAGCTGAGATCTGCGAGGAAGTGAAGAGATGAGCAATTCTAGTGTTCAGGAAGAAGTCCCACCCCACCCACACTTCCTCCCATTACTCGGGGATTTATGTGTGTGTTTATGAGTGCATATTTAAAGATTACATAGCATTATCCTGCCTGTCTGTCTCCCAAAGCAGGGTGGGTTAGCATTGGGGGAGATCTGAGAATTCTTTAATTCTCAGATCTCTCCTGCCCACCCCCGCCAACACCTTTATGGACATGGATACTGATGATATGCAGGTTTGGACTTGGGGAACAAAAAAGAAGTGATAAGAGCTTTGCAAACTGGCTATATCTGGAAAAGCCCTTAGACCAGTGGTTCCCAACCTTGGGTCCCCAGATGTTCTTGGACAAAAACTCCCAGAAGCCTTCACTTTCACCACTAGCCGTGCTGGCCAAGATTTCTGCGAGTTGCAGTCCAAGAACATCTGGGGAGCCAAGGTTGGGAACCACCATCTTAGACTCTCCCTGTCCAGGAGAAGAAGAATAACCACAATAGGTAGGGTCAGTCTGAGGGTGCTTTACTGAGTCGATGCCACCTGCTCTTCTGTGTTCCATTGCTCAAGGCAGCATCACAAAGCAATTTCTGACTGTTCCGTCAGTAACATGAAAAGGAGCCTGCCTGGTAAAGCAAAGATCAAAAGGTCTCTCACCGTGTTGGTGCAGATGAGCACTATAACGTTTGCAAAACCTTTTGCAAATTTAGTGCACAATAGTTTTCACATATGTTTGGTCAGAAAAAGAAACCGTTTAGTTATACGCAGCTGTTCCAGAGTATACTGTGCCCAAAGCCTTTCACAGTAAATATTAAAATAGGAAACAATTTATTACGAAACATATCAAACAAATTCAAATAGAAGAAATAGTGTGGGGATCCCTCCCACCAAAATGTGGCATTGAATAGAGTCTTGCCCCCCAGTGAGTTCCAACATAACTTACCCTTGTGTCTTGATAGCATTGAAAGCCAGTGCAGGGAATCCAGGGGATCTGGGTTCAAATCCTTACTCAGCCATGGAAACTCCACGAACATCTCAGATACCTCAAAACCTTTTGAGGGATGCCATAATTCAAAAGCAACTTGGGGGCCCATAACAACAACTCAACGTGATTACATTGCATTTCCTCTCTTCTTTTCCTCATCGTTAGCCAATTTGTGAGGAAACAGGATAATGATGTCAGGGAGAGGGCATGGGGTATGCAGAATAAGACATCACAAGGATGGAAGCAAGGGGGAGATATTTGAACAGGGGCTGCCATTTATTTTCGTTTTTTTTCTTAGTAGCACTGAATTCCTTGTAAAGTTCTCTTATAATGGAAGTGAATCTCTTTCTTGATTTATTTCCTTTAATATTCTTCTGCAGTGACTTAGGACCTTTTGACTCTCTTTAAGCCTCAGGAGAACAAAACTATTCCCAGGTTTGTGTTTTTTAATTTTCTGCTGTACAGTGGTAGTGTCTCTCTTTCCCTTTCTGGTTTAAAATGAAAGTAGTGCTAAGCGGGAAGTAGAAGACCTTGTCCATGAACTCTACAGCACAGGCAAATCTATGGAAGCTTTTATTACACACGAATTCTCCATCCGTCTCTGAACCTGTAGGCCCAAAAGATGACCTTCTTTCTTACATTTACTCTGCTTTATTTTTGTTTTGTTTTTTTCTGAGTTACATGACGACATTTTATACTGGACTCCAGTCAGAGCTTGGAAAAGTGACTATTTTTGGACGACAACTCCCAGAATCCCCAGACCAAGAGGGTTGTGCATCAGGACCTCTTTAGTTTGGGGCAGTGGTTTCAAAGAAAGGGGGCTTACCATTTCTTCCTTGCAGGGAGACCTTCCGAACTACAGTCTGTAAAAGACATAGGAAAGTTTAAGATCAGGTGTGTTCATACACCTCTTCTACGTCACACTGACGGATGAGGCCCCTTCTGCTCTGTCTATTAATGAAGTTGTCAGTAAGAGTTGAAGTTGTCAAAAAGACCCTGATGTTGGGAAAGGGTGAAGGCAAGAGGAGAAGGGGACGACAGAGGACGAGATGGATGGACAGTGTCACCGAAGCGACCAACATGACTTTGACCCAACTCCGGGAGGCAGTGGAAGACAGGAGGGCCTGGCGTGCTCTGGTCCATGGGGTCACAAAGAGTCAGACACGACTTAACGACTAAAAAACAACAACAGTAAGAGTGGCAGGGCCAGCATGTTCAGGAAATTTGCATAATGACCAGTGCACTAACTTTGCCACTCTATCATGTCTAACTTTGTAATTTGTTTGTGCAATCTTTGGACATTCACAGATGGGGTGTGACACCGTTTCATCTTTTTCTTGGCAGAGTCGACAATGGCTGTTAGCACTAACTCCTTGGATTTTCAAATGGTGCCAGTTGTGCACTGGGTCTTCTAAATGGTCCTTATGACTCATTTTAAAGGCGAATTGCCATTTCTGGAAGCTTCCACAAGTGGCAATTCACTTTATTTTGCCAGAAAGTGGGAGCTAGGGGAGACGTGGGATGCACGAGACCAGTTTAGGGTGCTCCAGGGCTGCATTCTACCCATCCGCACTATAGACAGACAGCTGGTTCTAACTTGTTAGATAGTACACAGAGAAAAAAAAAAAAAAAAAAAAAAAGGAAGCTAGCTGGTCATGCACCGGCTTAGTCCTTTTTGACTGTGTATCACTCAGTCTCTTGGTTTTATGAGGCTATCATTTTGAATGAATATTGCAAGCAGTGGACTCTGCAAAGATAGGAAATTTAAAATCAGGTAACAAGACAGTAACAATAACACAAACCCAGCCCAAACTGGATGCTACATAAATATATGGTCCCTTACGAAAGAGAGAGGTGGAGGGGACATCTCAGAGCTTGCTCTTATAAAATAATCCAGGGCATAGCATATATGTACCCTATATACTCGAGTATAAGTCGAGTTTTTCAGCACAATTTTTTTGCTGAAAAAGCACCCCCTCGGCTTATACTCGAGTCAGTGTCAAAATTACATGTTCTGCCCTGCAGTGCGGGTGTTCTCTGGACTCCCCCACTCATCTACGGGCGCCTGCAGCCTCTGTGGGTGGTCCGATGACCCGGGTTAAGTATACTGCATTTTTCAGACTCCACAGGCAGACACCGTGCTGGGAGGATAATAGCAGTCTATGTCCAAATGACAATGAGACATCCCCCCTTTGGAGCGCAAGCTCCGCCCTCCAATCTTCCCCTCAGTTCCTTTTTTCCCGCTGTGTTGGAAAGACGTATAGGAACACACGGAGCTAACAGCGAGTATTCTGTTCTAATATCTTCTATTTTACCCTCAATACGTCCTGCGCAGGCACAGAAAACCCCAACGACCATACCGATACCAAAACACATCACACCGAAGGCAAGCATACTATCAACATCATCCATATCAGCACCTCGGCTTATACTCGAGTCAATAAGTTTTCCTAGGTTTGTGTGTGTGTGAAATTGGGTGCCTCGGCTTATATTCGGGTCGGCTTATATTCAAGTATATACGGTAACTTCTAATAAAAATCTTTAAATTCCTAAAATAAAACATAAAGATAGGTGCAAATGAACAATTTCACCAAAGGATTTTGTGCCAGCATTGCCCTTCCTGCACACAAGTCCGGACAATCTGTTTCCTAAGTCAATGTAATAAGGGTATAATTCCAGCTCCTAAGGGAACAGAAACTCTTCTTTTGTGCAATATTCTCCCTGTCTTTGTCTCTGCCTCTCTTAGAACTGAAACGTTAGAAGCACAACCCCTTCTTAAGGGTTTTATCACTCAGTTGGGCTACCTCAGAAAATCCATGGGACTACAACCACCAAGGCAGTGTTGCTCTCATGACAAGACTGGGGCATGTTCTGATGATATACAGGATAAAGTGAAACATAGTTGGTCTCTTCTTACATCACCTGACACAACTGTTGTGTCTGGACAGTTCAGCCTTTGATCTGTCAGATATTATTCCTCCCCTTCCATGAATTAAGTTGACTGGATATCTCTGTGGTTTAGGGATCTGGCTGTGGAGCCAGAGGTTGGGGAGGTCAGTTCCCCACTGTGCCTCCCAGGGATAAGAGCCAGCCTGTGTGGCCTTGGGCCAGCTGCACAGTCCCATTCCCCAGAGGTAGGGAATGGTAAACCCTGAAAAATGTCACCATAAGTCAGAATTGACTTGAGGACACATGGTTATTCCATGAATTACAATTATGCGAGATATCTGTTTGTATATGTGAATACAATTCTGACAGTCTTACCAACATAATGCCTGTGAGAGAGCTGTGGTCCTACCCCCCCCCCCCCCCCGATATTTCCCATCTTTGAAATTAGCTGAATAAGTTAGAATGAAAAATATAACCTTGTGGAGCCTTGTGGTGCAGTGGTTAAACTGCTGTACTGCAGCCAAAACTGTGCTCATGACCCGTGGATTCAATCCCAGGTCGCTGGCTCAAGGTTGACTCAGCCTTCTATCCTTTCGAGGTCGGTGAACTGAGTACCCAGCTCGCTGGGGGGGGGGGGGGCAATGTGTAGCCTGCATAATTCACTTGTAAACTGCCCAGAGAGTGCTTTAAGTGCTATGGGGCGGTATATAAGCAGCATGCTTTTTGCTATAACTGGTCAACCAACAGCATCTTATTTCTCAGTATGATTTCAAGGAAAGTTTTTTCTAGTTCTATATGACTGTTAAGTGTCCACGCTCTGTGTTCTTAACAGTCAGAGCCTGGACTAATTGTTTTAGACTTACTGAAGGCAAGATGTAGCTTGTTTATAGAATGTAAAACTTAACTTGTGTCTCTCTTGTAAGCTTATGGCCAATAGGAAAAATGTTTGCAGTCTTTGTTAGCTTTGGCCACACTATTTATTGCTCCTTCTCCTACATTCTGGATTGTTACTTGCGATGTGCATTTCCCATTGCCAAACAAATGAGATGCAACTTTCCCCCTTTCCTGGCCTTGTCCCAAAAAGTGACTAGTCAGGATCAGATTTATATAGCAGTGTGAAACGGTAGCGTTGTCAGGTACAGCTGGCAAATTATCTCCCATTGTTTTATGACAGATCACCACTATATGGGATAAATACATCCATATTTCCCATGCAACCGATTGGCTACAGATAGTGTAGTCCTAACTCAAACCTGTGCATGTTATAGGGGGTTGGAGACGGAGATTTCATCTGCCAGCAGAAATGCTTTTCTTCCAGCAGAACCGTCTTCTTGTGATGCAGAGCAAGGGTGGATTTGGGGAAGAACAAAGTGATGCCAGTTCCAACCCTCGTTTAGTCCATAGGAACAGACACTTTGCCAGCACAAAAGCAGGTCAAATGAAGGTAATCATGGTCAACATCCCTAGGCTGGGAGGAGCTTATGTTCAGCACAGCAAATAATGTCAGCTTACCTGGCTCTTGTCTTATCTTAGCTAGTTAGAACTGCACTCTAACCATACAACCGCAGAGGAGAGAATTCGACTGAAAATTTCTGTTAAGAGGAAATCTATGCAGAGAAATATTTTTCAACCACCTCTTCCTCTTCTCTCTAGCACCCTTCTGCTCTTGTCTAACTAATGGAATACTTCAAGGCATCAAAGAGGCAGCTGTATTCAGAACGCCTCATGATTGCCTCTATCTCTTGAAGATTTCAACACCGCCAACTACTCCTCAATTTGTTATAACCTGAAAATAATGGCGGATAAAGGGAACTTGCACTGGGAAGCATGCCAGGCTAAAGACATTAAATTATTGAGTGATCTATATCTGGATAATGGATTTATGGCCTTTAACAACTTTTCAGGGTGGAGTTTTTCCCCCCCTAATGTTATTTTTGTGTCTAGATTGGGAATTTCTATACAAACGTGACTTTAAAAAAATGTGATAATTTAAAACATGATGAAACTATGTTAGGATGCTATCCACTTATTTCTTTATATTGGAAATTAACAAAAGGAAATAATCAGTTATTTTAAGACACTTTACAAGTCCCTGTATATTGGAAAAGGTACAGCCATCCATCAAGGCTGGCTTCAGGACAAAATAATTAGAAATCATACAAGCATAGCAGAAGGAGATTAGGACAAAATTAGAACCCATAAAGTTTATTTTATTTTAGGTTATGATGAAATCTGAACAAGAGTGTTTCATTAAGGGGTGTTTTTCTTATGAAGTATTTCAAATGCAGAATGGCTTGTTCAAATTGTTAGGATAAAAACAGTGTTTCATAGAATTGTTTAAACAGGTTGGTTTGTCATTGAGTCGTAAGAACACATGAAGAACTTTCATAGATCACGACAGGTATTGCATCTAGTCGTTGTTATGTGTCATCAGGTCGGCTCCAACATATGGCAACCCTATGAATGAACAAGCCTAGCTAAAGTAGACCCACTGAATCAGTGGCACTGATGCATGTGTTGTTGACTTAACAAGCCCTACATTTATTCAATGGATCTTCTCTAGTGGGTCTAACAACTGTATTTATCCCCCAAAATTCACCTTGTGAGACTTCCTGTCCCCACTGTGGTCAGCTAATTGCCTACAGAAAACCCACAAGAAGAACATGGGCAAAATTTCAGCCTTGCTGCCATATTCCCAAGCCACTGATATTGAGGGACATACTGCCTCTGATACTGTGGGTAATATATAGAGCCAACATGGAGAGTGTCAGTTGTTGGCCTTATCACTCATGAATTGGACTCATCCTCTTTTGAAGCCATCCAAGTTGGTGTCTATTTTGTATCTTATGGTATTGAGTTCCATAGCTTAGTTATGCACTGTATGAAAAAGTCACGTCCAGTACAGATGGACAGGTAATTAACTTGTAATTTTCTGCATCCTATTGGATCCCCTCTCCCATGTATTATTTGGTAGATCAGCAGTTTTCTTTTGAATTCTTGAAGAATTCTCCAATGGAGCCCATCTGGACCTGGTGATTAGCCATGCTGGAGACCTGTTGACTTCCTGACGTGGCCCACAGACACATTATACAAAATATCAGCATATATTTTTGTGGATTTTAAGTGAAATAGCCATGGTGATGTGCAGCCTCCAGGATGAGAGGAGCAACAAGAAGATGTGTTCTCAGGTACTCTGGAGAGATTTCGCTTTCCTGACTTTCTCTTTCAATTTCTTTTTTACCAATTCCACCGCAACTCGCCCCCTGTCCATTTTTGACAAGTCACATATTGAATATGCTTGCCCATTGTCCACTTACATATAAATTAAATTGTATAAATACTGTGATCACTGTTTTTAATTGAATCAAAGACTCTTACATATTGCAGTGGGCTCTGGATGCCCCTTAAGCTTAAGTCCACTTAGTATTAGCTTCCCTCTTGTTGCTTCCACCGCCATTATTTCGAGGCATAATTATTCAATGTCTGGAAACGTTACCTTTTTGCCATGCATTTATCCAGATTATGTGAAGGTAATTGGACCTGACCCTTGCTACAACAGTTCCTCCTTGTGTATCTCCCCAGTTTCATTTTCCAGCGAATCTAAAAAGAAGAGGTTCCTGGAAGAGTGCATGGAGTGGTTTAGAGTTTTTATGGAATTGTGAGAATCCTGGGTTCTTTGTCAAAAGCAAGAACGAATTTACACTGCAATTACTGCTTGACATATTATGGCCTAATAGGAAGGTTCCACCTATGGCGTTTACTTGGAAGGCTAGTTTTATGCATACAAGTCACACTGTGCTATTGTTGTTGTTTAGTCGTTAAGTCGTGTCCGGCAATAATAATCATGTGCCATCATGTCACTTATGGTGACCCGTTCCAGGATTTTCCAGGTAGAGTAAACCCTAAACCACTTCTGTTTAGCATTCCTTTCTTCTGGAGGCATCCTGGGACTGTGCAGCTGGCCCAAGGCCACATAGGCTGGCTCTTCTCCCAGGAGGCACAGTGGGGAATTGAACTCCCAACCTCTCTCTCCACAGCCAGATACCTAAAGAGCCTGAACTGTGCAGCCAGCTATCATTGCGCACACAAGTGTCAAATTTCCAGAAATAACTCATGGATAGATCATGTGTCCACTGTCTTTACCCTTAAGCTAAAGGCGTGCATAGAAGAAAGACACTATTCATAATAAACAGGGTCTGTGGCAATAATCAGTAATCAAAAAGAGAGCTAGACAATAGGAAATTACTTTTTACACAAATTATATGGGCAGGAGGAATCTCTGAAGCTTTGAGGCTTGGTGGACAGCCATTAGTGTTAGGAATTAGCTGACTGAGAGCAAAACTAGGGTGGTTACTGCAACCTAGATAGTCTTCAGCAGGAAAGTCAGTTGACTAGGCTTAGTGATGCAGGAGGAAAGGCACTGAAGGCTTGGTGTTGGGAACCCTGAGTGAAGGGTTCCCCCAAATTGATTCCACCATGGGAAGATCCTCTGCTCCGATGCCTGTGTTGAGGCTCCCTGGTGCTTGAATTTATGTTTGCTTGTAGCTGTGACTGTTAGCCAGGCTAAGGGCCCTCTGGACCATTTTCTTGGTGGGTTCCCCTGAGTATGGTAGCAGTACTCCAAACAGTGGTGGCTAGCTGGGTCCACTCATCGTTTTAATTTACTATATTGGCCTTGAGCAAATACAGCCCTCCACATGTTATCAGATTGCAGTTCCCATCAGTCTTAACTAACATAGACAATGATAAGTAATGCTAGGAGTCCCAGCCCAGCAATGTCTGAAGGGTGGCAAGTTGTCCACAATTGCCCTATAGCAATTCCAGGTCAGGGGCATAATGAGTAATGAAAAGGAGGGATAGATCCACCGTGCTGGTATTGCTTGAGGTTCTGAGTTACGGGTGGGTGAAGAAGACTAAGTAGGGGGCTTGATATAGGGTTCTGGCATCCACTCAAGGATGCCAAATACTAATGTCATCACTCAGAACAAGAACCAAACATGCTTGAATTGGACCAGAGAGGACCTCTAATCTGAACTCCGGAATGTGCTCATGAAAAGAGATTCAGTTTCTCAGACTGTTCCCATCTTCACCACCTGCCACTGTTTAGAAATTCAACACATACATAGATCCATGCATAAGTGGCCACCCTGTAGCAATAAACAGGGTGGAGCTGAAGGGCAGGGAGCATATTTCCTAACTGCTGACCACCCTTGAAGTTAGTCCTTCTCTCCCTGATCTGCCCTAGAGTGAAACTCCATTGGTTGCCATGCCTGTTGTTGACATGAGGTGAGCATTATGTTGTTTTGCGTACCCAGAATCCTGCAGATCAGTTGAGCATCTGACCGCCCCTAATGGAAGTATCCCGGATCGATGAGGCTTTTGCTGATATTGAGCTGGTGCTGAAATCAAGCATGCTGCAGTTTCTACAGACTGCTCCCTTCCGTCTGAAAATGTATGCAGAACAGTTTTAAGTGAGAGTAAAACTACTGGACTTTGACTGTAGGGCTTTGAAGTGTCGACTGCAAAAAGAGAGAACATGCCGCTGTGGTAGCTTTGCTAATTCTGGCTAATGACTCTCCTCGGCATACTGAATTATGGAGACAATTGCCTTCTAAAATACTGTCAAAAGATGCATGATAAAATGCACCTTATTGTACTGTCAAATGGAGCGCAGTTTGGTCTTCCAGGGCACCTCTCGTTTTACCCGTGTGGGTTTCAAAGCACTTTGCAAGGTAATGAGCTGAATACCGCCAGTGTAGCCAAGTGGAGTAGTCATTATGAGCTCAACAATAGCTCTTGCACAGCCTCACAGTGCTGAGAGAGGAAATATTGGCTGGGGCATTGTGGGGAACGGGGTGGCAGCGTTTGATAAATTCCATCAGATCTTTTAAAGCTGGCGTTTGAGATTGTCCAGAGGAGTCTCATTGTAAATTCACCCTTTAACTCCATGCCTGTATGCACAAAGATGAACATATGCACACAGAGCATGGGATGTGATTATTAGGCACACACACACACGCACACCAAGCTTTCTAGGGGTGGGGATTCAGGTTGACAAATGTCTGGATAGAGAATTAATGAGTATCCACTCTTATCTTTTGAAGCAGGGTGAGGGAATGAAGTGGAAAGAATTTTTGACGGAGACTGGCCAAGGCACTATGATGAAGAATGCCACCCTGGTAACCAAGGCATGGTGACGCTTGTCCAGTTGAATCTTTTTGTCTCTCATTTTCCCCAATGGTACCCATCTGTATATCTGCATAGATTGGTACCGTTTGGCAACTAGAAGGTAGGATGTAAATCCTTGGTTGTTTATCCCATTCTCTTACCAAGCCTAAGTGGCAACACAAGTTTTCTCTGGTTCTATAGATATTTCCATGACGCGGTATCAGAACTGGCCACTAGAGAAAGCCAGGAATTATCGCCATCTATCTTCCTGATCCAAAGTGTTAATAAGGACAATCCAAAGGGCTAATAATGTGCAACAACCAAGCTACGTGTGAGGTAAGATAGTGGCAACAACAACAAACCTGGCTAGTGGGGAGAAATGAATAACTCAGTGAGTTTCCTTTAAGATGTAACATTTAAAACTGAGTAAAAATATTGCACTGTCAGTCTTTATAAGAATGTCATCAGTTTCTTTAAGGCTGTGTATTCCCAGTGCCCTTAACTCTTCTTTAAACTTAGACAATTTTCCTTGTAGATTTCTCATTCATTACATCTCCATACTGACAATCTTTCTCAGGCTGTAACTACACTCCCCAGAAAAACCTGTATGAATCTCTGGCCACAGCTGTTGTAGGCATGCCATGCCAGACCATGTGTCAATTCAAAATGGTACCAGTCCAGTCCTTTTCTGCTCTAGTTTATTTGTTTTTTAAATGGATACTCTGTTCTTTTGGGCTGTGTGGGACCATCCCTTTTCCCCACCCCTTCCCTATCACCATTTGCCACCCTCTTGCTTCTTCTTCGTTGACTGCCGTATATGTCTGTCTGCACCATGCTGCCTTCGATTTTTTTCTCTCCTTTGTGCATCTTTTTTAAATCTTGTATTTAAAATTGTACTTCTGAAGATTCACGACCATAGAAGGGAGTGGGGCAGGTGTCATGTGACATTGTGCTCAGCCTCTGACATGTCCACGGTGACAGTGCGCACACCCACCCATGCTGCAATATCTCCCACCGTGTCTATCAATATGCCAGATTAAAACATTGAAAAAAGTACTACAATTTTAGGTGGGTGTTGCAAGAAAGGTCCTGCCTGTTTTGCGGATAATCCATAACAACTACACCTGTCCTGGTTTATTGCAGTGATGTAGTTTCAATCTCTGTGTCTTTTTTCAAAGCTGTTTCGTGAGTGGTAGCCTCTAATACCCTGTTTTCCCGAAAATAAGACCTAACCTGAAAATAAGGCCTAGTATGATTTTTCAGGATGCTCGTAATATAAGCCCTACCCCAAAAATAAGCCCTAGTTGAGTGAAACCCCGCCCTCCACCATTGTGCAGCCACCAGAAGAAGATGACATGACTGTCTTTGAATAAATGTAGATTGTTGTACATGGGAAAAAAATAAAACATCCCCTGAAAATAAGCCCTACTGCATTTTTGGAGCAAAAATTAATATAAGACCCTGTCTTATTTTTGGGGAAACACGGTACTACAGGCAAAAATCATAGAAAGACCTTGCGTCATTTTAGAGACTAGCAGATTTATTGGGATTTACAATTTTATGGATTAGATCCCTCTTCAATACTGTAGATGCAGGAAGTGGTCTTCTCAGTTTTCATGTAATCTAATCCAACTGTAATCTAATCCAATTGTAAACTAATCCAATCCAGCCTGTAATGGACACAGAATTTAAAACTTGGGGCAAACAACAATAGAATGCAAATTGTCTAGTTTCTTCCATGTTTTGTCAGGTTTCAGATAAGTACAGTGACCATTCGTATTGCAATAACTGGTGATAAAATGAGTACACTATGCTAATTAAACCTGAATTGCTGGTAGATGCAACCTTGCAAAACTTAATTAGTTTGTTCCTATAACCCTGACATCCTCTGACCAGAAAATACATATATTTAAAATTCTAAAAAACTTGAGCCCAGGGATTTGTTTTCTGTATCAGAAGGAGAGCTGTAACTAGCCATTTTGGCACTCAGGGCAGGTGGCAGCATCTCTTATCCACTCCAACCTTAAAGAAAAAGCATGAGCCCTGAGTGAAAAAGGCAGTGGAGCAGAGTGTGATGTTCGCTTGCACCAAAAACAGACTTTTTTGTGAGAACTTTTGTAATTAAAAAAAAAAAGGTAGGTAGTAAACAGGGCCAGGATGTATAAATGTTTATTTCCCTAACACCAATAGATATTGGTGCCCTCTAAATTTTGGCAGTGACAGATTTTACTTTCCTGGGCTCCATGATCACTGCAGATGGTGACAGCAGCCACGAAATTAAAAGACGCCTGCTTCTTGGGAGGAAAGCGATGACAAACCAAGATAGCATCTTAAAAAGCAGAGACATCACCTTGCCGACAAAGGTCTGCATAGTCAAAGCTATGGTTTTTCCAGTAGTGATGTATGGAAGTGAGAGCTGGACCATAAAGAAAGCTGACCGCCAAAGAATTGATGCTTTTGAATTGTGGTGCTGAAGGAGGCTCTTGAGAGTCCCCTGGACTGCAAGGAGAACAAACGTATCCATTCTAAAGGAAATCAACCCTGAGTGCTCACTGGAAGGACAGATCCTGAAGCTGAGGCTCCAATACTTTGGCCATCTCATGAGAAGAGAAGACTCCCTGGAAAAGACCCTGATGTTGGGAAAGTGTGAAGGCAAGAGGAGAAGGGGACGACAGAGGACGAGATGGTTGGACAGTGTCATCGAAGCTACCAACATGAATCTGACCCAACTCCGGGAGGCAGTGGAAGACAGGAGGGCCTGGCGTGCTCTGGTCCATGGGGTCACGAAGAGTCGGACACGACTAAAGGACTAAACAACAACAAAAAATTTTTGGCACACCAGGGCAAAGCCTCATTTGTTACACTCTATCTGTAGTCCTGACCAGAACTGAATAGAGGCCATTGTCTCTCAGTTCTAAAAACTGCTACTGGCTGCCCCAAACTGTCTTTAGCAATGACATGTTGTGATTTCTCGGGCTACACATCCTAGAAATCTCCATTCTGGGCGTTCTGCCCTATAAACACCAAAATGTAGCTCAAATGCAAGAAAGGTCTCAACTGAAGGCCTTTAAGGCTGAGCTGGGCCTAGCTCCATGTTCGGAAAGAAAACTCCCAGCTAGCACTGGGGCAGGAATAGGAAGCTTAAGAGGAGCTAGGCCTAGCTCAGCCTCCAAGCCTTCCAGTTGAGACTTTGCTCCCAAGTGAGCCACATTTAGGTGTCTGTCTCGCAGGCAGAACTCCCAGAATGGTGAATTGTGTGATTTGTAGTGCAAGACATAAAATAAAAATAAAAATCTCATCCCTCATTTCAGGAGTGCAATTTAAGATGGAAGCTATTGTTGGGACACAGTTGGGAATTTGAAATACTTAAGCTCTACCAGTAAATAATAATAATAGTAATAATAAGAAGCTTTGAACTGCAGAGCTGGAAGGGACCCTATGGATCATCAAGTCCAGCCCCTCTTGAGGAGGCACAGTGGGGAATCGAACTCTCAACCTCAGCCAGAGACTTAAACCACTGAGCTAATTGCTGATCTAACTTCTGTCCTCTCCTGCTGCAGTGAGTCATAGAATTATTGTCTCAATTCAAGCTGAAATGAGTATAGTGGGACTTCCTGGCGAGTTCTTGTTCAGTCGCTCCTATAAAATTCATCTGTAAGCCACAGACGATCCAGAGGGAGTGAAAAGTTATCTTTCTAATTTTCTAATGTTGTTCCTTGCATGCTGGCTGGGGATTTTTGAAATCTAAAGAAGTAAAATTTCCATGTTCTTGTGGCTGTGGACGTCAGATTTGTGTCCGTTTCCTCTTCTTAAACCATATGATCCAGAACTGTAAGCCGTGCTCGTGGTGTTGCCGCTGGCCCTGGCAAAAAGGGAATGACGCTGGCGTTCTCTGGGAGAGAGGAAAAGCACTTGCCCCACCCTGAGGATCACACAGATCTGTCAGTCATGGAGGGTGGGGGCTGACAGCTGGGGCTCATTAAGGAAGTACGTAGGACTTTTTTTGTTTTAAGAGGGGAAGGGCTCGGGGCCTGGGTGAGGCTCTTGATCTCAGGGTGGGGTGTTGGCTGGAGAGAGAGCTGCTTTCTGGTGCCCCTCCCTGCCCATTAAATGCCAAACAGGGTGGAGGGTGAGATGAGCTGGTTGGAGAGAGACTGTTTGTGAACTCTTGACTGGAAATGACTTCTGGAGGGCCAAAAATTTCTGTCGTTAATAGCATCCCACTGAACCCAGCTTGGCTCCTTTGCTTTGCATGCATACAATGGCCACCCAGGTTACATCTGGCCACCTGTCTGTCTCTAGCACCATAGGCTGATCTTGGGCAGAAGAAACCAAGGCGGAGGACTGTACAGATAAAAACAGCCTTGAACCTCTGTCCTATGTGCTGCTTTCTCCTTTTTAGAGTAAAAAAAAAATCATCATGATGATGATTATTAAAACAACAACAACAAATAGCGGTGGTGCTGTTAAGTTGATTTTGACTGATGGTTGCATTTCTCAGGTTTTTGTACATACAGAGTATTCAGCAGTAGTTTACCATTCCCTTCTTCCAGGGGCACCCTGGAGATTGTGCAGCTTGCCCAAGGCTACCCAGGCTGGCTCTTCTCCCAGGAGGCAGACTGGGGGATTGAACTCATGGCCCAGATGCTCCAGTTCAGTGAGTTATCCAGCTAGGAGTGATTCACAAAGTGACATCATAACAAAATTAAAAACACCCAAACAATAAGATAGTAAAACAGTAAAAATATTAAGTAAATAAGTGAGTTGCCCAAATAGTTAAGAAAACAACTCAGGCAAACAAATATGTCTTGTGGTGTTGGCGGAAACATTCCAAACTATGAGCTTGCTGATTTCAGTGAAGAGAACATTCCAATGCATGGTACCTCAATTAAGTCAATCCACCTCAACAGCACAGGTTAGTTAGCATTAGTAGGATGTGGTAAGGGTACCAGTCAGTCCCCTTCTACAAGAATTATAAAGATTGGAATCTCCTAGGTGGGGGAAGATGGTCACTTGGATAGATTTCTATTTTCACTGAAACACATCCTTTTGGATCAGAGCAAACACCATTCTGACTCAACACCTTGCTTTCTGCGGATGCCTCTAAGAAACCTCCAAGTAGTCTTATGGCAATTTAAGGAGTCTCTTGTAATACCTTAAAGACTAACAAGTTTTATTCAGCATAAGCTTTCATGGACTGCAACCTAGTCCATCAGGTGTAACAAGTCTATTAAACGGAGATTGTACTGTTGGCCATACAGGGGAAAAAAAAAATTAAAATCCACTTTAGAGGGATAATTTTAGTAGCCCAATTTAGAGGTCACAGAATAGTGGGTAAGCTTTTGAGAACATAAAATCATTTCATATGTTGTTAACATAGAATACCGTCCTCAGTGAAGCATACAGTTTCCTCGGTAGAAGGGAAACAGAAGTAGAGTCAAACAAGTCTTTACAAAAATTATAAAGAAAATTATGAAGCTGAAGGACACTTCTGGGTGCATCTGAAACCATCTGAAACCACCTGAGAGAACTTAATGTGAATGTCTGCAAACCCCCATGTTTTTGTGACATCTTGAGGAGATAATCCTGAAATCCTGGCACATTTCCTCCCCCCCCCCCCCCCAATTTCACTCCTATACTGTCATTTTGAGATTTCTGATTTGAATAAGGCTGCCCTTTGTTCTGACATTTTGAAAACATTTTCTCTATATATTATTGTGCATTTATGTTCCCTCTTGGAAGAATGTGCAGAATCCTACCCTTATCTCCATCACTGGAGCACAGGGATTTCATTTGCTTGAAGCAAGACCCTCACATGCAAACAGATGGATCACCCACCACCCCACCTTAATGGGAACAGAAAGATTGGAGACATTGAAACTCACCATAGCTCCTTGAGAAATGGCTTCCTGTACAAGTCCCACTTTTATTGTTCTTTCCTTTTCAAAGTGCACATTTGAAACAGAACATAGGGGTACAGGACAGTGGTTCGCAACCTTGGGTAACCCAGATGTTCTTGAACTGCAACTCCCACAAGCCTTCAGCACTACCTCTGCTGGCCGGGGTTTCTGGGAGTTGCAGTCCAAGAACACCTGTGTTACCCCAGGATGGGAACCAGATATAGGACGCTGTCTTATACTGAATCAGAGAACATTAATCCACCCATAACAGTATTGCCAGCTTTGACAGGCAGCGGCTCTTTGGTTTTGCACTTATGTACATGAAATTAAAAGAATGAAAAGAGGTTGAGTAAACCTACGAGATTTCAGTCAGACAGCTTCAGGAGGTTGCATCCTAGGCAGAGTTAATATCTGCTCTTTTTTCCCTAGGGGAAGGGGGGCAACCCTAGAAAGCTGAAGTGAATTTGTGTCCCACCTGATTGTTTGTGCACCAGATCCTAATTGATTTGTAAATTCACTTTGCCCCGGAACAGTTTCTGGCTACTTTGCATCAATTCCGATGATTTGGTTTGGAAATTGAGAATTGTCTGAATAGAGTGCAAAGCCCTAATTAAAACTGATTTAATTGGATTTAAATGGCTGGAAAAACAACAGTGACAACTACTGCTGCTACTACTACTAAGTTTTTAGGTGGATCATCAAGCAAAGTCAGCTAATGAGGCAAATTTCCTGCAAAAGGCACAACTGAATAAAAAGTTAATTTGAAGGAGTGTCAGTCTTACTGTATCAGATAATGGTCAAATCTGAAATTGGCTGTGATGAGAGAAATGGTTATTTTTGTTTAAAGCCAACAAACCCACACCCATAACAAAGGTACTCCCAGATGTAGATAGTGTGAAACAGTGGCCTTTACTAGCTGGTAGAAATGTTTTTTAAAAAGCGAAGCTATGCATAAAGTACTCACTTTATTGGATTAGGGCTTCATTCTGTGAAAATTCATTATGAGCATATAAAAATAGAAGAAGAAGAAGAAGAGAAAGAGGAGAGACAGCTATCTCGCAGAACAAAACTGAGTACAAAAGGCTTTATCAGGCATTTGCTCAAATGAATAGATTTCTTTCAAAAGCAGAAGAGGAGGGAAAGGATTCGTGGAAATATCTGCACATCTGCCCTGTCATTTTATTATACAAACAAGTACACAGCTCTCCAAATAAAAGATCAATCAATTTTCAGATAATAAATGCAGCAACTTAAAAACACACACACACACCAATGAACTACTGGGGAAGAATGGTTTAAAGAAGTGCCTCATGCTGTGGTATTCTTAATCTTGGGGAGTTAATATTGCTTCTTTGACAGATATAGAGCAACATGACAGAAGGATCCATCTGCAATGGGCCTGCAATGTTTTGGTTGCCCCAAGCTGCATCTTCCTGTGGAAAAGAATTTGGGTATTCCACAGGGCAGCTGGTCAGTAGCAAAATCCGGTATGGTGCACACCTTGGAGTGCTACACTGGGACTCGGGAGATCTAGGTTCAGTTCATCCTAAGCCATAAATCCCAGTGGATGATTTTAGATCACCTGCTTTCTCCCAGCAAAGTCTACTTCACTGGGTTGTTGTGGGGAGACAGGGAAGGAAAAAAGTTGTGTACGTTACCATGAGCTCATTGAAGAAAAGGCACAGTGACCAAAATCCTGTTGCTTAGAGCAATAAATTGCACTACAGTAAACCCATTGAATCAATGGGGACTTGGCGAGTCAGCCACTCTGTAAGTTTCATTAATTGAAATGGGCCTATGCTATTCTAATTACAACTTATTTTAGCAGAGTAATGGTTGTTGTGGGTTTTCCGGGCTGTTTGGCCGTGTTCTTAAGGTTTTTCTTAAGTCAGAACTCTGTCTGTCCTCTGAAGATGCCGGCCACAGAGACTGGCGAAATGTTAGGAAGAAAAACCTTAAGAACACGGCCAAACAGCCCGGAAAACCCACAACCATCAGATCCCGGCCATGAAAGCCTTCGAGAATTAGCAGAGTAAGTTGCACTAAGATTAGAACCATTTGAATGAATGGTGATTACAGAGGGGTTGATTCACTAAATCCCCATTGATTCCAAATTTAGTGTGATTTACTATACTAAGCAACAGGATTTGGGCATTATAAATGTAGGTCATAAAAGATACTGTTAGTAAAAATGGCAATCCTCTGGTATAGGGGTTCCCAGGGTTTTGAGGGTGACATGGATTGGGAGGAAGAGGTCTTTCTCAGGTAAGTTGCTTGAAAGTGTACTACAAGATTGTAAGAAGATCAGGCTGGCCTTGTAATTTGACAGAGTCAGGCAGCTACCTCAGGATTAGCGGAGAGAACAGAGAGTCGTGTTCCATAGCACAGCTTGTTTGGCACCCCCAGCATTAACCTGCTGCTCATCGGTGCATTAGGGGGAAGCTCTGTTTCAAAAGGAGGTTCAAGATTAAGCATGGAAGTATGTTGTGTGTCTGTGTCCCATTTTGTCCACCTTAGGCAGCAAGACAGACTGGGCTAGCCCTGAAAAAGGGCCCTCCTAGATCAGAACAAAGTAGAGCTTGGAAAAGTGTTTTAGCTCAGTCAGTAGCCCACAACTCCCAGAGTTCCCCTGTCAGCATGGCCAGTGACCCTGATGGCTGGAGTGTTTTAGAAGTTGTAGGCCACTGATGGGTTCTTGGAATTGTAGCCACCAAAAAGCTATTTCCCCCAGTCTTCTAACTAGTCATCTCTTCCACTCCCTTCCATGCTTAGAATCACAGAGCTGGAAGCTCAGAGTTCATGAGGCCAACCTCTGGGCTGCATGTAGCTCTACAAAGCCTCTAGTCCCCTGGACTTCCCTCGCCTGCCAGTCTTATCTTCCTATATGCCTAGCTTATGTCTTGGCATAAAAACTGTCCCTTACGTTGCTCAAAGTCTTCAGGGGATAAAATTATATATCGGTTATTTCAAGGGCCTCACATCTTTTAAGAGCCCCAGTAGGGTCCTTCCACCCACCCACCCACAAACTGGAAGTGACTTTTTGGTGACTGGGGAAGCATTAAAAGACATTGTTGCAGGGCGCATGGTGTGGCCTTCATGGGAATCCCCAGGGGCCAGTTTGGACTCTCCGGACTGTTGAATTCAACCCCTAATGAAGGCCTGTCCTCTGCTCAATACTGACTTGTAATGAAGGTTTGCAGCACTAACTTTCTTGACAGGTAGCCATCCAGGCTCTATTTAATCTTTCTTTTTGTTAGGGCAGAGGCAGCAGTCTGGGATGATTGACTCACTGATTGATTGATTGATTGATTGATCGATCGATCTATATCCTATCCTTCAACAAGTACCCAGGCAGGCTTACAAAGTGAAGTTATGCATACAAAGTATTAAACTAAACATATTACAAAATAGTAAATTAAACATATTTTAAAACAAGAGTAGCATCTATTGCAGAGTTTCTCCAACAAACTCATTTATTATAAATGAGTTTGTTGGAGAAACTCTGCAACATGATACTTATTTAGTCAAATGGTACAAACTGCATAATTGTAGAATGCCTAAATAGGATCTACAACAGTGGTTCCCAACCATGGGTAATCCAGGTGTTCTTGGACAGGAATGCTGGCCAGCACAGCTGGTGGTGATGGCTTCTGGGAATTGCAGTCCAAGAACCCCTGGGTCATCCAAGGTTAGAAACCACTGGTCTACAGTATGTCCTTCTTCAAAGGATCAGGCAGCAGCTAATGGGCTGCCTCAGACAATATTGGGGTAGATGGAGAATTATTCTGACCTAGTGAAGGTAATGTTATGTACCACACACCATTTCCAAGGGGACTGAGTTCAAAGTTTTGTAGAGAAGCACCATAACAGGCAGGGAACATATGCTCCAGGTGTTATTGGACTGCAACCAGAGCTCAAAAGTAATTAGTTACAAGTAACAATTGCACCCACCTAACTAGTTATTGGTAACAAGTAACTAGTAGTTATGAAGTTGCATTTTAGGTGTCACAGGTAATCGTGCTGCTTGGGCATTTTAATGACATTTTAAGAAGAATTTTGAAAGACATTTTTCAGGTTTTATGCCATTCTCTTTTCTGTTTTAAGTGGAAAAAGGAAAGTTTTTGTTTCATCTTTTGTAAATATTTGCAAGGTGCAAAATTACAATTGGCCACAACAAGGAACCAGATGGTCCTTTTTGCATTTTCCAGCCAGTTGGCAGTGACAATGCAAGAATGGACAATGCAAAGAATTGCTTGCATGATGAGATCAACAACCATGCGGCTGAGAGAAGGAATGAAGAATGCAAAAAGTTCCTTTCAAAATGTAACTGCCCAAGCTCTGATTGCAACACTCAGCAACCCTAGTCAGCATAGCCAATGGTGAGAGATGATGGGATCTAATATTCTTCAACATTTCAGGAGTTTTTCCATCCTTGCACTACAGTCTGAATGACTTAAGACAGTCGTTCTTATTCATCAAGGGAAATACTATTTTCTTGTATTCTTTTTATTTTGTTATGTGCCATCAAGTCAGAACTGACTTATAGTGTCCCTAATAGGGTTTTCAAGGTAAGTAAGGTATTTAAGGAGTGGCTTTACCAGTTTCACCGCCCACCCCACCTCAAGTGACTTTCCACGGCAGAGCCAGGGACTTGAACCCAGGTCTCCTGAGTCCTAGTCTATTACATTCTATTATATTTCTATTTTATATTTCTATTCCTTTTATAGAAGCCCCTAAATCTCCTTCATTTAATAAATGCTGTGGCCCCTTATTAATGTGGACTTTTATTAAGCTGACTGAAGAATGGATAAGATGGAGGTGACTTGGGTGAGGGTGTGATTTTTCATGGGGTGATTTTTCAGGGACCTGTCAGTTTCCCTCTCCTCGCATGTGTTTTAGAATAAAGAATGCAGTTTGTGCAAAACTATGCTAGCTGTCGTTTGTTTCCTGAACTTTTAAGAATTAAAAGCACCGGATGGGTTGTTTCACTTTTTCCATCAGTCCTTCTGTACTTCTTCATATGTGAGGTTTATTTTCCAGAGAGAAAAGACAGTAGGTCTGAAAAAGCTCTGTTTATTTCTCACAGTCTTTGCAGTTTTTTGCAAATTGCAGGCTTTGACAGAGTTTCTTGTCTCGCTCTCATGCTGGAGGTGGGAGATTTTGTGGGTTTCAGAATTCCTTGTGGAAGTATTTCCTTGTCTTGAAATAGCCTAAATCAAGGAGAATAGTGATTTTAGTTGGTAATGTTCCACATCCTTAAACTAATTTTAGGTAAGCCACTCCAAGAGTTTTTTGAAGCTGATGAACAAAATAAAGGGGAAAAATGCTATAAATAAATAATCAATAAATGCACTTCTTCTGGTGCATTGGCTACCCCAATGGGCTGCACTCAGCCTTTCCCTTTGGTTTTGTTGATTGTCTTAGCAGTGTTCAGCACCATTATAGCTAGACGCAAGACCATTAATTCTCTGTGTAGCCATGACATATCAGCCTAATGATCTTGGCTGGTGAGGCAGCAAAGGAGAAGTGACAGGCTAAAGGGCCAGAAGGTCAAATCCTGTTAAGGTTCTCCAAGCCAGATGCAGTCATTAGTAGCTTTGAGGTGGGGAGAAAGGGGTGGGACGGATTGTGCTATAGGCTGACCTTGGTTCAGAATCCAGCATCCAATCTGTATAACAGACCGAGCCCATGCCTGTTCTGCACAGTGCGGTGTGGATGTCCACTTAGAGGTTTCCCCCTAGGGATTTGTTTTTACTGCATCCAGGCTTCCTTATTAGTCTTTAACACCATTGCCTCACGAAAGAGAACCTGTCCACGAAGGGAGGGTGAAGCAAAAAGATACCAAACTTGCAACCCATTAACTGTTTCTGTGCCCCTTCCCTCCATTATTTATACTTGAGTAAATGCTGGTGAGAATACTAGTATAAATAAAATAAGGCAGAATGGTTGTGGATTATTAAGAAAGTTCTAGAAAGTGTATTTTAGAGTGGAGGGCAATGGGAGATGGAATGGGGGAGGGCGAATTCAAATCAAATGTGATTTAAAAAATATGTGTGTGTATAAAATACTCTCTCCCTAGCCCTATTGCCCTGTTTATTGCAGTGATACGAGTAGCTACTGATCTGGATTGAAACAGTAGCATTATCCCTGTCTTCTGGCCAAAAATGCCTCTTGAATCTGTTGTTTGTTTGATTTTAATTTTTTTAAAAATGAGAAATATCAGCTTCTGGAAGTTCATCCTCACAAAATGTTATCGTGCGAAAGGGTAAAGGACCTTTCCCACATCATAGTCTGATCTGGAGCCTCTTCTGCAGCTGCATTTTATAAACAGGGAGGTATGTCCAGCCAAGTTTAAGTGCAGAACCTTGCTTCTTGTTTAACTCAAGATATCCAGAGACATACATGTCGGGCTACTACTCCAGTTATGCCCCTGCCATCTGGTTGGCTGCGGGCGATTGGAGTTATAGTCAAAACGTCTGAGCAGATGTTCCCAAACTTAGGTCATCAGGGCCTTCTCAATCCTTGCCCCCAGACTCTGAAACTCCCTCCCATGGGAAGCCAGTCTGGCCCCATCATTGCTTCTTTTCCGCAAGCAGGCAACGACCTTTCTTTTCAGGCAGGCTTTTCCTCAATGACTGGTGGTCTCAGAGGGGTTTTTAAATGGAGTGTTGTGCTCTGTTGTTTTAAATGTGTTTTAGTATTGATTTTAAAACTAGGATCATGACCACTGGTCCCATCACCTCCTGGCAAATAGAAGGGGAAGATATGGAGGCAGTGACAGATTTTACTTTCTTGGGCTCCATGATCACTGCAGAGGGTGACAGCAGCCACGAAATTAAAAGACGCCTGCTTCTTGGGAGGAAAGCGATGACAAACCTGGACAGCATCTTAAAAAGCAGAGACATCACCTTGCCGACAAAGGTCCGCATAGTCAAAGCGATGGTTTTTCCAGTAGCGATGTATGGAAGTGAGAGCTGGACCATAAAGAAGGCTGACCGCCGAAGAATTGATGCTTTTGAATTGTGGTGCTGGAGGAGACTCTTGAGAGTCCCCTGGACTGCAAGGAGAACAAACCTATCCATTCTAAAGGAAATCAACCCTGAGTGCTCACTGGAAGGACAGATCCTGAAGCTGAGGCTCCAATACTTTGGCCATCTCATGAGAAGAGAAGACTCCCTGGAAAAGACCCTGATGTTGGGAAAGTGTGAGGGCAAGAGGAGAAGGGGACGACAGAGGACGAGATGGATGGACAGTGTCATTGAAGCTACCAACATGAATTTGACCCAACTCCGGGAGGCAGTGGAAGACAGGAGGGCCTGGCGTGCTCTGGTCCATGGGGTCACGAAGAGTCGGACACGACTTAACAACTAAACAACAACAACAATTGATTTTATTTATTATTTTTAATATAATAGTTGTTTAATTCTTTTCAAATATTTGTATACTTTTTTTAGCTTTTAAATATTGTATTTTTAATGATGTGAGCCACCTTTTAAAGGAGAAAGGTAGGATTAAAATATTTTTAAAAACCCACAAAACATTATAGTAAAATTACGAAAAGCAGATTTAGAAGTAACAAAATATAAACCATCCTGTTTATTGCCTCCTAGACATTCAGTCACTAAGGAAAAGCCTGCCTGAAGAGAAAAAGTCTTTGCCTGCTTGCAGAAGCACAACAAAGATGGGGCCTGCCTGGCCTCCAGTGGGAGGGAGTTCCAGAGTCTGGGAACCCCACGACAAAGGAGCCTCTCTCCTGTGCCCCTAACAAGTGTACCTGTAAGGGTGGTGGAACTGAGAGAAAGGCCTCTCCTGATGATCTTAACACCCAGGCAGGCTCATAAAAGGAGATACTGGTTTTTGAGATAGTACGGACTCAAGCCGTTTACGGCTTTATAGATTAAAACTTGCCCTTTGAGTTGTGCCTCGAAATGGATCAGATCATCTCAGGCTGCATCCACACAATTTTCCCTGCCCCGACTTCTGTTTGAAGGTCATACTCTAGAGTTGAGTCATGGTACACTGAATTGTGATTTGAAAATGTCATAGCAAAACTGGTTTTAAACATTTTTCTCCTTCTGTTGTGTTTCCCTTCAGGAAGTGATCAGAATATTAGAGGGAATGTCGTTCTGAAGTTTGAAACGGAGACAAGGTAAACTGTGAGTATGACAAACTCTGGCTTCTTAATTTCTTCAGTGTGCTACTTAAGAGTTCTCTGAAAAACGCTCCAGTGGATTGATCTTCATAGTCTATGCACGCTTTGCAAGTAAGACTAACAAAATAAGGAGAAACAACAAAGGGTTTTGTGACCTTAAAGACCAAGCAGTTTTGTTTGGCGTATGCTTTCATAGATTGTAGCCCATTTCGTCTGATGTGACCGGATAAAATACAAAAACAAAACCTTATGCCAATTAAAACTGTTCAGACTTTAAGGTGTCACAAAAACTTCTTGTTTTCGCTCTAACAAGACTAATGCATCTATCCTGCTGGGAAAATATATAGATTTGGCCTCTCTGGAAATGTCCTTTAAGATACATCTGTGAAGAACATTTCAGTCTTTGTTCTAAAGAGATCTAAGTCTTAAAATGCCTGTACTCTTAATGAAATATTTCACATTCTCTCCATAGGCTGTTACAAGAAGGTGCAAATAAAATGGAAAAGGAAAAAACCATGTTCAGAAGTCGCATATTAGGGAAAGTTGCCTCTAAAATGAATATAATAGAGAATATTGTATACAAAACACGTATAGAAAACTGCATATGAAAAAAAAGGCAAAATTTCAGGCAGTTAAAAATGTCAGATTGATGCAGAAAATTCATCATCCTGGACCAAATGAATTTAGAAATATATAGCTATGTAAACTGACATGGTCCAGAAATCGGCTGATTAGTCCATCTCAGTGAGTTTGAGTACTTGTTTGCTGTCCAGAATCCGTCTTTCAAATCTGATTTTCCAAACAGAACTTCAGAATAAAGGGGCTGGAGAAAGGTGCGAGATGTATGATGCAAAGCATCATACATCTGGAACAGGGCAGTTTTGTCAGTTCAGTGGATGGTACATTATAAAAGAGGAGGGGAAAGGACCCCTCAAATGAACATTTGGATATCCATGCCTTCCAAAAACTTTAAAAGATCCTGCGTCCGTAAGCTTCTCATCTGACCCTGGTAAAGGTAAAGGTTCCCCTTGACAATTTGTCCAGTCGTGTCCGACTCTAGGGGGCGGTGCTCATCTCCGTTTCCAACCCATAGAGCTAGCGTTTGTCCGAAGACAATCTTCCGTGGTCATGTGGCCAGCGCGACTAGACACGGAACGCCGTTACCTTCCCACCGTGGTGGTACCTATTTATCTACTCGCATTTTGCATTTTGCATGCTTTTGAACCGCTAGGTTGGTGGGAGCTGGGACAAGCGACAGGGGCTCACTCCGTCGCGTGGATTCGATCTTACGACTGCAGGTCTTCTGACCTTGCAGCACTGAGGCTTCTGTGGTTTAACCCGCAGCGCCACCACGTCCCTGACCCTGGGGATACCCCTTAAGATGCATCCAAGCTGTTTGATCCTGTCCCATCCTTCCTTGCCCATGCCAAGAGACTGTTTCTGAGTAAATGAGGGCACAACCTTACAGGGGAAGTTGGAGTGACCAGTTTCTACTTGAAAAGTTCTTATCTTTTGTGTGATCTATTTTATCAGCTCTTTTGATCTTTCCAGTTTGTTTCCCTTTTGATTATTATTGATGCCCCCATCCCTGTCCCATTTCATGCCTTTTTTTCCCCACAGCTTTCACTCTCTTGGGCGGTGGCAATTTCTCCCCCCCCCCTTTTTTTTTTTTGTTAACTAAAGTAAGTGACATAGGGCTACAGCAATGCATCAGCCAAGCATGGATGCATATTATTATACCTATTGCACCGAAAGGCACCAAAGGGAAACAAATAGAGAGCCATATGTACATCTGATCACCATCTGAATTGTTCATAAAGTTGACATCCTCTGTCCCTTGGTTTATGTGGGAAGACATCATTCATCAGAGTTAACAGCAGAGGATCTCCCACCCACACTAAATTAAAATGACAACCCTTGTGAAAAAAACTAATATATCCAAACAACTGTCAACCATGAGCACTACTACTTAATTTTGTCCAATTTCTTACAAAACTCCTGCTTTTCTTTGTTTCCTCTGCTTTAATCTTTAGTCTCTCTTATGTGTGTCTCCACGGGGAGGGGAGGGGGTGTTGCCTCCCTGAACCTTAAATTTATTTATTATTTTAATATAAATAGACATATGGTGTTGTAGTTGTGTGGACTATCAGCACAAATTATGCTATCATACTGCTATATAGCTTTATCTTCCTCAACCCCCCAATCCCCTGAGATGTCCTTAGTCTGCCTCATTCAAGGAGTTTCCTTTGCCTCTTTCAAATATTCACATGCACACATGCACGCACGCAAGCAAGCAACCACATGTGTGTGTGAACACACACACAGTCACTCTCCACTCCCCAAAGAAGCAAAACTCTGTAATCTGTTGCAAAGTGGAGAGAATCGTTATCTAGACCCACATAATTTCTCTTTCCATCCGGCAAATGGATAAAACATCAAACCAGTGGAGTTTTCTTATCGTCAGGTAGAATTTGGAGGAGACAGAATAATGACCTGTCAACCTGCCTCTGGCAAGCTGATTTTGCGGCATTTGACGATTCATACAGGCTTTAGCACGAAATATAGAACAAAATCTATAAATGCCTTGATTGTCTTTTTCATAAGGGCATCCAAGATGTATTCCTGAAAAAGAGAGAGCAAGAGAACTGGAGGTGGCAGGGGAATTAGCTTGCAGTGGTATGCACAGCCTGGTCACTGAAATGGCACTGTAACTCATTATTTTGTGCATCTTTACACTGCCATGTTTGGAGTTTGCTGTTACACAGAGTGCAAAGTAGTTGCATATGAGTTTTACAGTGTGAGGCTCAGTAACAAGGAGAGTTGCCTCAAACTGTTAGACTTTTAAATGTCCTGATTTCTTGTCTAATGGCAGTCTGGCATGGCAGAAGTGCAGCATAAATTACTTGCTGAGAAACATGGGTTCAAGTGGTCTGGTTTGGTAACTCAGCCATAGGACTCAGCCTGCCTTGTGGCACTTCCTGTAGGTCGGTGCTTTGCTTTTCTGTGACATGAGTTTTGCATACCAACGTGAGTTTCATGCACATTTATGCACATTATATTTTTGCTCAAATTGCATAATCCATGAGGAAAGAAAGCCCACAACATTTCTATATCTTGATCTCAGATCACAGCCAAGAACTCTAGGGAAGGCTTGCAGAATCACTGAGGGGCTGACTCACTATGCCATACAGCCTCTCTCAACCAGAATCTTGGCACTACTGACATTCTCTGTGTCTCCCACCTGAGTATCTAGACATAACTGTCAGACTCTGGTGGTGGGCATTCAGGTGTTTTAGTGGAGACAGACAAAACCCATGTGGACACCGGAGATACTAGCCACCCTTTTCTGTTTTGCATAGCTTGTTACTTGGCCGGTCAAAACTGTCTACTTCCCCTGTCACTCCAAATAAAAAACACCACTGTGTTAATCTGGTTGCTGGTACGGTACCGGTATGGACTGACATTGGTTTGTGACCCTGTTCAACCTCAGTGTTAAAAGTAGGCAGTTTAAGCACTGTTTTAAGCAACGGAGAAAACTGTGAAATGAACTTTGGCCTTCAGTCAGTCATGATTGGTCAAACAGAGTAGATTGGCATTTAGCCAATAAAAATCTGTAGGAATAAATCAAAGAAAGATGGTTAGCCTCCCCAGATTTCATACGTGTTCTTGTCCTCAATCTCTTACACTGTTTCTTCCTGTCTCAAGATTCATAAGTCTTATTGAATAAAATGTTTGTTGTTTTATTACGCTTTTGTTATTTTAGTAGTTGATTTTGTTTTATGTCTTGTTTTTTTGCAGTGTAAAGCACTGAAAATGGAATAATATTTCATGAAAATTGTTAAAAACCAAAGGGGCAACTGCCCAGGTTGGTGATGATGGGCCAGCAAACCTTCAGCTGATGGTGGAAGATTATCCTATCCTAGTACCTGTGGGGTGTGGGTGTCCACCAGTCCCCCCCCCGATGAGTAAAAATTAAAAAATCAAAACAGAATATTGCTGGAAGTCCATCTCCACTTCCATTTTTATAGGTTTGGATTTTGATGGCATATGTGGTGGGGTGCACCTCATTTTAATGCAAAACCAGTCATTCCCAGTAAACCTTTGAAAAGTGGGAAATGACCTTTTCTTGATAATATTATCTCAATGGTTGGAACAACCAGACTTGCAAAAATGGTATGGGGAATTGTCATCCGTGGCCCTGAAGCTGTGGTTATACTACCCCTGATCTAGAAACACCCCATATCTTCTGGTTCTTACTCAAGGGCTGCTTCCACAAAGCCCCCCTCCCCCCCCCTTTTAGTGGAACATCTCTTCAACAGAAATGTTTGCTGTAACAGAGAACATAATAGCAAGAGTACTGTTGGCTTGTTGGAGTTTATCAGTGCTCTCCTGTAGCTGATGCGTAGCAGGGCATGATAATGGATCGGTTGCAACATAGCTAACAAAAAAGAGGCTGTATTTTCAAAAGAAAATGAATCTCAGTTGGTCCGGCTCCCTCCTGTGCTTCATGCTACCTGCCGCCATCCCCCCCCCCCCCCCCGTGCATCACAAGCCTGTAGAAAGAAAGCCTGCCATAGAAGGGGTCACTTCTTAGTCCCCCCCCCCCCCAACTGGTCAGCCGTCTTTGCAGCCAATTTTGCCGGCTTTCTGTGGCCCAGAGGGCCTTTGGATAATGCTTTTCTGTTAATAGAGAGCTGCAAGTGTTTAAAATGTATTGATAGAAATGTCCATTTTATCCTTGCATGTCTGAGATTTCAGCCCTCTCAGACACACGGCAGGTCAAGATTTCCACTGCCATTGTGTGTATTATGGAGAAGAGAACTGAATTCATCCAATATAAAAGCTTTCCTCTTTTTTTGGCTTTTTTTTTTAAAAGGGTCCTTCTTTAGGTGCTGGGCTTTCAAGTTGCACAATGCTTCAAAGACCCTCCTTCTGGACTTTGAAAGGGGCAGAAGGCACCCGCTAATATTTTGAAGGGAAAAAAAAGAAATGAATAATAAGCACACCAAGTCACTAGCAACTAATTTGGAAGTGCTTATTGCACTGTTTGCCTCCCATAAGAACTGCTTCCTCAAAAGTGCAGCCAACAAAGGATTTTTTAAAAATGCTGCTGGAAACTAACTTTTTGGCCTTTAAATGCCCTGGTTCAGAAATATTTCATGGTAAGAGTTACTTATGAGAAGATGAAACCATTTCTGTGCTTGAAACAGCATGTTTTGCACAGACCCAAGAAACTATGAAGGTTTTTTTTCCCTTCCTCCCACTCCTTCTTTCACCTTGGCATTGAAAGCGTTGCTTGTAGGATGCTGTAATGGGGATCGGACAATGCAAGGGAATATAATAGCTTTGGGGTCTTGTTTGGCATCTTTGAGCTGCTTAATTTTTACATTATATTGAGCGGTCTAGAAAGATGATTCTTCCTGCGGTGGCTTTTGCTTCCTGTTTTTAAAAGAGACATTTCATTGCATCCTTTTGGAAATGGGGCTAGTTGCATGCTAGATAACCTATTGGTCTTTACAATGGAAAGAAATAATGTTTTAAGCAAAACACTCAGTGGGTCAGTTACGTTTCTGGCATTGCTGTTGTTCAATAAAAGAAGAAAAATTGCCTTTAAACTGTAACAAGCAATGTCTTGTTCTTATTTAAGTCAGATCAGATTTGCTGCAAAATAGGTAACATGAATTCCAGCTTAGAGCTGATCCCAATGTTACAGTTCCATAGCAATAACCATTTGTGTTACAGGTTTTCCACCTTCTAGTCATATTGTTTTATTGACTGAGCAGAGGTTTCTTCCATTCATGAGTTTCTGCACTTGACTTGTGTTGACTGGTGTGAGCAGGAACTTGATAATGTGAAGGGCTTGGCTGATGCATGGAGCTAGATGAAACATTATGGAGGAAAGTGAGGGAGAGTGTGATGCTTATTTCTTGAGTTAGGCATGGTCCTTTAAATTTGTGAATGTAGTAAGCAAGAAGCTAGCTGCAGTACCTCTGAACCCAGTTCCCTCGTTTGCATGTCATGCGAAGTCATAGTTGGTTGCTATAATCAATGATTTTATTACGGTTAGCCAAATAAGCCACAGTTTGATTTCTGGTCTATTTCTCTCTTGCCCGTTTCACCAGGTGTTGTTGCTGGGTTAGCAGCTAAAGAAAGTGAAATGCCGATTGAAACCGCAGCTTCAGGCCGTTTCTTGATCAGCATTACATATGAGGCAAAGAACCTATTTTTAAAAATGTAATCTAAGTGATTCAGTGGATCAGAGATGGTCTAGCAGAGGCAAAAAAATGAATTTCACTTCCCCTGCCCCTCTACAGAAGAGCCGGGGAAGTGTTCAATTTGCTGCTATCCTGAAGTGGCCCCGTTTATTAAGCCACTTCAGGATACCAGAAATTGGCGATGGAGGGAGCCAAACTAAATAGGTCACTTGAAGTCAGTATGCCATCAAATGGCATATTGTTCCTCTCCCCGACCTCGGCAACCCTATCATCCTACTCCAAAAGGGCCCATCATCCCACTCCAGAAGGGCCGGTATAGTTGCAGCCTAAGCAGATTTTTTTTTGTCCCTAATTTTGATCACTAGAATCAGCAGATTCTGACAGGCAACCTTCTTTGCTGTGATTTTTTTTTTTTTTTGTTTTAGCTGCAGAATTTTAGACCCCAGGCCTTGCCTGCATGAGACACCTTTCACAATCTCTTGAAAAAGCCCACTGTGAGTAATGTCAAGGGTTGGGGAAGTGGCACGGATGAGCATGGTTCGAATAATTACGGTGTCACCATCCTCACACCTGCCGCACAATCCGAAATTGCAAAATTACTTGGCCTCAAAAATAATTAAGTGAAACAGAGAACACGTTAATGACTGCAATCACCTAAAGGAAAAGAAGTATTCTTACTAAAATCCTTCAAAAAAAAAATTTCCCCCCTGCCTTTTTAGAGCCAGTGCCTGCTCCAAAACCAGCCCCATATTCCCTGGCTGCTCTCACTTGTCACATCAAACTTTATTTTTACCATCTGTGGAGATGTAGTTAAAGTTTTAGCACTCACTTATCTCCTTCTCCCCCAGGCCACAATTAATTGAGGCCAGGAGGGAGGCTGAATTGCTCAGGCAATATTTACAAGAGAAAGGGAATGTTAATGTATTGGTTGAGCCCAGGCTGTGGGGAGGGGGTTGGTTTGGAAAGGTGTTGGAGACAGCTGGTTGAGAAGGAGATCCTCACAGCCCTGCACAGACCACTGGAATGAGTCCCCAGACATTTGGCTTTTCATTGGAATAAATATGATCCTGGCTCCCACTTCCCCAATTAAATGCTGGGTTCAGAGCATTTTCTAATTCTCCACGGTCCTTTTGGTGATCAAAGCAGGGTAAGAAAGGGACCGCCGTCTGAACCAACTTGTTCTATACCTTATGTAGCTAAAATGGCAGCATCCACATAAAGAGAGGAGACATCGAACTTTGAAAAATGTCGTAACTGACAAAAGCGAAACCAAATAGGTAGTGGGTGGGGACTGGGGGGAAAGACCTAAAAAGGCCTTACTGTAGTCAGGGTTCCATACAGTGTTGAATGTCTGTTTGGAACAAAACATTGGGGAAAGAAACAGGATGGAGAAGGGAAATGCGCAGAAGGTGGAAAGTTTTTTTTAAAAAAGTAATTCATTATGCAATTTGATGCAAAATTTCCAACGGCAGTTTCTTACTTCTAACACTGCAAACATTGTGGAAATATTTGTGTGTTTGTGTGTGTGTGTGTGTGTGTGTGTGTGTGTGTGAGAGAGAGAGAGAGAGAGAGAGAGAGAGAGAGAGAGACTTGTTTTATTATTTAGTTACTGTTTTTCATTTAAAACCAACATGAAACTAAGGATTGACAAGAGCATAGCAAAAAAACATGAAGAATTCTGTTCCCAGTGTCTCAAAAATGGCTAAAAATATTCCTCCAAATTAACATTTAAAACTGGAACAGCATTTATCGCATTTGACACCTCTGCATCCCCCTCCCCAAAAATCACTCCCATATTACTTTCGGAATGTAATTTAGAGATAGACTATACAGGTGTTTAGCCCATTGTTTGGTCCACTGCAGGAACGGGCTGGTTTGCTCTTAAAGATGGTGATCAGAAAAAGTCTTTTTTTTTGGAGTGAACCCACTTGTCCCCAGAGTGGTCCTATCCATACATTTTTTGGTGTGTATAGGATTGTTCTTGATGGGATCAGCTCCGGGGTGTGTGATCGCTAGAACCAGTCCAAAACAAGCCTTACCGTTTGAATTTGCCATTCTCCTGAAGTGGTTAAATTAGTGAGCCACTTCAGGACGTTGGCAAATTAATCACTTCCCTCCTCACAGGGAGAACTAGAGAAATGTACCAGTTATCTAGGCCTTCAGCAAGCGCTTTAAGTCCAAACAGCTCTACCTAGTCTGTATTTGTAATCCTGGCTCCTGCAATTAGCAGGCAGTATAGAAATTGGCAGTTGGTCAAGCCTAATGCAAATTAAGGGTGGACGGAAAGTTCTCTGAAGACAAATGTTGACTTGAGTATTTTCAGGGGTGAGGGAAGGGAAGAATTAACTTGGACCCTTTCAACCTTTTTTTGTTTTGGCTGATGCATACTATGTCTCATGACAACATTGGTATTAGCATGAGTATTCTTGGTGCCCTATGTCTTTCTTCTCCAGCTTCTCTGTAGAACACTGTGCTGTGACATATGTTGTGCAATGTGATTTCTGAAGGGGCAAACATCAGCCCCTCCTGGTATGAGCCATTTCTTCCCTCTCCAGAACTGCCCTGTGTATATCAGGTTACACTGTGAGGCTCAGAAATATGTATGGAAAAAATACGTTGGCCAGTGGTCCTTGGTTGGCGGCCACTGAGAGAAAAACTACCCCTTCCTCCATTAGGTTTTGTCCCTGCCTCCGTTTTGCCTCTTTCCTGGTTTTGTCCCACAGAAACATAGTGGAAATGATGAGTTGGAGGATAGCAGGATTTTTTTTGTTCAATGCAAATATAAATAAGTAAAGGCTGACCTTTCCCCTTTTCTCTGACCACTAGCCGAGATTGGAAGAGTTTGGATTACAGCTGTGACAACTAGCCATAGTGGCTTAGGAATTCTGGATGATGGAGTCCAAAATAATGACTTTTCTGAGCTCTGGCTAACAGGCAGTGTGCCTTCCATGTGCTGTGGTGGAGGTGTTTGCTCAGAGGTGACAGAATTCAGGGACTCCATGTTCAATAACACACTCATTGATTAGTCTGGATGTAGGTATGGCCACCCACAGCTGCAGTTGTGCCCTGATAAAGTCTGTCTGTTTTTCCTGCCTTGCCTTGCATATAATCCTAATTGCTGTTCTTGAGGTTGATGGTATTCCATTGGAATTAGACTTTACAGAATTCCCCAAGGCAGCTATGCATTTTGGGGAAGGTGCAAAATCTGCACAGCTCATGTACAAATAGGTGTTAAAACATCAAAAATTACCAGTGTGATAGAAGGAAAAGATCCAAGTCAGCCGTACTCAAAGCCCACTGAAATTTGGCGACACTCAATATTGCTTCCAGAAGGGGCTGTGAGAGGATTTAAATGTTAACTGCCTTTTGATGTGGAAATCATGTCATTTGAAGATGATGGAATAGCACTTCTGAGTGAAAGAAGTCTACACAGTAGGTATAATGTTGGGAAAGCCTTTGATATGTGCACTGGCACAGCAGCTGGTGGTGCTGCCACGCAAGGATCCTTGATGCCTGCTGTTACAAGGTGCTGAGGCTATGCAAACTAATACAGCTTTCTCCCACACTATTGCCCTCCAACTGCGCTGGTCTACAATTCCCGTAAACTCTGGAGAATCATGGGAGTTGTAGTCAAACATGAATGGACGACTTGGGGGAAGGTTGATCGACTGATGTAAGAGACTGATATTCTGTGGGAACTATTATACAGATGTGCTTTTCATTAGCTCTCAAATCCAGATTGCCAGATTTTAATTGGCCCTCAGACATTGACCTGTCACTTAGCTGGTAAACGTACATCTTGATGGTTCTGCTTTAGATGATAGAGGAGGGCCTGCATGATGGGACATTTTCACAGAGCAAGATGGTGGCTACTTCAAGTGATATGTAAAAGCAGGGAAGCAGGTGCCCTCTGATTTTTCCTCTTGAGCCTCATTCTGCCTTGTACTCTGTGTAGAGACTCTTCTAGACAGGGCAAAACCTCCCAGGAAAGTACAGTACTAGGCTCTATTGCGTTGCTTTTGGTATTTCTTGTGCCATCCATACAGCGCAAGGATTGGCCCTAATATGTACCGTGCCTTTTCCCCTGCCTTTTTATGCTGCTGAAAGTATGGCTTATTTTGTTCCTAGGGACTGTTCTGGGGTTCATGATGGAATTCAGTGCTCTGTTGTTTTCAATGGGAAACTTACTTTCACGTCAGTGGCTCCCAGTTGGAAGTTTCATTTAGCTTACAAATATTAAACTAACTAGCTAAAAATAGTCCAGAAGTGCAGCTTCAGCAGGGAAGTGGATTTTTAAAGGATTTTTTTTCCAAGGGTTTCCAAGATTCCCAGAGGAGAAATTGTTATTAAAGTGAGGCTTTCTACCGTGTAGCTTGGACGTGAATCCCCCGTTACCTTACATATGTGGAGGATGAGCTTCTAAAGGGGAAAGGTTTCCTTAGCATTGAACTATCTTGTCCCCAGCCCTGTGAGGGCATCCACAGATAAGGAAGCTTCTTCAGAGGTTCACCCTCCATGTGTGTAGGACAATAGGAAACTGCAAAGACGGGGAGGGGTTAGGTTGCTCCTGTAGTTACCCATGTGGACTCCTGGTGACTGAACAAAGCCCATTTCCTCAGATGCATGGAATGTTTTCTCACTTGGCATATATTTATGTGCACCCTTGGGTGGAATTTGGGAATAGAGGAATACAAATGCAATATGTCCAAACGTTGATAATGATGCCAACAATGGTAATTTAGGTAAAGGTTCCCCTTGACATTTAGTCCAGTCGTGTCCGATTCTACGGCGCGGTGCTCATCCCCGTCTCCAAGCCGTAGAGCCAGCATTTGTCCGAAGACAGTTTCCGTGGTCACGTGGCCAGCGCGACTAGACACAGAACGCCGTTACCTTCCCACCGAGGTGGTACCTATTTATCGACTCGCGTTTTTACATGCTTTCGAACATCTAGGTTGGCAGGAGCTGGGACAAGCGACGGGAGCTCACTCTGTCGCTTGAATTCGAACTTATGATGGCTGGTCTTCTGACCTTGCAGCACAGAGGCTTCTGCATTTAACCCGCAGCGCCACCACGTCCCTTAATGGTCATTTAGCAACAAGTATTATGGAAACATGACTGATACTCTGAAGAAGTGAACTGCAGTCCAGCAGGGCCTATGGCAAATAAAACGTCTTAGCCTTTAAGGCAGGTTGGATTTGATTTAAACCAAATTGATTCAAATCACGATTTAAATTTTAAAAATCAGATTTTTTTAAAGTGATTTAAATTTAAAAAAAGTTTTTTTAAAATTTAAACCACAATTTAAATCAATTTAATTAAAAAAAACATTCGTTTTTAATCTGCCCTGATTTAAGTTGCTAGTAGGTGCTTTGACTCGCATAGCTATCCTTGAAAACGTTGAAGAGGATGGTTTTGACCAATTTTGGATATAGCAACTGGGCATAAGGACAGTTAATCTTCTGGATTCTAGTTCCCCCCAAACTCCCAGCCGCTGTGCTGGCTGAGAGTATAATCCAAAACAGGAAAATGTCAAAGCTCTGCTTAGGGCTGAGGGCGGTTTTCTGTGTTCCTCTATTTTATGCTCATAGAAAGTTTTCTGTGGAAAGAATACGACTTGTCCTAATTCCACCAACTTTTATGTAAGCCTATTAATACCCAGGCCCTGCCAGCTAGGAAGCAAACGCAGGACGGTTGGGGAGGCCAACGTTGAAGTAAATACAACGTAGACCTCCCTGAAGATCCACCAGGAATCCAAACACCTGCCGCCACCCCCACCCCCCGGATACTGCTTATTAAACGTTACTTAACGAACATGACTCAACAGGAAAGAGGCTGCAGGAAAGACCCACACCCTGTCTTAATGTTACCACAGTGTCTCCCTTATTAGTACGGTTTGATTTTCACATTGTATGCATTAATTCTCCTTTAATTATTTTCACGTTGGCTTAATTGCCTCTCTGTTGCCCCGAGCACCTGGGTGGGAGGAACGCAGCATAAATGCATAAATGCTGCCAACACCTTGGGTACAGTTTGACCTATATAAGAAAAAAAGAAAGAGAGAGGAGTTTGTGGAAAGGAGAAGTCCTGCTGGAAAGTTTGCTTCAGCCGTGGAAGACCATTCTCAAAGTGGCACCCGGTCTTCAACAAATGTCGAGCTGCAGCATTTCTTTTTCTTTTTTTCCTGCCCATGAAGTGAATTTTTACTTATTTATTAAAAATATTTTTACCACACCTTTCTCCTTAAAAAAGGACCCGAGGCAGCTTGCTTCATTAAAAAACAATATTTAAGCTTCAGCTTCACCTTGAGCTGACCCTGGTTTGTTTTTGAAAGAAAGTAGTTTCTCCTCGGGAGCCGTGGTGGCGCTGCGGGTTAAACCGCAGAAGCCTCTGTGCTGCAAGGTCGGAAGACCAGCCGTCGTAAGATCGAATCCACGCGACGGAGTGAGCTCCCGTCGCTTGTCCCAGCTCCTGCCAACCTAGCCGTTCGAAAGCATGTAAAAATGTGAGTCGATAAATAGGTACCACCTCGGTGGGAAGGTCACGGCGTTCCGTGTCTAGTCGCGCTGGCCATGTGACCACGGAAAACAATCTACGGACAAAACGCTGGCTCTACCGCTTGGAGACGGGGATGAGCACCGCGCCCTAGAGTCAGACACGACTGGACTAAATGTCAAGAGGAACCTTTATCTTTACCTAGTTTCTCCTCAGATTCTGACAGCTGAGGAATCAGCTGGGGCTTGCTTTCGTTTTTCATTTCTCCTTGTTCCTGGTTATAGCACCATATCTATCCCCCCCCCCTTTAAAAAAAAATGACAGAGTAACCCTGTTGGGAGTGTGTCATTCTGGTTGCTGTAATTCTACCCCCTCGCCCTCCTTTACTGAAGCGGTTAGGGTAGCCAGTGCTCCATCCTCAAAAAAGGAGGATGTGGAAGGCAAAGAACACTGACAAGGAGGTTATTCTTCACAAAAAAGAGGACATTTTTGAATTAAATTTGCATACGATAATTTAAACTAATATATGCAAATATCATCTCAATTAGACATTATGCAGTCATCATCACAATGTGCCGTCAAGTCAATTCTGACTTACGGTGACCCTTTCCAGAGTTTTTTTAAGGTAAAAAGTACTCAAAAGTGGTCTACCAGAAGTGGGGACGCCCTGGGACTGTGCAGCTTGCCCAAGGCTACACAGGCACAGTGGGAAACTGAACTCCTGTTTTCTTGCTCTAAAGCCAGGTGCTTTATCGCACTGAGCTATCCAGCTAGCTGGGAAATAACTGGTTATTTGCTTATAATCATATGCTGTCAAGTCAGTTCTGACTTATAGTCTCCTTTCCAGGGTTTTCCGGGTGAAAAGTACTCAGAAGTGGTCTTCCATTCCCTTCTTCTGGGGATGCCCTGGGACTGTGCAGCTTGCCCAAGGCCACACAGGTTGGGCTCTGCTTGCAGGAGGCATGGTGGAGAATCCAGCTTCCAACCACTGGTTCCACAGCCAGATACCTAACTCATACTGTAATTTAAATGGAAATATACCGCTGCTCACCATAGTGCAAGGAAAAGTGGGATATAAATCAAATAAATAAATAAATAAGGCATAGTGTTTAATAGCTTTCTGAAATGTCCTATGTGTTCATTTTCTTCAGCTTCCTGAAAATAAATATGTCACACTAGTTTTGTTGAAATATCTATCTAGGTAATATTGCTTTCAGAATGTCCACTCTTGGGACTGACCTCGCATCTGAAGTTCATACAGAAGTGACAAACCAGGCCATACCCTTCGTAACATTCATTAGCAGTTATATCAGTGTGTGTAGTTTGCCTCTTTTCTTATAAAATGACGCTCCCACCAAATCATTTTATTTGACAAATGAGAGAGGGCTGATTAGATATATTTACGAATTGAAACCTCGGGTATTAGTGCAAAATGCAAGCTGTGTAATGCTGATTTAAAAGCAAAATACAAGGGTTTTTCCTTTAAAAACACAGCTTTTTGGCTTATGCTGCTGCCGATTTTAGAATGGCTTGTCTTTGGTTCTTAGCATGGGAGTGAAGAATCTCATAGTGGTTCACTATTTTGTAAATGGGTCGTCTCAGTGTGTCAAGACCTCTTTTTTAGTCCAGGATGAGAAAATTTGAGGAATATACATATCATCTTTAATTCTTGTCCCATAAACTGCATGCCAGAATATGGGACTTTATTTTCTTCTCACAAAGGGACTTCTGCATTTTAATTCAAAGAACTGCAGGATATCTCAGTGGTTTAGGTATTTTGCTGTGGAGTCAGAGGTTGGGAATTGGATTCCCCACTTGACAGGAGCTGGACTCAGTGGTCCATAGGGTCCCTTCAGACTCTACAGTTCTAAGATGATGATGATGGATTCATGTTTATGTATGATCTTAATGTGTGTTATTTATACATTCACCTTTGCTGTTGACTAAAAGTTCTTACTGTGAATTTTTTGGATTTTCTTTGTGTGCATCTACTTGCAAGTAATTCAGAAGAAGAAAAAAGAGAGAGAGAGCGTCTGATACCTGTGGTTTTGTCCTGTGAAAAAACGCATGCACTTCTGCAGATAGTCTCATGGCCCATGACTCGGATAAAGTTATACAAAGTTTTCTAGACTGGGATTAATGTTTTCTTCCTAAGGGTCAGTAACAAAATAAAAAAAATTGTTCCAAATCATGGGGGCGTGTGCCTTTTTAAAACTATTACACCATTCATATCAGACTTTAATCTGCGTACACAGAATATTGTGAGTCTTAACTGGAAGCAGTCACTATTCCACCCCTGTGGTGTTTGGATGGTGCATGAGTGTGGCCACTTCAGGGAATAAAAATAAAAGAACAATTATTCTTTTACCTTAATTGTTCCTGCGAGACCAGGGGCACTACAGTCCTGTGTTGCCCTCGACCCACTTCAGACAGTGACCTTCTTGGTCAGCTTGCACTTTGCCTTCTTCCTATTCCTACAGGAGCTGACAGTGTCAACCTACCCATTGAACTAGCACTGAATGCCACAGTATATTTTGGACAATATTTCCTCTTAATAGCTTGCAGAACTCTGGGCCGTGTGATAAATGTGCTCCTGCACCTGTCTTTAAAAGCCCAACAGCATTCCTTCCTCTTTCCCCAGTGTGTTTCTGCATCACCGGGCAGAGAAGGACTTGTCTCCGTGAATCAACAGTGACGTCTAGGCCTGTGCCTGGCTTTTTGCATTGGTGGACTGAGCTGGAGTTCACAGATATTGGTAAGGTCAACCTGGAGCAAAATAACTGCCTGCTGTCTCTTCTTCTTATCCACACAAGGTTTGCACTCACTCTTGTGGACAGTCCTTAACTCAGTTGGACCTCAGGTCAAGGTTGCTAGTTTGCAACCTTGACATAGTTATCTTCCTTTAAAAAGCTGTGTTTTTTAAAAAAGAAACTAGTTAACAATTGCGGTTCAATTCCCCCTGCTAATTATTTGCCATGATAGTTCTAAAAAATTAAAGCCATGTTTTATTTTCCCGATATTCAAAAGCAATGAATAAAGTTTCTCTTTATTGTGGTAGAAGACCTGCATGAGGATTCTAGAAGCCACTAGCCCAGCGATGGCGAACCTATGGCACGTGGAGTCCTTTCTGCTGGCACGCGAGCCATAAGTCGCCGGATCGCTACTCCCCCCTCCCCCCGCAGCCAAACCTGATCAGGCAGCTGCAACCATGGTGCTGGTGCCCGGACAGGCGGCGGGTCAGGATCCGGAGCAGCTGGTGCTGCCGGTGGATCTGGAGTGGGGTCTCGAGGCACCTCGGTGCCCGGGATTCCCCCTTCCGCCACCACTTCCGGTTTGCGGCGGCACACTGCCCCTGGTTTTTTTTTCCCCCCCAGTTTGGCACGCGAGCCCAAAAAGGTTTGCCACCACTGCACTAGCCTGTGATACAAACATATCTACACAGCCAGACCGCCCTCTATAACTAGAGAAGTGACTAAATCAGTTATAGCTATGCTGCAAAGAGAGCAATATTATTCTAATTGCAATTTAATTTAGTTCTGCTTTGCATATCACAAAAACAAACAAACCTATCACCAGTAACTATTTATTCACAGATTTGTTGTTGTTGTTTAGTCGTTAAGTCGTGTCCAACTCTTCATGACTCCATGGACCAGAGCACGCCAGGCACTCCTGTCTTCCACTGCCTCCCAGAGTTTGGTCAAATTCATGTTGGTAGCTTCGATGACACTGTCCAACCATCTCGTCCTCTGTCATTCCCTTCTCCTCTTACCTTCACACTTTCCCAACATCAGGGTCTTTTCCAGGGAGTCTTCTCTTCTCATGAGATGGCCAAAGTATTGGAGCCTCGGCTTCAGGATCTGTCCTTCCAGTGAGCACTCAGGGTTGATTTCCTCCAGAATGGATAGGTTTGTTCTTCTTGCAGTCCAGGGGACTCTCAAGAGTCTCCCCCAGCACCACAATTCAAAAGCATCAATTATTTGGCGGTCAGCCTTCTTTATGGCCCAGCTCTCACTTCCATACATCGCTACTGGAAAAACCATACCTTTGACTATGTGGACCTTTGCTGGCAAGGTGATGTCTCTGCTTTTTAAGATGCTGTCTAGGTTTGTCATCACTTTCCTCCCAAGAAGCAGGTGTACTTTTTTTAAATTTCGTGGCTGCTGTCCCCATCTGCAGTGATCATGGAACCCAAGAAGGTAAAATCTGTCACTGCCTCCATATCTTCCCCTTCTATTTGCCAGGAGGTGATGGGACCAGTGGCCATGATCTTAGTTTTTTTGATGTTGAGCTTCAGATCATTTTTTGCGCTCTCCTCTTTCACCCTCATTAAGAGGTTCTTTAATTCCTCCTCATTTTCTGCCATCAGAGTGGTATCATCTGCATATCTGAGGTTGTTGATATTTCTTCCACCAATCTTAATTCCGGCTTGGGATTCCTCCAGCCTTTTGCATGATGTATTCTGCATATAAGTTAAATAAGCAGGGAGACAATATACAGCCTTGTCGTACTCCTTTCCCAATTTTGAACCAATCAGTTGTTCCATATCCAGTTCTAACTGTTGCTTCCTGCCCCACGTATAGATTTCTCAGGAGATAGATAAGGTGGTCAGGCACTCCCATTTCTTTAAGAACTTGCCATAGTTTGCTGTGGTCCACACAGTCAAAGGCTTTTGCATAGTCAATGAAGCAGAAGTAGGTGTTTTTCTGGAACTCTCTGGCTTTCTCCATAATCCAGCGCATGTTAGCAATTTGGTCTCTAGTTCCTCTGCCCCTTCGAAATCCAGCTTGTACTTCTGGGAGTTCTCGGTCCACATACTACTGAAGTCTACCTTGTAGGATTTTGAGCATAACCTTGCTAGCGTGTGAAATGAGTGCAATTGTACGGTAGTTGGAGCATTCTTTGGCACTGCCCTTCTTTGATTTTAAATAGTTCAACTAAGATTTTAAATAGTTCAACTGGAATGCCATCACCTCCACTGGCCTTGTTGTTTGCCATGCTTTCTAAGGCCCACTTGACTTCACTCTCCAGGATCTGGATTGTCCGGGATATCCAAATCTTTCTGGTATAATTCCTCTGTGTATTCTTGCCACCTCTTCTTGATTTCTTCTGCTTCTGTGAGGTCCCTCCCATTTTTGTCCTTTATCATGTCCATCTTTGCACAAAATGTTCCTTTAATATCTCCAATTTTCTTGAACAGATCTCTGGTTTTCCCCTTTCTATCATTTTCCTCTATTTCTTTGCACTGTTCATTTAAGAAGGCCCTCTTGTCTCTCCTTGCTATTCTTTGGAAGTCTGCATTCAATTTTCTGTAACTTTCCCTGTCTCCCTTGCATTTTGTTTCCCTTCTCTTCTCTGCTATTTGTAAGGCCTCGTTGGACAGCCACTTTCCTTTCTTGCATTTCCTTTTCTTTGGGATAGTTTTTGTTGCTGCCTCCTGTACAATGTTACGAGCCTCCATCCATAGTTCTTCAGGCACTCTGTCCACCAAATCTAGTTCCTTAACTCTGTTCTTCACTTCCACTGTGTATTCATAAGGGATTTGGTTTAGATTATACCTGACTAGCCCAGTGGTTTTTCCTACTTTCTTCAGTTTAAGCTTGAATTTTGCTATAAGAAGCTGATGATCAGAGCCACAATCAGCTCCAGGTCTTGTTTTTGCTGACTGTATAGAGCTTCTCCATCTTTGGCTGCAGAGAACATAATCAATCTGATTTCGGTATTGCCCATCTGGTGATGTCCATGTGTAGAGTCCCCTCTTGTCTTGTTGGAAAAGAGTGTTTGTGATGACCGGCTTGTTCTCTTGACAAAACTCTATTAGCCTTTGCCCTGCTTCGTTTTGAACTCCAAGGCCAAACTTACCTGTTGTTCCTTTTATCTCTTGACTCCCTACTTTAGCATTCCAGTCCCCTGTAATGAGAAGAACATCTTTCTTTGGTGTCAGTTCTAGAAGCTGTTGTAAGTCTTCATAGAATTGGTCAATTTCAGCCTCTTCAGCATTGGTGGTTGGTGCAGAAACTTGGATTACTGTGATGTTGAAAGGTCTGCCTTGGATTCGTATTGAAATCATTCTATCCTTTTTGAGATTGTATCCCAGTACCGCTTTTCCCACTCCTTTGTTGACTATGAGGGCTATTCCATTTCTTCTATGGGATTCTTGCCCACAATAGTAGATATGGTAATCGTCTGAATTGAATTCGCCCATTCCTGTCCATTTTAGTTCACTGATGCCCAGGATGTCAATGTTTATTCTTGCCATCTCCTGTTTGACCACATCCAGCTTACCAAGGTTCATAGATCTTACATTCCAGGTTCCTATGCAGTATTTTTCTTTGCAGCATCGGACTTTCCTTTCACTTCCACGCACATCCGCAGCAGAGATTCCTTTCGGCTTTGGCCCAACCACTTCATTAGCTGTGGAGCTACTTGTACTTGTCCTCTGCTCTTCCTCAGTAGCATGTTGGACGCCTTCCGACCTGAGGGGCTCATCTTCCAGCGTCATATCTTTTACCTTTTGTTTCTATCCATGGCGTTTTCTTGGCAAAGATACTGGAGTGGCTTGCCAGTTCCTGCTCCAGGTGGATCACGTTTAGTCAGAACTCTCCACTATGACCTGTCCATCTTGGGTGCCCTGCACGGCATAGCCCATAGCTTCTCTGAATTACTCAAGCCCCTTTGCCACGACAAGGCAGCAATCCGTGAAGGGTATTCACAGATAAAGGTAAAGGTTCCCTTTGACATTTAGTCCAGTCGTGTCCGACTCTAGGGGGCGGTGCTCATCCCCGTTTCCAAGCCAGAGCGCCAGCGTTTTGTCAGAAGACAATTTCCATGGTCACATAGCCAGGGCGACTAGACACGGAACGCCGTTACCTTCCCACTGTGGTGGTACCTATTTATCTACTTGCATTTGCATGCTTTCGAACTGCTAGGTTGGCAGGAACTGCTAGGTTCACAGATAGTTACTGCCAAATTCTGATGTGCCGTACCATTTTGAACATAGTTTATTTTATATGGCTACAGAAATTAAATAGGGTTGGCCCCTAGGATAAGAAACCAGAAATCTCCAAATAAGGTTGGGAATGAATCCTGCCTGAAAACCCAGTAATTTAAGGTTGACAGTTTTGGGCTAGAAGATGGAGCAGTGACTTGGATCCATGTAAATCATGTTCTTGTGAAACAAGGCAGTTTCTGCTCAGCCCACCTGTGTTTTCTCCCTACCAGGTATCTGCTCCTTTGTCACCTGCTCTATGTCCATATCTTGGAAAAGGGGTTTTGGATTACAAGTCCCAGAATCCTTCAGTGAGCATAGCCAGCAGCTATATCGTTTCTTCATCATGCTGGACAACCAGTTTCTTGGACCCCTAGTTTATGGTGGTTTTACAAGAGCACAGTATAGGGAAATAGGGGACAGAGATCATAGCTCAGCCTGTCTCACATGGTCATATGTATTGGCTGGCATCAGAACATGTCTGGTGTCTTAGTTCATTATGAGAAGAAGTTGTGCTGACAGCAGGAAGTATAGTGCTGCATCTTTACCAATTTTAAAAATATATTCATGACTGTATTTTACTTATTTGTTTAGATTTGATTATTGTCCTGGCTTTCTCCCAGTGGTAGAACAAGGGGGCTCCTGATAGGATTAAAAAACACTATGAATAAAAATGCAGTATATTGATCCTAATTACTTAAGCCCCCTGTTACAGCTGCTCCACTGCCTCCTGATTCATTTCCCGGCATAGTTCAAAGTGATGGTTCTAACCCATAAAACCCTAAACATCTTGGGCCCAAGCTATCTCAAGGACTGCATCTCCTTTCATGAGCCTCTTCAAGTATTAAGATATCAAGAGAGGCCTTCCTCTTGGTCCCACCACCTTCACAGATGTGTTTGGCAGGTAGATGGGAGTGGGCCTTCTCTGTGGCTGCTCCCAGACTCTGGAACTCCCTCCCACAGAAGGCCAGATTGGCCCCATCTTTGCTGTCCTTCCACAAGCAGGCAAAGACCTTTCTCTTCAGGCAAGCTTTCCCTTAATGACTGGCTGCTGAGTGGGATATTAAAATGGATTGTTGTGCTTTACTGCCCTGAATGTGTATTGGTGTTGCTTATGTTTTTTGGTATTCTATTCAGTGATCCTTTTAGTATTGTATACTTGCTGTTATTAGCTTACATATGGTCTTTTAATTGTTGTAAGTGCCTTGGGTCCTTTTTAAGGAGAAAGGGAGGTTAAAAATATTTTAAATAAATAAATAATAAATTAAACCTTAAATCACTTGGTCCAAATCTCAGCAGCACATTGCTGCTAGTTAAGAAGTCAGCAATTGTATTTATTGTTGCATACCAGCCGCATGACTTCATTTACGATAACTTCTTAACTAGCAGCAATTCAATGCTGAAATATATGCCAATAGACTTTAACCCACCATAATTCTTCAGTTGGACTTTGACCACTCTTTTAATTGGTTTAGGTATCTGACTGCGAAGCCAAAGGTTGGGAGTTTGATCTCCCACTGGTCCTCCTTGACAGGGGCTGGACTTAGTGATTCATGGGGTCCCTTCCAACTCTGCCGTTCTAAGATGGTGATTATGATGATTATCATGTATGTTGTGATTCCTCATGTGTCCCAGGGAAAAATGCACAGAATGTATTAGTAGATGCAAAATTCAGGATTCGCAGAATTCCATTTTCATTGAAATAACCAGATTTCTGATACAAGCACAGGTTATGTTTGTAAGTTTGTAAGAAATGTCTGTTGAAATCAGAGAAACTAGAACGATTGAAGAAAGTTAGAAGTTACCCTGTTTCACATTTCCTTGCCATAGGTTGTGCCACCAGCATAAATATTTATAGAGATAAATTATTATGCACATTTTCTGTCAATTTGCATAATTCATAAACGTTGCGGTCTTCAGCTTTTCTCTAAGCAGAATCATATTTTATTTTATTTTTTTAAAAAACTCTCGACAATACAACAGGTTTCCGAGTATAAAGAAAGGGCCTGATAACCATTCTCATCCTTCTGCCAGTATGTCCTCAAAGCTATAAGCCTTGCATCAAGTTAATTCCTTGCCAAGGTCATCTTCTACTGAAGAGGAACTCTGGATCTGCAACTAAGGATAACATCCCCAGTCTGGGTGGATTTCTTTTTTTTTTTTCCCTGTGGGTTCCAGAGCCTTTTACAAGGAATTTTAAATTGAGGGAGAACGGAAAAGCTACTCTGTTCAAAACATGTTGTTCAGACTGATTGCTAGGGGAATGACTTGTAATTGTGAGCTGAAGCAGTCGGAGGCTCTGAAAAGACCGGAGATAGTTTAGGAAAGAAAGAGAAGAGATGGAAATAATAAGAAGAAAAAAGTTGGGAACCGAAAAAACCCCATCATTAATCTTGTTGATGTTCATCATTGCTACTTCAGCATGCTTAGCTGCTTCCATGAAGAAGCTCACGAGAGCCTTTTGTGTTTATACAGCGGGTTTCAAGCCCTACTGTTATTATTTATTATTTATACAATGCCACCAATGTAAGGGGCTTTATGGGGTTTGGCTAAGAGAGGCAGGTGTGTTTCTGCCCCGAGGAGATTACGATCCAAGATTTTGCAGTGGGACAGAAAGAGGAAGGAAAAGGGAAAGATGATGGGATTACAAGATGATAGGGAGCAAATGACACACATTAAGGTTTGGTTATATATGGGAAGAGAATGAGGATTCGAGTGGTCAAAGTGTTTCGTGCACATTGTCATAGCAATGCATGCAACAGGTCCTATAAGGTTGGTAGTATTACGTTAATATTTCAGACTGATGGCAAAAGGTCTGGGGCGGAGGTTGAATAGTTTGAACTACTTTGATGTGTGACTGAGTTTGAGAATTAAAGGATGTATTTTGCAGCTCGCGCTCTTAGGACTAAGGAGATAGTGGCTTTAGTTATGTGAGTGTAATTAACACATGTTCTCGAAATGTTTATACTTTCTGTGGGGATCCTGGGGCAGCTTTATGAGCATAAGGTGGGGAAGATGATTTTGATTCCATCTCTCATGGGTTTGCTCATTGGTACCCCACCCCACCATGCCTCAATAAAGGCACACAGATTCGTGCCCAGCTCACCGTGTCTCCTTTTGGAGACCCATTAGCCTGATTCTTGTTTAATTCTGTGCTTGTATTAGTGTGTTTCTATATATTTGCGGGGGGGGGGGGGAGACTATATTCCCATGAATGAGGAAAAGCAAATGGCTCTGATTTGGGATGAAGAATTACACAATGCCATCAGAATTATTCCTGCCAGAATTATTTGCCCACCTCCAACCCAGAGAACAGAAGGAAAAGAGAAGCAGGATAGAGTTATTGTGAAGTTTCAGTGCAACCCAGACTCAAAGATACTCTGGTGAAGGGGATTTGCAGTGGGTAAAAGTCTATTGTGTTGGCTCCTGGTGCCACCACAGTCCCCTTGGGGGACTATGTCAGATATAATAGTGCCAGAGAAGCCGTGCTGTCACATCTGGCTCCTAGCCATCTTGGCCAGTTAGGCTTGTGCCTGTTGGCAGTGATGCCACACATCAACAAGAAAAAGAGAAACCAAAATGTGGGGAAGAAAGACAGACCATTGCATTCAGAATGTGGAGAGCAGCTGAGACCCTTACCAACTGGAAAGTGCTGCTGATGTCTTGGACTTTGGGGGGTGGGTGGCAGGAGATACTGTCAGTCTCCTTTGAGGTTGACTCTTTATAAGGTAGTTGTTGTTGTTTAGTCATTCAGTCGTGTCCGACTCTTCGTGACCCTGGACCAGAGCACGCCAGGCCCTCCTGTCTTATAAGGTAGTAGGACTCTCAGTTCCCTTTTCCCCACTTTTGTACATGCTGGGTTTTGAAAATTTTAACATTTTAAATCCCCTACATGCCAGATTTAATATGATGAATTTGTGAAGGGTGCTGCTGCTCCCCAAGCGATTCCCTGACTCTTGCTTCAGCCCTGTGGTTGCCTGAGAAACCCATAAATAATTCTGGTTTGGTTCACTTTTAGACCTTTGTCTAAAGGCCATGCACAACCCTACAATTTTATGCTTCTGATGTTCAGAAGGGGAGAGAAAAAGAGATAATCTCCTTTCTTTGTCCCTGTAGTCTCTGGACTGTTCAGTCTCTCCCAAAAAAATTGAACCAGCCACTTCCTTTGAAAAAATGTTTTGTTTTGTTTTGCTTTGCTTTGTTTTTGCTAGAACATGCTCCCAAAGGTTTCTCAAGGCATGATTCTTTCTCTCTCTTATCATTTTTGGGCAGGGGACACACAGAGTCCATGAATTGTGGGATTCCCACCCTTTCATAAACTGTATTCATGCAGTTTATCACATCTTTGATGGCTCTTAGACACTGCACTATAATACTTCTTTGGTTTTATTGAGGAGGCTTAGCAGCTAATATCCCATAGCTCGGTGGGATTTTCTTTGCATGCAGAAGATTCCAGCTTCATGATCTGGCACAGTTTTCAAAAGAAGGAGCAGCAGGTTGCAGGTGATAAAAGTGATTCCTGCCTGAGACCTTGGAGAAACCTCTGCCTTGTCAGAGTGGGTCATATTAGTCTAGGTGGGCCAGTTAGTTTGACTTGCATAGACTACTACTTGTGTCTCTCCAGAACAAACCAACCAACCAACACACTCTTGGTCTATGGAAAATTAGATCTTTTATGCTGCATGGCACCTGGCAAAGACTCAAAACTTTGTTAACTCTGGCTTACTTTGGGAAAATCTTCAAATGGTAGGGAAACGCTTGCAGGATTGGGTCGAGGGAAGGCTGACCAAAGAGAACTCTAAGGGGGAAAAAATCAAGGAGAGAAATTTTAAAAGGAGAGACAGAGAGAGAAAGAGGAAGAAGGGAAAAAGTGACTCAGTTCCTTACAGGGAGGGTGGAGGGAAGTGAAGACAGAGAAGAGGGAGTGTGGAGGAAAAGGGAGTTCCAGAAAGAGCGAGGAGAGGGGGGGTGGAGGGCTTGCCATGAAAGCATCGCCCCTCCCTGGCCTTTGGAGATGGACAGAGATGGAGGCAGTCAGGGAGAAGCCAAAGTGCGTGGGAAGGAGAGAAGGGAGGAGGAAGAGATGACGTCAAAGAGGAAGACAAGAGAGTCTCTTTACACAGAAAGCCTTTTTTTTTCCACAGATGGAATCTTAATAGAAATCTTCACACTGCAAATAGTTAAATACAGTCCATGTAGGCAGCACCCATATGGAGAAACGGGAGTGATGCATTGATGAAACATGGATAACTCAGTGGTTAAGGTTCCTGGCTGCAGAGCTAGAGGATGGGAGTTTGATTCCCCACTGGGCTTCCTTGACATGGTCTAGACTTGATCATCCATAGAGTCCCTTTCAGCCCTGCAGTTATAAGATTATAATAATATACCTTTTCGGAACCTGTAAGAATATACCAAGAGCTCTGCAGGGCCAGACCAGTGGTCCATTGAATTGGAGGATAGGGCGGGCAGGTGGGTGGGTAATTCTTCTATGGATTACAACTCCCAGAACCCACCAGCAGCATGGCTAGTAATCTATCGAGACCAATCGTTCACCTATGAGCTTAGAATAATCATCATCTTAGAACTGCAGAGCTGGAAAGGACCCTATAGATCATTGAGTCCAGTCCCTGTCAAGGAGGCATAGTGGGAAATCAAACTGGGAACCCCTGGCTCTGCAGCCAGATATCTAAACCACCGAGCTATTCAGCAGTATCTAACCAGAGCTTGGAAGGGGAAAAAAACTTGGGGGGTATACTTTCCAGGCTCCCCCACCCCCAGCCAGCATAATTCTTACCTCAACTTATCCTCAGGGTACCTTGAGCAGGGCAGTTTATAAGATGGTGCTTTACTACCTACTCTTTCGTAGGCCATTGAGGGACAAGGAATTATGTTGCAAGCACAAAAGAATGAGGAATATTTAAAGAATAATATTCTGAAAAATGGTCCTCTTTGGTCTTGGGAGGGGGAGCAGAGGGAAAGAGAGAGAGAGAGAATTTCAAGATACGTTACCAGAAAAATCTCTTCTGAGAAGTTCCAGCTCACTTCAGCTCTTTTTCTGCCTTTTGAGTATAAAATTACCTTTCTGGTTTGACATTCACTTCATGCATATGATGAAACAGGCTGTGGTTCACAGAAGCTACTAATGTTAATAATACCTTTTCGAAAAAATCTCTGAAGATGCCACGAGACTCTTTTGTTGCTGTGTTTTGCTGGAACAGACCGACTGCTGTGTGGTCTGTCAGCTGGGATGGCAAAAGTTATTTTTTTTTTTGAACTACAGCTTCCCAAATACTATAACCAGCCTAGCGATTTCTCCGACGGCCTCCTCTGTTACGGCCATGCTGGCTGGTGTATTTTGGGAGATGTCGTCCAAAAAGTAATTTTTCCCATCTAGGCCTGTTTGGGATTTTTTAAAATTCACCTGGTGCTCAAAGAAGCAGCAGCAGCAGCAGAATAATAATAACAACAACAATAATAACAACAACAACCCCCACCCATTGGGTTCTTTCATGCTCTTAATTGCAAGTTGACAAAGCTTCAGCTGTCTCTGCTGAACCTGGGTGGGTTTGATGGAGACTGGAGGGTGGGATGTGTGAAAGCGCGTGGGAGAGGCTAAGAAAAACATCCCAGCCTCCAAAGTGAAACGGGGATGGGCTGGAGGGCGTGGGAGTTGAGGTAATCTCTCTTTTAGGGAGGCTGGAGAGGGTTTGTGGTTACATCACATTCCTCTTTCTGTCTTCGCAGGAATTCGGCTGTGGGGGCTGGCAGAGAAATAGGAGGAAGGGGGAGCCAGACCATACCAGCCTGGCAGCAAGGAGACTGGTGTGGCTTTTTGGGGGATGTGTGGCAGGAATGTTTGTGTGTGTTGTGTGTGTGTGTGTGTGAGAGAGAGAGAGAGAGAGAGAGGCATAGCTTGCAGCAAGAGCCATTGCCAAGGTTGGGAAACCAGAGGTGACTTGGTGTAAAACTCCAGCTGTTCAAAAGAAACCTCTGTTCAAAGACACAACAGGGCTTGGGAAAATTGCTTTTTTTTTTAACACTATGTACATCTTCCAGAATCCTTTTGCCAATGTGGCCATGCTGTTTGGGAATTACAGGAATTTAAATTCAAACAAGACGTAAATTTTCCGTAACTCATGTACACAGACAACGTCTTTTTTCTTTCTCTGGTAAGTCTAATTAAGTGGCAAAACACAATTCAGTTGATGCAGAGGTTCAGGAAAGAAAACAGTATTCAGACTACCCAAACCGAAACCCCGTGGAGTGAGGCTCCTGTAGAGGTCCTGAGCACTGCACAGCCTTGTTGCTCCTACACGGGGTTAATCAGAGAAAGGGAACAGGCTGAATCGCAGCAGGGAGAACTGAACCGGTCTTTGTTTGACAGCAAAATGACAGGTTTTTGCAGAGGGTGAAATGGACTATTCTAATGAGAGACAGACAAGGACTACAGGAAGAGCAATCAAGAGCAGAATTACGATGGTGGTAAGAAGATGGGGGTCCAGAATAAGGACTGATCATTATGGGGGGGGGGGGGAGAGTAGCACTAAAATAAAACAGAGGGAAAACCTGTACCTTCTTATCTGGAAGTAAGCTATATGGATGGCATTCAAGAGAATGACATACAATTCCCATAATTCCCGCAATTGACATGACCCACTGGCTGGGGAGAGGTCTCTAAGTTCAAGTTGAAAAAGTAAGTTTTCCAAGCTGTGCACATCAGAATAGCCCCACTATGGAAATTACTTGAGTTTGAATTGGTAAATTGCCTGAATCAAAGACTGCTTGAGGACCACATATAAGCTGCTCTGACTAGTATATAAGTGTAATAAATTTTCAGAAGGGAGAAAAATGGTTCTCGTAATTATTTTCTAGTTGGCCACAGTAAATCTCCCTGTGGGGGTAGTGGAAAAATTTAAACTATTTATCTTCTGCCTTTCCCTCAAAGAGTTCAAAGTGATGTGTAAGTATTTTCTCCCCAGCCCCGATTCATCTTCAGAAAAGGGTGGAGGTTGGCCAGGCAGAGAGTTTGTAAGTGCCCCGATGTCATCCTGGGAGTATTCTTGTTGAATCCAGATTTGAACCAAGTATTTACACTATGTAGTTATAGCAGTCTGATTCCACTTCGGTTGCTATGCCTTCATCCTGTGGAATACTGGGATCTGAAGTTTGGGGTTATGTGCCTTCATGTCAGAACTGACGTACAGTATAATGACCTTAATGTGGTTTAGATAGTTAAGAAGTGGTTTTACCAGTTCCACATCCCCAGTGAGCTTTCATGGCTGAGCCGCACTTTGAACCCAGACCTCCTGAGTCCTTGTCCATCATTATACCTTTAGTTTAGTGAGAAGGTTAGAATTCCCTGTTAGAGATCTGTAGTGTCCCCCTCTGAACTATAGTAGAAAAATTTAAAGTTCCTCACCAAACTATGTTGTTTGTTGTTTAGTCGTTAAGTCGTGTCCGACTCTTTGTGACCCCATGGACCAGAGCACGGCAGGCCCTCCTGTCTTTCACTGCCTCCCGGAGTTGGGTCAAATTCATGTTGGTCGCTTCGATGACACTGTCCAACCATCTCGTCCTCTGTCATCCCCTTCTCCTCTTGCCCTCACACTTTCCCAGCATCAGGGTCTTTTCCAGGGAGTCTTCTCTTCTCATGAGATGGCCAAAGTATTGGAGCCTCAGCTTCAGGATCTGTCCTTCCAGTGAGCACTCAGGGTTGATTTCCTTCAGAACGGATAGGTTTGTTCTCTTTGCAGTCCAAGGGACTCTCAAGAGTCTCCTCCAGCACCACACTATAGATCCCAGTAACTGTTACTGTACAGATATACTATCTGTCCACCTGTCTTATCCCATGACACAACACTAGCTGTTTGATGTGGTGTAGATATATTGGGCAGGTAATGTTCTGGTCAATCATTTGTCCCTGTCCTTTTTGTGTGTGTCCAAAAATTGACATGGTGTAAAAGAGGGCATATAGCGAAGAAGCGGGTCAGGTCCCAATTGGGGGTCTTTCCTCAGACTAAAGAATGATGGTTAAAATGCCCAAAGAGATTGTCTGCTGAATTGTAGATGATAATTTTGTATTAAGATCAGTTGGGAAAAAACCAACCAACCCAGAAATCTTAACTGGGAGTAGTCAGAGGCAGAGCTGGAGTTCTCATTCCCTTCCCAGCAACTAGCACAACGAAAACAAATGGTACAAAGTAGAGTACCAGCCTCAAAAACATTTGAAGGAACTAGGTTGGAAATGGCCATACCAGACAAACGTGAATGTGCGATTTTGCTTAGTTTGGATACTCCCAAGATAGCAGAACTCTCTGCCGTTGTCATGCTTCCCACTTGAATTTCACATTTATTGTTTTCCTTGGAGACTCTTGGGCAGATAGTTTAGACACAGTCACAATCGTAACACGTTTGAGAACCTGCTCCCTGTGATGTACTTGGCTGGCAGCGACCCGGCCTTAGATAAAATTTTGATTTAATGCCTCACCTTCTCAGATTCACCTTCTGCAGAAGAAGCACGTTCCAGGATCATAGGCAGATGCTGATAAATGCAGACTGCTGTGGTGGTTAAACACCTGGAGGATTTCCCCCCCCCCATCATTAACCCTTTCCTCTTTTTCTTGAGCCACACACACCCTCCACTCAAAAGCACATTTCCCTTAAAGGAACTGCTCCGAGCAGATTCTCTGGGCAACATTTCCAAAAGAGTTGTATATGCGTGTGTGGGTGTATGCACTCTTATACTATATTGGACGACAAAGTCATATGCAAATAGAGATCAAGGGGAACTGGCAGCTATTACCCAGAATTCTTTCGCCAGACATCGGGCAGTTTCCTTATGTTCTTGATGAGCTCATTAATGCTCAAGGACATAATAGGGCAGGACACATTGCCGGCAGATCTGAGCAGCTAGTTTAAAATGTTTCACCCGTTACAAGACAAATGAAGGCAGGGGGTTTGTCTGAAGTTGGGCAGGAGTGCATGTCTATTTTGGATGTAGCTCCTTAACAGTTTTAGGATGAGTGATGTTTTTTGGATGTCATAAAGTAGATGTAACAACCACTGCAATGCCATTTCTTACCTAGTGTTTTTTTCCCCCAACCCTCTTCAATTTGCTCAGTAATACCAATGATTTTTGGAGAGGTTGGCTCAAAGGCGGAATTTATTAAGGTTACACCTAGAGCCTCTGCCTTGAATTTGCAAGAGTTGAGCAAGGCTGTTAATGATAGGACATGTTTGAGGTCACTCATTCATAGGGTTGTCATAAGCTGGAGGCAACTTGACAGCTCATAATGATGACACTGGAGCTGCTCTTTCTAGTCTCTTCACAAAGAGGAAGTACAACCTATCTGTTTTTAATTAGATTTTAAAAACAATAACATGGTTTAAAGGAATTATTTAAAATGTTTTTCAGTGGAAGCGTCACAATTCTGCAAAGTTTGCAAATCTGAGAATATGTTGACTGTAACTATTTGTGTGCAGAAATAGGTGAAGAAAAGTTAGCTATTGTATGAGATCTTACATTGGACAAAGCAAAACAAAGCTGCTGGTGGTCAGCTGAAGTTAAGCTTTTATGTTACTGCTCAGCTGAATTGTGGGTACCTTTTTATGTGCATAGCCAGATGATAGCTTCCCACTATCCGGGTTTAGCAAATGCTGACAGGTAGTGAGTTCAGGAGACATAAAGTAGGTGATAAGGATGAGGAGAAATGTGTTCGATTTGCATTTTAATACAAACCAGCCTAACTTGTACTTCCAAAACTAGTACATGAGCCAGAGTGCTGTTATCCTCTTAGTTTTACACTCCCACCCCCACCCCTGAATTTTGCACTGTAGTTTTCTAATTTAAACAATGTGTGCATTCTGCCAGTACAGTTATATGTACATTAGGGGGCCATCCCATTCCAAAAATTGACATGGCATAAAAGAGGTCATAGAGTGAGGAGGTGGGCCAGGTCCCAAATGAGGGTCTTTCCTCAGAATAAAGAATGATGGGTAAAATGCCCAAAGAGAGAGATTGCCTGCTGAATCGTAGATGATCTCTCTTGAGATCCTGTCTACATTACTTGGCTTTCAGGGCCTGTCAGGCTGAGATAATACTATTGAAAAGTAGCCAATTCCTGGTCAAAAATAGCCTAACAATTTTAACATTTTAAATTAGTTTGAACTTTAGATTAGATATACACCCATAATTTTAAAGTGTGCAACGTTCTGATACGAGGAAAGGACAGACCACTCAGAGCCAGGTGTTTCGTGCCTGGCAAGCAGCCACAGCAACAGCAGTAAATGGTGGTTCCTACGGCAATAAGAGTGGTGTGGTATAGGTTCATTCCTTGTGTGCCACCACCTGAGATGGCTACCTCAGTGCTCCTAATGGATGAGCTGGCACTGCTATATAGGCAGCCCTGGAGTTCCCACTGCTTTGGGAACAGGTGGAAGAGTGAGACTCGCTTGGTTTAGTTGTGTGTATTGGTCTTAGCATATGTGCCCAACTAATATTCTTCCCTGATAGAGCTTATCTTCGTTATGGTAGGGTAGCTACTTACACACCTCCAGAAGGGAGGACATTAGAGATGGGCTCTTTGGAGTTCGGTGGTTCAGCACAGTTCAGAGGATCGGGCCCACAGGTATTGTGTGGGTGCCTTGGATTCTGTGCCCCGCCTCCTCCTCACTCAGGAGGGGGTGGAGCAGGAAAGCTCGTAGTGCTGCTTCTAATGGGGTGCCTGCAGGAGGAGGCAGAGGGCAGAAACCAGGATAGCCGCACAACACTTGTGGACCCAATCCTCCGAACCACACCAAACTATGGTAAGTGCCCATCTCTAGAGAACATGCATTGTTCAAGGCAGGTCAAAAGAGGACACTGGTTTGCAAACAATAGTATATGCTAAGATGCAAAAGGAATTACTCACTTAAAAGAGGATATGTCACCACTCTGTGCAAGACAGAAAGTATTCTTAAGTTGAGGGTGGGAAGACTTCTCTCAACAGACCTAAGATAAGTAGCACAGTATTATTCCTATGGCTACGGGGTTTTATGAATTCCCAAGGCATAGCTTTGTGATATCAGCATTAACTCTCAATAACCAGGTCCCTTTGGAAGATGAAACCCTCTGACTCCAGTGGGACCTTTTGAAACCAGATGTTGAAGAAGAGAGAACCTAAAGTGGGGTCAAGCAAAGGTCTCAACCCAGGCGATATAAACTAATGAAGAAATTGTTCCAACATCAATCCACTTCCTGTTGACCAACTCCCGTTTCCAAATTCCATTATCTTTCTTTCCTAGTTCAGGCTCTTTGTGGCACTTGACACAGTCCAGATGTCCTGTGTATAGCTGACTCTAGCGCTGAATTGGTGGGCTTGCACATGGATTTGATGGTGCAGGTGGACAAATGCTTGATGCTTTCTGCTCTGTCTGTTATGGTTCTCCGTCCTCCTCTGAAACCTGTTGCATTTGTCCCCTTGCATACTTCTGGATTTCAATGTTCATTGCTGTTGTCTTTCCCAGATTTAAGTCCAGCTTACAATCATTTTTATATTGACTAAAATCCTGTTGCTTAATATAGTAAATTGCAGTAGAGTAAGCCCATTGGGACGTGGTGACGCTGCGGGTTAAACCGCAGAAGCCTCTGTGCTGCAAGGTCAGAAGACCAGCCGTCATAAGATCGAATCCACATGACGGAGTGAGCTCCTGTCGCTTATCCCAGCTCCTGCCAACCTAGCCATTCGAAAGCATGTAAAAATGTGAGTCGATAAATAGGTACCACCTCGGTGGGAAGGTGACGGCGTTCCGTGTCTAGTCGTGCTGGCCACGTGACCACGGAAACTGTCTACAGACAAACGCTGGCTCTACCGCTTGGAGACGGGGATGAGCACCGCGCCCTGGAGTCGGACACGACTGGACTAAATGTCAAGGGGAACCTTTACCTTTACCTAAGCCCATTGAATTAGTGGGGATTTGTTGAACCAATTCTCTGTCAGTTCAGTTGATTCAAGTGGGCTTACTCTAGTTGTGACTTTAGTATAGTAAGTCACAACTAGAGTAAGCCCACTTGAATCAATTGAACTGACAGAGAATTGGTTCAACAAGTCCCCACAAATTCAATGGGCTTACTCTAGTGCAATTTACAATGCTAAGCAGCAGGATTTTAGCCAGCGATTATTTATGCCTGCATAAGTGGAATGATATAAATTAGTGGTTCCCAACCTTAGGTCCCTGGATATTCTTGGACTAAAACTCCTGGAAGCCTTCACTTCTGTCTGTGCTGTCCAGGATTTCTGGTTGGGAACCACTAGTATAAATTGCAATAGAAACTTGTTACTAGTTGATAAGTCACTTATACAAGCATCCAGTTGTTAACTAGCCATGGTTCACTGCTGTGATTTGCAGTATTGCACTAGTAGTGGCATACATAACCAATAGGATTCTGGCCATCATGCTGCTGTGCTTGATCACTTCATATAGCTTTTTTTTAATAGACTGTTGACTCTGGTGCTGATTTTCAAAATCTAGACATGAGAAATATGCAAGCATCCCTGTATATTTTATCTCTAAGGTTCTTCAGACTGTTCAGGATAGCTCCTATAAATATTTTTTTCAAAAAGTTGCCAGCCAGTTTCAAGGTTGCTGAACTTTTTTTGTAGCTAGTAATGTAGGGAGTGTAGTAATATTTCTTGAAGAACATGTAGACCTGTATAAATATTTAAAATTTTGCTCTCCTGTTCATTTCCTTACCCTCTTCTCCGCCTCTGCTACTGTTTTTCTGGGTGCCATCTTTCTTCTTGTGCAGTCCAAACTCAAATATATGCTATCTGGAATGGGTTTGGAATGGGCAGAAGCTTCTTTTGCCAGCACAACTACCCTTCCGCCAAGACAACTTCCTTGTGCCAGGTGCTCTCAGGTCTCCCAGTATAACTGCTGTCCCACCTGAGATCAGTCATCAGAAAGACCAAAAGAGGGGTGTGTTTATATTTCCATGTTTATAAATTTACTACTAATTTCCAACATCCTTAGGCTGGGAGAGGTTGAGATTCAGCACAGCCTAAGCTGACTGAGCGTCTGCTCAGTCAGCTGTTAGCCATCTCAGCTAGTTTATTTGCCCTTTTCCTTCCTGTAAATTTTCCCACCTAAGTAGGGGCAATAGAGTAAGCTGGTGATGTATCTCAGTGATGTGACATGTCATTTCATGTCGGCAACCACACTCACAACCTGTAAGAGTGCTTTTGTGATAATGTCATAGAGAGCAAATGAGGGCAATTGCTGGTGAGGGCAATTGAACCAAATAGATAGAGTATTTGTGGGTGGAAGAGAAGAATGTCACCCAGTTGACCAGAAAGTAAAGACTTAAAAAACAAACAAACAAACAAACAAAAACACCACCCAGGCTCATCAAAACCAAAAACAGAAGAATGAGCAGTTTGGGCTCACTCCTTCCTGTTAGGGTGACCGAGCTTCGCTCTGGTTTGTTCAGACAAGTGATTATTGAAGAAAACATTGTATGAGCTGATGCTATGGTTGGATTTGCTGTTGGAAGCATTAGTAAACACAGAAGGCTTTTGGATATGCAGCTGGTTGATTGATCCTGTGAGTTCAGCTTGTTCACTTCTTCCAGAATGTGTAGTAGCTCATGAGATGAGCAAATCCCATTGATTGTAAAACAAGTGGGGGGATGGGATTGCAAGACGTGGATCTACAGCGTTTCCTGATTGCCACAGAATTGTTTTTAGAGAGTATCTCACATGAGCCAAGGTGTATTTGGAAAGATGTTTCTGCATTGCGATACAGCTTTTTGCTTGGTGATTTGTACCCTTGAAGACAAAGAGGGATGCTAGTTTGTGTCGCCAGAAGGCTTTCTTATGAGATGCGCAGATCTATAGATTGCAACACAACCAAGTGCCCTCAAATGTTCTGCTAGCAGGGAGTTGGGCCCTGCTCCACATGCACAGGGTTCCGGCTGCAACCGTAAGCAAATGGACACCAACTCTGGCTCGGCTGCGGAACCCTGATCAAGCACTGCACGGCTGCGCAGCTTAAAGGAAACGTTGACCACAACTCATGGGAAAGGAAGTAAGGAATACCAGGATTAGTTTTTGTAAAGAAAATGACTGGGTCTCATATCTGCCGGGAAGTCATATAGCGAAAAAGCAACTTCCTCCCCACAATTTTTTTGTGTGGGGGTGAGGGCTGACAATTCATAGTTATTACTTTATTTGCTATCATGAGGTTTGTATCAAATCTTTGCGCTTCATAATTAAGCGTTTTATGTGCTCTTATAGTGAATGAAAAATAACACTGTTTTTTTAAAGGGTGTTTCCAGTTACTTCTTCCTATCGATGACTAGAGAATATTTTATGTTATCATGCTCCTATTGAATAGCCATGCCTAGTAAATGTCTATTTTGTCCTCTGTAGCAGAAAATTCCAGCAAAAATGTCAGTGCTTCCTATCCAGAAATTGATTCCTTCTCGACATTTATCTCAACTATTTATTCACAGATTTATTGTTGTTGTTTAGTCGTTAAGTCGTGTCCGACTCTTCGTGACCCCATGGACCAGAGCACGCCAGGCCCTCCTGTCTTCCACTGCCTCCCGGAGTTTGTCAAATTCATGTTGGTAGCTTCGATGACACTGTCCAACCATCTCGTCCTCTGTCGTCCCCTTCTCCTCTTGCCTTCACACTTTCCCAACATCAGGGTCTTTTCCAGGGAGTCTTCTCTTCTCATGAGATGGCCAAAGTATTGGAGCCTCAACTTCAGGATCTGTTCTTCCAGTGAGCACTCAGGGTTGATTTACTTCAGAATGGATAGGTTTGTTCTCTTTGCAGTCCAGGGGACTCTCAAGAGTCTCCTCCAGCACCACAATTCAAAAGCATCAATTCTTCGGCGGTCAGCCTTCTTTATGGTCCAGCTCTCACTTCCATACATCGCTACTGGAAAAACCATAGCTTTGACTATGCGGATCTTTGTCGGCAAGGCGATGTCTCTGCTTTTTAAGATGCTGTCTAGGTTTGTCATCGCTTTCCTCCCAAGAAGCAGGCGTCTTTTAATTTCGTGGCTGCTGTCCCCATCTGCAGTGATCATGGAGCCCAAGAAGGTAAAATCTGTCACTGCCTCCATATCTTCCCCTTCTATTTGCCAGGAGGTGATGGGACCAGTGGCCATGATCTTAGTTTTTTTGATGTTGAGCTTCAGATCATTTTTTGCACTCTCCTCTTTCACCCTCATTAAGAGGTTCTTTAATTCCTCCTCACTTTCTGCCATCAGAGTAGTGGTATCATCTGCATATTGGAGGTTGTTGATATTTCTTCTGGCAATCTTAATTCCGGCTTGGGATTCATCCAGTCCAGCCTTTCGCATGATGTATTCTGCATATAAGTTAAATAAGCAGGGAGACAATATACAGCCTTGTCGTACTCCTTTCCCAATTTTGAACCAATCAGTTGTTCCGTATCCAGTTCTAACTGTTGCTTCCTGTCCCACATATAGATTTCTCAGGAGATAGATAAGGTGGTCAGGCACTCCCATTTCTTTAAGAACTTGCCATAGTTTGCTGTGGTCCACACAGTCAAAGGCTTTTGCATAGTCAATGAAGCAGAAGTAGATGTTTTTCTGGAACTCTCTGGCTTTCTCCATAATCCAGTGCATTTTAGCAATTTGGAGAGTGGGTTCAGCAGAATGTTGGAGACCAATAGCCATGTGGCTTTGATAGAGGCTTAAAACCCTCATTCAGCTTCCTCCAACCTAGTGCCCTTAATGTTTGTATTGGACTGCAGTTCCCAGAATCTCTTTGCTGATTAGAGGATTATGTGAGTTGTAGTCTAGAGGGCACAAGGTTAGGGAAGGATGCTCTAACTCAGTGGTCCCTAACCTTTTCCAAACCGCGGACCGGTTGGAGGGCGGGGTCCGTGCACGGGGGCCTGGGCACCCCCCCCCGTGCTCGTGGGAGGGTGGGGCGCGCTTGTGGGTGGGCGAGGCACACTCGCGGGTGCGTAGGGTAGGTAGGGCACCCATGCAGGGGGGCCTGCGGGGGGGAGTGTGTGTGTGTGGGGGACATCTGTCTCCCCGACCCGCTCCTGCCAAGGCCACGGACCGGTACCGGGCCGCGGACTGGGGGTTGGGGACCCCGGCTCTAACCAATAAAGAAGGCATGCTTTATACATAGCTGTATTGTAGCATGCATGTGAATGACCAAACTCTTGTCTTGGAGCTTTGCAGGTCCCAGAACCAGCCTTTGTCTGGCAGGTTGATAAAATAGCAGAGCTACCAATTTTTGATCCTTACAAGGGCACAGCATCTGCAGTCCTGCAGATGTTCTTGGATTCCAGTTCCCATCAGCACCGGCCATAGGGTTAGTATTCAAGAACTGCTAAGCTGTAGCCTAACAACATCTGGAAGACATATATAATAGGATGTACGTACCTCAGTAATTATTATTGTATTAAGGTTTTTACAACACCTATCATCCTCTTCCCTAGTTACACTGGTGTAACAGAAATGGTGTACTTTTTACAGATGAACTGCCTTTAGTTGGGAAATCCCTGTAGTGTAGACATTATTTGTTGTTTACTAAGCAGGGTGACTCAGCATGAAACTGATTAATGCCCACTGTGATTTCTTAACTTGGAGTTATTTGCTTCCAAAAGTTACGCTGTTTGCATAGCTACACGGGAGGATTTTGGCAAGCGCAAGTGGCCTAGGGAAAATGGCTGAAGGTGGTTGAGGTCATTTAGTCCAAGAACACAAGAGAGGGCCTTCTCCGTGGCTGCTCCCAGGCTTTCGAATGCACCGCTCCAAGAAACCAGGTTGGCCCCCTCCCTCTTGTCCTTCCATCGTCAGACAAAGACCTTCCTTTTCAGGGAGGCTTTTAAGCAATAAGTGTCTGGGGAACACTCTGGTTTTGAAATTTAGATATTTTCAATTTTTAAAAAAATATTGTTTCTAGTCTTAACTGATGTTTAATTGTTTTTTAATATATAGTTTTGTATGGTATTTTTATCTAATTACGTCATGATTTTAATTGTTATGAGTTGCCTTGGATCCCCTATGGGGAGAAAGAGGGCATATAAATAAATAAATAAATAAATAAATAAATAAATAAATAAGGTTCCTTTGCACATATAAATATATTTTAGAATGTTTTGTTTCTCATATTCCTACCACCAGTTTTTGCCCATTTGCAATGATTTTCACTAAGAGATGGGATTCTTTTCTTAGCTGTGATATCTTTGTGCAAGGGGATAAGCTTGTTCAGCCTTTTACTGAACCACTCTTTCACCCTCTCTCTTTCTATTCTGACTTCATTTGAATCAATGGTGCTTTGCTCTTTAACGCCTTGTGCCCATTCCAGGAAGGTTAGAAGAGAGTTAAGACAACTAATAAGAACTTGAAGGCCATTAGATAGAAAATGCAGGACAGGAGTAACTTCCTGCTGTGTTTAGACTACTGTACATCATCAAGATATATATTCAGTCATCAGCAATCCGAAGTGGAGGCGGGAATGATAGCACTCAGGAATACATTCCAAGTTGGGTGTTCACAGCCCTTAGGAAGCAGCATTGTGTGACCAAATGGTCTCCAGGAGGGTGGTGGTGGTGGAAATGATATGTGTTCATTCTATAAATAATTCCAGTGTTTCATTAGTATTGCACAACTGCGGCAAGTTGGAAGATTACCTCTGTGTTTCCGACCATTGTCCAGCTGAGATGAGTGACTGAAGTTTTTGATCTAATTTATTGGGACTACTCTCTGATTTACTAAAATAAATGAGTTTTCTGTTTATTTAACAGAGATTTTTATTTGCTGTGAGCCAGATCACTTTTGTGGTCTCAAAAATAAGGAGATTTTTCTAGGTGCTGCCTTGTGAGCCTTGGGCTTATTATAATGGACAGGACATTCAATATAAAATGAACCCTATCAGCAAGAGAGTCCCACCCCTGCCCCCCAGCTGTCTGTGTGTCTCGATATACTTTTACTGGTAAGTCTGAAGGACTGCCTCTCCCATTCATGCTGATTGGGATCTGATCAGCCCATTTCTTTGAGAGTTAGGGTTGCCTTAGGGGTGTGAGAGAAGAGTTGGGCCCATGGAGGGACTTGGATGGGTCCTGTGAGGTGTCCTTAGCCCATTGCTAGTTTGGAGGGTTCATAATTTTTGAGGTATTTGCCTTAGACTCCTGTTGACTACAAATTTATTTTCAGTGTTCAGCATATAAACATGCTGCCTGTTCTTAAGCCTGTATAATGTTGGCGAGCCCTAGGCTTAAAGAGTTTAAACATCTACTTCAATATTTACTTTTACACAACTCTGTTAACATAGTAAGAGTACAGTAGTCTTTCTCTTGCGCGCACATCCTGCACCCATTCACCTGCCCTGTATGAAAGGCTGTACGAGCTGAACTGTTCGATTGGACCAGCAATTAACCAAATTTGGCAAGAGGTACCCCATCTCATTGGGCCTTACAGCCCTCCTGGTACCTCTGTCAACTAGCCGCCTTGTACTGCTGGTCTGGAGACCAGAGAACATGGGAGTGAGCTGTCTCACCGATCTTTGCATTTAGCTGAATTGTATGTCTGGATGGTTGGGGGGAAAAAATCAGAAAGCGAGAGGAAACTGTAATGTGTTTCTTTCAAAAATTATGATGATTAGAAGGTAGTCTTATCTAGAATCCCCTATTCAGTATATGGCAGCTCTGCATGTATATACGTGTGTGGGCACACAGGCACACACAAATGTATGTGCATGCATGTGTGAAGGGAAGACTTCACGTGGTTTCTCCCTTCCAGATTATAGTTTAGAATTAAATGTGTTATCTGTAGTGTGTTACTTTGAGGGGTAAAGCAGATACACATTAATTTTTCCAGGATTGTAAGTTTATCACTAATGTGTTATGTTTTGGGCAGCCAAAATGATGGCCTAAATCTATCTGTTAGTCCCAACTAGAGTTTGTTGTTGTTATGTACCTTCAGGTCAGAACCGACTTATGGTGATTCTAACAAGGTTTTGAAGGTGCGATAGTTAAGGAGTGGTTTTACCAGTTCCACATCCCCAGTGAGTTTCATGGCTGAGTGGGGATTTGAACCCTGGCCTCCTGAGTCCTAGTCTGTCATTCTGTCTACTCCACCACAGTAGGAATCAGTAGATCCACTGAATCAGTGGAATTTACATGGGCACTGATTCATAAAACTGCTACTCATTTACTCTAGTTGATACTAGCAATTTGATTTAGGCCAAATTTTACTCCTTACCTCCCTAGCCTAACTTTTAATAGTCATGGGGGTGAGTTGGTTTAATTTGCAGTTCTTTTGAGAATGGGGAAGTGGTACAATGGGCTCAGTGAATTGGAGCGCCAGACTGCGAAGCCTCCCAGAAGAGCCAGCCTGTGTAGTCTTGGGCAAGCTGCACAGTCTTGGGGCATCACCAGAAGAAGGGAAAGGCAAACCACATCTGAGTACTCTATACCAAGGAAAATTTGGAAAAAGGATTGCCATAAGTCAGAATTGGTGCCACATTATTATTATTATTATTCCAATGGGGATTTAAAAAAAAATAAAAATAGTAACACAATACCCCATTATCACAGTGCTAACATAAATTTGTTATACAAATATTAGAGTAACTACTGACAGTAATATGTTAGCCACTTTATATAAAAATTCCAAATCCTGATCTGGGTATCCAGAGACATTAGTTGGCTTTGATTCGTCCTCTTTCACCATCACCGTCCTTCACCAACCAGTTCCAAAACCAGTTTCTCAAAGCCAGTGATTCTTCACTGCCAGCATCATGTAGATGTTTGCAACTTTTCCTCAAGGCCAGCATCAGCCACCCAATTTAGCTAATTAATTAACGTCCTGCCAAACTATCACAATTTGGCATCATTATGCCACGTTCTCGTCCCTGCAAGCAAAGGTACTGTGAGTCTCATGCAAGGATAAAAATATTATTTCTAAAAGTACAAGAAGGTTTTCCAGTTAAAAATAAAATGAAATAAGAGCAAAGTATTAAATGTAACAAAATGATTTTAAAAAGTAAACTTCACGGGTATTAAAAGTTTAAGAGAGAAAACAGAAACGGGTGGTTGTGGAGGGGAGCCGTGTTTTCCTATATCATTTACAAACGATTCTGTATCCGAGATGGGAAGTGGCCGCTGGGACCCAGGAAGAGAGTTATGCTGTTGAAGTTGCCTCCTGTGTCCGCAGAAAATTTTGCATAATGAAGAAGATAAAAATAAGTTGCTAGCTCACCCTATGAACTTAGTGGCAATTTTTTTCATTACCTTTGTCAGTTACCAAAGTGTCCCCCACTCTCACTACTTAAATGAGGTCATGCATTAAAATAGCCTACCAGGCAATGTGATTTTTTAAAAAACAGTGTGATGGAAATGTTTATTTAGATTCCTTGCTTCCATTCTGCATTTGGAAAGAACTCCTTGACCCGGGTTTCCCTCCCACTAGCCCTCCAAGCCAACCGAAAAATTAATCATAAACCAATTCTGCTATGGATGTTCTGCGTGTCTTTCGCTTGGTAAAATGGCTGCCTATCATCTACTTCCAACTTCGAACAGAGCTCTTGTATTGCAAGGAGACTCTAATGACTAGAAGGACTGATTCACAAACTACCTTCAAAAGAAACAAAAAAGAACAACAACATGGTGTTAACTCAGGTTTTGTACTCGGTGAGTATACAAACCTGTTACATCCTGAATCAGAGGAGCCCTAGTATCTTTAACCCAGTTGCTGGGAGCGGCTCTTTCTGAGAGATTTTTCCCACCTTGTTCCACAAGCATGTGAACTTTTAATGCGGAGATGGAGACCAAAGGACAATCAAGATGAGATTTCTGTAGTCACACCTGTTTAAAACAACAGTCACCAAAACACATACAGATACAAATGGGTGTGTGTTTTTTGTTATGACAGTAGCAGAAGAGAAAGAGGTTTATTCTTCTCTCCCTTAGGAATGTGGCTGGCTGGATAGCTCAGGGGTTTGGGTTGGGAGTTCGATACCCCACTGTGCCCCTTAAGAGAAGAGCCAGCCTGTGTGGCTTTGAGCAAGCTGCGCCATCCCAGGATGCCCCCAGAAGAAGGGAATGGTCTACCTAGAAAACCCTGAAAAAGTTTGCCATAATTCAGAATTTATTCGCAAGAAAGTGGAGGGGGAAAGCAGGAATCATCAAAGTGCTTTGATCCCTGCTTTCCCCCTCCACTTGCTAAGCCCCGTTTAGATTTCTTAATTTTGTGTTAGAAAGGGGTGGGTGGGTCTTATACACAGAAAAATACAGTAAATAGGACAGAAAGAATTTGAGATGGGAGAAACTGAATCTGACAGATTTATAGCTGTACATAGCACAAAAAGGGGAGAATTCTGTTTCTGTTCCTTTCCAAACGATTTGTCAGAATTCATAAATTTCTTCATGTTGGAGGCCAAAGAAACAGGTACCAGTATCCTGTTGCGTCATGTGATGGCAGAAAGATGATCAGACAGATGTTTCCCATGCTCCAACATGTTCCCCATCGTTTGCTCCGTCTCACATGGTTTGTAAAGATTGGTTGTGCAACTGGCTGCATGGCTGGTCATGCAATAAGGGGTCTGCCAAGATGGGGGAAAGCTCACATGCTTTCCCTTATGATCTGAACAGGATGCTAGTCCTGCATTTTACACAAAATGAAATTAAAGCAAAACTGACAGATTTCTCCTTCTGAGTGGTTAGCAATAGTCCTATTTCAATGAGAGTGTTTGTTTGCGTGTCTGCATGTGTTCATACGTATCTGAATGTGCCATAAATATTTGTCATGGCTGTGAACAGTAAACAGCAGCCAGGTTAATCTGTGGATTCAGCTCCTGAAAATCAGAATAGTTAACCCGGCACATTTCCGCTTTTGGAAAGAAATCAAATCCACATTTTTATTCTAAGAAGGTAAGAAAGCTGGTGTTTTATAGAGAAATAGTGTGATTAAAAAAAAGAAGATAATAATCCTAATTCTAGTTGAAGATTCATGAAGCCATGGCTGTTCTCCCACCTCTTAAAAACAAAGGCATTATCTTCCAGAGAGGGCAAGAGGGAGACAGGAGAAGAAAGCGACATCAGCAACCCTAAAAATGTCAGTCCAGGTTGTAGGAAGGTCATCACAGGTCAGAGCAAGAAGTGTAAGAAACATGAGGCACTCCTTCTCACTGTGTCTACTCCTCCCCCTGCAAAGACAATCCTTTTCTTTAAGGAATGCTGAGGTGTATCTAGTCAACTATAGTATGGAGAAAAGTGGAGGGGTTGTCGTAATAGAGTGGAAGAAAGAGGTGCAATGGATCCTGGGGGTGGGGGGAACGACACCTATCCTGTTTCCCTGAAAATAAGCCCTAGTGTGATTTTTCATGATGCTCGTCATATAAGCCCTACCCCAAAAATAAGCCCTAGTTGAGTGAAACCCTGCCCTCCACCCTTGTGCAGCAACCAGAAGACGATGACATTGACTGTCTTTGAATAAATGTAGATCGTTGTACATGGGGGGGGGGGGGGAAGAACATCCCCTGAAAATAAGCCCTAATGCGTTTTTTGGAGGAAAAATTAATATAAGACCCTGTCTTATTTTCGGGGAAACACGGTATGAGTCCTTAAAACATACAGTTCTGTAAGGTCGATTTTGCTGTATATTGGGATGTCAAGATTTGACCATTTCAACTACCACAACTAGTTACTTAGACTTTATTATTATTTTTCCTGGCAATGAAAGTATAGTTCTATTATGTTATATTGGTAACTTAAGAAGAGATAACATCACTCATTTTGTGGTGTAATCACAACTTGCTCAGTTACTTTTATAGTTATGGTTGTAAGGGTTTAGTAAATATTGGAGGAGGAATAGCCAATGGTGCACATACTAACTCATGCACTGATGGGATGACAGTGAGATAGACAGGAAAGGGAGGTATTTTATGACAGCAGCTTGTAGTATTCTGGTGCTTTTTATTTAAAACCCCCCACAAAACTCAAAAATAGCTCAGTTGCTTTTAAGAAGTGAGAAAGCAAATAGTTACTTTTGAAAACTGTAACTATATTGGCAACTAACTACTTATTTGAGGACCTGTGAACTATAACTGCAGCAGATAATTACTTTTTAAAAATCACTTTTCAACTTCTGGACTTTCCTGCCTCTCAGTTCCTGCGTGAGAGATAGCTCAAATGCAAACACCAGCAAATTCTGATGAAATGCATCAAAAGCTCATATTTTTATTGGAAATTAGGATTGGAAACTATAGCTGTTTGCTGAATGGCTAAGAAGGATCATCTGTTCAACAGCAGATGATGCAATGGGGGCTGCTTAGATGAACAGGCAGCCGCTACTCAGAACATAGCCAATTTTCTATGTGAACATATAATTTATCCCCACTGGATTTGCATTCTTTGGCCATAAAGAGTTTCATTTCCCTTTGAAATTTGGTCACTGTGTTCTTGGCCTAGGAGCACTTTTAAGAAATGATATAGAAAAAAAGGAGTGGATCAGCTGGGTGTTTCAGTTTGGCAGCAGCAATATGAAATATTTTCCTGTACCTAAAACAGGGAAGGGAAGGGTGGAGGAAGAAAGTAAAATTTATTATCCCAAATCTAAGATGTGCCCACTATTCAGTTCAGGACAGGAAAATGAACACAAGCCTTTTCTAAAACTCCTGTACCCTTCAGGTTGGATCCTAGTACAGAGGGGGGGGGGTAGGCAGGGGCACCTGGAAATTTTGAGAACATGGCCATGGTGGGTGGACAGTTCTGGAAATTGTAGGCCCCCCAAGCTTGATAGCTGGGCAACAATAAGGCTGCAAGGGGTGTTCAAGCAGTGCTGGACAGCCGGGCCAAGCTGTCATTTTGATTTTCTTCAGTGCCTCCTCATGAAGTCAGGAGAAGCTAAAATGGTGGCTATAGGGCAAGCCCTGCTAGGTTTGAAGGTGCCAGCTGGAGTCTCAGGGAATCGCTGTCCTTCTCTGGGTTTCAAGGCAGGAATTTAAATCTTGCTGTGGGTGTAACGTGAGGAAGTGTGATTTTAGTCCGTGAGGTGTTTTTAAAGCCTGGGCACCCATTTCCACTCATTCCCAGCTGACGTCAATGCTTGCTGGCTGAGCACAAATGTGTTTGCATGCATCTTATGCTGGGTTCCCTTCTTGTGCTTGCCTTCCCCCACCTTTCTTGGCATCACAGAAATCTACCCTCGGTCTCCAGCTTTGGTCCAGAAAATCTCATGGGAGAGGATGCTGTTGAGCTGGCAAGCCAATCTTGTTGCCTGGAGCAAAAAAACAAGATGGCACCTCCCTTCCCATTACGTGAACTGGCTGCTGAATCTTCCTTCAATGGTGCTGACTGAGCAGAATTGTCCCCTGGATCTGAGGGCGGTAGGCCATGGGGAACACGAGGCTCTGTATGTCAACAAGGCTCTGTATGTCAACACCTTCCCATTGCTCTCTGACCCACAGCATCTGTTGTCTGAGCCAACCTCCTCATTATCTGCTGAGCAGCAAGGGCCACCCTGGATGTCTGGGCTCAGCATCTCCTGCAGCTTTGGGCTCTGGAACAGGAAGGAGACCTTTGAAACAGGAGCCAGAGGCTAGTAACAGTGATGGGCCCCTTCCCCATTCTGTCAGCAGTGTGCTGTCACCATGGCAGTGGTCCAGGGGTGTCAGGTGTCAGTGTCAGGTCTGTAACAGTGGAAATTCTCTTGCTTCCCATGCTAAGCTTCTGTAATGTTGAGGACTGAAGGAGAGCCTCCCATCCATGTAGAGTAGACTTTAGGCAGGAGTTCCGTGTAGGAGGAAGAGATTCTTGAGTTCCTCTATCACTGATTAACCCATCTGAATAGGCGAAGGCAAATTTTAAGCAGCAAGACTGTAAGATGGAAGGAAATGGGACAGATAGATTCCAACCAGCCATAGAGTTTGGGGTATTGGACCCTTAACTCTGCATTTTATTTCCTGAGACTACTTTGGTACCGGCATGTTACTGTCATAAGAAACGGGGAACAAAGAAGAAGATATTTCTTTCTAAAAGTAGCAGCATCCATTTCTTGTTTCACATTGCCTTCAATGTCCCCAAAAGTCATATTATATGGGTAGTAAATGCACACTTATTTATATTTAAATGACTACTCAAGCAAAAGGCAGATGATTAAGCAACTAAAACAGTCTTTAATTATTTGACAGATTGAAAGCAAAGATATTTGCATTTTTATGCAGTCTTTTTTTTTTTATCCCAGTGTATTGCCAGAAAGGATGTTGTAAGTTGCAAAATGGGTAATTAAACATATGAAGATGTCTTAGGCTAGGTCTACATGATCAAATGCCCATTTCTTTCAAAACAAAAAAGAAAAAGAAAAAAAGAGAGGACAATCCTATTTTTGAATTGTCAGCCTACAGTCCTCTGTTTGAAAGCATCTTATATTTGGATGGCTGGTCCAGTTTAAAGATATCACATCTTTAGGAAAGAGTTCGCAGTTCAGGGTTCTTAACATTCACAATCAATAGTTTGATACCTGGGCAACAGGTGAGAAGCAGGTGAGAAACAGACACGTGGGTAATACCCCAGTTTTCCCCACAATGGCTTGCTGTATTGTATTTACATTTTAATTATAGTCATTATTTAATGTGTAATCAGCATTTCCAAATTTACATATGAGGGCAGGAGAGAATTTTACTAGGTTTTTTAAAAAGTATTCATATTCTGAAATTATTTTCATGTATGAGAAAGAAAAGAAAAAAGAAAAGAAAAAAGCGGGAGGGAGGGAAGAGGTGGGAGGGAGGGAGAGACGGAAGTGAAGCAAAGAGATTCCAGTCAGTATTTAACCCTTAAGTCTGGGTTTGATTCTCTGTGGGTTCAACAATATTTTTAGTGCTGAATGAGGGTTAGTACATCTTTTTTCTTGTCTGGCTTCTGATCTTTGGTAGCTATGTGGCAGAAAGGTACAAAATGGAGCTCTTCATCTTGGAAATTACTGGATCCATTGAATTTATCCATCATGAATGAATGAGACCTCACTCAATTTGTTTTTCATGTGGACTTACTGAAATTGACAGATTTCTTCAAAAGCCAAAAAGAAAGTACTTGAGATTGGAACTGTTTGAATGAGGGAGGACACTTGCTCGCTATTATTGGTCTTTTAGGCAAAGGAGAATGAATGCTTGAACCCAGTCAGAGCTTGCTTGGCGGTCCATAATGGGTGTTCTTCCCACTGTTGCAGCTGTATGCTACTAATAGAGTCCAATTTGTAATGTAATGCAAATTAGCATTTTTTTAAAAAAAATATCTTTCTTCTTTATGTATAATTACACTAATCAGGTCAGATGGTTGTTCTGTCTAATCCAGATCCCTGTGGACTGACTGGAAGCACCTCAGCAAGATCTCTGACAGATATGTCCTGCTCCTTTTGGCTGATGAAGCCCGGGATTTAACTGAGAGTTTTCTTCTGTAGGCAAGGCATATGTCTTAGTGGTTCCGTCAGAGCATGACCGGGGGCAGAGATCCAGGGCACTACATGAAGGTTTCCCAAGTGGAGCAGGGCAGGCCTACCACATTTTGAAGGAAATGAAGTAATACATATTACCATCTGAAAGGATAGGGTGGTGTCAGAGTAAGTAATCTGTTAAATCCAGAGCCTACTCATCATTCAGTGGTCAGAGGATCTTACTGCTTTATCTGTACACAAATGTGTATTCTACAGATGCCAACTCTAAGCAGATATTTTGGGGAGTATATGGTCACGTTGGCTGGCTGGGTAGCTCAGTGATTTAGGTATTTGACTGTGGAGCCAGAGGTTGGGAGTTCGATTCTCCACTGTGTATCCCAGAAGAGCCAACCTGTGTAGTCTTGGGCACTTTGTGCAGTCCCAGGGCACCCCGGGAAGAAGGGAACGGTGAACTACTTCTGAGGACTCTTTACAAGAAAACTATGAAAAGGGCCACCCTAAGTCAAAACTGACTTGATGAAACAAAATTATTATATGGTCATGTTATTTTAATATATATACTGAGTCCATTACTTTATCCTCTGTATTTCCTCCTTCCGATGTCTTTCCTTGTTCATGGTCTTCCCCACTTTCCTTTTTTATTTGCATCTATGTTTAAAACACCAATATATTTTTTTTAAAAAAATTCAGAATCAAAAATAATATCCAAAGTCTGAAATGCTCTACCATCACACTATCCTCCCTTGATAGGTTTTGTGTTTGCTTTGTACATCTCACCCTCTTCTGGGAAATCTGGGTGGGTGGGTAGATTCAAAGGGAGAGTTTGTCAGCAGCTAGAAAAGGGTGTATCCCTAGTAAGGGCTGATATAACCAGAACACCAGTGGGAGGCACTTGTCTTCTGAATTTACAAGGCTGGGTGGATTGGCATTTACTGGACACTGCCCAAGGTTTGTTAGTACCTTATCTGGGGCTAGGCATATGGTTTGCACTGACTTTTCTGATTATTATATCCAGACACTCCTTAGAAACCCAGAAGTCAGAGGAGTTGCTGATAGTAGCCTGGGTGTGGGGTTTTAAGAGAAAGGTGGAGAAAGACATCCAGAAACCAACATATTTGAAAAGGTTTTTGAAAAGCATTTCATGCATTCAGTTTCCACAGTCAAACTACAGCCTCATCCAACTCAACAACATGAGGGTTGCTACCCATTCACGGTTTGAATGGGCAGTTCCTATTTTAGGAGTTTATCAAGTTAATGACAGGGTCACTGACCAGTAGGAATCTGGACTTTGAATAGCAGATGGAAATTCACTTCTCCATTCAACAACACTGGGGTTAGTTAGGGGTGCTGGGTCCCTGTGTAGTTCAAAATCTGTGTATAGCTCTTATGGCCTCTAAAACGTGACTACAAAGCATGAACAGTTGATCATCATACACACAGAGAGACCTTCCCCAACCCATGTCAGCGTCCTGGCATGCCCCAGCACCCTCCTCAGGTGCCACGTGGAGCTGCCATGATAGGGGAGGGGGCCAGCCAGGCCACCGCCATCAGACTGGGGCCCACCGCATCGCCAACAACAGGGCCCTAGGTAAGCCTGTATTCAAAAGCAGAACTAATCAGTTTTCTAGCTACGGACAAACACAAGAAACATGAGATTTTTCTTCTCCTGCCATTAGGAAATCATGGGGCCAGCTACAATACATCATAAGAACATAAGAGGAGCCCTGCTGGATCAGGCCAAGGGCCCATCTAGTCCAGCTTCCTGTATCTCACAGGGGCCCCCACCAGAGGCCTCTGGGAGCACACGAGACAACCAGATACCTGTCTCCTGATCCACCTCCCCTGCATCTGGCACTTTAAAGTACCTTCCTTTGAAGCCTGCAGATTGTACATCCCCATCATGGCTTGTTACCTGTGATGGACTTTTCCTCCAGGAATCTGTCCAACCCCCTTTTCAAGGCCTCTAGGCCAGATGCCATCACCACATCCTGTGGCAAGGAGTTCCACAGACTAACAATACGCTGGGTCAAGAAATATTTTCTTTGGTCTGTTCTCACTCTCCCAACACTCAATGTGAGTGGATGTCCCCTGGTTCTTGTATTGCGTGAGAAGGAAAAGAGCTTCCCTCTATCCACTTTATTCATCCCCTGCATAATTTTATACGTCTCAATCATGTCTCCCCTCAGGCGTCTTTTCTCTAGACTCGAGAGCCCCAAATGCTGTAGCCTTTCCTCATAAGGGAGGTGTCCCAGCCCAGTCATCATTTTAGTCGCTCTCTTCTGCACCTTTTCCAGTTCGACTCTGTCTTTTTTGAGGTGCAGCGACCAGAACTGTACGCAATAGTCCAGGTGCAGCCTTAGCAGCGTTTTCTACAATGGCATTATAATGTTGTGATAATACATCAGTATTTCATGTTACATTAATTTGTTGTTGTTACGTGTCATCAAGTGAGAACTATCTTATAGTGTCCCAATAGAGTTTTCAAGGTAAGTAAAGTATTTAAGGAGTGGTTTTACTAGTTCCAACCCCCATCCCAGCAAATTTCCATGATGGAGCAGGGATTTGAACCCAGATCTATTGAGTCCTAGTCTGTCACTCTGTCCACTACACCACACTGAGTACATTACCTTAATTTTTCTCCACCTTAATCAAATTTAATTATTTACTAATTGTCAAGATCTTGGAGGTAATGCACTAACATTAATTACATTACTTGTAATGTATTACTTTTTCGAGTAATTAGGGGCAACATTGTTACATTTTAATGTTCTATAAAGAATGACACAAAAGATTCCAATTTTTGCATAATGTTTACTCGTTGCAAACATACCTCATTTATTTTGGGGAGGGTGGATAGCCATTTGGGGCATATTTTTTAGAGATTTTTTATTTTTTAAAAATAACATTGAAAATAATGGACTAGTCATGTCTCACATTACTTGCTGTTTGTATATAATGAACAATGAATAAACAATTACTCATAAAATATTTTAAAGTTCTCCCATAACACCTCCCTGCAGGTTAAAACAAGTAACTTTTTTGAGTCAGATTTCCAGGTTCTGCCTCCATTTAACTTAGCACTAGTTTAGTGCCATTTGTCCTGTTTTGCAGCATGGTAGACAGGGGTGGTAGAGTTCTCGGGAGCATTCCAGTTCACTACATGCAGCAGGATTCTGGAAGCCCAATTTTAAGGCAGAACATAAAAGGGCATGTCATCTGGGGATGATGGGAGTAGTCATCTTCCCAAACTCTCCAGGTGAAAACAGAGGACTGGTTTGAACAGAAAGAGATGGTAGAACTCTGAGCTGTACAACAAACCATACAACGTCAGACAGCAATTTGAGAGAAAACATTTTAAAAGCTCTCCCATATCATCTCCCTACAGAGTTTAAAAAGAAGAAGAAGAAGAAGAAAAACAAATCCATAAGTCATCCTTAGAGATGGGCACAAAGCTAACAACAAATCAGGAAGTTCGTCAAAAATCACTAATTTGTTGATTTGGATCAGTTCTGGTTTGTCCAAACTGGAGAACCCGAACTTTCCCAAGCCAACAAACTTTCTTGCAATTTAACTTCCTGGCTCGTTCCCCCCTCCCAGAGCCGGCCCCCACCCCCTTCTGACTGCCCCGTCCCTTCCCACTGCCCCCCACCATCTTCCCTTCTGCCTCCACCATCTTGAGAGGCATCTTCCCGCCTCTCGGCTTATTTATTTATAATTTTTTAAGGCAACCGGCCAGGTTGCCTCTCAGTTGAGAGGTGGGGGTATGCTCAGAGTCTGCCAGCCGGCGGGAGCCAGCTGCCTCTTAAGATGGTGGCTGTGGAGGAGGGGTCAGCGGAAGGAAAAGGTAGAGAGGTAATGGGGGCACTGCCCCCCTTTTTTAGACAGCCACTGGGCTGTCTAAAAAAAAATCTGGAACAAACGAATGACTGGACTCGTGCTTTGTTCAGGAAAAATTCGTAAATTTGTGATTCGTGGTTTGTGGGCTTCCACAAACCAAGATGATCCACCATTTTGCCCATCTCTAGCCATCATTTATAAAGCTCATACGTCCGCCTCCGGCTGCTACCCTAGCTTTCTGGTTGAGGAGAGTTGTTTATATAGGGACATAGTTAGAAACATGATCCACAGTCTGCAGTGATACAGCCTCTTGTCTCACTTCAGAATTGTACCACCTCACTATGCTGTATGAGACCCCGTGTGTTATAGCAGTTAGAGTAGACCCAGGTTCAAATCCCTGCCTCTACCATGATACTTGTGAGATGCTTAGGAGCAAGTCACTGTCTTAGTTTAGCCTCCCCTGTCAATGTGAAGTGCTGGGGAAATGTCTGTCTGTCAGAGATCCTTAAAGGAAAGGTGGAAGGATGATAAAATAATAATATCCATATATAAATGTAATAGGGTATGTCATCTGGGGATGATGGGAGTCTTAGTCCAGTATAACTGGAGAGCACCAGATTAGATAAATATGTTCTGGAATGTCATAGAACCAATACCAACGAATATTCAGAGGTATTTTGGCCTCTGGGCAGATAAAGCACAGGAAACTTCTATTATATTTAGAATATACCTATGCAGTTCAGTTGATACAGAGATATGGGAAGCTCTGCTCTTTTATTTCAAATGATAATGTGTTGAAATGGGATTGTGCAAGAGAGAAACCCAAATTTATTTAGATTTTACATTACAATGTTGGCAGACTTGGTTATTGAACTTACACAGCAGGTGTTTATTATAGTGTCCATGTCGATTGGGCTCCTGTTGACTAGCATGTTTTGATTTTGCGTATGAGAGCACCAACTTGATATTCTGCCCTCTATCCAGGAAATGATCAAATGAGATTCTGTTGTGCTCAAGTGAGGTTCTGTAGTGACTTGCTTAGCTATATTTTAGTACGTATAATATATTACGTTTTTTATTTGTATTTCTTTCCACTTCCTTGATGAGCTGCTTTAGCAGTCCTTCCCAGTTTTGGCAGAAGGTCAAAATACAGATCAAATCAAGCAGTTGATAAAATGAGATTATCAGGACACCAAATCTCTGCACCTTACAATAGGATAATGGAAGAGAGACAACTTCAGTTTTGCATGGTGTGGGTGTGAATGTGTGGGTGTGGGTGTATGAAATCTCTCTCTCTCTCTCTCTCTCTCTCTCTCTCACTGAGATTTCCCATGATCATTCATTGGCACATTCTCAAATTTGCAAGGTAAGAATGCATGCTCAGGAGCTTTTAGAAGTTAAGATACAACTTGTCTTTGTTAGTGATCCAGACTCTGTGCACTGAAATAGCAAGGGCAGAGCTCTGTTTAGAGTGCCTAAATCTGGCCAAGGACCTGCTTTTGTTTAAGAAGAAGGAAAGAACGTCTTTCAAAAGAGCACAGCTTTGTGGGAAGAGCAGAGCATCAAAATAGGGTGCTGACTTTTATCCATATGCCATCAAGCCTTGAGTACAGGTGGACAGCCAGGGCTGGGTGCCAGATTCTTTTGGTTTACAGGGAGCGGTGGGAGGGAATCCTTCCAACCTCTCCTAGAATGGCTTAACTTTTCCTCTTACAAGTAAGAGACAAGCTACTGCATACTATTCCAGACGCTCGTGGAGAATGCTTTTCCCCCAATGTTATATTAAAAGAAAGCTGCACATTTTATGAACATACGCACTGAGGAAAAAGAAAAAGCGTTGGAGAGGTAGGTTGAGCTTTCTCCTTTCCCTTGCTGTGCTGTTTTCCTTAAAGAGTGTTTGGCGTTTAATTCTTTCTGATGCTTGCAAGTTTATTTAATCACGAGGAAGCATCCTGTCTCCGTTTATGTTCAGAGGGTAATTTGGTTAATTTAAAAAATAATGACTGGCGTGCTGTTGTGGGTTTCAGTTTGCTGTTCTCTTTTACGATCTGTGACAAGTCAACATGTTTTGCTAATTGCTGTTCAAAGGAGAAACTCTTGATTCTAGTTTTTACAAGATTTGCTTCTTGAACCCTTCCGAAACATTAGCATTTTGTCTGGGCTTAAACCCTATGTATATCAGAAAATCTCAAGTTGTACTTTTTTCCCCAAGTTGAATTTGAGAATTTACTTAATTTTTTTATTCTTTGGCTGGGGAAATATCGCACTGGAGTATATATTAGTATCAGAGAATGGTTTATGGTGCTGGTTGGATTTTTGTGTATGCCAACTGAATTTACAAGATCCTTGTTTTCAGTTTTCAGTTAATCTTCTTCCACCCAGGGTTAGGTTGCTGGGGCTGATTCACCCTTTACGTTTCCTGCCGATTTATTAATTAGCAACCATGGTGAGCAAGTTTAGCTAGAGTTTAATGCTACTGGTAATTCAGCTTGGTGCTGTATTTCTAGCGGTGCTGACATCAGATGATCCTTGGTTTGTTTGTTTTTTGGAAGTCTATGATTATTTGTGAAAAATAAATGACATTACAACTGTATGAACTGTACTGTGAAATTCTGGTTGAAATATCCTATGAATGCCTTTGGAGAACTTTTTTGGGTCTTTCTTTACAAATGAGATCTAGGTTTTTTAAAAAAAGAGGAAAATACTTTGGTGCCTTCACTTCTCTGGTTTTACTAGGATGCCAGCATAGAAATAGCATCTTTGAGGTCAGTGGCAGCTATGCGTGTACAGGATCATAACCTGAAACATAAGCTGGAATACCCTGTGAAGGGCTTTGGGGAATTTTTTTGGTGGTGGTGGGGGGGTCTTTTACAAATCAGATCCTCGGAAACAAAAGAATCTCAATCCTGTACTGTTTCTTGTTTCAAATTGTAACCTCATGATACGTACTTAGAAATACGTGCTACTGAGCTCAGTGCCCAGATATGCATGGACAGAATTTCAACCTCAGCTCCCTTTTCAGAAGAGAGCCCAACATTTTTCTAGCGCATCATGGCAAAGGTGACACTTACTGGTGTGTGGACAGCAACAGGAGATATATACTAGCTAATCTGTTAGTATCGCTTCTGATAGGTGAGGTTTGAGCAGCTGAGATGACCCCAGAATAAATTCTGTTTCCCTTTTTCTTCAGTAAAATATCTAGAGAATATTTTTTTTGCGTTCTTGAATTTTTTTCTGTATGCTTGTAATTTTTGAGAATCAGCTGTCTTGTGAATATCTACTAGAACATTATTCTTCTAAATATCAAACAAAGATATAATCTGTTTACTTAGATATTTATCGTGTTCTAAACCTTCCTTTGTGCACAGCTTTCAGATCAGTGTACATGAGGTTATTTAAGACGGACTAGAAATCAGGTGGAAAATGTTGCTAGGGAGCAAAATCATCACCAACCCCCTTGAGAATTTTTGCTGGTCTCATCAGAACTTCTTCAGTTTTCCTCAGAATTCCTCATATATTTTTGGGTAAGGAAATAACTTCAAAAAAAGTCAAAATTTTGCATTATACACATCGTATATGTTTATTTTATTATGTTGTGAACTGCCCAGAATAGTGCATTGCACTAATGGTGCTTTATATTAAATAAATAAATAAATAAATGTTAATGACGAACAGGGTCACATCATAGATGGGCAATAGACAGTCTGGATGATCATGATGTTTATGCATCCTTGTTACTATTTCTGGTGACATCACTATCCATGCTTTTTCACTGAGTAACATCAGTGAGCTGGCTGGATAGCTTAGTGGTTTAGCATCTGGCTGCAGAGCCAGAGGTTGGGAGTTTGATTCCCCACTCTGCCTCCTCTGAGTACAGTAGTGCCAGCCTGTGTGGCCTTGGGCAAGCTGCATATTCCCGGGATGCCCCCAGAAGAAGGGCATAGAAACCACTTCTATTCTCCCCCTAGAAAACCTTGAAAAGGGTTGCCATAAATCAGAAGCGACTTGACAGCTCACAATTATTAACTAACACACCTTCAAATTTTTTAAAAATCTAAATTTATTTAGGGGCAGGAGAGAGGCAATAGATGCAGGATATCAAAAGAAGGTTGAACACAGAGAGAGAGAGAGAGAGAGAGAAAGAGAGAGGATTTGGCAATCTGTAGTCCAAAAACATAACCTTTTTAGATTCTGACAGTTGTTTGCATGTGGTATTTGATGGACTGAAGCCAGAATGAAAGGATAAAGCCCAATTTTGGTGATGTTTAGTAGCAAATATTTCTTTTCTAAAAGTTAAATTACCTTACAATTGCTGAAACATGTTTTTCCACATTTAGATGTAGTAAATCTGCACTTTAAATTGCTAGCATTATGCCACACTCCCTTAGAATGATTGTAAGAATTTCTAAATTCTGCATATATCTTGAGAGCTTCAGTACTTAAACAAGAACACTAGTTTTCTAACAGCTTGTTATCTCAGTTTCTTCCACTGTCTTCAAATCTCAGCCTGGAGTTCACAGCTCCAACAGATCATACAGGTAGATACAGTGCCTTTGAAACTAAAATAAATGAGATTAAGGGTTATTATATAATAGTGGCTAGAATTAAGATTGAGTTACCAATAGGGATGTGTGCTGTGAAATTTTTCAGATTGTTTTGTTTCCAGTTCTTTCAAGAAGTTCCTATTTCATTTACATGTTTATTTTTTCTCATGCACTGGTTCTTTCGTTTTACACAAAAGGGACCACATGTTTCTGGTTATCTCATATGATTTCCCCCCATTTGAGTTCTCTGGCATTAGTCCAAAAAGCCATAAAGATCCTGTGAAAACTGTCCCCAAAAAGCAGGGGCTAGGCAAAAGAGAATCAATCCTACTCCAAAGGTAGGCAGCAGTACATAAGAAAGAAAAAACCGTCATCAGAAAGCAGGAAAGAAATGCCCCAAGCTGTAGGGCACACTGGCAAAGTCACAAAATGGACTCCATTTTGCACAAAGAAGCAAACAAAGCACTGCCCCAGTAAATGACCAAAATATACTTTATTAGAATAAATATACAGTAAATTATCCTAATAACAATTTAAAAATAATAATTTTAACAGGGAAAGCAGAGAGGAAGAAATAGCAAATTGAGAAGTCAAAAAACATAGTCTGTTCCTCTAAAAACCAAGAGAAGCAATGCAAGCAAGCAAGCAAATAAAGACAAAATACTCAATCAAAGCCTCTCTCCAGCCAATATGAGTAGAATATGAGGAGACTTCTTTCCCCCTACCATTTGATGCTTTCTCTTCACTTATTTGAGTCCAGCAGGCAACAGCAGCCAGCAAAAATAATCCAATAAAGGAAAGGACCAATGGGGAGAGCAAAGAAACCAGTGGGGAAAAAATAAGCCCAAGAAGGTATCCTGGCACGGGCAGTCTGCCTGGTGGTAGTAGCAATAAAGATCTGAAGAAATGGAGCAGGGAGATCCTTCAAACAAACAAACAAACAAATAAGGAATAAAGGATTTTTTTTTAAAAAAGGATCCCAGTTGGAGTGATGGCGAACAGGCAGGCAGCAATCCAAGATGGAGGGCATGAGGAGTTGAACACGCAGTAATCCCATCTTCAGGGAGCAACTGAAGCAAAGAAAGCACACTCCTGACTGGGTCCCAATAAATTCAAGTCCTTTTATATATTAAGAATTTCTGTTTTCCCTTCCTGGATGTTCTGATTGGTTGCTGACAACCTTCATAATACTATTGGATGAAAAATTTCCTATGTAATTTGACAGAAAAAGGGTGAATGAAAGGTTAAATAGAAGAGGAAAACATGAAAAAACATGGAACTTCCACGTACCTCTCTTTTGTTAATACAAATAATTTCTGTTTCAGATACTCTTTTTTGATAATTGACAAAAGAACGTGAAAATGAAGAGTATTTTTGTGTGTGCATTTTTAAAATTAATATACAAAAATCTTATCGTTAGTTACCACTCAAAAAGTCCCGGCTTCATATCTCACTTCTGCATGAAATTCCTAAGTTTAAAGTCCTTTAAGACAGAGGTCGTCAACCCCCGGTCCGCGGCCCGGTGCCAGTCCGTGGCCTGAGCCGGACCGGGCCGCGGAGACAGACCTCCTGCCCCCCCACGCACTCCGCCCCCCACAGCTGCTTTGCGCACACACACGCGTGCCAGCACCGGCGTGAGCGCTCCCCCATCCCTTCGCGCATGCGCCTGAGCGCCCGCGCGAAGGGGTGGGTGGGTGCGTGGGTGGGTGTGCAGGCGCTCCTGCGCATGCGTGAAGGGGTGGGGGAGCGCTCATGCCGGTGCTGGCATGCACGCGCGCTTCCCCACTGCTTCGTGCATGCGCCTGAGAGCGCGCGCAGATGCGCCCAAGCACGGGGGTGTGTGCCCCGCCTTCCTCAGAGGCTCAGCCGGTCCACGGTCCCAAAAAGGTTGGGGACCGCTGCTTTAAGATATCTAGTATGCATACTGCCTTGGAGTAAATCTTATTGATTGAAGTATGGATTATTTCTGAGTAGGCCTACATAAGATTTCACCCTGAATGACCTTAAGAAGCTCTATCTCAGCCCATCCGTCTGCAGTCTGCAATATGGGGAATAAAAAGCCAACCTGATTTATATGTTGTTCTAATGAGTTGAACAAGATAATGTATTTAAGTCATTTTAGCAATAAAAAGCATTTTAAAAGATTTTTGAATGTTCAGATTAGCATAAGCACAGTAAGTAATAATTATAATTATAGTTTGGCTGATAATAAGAATAACCATAGAATTTTTGGATTTTCAGATTACTGCAGTAACAATAGTAATAACAAACATTTCCACAGGGCTCAACATTCAGGATACTACAGTTGTATGTGCAACTGAAATATGAACCTGTGCTTCTCAAGCGTCACTTAGTTCAGGTTTCAGGTGCATAGGTCACAAGGGAAAGCATTATTTTCTTAATAAAAGTCCATGTAGGATGTCCCCTCCCCTCCCCTGCAGCTCTCAGGTCTGTGCTAAAGACAGTCAGTTAGTGCTGCTGAAGCCCCAAGCAGTGGTTCATGGTGTTAACCCCATGGAGCTTGTTTGTATCTTTCAACATTGGCCAGAGGGCTCTTGCAACGCTTAATCACTTGCCTGTTGTGTTCGTGTCTGAGCAAAAGACAGCATTTTCTCCCCATTAAGTGGCCGAAACCACATGGAAGCTATAATGTTCAGCACATAACTTACACATGCCCTAAAGCTCTTAGTTGTGGGTCTTGCTGATATCTCATGGTGCTGAACAGAGAGTTCATTCTTTTGAATGCAAGTGCCTAAAATGTTTTTTGGGGGATGGGGAGGAGAGTGTTCTTCAAGGTCAGTGCTACTGTTTGTCACATTTCTGTTATGAGAACTAGAACTCCAGCACAGCACCTTCTTGAATAGAGAGAACAGACTCTTGACTTGAAACCACATTTGCTGTAAATGGGTTACATTTTTTGTATTCAGTATAGCAATTGGGAGAGTGGTTCTCAACCTGTGGTCCAACCTTCGGAACCTATGATTCATGAAGAGTTTTGAAAAGTATGTCGCTGTGATTCTAACCCTTATGCTTCCTTCTGAGACAGTTGATGTTTGAGGAAAATATTAAGCTCCTGCATAATACACATTTTCTAATGTCATTGTGTAATTTAGCATGGGATATTAATAATAGTGTAGGTTACAGTCAGTTGTAGCCTGGTCAAGTTCACTTCGGGCTACAACCCAACGTGTTGAACACAGTGAAACCATTAATACAGTGTTGAACACAGTGAAACCAGTAATTATAAAGGAGAAGGATCCCCTCCCATATTTCAGAGTGGGTGTGGGGGTATAATTAGCTTCCTTCCCCTCACCCCTCCTAGATCTTTTAAGTCTACAGTCACCATATAGTCAACTACTTGCAAATCTAGTAAAGTGAAAGGTATTGTCTGTCTCCGTTGATTTGCGTAATGCCAAACAATGAGCATCTTATTTGCTTGTACATTTCATTACCCAAAACACATCAAAGGGTTGACATATCCCAAACAGAAATGGTTTAGCAAACTGCTGAAACAGCGCTTTTCAGAGTTTGTTTTAGGGAATGTCAAGAGTTTCTTGGGAGCCTTTTGAGGCTCCTCAGTGAGACCAGAAATGACAAGGAAGCTTTAGCAGAGAGGTCTGGGACTACAGAGCTTCATTTCCAATGGGCAGTTGCCAGAGGTGTCTTTGGTGTGTTGAGATGTCTTTCCTCAATTTATGCGAGGCAGCCATTTAGCCTATGAGGATTGTTATTCAGTGCTCTGTGAGTTTTCTCCCAGTACAGTGTAGTACGTTCTCTGTGGAAAAGAAACACAGAGGTCTCTTGAAAAAGCGAGAAACCACACACCGGTCCAAAACTATGTTCAGTACTGACTTTTGTTGGACTTTCAAGTGGAGGGGGTTCTGTGGTCAGGAGATTAGCTGAGACGTCTCCATCTTTTCTTGTGATCAGATGTGTCCTGGCCTGACCTATGGGACACAAGGGACAAGGCAGGGCAAGAGTTAAGTCACAGGGCCCAAGAGAATTCTTAATGAGCTCTTTGTTCCAACATGGAGTTGACGGAAGGCTTTGTGCTTCCTTCAGGTGTCCAGGGCCAGATTGCCCGGCCCATGCTTCATGAATCACCAGCAAGATATGCGATCACGCTAATGGTGCAAAGTGGCCAGCTTCAGCTTTACGGGGTTCCCAGGGATGGCTTGACTGGCAAGTGATGAGGAAAATAGCACTTCAGGAGACAGATGGAAGCTGTCATGTTAATTTCCTATCGAGGATGAAAAATATTTCTGGACCATAGCTTACAGTGTCCCACAACTGGTTTGGTCAGTGGCTGCAGGATTGTGGAAGTTGTAGCCTAAGACTCAAAACACTTCCCACATCTGTCTGCCATAATGTCTCAGGGCACTTGACATAGTGTTACTTTGGGTCATTGGGAGAGCAGCCTGGCAGGTGTCAATATTGATTGGTTTTGTTGGCAGCCATGCTAGGGTGCCAGCTGCTGATGTCAAGCCTGCAACCACTCCAGGAATTTTGCCAGACTCGCCAATAAACCACTTCCTATCCAGAAACCAAAGCACATTTTTCCTTGCATGGTAAAAAATAAAAAAATAAACCTGATTGCTTCCTTTTAAATTTGGTTTCCCTTTCATCTCCTTTTTAAAGACATTCTGTTTTAATTGGCTTTTTATATGAAATTACTGTATTTTATTTTATTACAGTACATAAAGCAACCCAAATGCCAGGTGGCCAGGGTTATTATTGTTATGTTTTGCAATTAGAATTCACCAGGAAAATCAAGGAACTGCATGCAGATTTGCTTGATTTGCATAATTTGTTCCTTAGGCAGATCATGGCCTGCATTCACAGGTCTGTGCAAAAAGTTTCTAGGTATATTGCATGACTCGTGAAATGGTTTCTTGCCCAAGCTTCCTAGCGATCTGCTCCTGGATCTTGTCTGTCTTCAGGCATGGCCACTAGGAGAGCGAAACACCATGTGTGGTAAAGAAAACCACATGGAAGAATCTGTCTTCATGGAAGCACACAAGTTAGTTACAAGCTCTTTGGATTATTGTAATGGAAGAGAGTTCTCTGGGACTTGAACAGAGATGGTTCTGCTGCTTCTGAAGACCACACTAAAACCTCAGTTTATCAGCAAAATTCAGAACAGGGCGTCGTGGGAAGAATTTATGTGTCAGAAAAGCTCATATGGGAAGTGTTGTTCCTTGTAAAGCAAAACACAGACGTCATGTGAGTTTCCTTGCCTCATAAAATGGAGCTAATGAAGTGGGGTGGAGGAAATCTCAGTGTGATTAAGTCTTACAAGGCTTACGGAATGAAAAGAAGAGGTGGAGATATATTTGTGGTTGTAACAGATAGGACTGTATTCCGGACTGCAGCTCCCAAAAAATCTCTCAGCCTGCTTGGCCACTGGACATAGTGGTTGTAGCCCAACAGAACAACTTCCCCTGCTTTGGGAATGTGTAGTTCATCCTGTAGTTGCAGAGACCTTTCATTTGTGGAAACGAGCAGCTATGGTTGTGTTGACTGTTGTTGGCATGATCAAAAGATGATTAACTGAACTAAGAACATCGGCATCCCACCCCAGTCGTTTGCTGGATGATATTTGCACAGGCAAGTCAGCTTCTGTTTGAGATTTTTTTTTTAAGAGCAAGCTCATTTGAGGTCTTGAGATCAAATTACATTTGGCTTTCAATCCAGCAGCGCTAGCAAGAAGGTTCGTTCTTCTCTTTCTAAATACAAAGATTAGTGCCGGGGATAAGGGTAAGTAGTATGTGGCAGGGTCCATTTTGTGTTTTCTGTAATTACACAGGTGCATAATTGTCCAGAAATGTTTTTCTTGCCATGTTCCCATTCAGCTACACGACTCTACAGGTTTGGTTAGTGAGATAGCTGCATGGTTTATTTTCTCTTGGCTGGGAGCCTTGAGAGGATGAATAGAGGGAGGGGATCAGAGACTGGGAGGGTTGGTGTTTCCTTTTGCCAAGAGCCATGGGGAGACTCCCGACACATTATTCCTACCTTCTATTCTTTCTTCTTTCTTGTTTGCTTACTTGAATGTGGTGCCAGGTCTGCCAGCAGAGAAATTTAATCGTTTTAAAGTAAACCTCACCGTAAGTAAGTAAGTAAGTATTTTTTTAAAGGACAATAGCTTCTGGGTTTTAATTTTTTTTCCCCATTCTTATGCTAATTTTCCCCAAGGCCACTGTGCGGTGGTATAATCCAAACCCAGGCCAAAACCCTGTGTTGTAGTGCCGCCTGTGCAACTGGAATGACATCATAAATGTCAGATTGCTGCTAATTAAAGATCTCTGCTTCAATTTTAGGGGGTGTGCAATTTGCATGCAATGAGACAAAGTCGCACACACCCCAGAATGAAAGCAGGGATTCTTTAATTTGTGGCTATCTGCTAGTGATGATGATGTCATTCACATTGTGCAGATAGAGCAATGCAACAGGGTACTCCATAGAGACATAAAAACAGACCTGGCGACCAGACATGGTCAACTTGGGGCCCTTCTGATGCTGGCCAACAGCTCCCATTGTATCTCATTGTTGACAATGCTAGCTGGGGCTGATGGAAGTTGGGGTTCAGGAGCTTCAGGGAGACCACTGGCTACCCATAGTTGATCCCACCCACTACTGCATCTCTAACAATAGCCTGCCATCTGCATCTAGGAAGCTTATAGTTGGGAACTTCCCTTGTAACTAATCTGATATTCAAAGATAACTACCATGGAGGTTCTATCCAACTAATGACTAGCATAGCATCCTCAACCCACCAAACTCATCTGATACTGGAAACGAATCAGGTCAGGCTTGGGTAGTACGAGAATCTGAGACCATACCATGGATTTCCAGCTAAACGTAGGAAAGAATCCTGTCTGAGTTGAAAATAGTGGGATAAATGGACACAGTGTTCCCATCTGTCCATAAATTTGTACAATCTTTTTTTCAAGTATATAATTTGCTTGCCATTCATCATGTTTTCTAACTATGATGTAAATCCACAAAATTTAAAATATCTGAATATTTTCCTATTATAATTTCCATTCTACTTTGTTTCTGGGGCCAAACATTCCTTGGAGTCAAAGGCTAAAATCTTGTACCATTGTATTTCTGAGTTTAATTCCGGGCAGACATACATCGGATTGCAGTGCTGAATATGGCCTGTTGTATAGCTTTTTTGAGCAAATAAACAGAACAGTTCTCGACAAGGCAAACAATAAACATCAGAAAATTGCTGATAAGCCAGATCTATCTATGTGCCTGTCCGTCCGTCCATCCATCCATCCAGTCTTTCACAAGATTTTGCCCTCTGTCTGCATCAGCCATAATTGCAGTATGATTAATTGCACAACATTGTTCTAAAATACATGTGTGCGTGGCTGAATGGCTGGGATATCCTTACAGAACCTGCTCTTCTTCCTGCCATGAAAAAACATTTCTCAATGTGGTGCCACCCAAATGTCTTGGAGTACAGTTCCTGTGATTCCCTGGGCATTTTGGAGGACATTAGTGACTGAGATTTCAGGTCTTCCTGAGATAGGGAGGAAAGGAGTATTGTATTTCTTGTTTATATTTCTTGTTAACAGATAACTGGACAGTTTAGGAATCTGATGAGGTGATAACATGGTAATCCATCTAGTGATGAATCTTCAAAGCTCACACATTTGCTAAAACCACATGAAAACAGAGCAAGTCATTCCCTCCTATGACCAATCAACAAGCGAAGCAATCCAATTTGCTGCTTGTGACTCTTTGAATACAGTTAGAGCAGTGGTCCCCAACCTTGGGCCTCCAGATGTTCTTGGACTACACCTCCCAGAAGCCTTCACCACCACTTCTGCTGGCCAGGATTTCTGGGAGTTGAAGTCCAACAACATCTGGAGGCCCAAGGTTGGGGAACACTGAGTTAGAGGATAATAGGACATACTTTAATACTAGAACCAGCAGTGCTTCCAGTTGTGAACATATCTGTTTGTCAGTTTGGGTCCTGGGTTAACCCCATCTGAAGCCATCTCAGTTAGTCTCGATCATAAGGGAATTTTCTTTAAAATATGGAGATGAACATTTGCAAAACTGCCTGACTTTGGCAAAGAGTGTTATCAGTAGTCTGGAGATGGAACTTAAAACATTTAAATGAAATCTAAAGCGCTGTTTACATGTGCATGAGAAAGCATCTACAGAAAGACATCTGCATGTGAGCATCTAATGTTTATTCTTGTCCTGTGCCATTTGATCTGGACCCTGATTGCAAATTCCACCATAAATTCTTGAACATAGTGGCCCAATGACTTTTGGAAGATGTGCTCAAGGTAACAGTGCTTTATCTTGTCCATATTTCTTTGGGCGATGATTCTTCCATTCTAGAAAATACTGAAAGTTGGAATTGGGTAAGTGGACTCTTCAAGTTGCACCACAGCTGTAGGTTGCGCACACACCCTTAAACAGAAGTGGATTTCTTTATGGGCTAGTTAGGATATCTATGGCTCTCTAGTGAATTAAAGAGTGACTAATCTGCATTGTGGAAGGCCTGAGCAATTGCAAAAGCGACCCAAGCTCTTCTGTCTTTCATAAGATGTTGCCCTCTGTCTACATCAGCCGTTTGCCATTAATTGCAACAAAATTGTTCTAAAATACATGCATGCATAGCTGAATGGCTGGGACTTCCTCACAGAACCTGCTCTTCCTCCTGCCATGAAAAAACGTTTCTCAAAGTGATGCCACCCAAATGTCCTGTAGTCCAGTTCTGGGGATCCCCAGTCGTTTTGAAGGGTATTGGCTGGCGAAGTTTGGGATAAAACAAACGTCAGCTGATGGAGTTTGCATCCAGCCACAGGATTTTACATAAATAACTGCCTGCATTTGTCATCTTTTCCATTTATCACCCTAAGACAATTAACCTTGATAAATAGAAACGGCTGCTGATTCATCATTCCTACTCTCCCAGCCCCAATGGGACCAGGTTGTGGGAGACAGAGTTGAATCTACTATGAAAGTAACGAAGCTTAAGCTTCAGGGTCTCTACTCCCACAGGAGTCCACATATTTTTAAAAAATCATTATGATCTGTTGCGGAACAACTCCATTGAAGAAGGTAACCGTGGTTATCCAGACTTGGTTGCTGTTTGCAAAGGGCTCCCCATAACAGTTCAGGCTTCAGGGCTCCAAAAATGTAGTTCTGCCACTGTGTGGAAAGCTAACCTACACATCGTTTGAAATTCAGAGAAAGACATGTTGGGATCTCTAACCCTTCCTTCAGTAGCAGATTTTCTTCTCTTATTTTTTGATCAATTGGGATGGAAGGTGGGGAGGAGGAATCAATGTTGATGATTATGAGAACATAATCTGGAAAACATGAAGCAGTCCTTGAATAAACAAACAAACAGATACTATTTTCAGGAACATTATTTTGCATTTTTAATGTGTATTATTACAGCATAGAAGGAAACATGTTGTTTTGATTTTCCTTCTACAATTGTTATACACTTGTTTAGCCAGGAACAAAAATATAATATAAAAAGAATATGAGTTGTATTAGCACCTGTGTTACCCTTTTTCTTGCCTAGTATTTTCCAGCCTACATTGGCAGAAAGACGTGCACTGTCTGTACAATAGATAGTCCTTGGTTGCTTGCTGCCTTCTTTGAAGTTCATACAAAACCGTGGTTTAAGAAGCTCATATGTACCTTGTCTGTAGAAAAGAGACCCAGACCTTCAGAATGCAAGAAATGACTGTGAAGCAAAATTTCTTTTTTTAAAAAATACATTTGCCTTTTCTTCCTTGACAATCCATCCCCTTTCTAACATTTCAGCCCCTACCTGTTGTAACTAAGCCATTCATGTATTCATCTCTGATCAGAAGGAGTTTCACCGCTCTTCCATTTTGAAGAAAATCCTGCCATACAAACAATAGCCATAGCTGCTTATAAATATCAAACGCAACGGGTATTCATTAAAAAGTGGGAAGTGCCACTGTTCACCTGAGGCCTATTTAGAGTTTCATCACCTGGTGTTGCTCTTGTGTGAATAGAAGAACACAGTTCTCTCTTCCCACCTGCTCTCTGTGTGCAATCTCCACAAATGGTGTTCATAAACAATGATCAGCCTGTGTTTCCTGGATACACCTGTGTCCAAATCCATTAGGGGACTCACCAAAACAGCTTCACCCAGGAAAGAAAGAAAGTGGAATGAGAAAGTAAAAGGCATTCTCCCTTTTTTTTACCACTCTTCTTAAGGCCAGCCCAAGACTTATTCCTGTAGCATCCTCTTTCTTAAGCATCTTTTTTTCTGAAGGCCAGCCCAAGACATATTGCTGCCTGAACTGAAGCAATAAATGACAGTGGGCCTTTCCATAACCTAAATTATGTTGGCATAAGAAGTAGAAGGTGCCATAATTGCTTCTCTCCCTCCCTCACAGTAAAAATCCAATAATTGCATGTTAAATAACAAATAATTTGCTTCCTTTCATGATGTCCATAATTTCTGCATGCAGTGGCTGCCTCACCCTGCCTAAAGATAGGGCCAGTCTTGTTTATGCTGGTAACTGGTGTTGAAAGGCTTACAGTCTCTGAAACCAGAATTAATTAATTTCCATGAACAATCACTGGTAGGTACTGGAAGCTCTATCCTACACGGATTTGTCTGTTTCCCTTTTCAAGCTGTCTATATTGGTGGCCATCACTAGATCATGGAGGTGCTTCTTTCTGGCTTTCCTGAATATTTCTTTCCTCTATTTGCTTTTAGTGGAGGAAGCCAGATTCTCATACTGTGAGTGGGAATGCTGGAAAAGTGTTCTGGTCCACATTTTATAGCCAGCTGGCTTCATTTGCATTTTGCAGAGTAAATTTATAGGTTGGGATTAGCCTTTTGGATTCTGCATGTTTGTTTGTTTGTTTTTTTGTGGTGCAGAACGATGTAGGCATACTCAAAAGCAAATGATCTTGTTGGGCATTCAAAGATGATGACTTTGATTGGGGAGCAATGATTGATTTACTCGCAAATCCAAGCAAAGGGCTATAAACAGGAATGTCCCAAAAGGCCTTCTCAACTAAAACTCCTTCTGGTTGGTTAGTGACATAAAAAAAACTAGACGTTCAAGAGGTTCTCAAACAGGCTAGATTAAAGATAACTGTTCAACCCTTTTAGGGAGTCTTGTTTGGGAATGCCATTATTTTTGCTATTCTTCCCTTTGAGAGTAAGAAATCCTTGCTGACTCACTGCAGGTCATCCAGAGAATCTGATGCTGACTGCAGATTTACTTCTGGGCCACCTCTGGTTTAACAGACTGCTCTGGTTTAACAAACCACTCCTTCCCATGGGGCATTGTAGGCATAAGTCTGGAAATCTTTCCCAATGGATTCTAGGAGGCAGACGCTTGGTGATGCTACTTCATTGGTTTTTAAATTTGTCATTGCAACTCCCTATTGTCTGTCTGTCACATATCATTTTGCAGTCGTTGCTGAAGGACATACCTCCATGGCACCACAAGGGCACATCCCTAGATCTCAGGTTTTAACCCAGCCTGAGAAGCTGATATCCTGGTAGCGATCCTCCGTCCGGTCAACATGTTTGACGTAGTACAAGTGACATATTGGAGATGCTCTGAACAAATGCTGAAAGGAGAGTAACTCTTTCCACCTGAGCCATGCGGGAAGAAGGGGATCACTCACAGTCTTGTTAGTGGAAGTGGTTGTCCTTGATGTCTTGAGGACATGGATTATTCCATTAGGAAGTAGGGCTGTGATGGAAGTGTTGCCCCACTTCCCTCCATCCTGGGAGCCGAGTCACACCTCTGTCACTCCTGCTCGCAGATGAAAAACCTCAGCCCCTATAGCCGATGACCCTGCACCTGCTATGAATACTAAGTCTTCTGCTAGGATATAAAACTCTTCCTGCCGGTTAATTTGAGCCTACTGATGGCTCTTATCCTGGTTTCAGAGTAATTGTTTCTCTTGTCCGTGGCCTCCCCTCCTTCCATTTCACTGCATATTTATTAGGTTCTCTGCTGAGGCTATCTGTGGCCACATTAAACCAATTTACTCCTTGAGACGTCTGACCTTCGATCTGCCAGCTGCATCTGACTTTCTGTGCTAGCAAAAGCAGAAGAAGAACCCTTTTAACAATAAGCCAGCAGAGGATGCTTGTACCTCTGAATCTTGCTTGGGCTTGCAGAGAAATCAATTATTGCTCCCTAATCAGTGAAAGTCATTTTTATGCTAATAGACTTTTCTATTAGGTCCCTCTGTTTTCCTGATGACCTGGTCATGTCATCTTAGTTAAAAATATGGAACTGGTACCATTTTATCCATGTCTGCTTTGAGGGCTACATTGTTTGCACACTGTTGATAAAATGCCTGGTGCCAGGATCTGCTGGGAGTTGAACAGAAAGTGGTCAGTACACACTGCGGTGTGCTCGAGGGGAAAGGAAAGTGGCCATAGAGTATTTCCAGGATTCGGTATGGGTCCTCCTCTTTAAATTCCATTGGCTCCTCCTGCTTGAATGGTCTAGCATGCCTGAATAGTCTTGGAAGGAGCAAAATGCAGTCTGAGCCAAACTGGTTATTGTAAACTGCCTAGAGAAGTGTCTGGCAAAATAAATAAATAAAATAACCCAGGTTACAATGAGTTTCAAAGTAGAAGTCGGAGAGTGTCATATTTCGGCTTGTTTGCAAATCAAACCTTGTCAGGCTCATATAGTGAATGCAGTCATCCACAGAGCTCCCATCTTAAGCAGGGCAAAATAATCCATTGTAATCAGAACACTGAATTGTGTCCAGTTTTCAGGCACAGATTTATGTTGACAAACTTCATATTTTGCATCACTATGCCCAGCTTGATTTAGATGTCTCATCAAACCTGCTTTTTTTTAAAAATGCATTTTTAAATGATGGCACTTAAAATTAGAAGCTTGGATAAAGTCTTCCAGATTGCCAGGAGTAAATTCATGTATATCACTGAACTGCTGGAGAGGTCAGTGTTTTAGGCATCGGGCTGCAGAGACAGAGTTTGGGAGTTTGATTCCCTACTGTGCCTCCTTGAGAGGGGCTGGACTCAGTGATCCAGTTCTGCAGTTCTGAGATGATAATTATATACATGGGTCCACCCTCTCTCAAGGACCATATTTACTTACTTACCTACTTACTTACTTACTTATATCTTGCCTATTTTCCCATAAAGGTACACTAGGCGGCGTATAACAGTTAAAAACTATATGTCTAAACACATGCATATTCTTCCATTTGAGTCTGCCTGGGCTTTCGGATTTTCGTGGGAGACTTGTATTTCTGTCCTGCCAGACTCAGAGGCGTATTTGAGAGGAACCAAGGATAGGGGACTTCCCATCAAGGGAGGCTAAGCAAGTTCCCTCCCAGCTGTCTTCCTGAGGCAGGCAGGGTTCTGGCCACTGACTGGAGAGATGAAGGAATTGCAGTGTGCATGTGTGCACACTGTACTATGCGCCCAGATTTTGGCTGAGATGCCCACCTATGAGAGGTTTAAACCAGGATGGTTGCTGTGTTTTCTTTTATTATGTTTTTAAGATATTGTCTTCCCCCCTCTTTAATTGCATTTTCAATTCAGTTTTAACGTGAGCTGCCTTGAGTCGCTTATTAGGCAGGAAGGTGGAATATAAATCTAAGTCAGTCAATAGGTATCCTGCACTCCCATTTTCTGGGGTATATGTGGCAAATGTGTAATCAGAATTGGCCCAGCTCTTTCTCTGTCACACACCCACACCCAGTGAGCTGAAAATAACAAAATCACAGCTGAGGAAATGACCACATAATATCATGGCTGACCTTGGTGCCTTTGCAAAGGTAAAGTTTGGTTTCTATTAATAAAGAGATCGTAAGAGGGGAAGTCCTGGGATGGTGGCAGCCTTATATAGAGCCATCTTCTAGCCGTAGCAGCAGCATCTCCTGTGCAATTATCTGACTGCCCATACAGCCACAAGGGAAAGTGCCTGACACAAGGGCTTTTTTATATTTTTAGTAACAGTGGAATGGGCGAGGTCAGGGGGCTTCCTCTAAGCTGGCTTCCTGCAGCGAATGTGGAAAGGCAGTGTAAACCAAAGGTCACAATCAGCTCTTTTTAGATGGTGTGAAAATAGGCATTTGGGGTGACAGACAAAATATTAGTGATTTCAGTTCAGATTTTGTTTCAGCCATGAAACTTGTGTGCATGTGGGCATGCGTGTGCCCTTGACCAAACCGTTCTTTCTTGGCCTCAGTTTCCCTGCCTATAAAATGGGGAAATGAGTGGCTCATACCACAGGCGTATGTGGGAAGTTGTCAAGAAAAGGTCTTTAAGAAATGGTTAGCTCCTGCGTTCAAAGGTATTAGATCAATACAGTGATCTCTTCAGAGTAGGAGAGTAGGGATGTAAATCTTTACTTATTTTAATCTTAGAGGCAAGAGTGAAAGATTTCAAGTTTTATCCCTGTTGGGTGAGATTATGAGAGTTATATTTTTCGTTTCTCAGCCCAGTAATGCTTCTTTAACTGGCAGCATCTCTCTGAAGCTGCAGACCATGGATGACCTTTTCCCAGCTCACCTAGATCAGTTCTTACTCAATTATTTTACTCCCACAGGATCCAAATTCTGCTCCAAAATAAACTTCCATTCAATAAATTACCCCTCCTTAGATCCATGGTTACATTGTTACCTTACTCTAGTCAAATCAAATTCAACACAGAGAGTGTGCACCTCTTAATTTTGTTCCAGAGCTGTTGGGAAGGGGATGGGATGAAATGGTTGATGGACAGCCAGAGTCACTCTCCTCCTCCTCTGAAAGTAAGACCAGCCAATGCCAAGCAAGCAGCTAGGAATGGAGATTGATACATGTAATTTAAGTTTCATCCACATTTTTGTTTTTACAAACGTAATTCATTTCTGTCCCATTTATGTTTCGCAATTTTGTGGTGGTGGTGGGGTTTCTGCACAAAGAGCTCATACTTTCCCCCATGTTTTTCCCTTCGTATTCTCACTTTCCTATACTGTTTTCCCTAAATTTTTGTAAGCAGTTCTCCCTTATCGATTAGCCAGAATTCTATTGGTGGTTTAGACTTGTGTACGGGAAATAATGCAAGTCTAGACGGCAAATTGACGCTGATTAACAAGGGGCTGGTTGTGTTCCTAGACTTGTGCCTCTTCACACAACCAGGTGCATGGACAGGAATGCATCCAGGATCTTGTTAATTTTTAAAAAATGTTTTCTATTGACAATCTATTGCATAACAGAACATATAAATTATAATACACTCAAAGTAATCCTCTTATTTATAGACTATTATACATTCGTATGCTATATGCACAATACTAACATTATCTCTTTAACTACCTCAATCTCTTCCATGGCTCATTAGCCATACAGTATTTTGTATCTGAGATACAAAACTTAAGCTAACCAGCATTGCAGCCAATTTCCCACTTTGTCTTCTATATTTTTTGATTCAGTACCAGAGATCAACTGAGGGCACAGGAATACATCCAGGGTCTTGTTAATATGTAGTAATTTCCTGCCGTGACTTGCACAGTGTTCCTGCATGGTCAATAAGATTCTGGCTATTGCAATTTTCATATGTTATTTTCGCTAATATTTACAAATTTGCTTTTATGGCAGAACTGTATTACACAATTTGTAGAAGAGTGCAGCCTTGCTTGTTTTTGTGGGATAGTGTGTGGAATAAGAAATAGCTGCCCTACAAGATAATAACATGTCGCATTTTTGTAACGTGGGATGGTCAAAGTGCGCATAGCACAGAATCCCCAGACTCCACCCTCGTTCTGGCCAAAAAAGGGAAGACAAGAGAAAGGTTAATGGCTGTTTCCGGAAGCCTCTGAGGCCAGCCAACCCCCTTCCTAATAGGATGCAGTTTTAAAATTCCCATTAAAAAAGAAGGAGAAGGAGAAGAAGAAGAAGTGGGTGACCAGTCACATTAACTTCTTTTCATTTTTCATCGTCCCTCTAAGAGAGGGTGTGGGGTTTCTCCACCTTTAATAGTTGTGCAGTATTGTAGTGGAGCCATGGCTGCTGGGGTCTAAGTGCTGGGACTTTTTAATTGCAGGGATGATTATGACTTCATCTGCCCCTTAGGCTTCCCTGTTCCCGTTGAGCTTAGAGGTAATTTTCATAATAGTTGCAGGAGTGGGTTGAAGGGTGATGGATTTTCCTGGTAACAATATTTTGCTATAAACTGTCTCTGTAATTATGCAAAGAATGCTGGGAGAGTGTGGTCCTGAATGGACAATTAACACTCATTAGCTTTACAGCTGATCTGCTCCAGTGTTATAATGGGTTTATATATATATGGAATGATACCTGCCTGCATTTTTGACTCTCCTTCAGGAAGTGGCTGTGGGCACTTGTCATGCTGCAAAATTCACTCCTTCACCAATGTCATTGTGTAGAATAGGGAAATTCAGCAAGTGTAATGTTCATGGCAAGCTGTGCCTTTTAGAATTTCCTCTTCTATGTAACTATTAGCAGATCTACAACCTTGTCCTGTATTGTAACTAGCTACCTTATCTATAAGATAGGGGTATAAATCCTCACTTATCTTGTTCTCATACGAAAATACAAAAACAATGGACTTTTTCTGATAGTATCAACAAGAGCTGTGAGGATGATTTTGACGCTAAAGCTGTACAGTAAATTGTGCAAAACTATGATAACGGTTGCTTTGTTGCATGGGCTTTAAAAATTAAGATCAACAGATGGGTTTGTATCTTTATGGTCATGCAGTCATTTTGTTTTAGCCGTACATGTTTTCATATGTCTGTGCACGCCCTGTACTTCACACGGGAAAAAGTAGTTTTGCGTGGAGACATTTTGCACAAATTGTGGAAATACCAATGGAAAAACAGAGGCCCCTTGCCTTGCATTAGGAGGGCAAGACATCTGAGAAGGACCAGTGATTTCTCTACTGACTCTCTGGGCTTGCTTAAGCTCAGAGTACCTGGCAGAGGTGAGACCTGCATTAGTAACTCAAGAAGACTTTTTTTTTTCAAGTAACTCAGGGCCTAATCATATGGACCATTTGTATCGCTTCTTTTTCTTCTTTTTTTATATCAATACATTTGTAAATATATTCATGTGATATATAAATACCATTGGTCCCATTCACATGGCTGTCAGTTCAACTGGTACATTTCTTGCTATTTGTACTGCTTCTGTAGGCTACACATGCCATCTCATATAAATTGATTCATTTACCATCCTGTTTCTGGGTCCCTGCTGCTCTAATTTTTTAAAAAACAATAATTCATAAGTGATATAATGCTATTTTCATGTCACTTCCAATTGTTAAGTCGATCCATAACCTGGTGGTAAATGTCACCTGCAGCCCTCCCTTCCCTTTTCCAATTTTCACTTCCCGATTCCTTTTTCCACTTTCTGTTTTTCTTCCCCCTTTTCCTTCTGTCCCCCTTCCCTTTCCCCTTCCTTCCCTTACTCACTCACCCCCTTTTCCTTACTTTCCTGCATATCTCTCCCTCAGTTCTTGGCTTTCATTTTTCTTTCCCCTTTTGAACACCCATTCATCATGTGAACAGAAATTTATAAAATTATTTAAATCATGGCAGAACGGATGTAACTGGTGTTCTTTTGTCACATGTGATCAAGGCCTTAGTCATCAAACTGTACCAGATGATAAAAGGCTTGCCAGCTTTGAACCCAGGAACTCTGCCTTTCATTTTAAAGAGTTTGGAAACAGTTTGAAAGTAAAAAGCAAAGCAAAACCAGTAATGTGCTTCTGTTCCAATAAATCCCTTATCTTCCATCTGTTGGGTGGAGAAGCAGTTACATCCTTGCTTGATGCATCAGGAAAGAGGTATGAGTAAGGCGTGAGATTAATGAAGCAATGGCAGGACTTGAAGAGGTACCACTAGCCAAATAGACAGATTAGTATACTATAGGTCTGTGTTTCACTTATATGGATGCAGGGACTAGGCCATCCTGTTCAATTTCTGCATTAGTCTGTGAATTGCTCCCCCCCCCCCCCCAGCCACAAACATTTGCATTCTTGTACAGGTATACAGCTTTCATTACTGTGTATGGTTTATGTACACAACGTTCCCGAATGTACACGTTTTCATAGGCAGTTCCTGAGTTATGCATGAATCCCATCTCATCAATTAGCAAAGTGCATGGTCTGAAGATAACTTCCAAGAATTTGGAAAAGTTACTTTTTAAAACTACTGGCTATGCTGGCTAGGGGATTCTGGGAGTTGTAGCCCAAAAAGTGAAATTCCCAAGCTGTCTTCCAGCACTGAACTGTTGCAGTGAATTCAACAAGCGTATGATTATATGCATGGAATCACATTTTTCAGAGACATTTATAATCATCATCATCACCATCACTTTAGAACTGCAGAGCTGGAAGGGACCCAATGGATGATCATGTGCAGCCCCTGTCAAGCAGGCCCAGCAATCAAACCCCCAACCTTTAGCTCTGCAACCAGAGACCTAAGCCACTGAGCTATCCAGCAGCTCTTGGCTGCCTGCTTGTTAAAGCACAATACTGGGTGAGATAGTCTGATCAGAGTTTGGAAAAGTTACTTTTTTGTACTACAGCAGTGGTCGTGCTCACCGGATGATTCTGGAAGCAGCAGCCCCCAAAAGGAGTTTTTCAAAGCTCTGATTCTGATCCACATTTTTGTCCAGGAAGTGCAAATTAAGTCATTTCCTTTAAAAATGAAGACCGAGATGAAGTCTTTTCCATTCCTTAAAGCATATTCTTTTACGGTCATCCAATTCTTAGGGGAATAGGCCAAGTGTATAAAATGGAAGCCCTAGAAAGGAAAGAATAATGTGGCTCAAATTTATATCTCCCTTCTGCTTGCTTCGCCTTTTTAAAACCTGCCTTGTCATTGCTGGCTACCTCAAGAGAGCAGCCTCATATTCTTGCCCATGTACCTGGCTTAAAACAAAACTTCAGGCAAGAGTTAGCTGATCTAATCCTCCCACCATAAAGTCCCCTTGCCATGTATAATTACTTCTGTTTCCTGAAGGGATTAGAGGATTTAATTAGTGTCCTGTTTGACGTCCCTTGTACAGGAGCGGGGGAACACATAGCCTTCAGAGTGTTTAAAATACACACATTACAAAAGGTTCATAAAATGACAGGCTGGCGAGGAAGAGAGAAGTATTTTGGGAGGGACTAAACGTGGCTGTAGGCTGGAAAACAAGTACTGCTGAATGAGTTGCCACAGACATCACTGCCTTCAGAGAATTATTTAGTGGGGTGGGGATAAAATGCAGCTTAAAATGAAATTCAACACACACGCACACCACCTTCCCCACAAAATCACTGCATTTCTCCACACTAAGGAGCCTTCCGTAAGGCATGTCACACCAATGAGGAGGAAAAGGGGGAGACAAGACAAGGCTTATGACATAGTAGCAGAGGTAGTTGGGATATTAATAATAATAATCTTAGAATTGTACAGCTGGAAGGGACCCTATGGAACATTAATTCCAGGCTCTGTCAAGGAGGCACAGTGGGGAATCGAACTCCCAATCTCTGGCTCCACAGTCAGAGACCTAAACCACTGTTAAGCCTACAGCACCCAGTATTCCCAGGTGGGAATCCCATCCAACCAGACCCAACCCTGCTCTGGGTGGTGTGGTAAAGTGTAACCAAGGTAGGAGGGCGAGAAGTTAAAAGGCTGATCCCTCCTATCATCATAAGGGCCCGTGTAACGTATTAGATAGAATGTTGGACGTGGGCTCCAGAAACCTGGTTTCAAATCCTGGCTTAGCCATGGGAGTGTCAAAGTCCTTACATAGCCACATATGTTGGCTACCCTTCTAGGGTTGCCATAAGTCAGAAAGAACTTGAAGGTGCATAACACACCACACAATATCATTGCAGGAAACACCTGATCAGCGCTCCTGAGACTAGAAACAGCAAACTCACATGGGACTACCATAATCAGAGCCTGGTAAAATAACTTCGTAATTCTGACTCTCAGAATCATGCAGCAGCCTTTAGCCACACAGGGGTTGCAATGGCCGGTTGTTGTTTTTTGTTTTGTTTTATTTTTGTTTAGGAAGCTACAGTGTTTTTAAAAAATAACTTTTCCCATTTCTGTGCAGAATCCAAATAAGTTTGCCGTCTGCAGGAAGGGTTGAATGACCCGGATATTCGAAGGAGTGCCTCTTCATATATAAACTTGCACAATCACTAAGATCTCCTGGGGAGGCCCTCCTCCGTGTCCCACCATTGAGAACAGCTTGTTATGTGGAGACACGGGAGGGCTTTTTTTTTTTTTCCTGTAGCATCCCAACTCTGGAATGCCCTCCTCTCGGAGGCTCCGTTGGCGCCAACACTGGCATTATTTCAGCACCAAGTCAAGACATACTTACTTACTAGAGCCTTTAGAGGTTGAGGATCGTGGCCTGCACAGGTTTTAGTACAATGGTTTCAATGGTTTTTGGTGTTTGAATGTTTTAATTTTGTGGCTGTTTTGGTTTTAAATTGTTTTAAATATCTTATGTTTCAGAATTGCTTCATGCACTTTTGTTGCCCACCCTGAGATCCTATCATAAAAGGCAGGCTATGAATGAATGAATGAATGAATGAATGAATATTATAAGGCCTGAAAGACTGTCCTTTCACTCAGAAAATACACTAAATGTGTGATAGGAGAAGCATGAACTTTGAGAGGGGAAAGTGGGCGCGTTCTGTGATGCAAATAAAGAGTGAATGGAAAAATTGAGAAAGCCTGTCTGCCTCATTTAATCCCTATAAAAAGTTCTTTAGCTGCTTGGGACAGAGACAGGCCCCTCATACACACACAATTTTTTGTGTGACTCTGTAAAGCGTGTGTGTCTGTCTTGATATCCTATAGAATGCATGACTTATTAGTTCGAGTAATTACAGTGATTACTCATTATGAATTGAAAGGCAGTTTAACTCCTTGCCATACATTGGTTTTCCAAGTGTGTTATCTTTGGGACCAACGTTTTGCTTTTTTTCCTTACAAGCTGGCAATCTTTGCAGATGGGTTTCTAACCGCTATCTGCAGATCATCTCCACTTTACATGGTGAAATATGATACCTGTCTCGAGCAGCCCGACATCCCCTCCATCTTCCTTGAGGACGACAGGAAAGTGGCCGCTTAACAAATCGGCTGCGTCTCTGAATATCCTCGTTTCCGATGTGTCCCCATCATATTTTAAAGGCAGACGCTTTCTCTCTGCCTTGCTTGGCCTTTTGCGAAGTCTGTAAAGAAGCTTTCATTGTTTGCTGAACGATTTCTTGAAATTTCCCCGCTTCTTAGTGCCTTTTGAGCTCATTCAATCTTTTTGCCCTCACCACGGCTTATTTTTAGTGCTCTGAGAAAAAACATTCTTCTTTTCCAGCTGTTTATGCTTCCCTCTTTATTTGCAGAGAGCCACTTCATTTGGTACAGTATTCCTCCTTAGTTGTACTGACCGATCTGTTTTTTTCGGTCAGGCTCTCCAGAAGGCAGGGTGTGTGGGTTTTTTTTCACCCTTCACAATGCTGATTTTGTCTTGCATTATTCTCTAGATAGGTGTAAAATCAAATGCTTGTAACTGCCAGGCAAAGAGCATTCGAGGGAACACATAGAACAGTCTTGGGGTTTGGTGGAAAAACAGGGAGCTTCCAAGTGACAAATTAGTGAAAGAAAACAAAAAAGAAAAGAAGAATAAGGTAAATAAATACAGCTGAAGGACTGTATTCAAAGCCTCTAAATCAGTGGTTCCCAACAGTGGGTCCCCAGATGTTCTTGGGCTACAACTCCCGGCAATCACAGTTAGTGGCGAAGACTTCTGAGAGTTTTAGTCCAAGGATATCTGGGGACCCAATATAATAAAATACTAAAACACTGATATGTCAAGTAACGGAACTCAGAATAAGAACAAAAACGGAATGCCTGCTGGAAGAGAAAGTTTGCTGCATCTATATGTAACAAGGACATTAGGTGGATCTTCATGGAAATGACATTTCAGTGATGGGAAGGCACTATAGAAAAGGGTTGTTTTTTTGCTGTTAGTTGCCTGTCAGCCCTGGGGCTGCCACAGTGACCCCTGAAGTCTTGAGCTGCTTCAGAAATTGCTCACTTGGTAGGGAGGTTGAAGTCACCCAGTTCTGACATCCATGGAGTTTTCACTACCAAACCAACTCACCTCTCTCAACTCAACCAGGATACTAGTGCAGAGCAGGTGGACAGGACACTAACAGGATACCCAATCTGTACTATAAGGCCAATGGCTGGATAGCTCAGTGAGTTAGGTATCTGGCTGTGGAGCCAGAGGTTGGGAATTCGGTTCTCCACTGTGTATCCCAGAAAAGACGACCTCTATGGTGTTGGACAAGCTGCACAGTCCCAGGGTGCCCCCAGAAGAAGGGAACGATAAACCACTTCTGAAAAGTCTCTATCTAGAAAACCCTGGAAAGGGGTCACTATAAATCAGAATTGACTTGATGGCACACACAGGAAAACTATTAAGCCCAGCATCAGGTGGAAAGACTCCAGGCTAGGACTCATTTAAATTTTATTTTAGTTTTGTTTGTGTTTTGTAAATACAGACACAAAGATAAAAAAAATGGCGAGATAAAAATAAGCAAAGCCAATCTGCCATATCATTATTGATGAACAACAATAAAATTAAATGTAGATAAATAAAAACAGTCTACCTTGTGCTGTGGGATGTGGTGGCGCTGCTGGTTAAACTGCAGAAGCCTCTGTGCTGCAAGGTCGGAAGACCAGCCGTCGTAAGATCGAATCCACGTGACGGAGTGAGCTCCCGTCGCTTGTCCCAGCTCCTGCCAACCTAGCCGTTCGAAAGCATGTAAAAATGCGAGTAGATAAATAGGTACTACCACGGTGGGAAGGTAACAGTGTTCCGTGTCTAGTTGCGCTGGCCACGTGACCACGGAAACGGTCTACGGACAAACGCTGGCTCTATGGCTTGGAGACGGGGATAAGCACCGCCCCCTAGAGTCGGACACGACTGGACTAAATGTCAAGGGGAACCTTTTGTTGTTTAGTCGTTAAGTCGTGTCCGACTCTTCGTAACCCCATGGACCAGAGCATGCCAGGCCCTCCTGTCTTCCACTGCCTCCTGGAGTTTGGTCAAAGTCATGTTGGTAGCTTCAATGACACTGTCCAACCATCTCGTCCTCTGTCGTCCCCTTCTTCTCTTGCCTTCACACTTTCCCAACATCAGGGTCTTTTCCAGGGAGTCTTCTCATGAGATGGCCAAAGTATTGGAGCTTCAGCTTCAGGATCTGTCCTTCCAGTGAGCACTCAGGGTTGATTTCCTTCAAAATGGATAGGTTTATTCTCCTTGCAGTCCAAGGGACTCTCGAGAGTCTCCTCCAGCACCACAATTCAAAAGCATCAGTTCTTCGGCGGCTGGCCTTCTTTATGGTCCAGCTCTCACTTCCATACATCGCTACTGGAAAAACCATCGGTTTGACTATGCGGACCTTTGTCGGCAAGGTGATGTCTCTGCTTTTTAAGATGCTGTCCAGGTTTGTCATCGCTTTCCTCCCAAGAAGCAGGCGTCTTTTAGTTTCGTGGCTGCTGTCACCATCTGCAGTGATCATGGAGCCCAAGAAAGTAAAATCTGTCACTGCCTCCATATCTTGCCCTTCTATTTGCCAGGAAGTGATGGGACCAGTGGCCATGATCTTCATTTTTTTGATGTTGAGCTTCAGACCATTTTTGGCGCTCTCCTCTTTCACCCTCATTAAGAGGTTCTTTAATTCCTCCTCACTTTCTGCCATCAGAGTGGTATCATCTGCATATCTGAGGTTGTTGATATTTCTTCCGGCAATCTTAATTCCGGTTTGGGATTCCTCCAGCCTTTCGCATGATGTATTCTGCATATAAGTTAAATAAGCAGGGAGACAATATACAGCCTTGTCGTACTCCTTTCCCAATTTTGAACCAATCAATTGTTCCATATCCAGTTCTAACTGTTGCTTCCTGTCCCACATATAGATTTCTCAGGAGATAGATAAGGTGGTCAGGCACTCCCATTTCTTTAAGGACTTGCCATAGTTTGCTGTGGTCCACACAGTCAAAGGCTTTTGTGTAGTCAATGAAGCAGAAGTAGATGTTTTTCTGGAACTCTCTGGCTTTCTCCTTAATCCAGCGCATGTTAGCAATTTGGTCTCTAGTTCCTCTGCCCCTTCGAAATCCAGCTTGTACTTCTGGGAGTTCTCGGTCCACATACTGCTGAAGTCTACCTTGTAGGATTTTGAGCATAACCTTGCTAGCGTGTGAAATGAGTGCAATTGTACGGTAGTTGGAGCATTCTTTGGCACTGCCCTTCTTTGATTTTAAATAGTTCAACTAAGATTTTAAATAGTTCAACTGGAATGCCATCACCTCCACTGGCCTTGTTGTTAGCCATGCTTTCTAAGGCCCACTTGACTTCACTCTCCAGGATGTCTGGCTCAAGGCCAGCAACCACACTATATCTGGGTTGTCCGGGACATCCAGATCTTTCTGGTATAATTCCTCTGTGTATTCTTGCCACCTCTTCTTGATGTCTTCTGCTTCTGTGAGGTCCCTACCATTTTTGTCGTTTATCATGTCCATCTTTGCACTAAATGTTCCTTTAATATCTCCAATTTTCTTGAACAGATCTCTGGTTTTTCCCTTTCTATTCTTTTCCTTTATTTCTTTGCACTGTTCGTTTAAGAAGGCCCTCTTGTCTCTGCTTGCTATTCTTTGGAAGTCTGCATTCCATTTTCTGTAACTTTCCCTATCTCCCTTGCATTTTGTTTCCCTTCTCTTCTCTGCTATTTGTAAGGCCTCGTTGGACAGCCACTTTGCTTTCTTGCATTTCCTTTTCTTTGGGATGGTTTTTGTTGCTGCCTCCTGTACAATGTTACGAGCTTCCATCCATAGTTCTTCAGGCCCTCTGTCCACCTAATCTAGTTCCTTAACTCTGTTCTTCACTTCCACTGTGTATTCATAAGGGATTTGGTTTAGATTATACCTGACTAGCCCAGTGGTTTTTCCTACTTTCTTCAGTTTAAGCTTGAATTTTGCTATTTTATTTATTTATTTATTTATTTATTTATTTAACTTATATGCCGCCCACACTACCCAGAGGTCTCTGGGCGGCTTACAACATTTAAAATACAATAAAAAGACAAAACAATTAAAATGCAATTAAAATATATACTCTAAAAAATTGCCATCGGACCCACAGCTGATATCATTTCAATTAAAAGCCTTCTGGAACAGGAAGGTTTTGACCTGGCGCCGAAATGTCATCAGCGTCGGCGCCAGACGAATCTCAGTCGGGAGGGCATTCCATAGTCTGGGGGCAGCTGCCGAAAAGGCCCTTTGTCTACAAGCCATCCCTCTTACCTCCTTGAGGGACGGCTCTTTCAAAAGGGCCCCCTGGCTAGATCTTAACTGCCGGGTAGGTTCATATGGAAGGAGGCGGTCCTTCAGGTATCCAGGGCCCAAGCCGTTTAGGGCTTTATATGTCAAAACAAGCACTTTGAATTGGGCCCGGGCAGCAACTGGTAGCCAATGTAACTTAAATAGAATCGGCTTGATATGGTCCCTAGCGGCCCCACCACTCACCAGCCGCGCAGCTCGATTCTGGACCAGTTGCAGTCGCCGGACCGTCTTCAAAGGCAGCCCCACGTAGAGCGCATTGCAGTAATCTATGCGAGATGTTACCAGTGCGTGTGTAACTGTCATGAGACTCCGCTCGTCCAGGTAGGGCCGTAGCTGGTATAATTTCCGCAGCTGAAGGAAGGCGCCTCTGGCCACCGAGTCCACCTGGGCTTCCAGTGTTAGACTGGGGTCCAGGAGCACCCCCAAGCTGCGGACCCTGTCCCTTAGGGGGAGTGTAACCCCATTCAGGGCAGGGAAATGGCCCTCCAGCCTGTCCGGTGAAGCACCCACTAACAGCACTTCCGTCTTGTCTGGATTGAGTTTCAATTTATTAACCCTCATCCAGTCCATTATCAGGTCCAGACACGAGTTCAGCACAGAAACCGCCTCACCTGGATTGGTGGAAAACGAGAGGTAGAGCTGAGTATCGTCAGCATATTGCTGACTCCTCAGCCCAAACCTCCTGATGACCTCTCCCAGCGGTTTCATGTAGATGTTAAACAGCATGGGGGACAGTATTGAGCCCTGAGGAACCCCATGACATAAATGCCATGGGACAGAGCAACTGTCCCCCAGCACCACCCTCTGGACACGGTCAGCCAGGAAGGAGCGGAACCACCGTAAAGCGGTGCCCCCAACTCCCAACCCAGCCAGCCTATCCAGAAGGACACCATGGTCGATGGTGTCGAAAGCCGCTGAGAGGTCCAGGAGTATCAACAGGGTCACACTCCCCCTGTCTCTCTCCCGGCAAAGGTCATCATACAGGGCGACCAAGGCAGTCTCCGTACCAAAACCCGGCCTGAAACCCGATTGAAATGGATCCAGAAAATCCGTTTCATCCAGCAGCGCCTGGAGTTGCCCGGCCACAACCCGCTCCAACACTTTGCCCAAATAAGGGAGGTTCGCCACTGGTCGGTAGTTAACCACCAGCCTTGGGTCCAGGTTAGGCTTTTTAAGGAGTGGACGAATTACCGCCTCTTTCAAGGTGGTAGGGACCACTCCCTCTCTCAAAGAGGCGTTCACGGCCTCCTGGACCCAGGTGCGAACCCCCCTGGCAGATCTTCCAATTAGCCAAGATGGGCAAGGGTCGAGCGGAGTGGTGGTAGAACGGACAGATCCAAGCACCCTGTCCACATCCTCAGGTCTCAACAATTGAAACTCATCCATTAATACTTGACCTAAGCACGGCACACTGGACACATCCTCTGATTCTGCAGTAACGGTGGAGTCCAACCCACTGCGAATCTGAGCGATTTTCCCCTCAAAATGAATAGCAAACTCATCACAGCGAGCTGATGAGCAGTCCAGGACCTCCACCGGATTTCCCGGTTGAAGAAGATCCCGGACCACCCGAAACAGCTCTGCTGGACGACATTCTGAGGAAGCAATACGGCTGGAGAAATATTGCCGTTTCGCCAGCCGTATTGCCACGAAATAGGCCCGATAATGGGCTCTAAGTCGTGTTCGATCGGACTCCCAGCGGGATTTCCTCCACCTGCGCTCCAGCCGTCTCCCCTCTCGCTTCATCGCCCGCAGTTCAGAAGTATACCAAGGAGCTGTCTGGGCTCTGCGTGCAGGGAGAGGGCGCTTAGGCGCAATCGTGTCAACTGCCCGGGTCATCTCCCTATTCCATAGGGTGACCTGAGCTTCGACAGGAGCGCCGACCATATCAGACGGATAATCCCCCAGAGCGTTCAGGAAACCATCTGGATCCATTAGTCTCCGAGGGCGGATCATCTTAATAGATCCCCCACCCTTGCAGAGGGAAGAAGAAGCTAATAGACTAAACTTGACCAGGAAGTGGTCTGACCATGACAATGGGGTCACAACCAGCCCCTCCACATCCAAACCACCATCTTCCAGTCCCGTTGAGAAAACCAGGTCCAGGGTATGGCCCTTCTCGTGTGTTGGGCCGATGACACATTGAGACAGCCCCATGGTTGTCATGGCGGCCATGAAGTCCTGAGCCGCCCCAGTCAAGGCAGCCTCGGCATGGATGTTGAGGTCCCCCAGCACCAACAGCCTGGGAGTCCTCAACACCAGGTCCGAGACCACCTCCGTCAGCTCAGGCAGGGAGACTGTTGGTACGCAGCAGGGTGGGCGGTACACCAACAGAATCCCTAATCTGTCTCCCAAGCCCAACACACAATACAGGCCCTCAAGACCTCCTCTCAAAGGGATAGGAAGCCTATAAGAAGCTATAAGAAGCTGATGATCAGAGCCACAATCAGCTCCAGGTCTTGTTTTTGCTGACTGTATAGAGCTTCTGCATCTTTGGCTGCAGAGAACATAATCAATCTGATTTCGGTATTGCCCATCTGGTGATGTCCATGTGTAGAGTCGCCTCTTGTGTTGTTGGAAAAGAGTGTTTGTGATGACCAGCTTGTTCTCTTGACAAAACTCTATTAGCCTTTGCCCTGCTTCGTTTTGAACTCCAAGGCCAAATTTACCTGTTGTTCCTTTTATCTCTTGACTCCCTACTTTAGCATTCCAATCCCCTAGAATGAGAAGAACATCTTTCTTTGGTGTCAGTTCTAGAAGGTATTGTAAGTCTTCATAGAATTGGTCAATTTGCAAAAGGTATTTAGATTCAAATGACAGATATATGATACATATTTAAATGTAGACAGACAACTGAAGCCATTGAGTGACTGATCGAGTTTGTCTTTCCTTGAAGTACATATTTCACCGCAGCTATAGGGGTTTGGAAAGACAATATCCAACAGATATGCAGTACCTGTAAGACAAAGAGATATATTACAACATATACATCTGTGATAATAATCTTATGATTATAATTGTGTGCCATCAAGCCAATTCTGACATGGCAACCTTTCTCAGGATTTTCTAGATACAGATATTCCAAAATAATTCACCAGTCCATTTTTCTGAGGTCCCTCTGGAACCATGCACACAGGCTAGTTCTTCTTGTGGAGGACCAAACTCCTGACCTCTGGCTTCATGGCTATGTACCCAACTCACTGAGCTGCCTTCTTGAAAATCTCCATTCAGCTGAGAGGAGAAACCTAGAGATGGAAATGGACTTTGTGTACCTCCACATCTCCTTAACTGGTTTGCTGAGTCCATACACGGTGGCTAAGACCCAGTGGTAAACTTTGGTATCCAGAACCACTGTACCTGCGATTTCTTCACCTCCTCCTCCTCCTCTGAGGTGCCGTAATGAAACAATACAAAACTATAACCTACTCAAGAGGAATTCCCAGCTCTCCAGATTAGGATTTTGGGATTCAAAGAGGGCTACAAGAGGAAGGGAGGGTTGCCAAATCTTGGGGAAGCAGGGAAATCCACCCCCCTCGAAAGCAGTATTATCCTCACCTTGGATTTTATGCAAAAACTGTGTCATTTATGAAGAATATATGTTTGTGCAAGTGTGTGTTGCAAAAAAAAAAATCTGCAAGTTTTTCTTAAAAGTCCCAAAATGAAAAAAAAAAAAAAGTGCACAAAACTCTCATTGTTTCAACCAGTGAGGAGAGAAATTTTTCCCTTTTTCCATTGTCACCCACAAGCATGAAATAAGCAAAAATGTCAAGTACTGTATATTACTTCTTTAGGATCGGTAATTGAGAATTGCTGACATTTGCCACAGAACTTGCCTGCTAACACAGGGAGATGGGAAGTCTTAATGCTAACCTGCCAGTTGAGAGTTTGTTTCTGATTGCACCGGATATGTCATGCTGCTTTATGGCGATAAACCCACCAACGCAGGGTACCATTTTACAATGATGCTTAAGGTACAAGCACGGTTACCTTGGTCTGTCCTGCCTAATGCTTCTGAAAAGGTTGATAATTTGTGTTGATTGTTTGTTTGAAATATCTGTCTTGGGGCACCTTTAAGAAGAACAATTTTATTCGCCACAAGCTTTGGTGGTCTTAGTGCCCTTTCTTCAAATGCATAGAGCACTATATTCAATACTATGGCTTAAATATTAAGGATTTCCATGTATCTAAAGAAGTGGGTTGTGTCCGTGAAAGCTCATACCAAGGTAGCACAAGGCTGTTCTGCAGGTTTTGGTGCAAAAAATGATCATAGCTACCTTCTCGCACAGTCAAGGAAACCCTCTGGGTGAACATTTCTGCCTAAACCCATGAATGTTTTCTGAGCACTCAGGGCGATTCCATCTTTCCTACCTTTGATTTCCTGACTTGTAAGCCATTCCCCTTCTGTTCAGCACAACAAGGCTGTGGGGCTGAAAGGCCCCTTCCATCTGGAACAGGGGAAAACTTGGTTTACTCCAAAGTATACCAAGAAGTAAATGATGAAGGGAATGGGTGCGGATAGTTCAGAATTAATTTTTGCCCAGGGCAGTAAAATAGTTTCAGCCATCCTTGCATAAACTGCAATTGCAGCAGTAGATTTTGGGTGTGCAATAATTAACATTAATTCCCACACCCTGGAAGGGTGTGCCATTCTCTGACCTCATAATGCTCTTTAAAATGGTATCATAATCATGCGTAGAGTTGTGACTTGTTACATTTCTTCCTTTTTAAATTAAAGGTGGCCAGTTTTTCCCAGACATGGACTTCGGCTTTTTTTTTTTAACATGTCAGGGAATTTTAGAGAAGGTAACCCACTCCAGCGAAAGTCTGAAATAGTGGCATCTCATAAAAACACTTCCACATGATTTTGCTTATCAGCTGGATTGTGTCGGAACTGTAGGTCTTTTGGAGATGAGATTCGAGAGAGACAAAGCTTGGCAGAGTTTGTAGAGTTTGTACAGCCACACACAAATGTTTGTTCATCCTTACAGAATCCCCCTTGCTCTTCCGGTCTAGAATAAACTGTACACTGTCATTGGCCCAGAACATTCTGAAATCCTGGCCCGGAGGAGAGAATGGATCTGCTGAAAATTTTACAAGTTATAAGACTCGTCTGCTTGAGTGGTCTTGCTGTGACAGGAGCTTATCTGGCATTAGAATTGCTGGATGGCTCAGTGGTTTAGGCATCTGGCTGTGGAGCCAGAGGTTGGCAGTTTGATTTTCCACTGTGCCTACTCGATGATCCATAGGGTCTCTTCCAGCTCTGCAGTTCAAAGTGTATTATTATTAGCTTAACGTTCCTTGTATTTATTTTCAACATCTTGTATACATACTTTTACACGTTGGACACAACCCAAACCATCTTGTCTTATCATATTTTAGTGCATTCATTTTGTGAATAGCTTCAGGAGGTGTGCATAATCTTCCTTTCTTGACTAGCCGTCATTGTGACACAATGTGCTTCTTGTCTAAGCGGGAGAATGAAGGTTATATATATCTTACAAGTCCATACCCATCATATACACTGCACTGGTTTGCTGGACTGGACTAGAATTATCCACCGAGTCCAGCCTTCACCACCATGGCCAATGGTCAGGAATGATGGGTGTGGTAGTCCATAACATCTGGAGAACAATGGGTTGGAGAAGGCTTATCTGTTCCAACGTTGTCTGTCTGACAATATTCAAACCCAAGAATGGGAAAGCTTTTCCCTCCTCCATGGCTTCCAGTATCTTCACATCCATCCACTTTAGATGATTCTGGGAGTCACAGTCCAAAAGACCCCCTAATTACCCCAAATTCTGGTCCAAACAGAAGCCTCTGAGATACTGACAAGCACAGAGTGATAGTGTGAGCTTTCCAAACTGTTACGTGCTCCCAACATTTGGTAAACAGAGCATAAATTGGGAGCTGTCATTTAGCTCTCATGACCTAGAGTAGTTAATGGAGCTATCAGTCATGAATTTGCTTGGTCATTTAACCACCACAGCTTGCAGCCACAACATTGTGTCTTGGGGGAGCAAGTTCAACCAGTTTGTGATTCTTCTCACAATGGAGCATTCCTCCTGATCTTACTTCCAGTCCATTTGACTGGAAGCTGAGGCTGGAACACGTCAAAGGAATTTCATAGCATCCCTTTTTTTTTGTTGAACTTCCTCCCTAGAGATGCGGACGAGGCCTGGCCCATGGGAGCTTTAAAGACTAGGCTGCTGGACTTTAGAGAGGAGCCAAGAAAATCTGTCCACTGTTTGATTCCTTGTGTGTTAATTTATTTTATTGTTGATTGAGTTTGTAATTTACCTTCAGTGATTTCTTTTATTTTATTTCACAATGTCAGCATCTTTATCGGCCTCCGGAAAGTCAGAAAAGCAGATATAAATTTAAGAAGGGGCAAATTGTAAAGAAATATAGTTCAGCCTAAGCATGCTGTAAATTAAATCAAAGTGGGAGGTGCCCTTGATTTCACATTGACTCTGGGCTGACTGTGCTTCAACTACCATCTTCTTTTATTTGAGTAATCCCGGCAGTCCGGTTGTGCCACAGATACGGTCACTGCTGTGTGATGTTCATTACTTTTCTTCACTCGAGTTTATTTGTCCTTTTCATGCCTTCCAGTTCTGTAGATGGCATGTTGTTTTAAAAAGAAAGCACACGAAGGGAGTGAGAGGGACATTTTTTAAAAGCCATGCTCGAGGAAGGACCTTAACCTTTCCCGTGTGACCAGATGCACGAGGTGCCAGAGATGCAGCCCCTCAATTAAAACCGCATCCTTCCTGTCTGAAATTAAAAGCCGTGAGAAGTTTTAATGGCTGAACTTGTTAGAAAGACTTTCCCCTTAAAAGTGTCTGTCTGGCAATTAAGGCTAGGGGGAAAAATCATGACAGATGACCACACCTTCTTGAGCTTAATGGAGACTCCAAATGATGATCTTATTATCTTGGAGACAGACTCTGTACTCTTTGAGGGTGGGGTGGAATAAGCAGAAAAATATAAGTTCTATGATATTCTTCTTAGATTGATATGGCTGGAGAAAGTGAGTGAACAGAGGATACCAGCAAATGCTAAGCAATTTAGGAGCCCCGCTATTTGTTCAGTATAGCCAGATGATTCCATTAGAACCACTGGGTGAAATTGTACCTTCTGGCCTGGCTCACTTGTTTGAGTCACCTAGACCTATCTGCTGATAAGACATCTTGAAGCATGGTATCATATTTCTTTCTGTTTTTCTATTGAGGCTATAATGGAATCTGGATAATGGCACTTCTTTCATTGTTTCGTTTTTGGAAGCTGCCTGATCTGATGGGCAAGTTCCTTTGACCAGGAGGCAGTTTTCTGTACAGTGAGACAAAATGGATATAATTGGCTTCAGAGTTCATGTGGCCTTGAAGATCTGTTAGACCCTGTACTCCGTTCTTTGGCCTTCAGCAGGATGCTGCTGAACAACAGAGATGAGCCAGGCCATTCTTTCTGCCTTGGAAACTGACTTATATGGAGATAGAGAATGGGTTTATCTGTTCAACGTCATCCGTGCCAGGGATGGGCCACATGCGAGCCACGTGCCCAGCTCCCCACTGGCAAACCAGAGGGCAGCTACAGAAAAAGAATTGCCACTTCTGTCACTTTTAGTTGAGGGGAAAACTGCAAGAGCTATAGCCTGCAGCAGGTTCTGGGAGAGGCAAAACTGCCCCACAGAGGCAGCAAGGTTGCTAACCCCTGGCCCTGGTCTAGACTCACTGGCAGCAGATTTCCTGTATTTCAGACAGGACCTTTCCTATCATTTCCTGGGAACGTTTGCCTACAAAGTATGCAATTTGCCACTGAGCTATGGGTGTGACTAGATGTCCAAATTATCCTGGGCTGGATCATGCGAAACAGGGTCGCTTGAGATGTGGTATGTCATTTGGGGGCAATCCTTGCCCCCAAATGTGGCTTTAGGACAGGATATCATACTGCACCTCATTTTACCCCTCCTTCCTTTAAAGGAAAAAAATTACACACACACACACCCAAAATCCCTCTCTTTGTCCCTTTCTGTTTCTTCCTCTGTGGAAGTTTTCAGTTAAAAAAATTTTTTTTCTAAGTGGCACAGCGCTTAACTGGCTTGCTGAGCAACCTGTTCAGCACGGCCTCACAAGGGCTTTTAAAAACAAAACAAAACAAAACAAAACTTTTGCATCCTTTCTCTCCCCCTCTGCTGGGGAAAAGGAGGAAGCTTTCAATTTTCCAATGTCCTGAAGCAGTTTAAGCAAAGTGACAGCTTAAGCCATCTGTTCTGGGTCGACCCCAGTGATCACGCATGCTGGAATCAAACCAAAAGAGCAATCCTTCCCACACTAGAAAAACAGTAGCTACTGACAGGGACCCAAAAACTGCAGGTAGGCATGGATCAGGGAAAGACTGGTTCATGATTGCCCATATGTCATGTTGTTGCCAGAAAACAGCAAACCAGTTCATCCCCAAACTGTATGAGACTGCAGGACAGATCCCCATATCAAGCACATTAACAGAGCCTGGGGCTCAGTAATAGTCTTCATAAAAATGTACAAAGGATAGCAGGACACAAATCACAGAATATCTGGTGTCTATATACAAATGCCAGGAGTATGGGAAACAAACAAGAAGAACTGGAAATCTTGATCCAAGAGGGTAAATAGACTTGATAGGGATAACTGGAACTTAGGTGGGATGACTCCCATGACTGGAGTACAGCAATTGAAGGATATAAATTGTTCAAAAAGAACAGAAAGAATAGAATGTATTTATTTAAAATATTTTTACCCTGCCTTTCTCCTTAAAACAAACTTGAGGCAGTTTACAGCATTAAAAGACAATATTTAAAAGCATAAAAAAAAAGCAAGTATACAAATATTTAAAAAAGAATCATTTTACTAAATATGGTAAACATGTAGAGTATGTTACAATAATCCAGCTGAGATGTACCTAAGGCCTCTCTAGGCACAGCTCAGCTGGTGCACTAATGTTAATTGTGCAAATTATAACTATGCTCCTGGCCAATGCTGAAACCTGAGCATCCGGGCTCAGAGATGAATCCAGGAGCACCCCCAAGCTGTACACCTGTGTTTTCAGAGGAAGTATAACCCCGTCCAGCATAGGTTGCATCCCTAGTAATTGATCTACCTTTTGACTGATCAGGAGCACCTGTGTCTTAAGTTTCAGCTTATTCACCCACAACCAATCCGTTACTAACATCAGTCACTGATCCAGAATTTGAATATCTTCCTTGGGTTTTGATGGAAAGGAGAACTAGAGTGGTGTATCATCCACATGCTGGGGACACTGAACTCAAAACTCTAGACCACCTCTTCCAGTGATTTCATGTAGATGTTAAATAGCATTGGGGACAACGAGGGACCCCACTGGCCAATGGCCAGGGCGTCGAATAGGAGTCCCCTAGCACCACCTTCTGAGTCGAAATGTCCTTGCTATGGAAGGGTCTTGGTTTTTATGTTTTTCTTATTTTTGAATCTGGGAAGAAAAAGTCTTTAAAATAATAGCAATGTATCTTCAAATGTTAAATATTAACAATTTAAAAAGTAACGAGATGATACAGCCACAGTCTTTGCCTTGAAATAAATCCAGTGGGAGACTAGTCTTCATGGGTGGAGCCCTATGAAAAAAAAACATTGTACAGGGCACAGGGGTAATATAGAATATACCTGTATTTAACTAGGCTGTAGGTTCTCATAAACAAATAGCTTTTATAGGCCTTGAAGTGGGTGCAGAACTCGTAAAATTACCTAACAGCCTATAAAATACGGTAATTTGACAAATGGCTGTGTTCCTCAGCTCCAGAATGAAACACCTCTAAGGGCTGTGTCTCATATTAATTTTATTGATATAGATCATAAAGCCTTTTCTTCAGGTTTCTTTTTTGACGCTGTTTTATAAGTGTTTTTGACTTTCTTTGGGTATACCGTGAAAGATAGTGAAATAACACACAGTGTTTTCTCTTACGAGAGTATCTTTGTGTGTATCTCACAAAAACGTGGAAACACTTTCTGCAGAAACTGCATCTCACAGCGACTTGCTGGCAGGCCTCCATGGAGTGCCTGGATGTACATATCTTCTTTGTATGTTGACTGTAGCAAACACCAATGAAATTCCCATGTTTCTGAGCTGTCCAGTGACAAGCATAACAAGAAAGTTAGATTCATGCCAGTTTTACATCTGAGACATGTATTAAATGCAGGGCTAATTATAACCAGGAAGCAATGTTTTTATCTGCTTAAATTCTGGCTCCATTATGCCTTTAGCCATACAGAGATGCTTCTTACTCATTGTGGTTCAAACACCTAGATTTCCCTTAATGATAAATTAAAGCAGCTGAATGTTACCGGGTTTTTCTCCGGCACTGTGGGTGTAGAGCAACATTTTGTTGACTATTGTGTAGGATGAAGATGCAGAAAAATTATAAATATTAAAGGAACAATGTGTTGTGGGTGGGAAATTGAAGGGATTTGAAACTATATAGAAATGTTTAGATCCATTTTGGGTAAATTGATAGTATGTTGTTTACAGTTACTGAGATGGATTGCTTTGCTCACTCCTTGCCTGCAGTTTTTGAAAATGTTCTGACTGAGTGAAAAGAATTGGTGTTAAAAGGTCCCATCCTTAGTGCACATCCAATTTTGTCTCATTTTGAAAGCTTCTGAAAGGTCAGGTATGGGTAATACTTGGAGAAGTGACCATCAAATAATACCAGGGATCTCCAAGTAGAACCAGGGAATAGTCTTTCCTGGAACCTGCTGCAAGAGTGTACAGTACAGGACTATATCTTAGAAAAAGGGCTGTCTTAGAAAAAGGCAGGTTCTATATTCCAGTGGTTCCCAACTTTGAGTCCCCAGATGGTCTTGGACGAAAACTCCCAGAAGCCTTCACCACTAGCTGTGCTGGCCAGGATTTCTGGGAGTTGCAGTCCAAGAACATCTGGGGACCCAAGGTTGGGAACCACTGCTATATTCATAGTGTTGTGCTGTGAACAAGTAACATTATTCTAAGGGTAAGAGTCCTGGCAGCACTTTTCGAAAAGGCCAGCCTATGACCAAGGAAAGCTTCTTGTACTTCAAACATAGGCTGTCCGAAGTTCGGAAATGTTACTGCTCTGGTGTACATCTCCCAGACTTGTCCAGCTGTGGCCATGCTGGCTGGGGGATTCTGGGGATTGTGGATTCTGAAGGAAAAAAAGTTTTCCCAGCGTGCACCATTTGGTAAGAGTCTGAGAGGTGGTGGTTTTAGAAGATGTGCTTTTGGGTCTTCAGAGTGAAATTGGCACAAATCAGATGTTTGTCTGAAAGGTGATCCGATTGAGTGGATTAGACTTATTCTGGAATTAAAACAATGGTAGAATAAGCACAGAATTCTTAGTTTAACATCAGCCTTATAGAGCATGGGATGGGTTCAAAAAAAGTACTTTGCATCACTGAACTTTGGGTATGGTGTTGGTTTTTTAGGAAAGAAATGGGTGGGCGTCTCCAAAACTGGAAGTACAATTGCATTGAGCTGATCTTGTATTGCTGCAAACCATCTGATGATAGAACCACACAAGGAACAGCTAGCCTGGGTGAAGAACTTCTTGAAAGAAAAGAGGGCTCAATTCGTTCTAAAGGGCAACCTGTCCAATTTGATAGAGAACAGCAGATACTGATCTTCTCCTGTTTAGATGAGTCTTTGACGCAGTCTGTCAATCGATGTGTTGGAGGGGGACACTTCTTTGAAATAACCAACGTATTAAAATCTCCAGGTCTAGCTAGTCATGACCTGCCCTAGGGTCCGTTGTTTCAATGGTGAGGCAGCTGCTTAAGGAGGCTCATGTTGGGGGATTACAGCAGAACCCAATCCCAGTTGTTCCTCTTGGGGCCCCAATCCAATGCTTTAATTGAGTAAGCATATTGATTTTGTGTGTACTGTTCAGGTGATGTGTTATTTGTGTTTTATTCAGCACCGCAATGTCAACTCAGAACTCTTCACCATGGCATAACAAATTTAGCCTTCACTGCTGTTGTGTGAGGTTGATTTGATTTGATTATCTTCGTTCTTCTTTGTACGGTCACAGACCCAACAAGGATTCTGTTATCATGAATTCTCATCCCTGCGAGGAGGTGGGTGGGTGGCCGCAGACAGAATCAGACATTACTAGCATTGCTGGGCTCCATCCAGATGGAAGCTGAGCCATCGGCAAAAGGGACTGTGTTGTGCAAGATGGTGCGGACCATCCAAAAGAGTAACATCGTCTTAGGTTTCCTTATCAATTCCTCCATGATAGAAATTGCTAAGATCAAATAATATTTTGTCTGCCTCCATCCTTAATAGTGATATATGGTTTTGTGCAGCTGTTCTTTTTGTATTAAAATACCATCATATCACCCTGAATTTACCCAGTCTTTGCTGCTAAGCAGAGTTGGACCTGGTTAGTGCTTGGATGGGGGACCACCAGAGAACATAAAGGATTTCCAGGTAGGCCTGAAAGTCTGCTGAGATGCTGCTAGTCAGAGATGCTGCTAATGCTAAGCTAGATGGACCAGTAGTAGCCTGACTTGGCACAAAAGAACTTTCAGGATTTCCCAACCTTTTTCAAGTCATGACCCCTTTTTATAATAGCTAAGTAACCTGTGACACACACACCCCATGGCACATTTGCATTAAAAGGCATTTTAATAAGGTAAGGAAAACACATAAAACAGAGATTTTTCAGAATATAATTCTAACCTAATATTTAATGGGATGGTTGTACTTACCTCTGGGCAGTAAGTAAGTGTTGAAAACCTTCATGGTGAAATTTCCTATAAAAATAATTTCAACTAAAAATAATCCTGGTGAACCCCCAGAAAACACTTTGTTACCCCCTTGGGGTCATGCTCCCCAGGTTGGGAACCCGTGCTGTAGTCTGTTCTAAATGTGGAGCTATACCTATAGATTGTCATGTGCAAATGTTATACATACCAGCATCATCTTCTTCTTTGGAGGAAAACAAATTATTTTCTTATCTAGTTCCCTCCTCCACGTGTAAGGCCTGATATTGCAAGAAACAGGAAACCAGTGGTTGAGCAGGTGAATGTCTACCTTCTGCCTCCTGATGCTTGGTATTGGCATGGCATGGGAGCCAGCCACAGGAGAACATTGTGGCAATAGCAGCTATATTGCCAAAGACTGAGGCTTAAGCTTCTCCTAAACCTGTTGGTATACTCTTCTTACCTGATTGCTAAAGTCAGGCAAAGGTCACCAGCTCCCAGAACCATTGGGCACTGAACCAGGATTTGTGAAATCCAGGTTCTGCTTTTTGCTGGGCTGTTCCTCCGCCTAACCAACCTATCGGGGTCGTTGTTGCGAGGATACAGTTTGGGCACGGTGTGAAGCTCACTAGAAGAAAGGCAGAATATGAATGTAGCTACATAAACAAGCAAGGATATAAGTTAAGACAGTGGTCCCCAACATTGGGCCTCCAGAATGTTCTTGGACTACAACTCCCAGAAGCCTTCACCACCACCTCTGCTGGTCAGGATTTCTTGGAGTTGAAGTCCAAGAACATCTGGAGGCCCAAGGTTGGGGACCACTGAGTTAAGACATTTCAAGCATTACTGTGAAGAAAGCTCCTGGACATCCAGCAAGGTGTCAGGCACCCTGGCATGCTGCACTGAACCAGCACATGGAAAAGTGACATTTTGAAACACGGCTCCCAGAGAAGTGGCTCTTCAAAGGCACCCCCCTCCCAAAAGAAAAGAGTTTTGATAGGCATCCAACGTTTTGTGAGTTGCAAAGCAATGTTTCTTATCCCCCCTGTCTTACATCTCTGTGTTTAATTCTTCTACATCCATCCATGTTCAGTTTCATTTCATTCCTTTTTGTCAAACTGTCCAGTTCTTCATTTATATCCTTCAGCAAATGACGCTGTGTAAGTGGGTTCAAGCTTGGGTTCTCTCCATCCTCCCTTTCGTTCCCCAAAAAGCGGTGGTGACTCTTCAAGATACATAAACTTTTTATTAACTGACAACGGAGAATCGTGAACAACAACTTCTGTAGGACCAACTGGCCCATCTAACATGTCCCTTTTAGGCCAACCATCCTTAAACTCTGGCAACTGGGATCTTCTAACGAAAGATTTCTCTGACGGGGGTTCACCCCAAAGCGCTTGTGATCAGTTGTTTTCCAGGTCAGGTTCCACAGGCTGGGACAGATGGTCCCACAACAAGGGTGCTGAGCCCACTCTCCTTCTGTAGGCGTTGTTGGTCGATTGTTCGGTCCTGGTTTGCCTCCCTTCTTCCAAAGATCCTCCCCTTTTGGGTACACATAAACGGTCCATTCTACAGGTTCTGTTTCTCCTAATTGCACGGCTATCCCTTCTTTCCCTTTCTTCTGCGTATCTCCTCTCCCTCTGTCTTTCTTAACCTCGGCTGGAGCGGTTGTATAGTACTGCTGTCTCCTCTATTTCCTCAAGGGGTAACTTCAACCTGACAAGTGGGGTCATTACTTCTATTCCATCACAGGGCTACCCCATGAACTCTTCTTAAAAAGGGGTCCACTTTACAGAAATCACCCCCTCTCCCAACTTAGAGAGTCAGTGTGGTGTAGTAGATGCGTGTAATAAAAAAGCCAGAAATCTCAGAGCTTGTCAGGCTTTAAAAGTACTAATTATGAATGGCTCAATCCCTGTGAAAGAAAGGGAAAAAAAGCATCTAAAATTGACATTTTTTTCAGATATGCATATTTTGTCTTATCAATGTATTTCATCTGTTTTAAATCAGCCTGAACCCCAGGCCTCTTGGTTCTACATGGGGGTAAAACCGTGTTACTTTTTCAAAAATCATAACTCAAAAATCCTTTGCCCAAACACCCCCAACTTTGGCACAGAGCAAGAGTAGGCTTTCTGCTACATCCGTGCCATAGTTGGCTCTGAGCCAATGTCCAGTTTCATAGTTATAATTTTTTGTTTGAGGCATCCCTATTTTCCAAGGTGGCTTACAGAATGCTTAGTGCTCATATGAGCACAATACAGGGATACTTCGGTTTACGAACGCCTCAGTTAACGTAATTTTCGGTTTACGAATGAAAATCCATTGAAAATAATGCCTCGGTTTACAATTTTTTTCTGCAATACGAAGAAAGTTTCCCCAGGATGCATTGCGCCTGGGAGGTTTATAGCGCCGACCCCCGTGCATGCGTTCCTATGGGAAATGGCATTTTCGGTTTACGTATTTTTCGCATTACGAAACGTCCCGGAGAATGCATTAAATTCGTAAACCGAGGTACGCCTGTATATTACTGCATGCTTGTAGCAGGATTAGGACTCAGGAGACCTTGGTTCAAATGCCTGTTTGACTGTGGAAACTCACTGGTTATAGTAAATAACTTCTTTGAGGATCTCACATACCTTCCCTCTTTCACTGGAGATTCTTAAGGGGAGCTTGGATGGCCATCTCTCAGGGATTCTTTAGCTGTGGATTTCCTGCATGGGCAGGGGGAACCAAGGGAGTCCGTCCCTTCAAGCTTTATAATTCTTTGATTGTAAAAAAAAAAATGATTAAAAGTCCCCATAAATTGGAAGAACCTTGACAGCACATAGGTTTGTGTTTGTTTTTTTGTTCTCCTCTCCCACAGACCTGCACCTTCTCTCAGCCTTTCTCCTCAGAGATCTTTCCATTCAGAGTTGGGCAAGAATCCCCACAAAGACGGGGAGCGGATTGGAGGCAGGCATGAAACCTGCTGCCAGGATGATCCACTGGGTATACGAGGAAGAAAGCGCCGCAGAGGAGTATGTGGAAGCAACGAGAGAAAGCTAGAGAGTGAGGGAAAATGTGGGCTGGGCCTCTGGAAAATGTTCTTCTACTGTGAGGTCAATAAAACGTCCCTTCCAAGGGAAGTGGTGTGTTCTGCCACAGCCGGAGCAGTTGAGACCCATCCTTAGTAAAAAAAAAAAAAAACACTGAGGGGAAACAAATTCAGCAGGGAACAATCATGTCTCGGAGTGGATGGACTGGATATGCCAACGGGGCCCCTTATTTAACTTTTTCGTGTCATTAAATATCTATAATTAAGGAGTCCTCTCTTGCCTCGAGATGATCCAAGACCTGCCCATACCTGCTTTTAATCTAGCCTTAAACCTGCTCAGATGTTCCATGGGGTGTTTGTTTGTTTTTCCTGGGTTTACATTGTTTCCTGTTCCCCACACCCAAGGCTGATATAAAGATAGATTCCCCTTGACACACACATACACACACACCCCTCCCACCCTCGCCTCGGTGACTCAGTCCGGCCAACTGGGAGCAACCGCAGCGTGGGCACATCTGTTTCTGATTTAATGTGCCAACACTCCAGCCTCGGCTTCCCCTTCCTTTTCTCCCTGAAGTCTCCATGTAGCGATGGTGTACGTACGCGTTTGAAAATACAGCTACACACCCTTCTCCACCTCCTTTTCCTCCACCTTCTCCCTCCACTCCCTCTGTTTTTCTGTGGAGGCGAGCAGCTTATTTTAGGGTTTTCTTGACAAATCTGGGCAGATTTTTTCCGAACGGGACATTGGCCACATCCCTCTGGATATGGTCCAGTCTGGGCAGGCGTAGCCAAACCAGTTTTCTGTGGTTAATCCAGGCCCATACTCTGTAGTGTTTACATGTCAGGAGAGAAACCCACCCATTGAAACTGCTGTCAGATCGGATTTTTAAATCGTCATTCTTTTTTCCCTTTGGGGAGAATCCTTCCCGCAGGCAAGACTCAGGTAAAGGTGAATACACTGGATCCCTTTAAACCAGTTTCCCAATCTTTTTATAATAGCTAAGTTATTATTGACACACACACCAAGACTACAGAAAGGGCTTTTAATGGGGTTAAAAAAACACACAATTAAAAATAGTTTTTTTTTCCTAATATAATTTAATCATAATATTTAATGCAGAGTGGGCTTGATTTAAATTTTAAAAATTGGATTTTTTTTAATGATTGATGTCAAAAAAGCTCATTTTTATTTAAATTGTGATTTAAATCAAATTGATTTTAAAAAATCATTGATTTTTATCTACCCTGATTTAATGTGATGGTTGCACTTGCATCTGGGCAATAAATTAGTGTTGAAAACCTTCATAGTGAAATTTCCTATAAAAATAAAAGTTACAACGGCGACTCCCCCCCCCCCCCCAGAAAACACTTTACAATCCCCCAGGTTGAGAAATTGTGCTTTAAACTGATGGCAATGAGAAATGTTTCTCCCCCCTCCCCCCAAAGATTCTGCATGGCTAACATTTCAGTTTTAGAGAAATAGGGCTGTTAGCGGGCACCTGAAGAGCCCTATTAAATTCTACAAAATTTCCTGCTTTTGGCAACAGAAGCAGGAAAGGTCTAAATCAAACTCACTGAACCAATGGGAACATGCAACTCATGTAAGTTCTGTTGGTTTAATAGGTCTACTTGAGTTGGTACTAATAATTAGATTTAGGACATAACGTTTTGTGGCACCTTAAAAGCTACTATGTTAAGCCTACTTCATCAGATACATGACATGCACTCTGCAGAAACATACACCAATAAAACTCGCTGATTTTTTAGGGTGCCAAAAGATTCTGGGTTTTGTTTTTGCCCAATGCTACATTTCTATAAGTCCATATGGAACCTCGTTAATATCTCTGAGAATCCAGGTGTCCTAGACTTGGTGACATGCTTAGCACGTTTTTAGTAGTGGTGCTCCCTCATGTGGAGAAAGACATCTGTTTGTCTTAGTATGTGTTCTTCTGTATCATGCATTCTAGTGGGGTTTTTTTTGTTTGTTTTGTTTTGTTTTTGGTGATTGGTAACTGGAAGATACATGCAGGCTTAATTTGCAGTTCTGATTACCAAGGCATGTATCGCTTCAAATATCCCAATGTGGAAGAGGAAATGGCATAATTGAGAAGAACACGTGTTCCTCTTGACGTTTGGTTTAACCCTCTCATTTCACTGTAGATGGATCCTTGATTATGTGACCTGCGTGCTGTTTGTTTACAGATTGCTGGAAGGCTTTGGAAGGCTTCCACCCCAGCTGGCACTGAAGAGTTCTGCCCCAGAGGCTGGTTGGTGGGGAAGAGTTCAGTGACAACCTTTGGGTAGAAGGTCGGTCGGTCGTGCTTCGTTTAAAACCAGCCACCCTGTTGTAATGACTCACCGGAGTCTCCATCCTTTGGTGGCAGTGTTAGTGGACACAGTTGCCCTTGGTCTGAGAATCCTAAACTTTGAGCCTATAATTTACATACTTTGAATGAAAAACTCTTTCTTGTCTCTCCCCTGTTTGAGCACCAGTCTTCCAGCTCACGGCCTAGAGATCTTTGGTGTGCCCTTCACAGGTCCTCTCTTCTAAATCGTCATCTCCCAAGGCCCTTGGCATCCCGCTGGCACTGAGAGCAGTTTTTTCCACTTGCCCCCTTTTCTTCTTTCCTCGGGTTTCACCTGGAAACACGTCTGCAGCACAGCTCCCAGCATTTATAGGCAGAGCTCTGTGCGTGGGAGGCCAGCTGCCAGCTTCCACCTTCCTGGCTGGTAACTTCCAGCAATCCCTGCTGTGGCTCTCTATAGCATGGCAGCGAGCCCAGCCTTTCCTCATTTGGCAGATGCAGAGTACAGCTGGGATTTCAGGCTTCTGGGATAACAGACTGTTGCCCCTAGACTTATGGGTTTTATTTCCTTTGCTGGCTGCAAAAGGCAGGAAGGAGGGGGCGGTGAAGCGTGTCTCACCTCTGAAAGAGAGCCCGGCCAGGGCCATCCCACACATTGCAGGGCAGCAAAGCTAGGCTTCCCACTGAGTGGGCATTCTGTGGTTAGCTGCAGCCACTGATCAGCTTCTCTGTACAGTACCTTTATGTTTCAGAGCACTGTAGGTGCACAGTGTGGTGAACCCATACCCGTGTGTGGTTAACTGGTTGATCTAGGACTCAACAGAAGACCTAGGTTCAAAATTCCCATTCATTCATGAAAAATCAAAGGGTGATCTTGAACCTGTCGCACTCTCTCAGCCTGACCTACACCAAAAGGTTGTTATGAGGGTTAAGGTCAGCAGCAAGAGCGCCCTGTACACTGTCTTCAGCTCACTGGAGCAAAAGTGAGATGTAAATGTCACAAATGAATGAAAGAATGTTTCCCTCTCCATGCGAAATAGCAGATATACACTAAAAGTGCTGTGTGAATCTCTCACCAAGATCCCAGTTGCCTCATTAAACAGGTCCACATCGTTTGAGATAATGGGGACACACACACATGCACACACACATATGTACTGTAAATGAACAAATTATGGCTCTAAAGCTGTAAGACTTGGGGGCTTCAGCTTCTGAAGGATAATGACTGTATAAAGTCACACCTGTGAGGGGTATGAAATGACGTGTGGAGTAATAAAGTGCAATGAAGAGATACTCTGTCTAGGAGACATGGCAGGCATACAAACATTTGAAAGAGAATCCTTGTTTTTTCTCACGGAGAAAAATACACGGGCATTGCAAGGCTGTACCAAACTCAGGTTCCCTTGACATACAGTGATGGTAATTCTTCTTCCTCCCACTCCATCCCTTTACTCCTCTTCTTCTCCTTCATGTTGCTCCGTAGTGTCTTTGATCATATTCTCAGCCCAACGTGTGCCACCTTAACAGAGATGCCTAACATTTGTGTTTTTTTTTGGGGGGGGGGGTTTCTTAGACGACATTCCCTAGAATCTCATGGCTAGCATGGAATTCTATGAGGGCTTGATCACACCAGCCAAATGTACCTCAGTTCTCACGATTCTTTCCGTACTTCTGTTGTCCTGAATCGCAGTCACGTGATATATACACTGGGGCAAACGTTCCCATTTGTTTTCACATTACCCATTCATTTCTTCCTATTTGAAAAGGTATGGCTGGCTACACCGTGGAACCAATTTGTTTTCTCCTTTTTTTTCCTGGGGTATTGCAGTCCCCTTACCTTATATTTTTCTACAAAAAACATTTTACCGATACATCAATGTGTTGAGAAGGGGTTCCTGCTTGGGAACATTTTATCTGTGGTGCTGGCAGATCTTGAAGAAATGCATTGCACACAGTGGGCCTGGCCTTCCCCTCCCATGCCAGACAGAAAGTGGAGTGATGCAATGCCTACCAATGCCCTGACGTACCTGGCAGAGTTGGGGGGCTTCCCCAGCTGTAAAGCTGTCGACACATGTTTATCTATGTATCAATATACCAGTCATGAAATTTAAAAAAAAAATTAATTGCAGGGCAGCCGCGCGGCTATAATGGCGGCCGCCTTCCCCGGGGACTTGTCATTGGAAAAGAACAGATAGGAAAGTCCGCACATGCAGTATCGGTAAAGAATGATCTGATACGTCATTGGAACAAAATAACACAACCCTCCTGGCGAGGGGGATATAAACTGCAGATATGCAGATACACCGCTGGCTGGGAAAATGATTCGATCGTGGTCGTGCATCGTGTGACCAGAAGTTTATGCAACAATCTAACTAAGGTATACCCGGGGTACATTTGGCTGGTGTGATCAGTTCCGGAAAGAAACATTTCTCGTTTTTGTGCCTTAAAAGGAGCAGAACATTGCTCACAAATCACGTCTTGGACTCAGGCTGCAAACACAGAAGGCTTGAGACTACGCACCAAAGCTAAGAAAACTGGGGATTGTGTGCATGGTATAATTAAAGGGAGGCAGAGGCAGCGGTAGCAGTGGGAGGGAGGATGATGACGTTGGCCTTCAGTTGTGGAAAAGCTCTTGGGCTTTGCAGTTGCATTTCCAGGCTGCACTTATGGGGTGTTGTACTCTTGCATTAGAAGAAAAGATCATTTACGGAGCCCGTGGGATAGAGCTTTTTGTTCCTGGCAATTCCAGATTTAGGTTTATCTGAATTGACGTAGATAATTTTCTGCCACTGCTGTCTAATAATCATCTGATTGACCTCTTTTCCTTGATGTGTGTAAATTTTATTACATATGCTAATCATTTACTTTATGTCTATGCATCATCTTTTTTCCTCAAAGAAAGCAAGCACATAGCATTAGGTTGAGCATCAGTTTAACATATTTATGTATGTAGAAAACTGCTATTTTACTACTACTCTGTGCTTGGTTCTCAGGTTTATTTTATTTATATGCCAGCTTTCTCCTCGACATAGGATTCAGTGCAGCTCACTACAAGATGGACTAAGGTTCAGATAAAGAAAAAAACACCCACAAATGTTGTGTTTAAAAATGCAATCAAATTATAATATTAAAACACAATTGAATTAAAAGCAAATTCACAGCATATTAATACCAATGAAAAAGCTGAAAAGGCACCCATAAAAAGCCCTTATCATAGCAACCAGCACTTCTCCAAAACCTGCATGAATACAAAACTTTGTCTATCAATATTGCAAGAATTTGGACAGGATTAAATTATAAGCTAAAGTAGAACAGAACTGGTATGGGAGTCACTTGTGCCGTTCCCTTTTAAAGTGCTTGAGTCTGAGCCAGTTGTAGAACAGAACATTCAAAGTATAAAACCTGGAAGTTGTAAGTTGAAATAGTGCAGTTTCCCTACAAGTAAGTTTTTTGCACAGTGAGAAGAGAGTGGCGTTAAGAGACATTTTGGCGTAACATGCATTATGTTCTAGTTACATTTTAAGGCTATTTTTAAGGGCATATTTATGCATTTAAGAGGTATTTCCCAAGGTTTATCTGCTGGCTTTTTGACACTCCTGAAGGTCGGTGTGATTCGAAAGATGAGAAGAAATCCAGTAGACCAATAGCAAAACCTAACTACACTGGTTGTTAGATCTGTTGCGTTTGAACAGTCTGCCCTAAGCTGGAACTTTCCAGATGTATTGAGCTGCAAATGCTGCCAGTCCCAGCCAGAAATTAGATGGTGGGTGGACTTTGTACTGAAAAGTGCTAGGTTTAGATTGTGGGATTTGTACTGCAAAGGAGCATGGCAATTGTAATGGCACAAAGAGCAGCGTCGAAGGCATCACCAACAAAATGGGCCACTTTCTGTATAATATCTTATTTTCTCTGCCCGTCTTAGCGTTTCTAATGTCCATGTTCATGGCAACGTAGCACGTTGAATCTCCATGTGAGATCAATGTTAATGGGCTAGATATTCAAGTTTGCTTCATGGTTAGCAGAAGGCATTAAGCGTTTCCTACTAAAGTTTCAGTCCCCAACAAGAAGACAATGCCATATAAAGACTGAGGAAGTTGTGGGTTTTCAGACCACACTTCCTAGAATCCTCTATCCAGCATGGCAAAGTAACTTTAAAAAGGAACTGTCCCCATCTTTGCCCAGATGACTTAAAGCACCACAAATGCTTCTTTCTGCCTTTACCATGCCCACGGGCAACGAAGAGTGTGACTCCCACCTGTTTATAAAAGAGGAAATGGAGGCACCAAAAAGTTGGGTTGTTGTTTGCCCAAAGTTGCATGACAAGCCATTTGTAAGTGTAGACAGCAAATCTCGGAGTCCCAATTAATCTCTTAACTAATACTAACTCCAACAAAAAAATGTCTACAGCAACAGCACAACCACCCCCCTAATAACAGTTCTCCAAAATAACTTTTACAGTTTGATAGCTTCACCCAATCTCACGAAAGAATTATAACTTCCTTGTTGCAGTCTTGCACAAATGAACCTGGAAGAGAGAACCACTCTTTGTCTCTCTCTCTCGCACATGTGTGTGTACATCTGGCGCTTTTCAGATACTTGAAAGGTTGTCCTACAGAGGAGGGGCAGGATCTGTTCTCGATCATCCCAGAGTGCAGGACACGTAATAATAGGCTCAAGCTACAGGAATCCAGATTTAGGCTGAATATCAGGAAAAACATCTTAACTGTTAGAGCAGTACAACAATGGAACTAATTACTTCGAAAGGTGATAAGCACTCCAACGCTGGAAGCATTCAAGAGAAAATTGGACAACCATTTGTCAGATCTGCTTTGATATTGATTCCTGCATTGAGCCAGGGGTTGGACTTGATGGCCTTAGAGACCCCTTCCAACTCAATTATTCTATGATTCTGTGAACAGCCAAGAGGGGCACACAGATCAAATATGGAGAGATGATCCTTCTCTTGCACCTGGTGGCATGCTCAGAAGACACATCCCTTACACAGATCGTTGATGAAGCTTATTCCAGGTTTTGTGTTCTTCAGTCTGCCCACTTGGGCAATGACCATTAAAAACTTTTAATAACTTTTGAATAATCTTTTAAATATGTATATATTATAGTTTTAAATCTCATTCCATTCGTTTTAATTAATTGTTGATTGTTGATATTTTTTTATATGCTACCTTAAACCTTTGCTAGGGAAGAAAGGCAGGATAAAAATAAAGTCAGATCAAATCAATCAATATATATGACCAAAAAAAGGAGGTGCTTTTGAGAATCACTGAAAATGTAGATCACAATCAGTGAGTTCTTTCTTTCTTTCTTTCTTTCTTTCTTTCTTTCTTTCTTTCTTTCTTTCTTTCTTTCTTTCTTAAGTCAGTGCCAGAGCTTGGAAACATTACTTTTTTAAACTACATCTCCCAGAATCCCCCCCAGCCAGCCGGGTTTCCAAGCTCTAGTCAGCACATAGCATTTTTGCACCGTGTAAGCCAGAGCTTCTGAGTCACCCTGAAAACTGCAAAAACACAATTTTTGAAGTGCCGGCAACCAGCAGCATTCAGGAGAAGATTGCCGTTCCGTTGCGCTTCTGCTAGAGGAGCGAGACTCCTCTCAGAGGATGCGTGTCTCGATTCATTGCAGGATGGCTTTCTCTCAACCGCATCCACGGTTGTTTTCTCAAATAGCTTTTCCTCTTGCTGACACAGCATTTCTAATCGCAGCTGCTGGCCGCCCCTAAGTGGTTTGTGGCGAGGGGGAATGACTCAGCGTGGAGAAGACACAGGATGCATTGTCCGCATGGGAGATGGCTTTTCCTTCAGTCCTTTGAATGAGAGAGTCAAAGGCAGGGAACCTAATAGTCTATAAAAGACAAAATGGTGGCTTTTGGTAAGTGGCGATGGCCAGAGACAATTACGGATTCCACCAGCCTGGAAAAGACCAGAACCTGCTTCCCTCTCCTACATTAACAGGCCTTATTTTTAAAACTAAGAGGAGAAGGGGACGACAGAGGATGAGATGGTTGGACAGTGTCATCAAAGCAACCAACATGAATTTGACCCAACTTCGGGAGGCAGTGGAAGACAGGAGGGCCTGGCGTGCTCTGGTCCATGGGGTCACGAAGAGTCGGACACGACTAAACGACTAAACAACAACAATTTTTAAAACTGTCCCTTTAACTGGGTTTTATGTATAATGAATTTGTTCATTTTTGTTTTTCCCCCCTAAATCAGACAACTGGTAATTCTAGGAACTGGATGTTTAATTGCAGGCCTTCGGATCTCCATAAGTTTAGTCATGAAAGTGTTTCATCCTGTGTGTGTCCATTGCCATTTGCTAGGTCATCATGGACCATTATAACTGTGCATGCTGCCCGACGGGCTTTTTCTTCACCCATCCCCTTATTTCATGTTGGTGGAATACAGGCTTTTTATGGTTGTGCTTCCCTGGCACATGTGTCACATGCTCGAACTGGGAGCTCTAGAGAGGAAGCTTCTTTTAAAAAGGTAATTAGAGCTATAATTCTGAGCCCCCCTCCCCACAAGTAATTAATTGAGATTGCTGGGTCTCAATTGTTTCTCCAGCCTTTGTTGTGAACACAGAAGCTCCACAGAAGGTATTTCGTTAATGCCACTGCTGCAGAGAATGGTAGAATCACCAGCTCTGCAGTGTTGCTGACTTTTTAAAGGTTCACCTAGCATCCTCTGTTTATGACAGAAGCTTGCTGGAGTGTAAAAGAGGTGATTAATCACCACCACCATGATCATCATCATTATTAAGCAGAGAAATTTCCCATCTTTATAACAGCAGTCTCTGTGCGTGTGCATGCGCGCGCATGCACATGTGTACTGATAGACTAACACCAGATTTATATACTCAGAATTAGCAGTGTTGGGTTAGTGCTTGGGAGAGCTAGATTCAAATCCCAAATGTGTTCTGTTTACTAGCACAGCTTGTACCCTACCTTGCAGGGCTGTTGTGAGGGCAAAAGGGGAGGAGTTGGGATAAAAATATCAAATTGCGTGTGAGATACTTAACATGTACATTTTCAGAAAGCAAATCCTCAACTGTGCATTAATAGGAGAAGTACTTGCCCATGTTGTACCTGCACTTGATATTATGGTGAGATTTTTTTCTTTCTTTCATCATCAGCAAAAGTGGCTGTACTTTTGAGGACAATTTTTGCAGAAATTCCTCAATTGCCCAGTTGTGCAAAATTGTGATATCTGCTGCCTTGTTGCATGGACTTGAGATGTTGGATGGATTGATTGTATCTTTCTGATCAATCAGTGAGTCCTTTTGTGCTTGCTTGCCTATGTGCCCTGGTTCACAAATGGAAAAGACACAAGTTTTGTGCAAAGACACCTTACACAGTTCGTTGATACTTCAAGCAAGGAAAAAAAACAACTTGTCTTTTTCTTGCAGTGGAGATGAAAAATCACAGGCGGGTTGCTCTTTCTTCACAGGCTGTCTGGTCAAGGGTGAATAATTTTGCATGAATTCTTAACATCCCTAAGTCATGCACTCACATACAGACACACCCCGAGAGACGCACGTATATTAGTTACAGTGACTAAATGTAGAAATTGAGGACCGTGAGAGACAGGGAATTGCTTTGGATGATAGGGATCCTGCCAGATATTTCGAATAGCATGTTGGTAATGTAGAGAGAACATACTTGCATTATGTTCTTAGTGCATCAGAATCATTTGACAGGAATTGATTTGGGTCTACCTGCGTAGGATTTTATGCATGTATGTCCTAATTTAGGTGCGGAGAGTAAAGGGTAGGCACATTTTTGCATCCTGCTGCCGGATAGCCACATTGGTACCATCTGAACCACTTCAGGGAAACATGGTGTCTTAATATAAGTCACTGTGCCGGAGTAAGTCAAAAATTTGGTGTGGCGGTATGTTTAGGGAGAGGGATTCCTCAGAGGGCAGGTTCCTCATAATCTAAAAAAATATTTTTAGTCTTAGCATGAAGTGTGCCACAATAAGCCTTTGTACATGTGTTCATCTGAACTCATGTAGGAAAAAGCCGTGTTTCTGAATGTCCCCATGCAGGCAGCAGTACAGTGGAACCTCTACTTACGAACTTAATCCGTATTGGAATGCTGTTCTTAAGTTGAAACGTTCGTAAGTAGAGGCAAAATTTCCCATAGGAATGCATTGAAAACCATTTAATCCGTTCCGGCTCTTTTTCGTTCTTATCTAGAGGCGCCGTTCTCAAGTAGAGGCGTTCGTTCCCATAGGAACTAATGCAAAGCCGGTTAATCCGTACTCTACCACTAGGGGGAGACATTTTTTTTAACCTAAGATGACCTAAGATTTAAAAAAGGGCATTTTTTTCCCGTTCGTATCTTGGAGCTCCGTTCTCAAGTAGAAGCAAAATTTAGCAAACGGAGCTGTTCTTAAGTTGCATCGTTTGTTGCTAGGGACGTTCTTAATAGAGGTTCCACTGTATTAGAGACCTTTATGTGTTAAGCCAGAAGAGGATTTTGTAAATGCATTTTAGGCAAATCCTGGAGATCATTCTGTAGAAGCATTTGGCATCATATACTCATGGTATCCTCTTCGGACTTTTATGCTCAATGCACAAAGATCTGGTTGACTTATGGGTGGCAGAGATGTTTGTAGGCTAGGCTTATGGGCATGCCCCCATTTCTAACTTAAATATAGCCCTGTGCATTGGCAGGCACGTGCCTGCATTTGGTTTTGCCTCTTCTAAAACCTGTGGGGAATGTGCAATAAGGTTTGGTAGGTGTGATAGGGAGATTGCAAAAGACAGGAGTGCATCAATTGACTGATCTCATTGCCTTGGTGTCGCAGCTTGTATAGAGTTAATGCTAATATGTTACTGTTAATTTAAAAAGGGAAATCAATTCATTAATATTAATTGTTTGGGGGATAAGTAGTTTTAAAGTGTAATATTAATCATTAGTAATGTGTTGCTTTTAAATTATAAAAACAATTAAAATGACTAAAAAAATGGCAGTGATCGCAAAAACGTCTAAATTACCGTGTGAAAAGAAGCAAAGTAATATGAAACGTTGTCATTTCAGCCCATTCATGTCATTATCATTTTAATGACTTTTTAAAAATCATTGTTTAAGAAAGAAAAGAAATTTCAGGGAGCAAATTCATTTGTAACAAATTACTTCTAGCAACACAAAATGTGTTCTGCCACCGTGGGTCTCTCCTGGAGCAGTACCAGCTGGATGATGTAGAGGTCTGTTTTTGGGGAGGGGGGCCGAAGGAACACGTTGGAGGAATCATCTCCACCGCTTTATAAGGAAGGCTCTTAGAACCGAACAGCTGTCAGCACCCACCCAACCGGAGAGTTAAAATTATAGGCAAAGAGGAGACCAGGATGTATAAATATGGAAAAGGGACGACTTGGACAGAAATTTGAGCAAATAGAACCTGCTTGTTATGATCATGGTATTACATGGAAGTGTGCAATTAAGTCTGAAAATTGTATGTTTCTGCTGGAGGGTCAGGCGGTTACCCTTCTACTCATTTCCTGCATAAAGGGATAAAATGGAAAGCACCACATGGCTGCCTGTGAAAGGAAGAGGGGGGAGGGATACCCCTGACCTTCCAGTCCATTATGGACTCCTGTAAGGTCAGTGGAGGGTCCGTGATCAAGGACGGAGAAATCCCAGATTCAAAGCTGACTCCTAGAAATATGGTGTTCATCCCTTTAAAAAAGTAAACGTCTTCTTCTTGTTGTTGTTGTTTAACTAGCTGTGCTTATTGCGGCTTGATGGCTCAAAGACCTTCCATGGCCCCCTTAAGTTGCTAAGTCTTCTTTAGATATTGGCCAATACCCAAATTATAGTGCTTTGGTGGCACCTGTTTATGGACAAATATTTAAGCTGGATAGCAGGGAGGGGGACAGGCAGGAAATCCTACCTGTAACCACTTTCCCCCGCTGCTGCCCCTGCCGCCCCAGCATCATCACACTCTAGCAGCTTCTCAGAATTGCTTCCTGCTAGTCATCTGCAAAAAAAGTGGGGAGCACCTTTCACTTGCATTAGTTAACTCTCACTTGCCTGGATATTTACTTTTTTTAACTGCATTTCCTATGGGATATTTTCTGACTCAATGAGAATGTCTGCATGTTGAGGATTAGTAACATGGTTAGCATTGGGGGTAGGAGAAGAGTACAGTGTTCACTTTTGGTATTTCCTGGCCCTATTGAGACTGATAATTTGCTTCCAAAACGGGAAGAACTAGAGTATATGCATTGCACTTCAGCCGAAAAGCAACGTGGGCCTTTTTTTTAATTTGTTTGTTTGTTTTTGTCCCAAAATGTGACATTGGCTGGGACAAAAAGGTACCCCCTGTTGCAAAATGCAGTGGATCTGTTGGAGAAGTGTTTGCCCCAGCCATTTGTGGTCCGTTAAAAACAAAAGCAACGTATCCATATCCAGTGGCTTAAACTGAAGGGCACCGTGGTTCTTCATGTGACTGTCATGTAGAATGTTTTAGCTCTTTGTGGATTTTGACTGAAGGGGACTAGAAGGTCTCATCCAGGTGCATAAGACTTTGATTCAGAAAGTGAAACCGTTTCATTCAGTTCTGCCCAGATGGTGTTCAGGATGAAGATCACTTAGAATACCCACGGACCATCAAAGGCCATTGAACAAGTATTTATTGAGCAAGACAAACACCTAGCAAAGTAATTATTTCTTCACTTTTGTCGAGAACAGGGACATTTTATCACCTCTGCACTAGACTCTAAATTATAATTCAGTTTCTAAATATAACTGCTGGATAGCTCAGTGGTTTAGACATCTGGCTACGAAGCCAGAGGTTGGGAGTTTGATTCCCCACTGTGCCTCCTTCACAGGGGCTGGACTCGATGATTCCTTCCAGTTCTGCAGTTCTAATGCATCTCATCTTCCTTCACTTTTGGCATGGCAGAAATTATGCTGCACAACAATATTATTTTTGTTGTTATGTGCTGTCACGTTGCCCTCCCCCCCACTTCTGATGACCCCCATCTCCAACCTCACAGGGCTGTTGTGAGGACAAAGCTGGAAGAGAGCCACCGATGCCACCTTGAGCTCATTGTAGAAAAGTTAGGTATAAATGGAACAAAATAAGTTTTTTAATGGGCACAGCCTACTATTCCCCATAGTCTACTGTATCCAAGCACTAGTACATCCATCTGAAATAATGCATCTGAAAACATTCCTGTAGCTATCATAAGCTTTCAGAATCATGTTGCATGTAAATAAGTGCCCCATAATCCTCCAGCCAGCTTAACAGTAGGCAAGCTTGTTGGGGGATTCTGGGTGTTATAATCCAAAAAATCAAAACCTGTCTAACCCAATATTGTGCCTGCCCAGCAACAGGCAGGCACATGGCTCTGAGAATGTGAATCGATGCACCTTGGCTCAGGATAAATTTCCCTCATGTTTGGACTATAACTCCCAGAATCCCACCATCACTGGGATTCTGGGAGCTGTGGTCCAAAAAAACAAACATTTCCCATTTCTGAGATGGGAAATGCCAGAGAACTCAGGAGGAACAGTGGAATAACTGCAGCTGCTGATTCTACAGCATGTATCCCCCGAGAGGGTTGCTTCAGACTAGCTGAAGGTAAAGCCAGTCCTTACATGATCCTAGAGATGATGGTCAGAAGACTCTGGCTGGGTTATACTGTCCTGTTCTTTGAGTGTTCTTGCCTTAGCCACCCAACCTCTAATCACAGCCAGGTTATTATAGACTCTCCCTGGGCTCTCCACCCAGTTGGGGAAAAATTCTGAGTGGGGAGGAGGATAATAAAGAATGTTATTGGGGAAGGTGATGTGATGGAGATCTTAAAGTCTGAAAAAAGTACATCAGAGTTTGAGAACATTATTTGTTGTTATGTGCCATCAAGTTACCTTTGACTTAGGGTGACCTTATGAACGAACAATCTCCAAAATGCCCTGCCTTCAACGGCTCTACTCCGCTCTCATAAACTCAGGCCTATGGTTTCTTTAGGGAAACCAGTCCTGTTTGGTCTTCCTCTTTTCCTGCTTCTTTCCACCTTGCCCAGCATTGTTGTTTTTTTCCAGAGAATCTCGCCTTCTTGTGATGTGCCCAAAGTAGGACAGACTCAGCTTCAACATTTTTTGCCTCCAGAGAGAGTTCAGGCTTCATTTGATCTTGACTTCTTCATCTTTCGGGCAGTCCAGGGTTTCTGCAAAGCTCTCCTCCACAACCGTATTTCTAATGAATCAGTATTTTTTCCTATCAGCCTTTTTATCTGGCCAACTTTCGTACCCGTTCATGGTGATTGGAAAGACAAGAGTATGGATGATCTTGATCTCCAGGGACACATCCTTACACTTGATGATCTTTTCTAATTCTTTCATTGCTGCCCTTCCAAGTCTAAGTCTTCTTCCAGACTGATGATTGAACCAAGATATCCAAAACTCTTAACTATTTCAGTTTCTTCATTGTCAGTGCTAAAGTTGTGTAGTTCTTCTGTAGTCATGACTTTTGTCTTCTTAATGATCGACTGCAATCCTGCTTTGGCACTTTCTTCTTTCTCTTTCACTAAAAACTGTCCCAAGTCATTGCTGCTTTCCATCCATAAGATACAGAAGCTGAAACATGACAAGAGGACCATCACTCTGATGGTGAAGAGTAGAGAAACACAACCCTATGGGGGATGATTGAAGGTGACATTTAGCCTGGAGAAGAGAAGATTAAGAGGTGTTTATGCTACCTTCAAATATACGAAGGACCATCTTGTGGGAAATGGAGTGTGCTTGTTCGCTGTAGCTCCAGAAGGCAGGACTTCAACTTGTAGATTCAGATTGCAACAAAGGAGATTTTGGGTAAACCTTGGTGGGAAATCATCTTAACTCCTGACAGTATGAGCTGTTTGATAGTAAAACAGACTGTCTTGGAGGATGGTGGACTTTGATTATTGTTGTTGTTTAGTCGTTAAGTCATGTCCGACTCTTTGTGACCCCATGGACCAGAGCACGCCAGGCCCTCCTGTCTTCCACTGCCTCCCGGAGTTTGGTCAAATTCATGTTGGTAGCTTCGATGACGCTGTCCAACCATCTCGTCCTCTGTCGTCCCCTTCTCCTCTTGCCTTCACACTTTCCCAACATCAGGGTCTTTTCCAGGGAGTCTTCTCTTCTCATGAGATGGCCAAAGTATTGGAGCCTCAGCTTCAGGATCTGTCCTTCCAGTGAGCACTCAGGGTTGATTTCCCTCAAAATGGATAGGTTTGTTCTCCTTGCAATCCAGGGGACTCTCAAGAGTCTCCTCCAGCACCACAATTCAAAAGCATCAATTCTTTGGCGGTCAGCCTTCTTTATGGTCCAGCTGATCTTTGTCGGCAAGGTGATGTCTCTGCTTTTTAAGATGCTGTCTAGGTTTGTCATCGCTTTCCTCCCAAGAAGCAGGCGTCTTTTAATTTCGTGGCTGTTGTCACCATCTGCAGTGATCATGGAGCCCAAGAAAGTCAAATCTGTCACTGCCTCCATATCTTCCCCTTCTATTTGCCAGGAGGTGATGGGGCCAGTGGCCATGATCTTAGTTTTTTTGATGTTGAGCTTCAGACCATTTTTTGCGCTCTCCTCTTTCACCCTCATTAAGAGGTTCTTTAATTCCTCCTCACTTTGTGCCACCTTTAAAAGTAACTTGGCCAAAGTATTGGAGCTTCAGCTTCAGGATCTGTCCTTCCAGTGAGCACTCAGGGTTGATTTCCTTCAAAATGGATAGGTTTGTTCTCCTTGCAGTCCAGGGGACTCTCAAGAGCCTCCTCCAGCACCACAATTCAAAAGCATCAATTCTTCGGCGGTCAGCCTTCTTTATGGTTCAGGACTTTGATTATAGATGGCTTTAAACAAAGATCAAACAACCATAATCTGGGTGTGTTGTAGTGCAGGGTATCCTGCATGGTCATGAGGCTGGATTATCTTTGAGGACCTACCAATAATTCCACAATTACATGACTGAAACTCTGAGTGCCAGATCCTATTTGTTTTTGGTTTGGGGTTATTTCCCCCCCCCCTTCTCTCTTTCCATGGATCTCTTCTATTCTCTCTTTTTAAAAAATCACTGGCTGCACTCTTGTTTCTCTGTGGTATATAATTTTTCACTGTGGAGAGGGAAGCCAAAGTTGAAAGGAGGAGTGGGTGGGAACAAAATGTACCCCGAGATAAATCTGGAAAAACTGTAGCTTGCAAAGCCAAGTGGCTGCGGAGATCAGGGTGGGTTTGGCTGCGGTTTCACAAATATAGTCCCCGGGGTGTGTCCAGGGGAGGGTTGCAATAATAAAATTGGCCCTGAACGCTGCATGCCGAAAGAAGAAACAATGGCAGGTCTCTCCCTCCAACTCTGATCTGGTGGTGCAGTTGGGTGTGTGAGTTTTGTGGTGGTGGTGGTGGGGAGAAAGGGGGTGGAATAAAAGGGAAAGCCAAAGGAAGGGCTGTTGATTGCTAGTGCTCAGGAGGCAGCCGGGGAGATTTACGAGCCAGAGCCCGCCTTGCTTGGTATGCTTTGTGACTCGGGGGAGTGGGTGTCTCGGTGGATTAATGGCTTCAGGATTTTTCTTTCTTTCTTTCTCTCTCTCTCTCTCTCTCTTTTTTTTTTTACCTTGCAAGCTTGAATTTCAAACCTGAACCCTGTACAGACTGGTTGGAAGTTTATTTTCAGCGAGTGATGGCTACAGTTTTGTAAGGACATTCAGGAGGAGCTCTCCCACCCAGAGCTTTTTAAGACCCCAATGTTCATACACAACCTGCTCTTTCTATGGAAAGAGACCTGTAACAATGCCACTCTTCTCCTCCTGTAGTCTTGGATGCTGTGTTTCAGACAGACGTTGGCTCTTCCAGCTGGTAGAGGGTGCAGTCTTTTAGTGAACTGGGTCAAGTGGCAGGAAAATAAATGAGTTGTTTACTTAGGGTTTCTATAAAGCTTCTGGCCAGTGTGGCTCCGTGGTTAGTGTGTTGGGCTAGGATTGAGGAGACCTGGGTTCCAGTCCCTGCTCAATCATGAAATTCACTGGATGACCTTAGACCGGTCATACTATTTAAGCCTGGCCTACAAGAGCTGTGTACGTTGCTTTGAGCTCATTGGAGAGAGAATGATGTAATAAATAATATAGGTATTATTATAAAAACAGCACCGTCCCTGTATGGGACAAGAGAGAGCCAGTTTGCTCTGCAAGAGGGAGCCTGCAGTCTCTGAATCAGCTCAGGCTGTCTATGTGTCCCTTCCAGACTGTTTCTATGGCCCTTGTTCCATCAGACTCCTCTGCTCTGTGCTAAAAAAGCCTCCAAGGGTCATGTTTTTAAGTAGGTGGCCAGGAACACCCTCCATTGTGTTAAGATCCATTCTCCCCACTCTGAACTCCTAATTTTTCAAAATTAGAACTGGACTTCCAGCCACTTCCAGTTTCAGTTCTTCCCTTTTTTTGGCCCTATTGAGGATTCAGGGAAGAGAAAATTCGGCTCTGGACATGTCCAAGTTGCTCACTCTTGTAGTAGAGAAACAAGGTGGCAATAAAGGCAAACCTCCACCAGGAGGAGAGCACAGAATTATTTCAGATGCATGTACTTGTGCAACTTGGATACCGTAGACTATGGGGAATAGGAGGCTGTCCCCATTTAAAAACTTGTTTTGTTCCATTTATGCCCACCTTTTCTACAAGGCGCTCAAGGTGGCATTGGTGGCTCTCTTCTTTTCCAGCTTCGTCCTCACAACAGTCTTGTGAGGTGGATCACAGTTTCTCTCGGGCAGCTGGGGGAATTTGAACCCAGCCCTCCTGGATCCCAGTTCAGCATTTTGTCTGGCACGTCGTACCGGCTCAAATTTAATGGAAAGTTTAATGGAAAATATCCAGCTGAGCTGGGAGGTTGAGAAAGAGGGAGGTAGGGTTAGGCAGACATTCTGAGAAGGAGCTATGCCACAGGTGGGGCTTCAAGGAGAGCAGGAGACCCTGGAGAGGCCGTGAGGGGTAGAGCTGGAGAAGCGACGGTCACCCCTCCCAGATCCGCTCCCAGATTTGTTGCTTACACGTGAGACAGCAATGTTTGATCTTTCATGAAACCTTGTGTAGTGTTGATACGGTGTGAAGACTTTGCCTCCACTCTGCCTGGACTGGGAGTTTAAATCTTATTTCCAACGTGTCTTGGACTGCTGGGTCAGTGGCATTCCATTCCTTGAGATTTCAGGGCCTGGACCTCAGATGGGGGAGGAGGGCAGGGGGTCAGACCTTGTGATGTCCAAAGGGAGGATCTTAGTCAGGTCACAGAGGGAGGGCAGGCAAGAGTTGAGAAGGAGCAGATAGATAGATAGATAGATAGATAGATAGATAGATAGATAGATAGATAGATAGATAGATAGATAGATAGATAGATAGATAGACAGACAGACAGACAGACAGACAGACAGACAGACAGACAGACAGACATGAGTGGATTCCAGATACATCTGCAGGTGCAGTGTGCCTGCAGGATTTTTTTTTGGCGGGGGAAGAGGGCTGCATAGCGCTATGCTACCATAAGTTGGGGGCATAGTACATGTAACTTCAACACAGTGTTTCTGTCAGTTTACATAAATGAAATAAGCAAACTTACAGTTCTGATCAGGGCAAAGATCCGTCCTTTGCCTTTCCTCGGGGACACCCACTTGTGTATGAGAGAGAGAGGTGGAAAAACAGCAAGTGAGGAAAAGAGTATGGATTAATTCTGGGCCCACCCAAGGCCTGCTGGTTGCCACTTGTAATGCTCAGAATCCTGTTGCTGATGTACATTTGCACAAGGGAAATTGCACAAGTCTTGGCAACAAAATGCCACTTATATTAACAAGGTGCCGGTTTCATTCCTGTTTATGTACCTGTTTGGGCAAACGTCCAGGAACGCAACCAGCACTTTGTGAATAACTAGCAATTTATTGTTAAGATTTTCCCTTATGCAAGCATCAATCAGCAACAAGATTCTGGCTAGCATACTTTCAAAAATCAGATAAAAGAAGAGTGTAGCAAGTTACGCCTCTCCTTGTGGACCACAACGTTGTAGTTCTGGCCCAAGGGTCAGTGGTAAGGTCTGTTGGTCACTAGTTCCATCACTTGCTGCTTAACCTCAGTTTTACCACTGTTGGTGCCCTCTTCTTGTGCATAGATGGTGTCCTTTGGGCTACAAAAGGACTCGGAGATAGTGGCCTGAATCTAGTTGGTATTCCCATCTTGAGAAGGCTCATTGAATCAGTGGGATTTATGAAAGTGTAAATGCACCATTCAACAGTCAGTGGAATGCATCTGTTCTGGTCGGGGTGATCAATAGAATTTCAACTTGAGCTTGCTGTTACTACTACTACTACTACACTATTTTGTATTGCTAAATATAGTGAAAAATTTGAAAAAGCTTTTATTCAGATTGTGTATATTTTGACTTGAATACCTGCACTTTCCGACCAGCCTTATTGATTTGCACAGAACTGCCTTAAATAGGGCAAGTCTCCCGCCAATTAACCCTCAGCAGTGTCTTAATATTTAATCAAAATGCTACTTTTTCAAAACCTTCTGTATGCTTAATCCAAAGGCAAGGGGAGGGGTTTTTTGATACCTCTATTAGACCACTAGAAAATCACTTTAATAATGCCAAAAGTGTAATTATAATCATACTACGATACACATCAGGATACGTGCAAGAGTGCAGCTGCATCTTTGTAAACTGGAAGAACATTCCAGCTGCAGCCCTCATCACCGGCTGTTCCCAACCTGGAGTCCTCTAGATGTGTTGGACTACACCTCCCGGTATCCCCAGCTGCAGCTGGATTTGGCTGGAGTCATAGTCCAGTATGTCTGGTGTGTGCCAGATTGAAGCTTAAGCCCCAACTGAACACGAGGGAAATGTATCCTGAGCCAAGGTGCATAGGAGGATCACATTCTCAGAGCGGTGTGTCTGCCCATTGCTGGAAACACAATACTGGGCTAGATAGGTTTTGATTTTCTGCATTATAATCCCCCAACAAGCTTGCCTACTGTTAAGATGGCTAGAGGATTCTGGGACACTTATTTACATGCACCACGATTCTGAAAGCTGTGATGGCTACAGGAATGTTTTGTTTTGTTTTTAACCACTGCAGAGGGAGGGGGCGGGGAAGGAATGGGTTCTTCTGCTTCTCAAGCAATCAGAGGTTGTTGGGATGGGGGTGGGCTTTCTCCTGCGTGCTGCTTCCCTCCCACCCGGTGGAGATCAATAAGCAATTGAGACCTTGAGGTTATCTCTCTCCTCCATGCCTGTCCATCCTTTCCACCAGCCTCTGCTTGGAGGAGTGGGAGGCTGTTGTGGGAGACAGATGGCCTTGGGAAATAGGACCAAAACTTCAGTGAGAACAGCTGTGTTTGCAGAACCACCTTGTTGATTCTCACAGAGTTATTTTAGGAATACGTGGGCTCCCACCTGTCTCTACTCATGGGTAACCGTGTGTCCCTGGGCTCTGCCATTTCCAAGAGTGGAACACCAGGAGGGCATACGGCTGGATGCTTTGCCTCCATAGAGCCTAGCACTACGTGATGTCCCCTTTCCTTTATGTAGAGCACTTTCCAGTGGGACCAGTAAACAACCAGTAATGTTAGTCCCTGCCTACAGTTGGAAATGTTACAGCCCCCAGCGGTAGGGTGGCCGCTGCTCCATCACCAAAAAGGGAGTTGTGCTATGAAGGACAAGAAACACCAAAAGGATGACATTCTTCACACAAAAAAAGAACATAGTTGCGTAAAATTTATATATGCTAATTTATACCAATACGTAGATGCAAAATAATCACAGTCCTTTTCACTAGAATGTAGGTGGAAATGCACTACTGCTCACCATATTACACAAGATTGCAACTAGGTAACCTGCTTGAATCACAGCACTGATAACTCTTTGAAATGTCTTAGGCCCTGGTTTTCTAGAAAGTGAATACTATAGAAAGAAAATAAACAGAGGTCACTGTAGTTTTCTTGTCTAGCTAGGCAACAACTAGTTACTTCAGAGCAAAGGTCTGGCTTTTAGAATCTCCACTCCTGGGACTGACCTCACATTTTGAGATGGGCACAAACTGCTGGTTCGGTGGCTCGTGCCAGTTTGTATGACAAGCAAACGGGTGTTCTGTGGTTCAACAAACCACCTCATCTGGCAGGTGCCCACTCAGAGGCAGTGGCCTGGCTTCCCTGCCACGTCTTCTCCGTGTGCTGCCTCTGCGTGGGCGCCCACTGGAAGAGGCAGGGTGCCAAACTGCAGAATACCTGTTCAGTTGTTGTACAAACTGGCACAAACCACCAAACCAGTGGTTCGTGCCCATCTCAACTCACATCTGAAGTTCACCCAGAATTGACACACCATGCCATGCCCTTCCTGACATTCATCAGCAGTTATATCAGTATGTGTGACTTACTTCTTTTCCTACAAAATGAACCACCACCACCACAGAACCATTTTATTTAAAAACAAGAGAGGGCTGATCAGATACATTTACCAATCAAAGCCTCTAATTTCCCTGCTCAGCTAGGGAAATTCACCCTGGAGCGGTATTGTGGTCACTTAAATGTCACCTGCTGGGTAGGGTGGCCACATGTCCTCCTTTAAGGAAGAGAGTTCTCCTTGGAAGAACAGAGATACCTTAGGAAGGGGCAAGTGGTTTTATGTGCCAAGGGAGAAGATGTTCACAGTGGGGAAAGTTAGAGGGGATGAAATATGGGAGGCTTTTAAGAAGCAGATGTATGGGTCTCTATGTGCTACTGTACATGGACGATGAATTTATGATTCATGTTCAGTAGTCAGATTGTTCCAGAAGCGTTTTGGATTAATATGTGGGAGGGGTTGGAGGGGAAAACATTCCCAAAAGAAGTTTTTTGAGTCTTTTGGGGTGTGGAAATGTCTAAATAATTGTAGAGATCGAGAGAGTGGGCTTTTCTGAAAGAAAGAGGAAGCATGCAGTGAATTTCAATGGCACACTTTAATTGAATTGTGAGAACGATTTGGGCACTTCCATTTCTATGCAAACTGATATGAAGATCCTTCTGGTTGGAAAGGCAGTGTGAGGAATTAAAACAAGTAAAACAAGACTCTTCCCTTAAATTGTCACGCGGCAGAGGTGAATCCCTTGATATAATTTTGATTTCTTGTATAAATGATAGTGGCTTGAATTGACTTAGGTTCCCATGAGAAAGGGAAAGAAAGAAAAAACACAGCCAGGAATGGACATCAAAGGATCAAAGAAATCCCAGGCTCGCTGCCCTAATAGATCAATTTTTGTGATATGTTAATGTTTAGCTGGAATCAGAGGGCTTATTCACACAAGCATATTTCTCACTCAGTTCAGCCTCTGGGGATCATATGTGTGTGGCACCACAGAGCTATTGCTACTGTCAGAACGCTAGCTTCATCTCAAGGGTAGGACTTTGTAAAGGAGCAAGTTCTCACATTCAGCTGAAAGTTAAATAAACACTGAGAAATCAGCTGAGGGGAGAATATATGGCAAAAACGTGCATTTGTGTATTTAGTGCTTTTTTTTTTTTTAAGGTATTAGTTTTCAGGTCCCTCAGCATGATGATGGTGAATTGCACAACTACACCAGTGTACGAATGTGGAAGCAGGGCACAGTTGCATGATTGCGCAATGATGCCATTGCAACGGCCCTGCCCTTTTGTAGTGCAAGGGAGCGATTGCACCTTTCTGCGGTGCAAAATGGAAAAGCTGGTTTCACAAAGAAGGTATTGGATGCCTCCTTGTGCTCATAGTAAAAAAGTGCAAGCGCTTGCAACACATGGCTGCTGCACGAGCCTTACTGCCACGACTGAATGCAGGCTTAACAACTTTGCTTCGCAGTGTAACTGTGACAATCTTTGGGTTACGTGCTGCAGCCAGACTTCAAATGCATAATGCAAAATGATGGCATCATTCAAAAAAAGCATTCCTGCGGCTGAAATACCGCGCTCTTTCCTAGCCTTCAGGAGGAAATGTCTTTCTCTGGACTGTCTCAAGTTAAGGGATTCTGTCGGAGCCGTTTGAAAAATGAAACTGCTCAGAGATAAACCTCATGGAATCCTCCCCATATCAGACATTCCTTTTGGGTGGAGGCTGGTTTTTCAGACGTGCTTTCCATTCTTCCCAGAGCTCCCAGGAGATGAGGCAGCACCAGTGTTTGTTTGACGATGCTTCCAAGAAAGGAAGACGTTGTGCCAGGGACGTTGATTCCCTCGTTTTTTTGCTGCTGAGAAAAGTTACGTAGCCACGTGCAATGTGCTTTATTGCTAATTGTGAGAGCATGCAAAGGTGCTTCCTCATCTGGTGATCTCAAAATGGGTGCTGCACATCTGCCACTTAAGATTGGAAGAACTGCCTTGCTGGATGAGGCCAGAGACGGCTAGCTAGTTTCTGTCATGGCCAGACTGAGATCTGACTTTCTCAGCTTATTTTGTTTTCCCCCCAAAACTGCATGCCACATTTTAACCAAAATACATACAGTTTCACTTACAAGAGAAAGGAATATCAGGAAAAACTTCTCAACTGCTAGAGCAGTACAACAGTGGAATCAGTTACATCGGCAAGTGGGAAGTGCTCCAACGCTGGAGGCATTCAAGAGAAAACTGGACCACCATCTGTCAGATCTGCTTTGATTTGGATTCCTGCATTGAGCAGGGGGGTGGGTGGACTCGATGGCCTTAGAGGCCCCTTCTAACTCCATTATTCTAGGATTCTAAGAAAGAAAAATATACTGAACATGCAAGATACGTATTCCATAATGTCATTTTATGTTTCTCTTAACCCATTTGAAGGTGGTGCAGAGGTGGAAGGGCTGTGTTGTTTTGGCTGCCATGGGTATCACTCCATGTGTGTTCACGGCATGCACATGATCTAAAGTTCACTTCTCTGCCGTCACCAGGCAGAGGATCCCAGGAATCTCAGGAGAGCGCTGGCTTGAGACCTCAGAGAGCTGCTGGGTCATGGGGCCATGAAATTCTGGGGGCTATGCTCCGAAATAGAAACTTTCCCACGCTCTGTTGTATAGAACGTTCAGTGTCATGTGGTGTAGCAGAGTGCTGGCCCAGGACTCAGGGATCCCAGATTCAAATCACCATTCAGCCCTGAAACTTGGGGGCCAGTCATGCTCCCTCAGCCTGACCTACCTCACAGGAGGATGCTTGGGTGTTGAAGTGCATTGCAGTGCTTTGCTGGAGGCAGGACCTGTAGGTTCAAAGCATGGAGACTTTATCATGAGCGAGGAAGCATCATTTGCCTCTCCTGCCATCCCTTAAGGATTCTCTGTTGCATCTAGTCTTTGCTGTCATCCTCACAGTAGCCGGAGGGCCTATGGCCATTTCTTTAGCAACAATATATTGTTTTCAGTTGTCCTTATTACTCTACAAAGTATTGTGTATTGCTTGGGCTTAACTGAGCAATTGAGATCCATTAACTTTGCAAATGAGCTGCCCCAGGTAGAGATGGAAACTGTTGGAATTGATTCATTGATGTGGACCAACTGTCTGCATTCGATAAATATAAATGCTTGCATTTTTCGATTTTCCTTGGAGGTCTGGCTAAGGGAGCTCCACTGGCAATTCAAGCGTCTAATTCCCTACCTCTGAGCCTTGGGTTGCCATGCCAGACGTTATACCATCCAACTCTGAAAGAAGAGCTGTTCGTGTCCTCTCCACCCACACTAAGGAAGCCACAATCCCTGGGCAGGTTGACCCCAGATTCGTTTACACAGGACATCAAATGGAAAGATGTGGGAGAGACACCCTAAGGTGGCCTCCAGCCAGAGGGATAATTACGTGAAGGTGGGGAGCAAAGGGTGGGAGCAAAACCGGAGGCAGCTCCCTTCATTGGGAAGAGTCTTAACAGTCTAAATAAAGACAAAAAGCAGACGTGGTGGAAGTGGGAGGAGGCTGAGAGAGAGAGAGAGAGAGAGAGGACGGGGCCAGGCAAAGGCAGGGGAGGGTGTGGAATGAGATCACAGACAGAAGACTTTCAAGGACAGAACAAGGAGTTTAAGGTCCGGCGGGGTGGCAGCTACTGCCAAGACGTGATCTGTCTCGGACGTATGGAAAGAGCCAAGGATGTTTGTTAATCAGTGGCGATTTTCTTAATATGCTTTCAGGAGGAGTAAAGATGTCGTGGTGATAAGGAACTGCACAAGTGCTGTTGATAGAACAGGGTTGTGGCATTTGAGGAGACACAGAACAGAACAGGAAAGGAGGCATGGAAAGTTTTCTGGAATCGGGCCACATAGCAGGATGCCTGTGGCTGGGAAAGAACATGCCTGGGGTGGGGGGCATAAGGTGGGTGGATGTGGTAAAAATTCTGCATCAAGAAGACACAGATTCTATGTCTTGCATGGTCTGGGACAGTGATGGTAAACCTTTTTGAGCCCGAGTGCCCAAACTGCAACACAGAATCAACTTATTTATTTCAAAGTGCCAACACTGCAATTAAAACCCGAATACTGAAGTTTAAGTTTAGAAAAAACAACTGCTCCTGCACTGCAAGGGTTAAATGCTTGTTTGTTTGTTTTTTCCTATGGGCGGTATTAACAAAGAAATACTGGTCCTCCAATCCCCCATTGGGCTAGACTGGTAATGGTCGCCATTGCACCCCTCTGCTGGACCACTGCACCAGCAGAGGGGAGTGCCAAAATCCGGGATCAGAGGATGGGTAAGTATTTCTCGATGGTGACTTATGGCTCGCAGCTGTGGCACGCGTGCCATAGATTCGCCATCACTGGTCTGGGATATGTTCAGCTATTGGCTTGATTATAATTATGATATGGGAAGTGATAAGGAGGAACACATGGGGCATCAGAATCCTGCCTCTTAATCACTGAGGAATCACCTCAAATCCAAGTGTTCCTGACATTGTTTCAATACATGAGGGCTAGTAACTTGAGTGAAAAAGAAAAGACTATTTTCTCTTCAACCCAGTCAGTGGCCAAAAGGCCATTGCTGCCAGTAGAAGGACAACAGAGTGGGGGCGGGGGGGGGGGAACTAATTTCCTTGGCTCATACATACAGCTAGTTGCTTCTGGGTCAAACTAGAGATTAACTGGAATATGTATTCCACTAATTCATCCATTTCTCTCACAAAATGGGATTTCCTTAGAGGGATGTAGCTCAGGCCTGCACATGATACCTGTGTTGGTTTTCTAGTCACAAAATCAGGCACGCTAAGTGCAAGGTATATAGGTGAGGAAAATCATGTGCTGTGAAAAACATGTCCTTTCTGTTTCAGAATCTAAGAAATATGCTAAATATTTAGCATCAAATTTAGCCAAATTAACACTTGGCATTATATATTTCTATTGTGTGAAGGACTGCAGTTCCTCATATGAGCCTTCAGATTTTATTATTCTCTAATAAAGGCACATTCATTGAGGACCTGACAGACGGGATTTTCAGTGGATGTTCTCAGTCTGTGGAATTCCCTTCCACAAGGAATTAGGTGAGCCCCATCTCTGTCCTCTTTCTGCTGGCAGGCAAAGATCTTTTATCACCAACTGAAATGCAGAGAAAAGAGTTTTCAAGAGTTTTTTCCCCCTTCAAATATGTGTGTTCTTTGAATATTTTGTGTTTAAATTATTTAAGTTTAATGATCTTTTAATATTATTATATACCGTATTTTTCGCTCCATAAGACGCACCTGACCATAAGACGCACCTTGCATTCGAGGCGCCATCAGGGGGTGAAGGGGTGTGCGCGTGGAGGGGCGGGGAAAGTCAGGCGTCGTCGTGATTTCCCCTCCTTTTCCGGCACTCTAAAACCTTTTCTTCCCCCGGATCACTTTCCTTCCATATGTCTTTCCTTAACACCACTCTTTCCGTTTCTTTCAGCTGTCCTCCCTCCTCTCTCGTGAGAAAAACGTTTATCCCCCTCTTCTCCCCCTCTCGTGACTCCTCCCTCTCTTCTCCTACTTCCCCCTCCTCTGTCCATTCCTCTGTCTCGTGCCGCTCCATCTCTCCTTCTTCTTCTGTCACTTTAAACTTTTTTTTTACAGTATTCGCTCCATAAGACGCACACACTTTCCCCCCCACTTTTTTTGGGGGGGAAGTGCGTCTTATGGAGCGAAAAATACGGTACTTTCTTTTATTTTCAATATTTTAATTTTTGCATCTGTCTCCTCTCTACACCATTTTGTATCTTCAGTCCCTCATTTGGCAGGAAGGCAGGATATAAATGAAACTAATCCATCAATAAACATAATGTCTAATTTGACCCACACTCTGTATTTGTACTATAGCCCATTTCTGAAGAATTATCTCCATTCTGTGTCTTGAAGCTATTGCTGCTGGCTTCACGGGGAAATACGAACATTCTAACTTGTGTGTGTTTCATCCTAGGGCTCTAAATGAGAATATGGCCAATGGCATTGAAGATCTTATTGGGATTCCATTCCCAAACCACAGCAGTGAAGTCCTTTGTGGCTTGAACGAACAGCGGCACAACGGCCTCCTCTGTGACGTCATTCTCATTGTCCAGGACCAAGAATACAGGACCCACAAGTCTGTCTTGGCAGCTTGCAGCCAATACTTTAAGAAACTCTTCACTGCCGGCACTTTAGCAGACCAGCCCTATGTTTACGAGATAGACTTTGTCAAGCCAGAAGCACTTTCGGCCATCCTGGAGTTTGCCTATACCTCAACCCTCACCATCACCACCTCCAACGTCAAGCACATCCTCAACGCAGCCAAGATGCTGGAGATCCCATGCGTTATCAACGTTTGCCTTGAAATCATGGAGACCGGAGAGGAGGAGGAGGAGGAGAAGGAGATGGAGGAGGAAGAGGAAGAGGAGGAAGAGGAGGAGGAGGAGGAGGAAGGGGAAGAGGAAAACGAAGACTTTGCAAGCCAGAACCTGCCAGATGTCCAAGATGTCAGCTGTCACCAAAGTCCTTCAAAATCTGATCTTGCTGAAGAAACGTACTCAGAAATGGCAACTGGTTTTTCCAACCACTTCCCAGCCAATAACTCTAATGGGTCTCTGGGGGTGATCAGGGACTTCTCCATTGAGTCCCTCCTAAGGGAGAACTTGTACCCTAAAGCCAGCCTTCCAGAACGGAGACCGACACTGTCTCCATTTATGCCCGACCTCTTACCCCATCTGTGGAGTGGAGATTTCAGTGCTTTCCCCCCAATGGAGGAGCAGCCGGTGGACAACGGCCCCTTGGATCTGGTGATCCGAAAGCGGAAGATCAAAGAGGAGGAGAAAGAGGAACCCCCTGCTGCCCCCTTCCCCGACAACCTCTTCCAGGACCTCTTTGCCAACAACCCAGCCCCCCATTTGGGCCACATCAAAGCCGAAAACGATTATAGCGCTTATCTGAACTTCCTCAGTGCAGCCCACTTTGGGGGGTTTTTTCCTCGGTGGCCGGAGGAGAGGAAGATCAAACCCAAAGCTTCCCAGCAGTGCCCCATCTGCAACAAAATAATAATGGGGGCTGGAAAGCTGCCGCGACATATGAGGACCCACACGGGAGAGAAGCCATATATGTGCAGTATTTGTGAAGTTCGATTTACCAGGTCTGCATATGTTTTTTTTAAAAGTATAAGACGTCCTTCCCCCAGCAGGGTTTGATAGATGATAACTGCGTGATATTTCTGCACTGTATGACATTGCATTATTGTCCTTCAGAGGAAATGGGGGCGATATATGTGTCACCCATCCATACTTTATGGGCACAGCCGTCCTTTGAGGTCTGATGGAATGAGACAGATGGAGTCTCCAGGATTTTGATCTGATCTGGCTTGTCCAAGTCCAGTCCTCTATCCTAGCCAACCTCAACAAGGCACCCTTCAAATGTATGGCATTACAATTCCCATAATCCCCAGTCAACATGGTCAGCACGGGTTAGACTTCCCTCCCTCTTTGTCTAGTACTTAACTTGCTTTATTTATTTATTTTTATATTTTTAATCCCACCTTTCTCCTTCAAAAGGACCCCAGGTGGCTTACATCATTAAAAGACAATATTTAAAAGCTAAAACAACTATACAAATATTTAAAAAGAAGTAAACAATATTATATTGAAAACAGTAACTAAGATCAATACTAAAAACACATTTAAAAGCAGGAAGACACTGTTAAAAACCCCACTCAGGCAGCCAGTCATTAAGGGAAAGCTTGGCTAAAGAGAAAGGTCTTTGGCTGCTTGCCGAAGGACAACAAATCCAGGGCCAGCCTAGCCTAGCCTCCTGTGGGAGGGAGTTCCAAAGCCTGGGAGCAGCCACAGAAAAGGCTCTCTTGTGTCCCCCACCAAACATACCTGTGAAGGTGGTGGGACTGATAGAAAGCCCTCTTCTGATTATCTGAATAATCAAGCAGGCTCATAAAGGGAGACATGGTCCTTGAGACAGCTTGGGCCCAAGCTGTTTAAGGCTTTATAGGTTAAAACTGATGTTTTCCCCCACCTCTTCCCCCCAGTATTAGATAATAATGGGGAGGGGGAGTAAAAAGACTAGGACTTTTGTTAGCAGATTTATCAAGGATGTCAGAGAGGAAGAGGGCAAACACCTTTATTAAAAATCAGTCTCTTTTTTATTTTTTTATTTTTTGTTTGGCAGAAGGTCAAGTGAGTTTCAGGAAGGGGCAGATCGAAACGTCCCATGCTGGAGGACTACCTGCCAGAGTTGACCATACTGGGCCAAAGGGATCAACAGTCTGAATCAGGATAAGGCAGCTTCCTGCATTTCTTAATGCCCACCATATGCCATTAACATCCCCATCAAAAGATTCTGATTAGAGATGGGGTTATTCGTATTTGAATATCCCCGCGCAGCTGGAGTTAACGAGGGTCCACCCCCTGGGACCGGACTGTCCACTCATCGTCCGGCGGTGGCCACAGCCCTGCTCATCCTTCCAGTCACTCCCGGAGCCCTGCTCTCTTCCTGCTCGGCTAGCCACTCCAGGAAAGGGGAGGGAGGACGAGCCTCCCTGCACAGTTGCCGAGTGGCTAGCCAAGCAGGAAGAGAGCGAAGCTCCGGAGCAATTGGAAGGATGAGCAAGGCCGCTGCCAGACGCGTGAGTGGACGGTCCAGCCCCAGGGGGTGGACCCTCATTAACTCCAACTGTGCGGGGATATTCATATTCGTATACGAATACCCCCATCTCTAATTCTGATAGATCAACAGCCAACATATGACCAGTGTGTCTACTTCAGAGTCTTTGCGAATTTCTTTGTTAAGACTATCTCTTTCTGAATATCTCAGCCCACATGACCAGTAGCTGTGGTGGGGATAACTCACATAAAGGACATGTGAGTAACCCGGGGAGAATCCTTTCTGTAGTTTAGCTGTGGTGCAGTCCAGTGGGGAATTCTCGACTGCAAGCCCCTTTGAATTGCAAGGGTCATGAGGCCATGTCTTGTGCAGAGATGGGAAACACTGCATTTTTGAGATTATGGGTGCACTTGGACTACACAGTTACAGCTGTTTGATTCCACCTGAATGGTCCAGGCTACGTCCTATGGAATGCTGGGAACTATTTCAGTGAGAGACTTAGCATTCTTTGCCAGAGAGCGCCATCTGCTCCTCAGAACTACAGCAGAGAATTCTAAGACCTTCATCAAACTGCTGGATAGCTCAGTGGTTTAGGCACCTAGCTGCAGAGCCCGAGGTTGGGAGTTTGATTCTCCACGGTGCCTCCTTGACAGGGGCTGGACTGGATGACCCACAGGGTCCCTTCCAGCTCTGCAGTTCTAAGATAAGATGGAGTCAGCTTTATGGAACTATTTTTCACATTACTTGATTCCTTGAAGATTGCTTGCCTTCGCAAACTTAGAAAGTAGGCTGAGTTAGAAGCTTGGTCCACCCAGGATTGTCAACTCGGGCTGGCGGCACCTCCCCACCATCTGTGGCAGGAGTCTTCCTAGGCTTTCCTGACATGCCCTGTTATTCCCTGGTGGTCTTCCATCCAAGTGCTGAGTAGGTACAAACCTGACTAGCTTGCAAAACCAGACATGATCGGGTGCCTTCAGGAAGACAGGGCTTTCTGTCTGGCACAACTCTTTTGCAGACCGAAGACAAGCAATGAGGAAGCAAGGTTTCCCCCACCCTCCCACATTTGCTCAGCTTTGGCAGACTTTGCTGGTTATTCCTGCTGTTCCCAGTCATCTTTTGGGCATCTTTTGGGAAGCAGCAACTTCTGCCTCTCTCTCAGCTATAAGCTCCCATTGTCATGTTATGTTCGGAGATTATTATTATTGTTATGCGAGAGGGCCCAGGTCTTTAGTTATGAATTATTCTCTGCCAGGACAGACCTGGGAATTTATTTGAGTTTAACTCACCGGACTTTTTGAACCATTTTTGAAAAAGCTCCGCAGGGAAACATATAGGCCTGGAAGAGACATAGAGACCCTGAAGAGGGAGAATCTCAGTCTTTTTCTCCTTCCCCTGTCCCCCAGGGGAAAAAAAGGGATCCACTGAGTAACGGAAGGGAGTTTATTCATCCATAGAGAAGGTACCCCAATCTAGTGTCAAAGACAAGAGGAGCCACCCATCATTTTATTCTTAAAATGCCTTATCACAGCCTTCCTGTACCTGGCAGCTTCGAGTGATGGTGGACTATAACCCTCATATTCTCCAGTTAGCATGACTGGTTGTATTCAGTGCGGATGATGGGAGCTGTTATTCCACAGGTCTGGAAGCCACCAGTTTGGGGAAGGCTTCCTTTAAGGACTGAATCAAAAGGGCTTATGCTACAAAAATTCCCAAGAAAAAAGGGGTGGCAGAAGGAGAGAGGAAAGGTGGAGCAAAAAGTGCACCTGTATCTTTGGGTCAGAAAAAGAGAGAGAAAAGGGTTGGCAGAAAAACAAGGAGGAGACTGTGATCAAGAAAGAGGGGAAAGGTGGTGGCAGAAAACTGTGGAAGAGAGAGAGAGAGAGAGGAGTGACAGAGAGAAAGAGGGCAAAGTCGGTGGCAAAAACTAAGAAAGAGGGAAGGGGTGGCCCAGTCTACTTGGGCTCTGCCCTCTCTCCACTGCCATGCCAACTGGTTGCTCCACCTTTGAGAGAGAAGAAGGTGTCTCCCGCCCACCTTGGAAGGATAAGGTGGTTCCCAGAGGGAGCCCTGCCGTTCCAAAGCAAATATGTTAGTGAGGCAACAGTCATCGGAGTGCTTTTGCGGTTCTTGTTTGGATAAAAAGGGCCGAGCGGCGCCAAGTGCTGATTCATACACCCCTGGACTGGTATCAGCATGTAAGTCAACGGTGGGGCCATTCAACCGGTCCATTCTGCCCATAGGCAGAGAGCTGCTCTTGGCTTACCTGCCCCAACTGCAGGTAAGCGATGTGCAGACAGTCTCTATGGGGCCGTTCCTGAAAACCCAGGCTGTGAACTTGCGTGCCAGCACAAATCCTCACAGAATGAGTGGGATTTAGCAGAGGGAAGGTAACATCATGGTAGTAACTGGGATGAGTAAGTTTCATCCGTGGAGGCAGGGCTTTTGATAACATAAATGGAAAGAGGTCGAGTCCCTGATTGAAAGGAAGGTCTGAGTTTTGAGAACATCTTCTATGGACAACATTCCCATGCTGGGTGGGAGATTCAGGGAATTTTCAGTCCCTCCGTTTCTTAAGCTCTGAAAAGCTTGCATTTTAAATTGCCCGAATACAGTAAAGGATTTAAGAAAACGAAACGAAACAAAACAAAAAACCAGATGAGGTTACTGGGCTGCATGCACTGATCCTGCCCTTCCACACTTAAGTGTCTTGACTGGGAAGGTCTGGGGGAAAAAAAAACTGCAACCCTATTTGGTGGAACATAGGGAGCCCTGGTTGAATTTTTGAGGGCTCCTAATTATGCAAAGAACTGTAAGCCCATTCATCTGGATGCAGGGATGGTCTCTCTTGAAACCTTCCCAGTAAGTGCAGAGAGATTGTGCATGGAAGGTCAGGCCTTCATGTCAATCCTGTGGCCCTCTGTACTTCCAGTTTTGTAGCTCCTGCGTAGGAGTTATCGTAGAACGTTTGTGCAAACAGCACAAAAAGGGTTCCTGTAAATGAAGATGGGCCTTGCACACCTGTAGGGACCATGATTTCATCACAACAAGTAGTCCCTCTGTCCATACAGATCAGAACTGTTCTGTGCCTCAAGTCAATCGCTTATGTGGGTGAGGAGCCTCTCCTTCTTAGCTGTTTGTTTGTTTGTTTAGTCGTTAAGTCGTGTCCGACTCTTCGTGACCCCATGGACCAGAGCACGCCAGGCCCTCCTGTCTTCCACTGCCTCCCTTCTTAGCTAGGCTGGTCCATAAAACGCAGATAACACTGGTCACCACCTGCTCTGGGATCCTGCTTGAAGTCTTAACCAGCTTGGTTGAACACAAAGCTTGTAAACGTTCCTTTTTAGTTGGATGGGAGGAAGGAAGGAAGGAAGGAAGGAAGGAAGGAAGGAAGGAAGGAAGGAAGGAAGGAAGGAAGGAAGGAAGGAAGGAAGGTTGATGATGGATGGAAGGAAGGAAGGAAGGCTGATGATGGAAGGAAGGAAGGAAGGAAGGAAGGTTGATGATGGATGGAAGGAAGGAAGGAAGGCTGATGATGGAAGGAAGGAAGGAAGGAAGGAAGGAAGGAAGGAAGGAAGGAAGGAAGGAAGGAAGGAAGGAAGGAAGGAAGGAAGGAAGGAAGGAAGGAAGGAAGGAAGGAAGGAAGGAAAGTGGGGGTGGCCCAAAGATCCATGTGAAGGAACTTTCTGGAGAAAGAAGGCTGTTTGGTTGAGTTCAGCCAAGTTCTTATAGGTGAATGGGAACAAATGTTTTTACTTGACTTTTTGTCAGTTGAGAATGGGTGGGGTGTCCCAGCCTATGCTCAAGGTAAACAGCAGTCCTGGGCCACACCTGTATGCAATCTGTGCCAGAACAGAAAGAAAGAAAAAGTACCCACCCACTCTTAACAGAATCCTTGCTGTCTGGCTGGGCATCAGTGTGCAGTTTGGATAGAGAATGTTCCTTCATTGTGTTCTGGTGGCCCTTCCCCCCCCCCCCACCACTTCATTGTGTGGCAGTGAAGGCCTTCCATGGCAAAGTGAGCCTGCTTTGCAACCCAGGTGCGGAGGAAGAGAGAGGTGTTCTAAACAAGCAAGCGCATGGCAGCTGCCCTGTGTGCCCACTAACATCCTGGATAGCCTCAACCCAGAGCTTGGAAATGTTACTTTTTAAAACAACAACACCCAGAATAGCCCAGCCAGCTTGTCCAATCTCTGCATCAACCACATGTTGACAGCTGCTGTTGCTAGAGACAGCCTAGCTCAGCATCCTGATTTCCTTCTTAGAATCAGACGGCCAAGGTCTTCAATTCACAGGATTGGTTTTAGGCTTGATCACTGTAAAGTATACTCATTATGACTGCTCTTGCCTAACAGATGTTTTTCAAGGGTGTCTCCTGCTTTCAGAAAGAGTTTCTGCTTTGTCCCATCGTATTAGTACTCTGCAACTCCCAGAACCATTTCCACTAGACCGGTGCCTGGGGGATTCTGGGAGATGCAGTCAAGGGTATGTTGGAAGGAACCAGGTAGGTGGGGGGAAACTGGCTACGACACAATGTTTTTGTGTTTGATTTGCATGGAGATGATCCCAAAGTTAATCATTAGCATCACCATCCTCCCGGATAGCAGGACAGGGCCTCTACAGTAGGGCCCCCTTATCCACAGGATCAGGATCAACTGATTCATTTATCCGCGGTCTAAAAATATTAAAAATACTAAAAAAAAAAAAAAATTAGAAAAAAAAACTATTTTCACATGTATTATCAGAACCAGCCGCTGGAGGGAGACAAATATTCCTGTGCTATGAATACATAGCATGGTTTCTGGCGCCCTTTAGTGGCCAGTCCTGGTAATGCATGTGAAAATTTTTTTTCCCTTTTACCATTCTGTGGATATAGCGTTTGCTATTATCCACAGTTTTCAGTATCCATGAGGGGCTTGGAACCAATCCCCAGCAGATATGGGTGTTCTACTGTACCTGAAAGTATCGATAGCTGCCACCAGCTAGAGTAAACTGTGTTTGGCTAGAAGGCCTAGTCACCTGGCATGACATAGGCTCCTCCCCTGACTATTTCCAGCGATGTAGCTGGAAGTGCCTACAAGGGGTTCAGTGTTAAATAAGTACAAAGCTTTGAACCCAGCATTCCATTCACAAAACAGCCAACGGGTGATGGTGTCAGGGAGGGAGAAGAGGATGATGTATTATAATTTAATCCCACCTTCAGTAAGAGCAGGGCAGTATCCATTGCTCTTTCCTCACTTTAGCCTCAAAAGAACAACCCTATCATGTAGGTGAAGCTAGAACAGCATGACTGAGTCAAGATCGCCCAGTGAGCTTCATGGCCAAGTCGGGATTTGAACCCAGCTCTTCCATTTCCAAATGTTACACTCACTTCACTTAACCGTTCTCACACATGGAAACCCTAATCATACAGTTTTCCTGGATGATATGAAGCCCCCCCCCCCTTTTGGGGGGAGTGTCAGCATGGAAACAAACCATCCCATGTGACATGTGAACCACCCAGCCCATGTGCCTACATTTGTGCAAAATATTTTAAAAAAATGAAGACCCTGTTCATTCGTGAGATGCATCTGGCTTATGTTTTCTTCCTGCTTGGTAAAACTTGTTAGCAATCCTAAAGGAGATCACCAGCTCCCCTCCCCCACCTGGCTGTGAGCCTTGGTAATTACTCGTGGTATCTCCCTGGCTACTCGTATCCTGGAACAGGCAATCTCTAAGCTTGCCCTGGTAGTGTTGGGATGTATGTTTATGCTGCCATCTAGTGGCTCTAGACACCCAGCGCTTATTTGCTACTTTCTGTAGTAATATTTGGACACTCCAGTGTGGTTTGATGGATAAAAGTGACAGACTAGGATTTAGGAGCCCTGGGTTCGAATCCACCTCTCAGCCATGGAAACTCACTGGGGGTGTGGAATTCGTAAAACCACTCCTTAAATATCTCACTTACCTTGAAAGCCTTGTTAGGGTTGTTATAAGTTGGTTTCCAACTTGACAACACATAAGAACGCAGTAACAGTCATATTGACACATAGTCAGCTGCAGAATCGGCAGCTAGAAGAGAGAAACTAGGATGTTTTTGAACTCCAGAACCTGTCACTGCCCGACATGGCTCGTAGTTGTAGCCGAACATTTGAAAGGTCAGATTTTCCAGCTGTGAGCTACAGAATTTTAGATGGTTTCTGCCCATCATTATTAAGTGTGTGTGTAGCTAAATCATTATTAAACATTTGTGTGTCGCTATGAGAAATGAGAGGAGCCACATCCCACTTTTACCCGTTGGGTTCACTATATCCCCTTCTTAGTTGCCATTCCATTGTTGGAGGCATGTTTTCTTTTTCCAATTATTGTCTGCACAGATCTGGCCGTCTTGAAGAGAGAACAAGGTGAACTTGGCCGCCTGGCTCACATTTTATGCTGAGCGCAATCAAAATGTCTCTGAATAAATTAACAAAATTAAGTAAGAAGAAGTAAGCTTTGCTCCTTAGAGAATTAAGCTAGCCAGTGCTGGGGCTGCCAAGGGGGAGGCAAGGAGTGCTCTCCTTTGGAGGTAAGCCAGTTGACTGTTAAAACAAAGGCTGGGCAGTTAACTTTCAGAAATGTTTAAGGCATGTAAATGTAAACTGATATAATAATATAGTGGCTGCCTTGGGACTGTGTTGAAATTCTCTGGAACTGCCAGCGGGGCAGAAATCATGGTGACTGTCATGAATATCTGTGGAGGGGGACCACGAGGCCACTCCTCCTGCAAGTCCTGAATATATTTATTTATGTTAATATACACAGACAGGCAGGCACACATCCAGCTAAGTCTGGATGTCTCTGAAAGAAGCGGGTTTCTAGATATACAAAACAGGCAGTCAACAGAATTAAAAATGGCACACCTCGCAATTCAAGAATGCAAATTTTGTTTTGCTGGCAGATGTAAACGGTGTTCTATAAGTGTATATATGTGCATTATGATTACAAACCATTCTGCTGCTTCTCCTTCCAATTCATAACAGACACCCTTGGTGATTGACCCTTGTACCCCTTGGGTGGCCTCTGATTGCTTCATACAGTAATTTTGCACAAGCATGGATTTACTGCAACCCCCCTTTGCTTTCTTGTGCATCTTGGCTATTGTGGTATATGAGCTGACTTTATAAAATGCACTTACTTGGTACCTGTCTCTTGAAGGCGGAACAAAGAACTATATTGCTTCTCGATGAATCGTCTGCAAAAGATTGCATGCCCCAGTCCTGTGCCAGAAAGATCTGGGACAGCTCTTAAAGGGGAAGGATGGGCCATTTTAATTAGAAAGACAAGCGGATGAGGTCTTTTTTCTCATGCCAAACAGTGCTGTCAGGGAACCATATACCATAACTATATGCCAGTGTGGACAGGCTCTAACGACCTTATTTTGCCATACCTTTCTGGGAGCCAGAGCCTACGTGCATCTCAATGGAGAGATCCTAGCCCATGAAAGCATTAGTCGTGATGGAGAAATTTGTTACATGTTAAGGTGCCTCCAGACCTGGGGTATAAAGAGTATGTTTGCTTTATGGTCAGTTAAGGCTGACGTTGTCAAACCCTGCAAGGTTCCTCACCTCTGGGCAGGAACAACACAAGGAACATGATCTTTTCTAGGCCTCTATAATGTGAACAGATATTTCAGAGGAAAAGCACACAATATGGAACAAATACAGGGTGGCTGGCTGATTGTTTCAGAAAGAGATACGAACACCCCATCCACTGCTTCTGATCCTTACAAAACTGGGTTAACAGAGCAGCAGCTACAGTGGTCTTGCACAGTTTGGGGTGTCTGTGTGTGCGCATGCACATTGTTTGCATATGTTTACTTCATTTACACCAAAACAAACAAACAAACCAACAACCCATTCCTGGATAGCTGAGTGGTTTAGGCATCTAGCTGTGGAGCCAGTGGTTGGGAGTTCAATTCCCCCCTGGGCCTCCTTGACAGGAGCTGGACTCGATGATCCACAGGGTCCCTTCCATCTCTGCAGTTCTGAAATATTCTCGTTGGGTTCTCTTGTTGAGAGAGTGCCACAACATTTCTCATCCGCCTCCAGCACAAGGGGAATTATTTCTGTGGTGGTGTGAGGAGCAAGGATTTACCTCCCTGAGCTGAAAGAGACTGTCTTTCCGGGGACAACAGAGGTTTTTGACTGAATTTGAGCATGTGCAGAATAACTCAGCACTTATTACTGTTATGCTGATCTAAATTTATACCTTTAAATGTGCGTGTTAGATATGAATTGCCCTGTTATAGCTTGGGAATGGGACTAGATGGGGTGGAAAACTTTTGGGTGGCCAGATATTTTGGACTACAACTCCCATTATCCCTCAATACCTGTCGGAATGTCTCCTTCAAAAAACAGCTACCTGATTCACTCATTCCTCCCAGGCCTTGCTACTGAGGGTGGCCACACCAAGAGAGGTGAGAAAAGTCTCAACAAGAAATTGGGCCTTCTCTGTGGTGGCCCCATCCCGATAGAATAAACTTCCATTAGAAGTGTGCCAGGCCCCTCCCGCCAAGTGGTTAGAAAACTAGCAAAGGCAGAACTCTTTAAAATTGCCTTCTTCCATAGACAGGAATTTAGTACCTATAACACTGAGCCTTTCTTTCTTTCTTTCTTTCTTTCTTTCTTTCTTTCTTTCTTTCTTTCTTTCTTTCTTTCTTTCTTTCTTTCTTTCTTTCTTTCTGTCTGTCTGTCTGTCTGTCTGTCTGGTCTTGTCTTGTCTTGTCTTGTCTTGTCTTGTCTGTCTTGTCTGTCTGTTAGTTGCTATATGGCTATTTAAAACATTTTCCCCACACACATACACACCTTTGTCCTTAAAAGGACCCAAGTCGGCTTACATCATTAAAAGATCATATATAAGCTAGCAACAGTGAGTATACAAATACTGAAAGGATCAAACAAATGCCATACAAAAAAACAGAAGCAACACCACAACACATTCAAAACAATAAGGCACAACCATCTGTTTAAAAAACCCACTCAGGCAGCCAGTCATTACAGGAGTAGCTTGCCTGGAGAGAAAGGTCTTTGCCTGCTTGCGGAAGGACAGCAAAGACGGGGCCAGGCTGGCCTCCAGTGGGAGGGAGTTCCAAGGTCTGGTAGCAGCCATAGAGAAGGCCCTCTCTCCTGTGTCCCCAACAAACGCACCTGTGAAGGTGGCGAGACTGTGAGAAAGCCCTCTCCTGGTGATCTTAACACTCCAGCAGGTTCATGAAGGGAGACACGGTCCTTGAGAGAGCTTGGACTCGTTTTTACTATGTGCACACACACACACACCCCAGAGTAGTGCTTGTCCCTAACTGGGCGGTATAGAAAGCCAAAAACGAATATACATTGACCCCTGTGGCTTGTGGACCTCTGGGACTTAAAGTCCGACAAGGTCCAGAGGGCCAAAGTGCCCCCCAACGCTCCTAAAATAGATGCTGCCTTCTAAGCGCCTTCTTACTCTATGATTCTGCAAACGAGTCCTGAGCTGATAACAACCAGAGTCTGTTCTTCTCCTCGCTTTTGCAGGCAAGACAAGTTGAAGATCCACATGCGGAAGCACACCGGAGAAAGGCCGTACCTCTGCATCCACTGCAATGCCAAATTCGTCCACAACTACGACCTAAAGAACCACATGCGCATCCACACGGGCATCCGCCCGTACCAGTGCAAGTTCTGCTACAAGAGCTTCACGCGCTCCGACCACCTGCACCGCCACATCAAGCGCCAGAGCTGCCGGATCTCCCGTCCCCGGAGGGGCCGCAAGCCGGCCCCTTGGAGAGCAACGAGCTTGTTCTTTGCGCAGAACAGCCAGCCGGACGACAAGAGCTTCCTCGTGCCTCCGGCTCTAGAAGAGATGAGCAGCCATCTGGGCAGTGCAGCCGCCATGTGCCTTCCGGGCCCCAGCCCTAAGCATTTCATGGAGGGGGCCAAGAATGCTCTTAATTTGCAAGAGCTGGAGAGCCAGTTTGAGGAAACCCAAATGAAGCTCTTTGGAAGGACACGCCTGGACATGGAGAGGAGCAGCAGCCTCTTTGCCTTCGCCCTGGGCCACAACGAGAACCTCTCGGCACGGCCCTTCTTCTCTCTGCCAGACCCTTGGAGTGCAGGGTTCAATGGACTGACAGCGCTCAACCACCTTGCCCCCATTTCTGAAGCTAGCATCTAAGCCACCTTCTGTCCGATGGATGGTTTCGGTAAGTTCGATGCCGTGACTTGCCAGGACTGGTCCTCCTATAAGACCGGGAGAGGCAGCCCCTTCAGGTGACCCGTTTGAGTTGCCAAAAACAGGCCGCCATCTGAGGAGGCTGGAAAAGTTACTTTTTGGGACTGCAAGTCCCAATATTTCCCAGCCAGTATGGCCATGATAATTTGATTTACATCCCCTAGGGAATCCTTTCGAAAACCTGTTAATAAGCTTAATAAGCTTTGAACTACAGAGCTGGAAGGGACCCTTTGGATCATCGAGTCCAGCCTTTGTCAAGGAGGCCCAGTGGGGGAATCGAACTCCCAACCTCTGGCTCCACAACCGGAGACCTAAGCCACTGAGCTATCCCAGCAGTTCTTTGGCCAGTTGTGATCAACAATTAGCACACAATTTCATCTATTCCATCCAAGGTGTTCTTTTCCCCATCTTTAAAGATGGTTATGAAAGGAATCACAATTAAAACCACTGTTGAATTTGCACAGTTCTGTGGTGTAATTACACTTGGAATACTATATACGTTTTTTTGTCTCTGTGCCTAGAAAAAAACTTTGTGGCCCTGGAGAAGGTGCAGAAAAGAAAACAAAAGGAGAGGAACCCACATTTTGAAGGGGCTGGAGCTGCTCCCCTATGAGGAAACGTTACACTGTTCGAGGTTCTTCAGCTTAGAAGGAAGGCAAATTTGGCTGCCGGGGGGGGGGGGGAGTAGCAATCTGGTGACTTATGGCTCGCGTGCCCGCAGAGGGCTCTGCGTGCCAGCTGTGGCACACGTGCCATAGGTTCGCCATCGCTGCTATATACATATCAGTGTGCTACTGCAAGATGGCTGACAATTCAGGCAGCTTTGAAAGAGGAATGGACAGATTCATTAAATACAAGGCTATCCGTCATGGTGGCTAGATAGTTCCACCAACATCAGAAACATTACGGTCCTTAAAGCCCAGTTGTCAGGGAACATCATCAGCAGGGTGGTGGTTGGTCATTGCTGCTTCACCTGTGCTTGGCTTGTGGGATTCCCCCTTGGGCATCATTTTGGCCATGGTGGGAAGGAATTGGTCAGTGCTTCCCCACCGTGGGTCCCCAGATGTTCCTGGACAGCAGCTCCCAGATATCGTGGCCAGCACTGCTCATGGGGAAGGCTTCTGGAAGTCTTGAGTCCAAGAACATCTGGGGACCCAAGGTTAGGAACCGTTGGCACTAGAGAGATGTTTTCGTCTGATCCAACGGGATTCTTCTCATGTTCATAGGTCCTCTTTGCTCTAGCAAACCTTTGCCTGTTGAAAGTGACACTTTTCCTCCGAAGCAGCCTGATGGTTCTTTTTCCTTCTTCCAATCCACAGGCCTTCTTCAGCACTGCTGTGGTTCCCTCTTGCAAAGGGACATGTCAAGATTAAGGGACCGTTTTTCCCCCCCTTGTTGAAAGACTGAATCAAAAACTGAATTACTCCCATGAACCGCCCAGACTGGTTTCCAGTCCACCAAAAGACAGCTTTCCTGTATGCCCAACAGACTTGGGGAAGACAAGCAGCGGTTTCCAAGCAGAACATCCATTTTTTTTTTCTTTAATGTACAGACATCTTTCTGAGCTATTGTTTTGCAGATGATGGTTTTCTTTAGACTTGGTGATTTGTTTGGGATTGGGTTGGGGTTTCTATTTGTTTGTTTGTGGGGTTTATTTTTTTGTCTAACATTGGAGCCCTTGTAAAATATCCAAAGATTCTGAGTACTGTAGAAGAACTTGAAACAGAAGGGACCATTTTTGGGGGTTCCGGGGGGGGGGTTAGAGGGAGGGATGTTATTTGTTATAATTCCTGATTGTTGGGATGGGATGTGACAGGGAGGGAGGGAAATCCTTTGGAATTTTTCTATTTATAACTATTTTTATGTGATTGCTTTATGTAAAGAAAAGAAAGAGAGAGAGAAAAAATGTTGTGAAACAGATTTGCCTTAGATAATCAAGGGACAATCATCCTTAACTTTTATTGAAGTTCTAGATTTTTATGTTTCTTTTAAAGATGAGAAAATATGCTTTTATGTATTTATTAAGCAGTATTAATTGATTTTATTAAATTATTGGCAACATACAAGTTTTTTTAAAAAAATGCACATTAGTAGGACATTGAGAGAGTAAAGGCTGTTTCACACTCAGTGGGGAAGTTTGACTTTCTGTTGAGTGTACCTGTTTGATGCAGGAGTTTGTAAACATGCTTTGTGTTCTTAGGTATGTACGTAAAGAAAAAACCAGGTGCACACCTAGGAAGCAAAAAAGTGTGAAGACAACATTCCAAAATTTCTTGACAGTGTAAACTAGGAGTGAGCAAGCTACAGTGGTCTGACGAACAGTTTTCAGTCTGCATTATCTGCCAAGAGCCATACCAGCCCCTTAGAACAAAACTGGAAGTGCCTGGATGTCCACCCCTGATTTTACAAAAACTTCCCCCTATTTGGGTAATGGAGGGGAGGTAATACAAGGCGCAGGAGATGACTGTGCTTTGTTTTAGGGCAAAATTAGTATTTTTGGAGGTGTGGGAATGGATGTAGGTAATTTCCTCCCACCCACCCACTAAAACTCTTTGGCAGTTGAGCATAAGAAAAGCCCTGGGGAGAGACCCATATATGGTCTGTTGGTCTTACTTTGCTCACCACTGATTTAAACCCACAGGTGTAGGGTCAGGCAAAATGCAAAGAATTTTGCCTGGTATGCTTGCACAGACTAACACGGCTACCTCTTCCAAAACGACAACATGTTACTCTTGTTACTCTTCTGTTGGATTGAGGAAGCCACAAACCGGCTGCTTTCAAAGGCCTTTGAAATGTGACTTTGCACCTTATTAGACATTTGATTGTTAAAGGGAACAGTGCGTTCTGATTGTGTTGCTGTCGTGAACAAGTTAAGGTTGATTGCCCCTAGATGATCTGGTTTGGGTTATATGTTAACTGGCTCATGCCTTGGCTCATTTTCATGGTGGAAGGAACAATACAGACTTTTAAACTCTTGCAGTTGCTTGATATTTCCCTATAATGCAGTAATGTCCAACAACGATATTGTACAATTACAACAGCTTGTTGCAAAAGTAAGATATGTTCTACAGATGGTTGCCTTCTGCGGTCAAGAACTGGTGAAACTTCTCATGGTATCTGGTTTCTAGATTCCTACAAGGTTCTGCCTTCCTTCCTTTTATTTAGGTTTGCTTTTAAAGGCGCAATTCTGGACCCTACTATTACAGAGAGACATTTGAAAATGCAACCCCGGCATGCACTCACTTTGGTACATAGAGTTCTGGTAAGGAGTCTTGTGATGCACAGCGAGAGTCTCCCCCATCTGTAAGAGTTTCTCCAGTGACTTCAGTGAGGGTGATAGGAAGACCCCAATCCCAAGGGGATTGTCCTGTAAACGTGCTTCTCCCACTGAAGTGAAAAGGGAATCTTTCTTGGGCAGAAGCTAATTTTGATAATCATGGATGAGGGTCTGAAACAGGCAGATGCTTTTTCCGCCTAGATGTACAGTATAGAAATATTTTTTTATGCTTTGGTTGTGCATCTGTTATATATCTGACCGTCATGAAACACCCATACTTCCTGCATTAGGCTCCCCAAGCATCTGCTTTGCAGGTGGAGGCAATCATAATGCTGATGTATTTTCTTAGTTTTTACTCTCACTTTGGGTCAAAGCAATTGCTGCCAAGTGGTATGTGGGGAACTGCCATCTTTTGCATCTTTGAGAGATTTTTTCAGTCATACATCACCTTGAGCGCTTTATTTAGATGGGTGAGTGACTTGCAAGTGTATACAGGAAAGGCGATGCAAACTACGGTTCATAGAGGCGACGTGGCAGCTTAGATTTGCCTGGCAAAGAAGCCCAGTGAGGAGGAGAACTAGTTGAAGTCGAAATCATTCAGTTCTGTGAATGGTTCTTCCCTGGCTGCTGTGTACCGAAGGGGGAACCCAGTAATCCGCTTGACCAAGAGAAAAACCTTGTTTAAAGCAACAAGGCAGTGTCCAGCCTGTATAAATGGAAGCTGGTGTTCAGCAGAGGCCAGAGTGCCCTGCCCACAGAGCTGTTAAGATCCATGGAAAGAAGCAAGATTCTAGCCCAAGTACTTGGAGGTGGTTGACCAGTCTGTTCTTCTGGTGGCACTCTGGGACTGTGTTGCTTGGCCAGTGGCCACACAGGAAACAGGGCACATCACATCACACATGCTCTAGATGATGTTAGCTGGCCCCTTCCTCAGGGAAACCCCTGGTCCCACAGGTAGGGGTTCTAATCCACTGACCCTTTACTTAAGAGGCTCAGAAATGTGTGTCCCTTTTTTTTTTTTTTTTTTTTGCCATCTAGTAGAAACAACCAGGAAATCAGAAGAAAACTGAGACTGGGAAGGACATAAACGAAGGAATTTGCAAAGATTATCAAGTGATGGATGTGTCACTAGAGACCAAGATAATCCGTGCTCTTGTGTTTCTAATCCCATGTAGGGGTGAAAAAGCTGGGCAGTAAAGAAAACTAACAGGAAAAGAATTGATTTGTTTGAAATGTGGCATTGTAGGTGAACTTTTCTAGAACAAATCAAGCTTGAACTATCTCTGGAGGCAACAATGTAAAAACTGAGGTTGGCCTACTTTGGGCACATCGTGAGAAGGCAGGATTCACTGGAAAAGGCCATAATGCTGGAAAAGGTGGACATCAGCAGGAAAAGAGGAACACCAAATGTGAGATAGACTGACTCCCTAAAGCAGTGGATCCCAACTTTGGGTCCCCAGATTTTCTTGGACGAAAATTCCCAGAAGCCTTCACCACAAGCTGTGCTGGCCACAATTTCCGGGGAGTTGTAGTCCAAGAACATCTAGGGACTCAAGGTTGGAAACCACTGCCCTAAAGGAAGCCGCAGGTTTGAGTTTGCAAGAGCTGAGCAGGGCAGTTGAGGACAGGATCTTTTGGAGATCGCTCATTCTTAGGGTCGCCATGAGTTAGAGACAACATGATGGCACATAACAACAGCAACGGAACACAGCTTTTTTTAAAAAAAAACAGTGCTGTGTTTATTAATAGGAACATACGAAGCTGCCTTCTTCCCTCCGGCCATTGACTTATCTAGCTGGAGGCTGTTAAAGTTACTTTTTGGGTTGTTCCTCCTGGAATACCTTAGGCAGCGTAAATTATTGCATTTATGCAACTGTCTCAGTAGTGTTAGAGAGCTGTGTTCTGCAGCTGAATCAAAGAGTGTATGTTTTCTTTGCCTCAATTCAATCCCCTCCATGTTAAGATAAGATCTTCAGAAGGAGAGAGTGGGGAGCTGCCTGCTTTCAAGACACCTGGAGGATGCAGGCTTCAGGAAATGTGTTCGGCACCCCGTAAAGGCACTTAATTTAAAGCCAAAGCTCCTAAACAATAAGGCTGGACACAATAGAGCAATTAGAGGATATTTTGATGGATTGATGATCTGACATATTTAAATTACCCTTTAACCACTGGGGTCTTAACGATTTTTTTAAAAAAATCAAGTAAAAACAGGTAAAGGAAGTAAAGCTGGCATAACCATCGCAGTCAAAGAAGAGAGGATGCCAGCGTATTCGTCAACAGAAAATCAAGAAAAGACATTAAAACCACTAAAATCACGACAAAACTGCACAGCCCTCACTACTTATCTAAAGTGTAAAATAAAGATGACCTGATGGTGGGGTTCTGTTTCAGAAAAGTCCCTACACAAGAGCTCATGAACCTAACCTCTGACAAGGATCACAAATTACAGGCAGGTTCGTATGGGAGGAGGTGGTGGTTCAGGTCCACCTTTCTCTCTCCAACCTCATACAGCAGGGCCAACGGGAGGAGGATTGTGTGAGTTACTGTCAAAATATCTGTTTGCGCAAAGGTGCATCCAGTTGAGTGGTGGACTTGCTGTGGAAGTCACTGTGTTTTGTTTAGATAAGTTTTTGCCTCCTAAACAAAACTTGCAAAAACCTGGATCTGGATATGCATTTGCAGCAGTTATGCTGTGCACAGCACCAATTGGCTTGTGCCCATGTTGTCATAAACTTATCCCAACTATGTCTTCGGAGTAGGGGAAAAGTGTGAAGGAATTATAATGCTTTTAAAAAGAGTTAAATATGTTAACAGAAATCAATGCACATTTAGCTGTATAACATACAAGCAACACTTGCAAGAATTGCTTTCAAAGGTTGCACTGTACAAACCATACATAGTTCAGTGGTAGAGCACATGCCTTGTCTATACCGAAGGCCCCAGTTTCAGGCCCCAAATTTACTGCTGAGTTGTTTCCTTAACCCAAGAATTGCTGCTCCCATGGAGATTCTAATTTTGAATGTATTGTACTTTTATAAGCTTGTGGAATATATGGAAGTTTCCATTAGAGGGAAGCAGAGAGCCAGAACTGAATTTAAAGGCCAGAATAGAATAGAAGTCTGGTGTGCAGTCCAGACAGATCAACAAAGAAGAGATGGTGACAAAAACAGCTTGTGGGAGACGGGTTCAAAAGAGGACAGACCTCCTGCACCCTTAGCAGTGACAGAAGAAGGAATTTTAGCAGGTTTAGCTTTTCCTGCAAGCCACTCTACTGAAAGGCTGTCTTTCCTGCAACTGTTCAAGGTGCTTGAGTGACACCTGTTCTCCTTCACAGCCTCTATTGGAAGGGTCTTCCTGCCAAGAACTGATTTCAAGATAAAGAACTGTAAGGAGGGGGATAAAGAACTGTAAGGAGGGGGATCAGTGACCCAGAAGTTGCCCATCCACAGTTAGTACCTGAATGGCAGAATTCAGAAGGACCACAGGACACAGTCCTCTCCCAACCAGGGGAAGCGCACTGTAATTCTGTTTAATTTTTAAATCTATTCTGATTTTGTATCTTGTAGCCAGAAACCAGTTTATGCAATTTTATGCCCATTGCTCTCCTATTTCCCCCCCCCCCCCGTCTTTTTTGGTGATGCATGCTTCCCCCACTTTTGTGTGTAAGTGGCCACTCTGCCCAGGACCTCCCCCCCCCTTTTTTTTTTTAAACATTCACCTACTTTTGCTGGAAGATGTGGTTACAGCACGAATGAAGTCTGAGGTCCCTCTCCTATTGTGCAGCATAAAATGCTCTTGAAGTCTGCTGTCAGTACTGCTGCTCTCTGTATTCCCAGATCAAAGAAACTTCAGAGGCTACAGCCAAACATGGTAAAGTGAGCTGTCAGCTGAGGGTTAAACTCAGTGACTTTCTCTTCCTCTCAGATTTTAAAGCAGAAAGCATCAAGCTAAAATATTTCCATCAATTTGCTTTGAAACAAATCTGTAAGTCTTTAGAGTACTAAGATATTTATTTATATATTTTTTGCCGGGGGGCGGGCGGGCGGGAAGTACATGCCAAAACAAACTACATATTTGGGTACATCTTTGAAATCTGTTGAGGGCTGGGAAAAATTAAAGACAACAGGAAAAGAGGAACACTGACTATGAGACGGATTGACTCAATAAAGGAACCCACAGCTTTGTATTTGCAAGACCTGAGCATGGCTATTAATAACAGGACCTTTGGGAAATCAGTAATTCATACAGTCACCACAAGTCAGAAGTGACTCGGCAGCACATTGGCAACAGCTTTGTTAGGCTGCTGTAGCAAAACCAGTATAGAACCTTGTGGCGGCTATCAAATTTATTATGGTGTAACCACAATCTTTTGCGCCTTGCATCTTCCTTTGTTAGCTCGTTTGAACTTTTCTCCTGTAACCTACGTAAGCCTGGCTGTCGGAAAGGGTAGGGCTCTGTGAGCTCAGAGGAGACTGAAACACAGAAAGGACAGCAATAATTATTTTATAACAATGGGCATTTACACCACAGTTGATGAGTGATAAGGCAGGCATCCATGCCCTGATGGGCTGATTAAGACGTCATATGCATAACCTACTAATGACTTAGCAAACCAGCTGTGTTTGCCCGCCGACCTGTGGCTACTGTGAATCTCAGACGATGTAGTAACAGACTGCCTGCAGATTCAGATGGATCCCTGGCACCTTTAAACAGCCCTTTTATCATCCTCTGTGATAGGTAGTGATAAGCACGCTTGCTCAGATGTAACACCCACTTACCTCCAAGGGATAATGGGATGGGCTTATTAGTTGTGCTTAGCCTTTAGTGGAGCAAGATTGCAAAAGCAAGCAAGCAAGCACTGAGGTGGGTTGGATTTTTCTGACCCCCAGTGAGAATTCCAAAGTATTGAAGGGTCACAGTAAGGTTAGCATTGTAATTATGCTTGTGGGTTGATTACATTTAGGGGAACAAGGTTGCATTTACCTAAGTCCCTATTTTTTTTTTTTAAGTAAAGATGTTGAAATACTGGATTCTCCCCTCTGGTTCCCAACTAGACCCACTGAATCATGAGATACTCCGTTAGGTCAATACTGAGATAAACTCCATGAAGTCAACCGGCCAGTGGTTCTCAACCTTGGGTAACCCAACAACTGGTGGTGAAGACTTCTGGGAGTTGCAGTCCAAGAACACGTTGGGTTACCCAAGGTTGGGAATCACTGCAATAGGGCGAAGTCCAACAGTGGATTTAGGAGTTTGAATTTTTCTGACCTGAATGACATTCTCAATGTCACCTTTATAGGGCCGGTTACTCACAGGCAGAGTCCAACATGATTTGCCCAGAATGGCATCTGATTTTTTTTATCTCACCCCCTGCTTTTTATTCCCCCCCCCCCAAAAAAAAGCATCATGGTGGACATATGTCACCAGATCTGATGATGAGAAGTTAGACCTTCTGAAACCCAACAACATGGGTAAGGGATTGCTAGATCAAGCAGATCCTTGCCCCTCTGAGATCCAGGAGGCCCAGTCCTCAGATGGTAGGAGATCCTGGCATTGGAGGAGGCATGAGGGGGGGTGAGTCTGAAGAGGTTGGACACCCTCCCAACCCACATAAGGGCTTCAGGTTAAAAACAAGAGTCCGGAAAGCAGCTGCAACAGGAAGTGTGCTCAGCTGTAGGGAAAGTCTCCTTGGGAGAAGGGGCCTCCTCAAAAGTAGGGGAATTCCTTGAAGGAAAGCCTCCTGGGGAGACCAGCAGGCCAACCCTACTGATCACCGTGCCTACCAATTGGCTAAATGCCAGCAGCTGAGCTCAGGAGAGGGCTCAGGCCGTCCAGCTGCACCAAGGGAAGCTCAGACCTGCGTTTCCTGAGGATGTCATGTCTCTTCTGGTTCCTGATCCTCCTGGTTTTGCTCCCTGACCTTGCTGCTCACTCTTTACCTTTTGGACTGTGACCTTTTGGATTGCTTGACTGTGCTTTGGATCTCTTGCACTGTGATTATCTGGTGTCTCTGTTTGCTGGCCCTGGAACTAAAACCAGTCCCAGGAAAAGGACGGCAAGCAGCTGAAACTCAAGGTCTATGGTTTACAAACGTGCAGACGACAATGCCACAGCATGCCTACAGTATAGGTTTCGTTCTGTGGAGGGGATTAAAATGCCCCATTCCAGTGCACCAGGGTTTAAAATATATCAAATCTTGGCAAGGTCACGCACTGCTTATCTCGCAAACTCAATACTCCCGATCAATGGTGTGGATAGTGGAGCCTGGTGAATTTAGTGGTGGTGAATCCCCTTCCAGGTTTGAGTCTGGACTTTAAAAGACTAGTCTGAAGGGCTGAACCTGTTGAGTGGAAAAGGCACAGAGCCTTGGATAGCTTTTTTAAAGTTCAGACTACAACCCGTTGTGAGTCTGGCTCTACAACAAAAAAATGAAATTACATGCAGGGATCTCAAGCAGTGACCGTGGTAATACTTAGGGAGCCCATGTGTTCAGGCAGAACTGGGATATTGCATACAAACCCCGAACACACAGCACACCGTAAGGGTCACATTCTGAACACAAATTTGTTCTGTTTGTGAATTAAATTCTGGGCTAACCATCTTTTACATAGATGACCTCCAAGGATCAGACAGAATTGCCTATTGGGCCAGATTTGGCCCATGCTTGACCAGGTGGCTGACCACGATGTGGATTACAATTACATAGGAGCTCATGCCTTACACTGACTCAGCCGCAGGTCCATCTAGCTCAGGATTGGGAGCTGGGACTGGCAGCCACTCTCCAGGGTTTCAAGGCTGAGTTCTTCCATGGTTCAACTTGGAGATCCCTGATGCTCTCTTATAATCTTCCATCCAATGGCTAACCAGGCCCAATTTTGCTTAACATCCAAAACTGGAAAAGATAATTGTATTCAGGGTAGATCCTGTTTGGTCCCATTAAATCCTTTATTTTGGTGACCTGGTCTCTGCAACGGGGTTATTTATTTATTTATTTATTTATTGCATTTATATAGTTAGCAGTTCTTATCATTGTATCACAAACTTCACTGTGTCGGTGGGAAGAACTTGGAAAAGCTTTCCCTTCCAAAAAATAATAACCATAATTATATGCCATCAAGTCAGTTCTGACTTCTGGCAACTTTTTTACAGGGTTTTCTAGGTATAGAGTACTAGACGTGGTTTCTGACTTCTGGGAGCACTCTGGGAATATGCTGCTTTCCCAACGCTACACAGGTTGGCCCCTCCTTTAAAGTCCAGTTCCCAAAATCCCCCCAAAAGGAATTTTTCCAAGCCAAGAGATAACCCAACCTTCTGGGCTATCCTGGGTTTTGTGCACTCAGTCTTCCGCAAAGAGGGAACCAGTGGGAGCTCATCCTTTTGACTTTGCCTGATGAACAGGCCACTACCACTTATCACTTGCTCTAGTTCAGCCCTGCCAATAACTAACTTCAGAGCTCCTGGGATTGAAGAATGCCCAAATCAGGTTTAGAAAAGCTTTCTGTAGCCCGAACAACAGAAAAGCAGCTGCTTGAAACCTGCATTTTTCTCTGCTTTTATTATTATTATTATTATTCCAATGAGACCAGCAGGCTCCAAGTGGAAATCAGAACCTGTAAACTTCAGAGGAAGCTGAGATGAAAGGATTATGTTGTTGAAAAACATTATTGGGGTGATGTTTTAAATTAGCTGAAAAGGTAAAACAGCTGGGTTGGTGGAAAGGGAGAAAAAAAGAGTATTCTTAGTCATTGTTTTATATAGGACAACAAGGAAATTACTCCGATGTCTATCAGTAGATGGCTAGAAGAGAGGACCAAATTTTGCAAAAAGATATTAACAGGAGGAGGTATATAGCTAGATATACATGTTGAGAAATAAGCAGGCAAAGGAGAAAGTGCATTTAACAAAACACACCAAAAAAAAAAAAAAAAACAATAGGGGGAAAAAAACAGACCCCCCCAAACCACTCCCTAATAATGATTGTCCCTGTTACAGGCAGGTTTTGTTTTCTGAGCAGATTCAATTTTAGTACCCAATCAAACATTTGTAGCACCTTTGCACACTCAAAAGGCATGAGGGAGATTCCATAATACATGAGGATCTCAGTTGACTCTGGCAACAGAAAGGGACACAATCGGCTGAGGAATTAACTTCCCCTGGAAGGATATCACCTTTCTCCTTTCTTGCTGGGCTTCTGGGTGGGATGATGCATATTTTTTTTCTGCTTGGCCTTTGATCTGTCTGTCTGTTGGGTCTCATCTTTATTTTTGCTGGTGTTGCTCTTCCGCAAGATCATAATCATCATCATCTTGGAACGGCAGAGCTGGAAAGGACCCTTTGGATTATGGAGTCCAGCCTTTGTCAAGGAGGCCCAGTGGGGGAATCGAACTCCCAACCTCTGGCTCAGCAGTGAGACACTAAACTACTGAGCTATCCAGAGCAGTTCATGGCTGGCCCTTTCATCTCTACAGCGCAAAGGCAAATGAAATGGATTTAAATGAGAATTTATATACATTCATGATAACAAAGCCATAAATGGCTACTAGTCAAAACTGGCTATGTATCTCTTCCATGATTGGGCAGCGTTTGAGACTCAGATTAACTACCTGAACACACTTCCCACTTTGTAAAAGGAATCACGTCCACATTTCTTTGCAAGAAAACAAGAAAGCTTGTGTTTATTAGAGAAATAAATACGATAGGAAAGGTGATAGAAGTTGTAGTTTTAGCTAACTAACAGCTTGATCAAATGTAAAAAAAGAACCCCAGTTATACCGATTATTTTCATCCCTCTCTTATACTGACACATTTTTTCCTGCGGTCACATGGTATATATTTATCAGTGGGAGCATTTACATTATTTAGAACTGTGTCGATTAATTTCCTTCTATTTTAACCGTTATAGCAGGCAACACTGTTCTTTAATTTATTATCAGTTAATTTTCTCTACTGTTTCTTGGGGCAATCATCCTTTTTTTTTAATTAGCAAAGGTGATATATTGATAGAGCAATATGAGTCTTCTCTCCCCCTCCCCCTTTCCCTTCCCTCCTTTACTCACTCATCTCCTTTTCCTTATTTCCCTGCATATCTCTCCCTCTCAGTTGTTTAATTTTTCTTTTCCCTTTTGTACAGTGTTGGGAGGAGGAAGCGGGTTTTAAACCACTTGCAAAGTATTGTGAAGAGCAAAGTTTTAAAAAAGAGAGAAAGGAGACATTCATACAACATCCGTTTCTTTACAATTCAAAGCAGGAAATGTCCCTTTCTTGGTTCAAGCCTTCTTCCATGCATCATGTGAACAGAATATTTTGAAATGATCCAAATAATGGCCAAAATGGTAGAACTGGGGTTCTTTTGGCACATGTAATCGAGCCTTAAGCTGCTGCCCCTTTCATCTCTAGAAAGGCAAGACATCTCCTTGGAGGTGCAAGAAGGAAGGGACATCAGCAAGTCTAAGAATAACTTATCTCAAGTCAAAGGAAGGTCAGCACAGATCAGAGCAGGTAAAGGACAGTCTAAGAAACCTATCTACTTTTCCCAATGCAAATTTATTTATTTATTTATTTATTTATTTATTTATTTATTTATTTATTTCACTTATATGCTGCCCACTCTACCCAAAGGTCTCTGGGCGGCTTACAACAATTAAAATACAATAAAAATACAATAAAATGATAAAACAATTAAAATACAGTTAAAATAGATACTCTAAAAATTGCCATCAGGACCCACAGTTGATATTATTTCAATTAAAAGCCTTCTGGAACAGGAAGGTTTTGACCTGGCGCCGAAATGTCATCAGCGTCGGCGCCAGACGAATCTCAGTCGGGAGGGCATTCCATAGTCTGGGGGCAGCTGCCGAAAAGGCCCTTTGTCTACAAGCCATCCCTCTTACCTCTTTGAGGGATGGCTCTTTCAAAAGGGCCTCCTGGCTAGATCTTAATTGCCGGGTAGGTTCATATGGAAGGAGGCGGTCCTTCAGGTATCCAGGGCCCAAGCCGTTTAGGGCTTTATATGTCAAAACAAGCACTTTGAATTGGGCCCGGGCAGCGACTGGTAGCCAATGTAATTTGAACAGAATCGGCCTGATGTGTTCCCTAGCGGCCCCACCACTCACCAGCCGCGCAGCTCGATTCTGAACCAGTTGCAGTTGCCGGACCGTCTTCAAAGGCAGCCGCACGTAGAGCACATTGCAATAATCTATACAAGATGTTACCAGTGCGTGTGTAACTGTCATGAGACTCCGCTCGTCCAGGTAGGGCCGTAGTTGGTACAATTTCCGCAGCTGAAGGAAGGCGCCCCTGGCCACCGAGTCCACCTGGGCTTCCAGTGTTAGACTGGGGTCCAGGAGCACCCCCAGGCTGTGGACCCTGTCCCTTAGGGGGAGTGTAACCCCATTCAGGGCAGGGAAATGGCCCTCCAGCCTGTCCGGCGAAGCACCCACTAACAGCACTTCCGTCTTGTCTGGATTGAGTTTCAATTAACCCTCATCCAGTCCATTATCAGGTCCAGACACGAGTTCAGCACAGAAACCGCCTCACCTGGATTGGTGGAAAACGAGAGGTAGAGCTGAGTGTCGTCAGCATATTGCTGACTCCTCAGCCCAAACCTCCTGATGACCTCTCCCAGCGGTTCCATGTAGATGTTAAACAGCATTGGGGACAGTATCGCGCCCTGAGGAACCCCATGACATAAACGCCATGGGACAGAGCAACTGTCCCCCAGCACCACCCTCTGGACACGGTCAGCCAGGAAGGAGCGGAACCACCGTAAAGCAGTGCCCCCAACTCCCAACCCAGCCAGCCTATCCAGAAGGACACCATGGTTGATGGTGTCGAAAGCCGCTGAGAGGTCCAGGAGTATCAACAGGGTCACACTCCTCCTGTCTCTCTCCCGGCAAAGGTCATCGTACAGGGCGACCAAGGCAGTCTCCGTACCAAAACCCGGCCTGAAACCCGATTGAAATGGATCCAGAAAATCCGTTTCATCCAGCAGCGCCTGGAGTTGCCCGGCCACAACCCGCTCCAACACTTTGCCCAAATAAGGGAGGTTCGCCACTGGTCGGTAGTTAACCACCAGCCTTGGGTCCAGGTTAGGCTTTTTTAGGAGTGGCCGAATTACCGCCTCTTTCAAGGTGGTAGGGACCACTCCCTCTCTCAAAGAGGCGTTCACGGCCTCCTGGACCCAGGTGCGAACCCCCCTGGCAGATCTTCCAATTAGCCAAGATGGGCAAGGGTCGAGCGGAGTGGTGGTAGAACGGACAGATCCAAGCACCCTGTCCACATCCTCAGGTCTCAACAATTGAAACTCAAATGCATGTATCTTCTCAAGTGTAAGCAGAGTTGCATCTCATCACAATTCCAACCTTTGCTTTTAATAGTCCTGTGTTTTCTTCCTTATATTTCACACTCTTATCTTACATCTTTGAGCCAACATGGTGCAGTGGACTAGGACTCAGGAAACTTGGGTTCAAATCAGTGTTCCATGAGAGCTAATGGTACATCATTTCCTTAATCTCTTTCATACTATGAAAACCCTGTTAGGGTCTCCATGTTGGAAGTGACTTGATGGTACACAACAACTTCTTATCGTTGATGCTCTAGTCCTTCTTCCACTATAATACCTGAAATACTTTGAAGACCCATGATTTCGTTCCTCCACATCCTTCCACCAATACAGATCACAACCATCCAATGAAGCTTTATTTTGTGCAGTACCTGTCCATGTTCTACCAAGAATCCTCTGTAAAAGATCTACTCAGCATTGCTGATGGCTGGTCCGTTAGGGTAACTTGGGCATTGCTCCATCTCAGGCTAACCCCTGTCCGTCCATTTTTTGCTTCCTCCATACCAGAGGTAGAGAATTCTGACCCCACATTCTGTGTGAAACATGTATGTGAAGGCAAGGAGGTAGAGAGAGAGAGAGAGAAGAAGAAGAAGCACATAAGCAATATTTTTTATTTGGGAGGCCAGTTGCATATTTCAGAATTAATGAGTTTGGGATGAGGCCCTGTCTGCATGAATGTCTGCCTCTGTATACATCAGAGATGTTTGCAAGTCTTTGGGTCAGAGTTCAAGTCTTTGGTACCAAGGCCCAAGTCCATATTAAAAATAAGCTTTCCCCCCCCAGAAAAAAAGGAGTTAATGGGTGGGTTCTGTGTGGGGTGTGTATGTGAAGATCTGAGGCTTCTGAACCACTTTTGGTCCCATCTGCCCTGCTTTCCTCGCCTTCCCTCATCCCTTGACCCCCATTCTCTCAAAACCCCTCCCTCTCCATCGCTGCCTCCTCCTCTGCCATTTGCCGCCATTTTCCTGCCTCTCCTGAATCTTCTAGTGAGCGTCACAAAGCTTCTTCCAGGTTTACAGTGTCTTTCATTAAAAATTAGGGACTTGAAAATGTGACTTGGAAACATAGGTCCGAGTCGCTAGTTGAGTCTGAGTTATTAGGAAAAAACCCAAAACAAATCAAGCTGGCGGTGCAACTTAAATCTGACTCAACAGTGAGTCATATGACTCAAGTCCCCATCCTTGGTTATACACATGAATTCTTGCTTGCCCACCTGTCTGCTTGTGAGTTAATTTGATTTAGATTCCTGCATTGAGCAACGGGTTGTGCTCACTGGCCTTACAGAGCCTTTCCATTCTATGATTCTATTTGCCCCTGGTTTGGTCTGTCACTCCAGCTCCATCCACCATTGACATCTCTGCCTGTTGTTCCAGAAACTATAAGAGATACCAGCCACCACTGTCCAAAGAGCTGAAGGCCCCCCTCTTGTTCACACAGATACCAAAGGAATAGTCACATTGCCTTTTGGCTGATTTTCATTCTTGCCGCTTGACCAGCTTATCTCTGTTTGCAGCTGTGCAGAACAGCTGATGCCTTTGGTGCCACTTCTTGTGTGGAGAAGTATGTAGGGTGTTTCTCTAGCACATACAATGTACACTGTATAATGTATATTTGTCTTATGTTACTGTTTTATTTGTAACACATATACACCGGTAAGTATGTGCACACACAAGATTACATGTACAAATATATTAATATGTATTTTGATCCCGTCCCTCCTCTTCATCTGCTCCCACTGTGACACAGATGGTGTAGGAAATTGGGGTAAATCTCATTTAGACTCTAATCAGCACAAACATATGCTTAATTAGCCTAGTCCATTTTACACAGTATAAATCGGAAGCAGATTGTATTGCAATAACCGACTGATCGCAAGGTAAATTGGTTTATTCTTATCTTCTTTATGAGGGGTCCTACGATTGCTTTATCATTCAGATGTGGTGATGAGCATTAAATCCATCTTGTTGAAGAGATAAATGCAAAAATAATAAAGGTGATATTAGGATTAATCATTCTAAGCCCTTCTTCTGCCCAAGATTACTGCATGTGCTTAATTTGGATCACATGACTTCCAAAGAACCTTAGCTTTTCTATTTCCCACTCACACCCTCTGCTTTAATAGTAAGGCTTATATTGTTCAGGGGAGGGCACAAACATGTGAAAAGTGGACATATGCCAGATGACGGCTTACGTTGCAGGGTCAGAATAGGGTTCAGCATTGTTGGTCATCTACGGAAGCTTGTCCTGCAACCATCAGGCAAACTGCCTGGGTGAAAACAGATAAGCAAAATATACTTTGAATTCTTGGAGGATCTGTGATATTATTGATGTAGGATTTCCTTCTATGGATGCAGACTGCTACTATTTCACACCCTTGTCGCACCCAGAGTTCATGCAAGTCCAAAAGTTGTCCAAACTCATCTGCCTCCTGTAGCTGGAAGGAAGTGCTGCCCTTATCATCTTTTTCGCCTCCAAGACCACCACTCCCACTATGCCTTGGTTCTGAGGGCACCCCTTTCACCACCTGCAACACAGGCATTCAAGAAAACGAGGCAGGTGTTGTGGGGAACTGGACACGTCTGCTTGTTTTGCTGCAGCTGTAACTCGGAAGCAGAACATATGCTCCCATGTAGGAAGTTCCAGCTTGAGCCTTTGGGTCTCCTCTTCAAAGGATTTTGGATCGCTTCATGGGAAATAAGGAGATGGACTTCCAGAGAAGCTGACACTGGGTTAGCATGGTCTGGCAGAAGGTCCCCTCTTTGGATCAGGATCTGCAGGTGTAAATATGATACGTATCCGGACGTCATCCACCTGGGCTGCAGTGCTTTGAATATGATACATGTTCAACATGCACACCTGCATGTGAGCCCTTCTACCATCCTTCTCCTAGTGGAAATAGCCATACCTAAAGGATGTTGCTATGAAGGTGCAGCCTTGGATTGTGGCGCTGGAGTACATGATCTTTAACCCAGATATGAAGTGCCTTATTGCTCGGTGCTCAGACTCAGCATTGTTAAAGATGGATGGCATAGGCAGAGTCCACACGTGTGTAGGCCATGCTGGCTTGAGTGATTCTGGGAGTTGTAGTTCAAATAAGTTACTTTTCCAAGTTCTGTCAGGACTCTTTTAACACCTTCAGCTGAACTTGCGGAGGTTCTCCAACTCATCTTCTATGTAGTGAGTGATTGTTTTAAGTTTCAGAGTTTGGTATTTCTAGTAAAATTCCCTTTTTGCCACGCAGTAGAAGTACAGAGATTCACAAAGGATAATAGCTACACATTTCCCAGTGTCTACCCCTTCTCATTAACTGGCATTTAAAGTTTCATTAACTCACTGAGACATTTGTAGGAGAAAGAATAAAAATGTTTCATTACTTACAATTGCTTGGAATTACAGACTTGAGTATACTGCTTTCTTTACTGCACACATATTAGCAACCAACCAAACAGATCAACAGCAGCAGACAACCGCCACCAACTGATGAAAGAGAGTGATAGAACACTCAGCAGAGAGGTAGGGCTCTTTTGGAATTTCAAAAGCTGGAAAGAATGATTGGTTAGTACTGGGTAAATAAAAAAAAATCCATCCCACTGATTCAAACTACAGACAACATGTGAGATTGTAAAGAAAACTCCAACAGTTTGTTCTTCCATAAGTATTCAACCATTTTTCTCAATTCTGATTTCATGCCAATAGTATAATATTATTTTTCTACTTGAAAGGCTATATTCCTAACAAACTTTCAGTCTAATTCTGGTGTTAGTCTTTCTTAGCTTTGTCTACCTGGGTTCTCTGTGCAGCAGCAGGCTAGACTTAGGGGTCTGGCAGGAAGAGTTGCAATAGTCTACTGAGATTCAGTCACCCTTACCAGGTGCTCTTCCCCACAGACTGCTGGGTTTGAGAGCATGTACTTGAGAGTGGGTGCCCAGGACAAAACAGGGATTCTGTGGGCGTATTGTCCCCCCCCCCCCACTGTACAACAGCCTCCCTGCCTAGTCTGGTCCCAGGTGTGGCGTTACAGTCGCCTTGACTTGTTCGGCTGGTGGATTTCAATGCCCATGCAGAGACCAGGTTATCAGGAGCGGCTCAGGTCTTCATGTCTACCGTGACGATCAAGGGCCTGTCCACTTGGGGCAGTGAAGCAGGGCACACTCTTGATCTGGTTCTTCTTCGTGGTCTCTGTGAATACACACTAATGGGTTTAATCGGTGCTTGCGCAGAGGTCTCCGGAATATTCTAGAGCTTTATGATACGTTCGTCAAGAACCGCCCCCCTAGCTCACATGGTCCGCCCGCCCTGGCAATTGCCTCAGTTCCTTTTTGCCGCCGCTGAGGTCTCTCCTCTCATCGAGCTACCGTTCGTCTTTATCGATATCTGAAAGAAATAACAAACCTTTTATTGATTCTCAACCTTCTACAATCAAGGAAATTGTAAGAGACTTCTACAATTTCCCCGACCGCTCCCTCTTCCCCTTTCCCCACCATTTATGGCCCCCCTTCCCCCTTTCAAGAAGTGCACCTCGTGCTCCAACAAAGTCCCCCTTTCAGACGGCCACAATCTCTGCCTTTTCTGTCTGGGAGAATCTCACCAACCTTTCACTTGTCAGTTTTGCAAGAACTTTACCAAGCAAGCCCTTAAATTAAGGCAACAGCGTCTTTGATTGTTTCTTTGGGAACGTTCCCTACAACCTACTCAGACTATGGAATCATCTCAAACACCCCAGCCCCCGAGACAATCTCCAGTTCCACCTACCGCTTCTCCAACAGCCAAATCGATCCCTAAAACTTCACAAAAATCGAAGTCCAAACCTCCCAGTTCGACCAAGTCCACCTCAGTACCGAAGTCTCCTTTGGTATCAGAACATTCTAAATCAAAGAAACAAAAGAAGTCTACCACCGACTCTCATCCCCCTAGATGCAGACCAATACCAGACCTAGCACCATTACAAGATCAACCTTCTATCTGCGTTGATTCATCGGAGGAGACCCTTCTCCCTCCTTCTGGTCAACCTCCATCTCCGCTACTGGCACACTCTCCATTTTCCCTGCTTGATCCCGCCGAGGTCACCATCCTGCCTACATCAGCACACTCAAACCCCGTATCCACGGTTCGCTCTATCTCGATTGGTGATTTTGAGTCGGCGTATCAGGCACCCGACGTTTCACCTCCCTGCAAGAGGTTGAGGAAAGCCCACCACACGTCCCAGACGTGTCATTTTGGTGCCGATCCCGTACGACCCATGACTCCAAATGGGTCTCTGGCATTTCGAGAGCCTTCTAATAGATACTGACACTCCAAACGGGTCACGCTCTATGAGACTCCACAGTACTACGAACCTACACTCAAATGCTCTCGACATTGAGCATATCGGTATTACCAACCCGAGCTCGACTTCTATTCTGACCGTCGACACCTTCGGCGTTGATATTATTACGAATCCAGCTTCTCGGACTCTTCTCACTCTCCTCGATATCGATCACGGTACCATGGTTTCTACCGTTCTTCATCGGATGATGATTCGATACTGCCCGTCCCGGTACCGAAACACCAAAATCTTGCAAGAGACAACATCCCGAGCCTCTTCAAGATCAACCTATGGTACCAAAACGATCTCAGACCTCCGTTCCGACAGCGTCACGCGTCCAACAATCCATCCCTCAACCGTCGGTACAGGCGACCACCACTTACGCCGGTTCTCAGCCTCAACCCCCCAGTACCAAACATTCTCATAAGAAGCACTCTAAACTTCAACCTGCCTCTGTACCATTCCAACAGGTTCCACCAAGATCTCACCCTGATCCTCCAGAACCTATTACCACTACCCCATGGTACTGCCCTACTTCTCCAACTTCATCTTCTCAATCCTACTCTTCAGAATCTTCCAACTCTATACAAGATCAAGAATCCCCTCCTAATCTGCCTACACCGGGCTCGGATGTCACTCAAACCAATCCTCCATCACCATCTGATGACTTTTCCTCCTACTCTCAGCTGGTCCTTCGAATCGCCAAAGCTATGGAACTCGATGTGCAACAACCTACTCAACTCCAATCCAACAAAGTATTTGAGGACATTAATGAACAACAAACTCTACCTTTAAGTATGAGTTTTATCCCCTCATTATTAGAGCTCACTACGCAAACTTGGTCCAAACCATCCTCCGTTCCACAGATGTCTCGCAAGGTTGAAAGCCTCTACAAAACACATGGAGAAAATACTGCTTTCTTATCCAAACACCCACCTCCCAATTCCGTCATCGTTGATGCCACCCGAAACAGGGCACGCAACCGTTCCAGCACCACACCAAATAACAAAGAAGGAAGGAAATTGGACATTGTTGGGCGTAGAATCTATTCTCTCGCCTCATTTACTCTCCGCGCTGCTAATTATCTTGCAGCTATGGGAGCTTATCATCGTTATCTTTGGAACAAAGCTCTCCCATCTCTCCAATCCACTGCAGGCGAATACAAATCCCGTGGCCTCGCTTTCCACCAGGAGGCCATGGCCCTCACATGCCAGGAACATATCACAGCCAGGCATATTATCGACGCATCATCCAGGCACATGGCTACTGCTATAGCCCTCCGTAGGCATGCCTGGCTACGGTCTGCCCACATCTCAGATGATGTTCGTATGAGAATAGAAGACTTACCTTTCGATGGCTGTGGACTTTTTGACCAAAAGACTGATGATATATTAGAAAATCTGCAAAAATTAAAAAAGACAGCACGTTCATACAACATCCAACCATACTAAAAACCACAACCATTTCAATGGCACCGCCCTTACTCTTACCAGCAATCCAGATCATTCTTTGACAGAAATAAGTATCCCTCACAATCTGCTACTTCCTTCCAACCTAGACATGCAGTACAGCGCCAGCACCCCAGTCTTTCCGTCGCCCTGATAAAAAGCAACAACAGAGTCTTTGACTTCTTCGTCCCCCAGATCCGCGCAACTTACCTCTCTCCTTCCGCAGCAACTCGTCTTTCAGCCCATCTTCCATCCTGGGCTTCTATCACCACCGATTCTTGGGTGCTCACCATCGTCGCTACAGGTTATGCCATAGAACTTATTTATCCACCTCCACCAAGGATCATTCTAACCTCATCGTCTCTAGCTCTCAAACAAGAAATTCAATCTCTTCTCCTAAAGGATGCCATATCACCTGTCACTCCTCGAGAAGACGATCCAGGGTTCTTCTCCTGTTATTTTACTGTCCCAAAATGGGACGGCGGTCTACGACCTATCCTCGACCTTCGAGATCTCAACTACTACATCATTCAAAGACGCTTCCGTATGGTCACGTTAGAATGAATCCTACCCATTCTCCAACAAAACGACTGGTTCGCAGTTATAGATTTAAGCGATGCATACTTCCATATTACAATTCTCCAAGACCATTGCAAATTTCTCAGATTCGCCATAGGAACCCACGCCTATGAATTCAAAGCCCTCCCCTTCGGCCTCTCTACAGCACCAAGAGTATTTACAAAATGCATGGCACCTGTAGCAGCTCACTTACGTACTCTGGGAATCTCCATCTTCCCATACATAGACAACTGGCTGATAGTCTCCCCTTCACGCTCTCAGGCCTTAAGAGATATCCAGTTGACTCTTTCTCTTCTCGCGAATCTGGGCCTGCAAATCAACGAAGAAAAATCAATCCTTACTCCCACTCAACGCATTGTCTACATAGGTGCAGTCCTCGACTCTACCAGGGCGAGAGTCTTTCTTCCCTTAGAAAGGGCGATCAAACTCCATTCCCTCATCGCTCATTTCCTCCCCCACGCCCTCGTCACAGCGCACTCGGCTCAACGTCTATTAGGCCTTATGGCCTCGACCACATCAACGATTCAGCACGCCAAACTAAAGATGCGCTCCCTACAATCATGGTATCTCTCCCTCTTCGACCCTATGACGGACCCACCGTCCAAACTGCTCCAAGTCACCCCCGAGCTCTCCTCTCAGCTCCTCTGGTGGGACACTCCAGCCAACCTGTTCATGGGACGATCCTTTGCTCCCCTTCAACTATCAGTACAGGTCACCACTGACGCGAGCCCTACCAGATGGGGGGCACATTGCAACAATCTTCATATCCATGCTACCTGGTCCCGCGCAGAACGAGTCCTTCACATCAACAATCTAGAACTCTTAGCCATTTTCAAAGCCTTCCGAGCTTTCGAACCAATCATTCTCGGCAACGCTGTTCAGGTCACAACCAACAATACCACAGCGTTGTTTTATATAAACAAACAAGGAGGCACACACTCCCTTCCACTCCTGTATCTCACCGTGCAATTCTGGGAATGGTGTCTAGAATGCCACATTTTTCCCATAGCAGTACATATTGCCACTCGAGACAATCTGGTGGCAGACACCCTCAGCAGACTGCATACCCAGATGCACGAATGGTCTCTAGACCAGTCTGTATTTCTCCACCTCTGCGAAATCTGGGGTCAACCACAAATTGACATGTTTGCCATGTCCCAAAACTCCAAATGCATCCACTTCAACTTAAGAGCAGGCATGGGACACGGATCCCTCGGAGATGCACTTATGGCAGACTGGACCACACACCTCATCTACCTCTTTCCCCCCATCCCTCTCCTTCTCAGAACGATAGCCAAAATCCGTCAGGATCGCTCCAACGCAATCCTCATTGCTCCTTGGTGGCCAAGACAACCATGGTTCACCATGCTCCGCTCCATCACCATGGATTTCCTCCGCCTACCTCTCATCCCTCACCTCCTCTCACAACATCAAGGCAAAACTCACCACCCCAACCTCCACACCCTCCATCTCACAGCGTGGAGAATTCACCCTCAGTAAGTGCCATCCTGGCTAACGCACGAAAACCTACCACGGTTAAACTCTATTCATATAAATGGACTATCTTCATGAAATTTGTTCTTCAACATCACCTTCCTACTAACCCGACAACTTTGCAAGCTGTTCTACAGTTCCTCTCCCATCTATTTTATAAACAACTCTCCCTCTCTACTCTCAAGGTTTACCTTTCTGCTATAATAGCTCACCAACCTCAAGATTCAGATGCTGCCATGCTTTTTCGTCACCCCACACTGAAACCCTTCCTGCGGGGTGTCTCTAATATGCGCCCTTCTGCTCCCGCACCTCCCCCACAACGGTCTCTACCTCTTCTTCTCCACTGTCTTTCTCGTGCTCCATTTGAACCACTTGCTATCGTCTCAGAGCACCTCCTTTCCCTCAAGACGCTCTTCCTCGTCGCCATTACTTCTGCCCGTAGAGCCTCAGAGCTCGCTGCCCTCAGGATTGATCCGCCATTTCTTCAATTCCACCCCGACAAAGTCACCCTCTTCCCTGATGTCTCCTTCCTACCAAAGGTTGTGTCTCACTTTCACCTAACCCAACCTATTATTCTACCTACTTTTTTCCCATCACCTACAACTGATCTGGAACGATCTCTACACACATTGGACACCAGACGTGCATTTGCTTTCTATATATCACGGACTTCTTCCTTCCGTAAATCAAAGCGACTATTTATAACGCCACACCTCCTTCACAGAGGTTCCCATATCTCTTCTCAAACTATTTCCTGTTGGATCGTTTCCACTATAAAACTGGCGTATCAACTTGCCAAACAGTCTCTACCTGTCGGTATTAAGGCTCATTCTACTAGAGCTACAGCTACTTCTGCAGCCTTACTTCGCGGAGTACCACTCCCGGATATTTGTAAAGCTGCCACATGGGCAACACTGTCTACGTTTGCCACCCACTATCGCCTTGATCTCAGAGCCAAGAAGGATGCATCATTCGGTAGAGCTGTACTTTCTTCTGTTCTTCCGTGACGTCCCTCCTCCGGTAAGTCAGCTTGTTAATCACCCATTAGTGTGCATTCACAGAGACCACGAAGAAGAAAGAGAGGTTACTTACCTGTAACTCTGGTTCTTCGAGTGGTCATCTGTGAATTCATACTTCCCACCCATCCTCCCCTCTGTCCGTCACTCCTGTATCATTTGATGCAGTGGCGGGCTATTCTTCGGAACTGAGGCAATTGCCAGGGTGGGCGGACCACGTGAGCTGGTGGGCGGTCCTTGACGAACGTATCATAAAGCTCTAGAATATTCCGGAGACCTCTGCGCAAGCGCAGATTAAACCCATTAGTGTTGTTATCCGGTTTCCCCAGGTAGGAAGCTCCCAAAATGAGAGACTGAGGCACGAAGGCTTCTTGTGAGGTTATTTTATTGCAAAGGAAAACGCCTGCTGCAGAAAGCGGGGAGAAAAACAATTCACCACGCGGGGCAAAGGCTTTTCTCCAAAGAACAAAAGGAGTGGTACAATCTCTTATAGCCTGTCCCTTCCGGGCAATTTGGGGTGGGCGCACAATCTCCTTAAAGGGGTCAGAAAGTTAGTTGGCGAAAATTCATTGGATTAGTAAAAACACCTTTCAAACATGCGCAGAACAGATAACCGGACCTTCTTCTCTCCCTGGGGCCCCTGCATTCCATTCTTATCTACTACAAAGCATGTTGTTTCTATCTACTACCAGCGTTGTTTCTCAGTAAACGGATCCTTTGTCTTTCAAGAAACATTAGTCCTTGAGTCAAGAAGAAAAGCAAAGGGGAAGGGAGGGGTCGGGCCCGCTCAAAAAGAAAGGGAGGGGTTGGGCCCGCTTTTACGGGGCATTCTTTTCTCTGAATAAGTCAAACACAATTTTCCTAACAAATCCCTCCTTTTCTTTTTCTACACATTTTGACTTATTCACAATTATAAATTTCGTCCTGGGCTGGGATGATTTTGTAGCTTATTTCAGTTTCTCTTACAGTCATCTGCGTTTTTGGCATTGCCGCCTGAACTGCTGAATTAATCATGCTTCTAAGAAGAGGTATAATACAGGGTAACAACATTAGTCCAGTTGTTGAAAACCCCTCCTAACCACCCAGTGTCATCCATAATTCCAGCCCATTTTTGAATAGGGACATGAGCCAATTTCCGCATTCGACAATTGGAATCTCCCAATTTAACAGGGCGCTTTATTATGTCGGGAGTACGCTGGATACAAAACATTCCTAAAAGATTATTAGACAATTCCCACCTGGTTTTGATAGTGTGCTCGGGTATCCCTGAGAGATTGTACGGTACAGTATGACTCCACTCAAGTACCTCCCAAGGCCACTGATCTCCCTTAAGAGTACCGCCACAAATGTAGCAATTTGAAACATTCATAGTGGTAGCTATTGTTTGTGCCAGTTCAACAAACAGATTAGTTGTCCTGGGAGTCAAAGATTGTTCCCAAGGATCCGTTTCCATCTCTCTCCAGAAGGTCTGGTATCTCCTCAAATCTTCCCCTATTTTATATTCCTTAGTCTGGACAATTTTAAGGAACGCTTTAGGTTTGCTTCCTTTTCCCTCTATGAGTATACTGAACGTCTGATCCCACATGGAAGTTCCCCATTTGTTCTTCTCATCCCACATCTTTGGTTGTAATATGGTAAAGTTAACAAAGTTACAGGTACCCCAAGTGCAGCCGGGTTTTGCAGGTATTGATTCCAAAGTTGCAGTTTTATCTGCAGTGGACCAGGTAGCCCATTCTGTACAAGTCGGACTGGTGTAGAATCCGAATCCATGGTCCCCCATGGGGCCGCATTTTCTAGTGGATCCCATATATTTGTGCTGTGCCTTATAGTATTTTACCCATCCCATTCCCCCACACTTAGTGAACTGAAAGGCTCCATGACTAATTGCGACACATACATCAAAGATGAGAGATATAGGGTGGTTCTCTCTTCGTTCAGCTCTAGCTACCAACGTTCGTTGAAGGGTTGCCAGGGCGTAGACCTCCACCCAGATCCTTTCAGGATCTTCCTTAGGATCAAAACAAACTGGCTCCTGACTCCTTTTACTGCAGACAGTATATTCTACATTATTGAATCGACATACAGAGGTATTGCCCATGCATTTATAGACGGACTTGTAGAGCAATGTTTGATGTTCCTGATTTCCTTTCCTGGTAGTTATCACACAAGGACAAGTAGACCCTGTCGCTTGCAGAATAAAGCTCAGAAAGATCCCTAATACTGTAATCACTTTGCCGTCTACCCTTGGTCTACCAATAAGCATCTGCCTGATGTTTTTCCAAGACATCAGAGGGGTAGGCTTTACCGCCACTGGCAGTGGGAGTTCCATTCCTCGTCCTCTGAGTCTGGGCTGGGCACGGACCAAGGGCTTTCGCTCCTGCACTTCCAACACGTCTCGTGGTGTACCGAAGATGCGTAGCGGAGCCATCCCTTAGGAATGGCTTTTGCCTGCGTCGAGCTATCGGGTCGAACCCTCCACTGATAGCTTGCAACTGGTGTTTCCACAGCCCACAGACTTTAGGTCCACAACCTCTCGGAATATCCCACCTTCAGCACATACCACCTCAATGTCGGGCTTTCGTCAAATTTGGTTATTCTGGCACACCAATGGTGAGGGCAAAAGTGGCAATATAGTAGACAATGGGGCTCAAAGGGATCTATCCCTAGCAAGGGATCTTTTAAGTTCCGGATATCGCCTGGTATACCATCAACTGGTTGCCCCAGGCCAACCCCTCGTATTCAGTGTCCCAATAGGAAGTAGTTTGTATTCGCACTATCCACGCCTCCACATCTCCCTTTGGTGTTCGACTGATTGAACAGGAAAACCAGGGGCAAACACTACCTGTTATATGGGGAACTATGGACATTACTCTACAATATCCGTCCAAACAATGAAATTCGGCAATCCTCATCTAACTCTTCGTCATCAGATAATGAAATCACACACTCCTCCTCTGATTCTTCTTCAGAACTACTCTCAGTATCGGTAATTTCGCACAGTTCTTGATTCTTCGTAATAGGGCAGACCTTACAGTACTGATTGTGCCACCACTGAGAATCCCACAATTCTGTAGAAACCCCGTTAAAATTTTTTCTTTCCTCCTCCCTATCGATTGTCTCCTCGTCTTCCAATACTACTTGATCTCCAATTGAATACCCTTTAAAGAAATAGAACCCCCACCGACTCCTGCTAATTTTTAAGGATACCTTCCAAGTTTGAACCAGATTATTGACCTTCCTTGCTTCCAGGAACACACTAAAGAAGGGGCAACCCTTATGCGCCAATTGCCTGCTGGACATTACTTTTGTTGCCTAAAAATAGTCTTTAGTCCGTCCTCAGACACATGCACGGCTTCCCACCGTCCTTGTTTGGCGCGAGTGTGGTGAGTCCAGCCTAGTTCTTTGGTCCTGACGGCAGTTTCTGTTGTCAACAAGATCTGGAACGGGCCAAGCCACCTTGGGGCGAGCGGTTCACTCTTCCATGCCTTGATGTAAGCCCAATCCCCGGGGTGGAAGGAATGCACTACTACCTCCAATGGCGTTCGCTGCACCGCGATGCCTCGCTCCCTATTATCGGAGAGAATAGAGAACAGGGCCAGCAGATATTTTCTTATAAAGGCATCTTTGAAAAGTTCTAGGTTGGGGCTAATTCTCTGTGTGCTAACATCCCAAATTCCCATTCCATACAGACTCTCAAAGGGCGAGAGTCCTGTAGTGCTATGCGGCTTGGTCCTTATAGCATATAAGGATTCCTAATTTGGCCATTAAATCTCGACCTAGTAGGTCCACTCCTGAATTTGGGGTCCACACGAAATCATGCCACAGCTTTTCATGTGACCCAGGTTTTAGCACCTCTAGGGGTTTTAGAACAGGAACCCGTTGCGTTAGGTTTTCTATTCCTACTATGTTACAATGTCCCCCAGAAAGAGGAAGTTGTCCTTCCCAGGTAGGTTGGCTCAGGCTAGATCTCGTGGCTCCTGAGTCTACCAAAAATTCGATTTCTGTTCCCTCTTTGCCCACCTGCAAAGTTAACAAGGGCTCTGCGCAGGCAGGATTTTTTACCAGGCAGCCCCTCACCTGCCCTTGTCCCTCTTCATCCTTTCTACCTTCCACAAGCTTTCCTCTACCTCCCTGGTTACTATACACTCCTCTCTCACGGCCCCGTCCACGAGTCCCGACCCATGGAGGGTTATTTCCTTTTATTTTCCATCATCTGTGCCATCAATTTCAACTTTCTCTTTTCCTTCTCCTCTTCCCTCCTTACCACTACCTTCTGAGCTTCCGTTAACAAATCTCCTATAGGTTTAGTTGTCAAGTCATCAATTTTCTGTAGTTTGAACTTTATGTCTGGGTAACACCCCGACACAAACTCCAACCTCAGAATGTTTACATTTGCTTGATCCTCTGGGTCTAGTCCGGTATACCGTCGCATATTTCGTTTTAGCCTTTCTAAATACTCGACTGGACTCTCATCTTTTCCTTGGGGCTGTCCAAAGGCTAATTTCATGCTAACGGTTTTAGGGACTGTTGCTTCTAGTCCCTTTAATAAGAAATCTTTCATTTCCCCACACTGCTCCCTAATATTATCAGCCTGAAAGTCCCAGTTCCCCGGGGTTATCTCAGGGAATCTCTCCCTAGCCATCTGTTCTGTTCGGGCGCCATCCTGCACCTGCCAAAGCCTTCTAGCATGACCCAACGCTTGGTTGGTATACGTTACTCCTGCTAATTGTTTGCAAATATGTAACAATTCAGTGGGCTTATAAACCATAGTCCCTAGAGCGTCCCTGAGTCCTGTCACGAACCCAATGGGGTCTTCTGGAAGATTAGGCAGTTGTTGTTTTATTATCCGAATATCAGAGTTAGTTAAAGGGACCTCTACATATCCAACCCTAGTTCCCATTGGGACTTCCCTTAATGGGTACTGAGCTGATGCACCGGGGCATTCATCAGTTATTTCAGCTGCCTCTGTTGCCCGTGTCCTAGACCTGGTGTTTGGTCGAGATGGGGTCTGCCCCATCTGTTCTACGGTCTTCTGTAGTTTATTAATTTGTTCTCTAAGTGGATCTAAAGGGGGGAATACTCTATGGTGGAGGCAGCGCTTAAGGGACTGGCCTGGGTTGGGCCTGAATTGCTACTCTCCCGCCCTGCCTCTTCGTAAGAAGGAGGTGCTGCTAACTGCTTAGCAGCCTCAGGTGGTGCTGTTGGCGGTGCTATGGGCTGCTGATAGTTAACAAACTCTAAGGGGTCAAATTTAGACATTTCCTCACCCTTCAGCTTGGTATCTAATAGGGTTCTGCTTACTGCCAATTTAACTCCTGGCCCAAATTTTATAATGTACCACATCCAGGAGTCGACATAGGCAGTACGGGGCGGATGAGCAACATAGAAGTTGTCCACCCTTTTAATATCATCGAAATTATTGGATCCGAGTTTTGGCCATCTTGGACTGATTTCTAGATTGGTCCAGACCTCTGTGCACATACGGACCATTTCCTGCTCTGACTGAAACTCCTGTACTTTCACCGATTCCCAATGTAGCAACAGCTTCCCCAATGGGCTGTTGCTAGGAATTCCTAGCTCCTCTCCGCCTCTCGGAGTTGGTGCCGGGGCGTCCCCCTCGAAATTCCTCCTTTTGGTCCCCGCTGGACCTCTTTTCCTTCCTAAACACCTGGTTTCCCATCCCACGGGAGACAAATACAAAAGGGAAAAGGGGTTTTGCGACAAGAGTAAGGGGTCTCTTGAGCGCAGACACAATAGGATTGCAACAACCACTCTCTCGACCTGACCCAGGGTACCGGATCACACAACGGCTACCGTAGGGAACTGCAGGCCCACTCAATCCTTCACTCATCCAACAACAACCAACCCATTCGGAGTTTCCCCACCTTAACTTACCAATGTCCGTTGGCCGGCCGGCTTGGAGGACCTCTTGCGTTCGTGCCTCTTTCCGAGTTCTTGATGCCGAGCAGCCGAAGCGTCGGGAAGGAAGCGGCTGCCAAAAAGGAGACAGGGGTACCCTCCGGTTCGCTTCACCGCCGCCCTCGTTCTGCCTGACCTCAACTGGGCTGCTGCCCGGCCCCAACCGGGGCTGTTAGGAAATCCCGGACGAGCCCCCAAAACTGTTATCCGGTTTCCCCAGGTAGGAAGCTCCCAAAATGAGAGACTGAGGCACGAAGGCTTCTTGTGAGGTTATTTTATTGCAAAGGAAAACGCCTGCTGCAGAAAGCGGGGAGAAAAACAATTCACCACGCGGGGCAAAGGCTTTTCTCCAAAGAACAAAAGGAGTGGTACAATCTCTTATAGCCTGTCCCTTCCGGGCGATTTGGGGTGGGCGCACAATCTCCTTAAAGGGGTCAGAAAGTTAGTTGGCGAAAATTCATTGGATTAGTAAAAACACCTTTCAAACATGCGCAGAACAGATAACCGGACCTTCTTCTCTCCCTGGGGCCCCTGCATTCCATTCTTATCTACTACAAAGCATGTTGTTTCTATCTACTACCAGCGTTGTTTCTCAGTAAACGGATCCTTTGTCTTTCAAGAAACATTAGTCCTTGAGTCAAGAAGAAAAGCAAAGGGGAAGGGAGGGGTCGGGCCCGCTCAAAAAGAAAGGGAGGGGTTGGGCCCGCTTTTACGGGGCATTCTTTTCTCTGAATAAGTCAAACACAATTTTCCTAACAGTGTGAATTCACAGATGACCACTCAAAGAACCAGAGTTACAGGTACGTAACCTCTCTTTTTCTGTACTTGGCAGGATGGTGATGATCTGGGTGTGGAGGAACTCCTAGTAGTTCTGCTGTCATGGATAGATCACTACCAGGTAGAGCTTAGGCTTATTGGAACTCTGAGCCACTTCAGCAGTGCTGTGGGGACAATTAAAATGGTCCAGCTGAGAAGAGGGGTGCATCTAAGTGATTTCCTGACAGATCTTGGGGAGTTTCTGGCTGTCTTGGTAGGCAATCCTGTCGAGGCTTAGACAGATCTCTGGGATGTGAAGGTGGCCAGGGCTATTCATGCAACTGCTCCTAAGCATCCCCGCCCAAAGACTGCAGTCAAACCAGCTCCCTGGTTTACTATGGAGCTGGGGCTGATGAAATGAATGGGAGGCAGACTACAGAGACAATGACGCAAAAGCTGGAGGGAATCCAATCAAACACAGGCTAGAGCTCATTGAGAAAGCCTACTCTGTGGCAGTGGTGGCAGGTTTACAATTCAATTCCTGTTAGCATTGTACGTTGCAAGTAGAATAGGCCTATTTGAACCAATGGAACTTATGGAGGAGTTGACTCACCAAATCTCAGTTGATTCAATGGGCCTACTCTAGTGCAGTTTACTACATTAATCAACAGGATTTTGGCCAATGTATAAAGCATGGTGTGATGTATCATCATCACCACCACATGCTATCAAGTCAATTCTGACTTATGGTGACGAGAGTTTTCCAGGCAGAGAATAATCAGAAGTGGCTTTCCATTCCCTTCTTCTGGGGGCAAGCTCTGGGACAGTGCAGCTTGCCCAAGGCCAAGATAGGCTGACTCTACTTGCAGGAGGCAGAGTGGAAAATCAAACTCCCACCCTATGGCTCTGCAGCCAGATATCTAAACCACTGAGCTATCATACCGCTCTATAAATACCATTTGCTGCTTTTCTGTAACGTATCTAAAGGGATTTAGAATAGAATTGTAAATTTAGCCAGTACACGTGGGGGAAAAACAACAACCCATACCATCAAACCAAAACCTTTTTAAATAGAGTAAAAATCATATCAGCAGTCTAAAACATAAGACTGCCAATTAAAATCCATACAAGTCCAATATTAATTATTTACTTTTAATAGCCATCCAGTCTTCCAATAGTACTTATCAAACAGTCTACCCTGTTTTCCCAAAAATAAGACAGGGTCTTATATTAATTTTTGCTCCAAAAAAAGTAGTAGGGCTTATTTTCAGGGGATGTTTTATTTTTTTCATGTACAACAATCTACGTTTATTCAAATATAGTCATGTCATCTTCTGGTTGCTGTACAATGGTGGAGGGTGGGCTTTCACTTAACTAGGGCTTATTTTGGGGGTAGGGCTTATATGACGAGCATCCTGAAAAATCCTACTAGGGTTTATTTTCAGGTTAGGTCTTATTTTCAGGGAAACAGGGTACAATAATTAAAATATGTTAACTTGCTGACAAAAGGGTCCTAAAAGTACAGGAGAGACTAGTGAAGGACTCATTGATCTTGAATTTGGGAATTCCATCAACAAACTGTCACAGTCCAAGATATCACAGGCAGCCTCTCACCATGGACAAGGGAACCAGGACCCCGTCCGCCACGCAGGGTATCGAGTCTAAAACACTCACTGCACAGTTGGTCATGACCAAGCGGAGGTGGGAGCACCGGGCTAGGAGCCAGGTCACTGGATTGGGAGCATGGAGCCGGAACAAGGCACCGAGATGCAGGATACCAGCAGGACCAGACAGGAACACTGGAGAGTCCAGACATAGAGATGCCAGGGGCAACTTCTGGGAGGGAGAACCACTCCTTAAATAGGCCTTTCTTCCAGGTTTCCAGGTGAGTCTCATAAGCGGCCCAGCAGCTGTTACACAGGCCAGGGCCTGAGACTGCAAACACCAGGCCATTCCTCCTGGGTCAGGCTGGCCCCGATGCTCCAGCTGCCAGGGTGGTACAGGCCAGATCCTGACATCAGTAGAAAGGCAATGGATGTATGCTTCATTGAGCACACTGGAAGGAAAGGTAGAGTTGTAAATGTAGCAAATACATAAAAGAAAACAAATGTTATTAAGCATAAGGGGATGGCTGGGACTGTAATCAGTGGCAAAAGGAGAAATGCTGATAATTACAGTAAGACCCCCATATCTGCTACAGAAAAGCAGCAAATGCAGATTGGTTCCAAACAAGAGAGAGAAAACCAGCATTTATGTCAGTTGGGCCCCCAGTGGTAGGGCATTCTACAGCTCCATCACCAACAGTGGGGGGCTGAGGTTGCCAAGGTTGAAGCCCTGGGACTGTCTGAGTAGCAGGTATTGTGAGTCTTCCCTGTTGCCTTTGAACTTAGCTGCAATCCTCCTCAAAGAAGCGGGCAGAGAAATAGGCTTTCCCACAAATAGTATATTGTTGCAAGTTACCCCTGTGTAATGCAAGCTGGTTGATTATATTTACAGACATGAACAGGCTGTTAACTTTATACAAGACCTGCTCTTCCTCTGTTGATATGGATCAATCTAGCGGTCTGAATTTGTTGGACTCTCCTGATATGTAAGGACCAGGTATGGAGAATGTCAAGATGAGCACCGATACTTCCAAATGACCATGAACTTTCTTTTTGCATAAACCCTAGCACAAAGCCTGGGGTGGGGGGGGGGGGGAGAATGCCATCTTCCCCAATCTTGCTTCCATGATATAACAAGGATTTGACCCTGGCCTCAAGTTCTGGCTCTGAAATCTCAGGAAATGTGATGTTGCTGATTAGGGTTCCCTATTTTAGAACCTCCCAGTCACTGAGTTGTCTCGATAGAAAGCTAACCGGGGAGCAGGGCACTACTGCACTGTTAACAGGGAGATCCTTTTGTATTTATACATATAATTTATACATTTATTTTTATTTTTTATTTATTTTCCAACTTTTACCCTGCCCATCTAGATTCAATGAATCTACTCTGGGCGGCTGACAAACAAAATTTAAAACAAACAATACATTGTTTATGCATTCATATTTAACCAAATTCCTTAATACTGGGGAGTCAGTGTGGGGGAATAGTTGGCGTGCTGGATTGGGTTTGAATCCTCACTGGTTCATGGAACTCAGTGGATGATTTTGGGCCAATCATAGGTCATCAGCAGGACCTCCCTCACAACGTTGTAAAGATAATTTAAGGAGAAGGAGATCCATGTATGTTACCTTGAGCTTATAGGAAGCAAGGCAGGATAAAGACAATAAGTGACTGACCAACCAAACAACACAGAGCAGTCACATTTCAAATTTACAAAGCAAATAATTGCACCAAGAAGATTCTGTTACTCTTTAAGTAACAATGATGGCATTACTGGTGGTCACTCCAGAAAGAATGTAATCTGTTAGGGTGCCTAGGACTTAAACCTTCCTTCCCATGCTTAAGCACAAAGTTATGATTTAATTCATAAATTATGTCACATTTTCACTGCATACTCTTCCTTCTTCCCCAGGTCAACACACATTCTTTTTCATTAACTGGTTAAGACAATTCCTAAAGCCCTTTACAGGTCTTCATCATCTCTTTCTCTCTCTCTTAAATTTCAGTGTGTAAATGTATGCAGATTTTAAAGCAGCCTTTTGTTTATCCGTGAGTGGAATAGGGGAAATGAGAAGAATCTAAAAGCTGACTTTTCACAGAAATGTCACCATTCTTTTGGATTTTTTGGGACGTTTAGCACCACTGTGTGAATCTGTATATAACTGCTAGCTGCAGATAGCTACGCCACAAGGGACTTCTAACTTCTACATCGTCAAAACATTATTTGTTGTTTCATAGCAAAAGTACATTCTGTTAAGATATAACCACTCGTTTCAGACCAACTATATCACAGTTTAATTTCAGATGGGGATTTTATATCAGTCATATACAGAACAATTCATCTGGAGAATCTGCCAGATCTTGTCACACCTCCACGCATACCTCTTCAACAGGACCACTCCTAACAGGCTGTAGAGGGGAGTTTTGGACTCCCTATGGCTACTAAAATCCAAAAGTTGGCTTCCAGATTTCCTGTTAAAAGCAGACGTAAGTATATACTGCAGAACTGTAAGGAAACAGGATGAGTGTGAAGCTGCAATACTTTTTAATGTATACTTTTCTATAACACATTTCATTAAAACAAAACAGCAACCCCAAAGTAGTTTATAATTTTTCCTAAAGCAGTTTACAATATTCTGATACAATAGATGATTATAAATCTGAGTAGCAGTCATGGGCCATGAAGAAAGATGCAGCCAAGGTAACATATGCCATATGGTGTGTCTAATAGTGGCTTGATTTGCAAGTTTTTCACACCAGAGGATGAAAATGTTATCACTTGCTAATTGTTGCAGGTTGCGTTGCTACTAAAAGATGCAGCCGCTTTAATCCTTGCCACCCTTCAGGGCATGTGGAGTAAAACACCCAGGATATTTAATTAGCCTTTTAAACAGTTGTTATCAGCTGAGGCGCCTGAATTCATATTTTAGTGCCTTATGGCCCTGTTCTGCTTCTTTCTCCTTCCTCTTCCTTCTTGAAAGCCTTTTTCTAAGAAAGACTCAAAGGTCTTACAAGCAAAAAGGCCCCTTATAAAAAGGATGACACTGACTACTTTTGGATTAATTTTTAGATCCTCAAGTCCAATGCCTCTGCCCGTATGCAGAATGCATCATCTGTCATGGGTGTATTTTATTGTTGATTTTAAAAACATGTGTTGTAGAAAGTAGGAGAATAATAAGAAAAAGACACCCATCGGCACTAATTCTAGACTCCCATCTTCTGGCAGCTGGGCACGTCCATTGCTCCTTAGGCCAGCTGGCAACTGTACATGGGAAACCCTGTCACTAGTAAGTTATCCTACAATCTTTCATTAGTAATTCCATAACAGAGTACAGTCCAAGTGTTACCACTGACTGTCTCACTGAGGAGTTAAAAAAACACCTCCCATCAAATCAATAGAGGTTAGAATTCCTTTCATCTGACTGGATTCTGCATCCTAAATGTGATCAACGGACTGCTATGTTTCCATATGTGTATGAGTGTGTGAGTACATGCATCTGAGAAGTGACCATTTAAAGGAGTCTAGGAGATTGGCATGCCAATTGGTAAACTTTGCCCTACAGATCAAACCATACATACAGTCAACTCATTTCTTCTTCTTCATGGTGAAAAAGACTGCCAAATTAAGAAAACTGCAGGCCTTAGGCCCGGCCCGTGTTAACCTGTTCAATAATCTAGCCATTATCAAAATACATTCGTTTTCCATCGTCAGGAACAAATGTTTAAATATGCATTCGAGTTTAAAGAAAGATACATTTTTAATAAGGATGCCAGGTCTTGGGGCACTTAATGCAGTTTGGGGGAATTGCTAAGCTTCCCTGAGCCTCAGATGGGGAGATGAATCTCAGGGTGTGCAGGATTGAAGGGAAAAGTTTGATTTTTGTATATGAAGTGGCTCTAAAAGTTGAGGGATCCATCTTAGCTATTCCCAGCTGCATCGGGGTTCACCGGCCCAACTCCAACATGTTTTTATATGTGTTGTGTTTCCACAGTGTTGTCATACTCAAAACCCTAGAGCAATGGAAAGCGAGTTCGGACACAGCCACTATGTATATATACTTTGGCCCATCATGTCACTTGGAGCAAGACAGGGAGGGAAGTGCCAATACTGTGACTCACAAGCTTTTGTGAATTTGCTGTGGGCTTGTAATGAGCCTTGTTCAAGTCCCAGTAGTCAAGTAGGGCTTGGAAAAACTCCTGCATCATATGCGTTGTAGGCAAAGCTGTGTGGGTTGCACACCCTAGCAGGGAGCAAATACTGCAGCAACTGGATATAGTTTGTTACCTGTACAGCTGCCAAAAAAGGAGGGTGGGTGGGAATTTTTGCCCCCAGCTCAAAGTTGCAATGTTATCTGGTTAATCCGGTTTTATCTGAATTTTGGTTCATTTATCTGGATTCTCTTTGTGTCAAATTCCACAATTAGCTGACCCAGAAGAATCCCAACAACCTATTCCCAATGTTGTTCTGCCTCATTTCTGTGACTCCTTGATTTTAAATTTTGGCCCTGAATCTCAGAGAATGGGATGCAATGTGGCCAACCTGGGAACTGCAGTTCTTGACTGTGTAGACTGCCTTAAGCTAGCCAACAGTGTTTGGGCCACTTTGGCTCAGGAAAGATGCAAGTAAAGTGGGGATGTAACAGTAAGATGGTTGGATAGCTCAGTGAGTTAAGTACAGTATCTGGCTGTGGAGCTGGAGGTTAGGAGTTTGATTCCCCGCTATGCCTCCCATGAAAAGAGCCAATGTGTGGCCTTGGGCAAGGTGCACAGTCCCAGGGCACCCCCCAGAAGAAGTGAGTGGTGCACCATGTCTGTGTATTCCCTACTTAGAAAACCCTGAAAAAGTTTACTGTAAGTCAGAATTTATTTGACAGCACATAACTTATTAAACTGACTGGATAGTTCAGTGGTTTAGATATCTGTCTGTGGAGCCTGAGACTGGGAGTTCAATTCCCCACCGTGCCTCTTAAAAGAAGACCTAGACTGTATGGCCTTGGGCAAGCTGCACAGTCCCAGGGTGGCCCCAGAAGAAGGGAATAGTGCATGATTTCTGAGTATTCTCTACTTGGAAAACCCTGAAAAGGGTTCAGAATGGACTTGATGGCACAAAGCAGCGGCATTTAGAATTATATTTGATAAGGAAAAGGGTAGGAGGGAGACATTTCTCCCTAGAATCTGAGGCCATCCAATGAAGCTAAACAATGGGAGACCCAGGAAAGCTGCAAGGACAGTAATGAACGATTTTGAGAACCTTTGAGTTTCATTTTGAGATGTATAGTTTTTGGAAAGGTTCTCCTCACATCTCCACTTGGCTATACTGGCCAAAGGATTTCTGAGATGTGTTGCCCCCCAAAAATGAAATTTTCCCAGCTCTAGCCATGAGAGTCTCAAGGAAGTTTCCTACAAGTGTGTAGGCATCCTTCAGTCTCAAGAGACTATTGTAACATGCTCCGAATAGAGCGTCTAGTGTGGCTGAGAAGGCCAATTCGAGAGTGACAATCCCTTCCACACTGAAGACAAATACAATCTGTCACCTGTCCAGCTCCCTGATTTTTCTGGTTTCGGGACTGCCTCTTTGCCTCAGCGTGCTGAACAAGCGTCTCTTCAAATTGTGAGAGGCCATGCTGTACCGCCTGCCTCCAGGCTGAGTGCTCAGATGTCAAGGTTGAGGTCCATTCCTAAGGTCTATAGAGTCTGTGTCCTGAGTACACACTCCTGTACTGCAGTGTGTCCTGGACCCTTTGTGTACGGCAGGAGAGGACCATCTGTTGAGGTCCATTCCTAAGGCCTTCATATCCCGCTTGCAGATATCCTTGTATCGCAGCTGTGGTCTCCCTCTGGGGCGCTTTCCCTGCACTAATTCTCCATATAGGAGATCTTTTGGAATCCGACCGTCAGCCATTCTCACAACATGCCCGAGCCAACGTAGATGTCGCTGTTTCAGTAATGTATACATGCTAAAAATTCCAGCTCGTTCTAGGACTACTCTATTTGGAACTTTGTCCTGTCAGGTGATACCAAAAATGTGTCGGAGACAACGCATATGGAACATGTTCAACTTCCTCTCCTGCCGTGCACAAAGGGTCCAGGACTCACTGCAGTACAGGAGTGTGCTCAGGACACAGGCTCTATAGACCTGGATCTTGGTATATGCTGTCAGCTTCTTATTAAGCCATACTCTCTTTGTGAGTCTAGAGAACATGGTAGCTGCTTTGCCAATGCGTTTATCCAGCTCGACATCTAGGGAGAGAGTGTCAGAGATCGTTGAGCCAAGGTACACAAATTCATGAACAACCTCTAATTGTTGTGTAGAGATGGTAATAGAGGGAGGTGAGTCTACGCCCTGGTCCATGACTTGTGTTTTCTTCAGGCTGATTGCCAATCCAAAATCTTGGCAGGCCTTGCTAAAACGATTCATGAGTTGTTGGAGCTCTTCATCAGAATGGGCAACAATAGCTGCATCATCGGTGAAGAAGAGGAAGTCCCGCATGCATTTCAGATGGACTTTGGTCTTCGCTCTCAATCTAGAGAGATTAAAGAGCTTTCCATCTGATCTAGTCCGGAGATAGACACCTTCTGTTGCAGTTCTAAAAGCGTGTTTCAGCATGACAGCAAAAAAGATCCCAAACAGGGTCGGTGCGAGGACACAGCCCTGTTTCACTCCGCTTCAGATGTCAAAGGGATCTGATGTTGAGCCATCAAAAACTACAGTGCCCTTCATTTCCTCATGAAAGGACCTGACGATGTTAAGGAGTCCTACAAGTAAGCCTTAGAGAACTGCTGGATAGCTCAGTGGTTTATGGAGCCAGTGGTTGGGGGTTGGATTCCCCGCTGTGCCTCCTTGACAGGAGGTGGACCATAACGTCCTTTCCAGCTCTGCAGTTCTAAGATGATGATGATTGACAGCATCCAGCAGGACACATTTCAAGTCTTTTTCCTGGTTGATGGGGACATTGCTCCCCTCATACTTCATACAGCTCCAGAGTGCTTTATTGATTAATCACCACGTAAATATTGTGACCATTTCCCTCAGCAATGTGCATTTCCAAGAATTCGCCTCAGTTATACCTAACGTCCCTTCCATCATCTCGTTATTAGTAGGTCACACCTGGGCGTAACAGAAAGTTGTTTAGTTTTGTGACAGGAAGTGGGTCTTGTTTTTTTTTTTTTAATTTTGAGATAAAGGTAAGAAATTTATTTATTATTTTCCTTATTTGGTGAGAAGCCCAGGCGGGGCTTCGAACTATTTCCTCTCTGCTCACAAGCACAATTGCTCTGCGGAAGGTTACTCGAGCATCTCTGAGCGGAACAATCTAACGCGCTTCCTCTGCTTTTATTGCTCTACGGTTCAACGCAATGTTTTTCTCCCCCGCCTCATCACGACCCCCCTCCCGTTGCCCTGGCTCAACCAACCCCAATTAACGAAAATACGGGGACGAGATTGGTTCAGCCAACGGGCCTGATTGACGCAACGGCCAATCTGATTCCCGTGAAGGCCAATCCGGCAAACTGTTCACACCCTCCTTTCCTTCCTCCCGCCCCCGTCGACGCGAGGCGCCTTGCCTCCCGCTGATTGGTCTTCGCGGCCGCCACCAATCGCTGTGAGCTGAAGCAGCAAACGAAGAAGAGGAAGGAGGAGCGAAAGGGAGGGGGGAGGCCCGAGTATCCTAACCCCGCCCCTTTCTCCCGTCCGATCCACTCCGTGCCTCACTTTCCTCGTGACGGACCTGAGGAGTGGCCAATGCGCTTGCCCGTCGAGGCGCGGAGCGGAGGAAGGCGGGGCGAGGCGGGGCGGGGCCGCCGCTCGGCAGCCAATGGCGGGCGTGGAGCGGTGAGGGGGCAGCCAGCGAGCGAACGAGCGAGGGTGGTAGAGGCGCAGCTCGGGGGCGAGGAGGTTGGTTCCTGAGGTGGATGGCGGTTGGAGTTGTGGGGTGGGTGGGGAGGGGTCGACAGAGAGAGAGAGAGGAAGAAAGGTCCGGCCTGGTTGGGGTGAGGAAAGGGACTCCGGGTGGGCTCCGGGAGGAGGGCACGCGGTCTAGGCCCCAGGCCTGCGCTGCGCGAGGGGGGTGGCTCCCTCGCTTTGTTGTGGTGGGAGGAGGAGGAGGAGGAGGAGGCGGTGCTGCTGCGGTGGGGGTGGGGAGGCCTCCTCCGGGTGAGGAGGGGGAAGGGCGGTGGTGGTGGTGGTGGAGGAGGGGATGGGATCCGGCCCCTCGGCGCTTACCTTCGGGGGTGGGCGTTCTGAGGTAAAAGAGGGCTGTTGAGAAGAGGAGGAGGAGGAGGAGGAGGAGGAGGGGGCGGCTGAGGGAAGGTCTTTGCTCACACTCCCCCACCCACCCACCCCTTTTGCTCTCGCCCAGGCTTGCTCCTGCATCTCTAAACAAGCCCCCCATCCCCTCCCTTGGTTTCTCTCTCTCAAGTAAGCGCGACGCTCCCCAGGTGTAAAGCGCGCGTGGGATCGTCGCCTTCAAGCCCTCTCTCCGCGGGGGCTTCCCTTTTTCCGAGGGGACGGGGCTGAGTTGGGCTCGCGTGGGAAGGAAGGAAGGAAGGGGGAAGAACTCCCTGGAGTAACACAACAGCGGCGACATCTGCCAGGAGAGTAACCCTTACAAAACGTGTCTAGGGGTCTCGTGCATCGTGCAGTCTCGATCCCGAGGGACGTTTGCTGGGAAGCAAGGCCCGGTGGAGTTGGAGGTTGGCGTTTGTTCCCGAGTAAGGGCGCCTGAGGATTGCGGTGTTAAGGAGTTGGGTCCCATTGAGCAAGGTGTGATTTACTTCGGAGGAAACGGGGCTAGGAGAGTAAGGTTGGTCTGTCCCTCTCCCCTCAGTTAAGTGACAACCCTGTTGTGTATTCCTATCTATGGAATACTAATGTTGGGTCTATCCCTGCATCTCTCTCCCCCCCTCCCCTTCCTCTCAGTCAAGGGGAACTTTTTCCTGGGACTGTATGTGTGTGACAGAGAGGGTGAGCGCTTTTAAGCCTGCAGTCTGGGTAGGCTTACCATTCAGAGTGGAATGGTTTTGCAGTAAGCATGCTTTGTATTGTAGTGTATATTTGCATTGTGTGTTTGTTTCTCTTTTGCTGGAATCTGTGGAGTGTGTTGAGTGTAGAGAGAGGAAGGCATCACTGTCATTTCTCAAGATGGACCAAGGAGACAAACAGCCAGTGCCACCAACTTGTGAATAATAATGAGGCAAAAGGTGACAAGACTTCTAACTTTTGCTAAAAATGAAGTACTGTAGTTGCCTGTGCATTTGTTAGTCAGATGTTGCCTTAAAAAAAAATTAGGAGGCAGATGGCCAAAACAAAGTGTTTGGGGTCAGTCTTTCCTCTTTTCTAGTGTCGTCTCCAACCCCCTAACAACGTAGTGGTAGGTTGCAAGTTTTTTTCTTTCTTTTTTTTAAAAAAATTAAAATGTATGGGTTGTTGGTGGTAATGACATGTTACATGTTAACTCTTGGATTCCCTCCAAAAGTTGCATCAACAGAGGTTTTCAGTGAATATTTTTTGTTGTCCCTGCCCCAGAAAGTTTTGGCATACTGTAGTCTGTGCAGCCACTGAACCAATGGTTCTAGGGTTGTTCGCAGTTAAAATACCAAGGAAATTATTTGCACCAACTCCTAGTTCTTTTGCACTTTTTCTGTTCATTTTACAGTCCTCAGAACCTAGTTTTTGTAAAAAAAAAATTTTAGGTGGGGAAATCCTGTATTGTCTCTCAGAAAGGCATGTGCCTTTGATAAAGGGCATGTGGTTTTGTTTTGAGAAGCAGGATTCTTGAATTTGTTTCCACTGAATAAAGAATAAAGCCTTTGAGAATACATTGTTCCAGTTGTCCTTACATCAGCATTCAGTACTCGGACACAGATGATTTGTACTGATCAACAGTTCTCAAATGGAGTGCTGAAATTTTCTGCTAAGATGATGAAAAGTAAGCTGTCTTGCCTTGTTCCCAGTTGTGCACATAGGATACCCAGTGAACACGTGGGAGGTTACAGGTATTGTCTAGACTGCTGGTTCATGCACAAGAGTGTTTCTTCAGGCCAGATTAATGCTGAGTAGAGTAGATTGGTTCTGGTAATATAGGAAAAGCTGATTTTGTTTATAAAATGATACACATTTCTGAAGAATTAGGTTCTGCTGTATGGCTTTAGGATGACTGAGTTGTGTACTTCAACCAGCAATACTTCCAGTTCCCATACAGAGTACTTGAGATACAAAAACAGGCTTAGGGGCACCTATTGTGATCAGGGATATGAACACTTTATTTGCCCAGGACAAGTATCTGTTTGAAAGAATTAAATAGATATATTGGGCAAGGAGTGCCATGATAAAAAAAAGTGTGATTCACAGTAGTTGAGTGATGGGATGGAAACAATCTATTGAAAATTTTTATTTTCTTCTATAGAAGTCTTTTTAGGCTGCCTCAGGGTATAGCTCGCACAAGACAGCTTATGTAGGCAATTATAAAGTGTAAAATATATTAAATATCAGTCTAGAACTAGTATGAAACAAAAGCTTGGAAAACAAACATTCAACATCTAAAACTGTTTGTAAGTGGTTACATGCTATGTTGTCAGTGGGTACCAAGCATTTCTTCAGATTGGCTAAGTGTGGAAGTTCTGCAATAGGATCTATAGGCATCTACTTGTAGATAGAAAACGACTATAAAATTGGGAAAAATATTCTTCTTTGGACAGGACATTGTAATGGTTGCTTTAATTTTGGCTATATCAGCTTCAAAGATGTTGAGCTGCATTCAAGCCCCAGGTTCTTCTGCCAATAGGTTTTCTCCTTCAACTTCTTTCCCATTTACTTTACTTTGAATAATTAGGTATAACAGCCCAAACTGTACATTTTTGTTGTTGTGTAAATGAAATATTTTAGCTTTTTAATGTTTTATGTGCGATATGATTTCTTGCTTTAGTACTTCTTCAGTGGTCATGCTTTTAATCCGTTTTTTTGTGTCTTGTGGTCAGAATTGATGGCACACAAGTATTACCACCATCATCATCCCATTGCTCCTGGAACCAAATTTGAAGATACTTAATATTTGCCAATATGTTTCACACTTTCATTTTAGATCTCTACCTACATTTTCAGGGCTGTTTTCTTTTTACTAATTACCATAAACTTGGTTTTTCTAACATTCTTTACTTCCTTCATTGACTTTATTGTGTAAATTTGCAGACCAGTTAAATTACCCCCTAATAGTGCTGTTTCATCTGCCTGTTGTATACTTTTTATAACCTCTCCATTGATATATTGTCATTTGAATCAAAAGTGCTTTTCTAAAGATGTTCACAGAGCACATATTAAAAAGCACTGGCTAGAGTATGCATCCTTATCATATTTCCCAGTGTTGGTTTGTTGTACATGCAGAAGCCAAACAGCAGAACATTCAGTCGCTTCTAGCTGGGTTAACATGTTTATACTAGAATTCTTGGATGTGAATGTACCTGGTGGCTTGGTGTGTGCAGGTGAATATCAGTGGGGACTCATTAATAGCCAGCAAGAAACTACTGAATGTCACCTCATTTGCCTTCTACAGGTGTAGCAAAGCAACAGAATTTCAGCCAGTGTGTCTTTAGGACTGTGCCATCTAATCTTCAGCTTTTACTTCAGCTTTTTGTTGACAGTCATATGAATATCTTTTGAATTTACCAACAACACCTGCTTAGTGTGTTAGACTCTGACAGGCTTTCTCATAGTCAGTAAGGCGAACATCCGTGTCTACTACACTTTGTATCACAGCATCTCTTCCTAAAAATGCTGCTTCTACATCCAAATTGTGCGCCTTCTGTTCTTCCTTCTCTGCACTTCTTTTAAATTTTGTCATGTATTATTTTACAGAAAACCCTAAAATGATTTATTAAACTTATTGTTCTACAAGAGTTGGTATTTTTGTTTTAGGATAATGTAATAAAGGTCCATCTCAGCCAGATTTCAAGAATGATTCTTCTCTGTAGATTTGATTGAAAAAAATCCCTAGAACTTCTCAGCCATCACTATCATTGGTTAGCTCTTATACTTTTGCAAATATATTACCCATTTCATGAGCATGGCATTATTTTTTGTTAAGCAGTATTGCATTTTAGATCTCTGTATGTGTGATCTGGTGTTGATCCCTGGTACAGTAAATACTATTTTAATGGCAGACCTGTTCAAGGTTGACTTTTGCAGTTCTTAATTCAATAAAAATACTTACGTAAGTATAGGCAGTGCAATACAACTGTACTGACACCTTGTCACAAATAACTACTCAAGTGAATACTCTGATTGCACAAACTGTGTGATGTTGAAGCTGGGTTTTCTTCTGAAGATGTTGTGCTTTATAGGTTACTTACAAGAATTTAATTCATTCAGTAGAATCAGAATGGATTCTCAGCACAGTATTTGACAAGGTGGTGTTCATTTGCAACATAATAGTGTATTTTAAAAGGTGTTTTAATAAGATGAAGCTATTGGACTGTTTTGTCTGTGTCCCTCTAGAAAATCTAAAGCTATCATCTTAAGTTATGGTGTGCTAGATGTTCTAGGTATTTCAGATTTGTAGTGGTCTTCCTAGAGAGGCTGCTTCTAGATTTTTGATGTAAAGAGTTTATGGTGTTGTAGGTCTGTGGGTATTATAGATAAATAACTAGGAGAGAAATGAAAGATTTACTGTGAAATGAGTTGTCCCTAGTAAGAGTATAACTTGTTCTGTGAGTATTTCCATTCTCTTTAAAAGGTTTAATTACAATTTTATGCTTCTAGAGGTGTTGTTGTTACTGCTGTGGTGCTTCTAGCCATAATGCAGAACAATTTGTTCTGGATATTTGGATATTTGTCATCTGTTCAGTTCATATTACCAGCCATCTTAATGTTTTGGAGAAGAATAGAGCTGATGTTAATTTGTAACATAATGGTGTTTTTGCTAATGTATTCTTTTCCCACTGACCAGATGTTAGAGATGACAAACAAAAGGTAATGGTGGGTTCTCATTCTACCTATGCTTTATGTGAGTGTGTACAATTTTGAGTGAATTGGGAATGGCAGTTGACCTGCTACTTTGTAGAACTTGCTGCCATAATGCATCACCAGCAAATAAATATGATTATGAAAATTAGTTTTAATGGGCCAAGTTTCCAATAGCTAGCTTCTTTCCCCAGTCAAGCTCTTTGATGGCTGTGGAGAATCTGAAACCCACTGGCTCAATGCATATTGGTCATGGTGCAGAAGCCTCTGGGGCAGTCTGGGTATTTCTGAAAAGCATGGAATGGGGGAGTGGAACAATTTTTTTCATACATGTTTTGGCCTAGGCTACTCTTCTCTTTCTGACTATGTCAAAAACAGTGTGGAAATCATGATTTCAGACATGAAACACTATTTAAAGCAAAGAAAGAGGGTCCTTTTTTCATTTCCTGCTTGATGGGGCAGCAGTCGGGTTGTAAGTCAGATCTTACAAGTGAAAAATGACATGAGGCTCTGTGTTTTTGATCTTTAATATAACAAATAGTAGTAATGTATGGATAAAGTTGGAAATCTTGTGACATGTCCCTATATGATTTTGTAATTGATCACAGTAGTACAGATTAGAAGAAAAGAAATATATCGGTGTTCTTAAGTTTGCTGAGAATATGTGCATGTCAATAGAAAGGAATGGAAGTTAAGGCTGTTTGTGTTATTTGCTGAGTAGATTATTTCATAAAGAAAGGCAGCACTATTGCAAGATCACACTGAGAAACTTCCTATTTAAGCAAGTGGGCCTCTTGAGGGAAATATTTTGCTCTCTGTTTGAAGGCAGTACAGAAGCTAAAGGCAGGGATGATAGTCTTTGTCATGAAGGGAAAGGAAGCCTATTTCTGTGTATTTTGGGTCATGTAGAGATGACGCCACATAACAAGAGGTAAAATAACTCTGAGCAACTAGATAATAAGAGTGATTGATCACTTGCTTTGTGTGGTTTGTGTAGTTACCTTGCTATCAATTTTTAAGTAGCATGTTTATGCCTGTAGAGCTTAGTGTTATACAACTGAATAACTGGTGGTTATATTACATCTGAGTGAGTAGAGAGAATATTCTCTCATATACAATATTATATTGGAAGTTGTCATGCAATGAGCTTGGCATTAGGTGTAGAATAAGACTACTTCATAGGACACATAACTGACTTGTGGAGATCTCTACAGCAGAATGTGAGGGTTACTAGTTTAAATGGCTTTTGATAGATTCAAGATTCTTGAACTAACAGCAGCTATTGACCATGAAAGCTGAACAGTATTTATGTGTCCCTAACTTGTTTGTGAACTTCCAGAAGCCTATGACAGGCTTTGAGTAGACAGAGTGCCAGACCTTTGTTTTGTTTTGTGAATCAGTTCTTAAACTTGTGTTTGTAGTATCTTGTGGGGTTTTAAATGTAGTCACCTCAGTGTGTCTGTGGAGGGAAACAAAATTTAAAAGCAAAGATAGAATTGACTGTATGTATAGCTACCCCAGTGTGTCCACTGAAATTGTGAAGAAAAATACAGCTGCTGTTTGCTTGAAACCTATGCTGTACTGTCTGTCTACTGTGCTGTGTGATCATGTAAGTACTGTGAGCTAACCAGTCAGGATACCAAACTGTTGTTTGCTCTTTCTTTCAGTAGCTGGGAAGAGCCATGGTACCTGAACTGGAATGAAGCAGGAAACAGTAGTTTGGTCAAATGTGAAGGTAGAAGCCTTTGCTGTCCGCTCAGATAAGAGAGGAGGAGGATAACTCCCTGAGCCCAAGGCTTGTCACAACCCATTCATGATGGGTTTGGTTATACTTTCTGGTTTTGTTCGTCTGAATCAGGCCATTGTGTAAATATCTGTGATTTAAAAAATGCAGTTGGAGACTGCCGTTCAAATCAGTAAGATGGTTCCTGGTGGAAAAGCGTGCATCAGGTAATTTGAATTAAATACTCACACTTCTAATAATATCTATTTTCAGACAAAATGGCTGTATGGACTATGGGCTTTATCCATTTTCCAGTGTTCTTTGCCTATTCTTTAGTTTGGCAGTGTGTTGATTTATGTCTTCAGCAGTTATTCAGATGTTAGGAAGTCATTGGAGGGCTTGTGGAGCTGCATTTATCCTTTCAGGCTTATTGCTTTAAAGCTATTAATGTGTACTGAATTATGATGTAAAAAATTAACCTTGTTTGTATATGGCAGTGTATTCTGAAGCCTTGTGTGGAAAAGGGGGATTTCTTCTCCCCCCCCCCCTTTCCTAGACTTAACAATACTTGTAAGGGAGGACATGATAGGCAAACAGTATGAAAAGGCAATAGACACAGCAGTGTTTATGAATGTCATTTATTTCATGGGTGGGGAAGAGGGGTGGGAGCTCTTCTGTGAATTACAGGAGCAAAGCTTCCCTAAAAATAAAAACAAAGAAAAAAACCAGCAGAGAGAGAGAGAGAGAGACACGGCTTCAGGGTTGTAGTACCCTGGTTTACTGAAGAAACAGGTAAGATAAGCTGTAGTCATATCTACATATTTAGCCTGAAATAACTGTGATATAGTTTCTATATCATCGGTTTGGAATCTGGAGCAGTAGCTGGTAGATGCCCCTTATTTGCAGTCAGGTTTCTAGTTTTAGTCTGCACCTTAATTTTTCCCTTTTGCTATGGAACTCCATCATTGAATATATGAACTGTAACTCACCTGCTTCTGTTTTTTCATTCTTTGAGCAATAACCCCAGTACTCTTCTAGTCTTCTTTGCTTTTCTCTTTTAAGAGGTAATGAGTTAATGATCATCCTGTAATTCTTGGATTAGTGGAACTAAGGAATATTTAAAAAGTCATAAAGCAGTTTTGTTATCCAGGAGAGCTTGTAAAATGTCTTTTAGTATGGACGAGATAAGGCAGAAGCTGTTGGACGTACTATTGTCAGTTAAATTGTAACCTAGACATAATTATTACTTCGTCCTTTTTGCAGTGTTGTGGATATGCTCTTTAAAACGTATGGCAGAATTTTGCAGTGCCAGTTTAGTCAATTTTCAAAATATAAATCTGTTTCTGGGCTCCCTCTTCCACTTTTGGAAAAATGGTGTCTTGGTCATATATTCATGTTTGTGCTTTGAATATCACATAAACACAGAATGCCACTAAATTAAGAAAATTTGACTGTTTTCTGCATGTTTGGGTATCGTATAAACAATGGTTTTCAGATGCACACTACACTGTTTTAGTGGATTATACATGTACTTTTTATAATTGGAAAATTATCTTGATTTGCTAAGTATTTAGTATCTTGATTTGCTAAGTGAGCTGTAAATGTTGCTTTTCAAACTGTATTTAATTATTTCTACTGAAGGCACAAAACAATATCCACGCTTACTCTGTTAGAGTATTTGTACTTGTTGATTTGTTAAATTGAATTGCTGCCGGTCATGAGATAGGATTAGTTGTACTGTGGAGCATAAAGTAGTTTTGGTATTTGTGATCTCTGATATGCAACAAGAAACCGAGGTGCCTCAACATTCAAATGTACTTTTTAACATTGTGTTTTGAAGCAAATTGTTAACTCTCATTCTTGATTCGTGGATATATGACCAGAATTGTGATGGTGTTCACAAAAGATGAGGAGGTTAAAGTGGTCAGATAGGGTTTTTTAAGGGCAGATGGATGACGGTACTAAAGACAGCTTGAACAACTTTAAAATGGCTAATGAAACTCGTTCACTGTCACGCTATTTTCTATTTATGCCCTTCTGTTTTCATTTTGTGGGCAGGTTCTAGCTGTGGTCTGAACAGCTAGATGGTGGTTTAAGGCCAGTATTGAAGGGATCTGTTTACTTTATTTTCGAGGCCATCTTTTTTTCCAAGGGATTGCAGTGGGTAATGCATTCCACAGAATAAAGGGCTTTTTTTTTGGCTCAAAGGCTTAGAGTGTAAAGATAGAAGAAAGGAAGGAGAAGAAACATAGGATAAAGATAAATATGAACCTAGCTCGTGTACTTCCCAAAGAAATTAAAGAATCAAAGCAATCCCACCATCTCCAGCATCCATAATCTGATTGAAGTCTAGAAAAAACTGTGCTCTGTAGTAAGTTCTGTTGAACTTCACAAGAGTGACTGCCTTTGTCCATTGGCCATATTGCTGAGACTGGGGAAAGTTAAGAGTCCAACATGTGGTTATCCAGGATGATCTAGAGCAGGGGTCTCCAAACTCCATCCACCCCTGCATGTGCATGCGCACGGGCTGAAGGGAACGTGCTGGATAAAACAGAAAGGTGGGCCGTAGTTTGGAGACCCCTGATCTAGAGAATGCTCTGGTAAATGTAAAGATATGGTAAAGGATTCCTATCTTTACTCCATCCCAGTCTTCTGTCATATATGATTTCAGCGTGCCTTGTCTGTGAACTGTTTGGAAGCTTCTCAGGTGCAAGAGGTCTCTTCCCAGAGTTTTTTTTTTTTAATTTTTTCTTAGAAATAATATTTGATATCCTGTTCACAGAGCGCCAGACGGCTGTGGCAGGCTGGGGAGGTGATCAAAGCAACTTCTGTAAGTGGAGTTCTGTGGTCATAAGTATTGACCAGGATACTAAGCCAGAATTTCTGGGTTGGATAATACATTTATTGGACCAGGCAAAAAGATGTAAATCTTGGGTTTAATAAAGATAATCTAAAACGTGGGCCAAATGCAGTGCTCATTGTTTCTGGAACCGAACCGATTGCTAAGCAAAATGGAATTTGGCAATTCTATATGAGACAGAAGAGATGATCATAGCAGTTATAGTTGCTTCTCTCTCTTTTCTCAAAAGCTTGTATCTGTCCCCTGTAAATCTGTCAGCTGCCATGGGTGAGGCACACAAACCTGTTTGTAGGCTTCGAGCAGTCTTTACCTCAGCAAAATAGGAGATCACATGTTGACGTTGCACGATGTAACAAATAACAGAAACAGTTTCAATCTAATTAATAGTTATAACTAGTAGCTGGAAAAGAGAATCTTCACTCACAAAAATATATATGTATATACTATCCCAAGAATGCCATACCATTAGGAAGTGGGCACATTTCTATAGTTCCCCACCTGGACAAGTTCAGTACAGAAGGGATTTTTGTGTTTTAAAAAAAGAAAAAAAAATGAAAGAGGCTGGCTTTTTTGTTTTTATGTTGTTTACCAAAAGAGAGCCTCTGAAAAATGAATAATTTGAAATAACAAAAAGATAATTACTTGAAAGTTTTATATTTCCCTCTTTTGTTTAATGATTCTTTCACCCCTGTCAAATCACCCAAGAAATTTTCATCTAGTAGTATAATGAAGGCGGCTGCCAGCAGCTAATCGGAACATCCAGGAGGGGTGTAGAAGAAAGTTGGAATCTGTAGAAAGGGCTGATTTGGTGGAAACCCAGTGAAGAGTGATCTTTCGTTGCGTCAGTTGTTCCTTGTGGATGTCTGAACTCTTGGCACCCTCTGTATTTGATTGTGCTGCCTGGCTATCTGGTCTCCATCTTGGATCCTTTTCTCTTTTGCACTTTTTTCTCCTTGGCTGTTTTTTTAGGGTGGATTTGATTCAAATCAAATTGATTTAAATCATGATTTAAATGTTGAAAAATCAGATTTTTGACAATTCAAATTAGAAAATCATTTTTTAAAATTTAAAATATGATTTAAATCAATTTAATTTTAAAAAAACATTGATTTTAATCTTCCCTGCTAATTTTTTAGATCCCTCCCCCAATTTCTCTAGGGATTTCTCCCCTCTTTTGACCTTTCCTTTCTTTGATTATTTTTGGTCCTTGCCTGCAGTTCCCTACTGGAAAAGAGAAGAAAATACGTCAAGTAGTGAGAGACAAAGACATTTTCTGCTGTTCTAGTACTTCTGGTTTGAGGTTTTGATTGTATTTTTTTTGCCTTTGCTTGCTTGCTTGCTTTTCTGGTTTTTGGGAGAGGGGACTGTATGTTTTAAAAAAATTGCTAGTGTTTTTTTCCTCTGTGTGTGTGTGTGTGTGTGTGCGCGCTTTCCCTGTTTGATTGGATTTTTTAAAAACATTCTTAATTGGTTAATTTATGGTGTATTTATTAATTTAAAGATGTATATTTTCTGGTTCTGGGGAGTGGTGATTGTTAGTTATACTGTTGGTTTGCTTTTAGAGTAGATTGATTCTCTGTTGTCTTTCCTTGCTTTTTTGAGTAGTTTGTGAGTTCTTAAGGGTTTTTGAATTAGTGCCATAAAACCCGAATGAAGAAAAATGAAATGTGACTATGAACATGACTATAAAGAGGCAATCTTTTTTGTGTAAAAAAGAAGGATCAGTGCCTGAAAAACATGACAATGAAAGAGGAATTCCTGAAAACACCCGAAACAAAAATAAAACATTCTCTGGGCACATCCTTATTCACCATACTGGGAAGGGAATGGCAATCTCTGTTTCTTCTACATATGGACAATGACTGTTTTGCAAAAGAGATGTTGCCAGTCACGTACAGGTTCTGATATGAGCAGAAATCTTGATTTTCACTGCATGGGATTTTTTACCCCCTTTTATAGTTAGTTGAGGATCTGGACAGACGTTGGGAGTACATTTTGGTAGGGAAAGAGAGATTTGTGGACTACAAATGCTGACTTCAAAGGCATGGCAAGTTCAGTGTAAGATCAAGAGCAGACCTCTTTCCCCACAACTTGGAAAGAGAAAGATGCATGTTTCATTTGCTGGAGGATAGTATTAAAAGATGTTTTCTTTGATGAACAGATGTATATTTTTATTACTATTTGAGGGAATGGAAGGTAGTAACACTACTATAGATCAGAGATCATATCCTACATGTAGCTGAACAGAATCCTCAGGTTTGAATAATGTAGTCTTACCTGGTTTAAAGAGACAGGAGGTACATGCTCTGACCAATCCCAGTAGTTGAGGTTCCCCTAAACCTTAGATTTTGGGGTTTGCTTTTATAACTCAGTGGTTTAGATATCTGGCTGTAGAGCCAGAGGTTGGGAGTTTTGACTCCCCACTGTACCTCCTTAGCATGGAGCCAGCCTGTGTGGCCTTGGGCAAGTGTACAGGATGCCCTCAGAAGAAGGGAATGATAAACTACTACTGAGTATTCTCTACCGGGAAGGAGGAGAAAAAAAATTAAAATTAACATAAAAATTAAAATTAACATAAAAGTTAACAGCATCTGGGAGAATCAGTTGTTGAAGGCAGGTTTAAATTATTCTTTTTTCACCAGTTTCCTGAACCATAAGGAGGGAAGGAGCCTGGCACATCTCAGTTGTTCAGTTATCCTGGAGACTAGAGGCCACCACCAATAAGGCCTGATACTTTGTTGTTACCTTTTTGGCTTCCCTTGGTGTGGTCGCTTTTAGCACAGACTAACGACTGATTTCTGAGAGAGTTGTTCTGTCAAGTATTTTGCTCCTAAACTGTTAAGGGCTTTATAGATCATAATCAATGTCCCCTCCAATTTTCTGGAGCGCTGTGTGGGATTTCCTCCTCTTGTATGCAGGGCTCTACCGGGAAACAAATGAATGGCAACACTCAGCTGCGCGCGCCCGCTTACCCACACAGCTTAGAGAGAACATTGGTCATAGCCAGGGCTTGAAAACTTTTAGAATGTCTCACCAGTCAGTCAAAAATTTCACCAGTCAGCATGACCGGACTATAGCCTTGCAATTTATGTGAACAAATTTAAACTAGGCACTTGTTCACTTTTATTTCTACGTAACAATGCGTACAAACCCAAAATAAATTGTATTTACGTACACGGTATTCACCTGTATCTTCTATGGGGAAGAAAGGAGGTGTATAAATATTTTAAATTAAATAATAAATAAATTAATCAATAAGTAGATTTCAGTGCAGTTCTCCAGCGGTGGAAACATAGGGAGCTGGCTTCGTCGCTTGTATGCCTTTAAAATGTTTTTTTCATTGTTCTTTGTCTTTTCCTTTGCCTTCTGCTTTTCGGTTTGCTTGGTTGAGGGTGGGGGAATTCGAATTTCCCGCCATTTCCTGCCTTGGACTGCAATTCCCAGAAGCCTTCACCACCAGCTGTGCTGATTCCCAATCTAGGGTCCCCCCAGGTGTTCTTCGACTGCAATTCCCAGAAGTCTTCACCAGCAGTTGGCCAACACAAGAACCAGTCCAAGGACACCTGGGTGACCCAAGATTGGGAATCACTGATTTATACCCTCAGACTTGGGTTGCTTTATTATCTGCATTCCTGTGGGGTCATGAAGCTTGTATTTTGAATGCCTTTCTTTTGAATGTCTCCAGCAAAAATAAAACTGAAAGCAAAAGCGCCCGGCCTCTTAAGGAGCCATGGTTCCCTCCCACCCCAGGATGTGTCCTCGTTCAGTTGAAATTGAGAGCAGGGAATCTCCATATTCTCCAGCATGGGACTGCTCTACATTCTCCTGCAGCGCTATATCTCTATGTGCCGCTCGAACTCTCTTCTCGCGAGAAGAGGGCAGTTTTCCTTTTGCAATGGGAGGGGGAGGGGAGGACTGCAGGATTAGAGAGAGAGAGAGAGACAGGCGGAGGGGAAGGAGGCAGGCAGGGAGGGAGCTGTGACTTGTCGAGCAGCATTTTTCACTCATCACAGACGAGTGCATTTTTCAAGCCCTGGTCATAACCATCACCTTAAATTGAGCACAGAAAGTGACAGGGAGCCAGTGAAAGAATGCCAAGACTGGGGACATATGAAATTTACTTGTCCCAAAAATCAGTCTGGCTGCAGCATTTTGGACCTGTTGAAGTTTCTGTACTGTTTTCAAGGGCAGCCCTATGTAGAGAGCATTACAGCAGTCTATTTTTGAGATTACTAATGCATGAACCACTATAAGCAGACATTTCCTATTCAGGTAGGGGCACAACTGGCCAATCAGCTGGAGTTGATAAAAGTCACTCTTGGCCACAGCACATATTTGAGCTTCCATAGAGAGTATGGAGTACCCCCAAGCTGCAGACATGATCCTTCAGGGGTAGTGTAATCCTGTCAACGCAAGGTGAGTTTCCCTCTAATTGTTCCAACAGTCCTCCTAACAATAGGATCTCAGGTATCTGGATTCAGTTCAGTCCATTATTAACACTAAGCAGGGCTCAAGGACCTATATAGAGTCACCTGCAGATGAAGTAAAGGAGAGATAGAGCTGCATGTCCCTTAGCACAGTGGTCCCCAACCTTGGGCCTCCAGATGTTCTTGGACTACAAGTCCCAGAAGTCTTCACCACCACCTCTACCGGCCAGGATTTCTGGGAGTTGAAGTCCGAGAACATCTGGAGGCCCAAGGTTGAGGGCCACTGCCTTAGCATACTGGTGACAGTAAACCTCAAATATCTGTATGACATCTCCCAGTGCCTTCATGTAGATGTTAAATAGCATTGGGGAGATGGTCAATTGCTGTGAGAACTTGTAACAGAAGTCCCAAGGGGTGGAGATGGCATCTCCAAACTGTACCATAAGAACAAAAGAGGAGCCCTGCTGGATCAGGCCAAGGGCCCATCTAGTCCAACTTCCTGTATCTCACAGTGGCCCCACCAGGTGCCTCTGGGAGCACATGAGACCACTAGATACCTGTCTCCTGATCTACCTTCCCTGCATTTTGAGGTACCTTCCTTCTAAGCCTGGAGATTATACATCCCCACCATAGCTTGTAACCTGCGATGGACTTTTCCTCTATAAATCTGTCCAGTACCCTTTTAAAGGCATCTAGGCCAGATGCCATCACCACATCCTGTGGCAAAGAGTTCCACAGACTAACAACACGCTGAGTAAAGAAATATTTTCTTTTGTCTGTTCTCACTCTTCCAACACTCAATGTGAGTAGATGTCCCTTGGTTCTAGTATTGCGTGAGAGGGAAAAGAGCTTCCCTCTATCCACTTTATCCATCCTCTGCATAATTTTATATGTCTCAGTCAGGTCCCCCCTCAGGCACCTTTTCTCTAGACTCAAGAGCCCCAAATGCTGTAGCCTTTCCTCATAAGGGAGGTGCCCCAGCCCAGTCATCATTTTAGTCACTCTCTTCTGCACCTTTTCCAGTTCCACTATGTGTTTTTTGAGGTGCGGCGACCAGAACTGTACGCAGTACCATCTGGGATCAGCCCTTAAGGAAGACTGGGAAGCAGTGGAGAACAGAGCTCCTGATCCCTAAGCTCAGTAGCCTTCCCAGAAGGATACCATGGTGGATGGCATCAAGGGCCACAGAAAGATCCAAGAGGACCAACAGGGCAACACTCTCCTGTCTTCATCCCTTAGGAGATTGTCTTGCAGAGTGATTAATGCTGTTTCAGTACTGTGCCATGGCCTAAACCCTGATTTGAAATGGATCCAGATCATCAGTTTCTTCAAAGAATGCCTGCAAGTGGTCAGCTACTATCCTCTCAATTAAATTTCCCAAAAATGGAATATTTGAGACTTGCCAGTAGTTGTTCAAATATAGTTTCTTTTAAACAGAAGGGCACATGGTCTTGAATAGAAGCATTGATGACTTGGGTGGCCCATTTTACTGTCCTTGGCAGATTTTAATAGCAAAGTTAAGCAAGAGTCTAAAAAAGAGGTAGTAGCTTTACAGCATGCAAGTGCCTTCTCAGGCCTTACCAACTGAAATCAATCCAATAAAACCTAACTAGATGATGTGGTGGACATCTCAATCTGATCTGCTGGGCTAAATAAGGAATGAAGGTCCCAACAGATGCATTCAATCTTAGATCTGATGTGGTCTGCCAGTTGGTTGCAGTTCTTTGTACTTGGTTGTAGTATTCACATTTGTAAGTTGAAAAAGTTCAAAGAAGTTCCAGTTGTTGATTGGAGTCTGTGTTAATCAATTTGGTGTTGTAGCCTCTTTTTGCTGCTTAAGTACATTACAATATTTGCCAAACATCTCCCTGACTGCATTCAGGGAGATGCATTCTGAGGGAGCATTCCTCCATCTGCTCTCTAGCCATCTTCTTAATTACTTCATTGTCCTCAACTCTTCTGTAAACCATGGTGAGGGGCGGGATCTGCAATGAAGAGGGTATATAGGTCTACTGCCCTGGTCATCTCTGTCTACCAGTGAATGACCTGGCCTTCAGCAAAAGTGCCAGTGAGGTCAGCTGGAATACCCCAAAGACATTCTGGAAACCAGTTGGATCCATCAGTCTTCAGAGATGGACCATCCTAATAGGTCCATTTACCCCACAGAGGGGCACCATTGTACAAAGTCCAAATCTCAGCAGCTGATAATCTGACCATGACAGGGTGGAAGACTTTCAGATCATCTTTTTGTCCACATGTTCACACCAGGTCCAAGGTGTGCCCTGCCACATGTGTAAGACCCGTGACATGTTGGGATAGTCCCTGGTGTCCGTGAACTTCAAAGTTCCAGCAACATATATTTCCACATGAATGTTAAAGCCCCCAGAAAAAAAGTCTGAGGGACCTCAACGGTGCACCTGAGATGAGTTCTGTCAGCCTTGGCAGGGAAAGTTGCGTCGCAGGGGGCATGGTACAACATTGTGATTCCCACTCTCTCCCACTGGTCTAACATCAAGTAAAGGCACTCCTGAGCCTCTATGGGTAGAGCTCATGTTGCCCTTAATAGATTTCCTATGAACTGTGGCAACTCACCCTCCCTGCCCCTCTGATCTGTCATGGTGCCAGCTGGAATGTCCTAGGGGGCATATCTTGGGAAAGGTGACCCCATCTTCCACTCTCACTCAGGTTTTGGTTATACAAATCAGGTCCATCTTTTCATTTACTATAAGATCACAAATTAAGATTTATTTTGGACCAGCCTGGCATTTTGCAGCAGTATGAGCAGATCAGTTGGGCAGCTGGTAATGTTACCTGCTGAGAAGGGGGATCAGAGCATGGGGCAGATATTAAGCATCTGGAACACACTTTCCTGTAATGGCCTGTCCTTCTTCCAACATCATATTTCCCATTATCCATTATCACTGATGCATCCCTATTCCTGATAACTTCATCCATGATTAGCTAACAGCTGGCACTTCCCTCAGCGGCAAAGTTTATCAATCGTAAGTCCCCTACACATTCAAAAGTACAAAAATAAAACAACAAACATATGTAACTATATATCTTAGTTAGACATGTCAGATTGACTCTAGTTCAATTATAGTCATTAAAACTAAATTAATTGATAAATTTATAATGAAATAAATTGAAGAATTATAAATAAATTGAAGAATTAATCTAATTAATAATAACTAATTAATCTAATTAATAATAACTGCTCTGGATTATAAATAAATTCAACAAACTCACTTCTCCCCGCCAAACTAAACTAGTCCACTCCAATCAGAAAATATTATACCTCATTTTGACCTTTTTGTGTGAGGCTGCTTTTCACTGAAAAGAAAAAGCAGGAAAACATATCCGTTGGTTCTGTATAGCACAATAGTTCATGTGCTTACGGGCCAATATATAGGTGACAGGAATAGAGAGTCATGACTAGTGTCATCCACTGATCCTCCTCCTTTTCCATATCTAGTAGCTAACTGTAACTGATTCAGTAATACTCTAATTATGAATATATATTCTCTTGTACCAGTCAGAGAGTGTCTTTCTCTGAGAGAACTCAAGAGTGAATCTCAGTAATTACTACAAGTTATTGTCTCTGTGAATATTTTACTTTTTTATGTGGTGGGGTATGGTAGACAAAAATATTTATCAAAACTAATTCTAATGCTTTTTGTGTGATCAAGGTGTACAGTAATTCTAATTTATTTTAGGATGATCATGAGCACCATGTTTTCTAAAATTTAGAAGTGTTTTATTGTATATTACCATAATTAAGGTAAATAATTAAAAACTTACTCTGCAGCTTCTGATGTAGTATATTGTCTCTTGCTGAGTTCTGTCAGATATATGTTTGCACTTATAACAAGTGAGTAATAATGTATTTGGGAAGTAAATAAGCAGTTGGGAACTTTGATTTAAATAGCAATGTACACTTATTTCTTGGTAATGTACATTTCCTTAGTTATTTAAATCATAGCTATTCTGTTACAAAGCAGAATTGGTAAATGAAACTCCAAGATCGTACTGCAAAATATACTTCTGATAGTTTTTCTCTTTAATTATAATAGATTTCTGGTGGATGTTTGATATGGATTGTTTTACAAAGGTTGCAAAGTTTTAGCAAATTGTCCTATCAAAATCACATGGACTCACTTTAAAATGCATGGAATTGAGCTTCATGTCCTTCTGGCATCAGTTGAAGCAACTTGAGCACGTAGATGTGAGATTGAATTGGTGAAAACTAACGTAAATGCTCACTCTTCAGATATGTGGATACCAGTTTTTAAGGGAGAGAAATAGGGAGTTAATGTGAGACATAACATTTTACAGACTATATTGCAAAGTGAATATTGGACGTAAAAATATATTTGCTATAGTATAGCTTGAATCTAGTAATAGTCCCATACATATAGACTATTAATGTAATAATCGTTGTAAAAATAACAGAAAATAGAATATTTGTTACAATGGGGGCAAAACTGGACCATATGTGTCTAAAATTGTTACCTGCAACCATCTGTGCTGCCATTACTGTTTGAAGGTTTCTTTGATGTCAAGCTTATGAGACACCTTAATATAGAGTAAAATATTATGTTTTTCCTTAACCTTTCTAACGGATTTTCTTTTTCCATAGGTTGTAAAAATAAATTATTGTATAAATTGTATTACACCTGGGCCATGTCATCTATATTGCCATTTACCCCACCTGTGGTGAAGAGACTGTTAGGGTGGAAGAAGTCTGCCAGTGGCTCAGGAGGTGCAGGTGGAGGTGAACAAAATGGTCAAGAAGAAAAGTGGTGTGAGAAAGCAGTGAAGAGTTTGGTCAAGAAGCTCAAGAAGACAGGACAACTGGATGAGCTTGAGAAAGCAATCACAACTCAGAACTGCAATACAAAATGTGTTACGATACCAAGGTAAGAACTCTCTAAAGCAGAAACTGAATTTGAATTCATGTTAAATCTATAATAGTTTTTAAGGGAGATTTAAGTTTTATTTAAGTTTTTCCTGGCATGGTTACTTGTTCTGATTTATCAATATATCTGAACTGACCCTGTATTAAAGTTGTACTAAAGCAATTTATAGATGGTGACATAACCTACTATGAGATACATGACCTAAGAATTTCAGGAGGCTGGCAGGTGGTCAGTGTCACAGTATTGTGGTTGCATACTCAGAAAAGGAAGCTTGTGGATATCATAGAAAGACTAAGCTTGCAGTATAGATGGACTGTGCCCTAAATGAAAGCTGGAAAGTTGCAGTAGTTATTTCAGCAGGAGCTCAAGCGCTGTTTGGGTAGATAAGACAGCAGGTGTTAAAGTGCAGTGCTGTAGTTTGGTTAGTATTCTTAGGCCGCTTCCTTTCTAGATCACACATAATATACAAAGGGATTCAGAGAACTAAGCTTACCCACCCAAGTACGTTTTTTATAATTCTGTTTGAAATGAATGTGGCCCAGAGTGTGTCACTACTGTACAAGAGAGAAGAAGCATTAGTAGATTTACCCTGAAGGGATATGAAAAGTCCTAAGGAAGACCTTCCACCCCCGGTAGTATAGAGTTTTGTTAATCTGAGAGAAAGTTCAAAATTGAGTTGGGGTGGGAAGGTAATATAATGTAGTTCAGACACAAAAAGAAGAGGGAAATAGGTATATAGAAATGAAACATATATTTGTCCAGGTAAGTCTTTTTCTGATTAACACAGATAAGCTATTTTAAACCACAGCAGACGTGAAAACTTACCAGAGACATTATAGGATAAAAATTTGAAATCCAAGATTTTAATGTGATGGAACTTGTGTTCACCTCATTCTCTGGACAAGATTAGCCAAGTGGAAATTAAAAATCTACTGAAGTAGTAAATGTATTCAGAAGTACTTCATACTGCAAAATTTTGTTATTGTACCTTCTAATAATATGTAGTTTGGTTCTTGCGCAGTTGTACTTGCCTGTGAAATATTGTGCAGGAGGGAAGCTATTGGCAGATTTGGGGTCGTTCTTTGGCTTGAAGAAGCTCAGCAATACTATCTCCTCCTCCCCTCCCATATAAGTGAGTGTTGAGTGAGAAAATTGACATTTGAATGAGAGGGGAAAATAGAAGGCTGTGGCTAAGAAGGAAAGAGAGAGGGATATATACACAAAGAGATAGAAAGTAGTGGACTATATTGGATGGTCACTTACTGATTCATATAGACAAAACAATTATTTTCACTCCTGGTAGAATTTAGAAAGAGCTACTCATAGACATTAGTGGAGAAAAAAAGACTGTAAGATACTTGAAATTTGTGTTTCTCCACCACTCTGTCTCACTCCATCCCATTTAGAAGTTAAGTATCTTTAAAACAAATAGAATTTAAGAGAAAATCAGAGGCCAGTGAAGTCTGTGTATGTTGAGTGAGCATGGAATGCTCCCTGACCTTTCATGGCAGGGGAAGGGGAATGAAATTCACTACAGTGGCTAAAACCTTGAAGAGAATGCATTTCACACTGACAGAAGTTTTGTTGGTGGGCCCCACCTAGATATAACAAAGTTTCAAGAACTGTTCAGCTGTTTTTCTAATATACAACACTAAGGAAGAAGTTCACCAGGTTTGGCAAAATGAAGTATTTTCTGATGGTTGTAGTAGGTTTTTCGGGCTGTTTGGCCGTGTTCCGAAGGTTTTTCTTCCTAACGTTTCGCCAGTCTCTGTGGCTGGCATCTTCAGAGGACAGGAGTCAACTCGAAGGAGGAAAAACCTTCGGAACACGGCCAAACAGCCTGAAAAACCTACAACAACCATCAGATCCCAGTTGTGAAAGCCTTCAAAGAATACATTGAAGTATTTTCTCCTTGAAATTAAGAATTCTTAATGGGTGTCAAAAACACTTAGGCAACAGTACGCCATTCATGTAGTTATGCTGTCTGTTTGAGAAGCACCTTAGTCCTTCAGGAAATGTTTGTGTGATTTCTGGAATGCAGGGATGGAGTGCATGTAGCTCTAAATATTTTTGGAGTGCGACTTCTATGGCTCCTCATTGTTGGCCATACTGGCTGTGGCTGTTCAACAATGTTTGGACAGCCATTACAGTTCCCACCTCTGCTGTGGAAAGTTGGAAAAAATAGACCTTTCTTATGGTAGGAAAGAGTTTGGTTACCTACAATTTGCACTGTAGTACAGTCAACCCTCGACTTACGAACGGCCCTAGTTGCGAACTTTTCGACTTACGAACCGCTCTGATAGAAAAATATTGACTCGACTTGCGAACTTTACTTCGAGTTACGAACCGGAAAAAAAAACATAAGTCATCTTAGGTTAAAAGGAAAAAAAATTAAAAAAATTCTTCCCCTAGTGGTAGGAATGGATTAACCGGCTTTGCATTAGTTCCTATGGGAACTAATGGTTCGACTTACAAACCTCCCCTCGACCTAAGAACCAAAAACAGCCGGAACGGATTAATTGGTTTTCAATGCATTCCTATGGGAAATGCTTATTCGACTTACGAACTTTTCGACTTAAGAACGTCCTTCCGGAACGGATTAAGTTCGTAAGTCGAGGGTTGACTGTACTGGATTTTAACTTGTAAATAACATGAACTAGCTACCAGGATATCTAGTCAACAAAATTGCAAGCAGTATTCTATATAAATGGACAATAGATGTGCATCCAGATGTGTAATCTGCTTTTGTTAACTACATGGAAATTTAAAACAAAGTATAGGAACAGATGCCCATATAAGGAGACTTTACCATGTAAGAAGAATATTTTACTCTGGATCATGTCTTGATATATTGCATCTGTTTCTAAAATTTCTGCCCTTCTACTTATCCTAGAACATGGTATATACTATGTAAGACTCTAGTTGGTGGTTGCAGTTGCCCCACTACATGAAGTATGTAAGGAAAGTTGTCAGAAAAATTTAAGTTGTAGGGGAGGTGTAGAAGCCTTTGTTTTGGTTTCTTATCAATTGAAATGTGAAAACCAAAAGATGAGGTGAATAATACAGGAGCTTGGTAAAACCATAGATAGTAAAGGAAAGAGTGTATCTTAGTGCTAGCTAGAACACATGTGTTAAGTGCAGATGCCTGGTTCAGTTGATGGTATCGTCAGATGATGCAAGGAGATAATACTGCTTGAAAAAAGAGCCAGTGCGGGTCAGTTTTAGGCTAGATGTGCTAACATTCTGATTCTGTATAAGACCTCTTTCTGTTTTGCTAGGAGATGTGAACTATGCCAGACATCTTAATTTATGACATTGCATGCTAAAAGTGTTTGTTAATCCTGCTTTAGATTACTTTCAGAAGTTAGGTATCCAGGAACAACAAGAGCCAGAAGCAGGGCTGCCGTAGAAGTCAGTATCACTTCTTAATTATTTATTTTAAGGAGGTTGTGGTAATTTAGGTCAGTTAAATAGTAAACCAAACTATTTTTAGGAAGAAATATGATCCTGTTGGGGTGACATGTTCTTGTAGCTTTAATTTTGATGCAGTTTAAGACTCTATAATTTAACATATGGAAGTAATCTATCTTATTTAGAAAGAGTTGGCAAAATCTACTAAGGCCATGCTGCAAAGCAAATTGGATACAGCCCTTGGACCATATGTTTGACATCTACATGCTTGAGATCTTAATTCCTTTGCAAGCATGCAGTTCAAACATAAAGTCAGTGATAAACATGCAGGCCACTATGTGTACGTAAATGAAGTTTATCTGCATCACCTTCTTCCCTGCTTAGTTCTCCTTTTGAAACATGTGGACCATATTGTGACCAAGAATGGGACCTTTTTTTAATGTCATCCATTTCTAGCCTAAAACGTCCATCCGTTAAGTGTAGTAAGAGACAGGAGGCAGTTAAATGATTCATGTTAAACCATCACCACTTTATCAAAATAAAGAGCTTCAGACTTGGATTATAGTAGCATTTGTTCCTCAAAGAGATGGGAGCTTTGTATTTATCTTCTTGGGGAGATGAATACGAATCTTGCCACCACAGGTGGCCAGTCTGATTGGACCCTGCCCCCCCAAAGTAGGTGTCCACTTACTGTTTGTGGTGTGGCACACGGAGCCATCATTTTTTGTACTGCGCCAATTGCGGAAGTTGCCTGGCTGGGGCATCCTCACCTCCCTGCGCTGCAGGCCAGTCAGCAGCTGAACGGGGAGGCTTGTCATCCTGCCCCCTCACTGGATTGGTCAGCAGTGCAGGGAGGCGGGGAAACCCCGGCTGGGCTACTTCCGCAATCGTTGCAGCATGAGGGATAACAGCCCTGCGCGCTGCACCACAAGTGGTAAGTGGACGCCCGATTTGGGGTGTGTGTGTGAGGGTCCAATCAGGCTGACCACCTATGGTGGTGAGCGTCATATTTGTCTTCCCCGGAAGACAAATACAAAGCTCCCATCTCTACATACTGTGCACCAGACACTTAGAATATTTGATGAGAAATTAGGCCTTATTTCAGAGTTTCTGCACAATGTTGTTTCCTTTTTAAAAGCATGTTTTGGTAGAAAGCCCCATCCCATAGATCCATGCAGTGATATGGGGTTTTCTGGGAAAAGTAGAAATAGATAATGTTAGCTGATTTAGCATATTTGGTTTCAATTTTATGTTCATACACATTTAAATCAAATAAAATTTGTTGGAATATTTGCAGTAATGTAAAGAGAATACCCTATATTTCCCTTACATTTGATCCCCACCTCAAAAGATGACTCCTGAAAGAACACTCCTTTTTTTTTAGGACACATATCCGAAGAAAGCTGTACCTCATACAGAATAGTTTGACTTTCTTTTGCTGAAGCTAATAGCTTCAGCTTCACTCACTCTGCACTACACTTCAGATGCATTTCAAGTGGAGGAAAATCTTAATTAGTACAACTAGTTGAACATTCTGTTTCACTAAAGGATAGATGTGAGTCTGTGGGCACAGGCAGCTTATCACATTTTGTCTTGACTGAATGTACTTGTGACTGGTTGAGAAGCAAGAAATGTTGTGAAATAAAAACAAGAGCAGTGCTTTCATTTGTTAGTCTGTGGAGGACAAATATACTATGCATAGGCCTGATTTAGACCCAGTCAGAAACCCCACTGCATTGTACACAGGAAGATGTTTTTTGTACATTAGGTTTTGTTCCCCCCATGGGCAGTTAGGGTTTGTCAATGCTTGTCTTCTGGGAAGAATAATTTATAGAAGTTTATATCCTATATTTATCCCATCTAACATGATTGACTGCCCAGACAACTGTGGATGAATATAGATATATATAGTTTACATTTTCCTCAGAAAAATATGTTGTTATGTGCTATCAAGTCGGAACTGACTTATAGAGACCCTAGTAGGGCTTTCAAGGAGTGATTTTACCAGTTCTGCTCCCCCAGTGAGTTTCCATGGTTGAGTGGGAATTTGAACCCTGGATTCCAGAGTCTTAGTCTGTCACTGTATCCACTACACCACACTTTCGTATAACATATAGCTTTGGAAAATTTTCCATTTATAACAAAACATACATTATTCTTCAGGTTATGAAATAATACTTGGAATTATTGCATCTTAATCTTTTTCTCAAAAGGTTTAGAAAAATGGATTTACAGTATTCTGTGCTCTCAGTTTTGTTCAGCTAGTTGCGAATGTTGCATATTTGGTAGAAAGGATTTTATCCAGAAAATCCATTTGTATTTTAAAGTTTCATATCCTGCTGAGAGTATCTGTAGATAAATGGAAGAGTTGGTTTTATACTTGACCCTAATTCATTCAATCAGTTTTCTTCAGGTGTAGGTACTCCTGCAGGGAAGGAGAAAAATAGAATGTCTTTCTGATCTTTGTTCTCATTGAGTGGAATATACTGTACAAGAAAAAATATTCCTCTCATTATAAGCCAAGGCTAAAAGAGTCATCAGCCTTATGCCCTCTGCTTCCTAAGAAGAACAGGCTCTTACATGTGCTTATAGAAATGGTCATCTTTTAAATATTTTCATTCTCTACTTACCTCCTAATAAGGATGTAAGTTAGGACAGGGACTTTTTGTTATCTTTCTCAGTGCTGTGTTTGCATCCCAGAAGAGTTTTGACTGTAGGATGAGAGTTAGATGCATGGCTCAGCATGTCCCTGTCTCATAGCCCAGGTAAAAAAGGGGAGCTTGGTGTGACTCAGCAACCAGCTTTCCTAAGGGCCTTCATTGTTGTGGTCAAGCAGGGCAGCTACCTGCTGACTATTGCCATTTAATGAGGAAACACTTCTTTTCCTGGACCTCTTTAAGAAAAACAGGGAAGAGACTGTTATAGAAGCAGAGGAGAAGTGGGAGGCCCACCAGTACAGGTTGTGGTCTCAGACCTGATTCTGTTTTCTGTACTAACCTGCTCACCCCTTCCTGTAGGAGCTGCAGAAACGAGGAGAGCCCTCATGAGCACCTTGAGCAGGATGGTGACCAAGTTTGCAATGTCCTTCTTTGAAAAACGAAGGGCCTACAAACCCAGAAGGAGGAGGGAAAGGGCCTCCTTAGAATCCATCAACAATCTCTCATCTTCAGTCTTCCTTCCTTTGTTCTCCCACTCTTTTCTCCATTCATCAGATAGTGTGGCAGAAAGCATAGGAAAGGGAGAATTACCATTCATGAACTACTTTGAGTGCCAGATCTGGAAGATAAGATGGAATGTGAATCGTTGTCTTCATTTGTGTCAGAAGCCACCCTTTGGTGCTTCTGGAGTGGAACCATCAGCCACTAGGGTGCCATTGTTGTCCAGGGGACACCTGAATAGTCCTCACACTGTTGAATCATGAAGGGGACTCTTAAGGCCATTGAGTCCAACCCCCTGCTCAGTGCAGGAATACAAATCAAATGATTTCTGTCAGGTGGTTGTCCAAATTTCTCTTGAATGCCTCCAGTGTTGGTGCACTTACCACCTCTCAAGGCAATTGCTTCCATTGCTGTACTGCTCTAACAGTTACGAAGTTTTTCCTGATATTCAACTGAAATATAGCTTCTTGTAACTTGAGCCCTTTGTTGCATATCCTGCACTCTGGGATGATTGAGAAGAGATCCTGCCCCTCCTCTGTAGGACAGCCTTTCAGGTATTTGAAAAGTGCTATCCTATCTCCCCCTCAGTCTTCTTTTCTCAAGGCTAAACATGCCAAGTTCTTTCAGTCTTTCTTCACAGGCTTGGCTTCCAGCCCCCTGATCATCCCTGTTGCCCTCCTCTGAACTTGTTCCAACTTGTCAGCATCCTTCTTGAAGTGCGGTGTTCAGAACTGGACATAGTACTCAAGATGAGGCCTAACCAGTGCTGAATAGAGGGGAACTAGTACATCACAAGATTTGGAGACACTACTCCTGTTAATGCAGCCTAAAGTAGCATCTGCCTTCTTTGTAGCCACATCACGTTTTTGGCTCATGTGATCTACAACGACTCCAAGATCCTTCTCACTCATAGTATTGCTGAGCCAGGTATCTCCCATCTTGTAACCATGTGTTTGGTTTTCTTTTCCTCGGTGCACTTATCCCCGTTGAATGTCGTTCTGTTGTTTTCAGCCCAGTGCTCCAGCCTATCTAGATTATTTTGAATTTTGTTTCTGTCTTCCACAGTTGCCATGTTGCCTGTCAGTTCCGCAGAATGCAGACTAGAAAGCTATTGTCCAGTTTCCAAACCTTTGCTCTACAAACATATTGCCTGCATTGTTTCCCTTTTGAAATTTAAAAAAAGGGGGGGGCGGGTGCTGGAAGTTAGCAAACATTGTCACTGGAAATCAAGGTCAGAATCATCCATACTGTGTAAAAGACAAACAATGAAGGACTGGGGTGGGGTGGGGAATCAAATCACTTGAAATGTGGAGTTGATGGAGACCCTTACAAATACAGTGGTGCCGTGAGTTACGAACTTAATCCGTTCCAGAAGATGATCGTAACTCAAATTGGTCGTAACTCAAAGCACCATTTCTCATAGGAATACATTGAAACGCAATTAATCCGTTCTGGCCGAACCCCCCCCCCCCTAAAAAACACAATGCAAGAGCCATCAAAGCAGAGAAACATAACCCCCTCAGAATCAAACAAACCCATTCCAGCGGGGACTAAAGAAACACGATTAATCCGTTCCAGCCGAACCCCCCTACACTAAAAAACACACTGCAAGAGCCATCAAAGCAGAGAAACATAACCCCCTCAGAATCAAACAAACCCATTCCAACAGGAACTAAAAAACACACTGCAAGAGCCATCAGAAACGCGATTAATCCGTTCCAGCCGAAACCCCCCCCCACTAAAAACACACTAAAAAACACACTGCAAGGCCCATCACAGCATCGAAACATAACCCCACCACCCAGCCCAAACCCATGCTGCGAAACCCACCCAGAACAGGCAGTTTTTAAAAAGCAAAATACAGTACTTTACCAGGCAGTCCGAAGCCTCCTTTGAACGCACATTCTCTAACCGCTGGGGTGAAAGAGCTACAAAGAAGCAGCCTCTTCACTGACAAACGGTTAGCAGTTCAAATTTCCCGCCTTTCCCCCCCGCCTTTTTTCCGGTCGTAATTCAAAGCTCCTGTCGCAAGTCAAAGCAAAATTTTGTGGCCGGAGCTGGTCGTAACTCAAATTGGTCGTAAGTCAGGACGTTTGTAAGTCGAGGCACCACTGTACTGTGGATGATCAGAAAGGCAAATAAGTGGGCACTCAATCAAGTCCAAGCCTGAACTATCACTAGAGCAAAAATGAGTAAACGGAGATTATCCTATTTTGCATTAATATAATGAGAATACAGAACTGACAGGAGAAGAAAATATTGCTGGGAAAAGTGGAAGTGGAGGACAGTAGGAAGAGAAGAAGGTGTGTAACATGAGATGAATTGACTTAAGAAAGAAATTCACAGCTGTTTGTTTTCAGACCTGAGCAGAACTTACCAGGAAAGGCTTGGAAGAGAGGAGCGAGTAGGAAGAGAAAATGGCCTAACATGAGATAGTGTTGGTTTGCAAGATGTGAGCAGAGCTTTTAATGATACATTTTGGAGATCATTTACTCATATAGTCACCACATATCAGAAATAACTTGATGTCACATACAGTAATAACTTCAGAGGTTTTTTTTTTTTAATTTCCAAGCAATTGTATAGTGACAAAATGGTTGGAGTAGACGAGGCTACCAAGTAGAGACAATAACAGGACACAGAAGCTCTGTTGAAATTGAGCAAGACCATCCTCAGCCACAAGTAAAATACTGTAATTTCGCAGCTTAGACAAGTGAATTCCTGAATAGAGATGGGGGTATTCGTATTTGTATATGTATACGAATATCCCCCCACAGGTGGAAATAACGAGGGTCCGGCCTCCATGGTGCCGGGACGGTCCACTCACCATTCCGCCGCTCATGCGCGTTCGACGGAGCCTTCCTCTCGCGCCGTTCTCCGCAATGGATTAGCCACTCTGCGACCTGGTAGAGAGGCTTGTCATCCTGCCTCCTGCCAGGAGTAGCTAATCCATTGCAGACAACGGGTGCGATAGGAAGGCTCCGGCGAGCATGTGTGAGCGGTGGAATGGTGAGTGGACCCTCGCTATTTCCACCTGTGGGGGGATATTCGTATCCGTATATGAATACGAATACCCCCATCTCTATTCCTGAATATTTGTTCTGTGTTCTTTTTCTTTAATACTTTCTTTTGAAAATATTTTAATACCTACAGTCTGGCCTGAAAGGAATGAAAAAGAGCCAGCTAATTGGAGGTGTGGTTAAGCTAATTGGATCCTAATTGACAGGTTCAAAAGTTCAGGTTGCCCCAGACATGGAACCATTTTCCCTTTTGGTTTTCCCTTAAACCAGTGTTAGGAGACTGGTCTCAGAAATCCCAAGAGAATGAAAGGACTTTGGGCTAGGACAGTGATTCCCCAGCTGTTTTTACTCACAGCTCCCTTGACTTACTGGTCACTGACTGCGGCTCCCCAATACAGTAGGACTGCCATATCTATGGGATCAGTACCTGCGGTTTCAATTATCCGATGCCTGAAAATAATCATAAAAAAACCCTAGACATATACCTTCCCAAGATGTATTACCAGGACTGGCCACAAGATGGAACCAGAGACTATGCTATGGGTAGTTGGCTTATTGAAACACCCTGGTGGCTTGACTCTGCAAGGGAAGCAGCTTCTAGAAAAATGGAGAAGCTGCATTTGGGGGGGGGGGGGGGAAGAGACAGGGAAGGCTCTCTTGCAAACAGGAGGACGACAAACCCAGTCCTTTGGCAAGACTGGGCCAGGGTTCCCCCTCTCTATCATGCACGGACACAAGAGAAACTGCAAGTAAGTGCTGTATGACACTTTGGATTGGGGGGGGGGGAGAGGGGAGAAGGAAGAGGGAAGGATGACAGGATTCTGTGGCGCCACAGGGTGGGATTCCCGGTGCCCCCTAGCACGACGGCACACACTTTGGGAAACATTGGGCTAGGATGAAACATAACTGGTTGACGTGCAGTGTGTTTTTGTAAAGGTATGCAAAAGCAAAGTGTGCTGCTTATCTACTACCCCATAGGGCTTAGAGCACTCTCTGAGTGGTTTACAGTTGGATTATGCAGGCTACACACTGCTCCCCTCACCCCCAGCAAGCTGGGTGCTCAATTTACTGACCTCAGAAGGTTGAGTCAACCTTGAGCCATCTAGCTGAGTAGGAATGTAGGAATACTTTAAATATATCTTCCAAAATTTTATGCTTATTCCATGGAGATACATGGCACAACAAACCCCCTTCTGGAGAACTGTCAGCCTGTTGCTTCCTTTAAAGCAAATCTAGTTTTCTTTTAGCCCTTCCATAATAGCTCTGAACTATAGTTGACCTGCAATTCTCCCCTGTCCATCAGATACAATGAATCATTTGGTGGGCAAGACTGTCCCAGGCATGTTCAGACTTATAATGAAGTTGCTGTTTTTCCCTTTTGGAAAGGCCTTTTTTAAGGACCAGTGCTTGAGCCCTTGGCTCTTCTCTTAAGTCTGGAGGTAGTTGGAGATTTGTACATTGAATTGCCACATTATTTGGCAATATTTTGGCAGTGAGATCAAATGGTAATAAAACAATAGTAACACAAATTGAGCTAAAACCTGTAGTAAGCGAGCTAATTCAGTTTTTAAATAAGTTCATCATACTTATGCAAAACATTCTTTTAGATGCTTATGTCTTGTTCTTTGTAAGTGATGCAGATATGTATTGCAGTTTCATTGTGGAAGTACATACTTAAGGTACATTATTTAATTTTGAAAGTGGTGTTATTGTGTAAAATCTCCTGATTTTTTTTTTTAAATTAAGGCATCACTTTAGTGTATCAAAAAATCCCGAGTCAATTAGTGTAACCTCTTGACTGATTAAATACAGCAGCTCATATAGTAAGTGTGATGATAAAATATTTAACTCTGACTGCTGTAATCCATTTGAACTGGTCAGATCCAAGTAAGGTACCTGATATTTGAGTGTATGGTGTTACAATTGAGCTGTCTTAGAAGAATATGAGTTTCATTAACTAAATACCAAAGCAAATATTTGTTGTATATCCAAATGGTGTAACATACTTAAGGAAAGTATGTATGTTGTCATTAATGTCTCCACAGGATGGCACTTTCAGATGTTGGAGGAAACAAAGGCCGATGACTAGGTCAGCAAAGGGGAACAGAGGCTATGTGCAGAGCTGCTTGTGTTTTATCCAGTGATTTGCAGTAGATTTTTTAAATAGTTACAAGATAGGTGGTTGTCCCTGTAATTTCTTTGTTTTTATGTTTCCTTTAGTAGTAGTTCTGTTTGCTTGCAAATAAACATCTAATGAAAACATAATGCAGTAAGGGACTGCATAATGCAGGTATAGTTAATGGAGCTTTTAAAGTTATAGTTTCTTCTGCCATTATTCTATTTTTTCATGAAGGTAATTCAGCAAGCCCTGCTTTTTTGAAATGTGCAAACAGCTAGCTATTTCAAATCTTTATGCTTTTGTGAAACTTCACCTTGCAGTCTTAATGATCGTAGTTGTGAATTAATTGAAAATTAGCATTACATAGGATTAAATCAATTCCTGTGTGAGTGGACTATTCTCCTAAACCCTTGGACCTCTCAGATCTCTTCTGGAGGATAGCAGTATTTGAAAGTAGTACTAAATGGGATATGAGCCTCTCATTGCAGAATTCAGCAGCCTAAAACTCCAGAGGACTTCCCTCATTATGCATAAAATCATTTTATTCCTTGAAAAGAAATTCAGGAGGCCGTATTATGTAAGAAAAAAACTGGCAATCTAAAAACACGGGTTATAAGCACTAAACTAGGAAATACTTTAAGGCAATGTTGAGATGAGCATACAATCTGTAATCTCCTGGATTAAGAAGACAAGTGCTTATGCCATTCTTTATTCCAGACTTTGTGTTTAGATCTTCCTCTGTCTGTTTTCTATTCAAAATTTCAGTAGTCTTAACATGAAAAAGGAAAGAGCCAGTGTGGTTCCAGAGATTACACAAACGCAAGAGTAGGTGATACCTTTTATTGGACTATTAAAAATAAAACAAATAGCAAGCTTTTATGGATGAAATCCACTTCCTCAGGCTCTAAACACACCCTGTTCATGGATGGTGCAAAAAAAACCAAATTGTCCAGAAATTGATGTTACATATCTGGCAGAGGTGGTCAGTTCTTTTTGAGAGGCTGGGTTTCTTACTATCTCTATATTTATTCAAAATATTTTTACCCTGCCTTTCTCCTTAAAAGGATTCAAGGTGTCTTACATCATTGAAATATTTAAAGCTAAGAACGAGTATAAGAAGGCGACTTACATCATTAAAATACAGTATTAAAGCTAAAATAATAAGTATACAAATATTAAAAAGGAACAGACAGGTACCACTCTGAGAAATGGTAAACACAAGCAGTACTAAAAACACAATCAAAGAAGTAGTGCATAACAATCCATCTAAAAACTCGACTCAGGCAGCCAGACACTAGAGCAAGGTTTGGAATTTTTACACCCTGGCTCTTGAGTCCAAAAGGCTACAAATTACTCTGTGAATGAGCCCCCCCCCCCCGCAACAGTGTGTTTTAAATTTGCAAAGCAGACCACACAAGGCTGAAATATCTCAAAGTACTCTTTGAGACTAAGACCATGAGGGTCTTTTCATTCCCTTCTTTGCTTTAGATCTAAAGTTAGCTTTCAATGAGAACCTTGCAAGCAGGAAACCTCGCCTGTTAGTACATTAGTATACAACATGGGTTGCTGAATCTCCCCCCCCCCCCCCCGAAATGGAACAACTGCTTTGTACTAAGCTGCATATCTGCTCCATCAAATGGAAAAAAAGCATGTGTGCAAGAGAAGATCATCATTGGAAAGCGGATGGGGTGAAGGGTTCAGTGCACATCCTGCTTGATGCTTCTATGCTGCAAATAGCCTTGGAGTTTCATGCCTGTCTTGTGAAATTTTGTGTTAACTGATAATTGATACAAAAATGCTCGTCATAGATTGTAACTGGTGACTAGTTCAGATGAATGAGTCATCACTTGACATAAACTCCTCCTGAGTGGTAGGAGCTGGATGTGGGGAAAGTTGTGCTCTAGAAGGCAACACCAAAATGATAGCGTTGACAGTTCCAAATCAGAGTGGGGATCTCTCCCATGTAGACTGTAAATAAAATAATTGGCACAGCCTCTCCTTTTTGATGTGGAAGTTGATTTGTATTGTATCAATAACAGTGCAATTACTGTTTCATGCTTAGATAGATAGATTACTTATTGGAAAGCTTTGAACAGAATGAAAAATGGTAGCACCTGTGTGTGTGTCTGAGAGAGAGAGAGGAGGGGGAGCAATGAATATAAATAAAGTAATCGTGTGGGGGCTGTTCCCTACTCCACCCTTGTAGAGAAAGCCAGTTGTTGTAGCCAGAGAGTAGCAACTACCCAAACCCTTTATTTACAATAACAAATGGGGTCTGTGACTGTTTAAGAGCTGCAGATCTGAAAGAAGGTGAGTGGGAGAATTGATGCTGATTTTCGCTGATCATTAAGTTCTGCTTCCCAGCATCTCTCTTCTGCACAGATTTTCATAGCCATGCAGACATATCACCTCTTTAAACTTCTGAAGCAACTGCTGCTGAGGGATTTGCTTGGGAACCTGACAACGGCTGTCTCAACCCTTGAAGAGCTCTGCATTTTGAAAATAGTCTCCATTTGCTGCAAGCTCTTGAACAACTGCTCCTTATAATTAGCTTTGTTATATTTTGGTTCATGCACTTCAGAGTAAGTGGGAAACTGTAAACACCCTTATATTTGAAAGATCATGCTCTCTCAAATTCTCTCTTACCCATACAGTGTTTACATGGATGCCTTTCTAGAAATGTACTGTCTTGGCCTTTCTGCTCAAATATACACTTTAGATCCCTGTGCTTTGGCTTTGAGCACTGAATAGAACTTGGATACTTTTTAAGATGTTTTACTTTGAGTTGTTTTGAACTCTACTTCCTACCCAGCATGAAAACCAAAATCACTATAGCTTTTCTTGCACAGTAAGCACAATTCAGCTATTCTGGGTCCAGGCTTCTTTTCTTCAAGGATGTCTCGAGCCTCATAATGTAACTTTTTTAAAGTATGTATCAGTCTGATCCTTTACTGAGAGATTTACCCCACTGCCAAACTAGGCTTTTTGGTTGCCCAATGGTATTTTGGCTGTGCCTTCATATAAGTAACTGAAGTACCCATGGCTGTGTCATCTGGCCAAGATGATTTTAGAACTTTTCTGCTGCCCCTCTGCAAAGTTTAGCAATGCCTACCCATAGCTCTGAAGGAATGAACATCTTTTCTTTTTTTGGTGGTCCAGTAAAGATATTACCTATAACTGCTTTTTGGTTTTCTTGATGGACCACATGGCTGTGTTTTTCCCTGTCTTCTAGTTTGTCCCCTTTGGGTGCCAGGGAATGTACTGCCATTCTCTCCATTCAATGGAGTTTGCATCTGTTGATTTATGAGCATAAATAAATTTAATTTAAATCAAATCCACCCTGCTTAGATCTTTAAACTTTAAACTGGATGTTCTGGAAAACGTTTGAAGCAGAGAAGAGCAGAAGATAGCTTTGTTCTGTCAAAGGCTTCCTCGCAAGAATACACGCACCTATTGACAGCTCCCAGTGTGTATCACATTACATATGTGGGTCTGCCTTCACAGAATGTACAAATAGACAAGCTTCTCAAAATTCAGTGTCCTGTTGCAGAAGATCTCTTTACTTTAGTGAATCATTATGTCTGACTCAGAGTGATGGCATAAATAGCTTTACGAGAGACTCTTGGTGAATATTTGAAAACCAGGAACATTTGGGCAAAATTGTGGTTTTGGCAGTGAACTTGTATTACTTGAATTTTAAATTTCACAATTAATAGTTTCTCATAAGACTAGCAAAAACAAGTGGAGATTTCTGGTGTTTGGCACCTCAGACTTTTCTTTTTAGTGTGCTGGGGGGGGGGGGAGTGGGGAGATGGATGGACTTCCTGCAAGTTGTTTACTGGCTTAATAGGAAATGTTGGTCAACCTTAACAGGTACTAATTTTCAAACCTTTTCCTCTCTGGAGCCTGAAGTGGCTGCCAAACACAAAGCAATGCTTTAAGTATGCAAGCTTCTTCCAAAAGGAAAAAAAAATGGTTTTTCAGGCTTGAGCTACTCAAGAGACTGTTTTCAAAAGTGTCCTTGTGGTCTGAGTACATGAGATTTCCCAGAAAGTAAACATAATGAAATGCAGGATATTAATGTAATGCAGGAATGAAATGGAGGAGCTTTGTTGAAGTACGATCTTGGTGGCCATGATGCTATAAGAGTTTAATATCAGAGTGTAAGCAATGAACTATGATTTGACATTCTCAAAGGTGCTGTTTTGCAGGGTCTTTTAGAATCTAGTGAATTTCCAGTTTCTTTCTGAAAAGTTTTCACCTAGAAGGGTCTGAAACAAAGAAGTAATTGAGCAGTTATAGCACTGTTAGTTTATCAAAAGTGCCAGCCTGGCTTAACTGTTCTCTATAGAATGTTAGAGTATATTTGTAGAACACACTCGGATATAAACTATGCTCGAATCAAGCCTGAACTATCTCTGGAGGCAAAAATGTTGAAACTGAGGCTGGTCCTACTTTGGGTATACCATGAGGAAGCAGGATTCTTTGGAAATGACAGTAATGCTGGGGGAGGGGGAAGGCAGGAGGAAAAGAGGAAGAACCAGTATGAGATGGACTGACTTCCTAAAGGAACCCACAAGCTTGAATTACAAGAGCTGAGCAGGGCTGTTGAGGACAGGACGTTTTGGAGATTGCTCATTCATAGGATTGTTATAAGTCAGAGGCAACTTGAGGGCACATAACAACATGAAGAATAATCATCCTCGCAAAAAGGCGTGAATAGGAGTTGGTGAGATGGTGGTTTCCTGTTGACAGATCTTTCCTTCAGGTCCTTGAATTTTGCATTGTATGGCATGTGAGGGTCACCAGAAGAAAAACGTCCAGCTAGTGGAAGAATTTTTAAAACAATGTACCCAATGTCCAACATTCTGACATATTGCACTGTGATACAAATTCAAAAGAAGTCAGTGTTTTCAGAATGTGCTACGTTTCTTATTTTGAGGGAAACAACCATTTCTTGACCATTCAGGGAGGGTAAGAAACTTAACTCAGTGGTGAAGGAGGGTAGCTTCATGGAAGTTCTCTTTTTCTGTTGTTTAGACTACAGAAGATGGACATGCTGAGGTATTCATTCATTCATTCATTCATTCATTTACTCACCAGTTTTCTCCTTGCATAAGGAACTTGAGATGGTTTACAGCATTTCAAACAGGTGTATATAACATAATAAATGAATCATTAAAAAGCAATTAAATAAACTAGGAATTAAAACATTATAACATGCATAGACGTTAAAATACTATATCTACTACCTGCTGTTCCATAAAATATCCAAGTTGAGACGTCAGATACTTGGTTCAAAAGGAATGGTTTTTTGCCTTCTGGTGAAAGGATAGCAAGGAGCCTCCTGAAGAAGGACATTCCATAATCTGGCAGCAACCACTGAGTAAAGCCTCTTTTCACATCCTTTCCAGATGAACCTTTGAAGGCGGGCCTTTGCTGATCATCTTGACACTCACGGGGGGAAGTGTGTGGTCTTTCTGATAGCCTGGACCAAAGCTGCATCAGGCTTTCAAATGTCAAAACCCGCACTTTGAACTGGGTCTGGAAATGAATTGGAAATCAATTCAGTTGTAACAGTAGTGGTTAGTATTTTGGAACCATCATCAAATGCAGCCCCACATAGAGTTTGTTACAGTAATACAAGTAAGATATAACTAAGGATTGTGTTCTTGCATCATCAGGAGCGGGTGTGACTGGCACACAAGCTTTAACTGTGCAAACATACTCTTTGAGTTGAATCCAGGAGTACACCTAAGCTGGGAACCTCTCTTTTTTGTGTGATTATACAGACTGAATCCCTGTCCTTTCATCTTTCTTTTGGCTGACCAGGAGCGCCTCTGTCTTGTCTAGATTAAGTTCCAGTTTGTTCACCATCAGCTAGCCCATTATTGATTCTAGATACTTGCTTAGGATCAAAACAGCTTCCTTAGATTCAGAGGGAAAGAAGAAATAGATGGCACCAAATTCCAAACTCTAAACAGTCTTCCCCAGTCAGTGACAAAGTAGTTGAACAGGAGCCCTCCAGCACCACCTTCTGAGTCTGTCTGAAGCCAGACTGCAATGGATCTAGATAATCGACTTCATTCAGAAACTCTGCTGTTATGAGCCAAAAAAGAGATCCTGTTTAGATGTGGTGGCTCTCATCTCTCCACAGATCCTACGTCCTCAGGCTGCAGGAACTGAAATGAATTATTAACACAGGACAACTAAAGTTGTGACTTCAGGACCTGTATATAATACAACAGCCGAATCAGAAGGGATCCAAGTGATTTCATTAACAGAGTGCACAGCATAATTTTTCATCCTGGGCTGTTGAGTGGTCCTTGTTTTATTTTATTTTATTTTTTTGTTATGAGCTGCTCAAAAGAACAGGTATAAGCTGATGGACTAGTGGAATGTTATCAATGAATAACATTCATAATGTTTTTTATCTCTTTATGTGCAGCAGCTGATCACTCTTTCTCAAGGGGGTCTCAAACCTCTGCCTTGCTGTTTGCTTTAGTGATGCTGTGATTGGATAGGGGCACAAGGTGTTTATGTGAGCCATTAAGAATTTAGTCTCAATCCCAAAGTCCTGCCTGCTACAGATTGTCTTTGACCTTTTTTTCTTGCCTCTAAGAAAAATACTAGGAGCTATTGTTTCTCCTACCTCCTGATTCCCTTGACCACCAACTTAAAGTAAATTATAAAAATAATTACCAAATGCCTGTAAATGTGTAAGTTTCCACAGTGGATATTGGTTTTTGGTTTGGTCACAGGGCTTAAGTTTGGGCCTTAAGTGCCTTGACAGACTAACTGATGGGAAGTAACGTAGGAACCAGTTGAGAACCACTGATCTAGGCTATTGGAGATGGCCTTGGGGGTAAGGAGACATATTTCCTGTTATTTGTGAAACGACTGTGGGGTGAGTGGTAGAGGAGAATGGGGAAGGCCCTGAAGCAGCCATGGTGGTAGTCCTTGGAGCCAAAGTAGTTTCTTCTTGAAAACTAGCAAAGATCATGTTACATTATGTTATGTAAACACATGCATTTGGTGTAGTAGCTCCTCCAGCTGTATTTGCAGAATTGCTTTGAGAGATCTTGGCAAAAGAATCGGTTGCCCTGTTACTGACTGACAACTGCTGGACTGGGATCAACAGCCTTTACTTTATGTAAGATAACTGGCTGTACTGGCCTAATGTTTCTAACATGCCAATAATATTAATCCAGAAATGTGGAAAAAGGGTGTTATTGCTAGATGAGGCCAAAAAAAAAAAAAAGTTGATGCAAATATGGTTTTCATCAGATAACTTATTGGTAAGTATTGGTAGGCTTGAGTTCTAAAAGAATGATTCGGGAAGAAATTGCAAATGCCTGTTGATCTCAGGATGTTCTACAGACCCAATTGTTGTTGAGTTGTCCAAATGTGACTTTTCCTGATAACGGCAATGTGACTCTGAAAAGTCAAAGCTCAGCAGCCAGATGCTGCAACAGATGTAAATGGTAGATGATACCTGCTGTGAAGGTTGTAATATAGATTTTCAGCTGTTGGTATGAATTAGATTTGTTGTGAAACTGGTACTGAATTGATTGCATTGGGTGCTGGTTCCTGTGAAATGACCACCATCTTTGGTTGGCAGCTTAATGGAAAGTAAGTAATATATGACATTTCTTGTAACATACGGAGTTACTTGAGGTCAGGTGGATTTCCACCTGTATTTGTGTACTTGTCAACAGCAAGCATGAGATGTATTCTTTGTCTCATATAGCACTAAAGATAATCACGGTCACAAAAAGGACCTCCTAGTATAAAGAAAAGAAAGCCTGCATACACAAGCGGTTGGGAGACCTGCATTGCTCTGGTGCTTATTGAATGCTGTTCTAACAACTTGTTGAAATCTAATGTATTGATTTGGCTTTAATATGTGACTTTCCATATGCTTGCGTAGAATGCTTTAAAGCTAGATACTGTTGTGTTCTGCCAGGTTGAGGAGGTTTTGCCTGTTTTAAGGTATATTACAAATATGCTGATTGCTTAAATCCAGCAAATGTGTTCACCTTTTGGAAAACATCATTTTACCTTGAATCATATGTTCCATTTTATTAGCCTCCTTCATATAGAAAATATGGCATTTGGTACTTTTGTTTTTTTAAAGAAGCAGTATCTTCTATGTGAAAGGAAGTTTTCTGTACATTTCCCCCATGTCTTTACATCATGGTAGTTTGAATAACCATGCTTCCATATTCACATCAACTTTTTTTGTTTTTGTTTTTCAATTTATACACAGCACTTGCTCTGAAATTTGGGGACTGAGTACACCAAATACGATAGATCAGTGGGATACAACAGGCCTATACAGCTTCTCTGAACAAACCAGGTGAATATTCTGCCCTGTGTCTCATTGTAGAGAACTTGTGGGAGGGTTTGGCTTTCAAGGGTCTGTCTAGTGGAAATGCTTCCTAGGTAACAAAGCATTTTAAAAATGATTTTGCCTGAGGTGTTTTCAGCTGATGTTTTAACCAAAGAAACCAAAGAAATTCTGATTTTGAAGGAGAAATCCATCTCTCCGCGTTAGTGCTGTCTGAAAAGGGGAAAACCTGGGCAATGGTATGGGTAGGGGAGTGCAGTCACATGGTTTAGTATTTCTTTAACAAGGCTGGAGCAGTTTACACACTGGTTTTTAACTAGCTGATCAGGTATGTGCATTCAAATATTTAGGGAGGGGAAACACAACTTATATAGGCTTTTGGTGTTTTTTTTCCCCATGTCACCCTTTACTTGCATTGTGTACTGAGGCTCTGTCTTTCCCATCCCATGAGTCATGAACCCATCTGCATTTGTTTAGGCCTAGGCAGTCTATCTTAAAACCAGCAAAACATTTCAACTGGTAGCAGGGAGAGTGTGAACTGATAATGCTATAACAAGCAAGCACGATATGTGTCTGATGCAAGCTTCATGTTCTTAGCTGATGTGAACTGCTTGGTTATTTGACTGCAGTAAACTTAAGTGCAGTCTTGTATGGCAGAGGTACTTAAAGCAATAACTATTTGTTTTGTTTTGGTCTAGTATTAGTTATTAATGGTGAGCAGGCTTAAGTGTGATGTAATGAAATGTTCAGTGGTTTTTAACGCACCAAGTCACATTGATTCACATGTCAGTAACAGTAGGGTATGTTTTAACTTCAGCACTACCCAGTGTATTTGAGAAGAATATAAATGCCTGTTTTAGTTTCTTCATTTTGTATTTGGGGTGGGGTTAAAACTGTAAACTCAGTGGTTCTTATGAACTCACCTTATCTGTGATATTTTTAAATTGCTGAATATTTTGGATTGTTTTTCCTTCCCTTAGGTCTCTTGATGGCCGCCTGCAAGTATCCCACCGTAAAGGATTACCACATGTTATTTACTGCCGTTTGTGGCGCTGGCCTGACCTTCATAGTCATCATGAACTTAAGGCAATTGAAAACTGTGAATATGCATTTAATCTTAAAAAAGACGAAGTATGCGTAAATCCGTACCATTACCAGAGAGTGGAGACTCCAGGTAGGAAAGATGTCAAGCTGCTGTTGGCATAATGGCATGTCTATGCAAGATGATTTTACTAAACTCCTTACTAATACTTAGTGTATGCAGAGTTGAAGTAAATGAAGTCCATATTACGCTTTTGGATACCCAAGAGCTTGAATGGGAATTAATCCAAATTTTAATTTTAATAACAGTGTGTAAATGTTGAAATGTATTGTTTGTTTTATTGAATGCATGTGTTTGGAACATCTCAGTGTAATTTTGAATTGCAGCATTTGCAAATGCAAGTATTACTTACAGCTGAAGCAGCATAGTTTGTTTCTGTGTCAGTTTGCTCCGTTGTGGAGACTTGGGGCAAGTCACAGTAATACTTTAATGTAAATTAAAGAAATAACTGATCTGATACATGATATGCATACCTGAAGCTCCACTTCTCCTTTAGGTTTATCCCCAAGTCAGCCCATATGCTCAGCCTTTGTTGGTGATTCTGGAGAGAGAATTCCAGTGATTGGACAGATGCTATAGAGTACATATGTACATGCCCTAAATCCAGGTGTCACGGTGGATGTCCAAAATGTTTTATGGATTTTTTTTATAACTTTTGTTTTGCCATTGGTACAAATAGCTCAAAGTCATTGGCATGCCCCTTCCCCGTTCTGTTCTCATAACCAGGCTATAATCTTAGAACTGCAGAGCTGGAAGGGAGTTTAGGACCTCCCCATATTCTCAAGTATGAACCTGCAGAGGCCTTGAGATCATCAGGAGAAGGGCGTCTTTCTGCCCCGCCTCTCTCAAAGGCACCTTTGTGAAGAAATGAGAGAGAGCCTTAATGGAGAATGTTTGTATGTGTTAAGTACTCTGAATTTGGACGAGGGGTGCAGAGCAAATGTAATAGCCTTTAAGCTTCTTCTCTAAGACAGCACTGAAGAAAGTGAAAACCAGAGCACTAAGACCAAGAATGATACCTTATCCACTTGATAAGTCTTGCTTGATTTTTAGGGAAGATTTCACTCAGCTAGCCAGTTGACTACTTCAGAGACATTCTGGATACTTTGGCTTTGACTATCTCCCACATTCATCTTCTCAAAGCGGACATTTTTCAGCAGTTACAGCTAATGGATCTCAGTATTGCCATATATTGAGCCTGTATCCCTCTGCATGATTACCTAGAAATAAGCCCTGTTAATCAGAGTGGGATTTCATTCTGAGAAGATATACACAGGATTGAATTTAATACTACAGACAGAAGGGTTGCAATTGGAAAACAGAGTCAGTGTTGTTCTTAGATTTATGTTAGAGGGTCCATAACATTTTGGGATGTTTTCCTCTCAGTTCTTCCACCTGTCCTGGTGCCGCGGCATACTGAAATTTTGACTGAACTTCCACCACTTGATGACTATACTCATTCCATTCCCGAAAATACTAACTTTCCAGCAGGAATTGAACCACAGAGCAATTACATACCAGGTATTAAATGTAAAAGCAAATTATGCTGTTAATGGCTTTCGGATTTCGAAGGTTTGAGGTTCATGGTTTATAAGGTGCCAAAGAAAAACAATGAGAGTACAAAACAGTCATGGCACCTGAGGCCATGGCTATTTGTAGAGCACTTTTGGGTGAAAGAAGTGAGTGTTCAACTCTCAGTAGGATCTTTGTTGGTATTGATGTCTGAGTCTGCTCAGTTGACATTAACGGAACACTGGAAATAGACAATTTTTACTCTTTGATGCTCTTTCGATATTTTGAATTTGGGACAGCAGGGTGTCATCTATAGTAGACAGACAGCAAAATAGTACTAAACTCTGGACATTTTATTTTGCAAAGTCAGGGTCCAGCATGACTTGAAGAGACATTGTTATTTGCAAGAAGCCTTTTGTCCTTTGAATATGTGAAAAATAGGCTTTTCTTGGATTTTCTTAGGTGGGAGACATGAGAATCTAAATCCTCAGCAAGCTAGCTGGTGGCACCAGCTTGATGGAATTGCCTGCCTACAGTCACCCATCTCAACAATTTTCTTAAAATATAGATAAAACAAAGACAAATTGCATTTTATTTTTCCCCAGACTTTTAACCTATATGTATCTCTTGTCCTCTTTAACTGCAGCTAGTTCTGTTACAGTTCAGAACTGTGATTTGATTTTACAATATTTGGTTTTATGGTTCGTAGTTGTTGCTTGTTTGCTTGTATTTTACACAGGCCATCTAGAATGTTTTCTCAGATAGATAAGATAAAAAAAAAAAGTAGGGAGATAAATCCAGACATTCTAAATATGGTTGGCATTTAGGTTTTAGAAAACCTTCACGGAGTTTTTTAAAATGTTAAAATGCATGTAGTGTCTTTCAAAACAGCTTTTTATCTGTATATGCAGCTAAATGTAGGGTTGACAGAGAATGTTTTACTGTGAGCTCCTTAGTCTAAGATGGCCCTACTGATTGTGGTTTGGCTTGCTTTTAGAGAGGGGTACAAGCAGCAATGTAGACGGCAGCTTTTTGATGTCTGTTTTCCATTTGTCTGGTATCTTGCTAGCCAGACAATATGCTGTCTGCCGTAAATCCATATATTCATAATGTAGAACAGGCATGGGCGCCTTGTGTTCCTCCACATATTGTTAAACTATAGCTCCCACTGGCTGTGCTGTCTGGGGATGATGGGTGCTGAGACCCAACATATGAAGTGCCATAGGGTGCTTACCCCACATGTGGATGAATTGTAATGTACCTGTAGACTCAGGTGAGTGACAAGGAGGGGGAAAGGAAATTGAGATGGCTAGCTAATATTTTCCTTCTTCCATTTTGTAAGTTCCAAAAGAACAGTGGCATACTGAAATTAATTGGATTTATTGAGATGGTCATAAGGGCTCTTTCCTCTGTAATCATATACTGTATAAAAGTTAAAAGCTGTAGTATGTTTACATTGCAAATGAAACTGAGAGAATCCCTCATTTTGATAACTCATTGATAATGCTTCATTCTTGCTAGAAACACCTCCACCTGGTTATATCAGTGAAGATGGAGAAACAAGTGACCAGCAGTTGAACCAAAGTATGGATACAGGTAATAGTCTGAATCTTTACTATGTGCTCAAATGCAGGAGTTTGGTGACTGTGATTGTGATTCAGTGAGTCTGTCTCTGTACTGTCACAGATGTATTGTATTTACTTTGTTCCATCTTTCCACATTTCAAAGCACCTCACAACAAATCCAAAAGGTACATAACATTTATCTAATTTCATATTACCAATCAAGTCCCAATTAGAAAATCACAACCTGGCAAACAGAAGGTAAAACGATCTAGAGTACATTGGAATGGCCAGGAGTATATTTCTTGTTTCATCTCAGGATGGAGATGAGGAGACCAGGTATAGCAAGGAAAGGTTGAAGCTGTTGAGCAGACAGAGAGTTGAGTATGTCTGATCTTGGGAAAACAGCTAACAAGTGATATGATGTTAAGATATGATCTTCAAATATTTGAAGACTGGCAGCGTAGGTGGAGCAAATCCGTATTCTTTTACTTTAGAGTGTAGGACGTGAACCAATAAGTTCAAATTACAAGCACAGGAATTTTGACTACACACCAGACAGTTCAAGGAGTGTGACAGTGGAACAGACTGTCTCAGAAAGCAGTAGACTCTTCATTAATGATGGGTGAGAATTTCTTTTAGTTACTTTTAAAAAAATTCTAAAGTTACAAGAGAAGAACTTCATTTTAAAAAAAACCCACACATTTGGGAGAAAGTGAAACAGACAGATCTGTTAATCCATACTCTGATTTAAAGATTTTGAGGCACATTCTGGCTGATCGCGTCTTAAGGAGAGGGAGCAGCAGATTTCCTACATCAGCAGGAACTGGAGTAGAGGGCCGCTGAGAGCCCTAGGAACATCTGCTCTTGATCTTCTCTGGGAGTGTGTGCCAGATTCTGGGGGGAATGGCAGCAAAGTCTCTGCCATGGATGTTACTTACATTAACAGAAGCACTTGTATCATGGCCTGTCTACCTAAATGCACAGCTATTTGCAGAGAGGCCAATCTTGAGTACTATGTGTCCAGGCTTTAAAGGTAAACAACAACTTCTGGAGTTCAGCCTGAAAATCAAAAACTATAGGCAGAGTAGTTCTTTGGAAATTACCCATTGGCAGTGTCAGCTGGAAGGTGAGCAGCAGCATTTGCCTCTACCTGCAGCTTTGGAGTTGTCTTCAAAAGTACTCCAACTCTGAAAACATTAATTGAAGAGGTTACCAAGAGTCAGTATGCCAGTGTTTTTATCTAAAAAAGGTTAACAGCAGTTCCTAGCCAGTATTGCTAGCAGTTTGTCTGGAAGTGCTCACCTACCTTCCTGGCTCAGCATCTGCTCAGATGGGGGGAAGACAGAAGAGGATCTTCTTCTGTCTCAGGTCCACTCAAAGGCAAGAAGTAGGAAAAGATTCCCACAAGGCGGCCTTCAGAGCAGTCTTGTATAAAAGAAAAAGTACTAAGATTTTGTCTCCCTTTCAACTTTAGAGACAGTGGCACTTGAGGATGGGGAGTGAACTGCTTAACTCTGTGCTCACAGCAGGAAGGGGGTATCTTCTCAAGCCCAGTTAATGTGTAATTAAGAACCAGGTTTGATATCTTAGGTTGTTAAGAGACTCTAGTTTAAACAAGTCCCATTTGCCACCTTTGGATCCATCAACAAACTGCAGTTCTTTCTAAACTAGGAACCAAACAGAAGTCTGTGCATTCTCAGGAATGATTCTCTGAGCTGACTGGGTTTTCCTTAACTGGAGAAAAGGTGGCATAGAAATGGAAATAAATAAATAATTTTTTAGTAAAGCAATAATTGGATTTTTGTTTTAGATGTTAGGGGTTGCCTTGTCTGTTGCGCTGACACTTGGAATTTGGGGCTCAGATTGTTATTTGGCTAATAAAACAGAAAAGCCAGAGGTCCACTTGAGGCCTGTAATAATCTGAACAAGTAACCACTACTTGTGCTTTGGTCACCATATTGACCCCAATTCTCAATTAGTGAAGAAAAAAAGCAGTTCAATGAAGCATATTCATATTAGTCAGTGCAGGAATTTAAGTAGGGTTAAATCTGTGAATATCTGTGTGGGTTTTGCACCAAGAGTTGAATGGAAGTTTTATGATTGATGAGTAGTACAAAAACTGTCCTGATAAGTGCTCATGAACAGGATTCCTGTGTCCAGTTCCTTGGAATGTGGTGCAAACGGATTGTGTTGTGTGCAGACCAAAGGGCATTGCTTTGTCAAAGGACAAACACATTGGTTTTTCTTCTTTGTGGGGATCTTACATGACAAGATGGGGAAAAGTCCATTTATCAGCTTTTTCTGTTGCCTTCCGTGTACCCTATGCACTGATTTCATAACTCTTGGTTTTTGTTTTGCTTTTGCTGTTGGGATGGTCTAAATGGTAAGCCAAATCAACTTACCAGAGGAAACGGTGTGGTTCTCTTTCCACAGGCGATGACATCTCAGCATCTCCTTCCCTCCTTTTGCCCATAACGTGTAAACCTGGAGATTTCTCAATCGTTAAGAGTACAGAATGTTAGACTCTGCATTTGGCTCCTGCCAGTTATAGAATTACTGACATCTTAAGCAGTTCAAAAGCAAAGATGGGCTTATTTTCCAAAGAGAATTCACACAGTTGGATAGTAGCTGTCTTGGAATACCTTTGGGGTCAATTGCTAACACATGGTTGTGTTTGTAAAAATTGACCCAGAGATCTCCAAATGTCTGTTGCACAGTGTCGCAATGTAATGCCAGCATGTGGAAGAACGTGACCACCAGCACTGTCTGAATCACACAAGTGAGCTGTGTTTTGAAATAACAATCTTGATTAACTCCACAGGTTCTCCAGCAGAATTGTCTCCCAGCACACTCTCTCCTGTCAATCACAGCCTAGGTAAGCTTGTCTCACTTTACCCTCTGCTTTTTGTGCTGGAAACAATAAGGGGACTCTACCCAGAAAGAGGGATCTGTGGCTAGAGATGAACAAAATTGTTTCAGGCGGCTAAGACCTCATGTTTCTTGAGTCTGTGCCCTGTGGGTAGGACTTAGTGGGCTATCAGTTATTGGGCTCCATATCGCCTTGTCAGCATGACCATTGGTGCCTGATGGTGGGAGCAGTAACTCGACATCATTGGAGGGTACGGTTTTATAATCTGTTTATACTTTGATTCTCAGTGTGCAGACAGTATCATTACTATATGTGGGGTCTGCGTTCAGGTGCCAGTTCCAAGCAGAGGATGAATTTTGAAGTAGGGAAAGCTGCGGGAAGAGCAACTGGTTTGTTCCAGGAGCGGAGGGACGGTTCTGTTATGTTCTAGCACTGTCTTGAGTATTAGTTGTTGGAGTAATGCCACAGATGTGGCCCAGAGTGGGTAGTGTGGGTGTTGTAGAGTTAAAACAGGACAACAGAGGGGTTAATGTCTGCACATGCATGGTATGCAGATGGTGATAGACTGAAAGCCCCAAAAGTTAGGGCAGTAGAAAGTAGAGATGGGATTCAGATTCAGAAAATTGAGGCAGTTGTAAAACATGTCTGTTGTGTCTTAAGTTTATAGATTGATGACGGTAACATTTAACATTTATATAGTGCTTTCTGGATTCTGAAAAGGCTTTACATTCATTTGCAGCCATTCTTTGAACAGCCCAGTTAGGTTTTTACTGTAGAAAGAGAGCTGAAATGGAGAGACACCTGTGTGCTAGGTTTACGACTGAGGTGAGACTCGAATCAAGTTCAGAGCACAGTCACATAATGCCTCTGCTGTAATCACTTTTCCTAACAGGCCCTGTTTGCTGCATCTCTGGGTTGTTATAAACATGTCATTCTGTTAATGCAGTCATGTGGTAGCAGTTGCTGAGTTGTGTACTAGTGACATTAGGAAGCTGTCTTATACTCAGTCAGAGTGCAGATCCATCTCGCCCAGTATTTCAGCTCTGCCTAGCATCAGCTTTCCAGGGTTTCAGGTAGAATACTTTCTGGGAGCTACCTGGAGATCTTTCTCTGATATTAACTGGTTTTGTCCCATGCAGGGTTTAGCTTCCAAAATCAGATGGAAATAGGTGTGTTTGGGGTGGTACCCAGCCACAGAACTCTGCCTGTTGTCCTGTGGAAATGGGCACCATTTATCCATTGCATAAATGCTGGAGAAAACTGCCTGATTCCTGTTTTCGGACTAATTAGGAAAGTGAATGGGACCAAAGAATAAAACCAAATTGATTGTCTTAGCCTTAGATGTCCAAAGAGTTCCCTGAAAGCTGAACATGCTTCACTCATCATCTTCTGTTCATGCCTTCTGCTTCCTGGTTCTGTTTTTAAAAGTGGTTTTTTGTTTAAATGATGACACTATAGTGTGGAATCAATTTGCTGATAATGGGATAGGTGATGTAGAGGCACCTGAAAGCATCATCAAAAGTGTCTGTCAGGTGTACAAGATGCACCATGCTGGACAAACAGCACAGACAAACCGAATGTTCCAGACCAAAAAATGTTGTTCTGTTCCTTTCTGCTAAAGTAGTTGCAGAGAAGTTAGAAGGCTCAGAAGATGGCAGTGAGCATTTTAAAATCAAGATGTTGGCCTGTTGGCCTTTATAACAGGAGATGAATCAGAAGAAATAGAACATAAAGGTTTTGAAGAGACTGTATTAAACACAATCTATTCAAACATCAGTCAGCTACATTTTGAAGTGAGAATAGAAAACTGAAGCAGTTACAATGTGTAGGCAGAGCTCTTTTGGCATAGTATAAATGAAGGCAAGATAGTCTTCTTTAAAGATTATAGCCATGCATAGCAATTTATTGTCAAAAGTTTTAGAAGTCTGGCACATACTAACAGAAGAATTACTTCTTTCTCCCCTCCAGACTTGCAGCCAGTTACCTATTCAGAACCTGCATTTTGGTGTTCAATAGCATATTATGAATTAAATCAGAGAGTGGGAGAAACCTTCCATGCATCGCAACCTTCACTTACCGTAGATGGCTTTACGGATCCATCAAACTCCGAAAGATTCTGCCTAGGGTTGCTCTCCAATGTGAATAGAAATGCCACTGTGGAAATGACAAGACGGCACATAGGTATGACCACATGACCAGTTGTTTCTTTCTCAGATCTTCTGTGCCTTGAATCTTGGCTCTGAAACAGGCCCATAGAGCTAGTTAAGTGAGCGAGTAAGCAGCAAAAAATTTTTTTGCAGTGGCCTATAAAGTGCTTGCTAGAAGAATACAATCATCCAGCTGGCAACAGGTTATAAATTGTGAAGACATGCCTTAGCAAACATAAGAACATAAGAAGAGCCCTGCTGGATCAGGCCAAGGGCCCATCTAGTCCAGCTTCCTGTATCTCACAGTGGCCTCTCCAGATGCCTCTGGGAGCACACGAGACAACTAGATACCTGTCTCTTGATACCCCTCCCCTGCATCTGGCATTTGGAGGTACCTTCCTTTTAAGCCTGGAGGTTATACATCCCCATCATGGCTTGTAACCTGCGATGGACAAGATCATTTTTCAGTTTGGTTTGTGAGTTGGATCGTGTACATTTTAAGCTGCATTTGTTTTCTCTCCCCTCCCTCCAACCCGCAGGAAGGGGAGTACGTCTGTATTATATTGGTGGGGAAGTTTTTGCTGAGTGCCTAAGTGATAGTGCAATCTTTGTTCAGAGCCCCAATTGTAATCAAAGATACGGATGGCATCCTGCAACTGTGTGCAAAATCCCACCAGGTAAGAGACATAAAGCAAACGGAAGAGTTCAGTCTGTTGAATTGTGTTTGCTTTGTTGTAACATCTTGAGAGACATTTCTTTAAAAGGAGGAGGGATTAAATCATTTTTAACATGCTTGGTAAGAGATTCACTTGCCGTTTAATCACTAGGAGTCCTTGACCATTTTTCTGTTACAGGTTGCAACTTGAAGATCTTTAATAACCAGGAATTTGCTGCTCTTCTGGCTCAGTCTGTAAATCAGGGCTTTGAAGCAGTGTACCAGCTAACTCGAATGTGTACCATAAGAATGAGTTTTGTCAAAGGATGGGGAGCTGAATACAGGTACAGAGCGGCTTTTTCCTCCCCTTATTGGTAGACCTACCCTGTGACTGGACTGTATTCACAGGTTCATACATGAATGCAGTCAAAGCTGGAGCTAATGGGCATAACATAATTAAGTGTTTAGTTTTTTTTTTAAGAAAAGGAGACCAGCTAGTTGTAGGTTGTTTCATATTCTGCTCTAGGGAACCCAAACATTCAGTGATTAGCAGCGGCAGGGAAGCCTTCCAGCTACTGTGAAGACAGTTCTATCTGGGTGTTGGTCGTTGACTGTAACAAAGCTTATCTATCTGGCTGTATTATTGGAGAGGGAGAGACTCAGGTGATAAGAGGAAACATTCAGATCTTTCAGGCTTGAGCAGTGTTTTGAATGAGTGAAGAGTGGGTTGCGTTCTAAAACAAAGCATCTTTTGTTACTCTCAAGGGTTCACTGCAGGCAGGTCTATGTAAAAATGGGTTCCTGCAGATAGACAGTATTAATATATTAACGCTCAGCCTGCTCTAAAACTAAAGATGAAATTAATGTCTCCCAACAGTACTGATGACCCATGTTATGTCCTGTGGGTGCTCTGGATGGGGACGGATTGTCAGATGTCTGTATGGGACTACATTGTGGAGGATTTGTATTGCAGGAACGGGCAGTAAGAAGATTGGGTTCTGCCTTTCTTTTAGTGTCTTGCAGTAGATTTCCAAATAGATTTGGCTCCCAGTACTTTTAAAAAAGGGAGTAAGACTGCATGGGTTGAAGAAATGTAGCTGAGCTTGGATTAATTGCTTCTGTCTCATCTTTGCTGGTCATTACCAGTAAAACAAAAGTATCAGTTGCTTGCCATTGATCAGGTTTTTTTGTAGTAATGTTGCCCAGTTTGAAAGTTTGATATTAGAATCCCTGATCTGTAGTCCCTCAGTCTTGATTTTGTTGCAGAGTTTTGAATTTTTTTTCTTAAATCCCTGCAGGAGTTCACAGAGAATAGCGTCAAGTTCTCCTGAGTAGTCTCCCCCTTTTCTCACTAACTGGCATTTACCTGCCTCTAGTCTAAATGGTTCTGCTGTACTGACGTGTATGGGCACAGCTTGCAGAGGGATTATGCAAGAACTACTGTGAGGAAATGTTATCAGACAGTTGAAATTTTAGAGGCTTCAGAGAATTCCAGATCTATTCCATATGACCACTATGACTTCTGGCCTTCTCATACAAAGGTTTGGAGGTGGTGTTTAGTGTTGAGGAACTGTGCCTCTACACGATGGTGTTAGCATACTCACTCTCATTTGGGTGTTCCAAAAGGAGGAAGATACGCACACTGTAGGAATTAAATAGGTTATGCGAGCCAGGTCTTATATAATGCTGGCGGAGCAGATTGTTCTGCCAGTGTACTTACATGGACACGCAGGATGACAGCAATCTGAAGAGCCTTCATCAGCATCTGAACCACATTGGGTTCTTTCAGCACCAGGGCCAATTGTCAGCCTCCAGGTCACTCCTTCCCCAGCAACTAGTCAATGATTTGGCTTATTGGGGTAGCGTGGGAGCTGTGACTGGGTCATAGGGACACAGGGGCTGAATATGATCCTCGTCTCAGTCACTCAGTTTTTTAAAGCTCCTTTTTACAAAGAGGTTTGTTCACAGTAGAATGCTATGATAGGGACTCCGCTTTGAACTGTTGCTGATAACCAGTAGGGGGGCAGTGGAGGTTGTTTGCAGACTCCACCACAGAGGGTTCAGGCTCCCTCACTCATTACCATTTCTTGTGGTCTTCTTGGGGTGTCCTGCAAGGCAACGGGTTGCAGAGCAGGGGCTTATATGATGCTGGCTTCATTGTGCATTTTCTTCTATGCTTTTGCCCTTTTCCAGGCGGCAGACAGTGACAAGCACTCCTTGTTGGATTGAGCTTCACCTGAATGGACCTCTACAATGGCTGGATAAAGTATTGACTCAAATGGGCTCCCCATCAGTGCGCTGCTCCAGCATGTCGTAAAGCTCCTTCTCATTACTGGTGGGCTTAAAATACAAAGTCCAGGCAACAGACTCAAGTCTAACAGCTCGTCTGTCATAGTAACTCATGTGTGGTCTCCATGAACTGTTTCCTATCCAAAAAGTTCTGTGAGATAATGTGTGTGTGTGTGTGTGTGTGTGAGAGAGAGAGAGAGAGAGAGAGACCGAGTGAGTAAATGACAGAGAGAAAGGGAGAGAGAGAGCGAGAGAAAGCAAGCACTTGAGGGTCTTGTCAATTTTAAAGCACCTTGTGAATTTTGTTTCCTATACTCTGATGCTAGGTGAAATGTTAGTGTATAGAAACACCTTCTTCTGAAGGAGGGAGGGTCATTTAAAAGACTTTAATGGTGTTTTTATTGGGTATATATAAATCGAGTGTCCTAAAGGTTTACCAATAACATGGACAGTTTGATTATTGTATTATTCCCTCCCCCCTCAATATGACACCATTCTGCTGTCCCAAGTTTTAATTTCCATTGGTAGACATGCAGACCTCTTTGATTTAGGCAGCCATGTTGTAAAAGCCCAAGTTCTTGCTTTTCCATATTTTTTATATTTTTATATATAAATATATATGCAGGCTTTTGCTGCCCGATAACAGACTTCAGTTCCAAAACAAACTCTCCTCACCCCAGTGTGTACATAACCCCCGAGTGTGTGAGGTGCCACCTTTAAAGGTGCTTGGCGTTTCATTGTTTGAAATCATGGGCGTCGAGCATGCTTAAAAGGCCTCACATGTGAACTGTAAATTTGAGTTGGTTTTTCTCTCTCCCACTTCTCTTTGGCCAAATCATGCTTAGAAGAGATTTTTTTTTCCTCTGCCCATCCAGGATGGTTTGTCTATTACTTTCAGCGGAAGCCATGGCCCTACTGCTTCAAGGCCCCTTTTGTACCTCTGTGTTTAAAAACATGGGGTGAGGGAGGGGAGGCAGTCCTCAAAGAGGCACTGGTGGGCTCGTGCAGCTGTAACATTGCTTGTTTTGTGGCCACAGTTTAGAGATCAGGAACAGGCTTGATCAGCATAGGGTGCATTCTCCCCTTTCCTGGTGACGCACACATCTCTCTTTACCATAGTATAGGCACAGTAAGTTTTACTGTGGTGCCTATACCAACAGGGTGCCAACATTAAACATGATTTAAAATCCCCACTAAAAAAAGACAGCAGGATAGTGTTACCATGGCTTAATAATGCTACCTTGATGAGGCTTTACAAGGAAGGAGGGGCAGTATTAGGATCCAGTTTGTGGTCCAAGCATAGTGGGCACGTTACCCCTAAATTTTGAAGTGAGCCCTTTCCCTCAGACCATGGACCATGTATTGGAAGGGGTTTTTCACCCAGGAGCAAACACCTTTTCCTCATCTCCCTGATTTCTTGCAGCAGCCCATGGTCTGGAGCACCAGAAAATGGTGAATCTTCAGTGCATGTGTGTATCGATCAGAAAATAAAGTGCAGCTCCTGAATCTCATTCCCCCCCCCCCCCAAAAGAGGGACCTATCTGTTGCAGATCCCATGCTACCTTGTCTTAGGTAAATGCATACATTGAGGAGAACATTCATGCATTCTTCAAACGGAGAAGCAGCTATAAGATGTTAGTGATGCTTTTGTGTCATGATATCCTTTACATGATGAATCTTCAGTTATTTATGTAACTGGGATGAATATATGGAATCTTGCAAGCTGTCTGAACTCGATTTCCTTGCACTCAGATGCCTTTTTAAAAAGATCGTTAGGGGCAATCTGGAAAGAAGGTTGCCTCACCTTCAGATCCGCTGATGAGGTGAGAGGGCAAGCAAGCTCCAGCTTCTCTTCCCAGGTTCTTCCATCTCCCGCTGCCCTAGTACAATGGGACCACAAGTGTGCCCCATAGTAGATGAAATTGGACTAGAAGCAACTTTGGAAGGACAGGGATGACAGAAGATAGGCTCTCTTTCTCTCCCATTTCACTGGTAGGCTTTTAAAGGGGAGATTTAGACGTCACAAGGTAAACTTTGGCAGCCCTAGAAGTGTACACCACCCTTACACACAGTCAAAATGTGACTTCCACTATATTTGATCACAAAACCTGACATTTCATTGAAGTCTTACAGGGCTGGTCAGACCCACTTCACATGGTGTAGTCCTTGAAGAATCCCTTATGGAAGGGAGGGACCTTGCAGAATTAGTTGTTTCTGCAGATTCCCCAAGGAGGACTCTAGTACATGTTATTGTGAACCCTGGGACACTACATCTGGACTTTGTTTTAAAAAGTATTTTGAATTATATTCTACAGATAAGCCTGGGTGGGGTTAACTGTAAGGGTTGGGAAACTGTATAGAAGGGTTTTTCTGACTTGAAAAATATACACCTTACTAACAATCTTGTGGTCTAGCTGTCTGTCATTCTCTTGATGTCGTGGGAGAAGCAGGGTTGCCTTTTGTCTGTTTTCTTTCCTTCTCCTCCCCACCCCAACCCCCACCCCAGATTGTTCAGTTGCACTAGAACTGTACTTTGTAAGTACATTTATCGACAACTTCAGCTTTCAGAACAAATGTGGCCAGTGTTAAGCTTTGTAATCAGCTGACTGAACGGATAATAGTGATGGATATTTTTTATGCCATAATAAATAGGGCATAGGAGCAATACCAAAAATAAAGCCTGGGGTGGGGGTGGGGAACCGAGTGAATCAGGCCGTTTAAAAAATTGGCACAGCGGTTACCAATTTGTGTAGTTTTACCAGTAGTCTAATGTATTGGTAGAACTTGTGAACCTAAGAGATAAGCTTTCATGCGTGTTGCATTTGCCTAATATGTGAATACACTAATAAAGTTTTAATTCTCACTGCTGTTTGTTTGAATGGTTCAGCAGCTCGGAGGGCTTGTGTCTATCTCAGCTGTGAATATAGCTGGGCTACATCAACAACATTATGCTGCTAGCTTTGCAAACCCAAGGGAAAGTGAGTCCCTGTCCCTTGGCACTGCATGGCAAAGTTCTCATGAAACTGGAGAGGATTTCAGAAGCTTTCTGCTTTGTGACATGGGGGTGGCCTTGTTACATACCATGCAAAAAAAGGGAAACGTTCCTATATGTAAAAAACAAACTGACACTCAGTGTGTCGAGCTTTAGATCCTCACCTTGGAAACATGATTTCATTGACCGTCTTCGTTTTGTCTTTGAGTAATGTGACGCTTTCAGAGTTTAGCAGCTGGGAAAGCTCTGGCTGTGTGAAACATTGGAGTGACCCTGAAGATCTTGATGGATCACTTTAACCACAGCTATTGGTGGTTTATAATCATAGTTCGCTGCTTTTCTGTCCAGCCTAAAAGCAAACTAATCAAGCTTTTGGTAAATCTGGAAGACTCGGCGACTGCCCCTGGATGTGTCCTTGTCAGTTCACCTTTATACTGTTTGCAGACTGTTATTCTACCCTTGTTTCTTGCTTCCTCTTGCTATCACACAGTTCACTGGTAAAAATGACCAGTCCTACAAACAAGATAGTGCCACTTGATCAGGCTAGTGAATTTCATGAGTGCTTGTTGACATTCATCTACTAAAGTTGGCAAATGTATTTTTCCTTTTCCTGTCATGTTCATTTTCTAGAAGAAACCATCATACTGATAAGCTTTTGGCTAGCAGCTGTTTCCGTTAAAAGCTTTTCAAATTTTTTAGGATGAGAATTTGTGTTCAGTGACAACTTTTATTTCCAGTCATATTAAGGAGAGTTTTGTAATCCTGTTAAACTGTTACAAGCAATTACATTTTTTTGCATTCGTCAGATGACTATAGCCAGCATGTATCATATGATTTCACTGAAAAAAATGTACTGAAGTTTGTTCTGATGTACCTTGCTCATTTCTTCCAGTTTTATTTCACGATGCTGTCCTCCTCCTTGAAGTTGCATCAGTTCATTGAACTATCATTGATATATGTGAAACTCTCACAAACTGAACAAAATTGTCCAAAGGATGATGGCTGAAATTGTGTAAATGCAAAACTGAAAAATATTTTGCTCTCATCTGTCTGTCCCCTGCCCTTTTGGTTTTATTTTTATTGTGTTTTTTTGGTGGTTGCCTAGATTCAGGTGCACTGACTGAAGTGTTGGTTCACACAGAACACTTTAAAATCATTAAAACCATTTAATCCCAAAAGCAAGAGAGGTTTCTAAACAAGGCTTCCACTATCCAAAGGCTGGAATTGTAAAGTTCTTTCTGTCAACTTTGGCTCAGCAGAGGGCAACACGGTATAATTCTCTCTGTGTACACATGCATGTGTTTGCCTGATGAAATTGCTCTCACACGTTTTCTGTGGTCCGGTGTCACAATTTCCATGCACAAATTGGGTCCCAGGAAGCAAGAAGAAGGGTTACAAAAGCCTATCAATTGTAAGTTGGGTCTGTGTTTAAATGCTCTGTGTTTTGGAGTGAAATGTGAGAAGAAGACCGTGTCTGAACACAGTCGCAATTTGCCAGAGAAAGAGTAAAGCAGAGTGCCTTTTGCTTGTTTGTGGAAATCTATCTCAAATACTACAGCATCAGATAAGGTGTACATGCTTACGGAGAGAAACAGGTGATGCTGAACATCCCACACATTAACCTGCCTGTGCTTCCAAGTGCCCCCCCCCCCCCATCTCAGCTAAATTAGAGGGCCTGCTCAGTACTAGTGCCCCACTACTGGAACATTCTCAGCAAATTGATATTTTGCAATTTAAATTGCAGTGATAAGGGAGAAACTGCCTCTTGTCTTCTGCTGGAAGCAGAGGAGAGAGGGGCCTAGTTAGTACTGGATGGAGGGTCTTGACGGGGCTTGGAATGAATTCTGTTTGGAAACTGGGAGAGAGTAGCTGAGAATCAGAATTGACAGTACTGCGCTAAAAGGAGATGGCTAGATAGCTCAGTGACTTAGGTATCTGGCTGCAGAACCGGAGGTTGGGTAATGGTCTGATTGGTGTAAGACTCTGTGGCCAACAGATGAATCTTCTCCATGCCTTCAGCCCAAGTTATCATCTTCTCTTCCCTTCTTTTTTTTCTGTTTCAGATTTTCTAAACAACCAGAAAAGCTGGTTATCATAAAATATGAAAACTGTACTGGGGAGAAAAAAAAACCAAGGGGTATATTTATTCAGCTTAAATCAGCATTTTCCTTCAGTTAGTACATGACTAATTCCCTCTTCAATATATGTATTTTTAGGATCGTATTGCTGAAAATAGGAATCTTCCATTCAGCTCATGAGTGTTTTGAGTTTGTAATTAGTTCCAGTCTGTGGACTGTTTGTAATTTTTTGTTTGTTTAAAACGCTGGCTTTTAGGAGGTTTTATTTTTAGCTCTCCTTACCCATTGCCAATTAGGTTTGCAACAATACATATACTATGAACGCAAATTTTTCCAATTGTGATGGCAATTCTCCTTTGCAAGGCCACAACCCCATCGTGTGCTCCTTCTGTTGAAATGTTTTGAAATCTTGTGGTTTCCCTGGATTTGTGAAAAGTTGGCATTAAAAGGACAATGACTGAGGAATCTTGAGAACAGATCATTTCAACCTTTGCTTAGAACTTGTTATCATTGTTAGGTTGCAGGCTTCAATTTGACCCCACTAGCATGATGTATTCACTAAAGCATGTGCAAAGTGTGTTTTCCTCCAGAGTGAGTAACCAACCATTCACTGGTTATAGAAACACAGAAGCCTTGCTGTGTGAGGAAAAAGATCCTGTATCTGTTCCATATTAGTGCTGGTAAGTAGTTGCAGAAGAGCCCTGGTGATGGGTTTTTATGTTGCCTTGTTTAAAGATGGACAGTTTGGCTGCCTCTTCAACTTGGCAGTAATTTAAATGAATAGGTGATACCTGATGTTTGGAGATGGTTGAATTGGTTGGCACTGAAGAGGGGGCAGAGGGAAGGAGGAGAGAGGAAAGGACATCCCGTAGAGAGATGATAGGCAGCCTCCCAGGGGCTGGACTGAGGAGATAACTGAATCTCAGTGGTATAGAAGGGCACATGCTCGGTATTCCCATGGCCCAAGGTTCAACTGTTGGCATGGCCAGTTGAAGGGATCCGGTATTGGGCAATGGGAAAGATTTCTCTTTCTGAGATCCTGGGGAGTAGCTGCTTGCTTATTGTTTGGAGTGTGTGTGTGTCACCTTGGCTTTCTCTCAGAAATAGACTGAAGGCATCTTACAGGGCTCACCAAAATAGAATTGAAATGCACTTAGATGAAAAACAATAGAATGTAATTTAAAACAATTAAAAACAGAATTTGAAGAGTTACCAGTGAGAGAAAACAAAGTATCCGTAAATGGGAGTATTCCTTCAAAATTGGCTTTTAAAGAGATAGATAGCTTCGTTCTCAGAAGCCGGAAGCCTGCTCAGCTGCTGCTACTCGTGAGAGATTGTTCTGGCCTAAATGAACAGAGGAGGCGTGGGTGTGTGTGTGCAGCAATCATGTACTCTACAGCGGACAAAACCTCAGCCCCATAATGTAGACCAACTGAAAAAAAAAAGACAAAATATAATACCTGACAACCCTCTGGCAGGAAGGAGAACAGTATGGCTGGAATTGAGTACTTAGGAACATGTAAGTCTATATAAAACACAGAAGAAACTGCGTGAAATTATGTTGCTTAGTGTAGTAAGTTGCAGCAGAGTAGGCCCAGTGGGGATTTGATGAGTCAACTCAGTTTTTGGACAGAAAAATACGTCCGTTTTGTATGTGCAGTAAAACCAAGACTCGCTGATCTCTTCCTTGATAGTTCTTCAGTCCTCCTCAGCCACAGGGAACACAAGTAGGTACCAGGGGGTCTCAGTACAAGACTGCCTTTTAAGAAAAGAAAAAGGTTGAACTAGAAGACCCTTGTGTTCCACTAAGTCCTGTTTGCAAAATAGATGCAAGGAAGAATGTACGCTCGGAAGACATACCAACAGGCTTCTTTCAATTATCAAAACCAGAACTTCTGTTTATTTCTGCTGTTAGCATAAACAATGGTTCCACTGAATGCGAAAGGAAGCTGAGCAGGAAATTGCATGCATTTATATTTTGAAGGTGCTTTGCTTTTCAAACTTTACTGCAGGCCACTGTGGCTTTTGGGACAGAATAGAAGGCTTCCATACATCAAAGGCCTCTCTTCCAATCATGAACTGTTAGTTTATATGCACTTGGAATCCCTTTCCCTTGCCATTTTTAAATTGGATTGCAGAAAATTAAAGCTACTGTAGCCCTTGGTCATGGAAATCTAGAACTGGGGTTTATTTTTAAAACACAAGCACATTATTGACCTAAAAATGAAAGGGAAGAAGCAAATGAAATCCATATTGCATAAAAGATGCAAGATGAATATTTGGCAGGATGATGTGCATAAGAGCAGCACAGCATATTTAGGCAGACTTCATAGTCAAACCATATGGCCTGCTGAATTTGGTCGTATGGTTGGTGTGATGATATTTCTGTGCTCATGAGAGCAAATGCATCACTTTTTTCCTGCTTTAAATCACCACCCTTCCACATACAGTATAGCTTCAGCAGTTACAGCTGGAATTACAAGTCCAGCTGAAACTTCAGGAGGTCCAGCATGGAGCAGCCAGATTGATAACTGGAGCTGGCCAAAGGGAGCACATCATCCCCCTGTTACAGCAGCTCGACTGGCTGCCGATCCAGTTCCAGGCACAATTCAAAGTTCTGCTTCTAACCTATAAAGCCCTAAACGGCTTGGGTTCAAGCTATCTCAAGGATCATGCCTCCCTTTATGAGGCTGCTTGGATATAAAGATCATTAGGAGAGGCCTTTCTCTTGGTCCTGCCAGCTTCACAGATGCCTTAGGTGGGTACATGGGAGAGCCTTCTCTGTCACTGCTCCCAGTCTCTGGAACTCCCTCCCACAGGAAGCTAGACTGGCCCCATCTTTGCTGTCCTTCCACAAGCAGGCAAAGAGTTTTCTCTTCAGGAAAGCTTTAGCTGAATGACTGGCTGCCTGAGTGGGGTTTTAAATGGATTGTTGTGCTTTACTTCTCTGAATGTGTTTTGGTGTTGTTTATGCTTTTTAATATGGTATTCATTTGATCCTTTTTAGTAATTGCATACTTAACTGTTGTTAACTTTAAAATACTATCTTTTAATGATGTAAACTGCCTTGGGTCCTTTTTAAGGAGAACGGTGGGGTAAAAGATATTTTAAATAAATAAAAATAAATAAATAGAATCATGAAGTGGGAAGGGGCCTCTAAGGCCATCAAGTCTGACCCCCTGCTCAATTTCAGGAATGCAAATCAAAGGATTTCTGTCAGGTGGTTGTCAAATTTCTGTTGAGTGCCTCCAGTGTTGGTGCACTCACCATCTCTCAAGGCAATTGCTTCCATTGCTGTACTGCTCTAATAGGATGTTTTTTCCTGATATTCAACTGAAATATGGCTTCTTGTAACTTGAGCCCATTGTTGCATGTCCTGCACTCTGGGATGTTTGAGAACAGATCCTGCCCTTCCTCTGTAGGACAGCTTTTCAAGTATTTGAAAAGTGCTATCCTATCTCCCCTCAAGGGTAAACATGTCAAGTTATTTCAGTCTTTCCTCATAGGGCTTGGTTTCCAGCTCCCTGATCATCCTTGCTACCCTCCTCTGAACTTGTTCCAATTTGTCAGTATCCTTCTTGAAGTGCAGTGTCCAGAAATGGGCACAGTACTCAAGATGAGGCCTAACCAGTGCCAAATAGAGGGGAACTAGTACCTTGTGGGATTTGGAAACTATACTCTTCATGCAGTCTAAAATAGCATTTGCCTTTTTTGTAGCCACATCACGTTAGCTCATATTCAGCGTGTGATCTATGACGATTCCAATAAACTCCCAGCATTTCCTACCATTAGCCATGCTGCCTGCTACCGATGGAATTTTCAATCCACTTGTTTTAGGATGAGAAATACATGGCCTTTCAAACTTAAAACTGGGCAAGGTCTACATTTCTTCAGCCAGATACCTAAACCACTGAGCTATCTTAAATTGTGAATTATTGGCATTGCCAAGAGGGTAGGAGTGAATGACCTTGGAGCTTCACAGTTCTATTATTCTAACCATAGTACAAATCTTGGTTGGTGCTCAGTACCGCTAAGCATTATATCTGTGTCTGGCCAGGTGTGATCTGTGAATGAGAAAACACTCCTCTCACTATTGGCGCTCCTTTTTCCCAAGATTTCTGTGATTCTGTCTTTCCACGGGAAAAGAAGAATATTCCCAAGAACAATTGGAATGTTTACTATGCAGCAGAGTGATAAGACCGGTAATGAAGAAAAGAAAGAAAATGGAGATATAGAGGACATCAAACATGGATTAAAAATCATCTCTCAGGAGTTGTTTTTAAAATGTCCTTGTCAGCAGAGGCAAAGTTATGTCTAGGCTTTTGATGGCCTTGATGCTAAACCACAGTTTTGAGTGCAAATTCACATATGACGGAACATTTAGAAATAAATAAAAAAAAAGTGAGGCAGTCTTTGAAGCAAATTTTAAAAAGGCAGGTTTGATCATAAACCGCTTGGAGCAAAGTGTGTGTGGGGGAATTGCAGATACTGAAGTAGGCTGGATAATTAGCATGGTTACATCATTGCCGATGCAAAAGAGATGGGATCTTAGATTATTATGGGTGCCATGGTTTGACTTTGGAGGATGGGTTGAGCAAAGCGCTAATGGAGCACCCCAGGCAAGAGTGCCGTAAAAATTCTTACTACAACTATGTTTGTCTAGAATGCAAAGATATTCTAAAGGCAATTAACAGGCAGAATTACTGCTTTTTCAATCTTTTCCTGCTGTCTTATCAGTATACTGGTAATGCTCTCTCTCTAAGGACATCACCCTTCTAATTTACATAATTTTTCCGGAAATACTTCACTATACTTCCTCCATTGTTATTCTGATCCACTCTGTGTGCTGTTCTTCTCTCTCCCCCCAGCTTTACCACCATTAAAATTTAATTGAGGAGACCTTTTTTTCTTGTTTATTTTGTTAGATCAGATTCCTCTGGCCATAACTGCCTTCCTTTCAAGCCTCCTAAAATATATGTAGACAGTAACTATGGATGCTTGAGCCTTTAGGAATGTAGGAAGGGCTTGGTGCCAAAACAATAAATAATAGTTGTCAGAGCGCCTTTTCTGAAGGTCATCTCCCCACTCCATCAGTTCCTCCCAATCAGTGCTCCCTTGGGTGCCCACTTTGCAGGAGGCCAAGAAATCAACTAAGAGGAACCAGATCTTCTTCGCTGTGGCACCAGCTCTCTGGAATCAGCTCCTGGTGGAACTTCGCTTGGGTCCCTCCCTCCTAACATCCAGAAGGCTTCTGAAGATATTGCCTGACAGAGAGGTCTTCCAATACGACCCTGTCTGATTTTTATGCCTTGCACACTGCCCTATATTCTGGAATCACACTTCTTGTATCTGATTTGGTTATCCAGTGATTGGTTTTACTGTAATTTTGTTATTGCTGTGTTTTATTATTTCGTAGTAAACTGCCTAGAATATATTGCTTCACACGAATGGGACAGTATACAAATCAACCAACCAACCAGCCAATCAATCATAAATAAATATCATCCTCCTCATCATAATCTTTTTGCTTTTGCTCTGCTTTTCCACAGAGAAATAGTACAGACATTAATGTATAAGCCAGAATATACATACACAAAGACAGGAGCTGTGCACAGAAATGCTCAGAAATACATGGGGCCCCCTTCAGGAATGAGGAATTATTAGCATCAAAGGATATACTTAAGAAACAAAGCCGACGAATATAAACCAAGTAGCAGATTTTTCTCAGGGAATCTGCTTCGAGGTCAGTGAAATTGAACTTAAAATAGAGTTTTATTCATGTTATCCAAACCTAATGCTGAGGTTCCCCTGCTGCCAAAATCCTGTTATGTTGCTTAGCGTAATAAACTACACTCGAGTAGGACCACTGAAATAATGGGGATTTGCTGAGTCAACTCCTCTGCAAGTTTAATTAATTCAAATTGGCCTACTCTAATTGTGGCTTACTTAAACATAAGTTGCAGCTAGAGTAGGCCCATTTAAATTGGTGCTGGAGGAGACTCTTGAGAGTCCCCTGGACTGCAAAGAGAACAAACCTATCCATTTTGAAGAAAATCAACCCTGAGTGCTTACTGGAAGGACAGATCCTGAAGCTGAGGCTCCAATACTTTGGCCATCTCATGAGAAGAGAAGACTCCCTGGAAAAGACCCTGATGTTGGGAAAGTGTGAAGGCAAGAGGAGAAGGGGACGACAGAGGACGAGATGGTTGGACAGTGTCATCGAAGCTACCAACATGAATTTGACCCAACTCTGGGAGGCAGTGGAAGATAGGAAGGCCTGGCGTGCTCTGGTCCATGGGGTCACGAAGAGTCGGACACGACTTAACGACTAAACAACAACAATTTAAATTAATAGAAATTACAGGAAAGTTGACGCACAAAATCAGGATTGATTCAGTCAACCTGTTGCGATTTACTGTGCTACACAACGGGATTTTGGCCAGTGTTTCCTTTTATTTATTTATTTTTATTTTAGCCTGGAAGGTAAAACTTGGAAAATTTCCTGAGAGGTTCATGGGATTGGATCGAGTCAAATGTTTTTTGCAGTGGAGTTTTTTTAAAAATGCTACCATTTGGTTTTCAAATTCTGATGCTCTGCAGTTTTTAGCTGAATGTCGTCAAATGGCCACACGATGGTAGCAGAGAAGAAGGAATCGCTGCAGAGACGTGACTGGTACCCTGCTTAAAAGTGAAAGCACAGCATGAAGAAGCATAAAGGTCAGAAGCTGCATTTTGATTTTCAGTGAAAGGAAATCATGGTTTTATTTTGCATTGCTTTAAAAGAAAAAAAAGGAGTAGGAATATAACGGCAAACCTTCATAGATTGAACTTCCATCAGATATAGAACCCAGGAAACCTGGTAGCACTTGTGAATCAAAGGTGGTAAAGGACATTTCTTTACTATCATGAAATACTTGAGCATAAATTTGAGTATTCTCACTATCACAAAAACACGTAGAAAAAACAATTCAAGAGAAAATTGGACAACCATCTGTCAGATCTGCTTTGATTTGGATTCCTGCATTGAGCAGGGGGGGGGGGTTGGACTTGATGGCCTTCTAGGCCCCCTCCAACTCCATTATTCTATGATTCAAGAGGGGTTTGCTTTTATGTTGATGTGTATGTCAGACTTGCAAGAGGTACAGACAAAAAAATAACTAATGTTCCCAATGTCCGATGAACACATCCTTATAGGGACTGTGCTGGCAGTAGAAATCTGGGAAATGTAGTCTAAAAAAGCTAAATGTCTCCTATTTCTGGCTTTCCACTGAAAAGCAAGGAGCTCAGGGAGCTGTCATAAAACAATGCAGGAAAAGCTCTTTGCAAGCGTGACGTGAGAATAAATAAAATACATTGGTAAAGCAGTCAGGCAGTTTTTGATTCTGGACTTAGCATCTTATTCCATCTTCAGAATGTAGGCATCCAGCAATGATTCATTTGAAATGTGGTGTGGGAGGATCGCTTTGCAGATATTCCCTGGACCGCCAGAAAGACAAATAATTGGGGTCCTAGATCATATCAAGCCTGAACTTTCTCTGGAGGCAAAAAATGTTGAAACTGAGGCTGTCCTACTTTGGGCACATCTTGAGAAGTCAGGATTCTCTGGAAAAGAACAATAATGTTGGGAAAGGCCGAAGGCAGCAGGAAAGGAGGAACTTACAGGCTTGAGCTGTTGAGAAGTGGACATGCTGGAGATCTCTCATTCATAGGCTGCCATTTGTCGGAGGTGATTTGATGGCATGCAGTGGAAGACAGGAGGGCCTGGCGTGCTCTGGTCCATGGGGTCACGAAGAGTCGGACACGACTTAACGACTAAACAACAAAACGACAACAACACGCCTCTGAGATCTATAGATGACAGGACAAGTTAGAAATACTGCAATTAATAATGGTTATAACTATTTTCCATATTAAAAATTGTAATAGTGAATTTCTTTTTAGCCACACATGCATCCTGTACAGTTTTGATACACATCCATTTTCTGAGAATTGCTGCGTTTACCTCCTCTCACTCCTTAAGTGCTCTTTTTAATGTCTCTTCCACTTGTTGTGTGCCAGGAAATTTACATTCTGCCACTAAGAGCCTACTCCAGGGAGGTCCAGCCAATCTGACACTTTTTTCTGCATGACATGTGCGCTGTACCCCATCCACACTGCAGCTTTGTTGAGCAATCTTAGGTGCATGTCAACCCACCATGTTGTTGCTTGAAGCTCTAACACTAGGTGGCGCTAGAATTCTTGGAAATGCCTTTCACAAACATTCCCAGTTAGAAAGGCAGACCAGCTTTTTAAAATATGTAATTTGCAGTTGTTTCTTACAAATCAATAAATATAAACAACAGAATGGAAGAGAAACACAGGGAGAATTTTATAAAAAGAATAGCAGGATTCTGATTTTTATAGCATGTTCCATCTGATATCAATATACCACAGATCAGATTATCTCACGGGGTCATGTAGATATGGGAGTTGATAAAGAAAGATAAAAGAGGCAAGTCTCTGCTTTAGGATTATTTAGTACATAAATACAAAGTATTCCGATACCTCAGTTTATGGGGAGGCTACAGAAGTGGCCCCATCTCTTGGCAGATTGCAGAGAAAAACACCAAGAGAAAAATGTTGAATTTGCTCCATTCTGCATTTGCTTGATCTGATAGCTGCCTCTCTCCCGTCAAAAACTTCCCTGATCCTAGGCAATCATTAAAATTAGATGGGAAGAGTTGTCTGCTTCTATAGCCTTGCTTTTTTCTACCTGAAAATAAAAATGAAACCCATTATTGATGTATGGTATGCAGCTGCCTTTACACAACTAAAATAAAACAATTGAAAATCAATTTTAAAATTTTTTAAATCCATCGTCTTATAAACTCAAGCCTGTGGTTCCTTTAGGGAATCAGTCCATCTCATATTGGGTCTTCCTCTTTTCCTGCTTCTTTCCACCTTTCCCAGCATCATTATCTTCTCCAGAGAACCCTGCCTTCTCATGATGTGCCCAAAGTAGGACAGCCTCTGTTTCAACATTTTTGCCTTAGTTCAGGTTTGATTTGATCTAGGACCCACTTGTCTGTCTTTCTGGCCGTTCAGGGTATCCACAAGGCCATCCTCCAGCATCACATTTCAAACGAATCTTTCCCACCCCCCTGTCCAGCTTTCACACCCATACATGGTAGATCGGAAATACAAGCTTCATACTGCCTTGTTTTAACTCTTGTTCTGAATATGCCCTAAAATACTTTTTGTTTTTGTTGTTATTTTAAACCTATTTTGCAAGGGTGAGTTCTTACGTTTTCCTGGCCTCTTCTTACACATATTGACTCCTGATTTGTATTTCTCCTTGAAAAGTTGCTCCTCCTCCGGTTTCACATACATGCCCTTTAAAATCTCAGCTCATTAGAAACTTCCTTAGGCAGCCACTCTGTTTTTTTAAAATGACTTCCACTTTGCTTCCTGGCTGGAAGAGTTTACGACTGAGCCTTCAGTATCTTACTCTTAAGTAACTCCCACCCATTAGAAACACCTTTCTTTTTGAACATTTCTCACCATGGGATCCCACCCAGTATTTTCTTGAGATGACTGGAATACGTTTTCTTCAAGTTGATCTGTGGGAATCTTTGATCTGTGGGGATTTCAGTACCTGCTCAGTTTACACAAAGTCTCCAGGGCAACCAGCCAACTGAAATGGCAGATATATCCCCATTTTTAACCACAACCTGATCACCTTTCCAACCTAAAATGCTGAGCTCTGTCCGTCTAGTAGTGGGAATGACATTATGGGTAGGGGCAGACTACCACTAACTAAAGACTTCCTTTTCCGATTTCAGGGTGTACATAACTTGCGTGCAATGAGGCAAAGTCTTGTGCACCCCAGAAGTGAAAAAGGAACTCTTTAATTAGTGGCAACCTGTCACAGCTGGCAACATCATTCCTACGACAATACTGCCCATTGTGTTATGAATGAAGTCTATCAATAAGTGAACTATGCTTTACAACTGTGGTTCACAACCTTTCATATCTTACGTCTCACCACCCTCTCTATCAAAGAACCTGATTATACCAGGGTCAAAAGAGAAGGCTCACCCTTCCTGAGAAGAACAGGTATAGGGTCTACAGCCATTGTCTTATTATATTTATTACTTATGGTAATTTCTAAGGGCATTGAACGTTGCAATGATAATGCTAAGAATAAACATAAATAGAGATGGGGGAAGAACGTTGGTCCGTAGGTTCATGATGGTTTGTAAGTGTGGGACCAGAGGCGCTGCATGTTCTCTTCCCCCACCTCCCTGGCTGGATTCCCCAATTCACCAGTCAGCACCTGCTCCTCTCCTCCTCCTCTTTGGCTGTTCAGTCAGTCCTTGGCAGGAGCACAGGCTTCCCTGCCCTACCTCTTTGGCTGATCGCCCACTCGGACAAGGAAGTGGGACAGACAAGCCCATGCTCCTGCCAAGGACTGGCTGAACAGCCAGAGAGGAGGAGGAGGACAGGACTGCGCTCTGGTTGGTGAGGCGGGAGAAGGGAATGCACAGCCCCAAACTCCAAACTGAGGTTTGTGCCCATCTCTAAACATAAATGAGGGACGTGGTGGCGCTATGGGTTAAACTGCAGAAGCCTCTGTGCTGCAAGGTCAGAAGACCAGCAGTCGTAAGATCGAGTCCATGCGACGGAGTGAGCTCCTGTCGCTTGTCCCAGCTCCTGCCAACCTAGCAGTTCGAAAGCATGCAAATGCAAGTAGATAAATAGGTACCACCACGGTGGGAAGGTCACGGCGTTCCATGTCTAGTCGCACTGGCCACATGACCACGGAAACGGTCTTCGGACAAACGCTGGCTCTATGGCTTGGAAACGGGGATGAGCACCGCGCCCTAGAGTCGGACACGACTGGACTAAATGTCAAAGGGAACCTTTACCTTTACCTAAACATAAAGAAGAATGTTAATTGAATTAGGAAAATGGAAAATAAGTCCCTTAGTTCAATTGTAGGAGGCTACAGGGATTGGGTGGGATGGGGGAGGAAATTCTTACTCATTCCAGCTAGACTTCTGCATCCCACTGCATCTGGTTTAGGGGAGGTTCATAGGGTTTGGGTTCTGAATGTATTGCTCTAAGCAAGTGACCTATTTGTACAGTCTCGGAATTCGCCCTTACTTTCTGAAGTGCTTTGGGTCTCTTTCCACCAATGTAAAAGAAATGATTCATGTTGGTGCTACAGCCAAACGAGAGAGATTCAAGGCTTGTGCTCTGTTTCCATTGGAGGGATGACCTTTCTGTGACCGAAGGCCCTATTGAATCAGTCGGTAGTGATTAGGTTTCAGCTGAAACATTGTTGACACACACAGAACCCATGTTCAGAGAAGTTCAAAAGTAAGGACCTCATAGGCCATGTTCTCTGAATGCAGAAGAAAAGGGAACAAGCTGCTCGAGCCGATAAAGATCTTTCGCATGCAAACCAAACCTTTAGCTAATAATACTAAATGCCGACAAAAGAGACCCTCCGGTCATTTATGGGTAATGAAGTATTAATTAGAGCTTTGTCATAAACTACCCATGACCTTTCAGCCAAGACAATAGCTATCTTGGCTCCTTTATCATCTCCCGCATGATTCTGGCATTGTCAAATGTTGGCTACAGGTGAACGGTGTTCTTCTTTCCCTTTGGGAAAGGTGAACCCCCGGTAACTTGAGGATGCTCACCAACTTCAACGCTAATTAGTTTCAAATTAAATTTTCCACTCTGCCAGACCAAGCACAATAAGAGCATTCTCAAGACACAAGAGGCTTTCAGCAAAGGAAAAGGGCGGGTGGAAGGGAGTAGGTGGGGGAGAGAGAAATAGGAAAGGCATAAAAGAAACAGCAGGCATTTAATATGCATCTACAAGGACTAATTGCGGAGGAGAAGGAGGAGGAGAAGAAAGCCTCCGTTAGGTTCATGGAAGCTGTCATCTCAGTGGAGTGACGCCCCGTTTACATCACCCAGCCTCTCAAATTTTCCTCTTTATTGTTGGCAGTGAATGAGTGACGAGGGAACAGCCTTGTTGATATGGTGAAGATGGTAGGAATTGAAAAGGCAAATGCAAAAGTCTTCTGTAAAATGAAATGACATGAAATAACCTTAAGCCCTTTTCAGACCCACGTGGTGCAATCTGAGGTGGGTGTGCTCAGAATTAAGTCCCACTGTGCCGGATGGGGCCTAGACCCTAAGAAGGGTAGCTATGATCACAGCTGTATCTCTCAATATTTCCTGGTTGAATGCCGAGACAATTCTATGTCCTTGTTCAGAGATTGGAAGTAACTAATTACTGGACAGGCTTCTATTACTACTTTTAAATAGTCACTTTCCAAGCTCTGCTTGCAATACTTTTCCAAGAACAGTTCTCTGTGCTATTCCCTTCCACGCTTAGGAAGGGTTCACTCTACTTTGTTAGCCGTTGTGTTTAATTTATCCTGCAACGTCTTGAGTCTCCTTCTAAAGGGAAGCACATCAGTCAGCTGGGCATAGACATTCACTTGAAAAAGAAGTCAAGTAACCAGTCAGCTTTAAAAAGCTTCATCACATAATTCGTATGGTTGCATTTTTAAAAGAATAATTGCAGTTCAGATTCATTCAGCAGTATTTAAATACTAGTGCGGTAGAGCTGAGATGTGCATTCTCCCAGGTCAAGAATTCAAAGGTAAGCTTACTCTCTTGACCTCTGTACTCTACCTAAAAGATGTAGACCCAATTCTGGTTGGGTGCTGCATTGTAATTCTGTTTAGAAACACAATTTCTAATTTTGCAACTATACTGTGCATTACCATAGGCATTTTTACGCAAATCATTTATGCAAATTTTGCTCCCCTTTGCACCTTGTTTTAAGGGTGCATGCTCTCCTTTTTGGTGATGTCCATGTGGACACCTTAGTGTGATCACAGATGATGTCCACAATCACTCTGCCCAGAATCCCTCATTTTCTGGACTTTTCAGAGATGGGCATTGGCCCAGCAACTGATTCTGGTGAGCAGCCAGCTGTCTCTGCAGAAGCACACACCTATCAGCTACACACAGGATGGAACTCATCATTACCTATCCAAACTCTACCTGCTGTGAGGAAGAGAACATTGACACAGAAGGGATGAAGAACATGTGGGAGACATGGATGCTGTTGGGTTGCTGTGCCCATCAGCTCTGGCTAGGATCAATGCTGGCAGGCCAGCAGTACCCCTTCAGGGCTACAGGTTGCTCACCATGACTCCATAGGACAAGGGAAATGAAGGATCTGATCACGGAGGGCAGCAATGAAGTAAAGCAAGAGGTTGGCAAAGGTGCTTTAAATAGGAGATACGAGCATTCAGACCCAAGGCTTTCAACGTGTAGAGCCTGCACTTTTTCACTGACTTGTGTCTGAAACCCAGAGAGTTGTTATTCCCAATGGGGGGGAAATAGTGATTCAGGGGGTCAGTTGCAAAGACCAGCTGCTCCTTTTGCTCTGAGGTTTGCTTTGACTCTCCACTAGCAATACTGTAATTGTTCACTATATTATTCAATCTTGGCAGTTTGTGAAGTACAGTAAAGTGCTGAATGGGTCGTTAAGCTAAGATAAATAACGATGCTGCCTAGATGGAAGCAGCAGAGACTTATAATTACACGAAATTTTGTTGTGTTTTGTTTTTTTGTTGTGGACCAAGTTAATGTGTAGACAGTAAGAATGCCTATGAAGTGAACTGAGATCCCACTGGATGTAATGATAATGCAGGAGAATTATCGGGATCAGCCCTTCAGAATACAGTAAATTTGGATCTATTAACAGATGAACCTGCCAAATTAACAGATAAACCTGCTATTAACAAATAAATCTGTCAAATGTGAGGGGGTGACACAGGGCCTGTGGATCACATGGACAATCACCTGCAGTTTTTACACCCTATGGGTCTCAACCCCCAGCCCTGTTACTGTTGCTGAATTTCTTCCTGCCATGCCAAAAGAACCTGCCATTTTCCTTCTCTTTAAAGAAAGTCACTAAACCATGGCTTAGAGTGAAGCATGAATGTGATTCCTATCTGATTGCCCACCAGAGGATAATTTTTAGTTCCAATGTATTTGTTTGCTGTTTGTTTGTTTGTTATATTTATAGCCTGCTTTTTTCCTTCATGGACCTCAAGGTTGCCTACAGGTCTCTCCTCGCACACAGTTTAGCCTCACAGCAGTCCTGTGAGGTAAGTCAGGCTGAGACAGCATGATTGGCCCAAGGTTACTCAGCGAGTTTCCATGGCCAAGTGAGGATTTGAACCCATGTCTCCTGAGTCCTGGTCCAACATCCTAATCTCTATTTGACACTGACTCTCTTAATGTCTAGTCTTTGCTGGATTGTTGATGGTCAACAATGGGACCATCCTATATGCCTCCAGAGGTGATTGGAATAATCAGAGCTTGGACGTAATTAGTTATAACTGATAATAATAATTGTGTGCTATCAACTCAATTCTGACTTATGGTGACTCTCTTCAGGGTTTTCTAGGTAGAGAATACACGGATGTGGTTTACCCTTCCTTTCTTCTAGGGGTGTCTTGGGGCTATGCAGCTTGCCCAAGGTTATACAGGCTGGCCCATCTGGGATGCAAAGTGGGGAATTGAACTCTCAACCTCTGGCTCTATAGCCAGATACTTAAACCTTTGAATAGTTGCTTTTCTGAGTAACAAGGGTGAAATCCAGTTACCTTTCGGAAATGACAGTAGTGATGTTACCTTATAGGTGTAACAAGTAATATTTTCCAATTACTCTCAAAAGCTAGTTTAAATGTGCCTTTTAAGAGACATTTTTGGCAGTTCCCCTCCCCAAGTGTTATACCTTTCTGTTATTAATCTCAGTTAAAAAGAAAAAAAAAACCCACACAAAGCAATGAGCAGCTGGACAACTAATGCAGTGAGTTACTTTTTTGACCCTGTAACCAAGAAAGAGAACAAATTTCTTTTCAAATACTGTACTGTAATTAATCATTTTAATGAATTATTTTCTGAAACTAACTTTAAAGCTTTGGAAGTGAAGAGAATAAATCTGAGGTGAATAAAGTGACAACAGCTCTCTCTTAAAGGCTCGGGACTTTTATGTGGATAAGGAGAAATTAATCTCTCTCCGGCCCCCTTGTGAACGTACTTGCCCTCCAGCATAACACCAGTTGTTTTCCCTCTGAGAAAGCCTGACTCACCTCCCAGGAATGTTGTGGGAAAAGGTTAAGGAGAAAGAGAACCAGGTATGCTCCGTCATGTTCACTGCAGGAAAAGCAGGATATATACTGAAATAATACATACGTAGGAAGAAAGATAAAGTATGGCTTGAGTCCAGGCTATCTGAAGGACTGTATCTCCCCATATGAGCCTTCTTGGCTCTTAAGATCCTCAGATCCTCTTGGTTCCATTGCCATCACAGGTACGCTTCATGGAGACACGAGACAGGGCCTTCTCTGTGGTGGCTCCCAGACTGTGGAATGCTCTCCCTCGGGAGATCAAGCTGGTCCTCTCCCTTTTATCCTTCTATCAAGAGCTGAAGACCCACTTTTTCAGACAGGCTTTTAATAACCGAGTCCTGCATGCAGGTTTTTTTTTTAGCTCAGTTAGTTTGTTTTTAAAGTTTTTAATGTTTTAAATTGTTTAATATATTTTTAATTCTTATTATTACAGTTTAATTTCTTTTCTTTTTGTGTGCGCGCATCCTTTATTGGGTTTTTCATTCCACTCGTTTTAGCGTCGTGAGCCGCCTCGCGTCCCCTCGCCGGAGGAGAGGCGGCCTGCAAATTTCACAAGACGAATAATAAAATAAATAAAGATGAACCCATTTATGAAGGGGGAAAGGCTGTCCTCTTTTAAAAGTTGTTTTTTTTCCAACATTCATTTCTATCATACTTCGAATTACTATGATTATCATAAAAAGGCTTGTATTCTTGTGCTTCCTTAAACACTGTTTTAAAGGTGGCTTGTCCTGCCACCCTCCATCCCACACACACTCCGACAGCCTGCCAGTGTCCTGGAATGTTTTGGGTTCACCTTTTATGACTCCTGAATCCCAGCTTTTTTGCTTTGTTTTTTTCCCCTCCTGTGTAGCTCTAGAGGGCACTCATGAAAAGTAAAGCAAGCCTTGGTTCGGAGAGGAAGCCTTCTCGTCGCTGGAGCAGCTGCGTTTTAGTACCAAACACGCTTCTCTGTTTGGAGGGTAATTTAGAGCAATTACACCGATTATTATTGCTTTTCTAATTAGTGCTTTTCCTACAGAATTAGCTGAGTGTTTATTAGGAACCGCTTGTTGCCAATAGCTTAACTGCTTCACGGCTGGTTTTTATCAACGGTTAGAAGGATTTTTAAATACATGACAGGTTTGTGTCATGAGCTGGAGTAGCTCTTTTCAGACGAAAGCAGCAATTACATATTAATTTTGCATTCTTACATGTAGCTTAAACATAAGTTTATTTGTGGGGTGTTGAACCTTTTATGAAGTAAAGGTTTATCTTAGGGAGAGGAGTGTGTGTGTATCAAGAATGACAGTGCTAGAATCTTGTAGATTTTAGCTTTCAGGGTATTTTTAACACTACAGATTTCTGTCCCTCATGATTAACTTATTTATGTACCAATTTTGTATGTTATTTTCAAGGAAGAGTTTTTGTAATTATAAAAAGCTATGCACCAAACTTGTAATAACAGTATGCAGAGAACAATATGCGCCATCTCTCTGTTTACAATCAAATAAACAAACAGAAATATGCACTTGTGTTTGATAGTACCGCTTTGTGTTTGTATGTCTGTGTATGAGAGAGAAATTAACCAATTGCATATAAGTCATCTTATTCGGATTTAAAGTCTTGGCCCACAGTCCTAGAATGATAAATAAGATTTACTTGGACCGACAGCAAACCCCCAAGAAAGGAGTTCACATGCCAGGTAAGTGAGGCTTCAAAACATGATTCCTGGGTTTTACTGGACATACCATTGTGAAAAAGGTGCTTATCTGAAGGTCAAAGTAGATGATACAGATAGCATGCCATTAGAAGCTGAAAGTGTGTTAAGTATTGCAGCAATACGATTCCCTCTAGGTTTTGTTCATGAGCAATCACTTGCAAACAAAGCTAGTAGGCACAAAATCAAAGCAAGCTAGTATGCAAGCTACAGGAGGTGAGCAAAACATTCAGGAGGTATGCCAATCAGACATTTTTCAGCACATAAGGAACTCCCTCATCTGACAAAGTGCTGTTTGAATAGTCTACTCTGACTTCTGTTGTGCTCACGCCTGGGCATGTAAGAAGTTGGGCAGGGGTTTTGGGAGCTGCTCCAGAGGCTTAAAGAAAAGATGGGTTTTGAGTGAGAAAGGTCATGTCATCTTTGCAAACAGCACTAGAACCAAGCGGTAGAAGTGGCAGAATTCTGGAAGACGGTACCACTTCAGATATGTGCATATGTGCATCATGCCTATGTTTAATGTCCTCAGCATTAGCAAACTATAAGAGGTAAAGTTCCCAGGTGAGCACATTCCATTCTCTGAAATTTCAGAGTCAAAATCTGAAATTTAAGGGTGGGACCTTGGGATGTCACAGACAGTGGACCCATCAGCGACAATTGCAAACTGGTAGGTGGGTAACGGACACACAAGACAGAGATTCGGTGATGAATTTAAAGGGCAATGTATGAAATCCAGGAGTAGCAGCGGCTCCAGCTTAAACGTTACTTCAGAGCATGCAGGATAATGAAAAAGAAAAGTGCATGTCTAGATGGCACATCTCGAAGTTATAGAGAATCGATTTCAAGATCTGGGACCGCCAGATTGGCCGTATCCCATTTGCTAAGATTTCAAGTCCAAACCCTGATACCTGGAGACCAGACCCCAAAAGGGCCAGTTTCAGGCCAAAGCGGGAAATCTGGTAACCTTAAAGAGAAGACAATCTTGATGTGTTAGTTTCATCAGAACAGAAATTCTGAGTTGAGGTGGCCTGAGTGTAGGGAGGGAAGTCAGCAGAGTTAAAGGAGAAGGAGGTGAAGCACAGTATTTGTAAACACGTCATTACATGGATTCTACATCCGTCACTAGGAAATAAATACATGCACTGGCAGGGTGGGTGAGATTAAGGGCCAGTCTCCCTCTGTTCTGGGAAGGGAGGCCAGAGGGACATTTGTCGTCGTGACCAAATACCTGGATAGCTCAGGTATTTGGCTGCAGATCCACAGGTTGGGAGTTCGATTCCTTGTTGTTCCTCCTTGACAAGGGCTGGGCTCAGTGATCCTTAGCGTCCCTTCCAGCTCTGTAATTCTAAAATGGTAATGATGATGATCTTTCACCCCCTACCCTGCCATGGGAACAAATCTAGTTAGCTTTCTACACATATATCTCTTAGAGGAGTTGCTTGGTTTAGTTTGTATATTAGGAAGTATTCCAAAATATAGATGCCTCTCCTTCCAGGGTTTTCCTCAGAGATGTGTAAAATGACCTTTTTAGACAAGAGCTTCCAGTATGAACTATGACCATGCTGGCTATGGTGTTCTGGAAAATGTGGACCAAGCCAAACCAAACCAAACTTTCCCAGTTTCTGGTTTTGGAGTGTCTGAGTGGAAGACTGCTGAGGTAGGGCTCAGGACTACCACTGTGAAGTCTCTCCAACACTGCTATAGCGTGGTCTTTGGTCTAATAAATGTAATTCTGGTTTGGACCTTAGTTGGCGTGTGTCTTTATGCCAGCCCTGTGGGGCTGTTTGATGCCCCTTTTCCCATGGAGGGCCTGTGGGCACAAACATGGTGGTACAGCCCAAAATCTTACAAGCTCAGTCTCCTGCTTAATTCTGTGGTATTATTTGGCCCAAACCCAGTGTGAGGCCAGGCAGGCTAGAACTACATTTTTCCACATTCTTGGCTTCATGCTGAAACAGTGCCTTCAGCTGTCATTTTACAAACATTTGTTCCCTTAAATGAATTTAAATTGATCAGTATGATGTCATTATCTGGGTTGGATGCTGCTCTGATTGGTTTTGCAATGCAGCCAGTCTCTAAAAGTTGAACGCCAAGGGTTAACGAGAGGGCAGGTGAAAGAATATAGAGCAACTTGAAGAACAACGAAGAAAAACTCATAACCTTCCCCCCCAAAATCATATAATTGGCTCTCAGATGCTGGCCAAAATGCGATGGTATAGTGGAACTGTGATTTATTGATGTCTGTCCTAACATGAAGTGACAGGGGTGGGGCTGTTTAAGGCAAAAGAACAGCTGAAAGAAAATTATGCATTTTCAGTGAACATTTTTGAAACTGGAGATCCTTTGTATTCTGAGATCTTGGCTTAATAGGCAAATGCTTTAGGATAGCCAGTTGTGTTCTTGGAGAAAATAATGTTTGGGAATAATGGAGCTGGAGGACTGTATGATGGGAAAGTTAGCTCAACAGTACACTGTACTGAGTACAGAAAGCTAGAAATCAGAAGGTGACACTTGAGTTGGGCTCGGATTGTCTTAATGAGGGCCCAGCCAGCTACCAGTTGCTGCCCGGGCCCAATTCAAAGTGCTTGTTTTGACATATAAAGCCCTAAACGGCTTGGATCCTGGATACCTGAAGGACCACCTCCTTCCATATGAACCTACCCGGCAGTTAAGATCTAGCCAGGGGGCCCTTTTGAAAGAGCCGTCCCTCAAGGAGGTAAGAGGGATGGGTTGCAGACAAAGGGCCTTTTCGGCAGCTGCCCCCAGACTATGGAACGCCCTCCCGACTGAGATTCGTCTGGCGTGGACGTTGATGACGTTTCCGTGCCAGGTCAAAACCGTCCTGTTCCAGAAGGCTTTTAATTGAAATAATATCAACTGTGGGTCCTGATGGCAATTTTTAGAGTATATATTTTAATTGTATTTTAATTGTTTTATCTTTTTAATTGTATTTTAATTGTTGTAAGCTGCCCAGAGACCTTTGGGTAGTGTGGGCAGCATATAAGTTAAATAAATAAATAAATAAATAAATAAATAAATAAATAAATAAATAAATAAATAAGTCCAGAAAATCACAATGAATAGTACAATAGCGATACAAAGTTAGCAACATAATAGAAGTACATAAATATCAACCAAAGGAGAGGGGGTGGGGGAAACCCCAGCAATAGTCAAACATAGGTCTATGACTATTTCCTCAGTGGAAGAATGTTTTTAAATGCCTCTTTGTAAAGCTCCACCTTAACTAATCTTCTGAATATACCAAGGGAGGTAGCCTGGTGCACCTCCAGAGGAAGGGCGATTCCACAATGAAGGCCCAGTTTCTAGTGGATGTTTTCTTGGCCTCTCTCGGGGTGACCAAGTTTACTTTTAATCTTAATTTTCTACTGTGTTTCCCCGAAACTAAGACAGGGTCTTATATTAATTTTTGCTCCAAAAAACGCATTGGGGCTTATTTTCAGGGGATGTTTTATTTCTTTCATGTACAACCATCTACATTTATTCAAAGACAGTCATGTCATCTTCTTCTGGTTGCTGCACAAGGGTGGAGGGCAGGGTTTCACTTAACTGGGGCTTATTTTTGGGGTAGGGATTATATGATGAGCATCCTGAAAAATCATACTAGGGCTTATTTTCGGGTTAGGTCTTATTTTTGGGGAAACGGTATCGAGTTATAAAGGTAAAGCTTTTTTGGAATTAATCTGTTGTTCATTTATTTGGCACACAAAGGAGAAATACTTTAAATGTGACCTCCTAAAATTGTCTATCCATGTGGCTCGGCTCACCTTTAAATCAGACCCTCAGCAACAATGTCTGGACTTTTTAGGTCTTGTTAACAGCTCAGTGCCTAGTGGTAAAGGCCCCAAACTAAAATGAACCACTGTGTCAGGAGAGATTGGGTGTTATAAAATGGCTTGGGCCCCAAGTAGACCATATAGGAGCATGATCTGAGTTTGACGTATATGTCCAATTTAAACATGAATGGGGAAAACCATTTTCATTATCGTGGCTTATTTCTCATGGTTCATATGATGCTCTGTTTAATTGTATTTTAATATTGTAACTTACTATGGGGAGGACCCCTTTGCCCAAACACAAAGTGGAAGGGAAAATGCACAAGCAATCCCCACCCCAGCAGCCCGCTTTTCATATACCTGTTCTTGCACTAGTGAGATTAATCATGCAACTGGTGCTGTGATGGGGAGCCAGTGTAACACTTGCAAGTTCTGTGGGGCTATTTATTTACTATTGGTGAATCTTGCAAACACAATTTCACAAAATGAATCTCTCGTTTACAGTTATATAACGGACAACATGAGTAGTTATAACAACAACAGAATGCTACAATTTGTACACCTAGGTCCTTGGCAACAGCACCAATACAGACGTTATTTGTAGAATTTGCAAAGTTCAAGTGTCCCTTTGATTTCAGAGTCAGACAAAAATCTAAGATATCTTCCTCCACTGGGCTAGGTATCCATAACACAGGATAATCTTCAAAACCCCTGACCAAGTTGGCCAAAGGTCTTAATAGTCCAAGGATCTACTCCAGCCTCTTTGGTTCTCCTGTTCTTACGGATTCAAACCTTTTACTCACAGACCCTCTCTTTCTTTGTCCCACCCCTTTGGGCTGAACCACTATTTCATAGGGGTTACATCAGCCTTTACATAATAGGCTGCTGGGCTGTGTTTTTCAGTTCCATTTGTTTTTTAATCACATTGTCAGCTGCCTTGGATCCTAATTTTGGGATAAAGGCAGGCTGTAAGGCAAATAAATGAACACATTACACCTCTCTCTCTCTCTATACACTACATTTGTTCTGAGGAGTCAAGGTAGCACACATGGTCCTCATTCCTATCCATTAAATTTCAGAGCAACTCTGTAAGGTAAGATTAGGCTGAGGTAGAGAATGCTTCTGGGCCAAGGACATCCAGTGAACTTCATTAATAAATGGAGGCTTGAACCAGAGTCCTCTTGAATCCCAGACCAACCCTCTAAACATTGGGGCAGACAAAATGCCACTGAGGGCCCTGATGGTGGTATGGCCTCTATTCTAATGTGGACAATGTCCAGTTTCTGCAGAGTACCTGATGATGGTGGTTGGAGTGTAAAGGGCAACATTTTCAAAGTGTTTCCTGTTGCAGAATTTTGACATTTCTGGTTAAAATTCGTTTTGCTACACAGTAGAAGTATAGAGACTCAAAGAGGAGAATAGCTTCAAGTTCCCCAGATAGTCCACCCCTTTCTCATTAATTGGCACTTAAAGGTCTCAGTAACTCACTCTGAGACATTCGTAGGACAAAAGCAAAAAGCAAAGTGTGCTGCTTATATACCACCCCATAACGCTTCAAGCACTCTCTGGGCAGTTTACAAGTTAATTATGCAGGCTACACATTGCCCCCCCACCCCAGCGAACTGGGTACTCATTTTACCGACCTCGGAAGGATAGAAGGCTGAGTCAACCTTGAACCGGCTACCTGGGATTGAACCCCGGGTTGTGAGCACAGTTTTGGCTGCAGTATAGCAGTTTAACCACAGTGCCACGAGGCTGGCTTACTTACAGTTGAGAACAGATCAACAGCAGACTAACTATACCTCTGCTAACAGATTAAAGAAAGTGAAAAAGTAAGAAAACTCAGCAGAGAGGCAGGACTTTCTTTGGATTCAGAGGCGGGGGGGGGGGGGACGATGGGTTAGTGCTGGATAGATTGAGAGTCATCCCAGCCCAGAAAAGTCTCTCCCAGCCACAGCTACTATAGACAGCATGTGAGGTTGCAAAAATTCTGACATTCCTACCTATATTCCCTTTGTAACATTTTCCTGCTTTTCTCTGCCCAGCAAAGATATAATGACCTTTCTCTAAGCCCTAGTGGGAGAAAAATCAGCTGGAGATAGCCAGCTTCCAGGTGTGGGCTGTGTGTGTGTGTGTATATGTGTAAACATAGTGCAAAAAAAGTCCATCACCTTCCCTTCTGCTTATCCATGCTGTGCCTTAAAGAAATGGGCGAGGGAATCTAAAGACGGCTTGACCCATTTCGAAGAGAACGAAAGCCGAACCGGACAAAAGGGGAAGGCACAACATGATTCTGAAAAATTATGAAATTGTGAAGTGCTCAAACTTATATTCCATTTTTAGAAATGATGATATCAAATGTGTTTTGAGTGTAACAGACATTCCCCAGGAGCAAGTATTATCTCTTTTTTATATATATTGAATGAGAAGGGTATGAAATGATTGGCTAGAATCCCATTGGCAACTTAGGTTTGCATAAGGGGAATTGTGCTAAGTCTTGGCAGCATGTCGCCACTCACTAACAAGGTACCGGTTACAGTCCTGAGTGCCTCTGAATGCAAACATCTCGTTGATCATCATCGAATTTGCCTACAAGACATGTGCTATTTCTCTTATGTAAGGGTGAATGGGCAATTTTTAGGAGGTTTTCTCTCCAAACGAATTTAGGAGAGAAGGAAGGACTATTGTCTCTGAGAAAGAACCACAGCTTGAACAAAAGATTACTTTTTTTGGACAACAACCCCCAAGATTTGTTGCAGAGTTTTGAATTTTGGGTTAAACTCCTTTTGCTGCACAGCAGAAGTGCAGGGAATAGCTTCACAGAACAGAATAGCTTCAAGTTCCCCAAAGCAGTCCACACCTTTTCCCCGCTAACTGGCTCTTATAGTCTCGATCATTCACTCTGAGACATTAGTAGGAAAAAGAATAAAAGGTTTCATTACTTACAATTGAACAGATCAAACAGCAAACTTACAAACATGACTGGCTTTCAGCTGCAGACTTCAACAGACTCACTGCTTCCCAACAGACAAGAGGGAAGGAGTACTCAGTAGAGAGGCGGGTCTCTCTTTGAAATCAGAGGCAAGGAAGGAACAATTGGTTCATGCTGGATAGATTGACAGTCACCCCAGACCAGAAAAGTCCCTCCCAGCCAAACCTACTAAAGGCAGCATGCCAGGTTGTAAAAACTCCAACAGGATTCTCCAGCTAGCACAGAATGTTGGAAGTTGTAGTTAAAAAACAAACAAAAAACCAACAAAACTTTTCAAGCCTCTGCATGGAATGGTTATATTGATGATATTGGGGATTTTTGCTAAAAATTGTTCCTAGAAATTTGGTTATTCCACTAGTTAGCAGAATACAGTGCAGAAAATATTCCTCGGTTATGGAATAATCTACCTTCAGAGATCCGTATGGCCCCTTCGCTGGGTATTTTTAAAAGCCAATTAAAAACCTGGCTATTCAGGCAGGCCTTCCCTCCAAACACTATTTGATCTATCTTCTTTGTCTTTTTCCATCTTGAATGATTGATTATTTTTGAATATTGATGTTATTTTAATTGTTTATTTTGTTCGATGTACGCCGCCCAGAGTAGTTGAATGGCTAGATGGGCGGGATATAAATATAATAAATAAATAAATAAATAAAAACACAGGAACATGGAACGAATTAGCCCCGCTCTCACCACCCCTCCCTTAATCACAGAACCTCTAGCTAGCTCTTTCTATAGCAAGAGTCACTTTTGAAGGATGTTTATGTAGAAAAGGGTATCTTTACTCACAGTTACCATCCTTAGTTATGGTCAGAAAGAAAAGAAAAAAAGTCAAAAATGGAGTCTCCAACAAGCAAGAGCTTCTGGATGGTTGGTGCTTCTCTAACGCAGGTCAGAGGAAGAAGAGAATTCAACTAAAAAATAGAAAATGTACAGGTAAACAGGAAGAAGAGGCTTGCCACAAAATGCCAGAGGTGGGAAGAACTTTATCAATCAAGTTAGGAGCTATGAACAATCACATTAGGCTCTAAAATCCCACTCCCATTGACACCCAGTGTTACTCCATGCAAGACTGCTATTTTCCAACAGAAAATATGACAGACTTTACAACAATAATTTGAAAATACTTTTGTTTTCCTTTCAGCTCTCTTTCTTCACTTTCCTTCCCCCACTTTATTTTTGCACAATTGCATTATGTCACAGAAGTTGTTCCTCTGTACCATTAGGTTCCGGACAGCCTCTGAAAGCCAACTTAGGATTCCTTGGTTCTAATGACTTTATTCTCCCTTTTTCCCCCAGATTGTTATATGTTTTCTCACTTTCTTTCTCCCTAATCTTGGGTGTTCAGGGCTTGCAGAACGACGGCATTGCAAAACATTGATCAGAACATCAAATCCACAGAATCCCACCATACTTACGAATTTCCGCCAGCTACCTTCAAAATAAATTCCTTGGGATAAGTGGGATAGGAAATAACACAGACTAATATGTGTGTCCACGCACTGCGGACAAAGCTGCCTTCCTAACTGTTTAAATAGTGAAAGGTGTTGAGATAAATGAAATTCATAGTCAATGGATTTATTTTTATCCCTCTCCTGGGGCTTGGGGCTCTGCCGTTTTATAGGAAGTGCTGGCTCCTTTGTTGATGCCATGAGATGCAACTGACAGAGTGCCACTGTCATTGTTTTTCAGCAGGTCTATGCCAGCCCAAGACATTTTTCCACCTGAAGCAAAGTCTAGACTGCTGATCGGATAGAGCTGTGGTTCCCAGCCTTGAATCCCCAGGTGTTCTTGGACTGCAACTCCCAGAAATCCTAACCAGCACAGCTAGTGGGGAAGGCTTCTGGGAGTTTTAGTCCATGAACACCTGGGGACCTAAGTTTGGGAACTACAGGGATCCAGCTCACGGGACAGCATCCCCTCCTGCATCACACTAGTTTAAGAGAACAAACAAGTTGTTATTGTTTAGTCGTTAAGTCGTGTCCGACTCTTCGTGACCCCATGGACCAGAGCACGCCAGGCCCTCCTGGCCAAAGTACTGGAGCCTCAGCTTCAGGATCTGTCCTTCCAGTGAGCACTCAGGGTTGATTTCTTTCAAAATGGATAGGTTTGTTCTCTTTGTAGTGATCACCGGTCCTTGTGGCTGTGTAGACTGGACAACACCAGCAATCATTATGTTAGACTGCACAGGGAAGCCATTGAAATTCACAAATACCAGCAGAGCTTCAACAAAAAAGAAGAAAGTCTAAAACTCAACAAAGTCTGGCTCCCAGCACTGAAAAATACAGCCTGCAAAAGGTCAACGAACTCTACCCAGCCACAAGGACCAGTGATCACTGCACACAAAAGACCAGCTAACAACACCCATTAATCACAGTGACAGATCATCTCTCCCCCTTATCACAACAATACACCCACAACAAAAAACACGCTGATCACCATAATCACCCAATCTCCTGAAAAGGACAAAAGCTGATCCCACAGCTATAAATACTCAACTATCCCACAAACTGCACCAGAGCACAGACAGAGTTCTGACTCCTGTCCTCTGAAGATGCCAGCCACAGAGACTGGTGAAACGTTAGGAAGAAAAACCTCAAGAACACGGCCAGACAGCCCGAAAAAACCTACAACAACCATTATATGACAATGCTTAGCAGAAGAATCTACCAAATTCCTATGATCCAGCCCTATGGAAAGCTAATTATTAGTGCGCCCTGCTGGGGTTCTTCTGGAGAAAGTGATTTTGAGACAGAAACAATCCGGAGTTGACTGAAGTCCAGTGGACAACAGAGGAACTGCATAGCTCGTGTGTGTTGTGTGCCATCAAGTGACTTTCAACTTATGGTTTCTCACTGTAACCCCCACTGAGCTTCCATGGCTGAGTAAGGACTTGAACCTAGATCTTCCATGTTCTAATCCAATACTCTCTTCATGACACCACATTGACCCTCAGCCACAAGGAAAGCATCCTGTTACTTATGTTGATCTGACATGCTTTACAGAAGAGTGGTGTACGGCAGTTAGAACGACAGCCCTCTCATTTCCAGGAAGTCAGGGGAAACAATCCCAGGGTGTAACCAAACCAGCTATTTAAACAGCGAAAAAAATACTACCTCTGCTACATTTCTATTTCTAGCTTTTACCCTTTTGGAGATTTTGTGATGAACTACAACCTCGAACATCCTCAGCCAAAAGGAGGAACCAATTTTGAGACATAACCTGCACATTTATGTACACGGGGCATCATTAGCAGCCATACAAAATTACATGTTTCTAGCTCTTGTTTCAAACCTCTTTCTAGATTAACTATCAGTTGAGGATGAATTCAGATAGCTCAGTTTTATATATGTCCTGAGAATCAGGTAACAAATTAAAATTTTTCTCATTTAGATATTTTACTAGCAGTTGTGGATTGTGTTAATCCAAAACCAGGGAGCTGGACAGTGGACAGATTGTATTTGTCTTCAGTGTGGAAGGGATTGTCCCTCTCGTATTGGCCTTCTCAGCCACACTAAACGCTTTTCCAAGACCTCTATTCAGAGCACGTTACGATAGTCTCTTGAGACTGAAGGATGCCTACACACTTGTAGGAAACTTCCTTGAGACTCTCATGGCTAGAGCTGGGAAAATTTGACCTCTGAGCGTTCAGCCTGGAGGCAGGCGGTGCATCACGGCCTCTCCCATTTTGAAGAGACACTTGTTCAGCAGGACGAGGCCAAGAGGCAGTCCCGAAACCAGCCAAACCAGGGAGCTGGACAGGGGACAGCTTGTATTTGTCTCCAGTGTGGAAGGGATTGTCACTCTCGAACTGGCCTTCTCAGCCACACTAGACGCTGTTCCAAGTCCTCCATTCAGAGCACGTTACCATAGTCTCTTGAGACTGAAGGATGCTTACCTATGTGGATCGTGTACCAAACTCCAGGCTTCCATTTATTGGAAATTTCTGTGCATTTTATCATACATAAATACTCAGGAACACATATAGAAAAAAAATATAGTCAATATATATGCATACACACACACATATGGTCTAGGGAGATAGGTGTCTCTGTTTGCTATCTCCCTCATTTTTATGGTTGTTTTTCCCTGTGTACTTTTTAATGTTGCACTTTTGTTTCTGAGGTTAATGTCTTGTCTGGTGTATTCTGCTTGATCGTAGTGTAGCTTGTACATTAATGCCGTTGCAAAGTGTTCTGTCAGATGTAAAAGCCACCAAGTTACTTCATATGTATGGATTTCTAAACACAAGCTTTAAAAGAAATTCCCAGGGATAAATGCTGTAAGAAAGACACCCACGAATGTGTGTCTGTACACACACACCGTGGGTAAAGCTGTGCTTCCACTTAAACAGTGGAAGGTGACGAGATAAATGAATTTTCTGGTTTACTATCTGCCCCTTAGAGAGGGCTCCATTTCCCCGCCTCTCCTGCCAATGTTGAAGTATCTTCTTGTTTACGGACAGAAAAACAGCCTAGCATAGAATCAACTGAAGGCCGATTTTCTGTGCGTAAATTCGCCAAGCGTGTAGGTGCAGAGAAGGGCATGTCTGTAATAATTGGTGTCACTTTCTGTATTGTGAATCTAACCCACCTGCCTTGTCTGCATCACAGTGCATATTTAACCTGCATTGCCCTCACTGACATCACCATGAAACCAGCATCAGAGACAGTTCACCCATATGCATGCACTGATTGTATGATGGCCACAGCATCAAGCAGTGTTGATTCTCCAGCATAGAACAGCCCCTTATCAGTCTAACCAAAGCCTGGTAATATTACTTTCTTGGACTATTACTCTCTGGGGATTCTGGGAATTGTGGTCCAGATTCACAGAAAGTAATGTTTCCAAGTTCTGAATCAGCCACTGCAAGAGTTTCAGTGGCGCTCCCAACGTTGCTCCAAGCAGTGTCACCTATATACCATGCTAACCTAAGATCTGTTGAATTTTTTGCAACCTCACATGCTGCCTTTAGTACCGTGTTTCCCCGAAAATGAGACAGGGTCTTATATTAATTTTTGCTCCAAAAAACGCATTAGGGATTATTTTCAGGGGGTGTTTTATTTTTTTCATGTACAACAATCTACATTTATTCAAATACAGTCATGTCATCTTCTTCTGGTTGCTGCACAATGGTGGAGGGCGGGGTTTCACTTAACTGGGGCTTATTTTGGGGGTAGGGCTTATATTACGAGCATCCTGAAAAATTATACTAGGGCTTATTTTCAGGTTAGGTCTTATTTTTGGGGAGGCAGGGTAGGTTTGGTTGGAAGGAACTTTTGTGGGCTGGGAGGACTATCAATCTATCCAGAACCGACCAATGGTTCCTTCCCTGCCTCTCTGCTCTATGTCTCTTTCCCTCTCTTGAGTCTGTTGAAGACTGTTGTTGAAAGCAGTCATGTCTGCCAGTTTGCTGTTTGATCTCTTCACAACCCCAAGTAAAGAGAATGATTTTTATCATTCTACTACTAATGTCTCAGAGTGCATTATTGAGACTGTAAATGCCAGTTAATGAGAAAAAAAGGTGGACTAATCTGGGGGACTAAAGTTAATCTCCCCTGTGAATCCCTGCACTTCTGCTGTGCAGCTAGAGGAATTTAACCGAAATTGCAAAATTCTGCAACAAGATCTGAGTTGCTGAAATTTCCCAGAAGACATGTTTTCTCCGCTAAGGAAGGCTGGAGTCCTGTTACATGCAACTTCATAAAGCTTTACTTGTCCCAGAGCCTGAACTAGGATAGACAGACCCTATTAGCCATCTTGTTTAATCCTTCCCTTCCTGGAAATCTTGTATGTGAGATTATGATGTGCCCAGCATATGCTTATGCCAGTGTAACTCCATCACCACACAGTTCAGCAGTGAATTGCCACTAGTTTAGAAGTTACTCTTTGATTTTCTTGTTGCATGCTAAGTCATGCAACTGGTGTGTGACAAGAAAAGCAAGCACCAACTTCTTAACTGGTGGCAGTTCACCGCTGAAATTTACACCTTTGGAGTAAGCATTTATGCCATTGAGCATAAATACAGTAGGGCCTTTATATACACTGGGGATTGGTTCCAAGCCCCACATGGATACTGAAAACCTTGAACAGCAAATGCTATATATATATAGCATGGTAAAAGACACACAAAATTATTTTCATATGCATTACCAGAACAGGCCACTAAAGGGCACCAGGGAGCATGCTCTGTAGTCTTCACTAACAAGTATTCATAGCACAGTCTCTGGTTCCCTCTAGTGACCGGTTCTGGCAATACATGTGAAAATAGGTTTTTTTTCTGGATTTTTTTCTTTTAATATTTTCAGACTGTGGATAAGTAAATCAGTGCATACTGATCCCATGGATGGGGGGGGCTGGGCTACTGTAACAGTATTCTGGTCACTATGTTTGAACATTTTCTTTTTATCGCAAGCATAGAAATTGGTATGAAGACTAGCCAGCCCTGGCTCAGATGTTATAAATTTTCACCCTTCCACACATGCTGCCAATATGTTTTGCCTTCAAGTCCTAGGGATTATTGGAGAGTTCACATCCAGCAGTGCTGAGGCAGCATTAACTTGTAGATTTCAACTGTTTGAATTGTTACCTGGGCGCACTTCTCCCTTTGTAAAGGAATCACATCGACACTTCTTTCTAAGAGAACAAGAAAGCTTGTATTTATCAGAGAAATAAATAGGACAGAGAAGGTGATAGAAGTCCCAGTTCTAGCTAGCTAAGTTGAAGATGTCAGGAAAGCCAAGGATTCCTCTTTCATCTCTAGAGTGCTAAGGCAAGAGGAGAGAGGTGTGAGAAGAAAGGTAGGGGATATCAGCAACCCTGGGAATGGCAATCTCAGGTTGAAGGAAAGTGAGATAGAGAGGGGGAATGACAGGTCAGAGCAGGTGGAGGACAATGTAGGAAACCTGAGGAGGTTTCCTCCTCCCTCTCCCTCTCCTCTCCCCCATGCAAAGACATGCATCTTCTAGACTAGAGTGTAAGCTGAGGGTGCAATCAGAAGGGGAAATAGCTCACATCTTAGACTGCGTATGGCATAGTCCTGTGGGAGCAGCTATTTCCTGGCAATCACATGATGACATCCAGGAATTCATGAACCAGCCCGATCCTGATCCAGGCTCCACCTCGATCTTTTTGGTCCAGTGACAGGGCTACTCTTTTTTGGGGGCTGGGTGGAAACAATTCCTGTGTGGATGGCAGGGTTGCTTTAAGGCATGTAGCTCCCAGCCATATGACCCTTTCTGCTGCAATCAGACACGATCCTTTCTCATCATCTGTTCCCACCTTCAGTTACACCCAGCAACAACCAGAAGCGTAGCTTGCACGGGTGGAATGCACTGTAGACCCAACCTTGGAAAAGTTACTTGTTTGGACTGCAACTCCCAGAATCCCCCAACTTGTGTGGCCTGGCCGTGTTGGCTTGTGAGAGTTGTTGTCCCAAACAGGGGCATGTTCAACATCTTTCCATTAGATCCTAAGTTATAATTCAGTTTCAAAACATAAACGTGTTGATTTGAAGGCACCTGTTTCAATAGGGACACTGAAAATGTCATCCCCCCCCCCCCCATCCCTGCAATGTCACTGTTGAAAGACACTTCTTGCAGGAAGCCCAGAATTTGTATTCTCTGAACTTGTTTAAGAGATATGGAGGGGCGGGGAATGGTTATACATACAGTATTTTCTTTCTCCATGCAAAGTGACAAGAGCAGATCACGCAGGCTTTAGGAGGAAGGCTTGGCACAAGAGAACTGACAGAAGTGGAAAGCAATTAACAGGATTGAAATGGTGCCAGGTCACCCAGGAGGGACACCCACCCGCACTGCTCTTTGACAAGAGCTTCAGGCCCAGAATAATTACAACAGGGCACGATCTTTCGCTTTGCTGTTTGTATCCCCCGGCACTTCTTACACCTTGCCCCAATGCATGGCTGGCAAACCTCCCACCATGGCAAAGAGCTAGGTAGCTACGACAGAAAACATTTTCCTGGGGAAGTGATGTTTCATTGCTTTTTTCCCTACAAAAATCAGTCCAATACTCCTGGTGGAAGCTGTTCCGGGCTCCCGAGGAACTGCCACTTCTTAACAAGGCCTTGTTCTCTATCTGGAGCCTCACAGATTTGGTGCATAGGAATGGGATTCCTGGATGGAATGGGAGCTTGCATTTCAGGGAGTGAGGGTGTTTGTCTGTCTGTTTGTTGGCTTGTACCTCTGATCTGACTGCCTTATTCAGTGCCCCAAGTCCCAAGCTCTCTGGGCAGAGTTGTTCTCCTGTGGTGTCACATTGCTTTCAGCTGTGACTTCATGACTTTAATTTTATTTGGTAAATAATGGGGAGAATCAGAATCGGGACTTTTCCTGCTCTGCCGTCCTGGTAGACATGGGTTCCCTGGATGTTTGGGAGTTCAATTCCTCACTGTGCCTCCTGGAGGTAGAGCCAGCCTGTGTGGCCTTGGGCAAGCTGCACAGTCCCAGGGCTCCCTCTAGAGGAAGGGAAGGGTAAACCACTTCTGAGTACTCTCTTCCTGGAAAACCCTGAAAAGGGTCGTCATTCAGAATTTACTTGACAGCACATGATTATTATTATTTTACACCAAAACCTTGAGCTGGTTGGCCTCTATGCCTCTATAACAGACAGAAGAGCAGATGTTATAGGTGTGCACAAAGATACTTTTCCTAAATAAAATACAACAAATGTTACGGTCAGCAAAGGACAAAAGGGACCCCCTCACCACTGCAGAAGTATACCAGATACCTTGCAGTTGTGGCCAGGTATATATTGGAACCACAAAACGCAGCATCCACACCAGAATCAAAGAACATGAGAGGCATTGCAGACTAAAACAACCGGAAAAATCGGCAGTAGCTGAATATGCCCTAAAACAAGCTGGACATGAAATTCTATTTCAAAATACAGAAGTACTGGACAACACCAGCAATCATTATGTTAGACTGCACAGGGAAGCCATTGAAATCCACAAACACCAGCAGAGCTTCAACAAAAAAGAAGAAAGTTTGAAACTCAACAAAGCCTGTCTCCCAGCACTGAAAAATACAGCCTGCAAAAGGTCAACGAACTCTACCCAGCCACAAGGACCGGTAATCACTGCACACAAAAGACCAGCTAAAGACACCCATTAATCACAGTGACAGATCATCTCTCCCCCTTATCACAACAATACACCCACAACAAAAAACACGCTGATCACCATAATCACCCAATCTCCTGAAAAGGACAAAAGCTGATCCCATAGCTATAAATACTCAACTATCCCACAAACTGCACCAGAGCACAGACAGAGAGAGTTCTGACTCCTGTCCTCTGAAGATGCCGGCCACAGAAACTGGCGAAACGTTAGGAAGAAAAACCTTAAAAACACAGCCAAACAGCCCGGAAAACCCACAACAACCAAAGATACTTTTTTCTTCTTCTATCTGTGAACTCTTGGAGGTATGCTTTCCTGCCTCCATATACTTACAATTTTTAACTTTAGATTTTTAACTGCCTCTAACCACTGCTCATTGTTCATCTCTTGAGGGTACATGTGCTCTGGAAATGTGCAATTAATACTCCAGCAAACATAATTGCTAATTATTAAATCTGTGCAACCTTTGCCCCCTTCTCCCTTTTTGTGGCCTAATTCTGTGTGGTAAAAGTGCTCTTAAATAACAAGGAAGGATGGTAGTGCCACAGGGACAATGAAAGAGTCAGGCGCTGGTAATGGAGGACGATGTGAGGGTAGACCAGGACACACATTTGTAGAAGAAAGAAAATTAAGAGTTAAGAAAAAAAAATTATATGGACTCCAAACTGGTTAAATAGGCTAAAGGTGAGAAGGAGCTGACAAATCCTTCAAAATTTTGGGGAAAAAAATCTAATCAGAATAGCTTTTCTAGATCAGACCAAATGTCCATTCAGGTGGAATGCTGTGGCCAAACTGCGCAGGTACTGGGCAGGTACATCCAGCTCCCGTTTTCTATCCATGATAAAGATGGGGAGCCTCTTTCACCTTAAAGGCTGAATTCATTTTCAGAAAAGGTTCCTGGAGTCTGCCTTCTAGTGGTAAGCAGGCCTCAGGAGAGAAGGATGTGAAATACAAGTGTACGTATAAGTGATCATAATGGACCCTCTGGAGAAGCATTTCAGCTGTGAAGGACTGGGTGAAGTGTGTGTGTGTTTCAGAATGTTTAAATTCCATTGTGGACTCATGTATAAAAGCACAATAAATGCACACTAGTTTTAATAGAACAATGATATTAAGCTCATCCAGCATCAGCCAATAGCTTGTCTGTCTGCTTCTGGAAAACCCATGAACTGATGTTTAAACTTGTATCACACATTTGTTTTGGAAGCTAATTGAAAATCTGAAACAATCTATTGAAAAGACACTGAGAGCATGTATCACCTTGATTAATATTGTTTTTCTTTTTAAAAAAATATAAATCTCTATAGTAACTTTTGAGGCAAAGCCTTTCCATATAAGGTGGCTAGGTCTAGGGATTTTGGATAACGTTTTTGGGAATCGCTGTGTTTCCCCAGATCTTTAAGCAGAGAGATAAATCAGGCTGGCAATGGTAGAGGAGAAGACGTTTGATTCCTTTGTTTGTGATATGGCTTTAAAGCCTGGGCACCCACCTCACTTACTCCCAGGGCTCACTGGCTCACCAGGGCAGGACCCGAATTTAAAATATAACAGTATGAGAAAAAGACTTATTGGGCATCAAGCAACAAAGTGTGGGGACCCACCTCAAATGCCTTTCCTTTTTATTTTTACTAAGTAGACTGAGAAGTCAAAATGCTTTCTATTTACTTATGGCAAAAGGAGTTTGTGCTTCTCCTCCACAGGGATATGAAAAGAAAAATCAGCTTGGATATAATGAAACATGATAGTTGATGGAGGTGTGAACTGGAAGGCTCTGAATAGAGGCCTCAGGTGATAGAAGGCTTCTCTGCCGTAAGAAAAGGAATTAAGGGCAGGACTTGTCTTTAAGAGTGTGTCTTGTTGCATGGACAAAGAATGGTATTTCCTGACACCTGTGCTTATGGAATGAACCTATAGAGAATTAATTAATTAATTAATTAATTAATTCTTTCTTTGTATCAGAGTGTTGCACAATCTAAAATTATGGATGTATATGAAATATAGGTACCAATTATAGTTGTTTGTGGTTGTAAAAGGATTGTTGGATCATTTTGCTCATCAGCAAGTTTGTAGTCCAACACTTCAGGAAGAGAAGGATTGGCTGGCTGTCCCCTTATAGAGAATTGGAGCAGAGAGAATAAGCAACATGGCTCATCTGCAAGACAGCTGTAGTTTTCCTTCACTGAAGATGCCACCATGCCTGCCAGAGAGGCAGCAGAATCTGAGCATGTAAAAGTTAGATTTTTGGATGACACTTCCCATAATCTCCCAGGTAACATGGGAGTTGTACTCCAAACCAACCAACCCAACAACTACTTTTCACAGCTCTGGGCAGAAGACCAAAAAGTGTCTGGCAGAAGACCAGAACACAGCTCCATAAAGCGATCCATTCATCACCTAGAAGGGGTGGTGAGCGCTCCAACACTGGAGGCATTCAAGAGAAATTTAGACAATCACCTGGCAGATATCCTTTGATCTGGATTCCTACCTTGAGCAGGGGGTTGGACTCAATGACCTTATAGGCTACTTCCAAATCAATTCTTATATAATTCTATGATTCATACTCAGGTCTTTCCTATCCCTATCAAGAAATGACAGGGATGGCCAATATGTGCTCTACCAGGGGAATATGGTTCTTCAAGAGTTCTTGCTGATTCTTACAAGCTTATGAGAGCCAGTCGCCAGAAAGAACAGAGACCCTTTGCAAAGGTCTTCTGAATAGGCCTCCCTCCCTACTGATGCTGCCCATGGAATGAAGTGCTGTCAGCAGCTTGAATTTGTTTGGGAAATGTCTACGGTCTTGGGGAGCAGCAGATGGTCTAGGAAACTAGACCGTTAATCCAGCCAAATTATGGCAACAGATGTTCCAAGATGTTTGCATTCAAATTCAAACTGTTAGCCCACTTGGATGTATCTACTTCCCTTATTAATTAATAAAAGACATGCAGGCATGTGAAATCTGGCATGATCACTCGCCTGCCAAAATTTCCAGAGCATTGAAAAACAAAAAGCAAAACAAAGCAATCACTGTAGTTTTAAGTGCCCCTCTGCCCCGACTTCCCTTCTGCCCTGGCTTCCATGGAAGTCAGAGAACAGGGAGAGAAATAACCAGGCCAATATTGCAGCAGGTTGAAATATTTTCCCCGGACTACAAAATAGTTAAAAAAGGACTGGTGGGGTGGGGGAAGGAACCCCAGTGCTCCATAGTGTGCCTGTGTTAACAGCAGGATGCACCGCAGGAAAGATTGCCAGACTGTAATGATGTGCCCTTGCTCTATGGAAATGCCCACCAGCCAGCTGCAGTGTCCTCTCCCATGCGCAGAAGGGAGACGTGGCTTCACTGAGGGAAGAGGGAGCATTATTGATGTCTTTGCCTGGGGGATGGAAAAGGATAATGGATGGTCGGACCTCGGCCGTGCTTTGTCATCAAACGAGGGGCCTGAATGATGGGGCATGCCGGAATATTATCAGTCATCCCTTGATCAAGATGTAATACCATCAAAGTCCTTTTCTCCTCTCCCTTCTACGCCCGGCGAGGGCTTTGCTGTTTGGCGGAAGCTGCAGCTTCTCGTCTGTACAAAGGGTTGCTTTCTTGGGGGAGAAGCAGCAACTCCGCCACAGTGGCAAACGGAAGGACTTGAAAGGGCTGCCAGCTTTCCATTGTCAGCTCCAAGGCAGCATGTGGTTACAGTATGCCCGTTGAACATGGCAAGTTAGGAGGAGGCCTTCTTAGCCATCCGGATGCTTTTGCTTGGAGCGCTGCATTTCCTGTATCTTACAGGGCAGGTGTGGACTTCTGCCAATGGTCTGAGGCCCCCTAGCTTGCTATTGCCTCCATTCTTTGTGCCCGAAATTCAAATTGTGCTACCAAGAGACCTTTCTTGTCATGGCAACGTAATAAACAGAGACTGTTTTAGGTCTTTAAAGTCCTTTGGCAGGTGAGAATGGAGAAAGGCCATCCGGCTTCTTCTTCTTCTTCTTCTTCAGCCTAAGACAGCCTTGTAGCTGGCTGGATAGCTCAGTGGTTTAGATGTCTGGTGGTGGAGTCAGAGGTTGGGAGTTTGATTCCCCACTATGCCTCCTGGGAGTAGCACCAGCCTATGTGACATTGGCCAAGCTGTACAGTCTTAGGGCACTCTCAGAAGAAGGCACTCCTGTTTTATTCTCTATGTAGAAAACCTTGGAAAGGCTTGCCATTGATTTGATGGCATGCAGTTCTTATTCTCATTATTAAATTAAGGAAGCCTTAGGGATTATGAAGATTATGAGTTAATGGCAAATCATGCTCCAAACCATGTTTATCTTGGAGAAGACTTGTTTCAGGTTCTCTGCATTTTGGCATCTCAAACAAAGCTCAGGGACCTGCCCTGGGAAACTGGGGGGAATGGCTTTATTTTGCTCAGCCCTGATGTTAGTGGCATAGAATCATAGAATAATTGAGTTGGAAGGGGTCTATAAGACCATTGAGTTCAACCCTTTGCTCAATGCAGGGGTAGATGGGCTTTAAGGACCCTACCAACACCGTGATTCTTTTATTCTGATTTGGTGTGATATAATAGATACCTTATTACCTTGGGCAAGGGAGAGGACAAGAATGTCTGTCTATATTACAAGTTAAATGGGGTAGCCATTAATAGCCATCCTCTTTTGCTGGAAATCCTAGGAATTGGAATTTAGGAAAGATGAAGGCAGAGAGATATCAAAAAGAAAATTCTCAGCTCTTGCTCAGATTGAAGTTCCTAGCAGCCCCATGACACAATAAGCAGATACCTGTACGTCCCAAGTTTCAAATCTTCCTTTGGGCACAACATTTGCTCTTCCTCCTTTAGCAAAGGGTCAGAATATGGGGACCCTGTATATCAGGATTGAAAAGGGGTGGACAAGGAAATAAAACCATAGCCACAACATCTGGAGGTGTTAGCTGCACCATCTGGAAATTTTATGCTTTTTGGGACCCCAACCTTGAATAAAGTTGGGCCCTGCTGGCTGGGAGAGCCTGGGAGCTGTATTCCCATGAAGCAACTTCCAAGTTATTTGTGTTAGACTGCTGCAGCAAAAATAAGAGCCTTAGGACATTTTCATAAGAGACAGACAAAAATATAATGTTTATAGCAAGAACTGTTTATGAGCCTACCTGGATGTTAAAATCGCCACTTCTCTCAGTCCCACCATCCTTGCAGGTGCATTTAGTAGCTGTGTCTCCCCATCATAACCTAGTTTATCAGTTTCACCCTCTGTAGAAAAGATACTTCAAAACCCATGTTTTGAAAACCCAAACATTGGATTTGAAATCCTAATGATAGGTGGTAAGCCTGTTTCACTTACTATGAAAGCATCACCTATCCACCCCATTTTCCAGAAGAGAAGGCATGTCTTCTTTTGCCCACAATGGGGCCTCATTCAATTCAGGTTCAGCAGTGGTCCTTTGTGGATAGATTTCCTCCTTAGAAAGAATGGAGCAGTCTGTGTGTGTTAGGAATTCATGTGAATTCTTGGCTAGAACCAAACATTTCAGTGCCATGTGAGATTTCCTTCTGCTCCCAAAAGCTCCGTATGGATGCCATTGGCTGCTCTGTGCAAACAGAGAGGTTGCTCCATGGAAGTGAATGGAGATATATTTAGAGCATGCAAAAAATATTGATTGATTGATTGATTTAGCTCGTTAACTAGTTAAAACAAAATGCCCACTAGGTTGTTTATTTTTCTGCTCAAAGTGGCATACTGTAAAATGCATACAATATTCTTTTGAAGCCAAATAGTTGTTTTAAACTAATTGTACAGACTGAAGATCCATTGAAATAGCGTCGTTCTGACTGCCTGCCTGGAGCAGATCTGGGATGGAGTCAGCCCAACTTTCCTGGGGAGAGAATTCCACAGCCAAAGTGCTGCTAATAAGAAAGCCCCCACCTGGTCTCTTGGGGTGGTGGACATGCCATAGGGGTGGTGGACATACCTCTGTTGAAGATCTCAGATTCTGGGTAGGCTCATATGAGAGGATGTGATCTTTCCAATATCCCGACCAGAAGCCATGTTGGGTCACGTCTGTCATGCTGCCTGGGAGATTCTGGGAAGTGTCATCCAAAAAAAGTAACTTTTCCATGCCTTAGGGAGATGGATGTGTGCTTCAGAGTTAAGATGCTTTTGCATTCCGGGTTATTATTACTGGGCATGCCAGCTGCCGAAAGAACAATGGCAGCTGAGCTGATCCAGTCTAACAAAGCCAGTTCTGTAACATGGTGTTTCAATTTCCTTTTCCTTTCTCTAAGTTATAATGAAAATTTCCCTTTTACTCTCAGTGGGGTGTGATAAGCAGATGCTTCAAATGGCTTACATGTGACATAATATATCATCTCTTGTGAAGTATGTACATTGAGAGTATCAATAGTAAGATTTACTCCCCTGCGTGGGCCCCAAGAGATATCTCTCAGGGCTTAGTTAAAGATCATTGCTTCTATTCATCATCTCGTCACTGATGATTCCAGCATCTCTTTAATCTTTAGCTGCTGCTGCTGCTACTGTTGAGAGCCAGCCGTCTTGCAGCCAGAGAAAGTAACCCGGGAGGAAGCAGGATTCCAGAGTGGTACTCTTGAGTTTTGCTGTTGGCAGGACTGGCTCAAGACATCTTGCTGCCGGAGGCAAAGAAGCAACTGCCCTTCCCCATGCGAAGAACATGCATTGTTTTCAAAACCAGCCAAGTTTATTTATTTTTTTAATTAAAACATTTCTATCCTGCTTTTCTCCTTAAAAAAGGACCCAAGACAGCTTTTTGCAAGAAGCTGAAAGACCCTTCAAGTAGCTCTTCCCATCCTTGGCAGCAAAAATGGCAACCACAACCACCGGAACTACTAACATTTTGCTGCTCTTTCATGACGCACAGCATCTACTGCCTGAGGAATAATGGAAGAAATCTGGGACACCTGTCCCAGCCGTAGTATTTGCAAACCAGACTTCTTGACTCTTAAGTGATTGGGGACATAGAGGGTGTTGTTATTCAACACTCATAAAAATGTCCTGCATAGCAGAAGAACTAAATATTTCTGATTAAGAATTCTCCTTTTAAGAATCTACTAGCAGTGTTGGTGGTGGTGGTTTTCGTAGTCAAGGATTGCTGTATGTTTACAACACTGGCTTAAATCCAATTGCCAGACCCAACCACAGTAGGCCCATGATGATGATGATGCCGCATTTCTCCCAACAATGGGACCCCATTGAGTTGGCTGCTCAGTGGTGAGCCACCGTTTATGGGCTTCCATTGATTCCATGAGACTACATTGATTGCTTGAGACTGCCAATCGGATTCAGGGCATTGTTTCCAACTGCACATGTGGTCATGCCAAGGAATGTTTGACCTTTGGGCTTAGTTCTTGTTCTTATTCTGCAATAAAACATGACTCTGGGGGACTGAAATGTCCTATTTTGTTAATAGTAATCTTGTGCTGTCAAGTCAATTCTAACTTGTTACAACTCTTTTCAGGTTTTTCCAGGTAGAGAATATTGAGAAATCGTTTATCATTCACTTCTTCTGAGGGAGTCCTAGGACTATGCAGCTGGCCCAAGGCCACACAGGCTGGCTCTACTTGCAGGAGGCACAGTCAGGAATTGAACTCCCAATCTCTGGCTCCGTAGCCAGAGACCTAACCCACTAAGCTATCCAGTCAGCATCCTGTCTTGTCACACAAGGGTTAAAAATGTGCGTTGTCAGGCACCCACCGAAATAAAAGTAAAATGAGAATTATTGCTTAGATACCTATCCAGTTCTTAAACTTGCCATAGCCAGTACCTGCAGTGACGCTCCCTCACAGAAGATAAGAGTGTAGCAATGTGAAGGAGCTAGAAGGTTATTAAAATTACACATCCTCTGTGTCTTACGAGGTTGTTCATGTTGATAATATTAATGGTGGCATAATATTCAGTGTGGAGTTGAAAACCTTGAAAATCTTTGGGTTCCATACCCAGGATTTCTCCTGACCTGGGAAAGAAATATAACTGGGTCACTAGCTAGAACTGGAAAGGTATTCTGACTTCCAACACACACAGTTAAAAGCTTAGTGGTTTCTCTGTTTCAAAGCACAAAATTTAACACACAGGGATTCCATGTAACAGCCTGAAGACTTCAACCAGAAGACTTTTCTGACCTGAAAACCATGCTTTTGGTTAATACATTGCTGCTGACTAAAACCAGTTCTTTCTAAAAATGGAAGATTTTTCTTTTTCTTTCTCGAAGGCTTTCACGGCCGGGATCCGATGGTTGTTGTAGGTTTTTCGGGCTGTCTGGCCGTGTTCTTGAGGTTTTTCTTCCTAACGTTTCGCCGGTCTCTGTGGCTGGCATCTTCAGAGGACAGGAGTCACCAGAGCACAGACAGAGTTCTGAATCCTGTCCTCTGAAGATGCCGGCCACAGAGACTGGCGAAACGTTAGGAAGAAAAACCTCAAGAACATGGCCAGACAGCCCGAATAACCTACAAAAAATAACCTACAACAATCATCTTTCTTTTTCTTTCACTCTAAAAGCATCTCCTTCTCCGCTCAGGAGGAAATACCAAGATTTCAAATCAACTGTCACAGCCACTGTGGCAGGTACAAAGTCATACCTTCTTCCCAAAAGTTGTCCCCTTTAAAATGTGAATTGTGGTGGCATATCCCATGGGAATACCGTTTCTCCTTCTCACTTTCCCTCCATGCCTTTGCTTAACTCTGACTGCACTAGAAAACTAGGATGGCGCAGATAAGAGAGCAGTTTGTGTTAGAAGAGCAGATTATGTTGCTTTCCATTAGACCCAAAATTTCTCATCTCTAACCTTCAGAGGTGACCCATGGTGAAGAGAATGTCATATTTAGCTTTTATTGAGAGTTCAGCATTCATGAATGTTTTATTGTGGAAGTAAATATCACATAGTCTTAACTTATTTACATCCGGCCAGGATCACAGAGGGCTTGTTACCATAAAATATTAATCTTTCTCTTCGGAGAAACTATGCGTTTTGTCGAAAGTGATGCAGCGCATATATTTCTTTCCCCCCATTCTTTTTTGGTCTCATGCACTGAGAAACCAAATTATTTTCCTCTGTGGTCGAAAAACCAGATGCACATTCATCAATTCATTCCTTGTTCAGGGTGTGTTTGAGAAGGCCTTGCCTTGGTTTCCTTCTGAATCTCAAAATGAATGGAACCTGCCATACAAAAGATTGGACGGAAAGGCTTCTGTATTCTCAAAGATGGAAGCCTTGCTTTCTTTGTGGCAGTGGCTATGTTTCATCAGTGTACATGTTTTGTATTGAAAAGGTCCAAAGTTCCATGTCTGTTATATCCTAAACCACTGGATAGCTCAGTGCTTGAGGCATCTGGTTGAGAGGTTGATTCCTTGACAGAAGCTCAACGTGTTGATCCATAGAACCCTTCCAGCTCTGCAGTTTTAAGATGATGATGATGGTGATGATTTTAAAAAGATTTCCGTTCAGCCACAAGTCATTAATGCAGAATTATTTATTTTTAAATCCACATGGAAATCCATAGTTATTATATTGTTTAATGGTAGCTGTACACTGCTGTGGCATCTGTACGGATGGAGGACAGTTTTAGAGTTTAAATAAGCAAATAAATAATTTAAATACATATTTTGAAATACATTCTCTTCAAAAAATATACATTTCTAAATATTCCTTTTCTAAATGTATATTATCCAGATAGGTGTGTTTAGGTATGTGTTTTATTAAGAGCCAAAATAAAAAAAAATCGGGGAAGTCTGAAATAAGAAGGATAAATATGTTGCAAACTACTTGGAAAATAATACATACTGTTTTGGATTATAGACACCACAGTCCCTTAGTTAGTGGAGATTAACTAATCTTTTGGTCGATAGTGCTCTGCTTCCCATTTCTGATGTCAGCAAATCAGAAAATAATTTATATTCTTTCTTTAAAAAAAGAAGAGCTGACTGATTATCAAAGGCAAAACATTGTCCATATTCATTTATGTTTCGGATGTGTACGATTTAGGCTGCCTGAGGGGGGGCTGAACATTTGAGATCCGCGTAGTATCATTGCTGAATTATATCAGAATACAGGGGGTTGTCACAAGTACTCCATGGTATTCACAACATCATTGAGTCTCTGGTGAGCCTGTGTGCAAAATTGCGCCAAAATGAGGGTGGGAAAAAGTGCTGTCTATATCCAACAGTTGTTTTTATTTTCTTTGGAGCTTCACATAAAAAACCCTGACAGTTGTTCACCATTTAAATACAGTGGAAACACTTCCCATCAAACTTCAACACTCAAGAAATATTATATCTTCCTTTGTTTTTGACATTCCAAATAAATCTTAGTTAAATTTTTTTTGCTGTCCTAGGTTCAGAAATAGTCCGTTTCCTCTAGATTTCAAGGTAAAACAACCATGTACATCTCCAGGTCAAATTCTTTTCTTATTTTTGGTTTAGACAAAGACTTTTCTCCACCAGTCATGTGTTAATTTGCTTTTCTAGTTGCCATCCTAACGACTTTTGAGCAACTCTTAACCATCACCATAAAGATCTTTACTTGTTACCTCCCAGTGATATTGTACAGTGCTATGTGTTCTTGGTTCTACTGGCTCTACTTGTGGGATGGAATTGTGGACTCTTACAAAAAATAAAAATAAAAATGGAAATCTTGAAATATGGATGTATTGCAGCATGCTAAGAATTTCTGGGATTCAGAGGGTGACCAGTGAAGAAGTATCAAAGGGAATGAATAAAGACCAAGTCCATTTTGTGTTTGGAGTGAGCACTGCATGATCGGTCAACATGAAGAAGATACTGAGCTACAGAATCATAAAACACATTAAATGGAGAAAGCTGAGAAACTTGGGTAGCATCAAGAGAAGCAAACAAATAAACAAAATACAAATGGTTCCAGCTGACCCATGGGAAAAGATCTGATGAAAGCAGAGGAACGTATGGTCAAAAGAACCTTGGAAATTGTTAGGAGGCCACACAATATCATTGTGGCATTAAAAACAAAGCAAAATTGTATTGGCCAGTCACCATAAGAAGGAGGAGAACACAGTTTTGAGGAACTTTTTCATTGGCACAACAAGTCTTAACCATTTCCCTCCAGCATTTGTTATGAAAATGGGTGCCTCTTCATTTATATCAGTGGTTCTCAGCCTTGGGCAACTCAGGTGTTCTTGGACTCCCAGCAACCCTGGCCAGCACAGCTGGTGGTGGAGGCGCCTGGGAACTGCAGTCCAAGAACACATGGGTTACTCAAGGTTGAGAATCACTGATTGCTCCTAATTTCTCAGCTGGCTTCTATGTACCCAAATCCAAGCAGCCATGTAGGCTTCATCTCAGTCACCACATGATCTCTGGCTTTGCATGATTTCCTACATGTCTTATTCAGGGAGCACTGCTCTTACTTTTACTTCATTTGCCCTCAGTGACATCATCACTAGAGATGGGGGAATCTGTCAAGCCCGATGACCCCCCAGCTTCTGGTAGATGAGAAATGAAGAGAGGGAGGAGGGTTAAATGACCATAAATGACCACTCTTAAGACCAATGCAATGCTTGTACCCTTGGTGTTTCTACCCTGTTTCCCCAAAAATAAGACCTAACCTGAAAATAAGCCCTAGTATGATTTTTCAGGATGCTCGTCATATAAGCCCTACCCCAAAAATAAGCCCCAGTTAAGTGAAACCCCACCCTCCACCATTGTGCAGCAACCAGAAGAAGATGACACGACTGCATTTGAATAAATGTAGATTGTTGTACATGAAAAAAATTAAACATCCCCTGAAAATAAGCCCTACTGTGTTTTTTGGAGCAAAAATTAATATAAGACCCTGTCTTATTTTTGGGGAAACACAGTAATATAGTTCACATTCTGTATCCCCCGCCTTTGGTGTGTAAATGTCTATGTACTGAGGTTATGCTCCATACATCTCAGTAACTAGGGTGCTGTCCATAAACATTTGTGCCAGACAAGACCTATTCATTCCAAGATCTCACAAGACCATGCTGTTTTGATGGCATGAAGGTGGGCAAGTCAAAAAGTGTTCTTTTGTTTCTGCTCACAGTTCCAGCCCGCTTTCTCTCCTCACCGTCTCAGTGTTTCTTTCAGCCTCAGTGAGAGTGCCATCATATTTTGCCTTCTTCTGTGTAACAAGGGCACCTCTTTCCCATCAATTATATTTTGGAAACTAAGGAGAAGGCCAGTGTCCCTCTCTATTATCGATTGAAAACCTTTTGTGTTTTTCTTTTCCATTTAAAGAAAAAAAAATTGATCTCACTCGCTGGCCCTTGATCCTGCTGGAATTAAGGTCAAGGTTTATGCTCTACATTTGTGACCCCGAAGTGATGCCTTCAGACATGAGAGGGGAAAGGATCATAATGGAATGTAAAACATCCAGTGTGATCCATGGTTGGGACTCCTGCACAGAGCAGAGAGAGAACATCTGGGGCCTTGTGGCCCAAGCTTTGGCTCTCAAGACCTCCAGCACCAAGAGGAGAAAATACTTTATTTCCTGAAAATGGCATTTTAAAAACATTCTTTCTTAGTTTGTTTTAGAACAAGAGTGGCTTTCCATGTGTCCTACCATCTTAGATGCCAGTCAGGGCCCCTTTCGACCTCACCGTAGCAGTGCGGGAACTGCCGTAGCACATCAAACACCATTGTGCAGTGATGGTCTCTAATATGGACATCTTAAAAATTCACAAAGGACAAAGCTATCAATGGCAATTAATCTTTGTGCCAGCTTTCTGCAGCTCCAGTTATAACAAACCTGCCAATCCAGTGGAACATATTCAAGACCCATTGGCTCCATGGGTCTGGTCTAGTGAAGACTAATAGTTCAGTTTAGTATAAAGGTGGGCAAAGTATGGTCCTCTAAGTTTTGTTGGATTGCAACTCCCATAATCCATCAACAGTGGCTATACTTCCTCAAGCTGATGGGGGTTGCGCTCAAATGATATATTGGCGGTGTGTTGTCCCTTACAGGCACTGAAATGTTGCTCACCTGGGAGAAAGATCTGGGTGACTTTGAAGTCTAGCTTGGCCTAGCTCCCCCAAGCTTCCTGTTCAAAAAGAAAGCTCCCAGCTAGCACTGGGGCAGAAATAGGGAGCTTGGGTGCAGCTAGGCTGAGCTCAAATTCAAAACCTTTCATTTGAGACTTTTCTCCCAGGCGAATCACATTTAGGTGTCTGGAAGGTGTTTTTTTTTTTTTAAGGTAGAACTCCCAGAATGGAGAATTATGGGATTTGTAGTTCAGGAAATTAAAAATAAAATAAAATCCTATTTCTAGCAACCAATGCACTTACTCAAGAGGAAGACAGGCGCTGATTTGTTGCATGGACTTTTAAGGATTAGAAGTAGCAGACAGCATTATGTGTGTGTGTTTTTAACAATCAGCAAATTGTGCTTGCTCTCTCTGTGTGTGTGAGCTTTGTTTCTCGAAGGGAAAGGACAAAGTATACTGGTTTTGTACAGAGTTAATTAACACAAATTGCAGTCTTTGATAGGAAAATAATGGCATTCCTTCTCTAGCTCTCTCCTGGAAAGAAGAAATCTCATGGGGCTTGAAAATTTCTTGTCCCAGTGTCTCATCCGATCAATGAAAATGACTGAACATAATTAGTCGTCACCTTCAGCCCACAACTGAGATCATTCAGATACAGTACAGTACATCATAAACAACCTACAACCCATTCTGGATAAGCAAACTTTCTTCTCCAAAGACTTTGATGGCAGATCTGGACTTGCTTACAGACACCTGCCCTGTCAGACTGCACAACACAGAGGCAGAGATGGGAACTAGTTATGTTGTGGTCAAATTAGAATCGACGTACTGTGACCCTAAAAGGGCTTTCAAGGTAAGTGAGATATTTAAGCAGTGGTTTTACCAGTTCCACACCTCCAGTGGGCTTCCATGGCTGAGTGGGGATTTGAACCCAGGCCTCCTGAGTCCTAGTCCATCACTCTATCCACTACACCTCACTGAGTATCATGGGAACTAGACCCTATTACATAGCCAAATGCCAGCTCTATCCCCACATCTACTCTAGCAACACAACTACAGGCCTCACAATGTCACACACAACTTCAGGGGCTTGTTTACTTGTTTCCTTCTAACATGATGTATGTCAACCTTGGCCAACAATGTTCTTCCACCCTCTACGCAGGATAAGTGGGACAATCTGTATTCAAGGAACTTAATGGACATGAATCTGACACCAGAAAGGGCAACACATAAAGACCTGTTCCAGATAATCTCTATCTAATGAGCCTGCCTGGACATTAAGATAATCAGGGGAGGCCTTTCTCTCAGTCCCACCACCTTCACAGGAACGTTTGGTGGGGACACAGGAAAGGGCCTTCTCTGTGGCTGCTCCCAGTCTCTGGAACTCCCTCCCACTGGAGGCCAGCCTGGCCCCATCTCTGCTGTCCTTCTGCAAGGAGACCTTTCTCTTCAGGCAGGCTTTCCTTCAGTGACGGATGGTCTGAGAGGGTTTTCTTTTAATGAATTGTTGAGTTCTGCTGCTTTTGAATGTGTTTTTAGTATTGATTTTATTTACCATTTTTAAAATAACACTTGTTTAATTCTTTTTTCATATTTGTATGCTTACTGTTTTTAGCTTTTTAAATATTGCCTTTTTAACGATGTAAGCTGCCCTGGGTCCTTTTAAGGAGAAAGGCAGTGTAAAAATATTTTAAATAAATAATAATAATAAATACTGTAAATCTACCTGGATACTGCTTCAATGACCTGCAAGTGACTATTATATAAAAAAAAATACCCACAGAATAAGACTTGAAAGGGAGACAGGTGAGATAAGGTATGTACTGTATAGCAATTAGTCTTTAAGGTTTTACGACGTTTCTGTCTCTCTCTTTTTTTAAAAAATTGCTTGGTTTCTTGTCTGATATTAAAATATGGCAGTCTTTAAGGCACCACATTGGTCTGGTCTTGTCTTTTATTTCATTTGATTTAGTTTTATTTTGACAGACATTCATCCAGTCAAGACAGCGTAAATCCACAAGAACTAAGAATTTAGCATGTACTTCTTACATCCCTAATTCTGAGCAGAATCATACCCTGGGCTTTTCTTTCTTCATCCTACTGCATAACAACCAACACTGGCAAGGAGATAAATTAACCATCGTAGTGAAGTTTTAATGGACCATGCCATCCGCATGCCACTTTTTTTTTTAAAAAAGCAAGCAACTAAATAAGCTAAAATTAGAATTTACTTAATCTACTATGCCTTAGAATTTCCGGAGTAATAAGAACATAAAAGTGGAGCAAGGGAATTGTATCTTTAAAGTGTCCTAACCTTTGAAATCTCCTCTTAGGACTCTGTTAGGGTAATAGGAGCCCAACATCAGCTGCTAATCTCTCCATTAGAGCTCTACCACCTATTTCCTCAACTGAGCCTCGTGCCTCTATTTAGAAAAGAAGTAGCATCTTTCAGACCCATTAAAGGCTCAAGCCAAGAGGTAAGGATGATTGTCTTATTGCTGCTGATGTCTGGCACCCAGAAGGGTGATGATGGTTATCGTATTTAGGAGACCTCTTATTTAATGCAACCTGCAAGTGCAGGGATTATACTTTGGGGGCTAAGATTATGGTGCTTTTAAAAAATATTGCGTTATTAGGAAAACAGTGAATGGATATAAAAAGCGTGATATGTTCCTTTGCCATTTCCTTAGCAAACATGGTGGGTTACCCTAGTTCCAATTTGCAGATGGTTCTCAAAAGGGCCCCCCTCCTCTCTCTCTCTCTCTCTCTCTGTGTGTGTGATTGCATGCATGTGTGCACAAGATGGAAAGCGTTTGATATTTCTAAGGAGTCAACCATCAAATGGTTCTGTTCCGGCTTTGTGGCCCTTTGTGAACTTTTCTCTAATTTACTAACCAGTAAATGATCCTACTAATTAAAACAAATTTAATCCATTTGTCACAGCATGAAGCCAGATTTCTATGCCGCCTTTCGAGAGAACTGGGAGATTGGAATTTGCGAACCAACTAGAGACATTTAGGGTAGACTTGTATATCTGCTTGCCATATATAGATTTTTCTAATTGCATTAAGTCAAACTCACACTCCCTCTGTCTCTCTTCCCTTAAAAAGACTCCCCTGTGGGACATGGCCCTTACTGATTACAGAAACATCTCATCCATCCAGGAAAATATTGGTGACTTAAAACGTCTTCCTGTAACGTTCATTCTGGCATAGCTGCTGCCAGCCAATGTTTGTGTATATTCGTGATTCTCAGTCCTATTATATTTTAGTTTCCAACAGATGCTGTATCAAAGAACCTGGGTCTCACTATGACAGAAACATTAAGAACACCTTTTCTCAGAAGGATGTCTGTTGCTAAAATTCAATTGTTAGTCTGAGTTAGAGTAGATCCATTGAATCAAAGGGGTTACATTACTGTTGACTTACTGGGTCCCATCTATTCCCATGGGTCTATTCCAGTTGAGAGTAATAACTCTACATGTTCACAGGCATTCTGTATGAAACAGAACAGAACAGAACAAAATGTCTTATGTTGTCTCTAAGACTCGCAAATATATTTCTCCTAAATAGCTCAGTGGTTTTGGTATCAGGAGTTCGATTCCCCACTGGGCCTCCTTGACAGCAGCTGGACTCGATGATCCATGGGGCCCATTCCAGCTCTGCAGTTCTAAGATGATGATAGTTGTTATGGTGATCATTTCAGTGTGAGCTCTCATGGATTACAATCCCTTTCTCCAGAATGGAATACAATACAGTATTTAGGCCATGAGCTTTATACATGGTTGTAGGTCTGGGGATCAAGTGAAATGAGATGCAGAAGATGATGACTGCATTATTGATACTGGTAACAAACTTTTGAAGTGTTGGTTACATAAACATTCTTGCAATAGGGCAGAGTAATGACCTAATGCCAAGGGTCTATTGGCTAATGCACAATGGTTAAGCTTTTGGTTTTGAATGATGTTTCCCCCCCCAGGAAATAATTGGATGTGCCAAGGCCCGAGTTTTGCTAGAGTTTTTGGCTACATGCAGGATTGTACAGAAAATAGCTTATTAAAATAGATTGAGTGTTTTTTCATATATACTGGCCGAAATCCAGTTGCACAAAGTTAAGCTGCACAAGACTGATGATGCCATCAGCTGTGGCCTTTTATTGTTAATTAAAAGTTTCTAATTACACACCCCTTCCCGTTTCATCCCAGGGCAGCCTTTGGAGAGTTAAATGGGGTGATGGCTAGGGAACCTGCCCAGTCCTGGTACCTCCCAACACTCTAAAACAAAGTGTGCTGCTTATATACCACCCCATAGCGCTCAAAGCACTCTCTGGGTGGTTTACAATTTAATTATATAGGCTACACATTTTGCACCCCCCTCAAGCGAGCTGGGTATTCATTTTACTGACCTTGGAAGAATGGAAGGCTGAGCCTTGAACCAACTACCTGAGTCATTGGGATCAAACTCAGGTCGTGAGCAGAGTCTTGACTGCAGTACTGCAGTTTAACCAATGCACCATGAGGCTCCTTAGTCGAACCCCCAACTAAACTGTGTTTTCAGGGAGTTCCAAAACATTCACAAGGTTAAGCGCTTAAGCCTCTGATGCAAACCCCAAAAAGATAGAACTGCCACCACACACCCATAAAAATACAGAAGTACCACAAACTCTCTTAGCCAAAAACAGCCAAAAAACTCAGGCAACTGAAACAAGGTGATTTCATGTGTTCTGGTGATTTGTGAGGTCATCCGTTGCACTGTCTCATGCGCCATCACTTAGTTGTTCCTGAAATGAGCATCACCACATTGTCCTGCAGGAAAGGGAGCACAACCCTGCCTGTTGCTACCAGTGGCCAGAATCCTCTTGGTTAGATATGTCAGCCGTGGCATAAATTTGTGGTGGCAAATTGCCAGTAGCTAACGAGCCTTTGCGGGTATCCCATGTCATGTGCCAGCTGCATGAGTTGATGTGTGATGATAGGTACAGGCGGCAATGAACAGCAATTTGCCACTGTGACTTATGCCCTTGCCCTATGCTTTTCCACTGCCTGTTTAGTAATCCAGTTGGATTCTGGCCAATACCTGAAGTCTTCCTCAACAATACGGGTACAAGTACATGCAGCTCATATTTAGTGCTATCGAAATGTTTGGCACTGGTTACAGTGGCCAATATTTTAAAATGTGAAGATTTTTCAAGACACACTGATTTACTGGGGCAATTGTAGTCCTTGAAAAGCTCATTTTGTGCCATGGAATTAACCCTTCCCCTGGTACCTGTAGCAGCACAACCGGTTTCTCTCTCCTACAGTGAGACCTTCTCACAAAGAAGGCCTGAGCTTTTTCTGCCCTGTGATAGGACTGTAGGTCAGGAATACAGAAGAGAGTTCTAAATGTAACACAAAAATCTCCCCAATATTGTCTATGGCTAGGGAGGTGGGGCTAGGCAGAGACAGCTTTCACAAACTGCAATTCTTCCTGTTGACCACTAGGTGTTGAAGTCCAAGACAAGTCCAACAGGGCTGCACTAGCATAGCCAAGTTGGGAAGAGGAGGCTCACGGAAAGTGATGATGGATTAAACGGAGTCTTCCACAGGGATGAGGACTTGAGTTGTGGGACTCACTGTGAAGTCGGACTTAAGCTGCGCCCATGACTCGACTAGGATTCCACTTGGGTTTCTTTTCAAGGACTCAGACTTGACTTGTGACTTGTAACTTGCCCCCCCTCCCCTTTTCTGGGGAAAAAAAGCTAGTTCTTAATAGGGACTTGAGACTTGGTACCAAAAGACTTGTACTTGGACTTGGAACTCTGACCCAAAGACCTGCCCACATCCCTGGCCTTCCACAAGGTAGAACGTGTGGACTTTTCCAAGACGAAGAAATCTCGAACGCTGCGCAGACCGAGAATCTATTCTGCAGACTCCTTAAAATTTCTTCTGGGTTCGTTCATGATTTGTTTTCACTTTCTGCCCTGCTCTTGTCTCAGAAATCCAATTTTGGGGGGAGGACCTGGTATTAGCTGCACATTTTTGGATACAGCCTGACATCTGTGAATGGTTTTCTAATTGCCCCCATAAATCAGTGTGATTGGAAAATTCTTGAGATTTTTATTGAGAAGGAAATTTACAGCAATTAAAACTAATTAATTGTGAGTTTCTATATTCATCTGAGGAAGGTTTCTGATGCTCTGATCTATCTCACTGCTGTTTCTTAGAATCCCGTCTCAGCAGGAAGACAGGAATCAACTGATTTGGGGGACAGTACAAAGCTAATGAGCGCCTGGCAAATTATGGTTATATGTATGGGATACCCGGTGTGGTGTAGTGGATAGTGACAGACTAGGACCTAGAAGGCCTGTGTTCGAATCCCCACTCATCCATGGAAACTTCCTGGGGGTGGAACTGGTAAAACCACTCCTTAAATATCTCACCCGGAAAGCCCTATTGGGGTTGCTATATTACTACTAGTGATTAATGCAAAAGCTGGCACATTGCACAATAGGAACAAATACCAAAAAGTTTCCAACTCAGATCTCTCTTCTGCCATGAGCTACTCTATTCAATTTTGGTCAGACCCCACCTGGAGTACCATGGGAATTCTGGGAACAGCAGTTTACACAAAGGATATCAGCAAGCTAGAACGTGTTTGAAGGTGGGCAACAACAATGATAAAGAGTCTGGAAGCTAAGCCCTATGAGAAACAGCTTCAGGAGGTGGAAAAGAAGGAAAGCAAAAGCAAAGTGTACTGGTTATATACTGCCCCACAGCGATTAAAACGCTCTCTAGGTGGTTTACAATTTTAATTATGCAGGCTACACATCCTCCCTGCCCCCACCTGTGAGCTGGATACTCAATTTACCAACCTCGGAAAGACAGAAGGCGGAGTGAACCTCAAGCTGGCTACCTGGGACTGAATCTGGGTTGTGAGCAGAGCATTGGCTGCAGTGCTGCAGTTTAACCACTGCGCCATGAGCCTCGTCAAGACGTGAAGGGGCACCATGCAGAAGAAGGAGTGAGAACTTGAGTAAAACATTTGGGTGTGGCAGAAACCAACATGGACAGATTCAATCATCTCGATTCATGGCTTTAAGCACTTAACCCTTAAACATATTGTTTTAAAGTTGTGTGTATTCATAGAATCATACATTGTAATCTGGAAAACATCCCAAGGATCATCTAGTCCAGCCCTAAACCAACAGATTTTGGTGCAGATTTACCACATCTCTCCCCCTGATTCTGAGGCTCCTTATATTTAACATCTGTATGGCTGGCCAGTAGAACCATGTCCTCTCCATACTGGGAATAGACGGACTTCATGAATTCGATCAACAGCATTTTGTTTCAATTCGAAGAATTTCACCAAAATTCTCAAAATTCAAGACAGAAAGGACTCGAGGGTTCAAGAAGGAGCAAGCAAAATGGATGGAGTTCCTCAGTCCTACCCAGGATTAAGTCCCACTGGGTTCAGTGGGGTTTCCTCATGAGGAAACACGCACAGGATTTGCACCATTAATCACTTTATACTCAGCCTTTCTGCCTACATTGCTTAAAAGCAGAATAAATTTGAGGACAGCAATAAAGGGGTTGTATCTTATTTCTAAACTGGCCCTGGATTTACTCCATCCATTGGTGGCAGCTTCTATATGTGACAATTCTAAGTGCTTTTGAACTAATGTGTTTTGGCCATGTAATGACTTGGATGGGTTCGTGTGTGTTCCCCCCCCCCCCCCCCCTAAAACAAAATAAAAATAAATCTTATCCAAATCTGATCATCATTTTTTAAAAAAATATCTGCCCTGTGACTTATATTGCTTTTACTCATCACACTCGGCAGTGGGAAAGGATGGGAGTGGGGGTGGGCGGGGTGGCTCGGGCGTTGGGGGTGGGGAAAAATAAGCCAACCCCCTGCCTGCACCAAAGGAAAAAATAATGGTTTGAAAGTACTTAAAAGCTTATGGGTTCGAAAACTTAAAACTGGATGGATTCAGCCCAAATCCTATCAGATTTTCTTGGTTCTCATAAACCTTTAATCAGCTCCCATGGGGCATATTTGCTAAACATAAAACAAGCGATTAGAAAGCGCATATACTACTCGCATTACACTAGGACATTGGGAGCTTTTGCCTTCAGCCTGATTTAAGAATGGGACTTTAGGAGTGGAACTAGATGTGAGAAAGAACACCAAGCCCAGTATTGAAAACTCAATAGCCTCAGTCTAGCAAACAGAGTCAGTTTATTGATTTGAGATGTTATTTTAAAATTTCTCCATGGCTGCAGCTCATTCAAGATTGTGCAGCTGTTTGCAAGATTAAAATCAGAGAATACCCTGTCTCAGATCCTAAATTATGTGGGCATATGGGAATTGCTTGAAGGCTCATCCACCTGTGTCTCACTGGGGGCCCTTCTGAACCACAGAGGATAAGACGTTGGGAATCTGAAGTTGCTTAAAAATTGTGGTCGTCTAAATTAACTAAAAGAAAACTACTGGATAACATTTCTGGTGCCATCTTCACTCTATCAGGTTTACGAAAAGGGGGCAGATGGCTGCTGTACGAGTCAACCATGAGGCACGTTCTGCCTGTAAGCTTCCTTAAGTGAAATCTTGGGATGCCAGCCATAAACATCAAAGTCATAACATGCACCAGAGCAAAGACCATCCACTGAACAGTATAAACCCAATAAAACAGCATTTTCTAAGGAGTCCAGCAGTATAATGAAGGCTAGGAATAGCAAGAGCCAGTAGTTTTTGAAGGATTTCCAAGTTTTTGACTGCCTCCAAAGAGAGAACTGGAGAAAGGCCATCAGAAACATCTCTTCAGGGAGAATGCTAAATCACTGGGGCTGCCATTGAGCCTGGGTTCTGATGGAAGCTAATTAGCTGTCTCATAAACTGAAATCTGGAGTATGTCCTGGTCAGAAGATCTTGAATTCTAAATAATTCATAATATCCTGACATCATGATGATTAGGGATGTGCACACTGAAAATGTTCACATTTCTTTTGTTTCAGGTTTGGGGGGCGGGCGGGCTGCCTCGTTCATTTTCTTTCATTTTCACAAGTTTTGCATACTGTTCCTTTCATTTTATGTGAAAAGGAAGCTCTTTTGAGTCATTCAGTTTGTGTTTCCTAATTCATGTTTAATAGCCGTCTTAAAAACTATTTTTAAAAAAGGCAGAGGGAAGACTACAGAGAATCAATCTACTTCAAAGGCAGGCAATGGTACATGTGAAAGAAAGATCGTCGTCAGACCTATGCAGGCATTAATTTATTTTATCACATTCAAAACCACTCTATGAATTCAATATCATCCACCCAGCACAAAAGACCATTTGGGCAGAATAACAGAGAAAAGTCAAGGAAACAGCCAGCCAGTCAGGCACTAACTGGTTGTCATACAGAGATGCTCACTCACCAAGCAACCAATAACAATGCAACACCAAGAACGAGGAAAAGAAAATGCCTCAAGCTGTGCTCAACTGCCTAAAAAAAAAGCCATCCACACAGTCCAATGACACAGTCACAGTGTTAATCCCCTGGACTATCACCCCCAAAACACACAAAACAGTCCCACCCACCTCTCATATACACCTTTAACAAAATAAAGAAATCAGGAAGATGAAGGAGGGAGTCCCAAAGAAGCACAATAATACAAGCAGGCTGCCTGGCAGCAACAAAAATAATGTTTTAATAATGGAAAAAAATATCAGTGCCTAAATCAAGAAAAATAGGTAAAAGAAGGAAAGGATCTATAATGGAGACAGGCAAGTAGGCAGCAAAAACCATCCAAGATGGAGGGCCCCAGGAGCTCAGCACATAGTCATCACACAAGGAGAAAATGAAGCAAAGAACACTCCAGTCAGTTCCAGGTCTTTCTACAGATTCAAAAATCCCACTCTCCTAGAAGTTCTAATTAGTTGTTGACAGTTTTACAGATTCAAACTTCCCGTTTCCCCCTCCTGGACATCATGATTGACTGCTGCTGACAGCACTTGTGATACTATTGGAAGAAAAATTTCTCAGGCAAGTTGACACTGGGCACTGAAAGGATATGTGGAAGAAGGAACATGGGGAACAAAACCCCATAAAGCTTTCAAGTACTCCTGTTGAATAAACACAAATCACCCATAGAATCATAGAATAGTGAAGTTGGAAGGGGCCTATAAGGCCATCAAGTCCAACCCCCTGTTCGATGCAGGAATACAAACGTTTACAGGGGTTTTCCCCCCCTAGCAATTGCTGAAAGATCACGTCTTTTGTTAAAACATGTAGGGCCCATCCTCAATGGTGATGCATGCATCTTTACCTCTTGTTTACATCACTGTCTGTTCCTAGATGAAGAAATGTGCGTTGTAGCTGGGAGGTGGTTAATTTGAACATAGTGGGGCTTATTTCTGAGCACACAGGGTGCTCTGTAGCAGGGATGGTGACTCGGGTTGCGGGACTCGCTGTCAAGTCAGACTTAAGTTATACCAGTGACTCGACTTGAGTTTTTCCCCCTCAATGACTCAGACTCAACTTACAACTTGGAACTCACTCACCCCTCCCTTTTTTCTGGGGATAAGAGCTTGTTTTTAATAGGGACTCAGACCTGGGACTTGGGACTTGGTACCAAAGACTTGCCAACATCCCTGCTCTGTATACCATTCGCTTCTTGAAAAGGTGAATTGTAATTCTGCAAAACAGTAATAACAACAGGTGCCTACATTCACAATATTCTTATTCACATTTTGAATGCACATTTCCAGTAAATCAGTGAAATTTTATGTCTGAATCTAAAGTGCAATATTTTTAACCTTTATCAGTCAGATAGAAAATAGTTTTCATCTCGTGTTATAGTGTTAAATAGTCAATGGATTCCAACTGAACTAGAGCTAAATCCCCTTCACGGATTGCTGCCTTGTTGTGGCGAAGGGGCTTGAGTAATTCAGAGAAGCTATGGGCTATGCCATGCAGGGACACCCAACACGGACAGGTCATAGTGGAGAGTTCTGACTAAACGCGATCCACCAGGAGCAGGAACTGGCACGACACTCCAGTATCTTTGCCAAGAAAACCCCATGAACAGAAACAAAAGGCTAAAAGATATGACGCTGGAAGATGAGCCCCTCAGGTTGGAAGGGGTCCAACATGCTACTGAGGAAGAGCAGAGGACAAGTACAAGTAGCTCCAGAGCTAATGAAGTGGTTGGGCCAAAGCTGAAAGGACGCTCAGCTGCGGACGCTCCTGGAAGTGAAAGGAAAGTCTGATGCTGCAAAGAAAAATACTGCATAAGAACCTGGAATGTAAGATCTATGAACCTTGGTAAGCTGGATGTGGTCAAACAGGAGATGGCAAGAATAAACATTGACATCCTGGGCGTCAGTGAACTAAAATGGACGGGAATGGGCGAATTCAATTCAGACGATTATCATATCTACTATTGTGGGCAAGAATCCCGTAGAAGAAATGGAGTAGCCCTTATAGTCAACACAAGAGAGGGAAAAGCTGTACTGGGATACAATCTCAAAAATGATAGAATGATTTCAATATGAATCCAAGGCAGACCTTTCAATATCACAATAATCCAAGTTTATGCACCAACCACCAATGCTGAAGAGGCTGAAATTGACCAGTTCTATGAAGACTTACAACACCTTCTAGAACTGACACCAAAGAAAGATGTTCTTCTCATTCTAGGGGATTGGAATGCTAAAGTAGGGAATCAAGAGATAAAAGGAACAACAGGTAAGTTTGGCCTTGGAGTTCAAAACAAAGCAGGGCAAAGGCTAATAGAGTTTTGTCAAGAGAACAAGCTGGTAATTACAAACACTCTTTTCCAGCAACACAAGAGGTGACTCTACACATGGACAAAGATGGAGAAGCTCTATGCAGTCAGCAAAAACAAGACCTGGAGCTGATTGTGGCTCTGATCATCAGCTTCTTATAGCAAAACTCAAGCTTAAACTGAAGAAAGTAGGAAAAACCACTGGGCTAGTCAGGTATAATCTAAACCAAATCCCTTATGAATACACAGTGGAAGTGAAGAACAGATTTAAGGAACTAGATTTGGTGGACAGAGTGCCTGAAGAACTATGGATGGAGGCTCGTAACGTTGTACAGGAGGCAGCAACAAAAACCATCCCAAAGAAAAGGAAATGCAAGAAAGCAAAGTGGCTGTCCAATGAGGCCTTACAAATAGCAGAGAAGAGAAGGGAAACAAAATGCAAGGGAGATAGGGAAAGTTACAGAAAATTGAATGCAGACTTCCAAAGAATAGCAAGGAGAGACAAGAGGACCTTCTTAAATGAACAGTGCAAAGAAATAGAGGAAAATAATAGAAAGGGTAAAACCAGAGATCTGTTCAAGAAAATTGGAGATATTAAAGGAACATTTTGTGCAAAGATGGACATGATAAAGGACAAAAATGGTAGGGACCTAACAGAAGCAGAAGACATCAAGAAGAGGTGGCAAGAATACACAGAAGAATTATACCAGAAAGATTTGGATGTCCCGGACAACCCAGATAGTGTGGCTGCTGACCTTGAGCCAGACATCCTGGAGAGTGAAGTCAAGTGGGCCTTAGAAAGCATGGCTAACAACAAGGCCAGTGGAGGTGATGGCATTCCAGTTGAACTATTTAAAATCTTAAAAGATGATGCTGTTAAGGTGCTACACTCAATATAAATAAATAAATAAATAAATAAATAAATAAATAAATAAATAAATAAATAAATAAATAAATATGCCAGCAAGTTTGGAAAACTCAGCAGTGGCCAGAGGATTGGAAAAGATCAGTCTACATCCCAATCTCAAAGAAGGGCAGTGCCAAAGAATGCTCCAACTACCGTACAATTGCACTCATTTCACATGCTAGCAAGGTTATGCTCAAAATCCTACAAGGTAGGCTTCAGCAATATGTGGACCGAGAACTCCCAGAAGTACAAGCTGGATTTCGAAGGGGCAGAGGAACTAGAGACCAAATTGCTAACATGCGCTGGATTATGGAGAAAGCCAGAGAGTTCCAGAAAAACATCTACTTCTGCTTCATTGACTAAGCAAAAGCCTTTGACTGTGTGGACCACAGCAAACTATGGCAAGTCCTTAAAGAAATGGGAGTGCCTGACCACCTTATCTATCTCCTGAGAAATCTATATGTGGGACAGGAAGCAACAGTTAGAACTGGATATGGGACAACTGATTGGTTCAAAATTGGGAAAGGAGTACGACAAGGCTGTATCTTGTCCCCCTGCTTATTTAACTTATATGCAGAATACATCATGCGAAAGGCTGGACTAGAGGAATCCCAAACCAGAATTAAGATTGCCGTAAGAAATATCAACAACCTCAGATATGCAGATGATACCACTCTGATGGCAGAAAGTGAGGAGGAATTAAAGAACCTCTTAATGAGGGTGAAAGAGGAGAGCGCAAAAAATGGTCTGAAGCTCAACATCAAAAAAACGAAGATCATGGCCACTGGTCCCATCACCTCCTGGCAAATAGAAGGGGAAGATATGGAGGCAGTGACAGATTTTACTTTCTTGGGCTCCATGATCACTGCAGATGGTGACAGCAGCCACGAAATTAAAAGACACCTGTTTCTTGGGAGGAAAGTGATGAGAAACCTAGACAGCATCTTAAAAAGCAGAGACATCACCTTGCCGACAAAGGTCCACATAGTCAAAGCTATGGTTTTTCCAGTAGTGATGTATGGAAGTGAGAGCTGGACCATAAAGAAGGCTGACCACCAAAGAATTGATGCTTTTGAATTGTGGTGCTGGAGGAGACTCTTGAGAGTCCCCTGGACTGCAAGGAGATCAAACCTATCCATTCTGAAGGAAATCAACCCTGAGTGCTCAAATGAAGGACAAATCCTGAAGCTGAGGCTCCAATCCTTTGGCCATCTCATGAGAAGAGAAGACTCCCTGGAAAAGACCCTGATGTTGGGAAAGTGTGAAGGCAAGAGGAGAAGGGGACGATGGAGGACGAGATGGTTGGACAGTGTCATCGAAGCGACCAACATGAATTTGACCCAACTCAAATTCAGTGGAAGACAGGAGGGCCTGGCGTGCTCTGGTCCATGGGGTCACGAAGAGTCGGACACGACTTAACGACTAAACAACAACAACAACAACAGAGCCAAATATTTACAAGTACTCAACTTTGCTTGCATGGTAAGTATTGCTTTTTGGATTTAAGATTGGAATTTGAATTACAATATGACGACATGTAATTTGTTCCATATTTGTTTAACTCTCTCACAGGCTTTTATATCATTATGCACTAAGTTAAAATTTTGTGGGATGTCTTTATTAAATATATTGCTGATTGCCTATCAGATCCACCAACTACCAATGTCATTGCATGTTGCTTGTTGAATCCCTTCTGATACTAACGCCACTGCATGTCACAAACTGCATCCTGTCACAGTATCAGATAGTATCACATGCCAACAGTCAAATATGAGATCCTGAAATCAAATATCCCAGGATGTCAGATATGGATATAAAATTTCCTGCAAATACGAGGGCAGGCAGAAAACATCCCATGGATCTATGCCATCTGAATTATGTAAATTTTAAAGGAAGCAGGGTGGGGGGCTTTCATTCCAACTGCAAATAAATCCTGCAGTGCAATCATATCTGCCATGCATGCTGCAGGTGTAAAATATATATATATCTATTTTTAAAAAAATCCTGTTAAAAGAATTTCAGAGGCAAACCATCAAAAGGTTTCAATAGATTTACTGCCGCGTACAAGAGGTTATCTGCCAGGCCTCTTCCTTCAGTATTTTGGAGGAAATGTACAGGATCGTTGGCACCTGCTGCATTTCTCTGCCATAAGATAACCTTATAATTCCTAATGCTCTGTGTCTGCTGAAGGATTACTGCTTGCTAATGTAATAGAATCAGATGCCGACTCAGGCAGGGAAGAAGTGGCAGAAGAAACCAATATTTCAAGTAAAGTAGGTCAGGAAATGCATTTTGATGGACCCCACAGCCCCTAACCCCCAATCCTACAACGCTGGCTAGGAAAAATTAAATGGGCTACCTTCAGAAGTGGAGCGGGAATCTGAGTTTTCAAACTTTTGTGAGGCACTTTTATTTGTTGAAGTTGTCCATGTATGCAATTTTTTCCCCCAAACCATCATGCATGAATGTTTCAGTTTGTATGAAGTACTGGGACCAACCCCCGCCTCCCCCCAAAAAACTCTTTGGTGCTCTCCAGTAGCCAACGGATACTTGCAATATGATCTCATGTACATCTTCCTTTTCAAAAGTCCAGCTTGAACATCAGGCAATTCTCACTTCGTGTAAGCCTTTGTTGGAACACCTTGTGCATCACTTTCCTTGTATGGGAAATCAGACCAATGGTCCTATAGTTACTGCACTCTTTGGCAGAAGCCTCTGTGCTGCAAGGTCAGAAGACCAGCAGTCGTAAGATCGAATCCACGTGACGGAGTGAGCTCCCGTCGCTTGTCCCAGCTCCTGCCAACCTAGCAGTTCGAAAGCATGTAAATGCGAGTAGATAAATAGGTACCACCACGGTGGGAAGGTCACGGCGTTCCGTGTCTAGTCGCGTTGGCCACGTGACCACGGAAACGGTCTACGGACAAATGCTGGCTCTACGGCTTGGAGACGGGGATGAGCACCGCGCCCTAGAGTCGGATACGACTGGACTAAATGTCAAGGGGAACCTTTACCTTCTTGGGGGTTGGAATGTATATTGAGTGCTTCTAGTCATTCCAGAATTCTTCCTTTGATTTTACTGTTAGAGCCACTGGGGCATCCGTCTCTTTTGTCATGCAAATATCGGAGTTCACTTCCTAGGATGCTTCTAAATGGTTGAGAGACACACAGAGAATTCTTTAGATGTTTTTTTTGGGAAAACCCCACTGTGACCCCATTGCCACAAAAAATAGAGTGTTTTTGGGTAACATTGCAACTTGTGTCACATTATTTTTATGCTCTGAATGGAAGAGTCTCTGTATATGAAGAAACAACTCATTCAGGAAAGACAATATGTGTGTAAGAAATAAACCAAGGCTGAAACCATCCCAAGACAGAAGCTGATGGTATACATGGCCCATAAGTGCTAAGAGGAAATTGTTGTTGGAGAGATATCATTGAGGGATCTTTCATATTTAAGAATTTGGACTTCAGTGCAATCCTGGGCTCAAGTCTTGAAGATCAACCCCCCACCCCAAAAAAAGAGAGCTAATTTGCAAATTGTATGAATTTGCAAATTGTATGAATATGCAAATCCTGTTGTGCTCTCATGCGCTTTCAGCAGTTATGGAATTCCTGTTTCTAATTATGGGCTATCTATAACGTCTATTTCAGCCCTTAGTGTGGAGGATGTTTTTCTTTTGAGATCTGATTTGAGGCAAGATGGTCAACTGCCTGGTGAGACTGTGTTGAAGAGACTGTGAGCTTGTACCCTTGCTTTGTAAATTAGAAATGTATCAATCACCTGTTCAGAATATAGTGAAATGACAAGGACCGTAGTAGACTATGGAAAACAGGAGTCAGTCCATCCTTGGTCTAGACTAAAATCTTCAAGCTTTTAACATGCACCATCTGACAGTCCTGAAAAGCCCTTTGCAGCCCTGGGTGAAATTATGATAACAAGAGGAAAAAAAGCTATTACTGACACCATGCTTTCATTATGCAAATGATATTAAGATAGGCTGTTCTGATCGCCCGTGGCTATGCTATAATCTCCATGCAGTGATTATAATGTGTCAAACTTAGTCATTTTGATTATGACATGTTAATTACATGCCATGCTCATGCAGACATGAATATTACTCGCAGTGAAAGAAAACCACAAATTGAGGGCATTGATTGTTTTCTTTTGTTTGGACTTTTTGGGTTGTTGTTGTGTTGTTGACAAATGGATTGAAAGCTAAAGAGCTATAGACTGTTTTGCAAAGTCATTAACACGGAACTTGGCTTGTAAACTGTTCAATGTAGTGGGACAGAGGCATGGCTAAACCTGTCAGTTTTAGCTGTTTTTTTAGTTTATCTCCATTTTTCTAGTTTCCTCTTAAATCTGTTTTGTCCCATGTCCACAGTTTAAAAAGATGTTTGCAGAAAAAAACTAAAACAGCCCAGCCTTCATATGCCTTTTAATACACAGGCCAATATCCCTCTTTTTGTAGGCATTTTTGCTAAATACATGGATTTTCTTTTTTTTACATTATTTTTCTCAACATTTTATAGATTCCCACCCCCTCTTATCTAAGCATTTTTGGTACACATCCCCTAACTGAAATATTTTATACTTTCATATCCCTTCATGCTTCACACAGTTAGAGAAAAATGAATAATACAGGATAGCTATCGTTTCTGGTCTGGTGTGTATGCTGTGTTGTTTCCTAAGGGAAACAAACGAGCTGAAAGAAGATATACTCTGACAGATCCAACCAAGGTCCGTTGAATCCTCAGCCTTGTCTCCAGTGATGACCAGCCAAATTGCTTGAGGAACTTTACAAAGAGGCCATCCTCTGGTTTATGCCATTTTGCCACTAACATTTCAGATTCAGAGAGTGGCTCTCAGCAGATGTGAGATGGGAGGTGGCTGTTTCCCATTTCACTCCGATGGCTGATTACCATTGATAGACCCCAACCTCCGTGAATTTTTCTAAACGTTTTGAGAAAAAGGTCATTAAAGTTGGTGGCCATTTCACACCTCATATCTATACGTTCTACAGATTAACTAATTCATTGTGAGACTGTAGCCCTATTCAGACGGTCAGAAGAGAGTTAATTGAATGCATGAGCAGAGAGTGTGTTGTAGCCCCATCCTCTTCATGTCACTGTCTTCACAGTTGAAGAGTTTGTCTACGCAGTCTCAAAGGAGTGGGCTGGATTTGGCTAAATAGGATCACTGGGTATGCTGTTTGGTGCAATTCTCACATCCAAATGACATATGGACCTCAAGTGACCCTATAGGGTCCACAGCAGCCTGCTGTCAATTTGCCGAGCTCATGAAGTGGTTTAAGAAGACAGCCACTTCAGGATGGCTCCAGCACAGTTGCACTGATTTGTTGGTATGTGAATGTGAATGGCTCTCACCACTTCTCTTCTACCCATTATTGTTTTTCTTTCTGTTCCATGCACTCCAAATTAAATAATTTGTCTTTGGACTTCAAATAAAATACAGTTAACATTTTATTTTTTTTAATAACCACCCTTTTTTATTTTAAAGCAGGCAAAATATTCACTGTTATTTTATAATGAGAATTATCCTTAGGGAATGCACCATACAAATTGTCCACCTTCCAAGGATTTTCCACAAGAAGCTGGTCTTGCTTCAAATCCAAATTTCTAAGAGCATTTCTCAAGCTAATTTATCCATGGAATACTAGAAGCTAGTATCAGTTCTGGCGCCACCTTTTTAAGATGATAGGTATGAGGAAGTGTTTAATATGCCAGTATTGTGAAGTAGCTCACTCTGGTTCATTTCCAGCAGTCACACATGCTGGGAACAGACCAGTAAAACAGAAACCCCTGACAGGGACCAGAAAGGTACAGGTAGGAATGCTCCAGGGGAGGGCTGGTTTGCTTCAGCAAAGGTGTCGTCTGATTGCTGTCTTTAGGAGCGAACCAGCCTGTCCCTGCAGTGGACCAAACAGTGAGCTAAATACCCATATTGTCACCCTCTGGATATGAAGGAGTAGGAGCTGAAGTTTTTCTTAGCTCTCACTCATTATACTTTTTGCAGTATCTTCTCTAGCATTAAATTGAGGAATTCTGTGTGAAAGTGTCAAATTGGTATTGGTTCTGCATAGAACAGTGGTTCCTGAACTTGAGAGATGGAGATGGCCCAGATGTTCTTGCAAAATCCTTCCAAGAAACTCTGACCATTGCCTATGTTGGCTAGGCCTCCTGGGAATTGTAGTTCAAAAACAACTGGCATCCAAATATGGGAGTAGCTGCCTTTAGAGATGGCCGTTCTTTGGAAGCTGGCAGCTGCTTCCCCTTTCAGGGGGAGTGACGTTCTTACACACACGTGTCCCCCTCAGAGGTTGTGCCAAGAAATAATAATGTTTAAGGACTGAAAACATTGCTAACATGACTTTTAAAACATAGGCACCGGTGGCACTTTATAGGTTTGCCAATATAACCCATATTGCACAGAAGGCCATTTCCATCTCTCAAAATTTCCATATTAGACATCACTGAAATGGATAGACTGTCAGAGACATTATGTGAGAACCCGAGAACATATGTTAAAGAAAGCTGGAAAATGTTTTATGATTGGGCCCAGAAACAGATATGAGTAGAGAATATAATATAGGTTATGGATTCTAGTATTGTATCACAGCCATGGAGTCAAGAGTATATTAGATATTGTATGTATGCAAATACTTCCCTGTGTTTATGTTTTGTTTTGTTTTGTGTTATCCCCTTTTCCCTCCCTGTATTTGTACCCTTTTGATGGTTGTTTGTTTGTGTGTTATATAATAATAATAATATTTTTTCCCATATGCACATTTTTCTTTCTTTCTTTCTTTCTTTCTTTCTTTCTTTCTTTCTTTCTTTCTTTCTTTCTTTCTTTCAAGGAACGTTTAATTAGGTGAAGCACTAACATAGTGGGTCTAGGTACACATTTATCTCTTCGCTGATAACTCAGGAGAAAGTCTGTCTTCAGGCTCTCTTGACAGGTCCTTCTTTGTTTGCGCACGCGTGTGCACACACACACACACACACACACACAATCTTTCAAGAACACATAGTTCTTTCTTGGCTTGGCAGTCTGGAAAAAAAAAGTACAATTTCAGCAGAGATGGTTCAATAAAGTATTCCCTCATGAAGAAATGTGTCATTAAATATAGAAATAAGATCCAGCACAGACCAGCCTATAGAGATTCCCTTGAATGGGATATCTAGGCAAGAAAAAGAGGCTGAATTAACTGAGATACCTTGGTAAATGCTGGGCAGGGGGTAGGATCCTCACTGGGGAGCAACACTTAAACTAGACATATAAATAGCTGGCATTCTGACTCGACTGATTAAATTGGAACAAATAAACCTCACTCAAAGCAATCTGCAAATACATCAGCTTCTTGCTTGCCTGTATGGGTTTTTTTGCTAATGTTGCAAAGGTATCTAAAGGAGAGCATAATCTTTGATAATTAATCGCAGCGCTGTTCTTTTCTCGTGTCATGGAATACAACTATTAAGAAAACATACAAAGGAAAATATGACTGTTTAAAAGAAAACCGGGTTAGCGGGGAGGTACTTCCTGAGCAAATAATTCTGTCTCTGATTATACTGATCATCGGATTTTGAAATAAAAGTTTATTGTGTCCTCTGAGAATTTCAAAGTGGGGATGGGGTTTTCCTTCTTCTTGTTTTCTCCTCACAACAGCCCTGTGAGGGAATTTAGGCTGAGAGAGGATGATTGGATCATGGTCACCTGACAAGCTTGTTGACTGGTGGAGATTAAACACAGTCCCATTGAGTTCTGGTCCAGCATTTTGCCTATGATCCAAGTCTAGCTCAGTGGTTTAGGGTTCCGGCTACAGATCCAGAGGTCGGGAGTTCACTTCCCCACAGCGCCTCCTTGACAGGGGCTGGGCTTGATGGATCCATAAGGTCTCTTCCAGCTCTGCAGTTCTAAGATCCCCTTTTACCTGCTTTTTGTGGGGATCTGCTTGTACCCAAATCTGGAGAAAGAGAAGGCCAGTTTTGCCCCCTTCTCTAATTACAAAGCTGTTCAGATTCATGCGACTCTCATGTGTCTTTTGATGTCCATCCCCAGCCACAGCCAGACTTAGCTACAGCTCCTTTTGTTAAACTACACTTTCCAGAATCTCCTACCTTCCAGTGGTCATGCTGGCTGGAAGGTTGTGGGTGTTGGTGTAAAACAAAACAAAACAAAAAACCGAAAACCAATTTTCCAAAGCTCTCTCCAGAGTCATCATTTATAAGATACAGTCAGTTGTCTTCGCTGTATCAAAAGTTGCATTGAGACCATCGTTACAGACATTTAATTTGGATGATGTAGAAGCACGGTCATTTATTTTGCAGGCCGGATATTATTATTATTTTATTTTAAACAGCATGACCTCACTTATTCCAAAAGAAACAATAATATGCACTAACTTTTTGTTCCTAATAGCTATTTTTGGATATTGAAATGGATATTGATGGATATCGGCTTGCATAAAATCATGGGCTTGGAGAGTTGCACAGGGCCCCAGGGTCTTTTAGTCCAGCCCTCTGCATGATACAGGATTGTTGTGATACAGGAAATCCACAGCTGCAACACATAACCCCAACAAAGAGAAGTCCACCAAGGTAGTCCATTTCAATGACAGCTCTTACTGTCAGGAAATTCTTCCTAATATTCAGTAGGAGCCTTCTTTCTTGTCACTGGGATTCTTGCTCTCTGGAATAGCAGAAAACAAGCTGGCTCCATCTTCTATGTTTGGAGCCTTTTAGATATTTGAAGATGCCATCTTTGAGTTTTCAAACTCCAGTGTGCCACGCAAAACCTGCTTCTTTCTCCTAGAACCAGAGCTGTGAAAAGTTGTTGTTCTGGACTACAGTTCCCAAAATCCCTCTGCTAAGCTGTTTGTTTGCTGATCATGGATGTTGTAGTCCAACCAAGGGATCTTTCCCAGCTGCATTTAGATAACATCTAGATATCTCTCTGCATCTGTCTCTTTGTTTTTTGTGGACTTTCCAAGTTGTTATCCTTTGATTAGGCTTACATTTTATGATACTTTATTACCATTGGGATAAAATACAAGTATGAAGTGTAGACAACCACTCTGGTGTAGGGCTTAGCTTCTTAGACTAGGACTTCAGAGATCTGGGTTCAAACCTCTGCTTGAAACACATTGGGTGACGTTGGGCCAATCAGTCTGATCTAGTTGACAGATCCGGCAGAGAAGATTGTTGTGAGGATAGTGCAAGATGTAGACACAGCCTTGAGTTTCCTGGAAGTAAGGCAGGCTATAAATATAATGAATGAATGAATAAATAAATAAATAAATAAATAAATAAATAGATGATGGTATGCAGATGGCCAGAAAGAAAAAGTGAGTCCTAGATCAAATCAAATCTGAACTCTTTCTAGAAGCAAAAGCGACAAAACTGAGGCTCTTACTTTGTGCTCATCACAGGAAGACAAGACCCAATGGAAAAGACAATAATGCTAAGAAAAACTGAAGCAACAGGGAAACAGAAGACTGAACATGAGCTGGATTGGCTTCATAAAGGAAGCCACAGATTCAAGTTTGCAAGAGCTGAGCAGGGCTGTTAGGACATTTTGGAGGTCATAAGGTTGTCACAAGTCAGAGGCAAGCTATGTTGGCACATAACAACAAAAATACCAGCAGCATGCACAAGAAAGGTAGGGAAGAAACAAAACTAGGCAAGGGACTGGCAAGGTCAGTAGGACTCAGGTAGCTCCTAAAGCACAAGCTAAGTGAAGTTTCCTCCCTCTCACTTTCCCAGACTTGCTGAGGAAGGTTGAAGGCAGCAGGAAAAGAGGAAGACCAAGTCTAAGATGAATCAGTTCCATAAAGGAAGCCATGCCCTTGAGTTTGCATCTGACCCGGGCTGTTAATGACCTGACCTCATAGAGTTGCCTTAAGTCAGAAGTGCCTTGATGGCACATAAGAGAGGGAAAGGTGATGGAGGAGTGAGGTTGGTGCAGCTGGCAGATGAAGATCTTCATCCGCTGGCAGAGTCTTGTCCTCAAGACTCAATGAGGCTTCAAACCCATCTGGCCACACCATGAAGTGAGAATGAAACGGGATACCCAACGGCCATAGTTTCTCGGATCTAAGGGCCATGACTGTGTTTCTCCCGGTTTCCAGGCAGGGAGACCTAGTGCAGGGTGAGTGGTGTCAAAGGACGAGGAGAAATCTGGAATTTACTGGAACTGGTGGCTTTCATGCCTGGACATCCACTCTTCACAGTCACTGAGGCTCATTAGCTAGCATGAAAATGCTTGCGTGTTGTACACATAATATTTAAGAGATGGGGCAGTGGATCCATGTTTGTCTCTCTTGCTCTCTCTCTCTCTCTCTCTGTCACACACACACACACACACACACACACACACACACACAGTTTTTGCCATTGTTACACAAGGGGCCACGTCCTCTGACATCACAAGGAGCCACCCACTAGTTTCAGCCCTTGTACCTGAACTCTGTGGCCCATTCCTCTCCTTTGGAGTCAGAGGGAAGTTCCTGCTACATTCCCCTCCTTGGCCTTTCAATCTGGGGTTGTGTCTCTGCTTTGATCTTACTAAAATGGACCCCTCAGGCCCAGATTCCTTGAATGTGGCATCCTGCTTAGTGCAACCTCTGTAAGAGATTTCTGTTGGGTTGCACTCTTACGTTATAATCAACTCTCTGCTTCAGTTGGCTTTGTCCTCACTTTACACCATTCTCCTCGGTGAAGCAGGATTGGCCCCCGTGACTGTACATTTCTCTCCCTCCCTCCCCCAATTTTTCTCCACCCTCAGTGACAATTGTAAAGTTGGCAGTTATACAACTGCAATCTGAGTAGTTCATCTGAGACTTTGCTGTTTGGTTGTAATGTACAAAATAAATTTTAAATAAAATCAAAGGCATCTCTCCCTAAACATTGTGTTTTTACAGAGGGACATTTCAAGTCGAATTTTACACAGGTTTAGCCCAGAGGGAAATTAAACTCTACATTTAAATGGAGATTGCACTCACAGGAATCCATTAGTTTCAATATTTCTCAGCAGGAGGGTTCAAAGTTATTTAAATAAGTTTGGATATTAAACCGAAAGTAGCCATTAAAGGAACGTAGATTTGTTTGTTCAGTTTTTTTTATAGAAATCTTTCTGTTTTCCAGCTGGTTGGTGGGTGGAAAAAGAGGAAGAAGGAATCCGTTGCTAGCATGATGTGACTCTTATTAATGCATTCCAGCATTAGGGGTGGAAAAATGCTTTTTCAATATAGCATTTCCTTTGAATTTTTTAAGTGGAAAATTACAGCATACTTAAGGGTTATAAAATGTCTTCTTTAGTAGAAACACTACCTTGCAAATGTTCATTTTCAATCATTCCCCCACCCCTTCATGTTCTTGTTTATTCTTTTTGAGTAACATTAATATAACCGCTGACATTAAAGCATATTGATCATGTTAGGCACTTCAATTGTCAGTGAGATGATTTTAAAAGTTATTTAGGTCCTTGCGTTACGTCTTTGCAAAAAAAAAAAAAAAAAAAAAAGCACATTGCTGCTTTTTGTTAAAAAAAAGAAAAGAAAGCACAGCAAAGCAAAACAAAACAAAAAACAAAAACTGCCAATGTTTCGCTATATTTCTGTTTCCCGGTTTACTTTGGGGATTCATAAATATTGACTGTACCGTAAAAAATTGATGGAATCTTGAAAGAGACTGCCATCGGAGCAGCTAGGGAATTCACTCAATTTTTCTCAATCGCTGCAGTCTATAAAAAGAGGAGATGTTTGCAAATTGTTTCTCACCTTCTCTTTTTAGTATTTAATAGCTCTCAATTCTGCAGCCCTGTGAACCATGCATGCGGCTTGTTTTCCATCACAGCCCTCTCGGTGACCCCCCCTCCCCTCTTCGAGAAGAATTAAAAAGAGAGAGCGGCATCAGAAGGGTTAAAACGGCCCTTTGCAAGCAATGGCAGCCCAGATTCATTAATCCTGGCAACAGGCCTCTTCTCCTGTAATTGTTATGTTAACATTCTTTTCGCCCCGTCTCTGCTGCGACTCTGTTCGTTAAGCCAGAAGTAGAAATGGAGAAGGAGAAAGTGATTTCAGTTTCCTGATGAAAAAGTGGGCTCTGAAATGAGTTTGCCACAGTGTCATAACATCTCCGAGCTACTTGGGCTTCTCTTATTCCATATGTCGATTAAAGGAGTAATTCCCAAACCGTGGGCCAAGTCCCCTTGGTATCCCATGAGAAAAAGGCTTCAGTGCCAGGAAGGGGGTGGGGGGAAATGAATTCAGCTGCTAAGGCTCCCATGTATCTGAGGTACCTATCAGAGATGTGCATGAATTGCTAGTTGGGCAGTTTTGTGCCGGTTCATTTATCGGCCGAAATGGTGTTCGGCGCTTCAGAGCCCTGCCTCTTCTGAGTGGGCGCCCACTCAGAGGCAGCGCCTGGGGGAGGCAGGGCAGGGAAGCTAGGCTGCTGCCTCTGAGTGGGCGCTTGCTGAAGGAGGCGGGGCTATGAAGCACCAAACACCTGTTCAGCCAATAAACGAACTAGTATGGGTGGTTCGTGCCCATCTCTAGTACCTATCCACGGAGCCTCACTGTATCTATGTGTGTTCCACTGTTCTGATTTAACCTCTTGAGTCAGACCATTGGTTTTCTTGAGTCCACCATTGTCAACCCTGACCGGCAGCCGTTCTTTTGGGTTCCAGGTAGGATTCTTTCCCAGCCCCACCTGAAGATCTCCTGTCCTCCCTGGTTGTCGCCCATCCTAGTATTAACCAGATTTGATCCGATTTAGCTTTCAAAAGAGAGACATTGAGAAAGGCATGAGGGTGTTATTGTATTGAGATACTTTGCTCAGATGCTAAATTATATCCAGGATAAGGAAAACAAATGTTTGAACATAATACAGAAATGGTCACATCCATAGTTTTCTGGAATTACTAGGCTCATAGTGTGTATTTTTATCTCCCTCCCCTTTTAAAATCAAAGCAAGCAAACATTATAAGGCATAATTTTAAACGATTGTTAAAAACTCATTTTTTCAGACAGGTCTTTCCAGACCTTATAACATCCTAATATAGTGGTTGTCTGAACATTTATATTATCAGTCCTACTGCCTTGCCTTCATAGCTTTTCAGTTAAATTTTGTTGCTGTGTTTGCGTTTACTTTTGCTTTTATAATTATTATGCTTATTGTTTTAAATTGTTGTTCCATGATATGTTTGTTTAAGGTGTAAACCACCCAGAGTGGCCTTGGCAGCCAGATGGACGGTATAAAAGTAAAACAAACAAACAAATAATTGACATAGGTGACTGATGACTGAATTGGGGGGAGCCAGTTGGGAAAATATAGTTTTGCACGTTTAACACTGGGTGTCTGTGGAGAGAATTCTCTGTATCTGTCACAAAACTTAATGTTTTTCTCCTACATCTCAGAGTCTTTGAGACTGATCGTTTCTTCCAATTGCTTCCTGGACAGCCAGGACCCGATTAGAGATTAGACAGAGATTAGACACTGGAGGAATTATTTTTTTTTTAAAACCAAGGCAATCTTGTCTGAGAGTGTGATTAATGATCAATTCATCTTGTGAAAGACCACAAAACTGCAAAATAGATGCTGGATACTTTAGAAGGATACTATAGATTTGCCAGTTTTAAATCACAGACAGTCTGGATATGGGAAGTTGTAAAATTAAGGCCTGATTCAAAGAAAAATGGTTTGAAACAAGTGACGGCCTTGATTACTATACAGTATTTGATAATTTCAAGCAGACTGGGCTTGACCGGAATTATCAGCAAAATCTGGGGACACTGGGAGAGAAGTTTGATACTTTTTTCTCTGTGTTAGATGGGGAAAAGGAAATGAATTTCATGGAGGAATGTATTGAACAAATAAGTTTATCTGTGAAAGTGCCAAATCCAAGTAGCTCAAATTACTTAATGAGTGGAAGGTACTGCAAAGGGAAACCTACCCTTCAAAGTCAATCACACTGCTGCTACAATTGTGGTGGGAAGGCCTGTCTAGTCAGACCTTGGTCCTCCCCAATGACTGCTTAACCAACTGCACAAATTTTGAACCTAGAGAACAAAGGCAGCACCTAATGGCTGATTCTAAGTACAGCCCACCAGCATTAAAAACAGTGAAACTCCAAAGCATAAAACTTCCATGACTCATGATTATAAAACAGAAGTCAACTTACAGGTTTGTTTGTTTGTTTGTTTATTTATTTATTTATTTATTTATTTATTTATTTATTTATTTATTTATTTATTTATTTATTTATTTATTTATTTATTTATTTATATGCTCCCAAACTACCCAAAGTGGGTACTCTGGGCGGCTTACAACAATTGTTGACCGTGGGATTGTTGACCATGGGTGTAGTAGTCACAATACCCACTCTAGAAAATCCAGATAACTAATGACGATTCCGTTGATGTTGGAGAATCTGTGAGAGGTTGAAAGGAGTGGTCTTGGGATAAGCAAGGTTATGTGTTCTTCAAAGGAAGATAGCTTAGGAAATCATTCCCAGTGCTTAAGGTGGACCAAATAGCTTTGGACTTCGACAGCAACATTCCACCTTGAGAAAGAAAGCATCTGTCCAGGAAAGATCACCTTATGGGAAACAAACAAACACACAACAGCCATAAGGGGACACTTTCAAAGAGTTCTTAAAAATCAGAAGGATCCTCCTCCTTTCTTCCCACCTGAAATCTCTCCACATTTATAGGCTTATGAATTAATCACAGTTTAGCATTTTTACAATGCTTCTGATTGCTATGCATTCTCAGGCAGCTAAACCTATGGTGATAGTTTATTTTACCTTTCTGAAAGGTGGAGAGTGTTGCAGTGAAACCAGTAATGGCCTGGGTTATACTTGCTGCTGGTAGATATGCCGGTGGAAGGATTTAGGAGCTGTACTCTTAAAAAGCTCTTCTCTAAATACACATGGTAAAATGTGCAGCTAGAACAAGTAAGACCCAAGGCTACAGGTGAGTGTAAGCACTCACCTGGCTTCTAGGCTTACTAGGATGACAGCAGATGGCAAGATACAGAAGGTAAAGTACAGTGAAGAGAAAGTGGAATTGTTTGCTCCAGCTGCTCTGAACAGCTTCCACCCTCCGCTTCTTCCTTGAACACCCAGCTGTCTTAGAGCATTTAGCACTGCAGTTATAACATCTCAGGCTGGGTTAGCTTGCAAGAACTGTAACTTTCTGAGTTGTAAACCTGAGGACTGATTGACCATGAGCTGTGAGTAAGGTGGCCACTTATGCATCACCAAAAAAGGAGGCCACAAGATGACCTGGACTTGCACACAATTACATCTGCTAAGGTCTATCTAAGGATGCTAAATCAGAAATCAGCTATTTGAGTCTCTATTGTTCAATTGGATCTAGACTTGACAGCTTTTGAAATGGAGGATGCCTTCAAAAGGAGACGGGTCCTCTGGAAGCCCATCAGACAGAAGACGGTCCTTTCTGAAGAAGTACATGGTTACCATAATAGCCAGCTGCTGCAAACAGCAGTGGAGATGGGTCAGTGGCAGCCCAGTTTCAAGGAATATGGTTGTTTATGTTGTTGCCAATATTCTGCAGCAAAGCTGGTTGATCAGGAAGAATAGGGGGACAAGCTACTTCTGATTCTACTCTCCCCTCAAGATACTAAGTATGGGAATAATTTTCAAAGCTACGAGCACTTGGAGTTCCTGGAAAATTTGCTTTTTGGACTACAATTTCCAAAATCTCTCAGTCAACATGGCTATTGTACCAAAACAACAACAACAATCAATCCTCAAAAACCAACTAGCAAACCAAACCCGTCCCCAATCCAGGTGTCATTTGAATGATAGCTGATGAATCTAAGTCTATTGTCCTGAGATCCTACAGCATTACTATATCTTAAAATAACACGCAGACTCCTTGGATTTAGCATTAAGCAGGTGGTTAGATTCAATGGCCTTATAGGCCCCTTCCAACTCCAGTATTCTATGATGCTATGGTACTATGATCAAGCCTTCCACACTCCTGATTGGTTTTATAGCATCATGCCTGAAGATCTGTGATCTCAAGAGCTTGCACAGATTCCCCCCTCCCCCCCGGCTTGGCTTAAGAACCACAGTAAGGATTTTGGAGTTTGCCTTGTGGCCAGTATGGCTACCTCTGTTTCTTGGGTTGTTAAAAACAATGACTTTTCCAAGCTCTGTGAGCAACTGCTAGTTAGAAATGGTTAGACATGATCTGCTTATGGAAGAGGGCAACCATAAAAGAAATGGAGGTGGTGACTATGAGGTTCTCAGGGAGGTGGCAGTGAATCTTCTCTGGCTTTTAATTTGATGACCACAGGAGTTATCCAAAAGACCGAATAACAAATAATAATTATACGTCATCAAGTCAGTTGTGACTAATGGTGACGCTTTCCAGGGTTTTCTAGGTATAGACTAGAAATGGTTTATCATTCCCTTCTTCTGGGGGCAACCTGGGACTGTGCAGCTTGCCCAAGACCACACAGGTTGGATTCTTCAAGGATGCAAAGTGGGGAATTGAACTCCGATTCTCTTGTTCTACAGCCAGATGTTTAACTGCCTGAGCTATTCAGACAGCTCTGTCCCAACGTCAGTTTCAGCACCCTGGATAGCTCTCTTAAAATTAAAAGTAAAGCCTGGAGTGGATTCACTGAACCTGCAATACCAGCACTTCCTGCCTCCTCTGACTGAATGCATACAGTTTCACGTAGCAGACTATGGAAGCAAATAACCACACAATTAATGAAATATTCCCCCCTTTTTCTGAGCTTTTCAGCCTGGAAAGACTTGTCATCGGAGCAGGAGATAAGTCCTTGCCTATGCTTGGAAGCTATCCAGCTCATTTTCACACAACTCTGCTCATTCCCCCTTTCCTTGAAGTAGTTTTCAAGTTGCATTAAATAAACAATGGATATAAAGTCCAATTAATTATTGGACACTCCATGCTACTTAATTTTAAGGCTCCCAATTTGCCGGTATATCTTGTAAGCACAACAAGCCTTGGAGTGCCATGTTGAAGAGGGGCAATTTCCTCTTAAGTATTTCCTTAATTAGAAGTTAAAAATAAAAATGGAGGACTTTAATTTGTAGTGCTGCCTGTAACAGCTCTGGGTGGCTCTGAAACCTACTCACCTGGAACACATACTAACTGCCTGGATTCCACACCTTCTAAGAATGCATTTCTCTGTATTCCTCTAGCAAGAGGCAGGTGTTCACTAAGTGTGTGGATCAAAGGCGTGCAAAAGAAGGCCCGCTCAGCCTCACCCTTCTCTGATGCAGTCATCATCTCCATCACCCTCAACTTCCCAAATGTGACTCTCTGAATCAGAGTGCCACCTCTTTATTCCACACACGCGCTGCACATCTGGAGAATCAGGGCTCTTGAACCTGTGAAGAGCCTCCATGGATAGTGTAGACTCTCATTTTCAGACTGCCACCTTCTTGTGTTAGCTAATGCAGACAAGGACAAAGTGGGTGGGCTACTTCTGATTTCAACCTTCTAGTTCCAGACTGAACCACCCCCATTTCCTACCGGGGGAAAAAACAGATGTAGAAGCTATCCAGCTCATTTTCTGGTTGCAGGTTCAGTGAATCCACTCCAGGCTTTACTTTTAATTTTAAGAGAGCTATCCAGAGTGCTGAAACTGACGTTGGGACAGAGCTGTCTGAATAGCTCAGGCACATCGTCTTCTAGAGCAGTGGTCCCCAACCTTGGGCCTCCAGATGTTCTTGGACTACAACTCCCAGAAGCCTTCACCACCACCTCTGCTGGCCAGGATTTCTGGGAGTTGAAGTCCAAGAACATCTGGAGGCCCAAGGTTGGGGACCACTGTTCTAGAGAATAATTTATTCCCCCGATGATGCAATTCTCCTGTTTTTTTTATATCATTTTTTTTTTCAGATTTGGAGTAGCTCTAGAACCAATTAAAAAAACTGCCTCGTGAACCTTCTGTGGTCTATAGCCCAGGTAATTCCCACCCTTGCTTTAGGTGCAATTTCTGTAAGACTGTTAAAAATATCACAAACCACTATGTTAAGGGGAGACTATTTGTCCTTCTAGTGTAGTTGTGTCTACTCTGACCCACTGTGGTTCTCCAGGGCCTTCAGCAGAGAAGTCTACCTAACCCTTACTCAGTTGCGTTCCCATGTATTCAACCAATGAATGGAGGGGACAGTCTTGTGCCCTGCTTGATCTCCCATGGACATCAGTACCATTGGGATTCTCCCAAAATCTGTGCATTCAACAGGATACCTGAGAAGGTGTGTCTAGATAAACACAGGCCTCATTCAGAGGCTCCAGTTACACCAAATGCTGCACACCTACCGGTGCCCCTTTTCAGATGTCATGCTTAGTGCACTGATGGGAGAAGTCAGTAGAGGTGGGAGTCAGCTGAAGTCAGTGGTATGGGGTATGTGACAAAGGAGGGCTGATAACAGAGGGTTGGTAAATTCCATCATGAACACGCAGAAAGCTAGATTAGGGATGAAGGAGATCTTGTGGACATGGTCTTCAGAGAACCCCACCCTCTTTTCAAACCCAGAAGTCCCCATCAGAGTGAGGCTTTGTTATCACTTGACTTTTGTGGGGGGAAATGTGGCCTCCATGAGCAGCATCGTGCCAGGAAAGTTGATTGTTTATGCCACAATAAATGCAAATTAATTTGCTTTCTTTTTTTATCAGTCATTGGGAGATAAACACAGGCTTTGTTTGCAAGTACAATTGTTCAGATATTAAATTCTGCTGGCATGATGACTCTCAAATGCCAATGTCATGTTGACTCTTAATGGCATGCTATTTTTGACAAACAGTTTGACTCAAGGGACCTAAGTTCCTACGTTAGTCCCAACTAGACTATGGGATCATGCGATCAATGAGAATGTGCTAGGTCAACACTATTGAGTCAGTGGATCTATTCTGTTTAAGATTAACAGCTGAACTGAACAACAGAAGCCTCTAAGGCACTGCACGAAAACTGTCTGTTTGCTTTCTGCATCTCAAAGAGTCCATGGTGAATAAGGGGTTATATGGTTTCAGTAGCCTTTTTTAAAAAAACACCTCCTAGCTCTGCAACTTCTCTCTAGGTCCAGCAAACAAAAACTTATTAAGCAGCTGCTTGTCACCTCTCCTTAATAAATAAGAATCTCTTTTCGGTCTTTGTGTCTCCTTCACCTCTGGGGTTGGCCTCCTGTAAACACACTGCCAATTAAACCTGGTGTCTAGCAAGGCCAAAACTAATGAAAAGCAATAGAGAATTCACTGCCTTTTAATGAGGGAAGCATTGCTTTTTACTGGGAACAATTTATTGGGCCAATTCCTCCCGTCCATCACCTTCGGGAGAAGCTGCCTTTTCTTACCTCCTGGTAGCTACTTTGTCAAACGCTGTGTAAAATTGCAGGCGGGACACGGGGAGGTGAAGTCTCGGACTCAATTTATGGTGTGACATCTCTGATCTTGCTCCCTGGATCGGTAAGCGATCCTGGCAATGATATGCATAGAAATTAATTAATGTGCCTGCCGGCTATCTAGCGAGCCCCCATCGTTGATAATAGATCAGCTTCCAGGAGTTTGTTAAAGGGGAGGTTGTGTCTCTTTCTGTTTGCACACACGGAGATGGTGTCAGTTAAGGGCAAACCATTCGGATTATTGCAATTCTTTTAGCCATAGATGGAAGAGGGAGGGGTGGGGTGGGCAGAAAACAAAGGGAACACATTTTTTAAAAAAATGTCAGAGAGAGAGAGGGGAGGGAGGGAGGGAGGGGAGGAGATGGGAGGTACAACAGTCCTGAATGTGTGGGATGCTTACTTTAGTGTCACTGTTTTGATTTGTGAAATTGGTGTGCATACAGTTTAGTGAGCGTTGTTGTTACAGGCCATCAAGTCACCTCTGACTTATGGCAACCGTATGAATCAGTGACTTCCAAAATGTCCTGTCCTCAACAGTCCTGCTCAGCTCTTGCAAACTCAAGGCTGTGGCTTGAGGAATTTAGGGAATTTAGGGGCTCCATCCATCTCACATTTGGCCTTCCTCTTTTCCTGCTGCCCTCAACTTTTCCCAGCACTGCTGTCTCTTTCAGAGAATCCTGGCTTCTCATGATGTGCTCAAAGCATAGCCAGTTCAACTGTTAAGATTTCGATGTTGTCCTCTTCAGTATACTCAGTTGATAGGACTATAGAACCTGGTCTTACAAACATGGCACTTCTGTATTGTTTGGTCTCTAAGCAACTTAGACACATCCCAGGAACTTTTGGTCAACATTGGTCAGTTTCTCTGTGAATTTCTTGGGCACTAAGGGCATCTCATTTCCATTTGCGGCAAAGTGAAGCTAAGAGTTCCTCTTTAGATGAAGAGATGCCTTCTATATTAATAGAAATTAGTGTTGTTTATGGTCCGAAAAAGGACCATTGAGTCATATTGCTCATCAGCAAGTTTACAGTGCAATGATTTTAGATAGGAAGAATTAGTTGACTGCACACCATTGCCTGAGTGTACTTGCAATGTCAGAGAGAGAGAGAGAGAGAGAGAGAGAGAGGGATATGCCATTGAAGTAGCCCACTTCTGGTCAAAAACAGTCTAATCATTTTAACATTTTAGATTTATTTGAACTTTATCTATATTTCACATATGCCATAATTTTAAATTGTGCAATGCTTTGATAGAAATAAATAAATAAAGAATGAGAGTCTCAGTTTTGTCATTTTGTCTTCCAGAGAAAATTCAGGGTTGATTTCCCACTCAGTGGTTACTTCATTGATTTCAGTGAATTCCCATATTAATGGTTACTTAGATTTCCCACATTAATGATTTGTTGTTGTTTAGTCGTTAAGTCGTGTCCAACTCTTCGTGACCCCATGGACCAGAGCACGCCAGGCCCTCCAGTCTTCCACTGCCTCCCGGAGTTTGGTCAAAGTCATGTTGGTCGCTTCGATGACACTGTCCAACCATCTGGTCCTTTGTTGTCCCCTTCTCCTCTTGCCTTCACACTTTCCCAACATCAGGGTCTTTTCCAGGGAGTCCTCTCTTCTCATGAGATGGCCAAAGTATTGGAGCCTCACCTTCAGGATCTTACTTAGATTCTAATTCAGGTCTTCCAAGAAGAAATGGCCAACTTTTGAGTGGCAGAGTGGCACTCTATGTGAAGGGCGGACATTGGCTCTTGCGCCCGATGGGCCATTTTTCAGGCCTTCAGAGGCTACTCCTGTCCCTCCAGATGAAACAAACTGACTCAAAGACCATTTCTGCAGTTTTTTTTCAAAGCACCTCCAGCCCATTGAAAACTCAGATTTTCAGATACCACAACACAAAGGAGCATACTTCCTTTTAGAGAAAAACAGCACTTCCTGGAGTTACAATATTCCCAAGTTGGGGTGTGGGGGGAAAACTCACACCCAGTGAAAAATTGTCATAGGTCAGAGAACTGATTTGGGGCAATCCAATGATTCCAGCTTTATGCTATCCCCTGGATCTCACACAGCTGTCTATGGGGACGCTCATGGATCTCTAATGAGACCTGAGATGATGGCTGCCACAGATGGAAGGTATGGCTCACTCCCTGAACTATGTAGCCTACAACAGCACTACCCAGAATCCTTTGCACATTCAACAGTTCCGTATCACTGGCATATGTGTTGACTTGCCAAAGTTCCCTGAAGGAATCGAAAGTTTGATCAGGGTTGCTCTGAGGCCCAGGGAAGACTCTCAATACCTGGGACTAGAACATCAGGCCAGCAACCCCCAGGAGCAAAATTATGTATATATAGCAGAGTTCGGATTTTCTTTCTTTCTTTCTTTCTTTCTTTCTTTCTTTCTTTCTTTCTTTCTTTCTTTCTTTCTTTCTTTCTTTCTTTCTTTCTTTCTTTCTTTCTTTCTTTCTTTCTTTCTTTCTTTCTTTCTTTCTTTCTTTCTTTCTTCAAATCACAGAGTTATGTGGTTTTTTTTCCATTGGGATACAATACCCCTGGAGGTTGATGGCCTGAAATTCTGGAACCAGGTGTTGTGAGTTTGACCTGGGCTTCAGATACTGGAAAGGTCTTTGCAAATAAGAAAATGGGGTGGATGGGAAGGAGAAACATTTCACACTTGTGTCAAGGGATCTGAAGTATTTAATAACCAAAATAATGGAGACTGAGCAACGTGTCTCTGGCCCCACCTCCTAGTCCCTCCTTCTCCCTCCTCCTTTCTTCCTCATCAGAAATTAAACAACTTTTACACACCGCGTAGCCTTCAGTACCGTATGCTAATGATGTCCCTGATGCCCTTTTCATCTGATCAAACTTAATTGTCTGTGTCAGGCTGCCAATTAACAAAAGGATCTCCAGCATTACCAACTTCCAGAGTTACCTGCAAGGTTAATTGAATCATGTATACCCAATGCTCTGATGGAAGAAACTTTGCGATCCCTTTCAAATCAGAGGCTTGGGCGGGGAGCAATTAAAGGGGGAGAAAAATGAAACATTTCCTCTCATTTTTTGAGGACAGAATTTTTAAATTTGTTTTTAATTGGTGGGCTGGGCTTGTGAGTAACAATTTCTAGGAAATAAAAATAGAGGGGTGTAGGTGAGGAAGACAGCTCTACAAAAATGTCCATAATGCATAACCACACTCTTATTTCCGATCACCATGTATGGGTGTGAAAGCTGGACAGTTAAGAAAGCTGACAAGAAAAAAAAACAAGATTTGTTTGGAATGTGGGGCTGGAGGAGAGCTTGGTGGACACCCTAGAGTGCCAGAAAGACAAACAAGTGGGTCCTAGATAAAATCAAGCGTGAACGATCTCTGGAGGCAAAAATGTTGAAACTGACGCTGTCCTGCTCTGGGAACATCATGAGAAGGCAGAATTGTCTGGAAAAGACAATAATGCTGGGAAAAGTTGAAGGCAGCAGGAAAAGAGGAAGACCCAATGCGGGATTGATTGACTCCCTAAAAGAAGCCATAGGCCTGAGTTTATAAAAGCTGAACAGGGCAGTTGAGGACAGGACATTTTGGAGATGGCTCATTCATAGGGTTTCCATAAGTTGAAGGCAACTTGATAGCACATAAGAAAAACAATATTTGATGGAGACTATGTTAAATGGAAAAGTGCCTTGTAGTGGCTTGATCCCACCCTATGTAAGTCTCTCAGGTTCTCTTCTGTTCAATCACAGTCACTAGAAGGAAACGAGCAGCTAGAGTTTCAAAGGGATTCAGACTTGTAGTGAAAATCCCAAGACCGGCTGAGCTGCCACGAGGCCAGCTGCAACGATACTGAATCAACATCCCTCCCAGCCCTGTGGTTATGTGCTCCTAACTCCACCCTCTAGTATCTCTCTTGGCTTTTCTGCTGACAGACCTTGGCCAGCAGAAGGTGCATTGACACACATAGACACACATAGACACACATAGACCCACTGCTCTGATGCACAGTCTGCAGCACATCTTTAATCCTGTAGGGCCTGTCCTACATAGAGCGCAGCCCCTGAAATTAACTGAACCTCAGTATGTCGTAATGGTTTGAATTCCATTGCTATTCGTGAGTTTAAGTATGACTAGGTCTGGATCCAACTCATGATCTGGGAGCTGAGTTTCTAGGATCTTCTTCATTTAAGCAGGTGAAGGACTAGGATGGTGCAATTTATATAGGGACAGGGGTACATGGGTGTGGCTTAACCATTTCCCCTTAGTGCATTTTTTATGGTCAAAATCATATCCTCATCCTGCAGAGAAAACCTTACATGTCCTCCTGAAATACCTTTTCCAGACTCATGGACAAGAGATCCTGATGACGTTCTCCCAGGACTTCAATAACTTTTATCCCATTCTCAGACTGAACCAAGATCAATCCATGCAACATGTTCACTTTTAGACCCAACTGGACAGGTATACATATGCTTGAAGAGTGGCACAATCTTTCAGTCTGGGATGGATGTTCTCAACCAAATGAGTGACTTTGGGAGAAGTAGGCATCCATCTGGCCATTCAGGACAGCTGACTCAACCCTGGGCAGATTGCCTTTAATACGTTCTTTGCATCTATATGATGCTAATTTGATCAGGATAATCCTGTGTCAGCCATGTAGTGATTGCTACATCTTCTCTCATGCTTCCAGCTTCCAGAGCAAATAACGAAGTTCAGAGCAGGGCAACAAGGATGATCAGGGGACTGGAAACCAAGCCCTATGAGGAAAGACTGAAATAGCTGGGCATGTTTTGTTGTTGTTTAGTTGTTAAGTCGTGTCCGACTCTTCGTGACCCCATGGACCAGAGCACTCCAGGCCCTCCTGTCTTCCACTGCCTCCCGGAGTTGGGTCAAATTCATGTTGGTAGCTTCGATGACACTGTCCAACCATCTCGTCCTCTGTTGTCCCCTTCTCCTCTTGCCTTCACACTTTCCCAACATCAGGGTCTTTTCCAGGGAGTCTTCTCTTCTCATGAGAGGGCCAAAGTATTGGAGCCTCAGCTTCAGGATCTGTCCTTCCAGTGAGCACTCAGGGTTGATTTCCTTTAGAATGGATAGGTTTGTTCTCCTTGCAGTCCAGGGGACTCTCAAGAGTCTCCTCCAGCACCACAATTCAAAAGCATCAATTGTTTGGCGGTCAGCCTTCTTTATGGTCCAGCTCTCACTTCCATATATCGCTACTGGAAAAACCATAGCTTTGACTATGGGCATGTTTAGCCTTGAGAAAAGAAGACTGAGGGGAGGTGTGATAGCACTCTTTAAATACTTGAAAGGTTATCATTCAGTAGAGGGGCAGGATCTGTTCTCAATCATCCCAGAGTGCAGGACACATAATAATAGGCTCAAGCTACAGGAAGCCAATTTTAGGTTAGATATCAGGGAAAAATTATTAACTGTTAGAGCAGTACAACAATGGAACCAATTACTTGGGAGGTGGTGAGCGCTCCAACGCTGGAGGCAGTCAAGAGAAAATTGGACAGTCATCTGTCAGATCTGCTTTGATTTGGATGATCATCTTCGATGATCATCTTAGAACTGCAGGACTAGAAGGGACCTTATGGATTATCGAGTCCAGCCCCAGTCAAAGAGGCACAGTCGGGAATTGAACTCCCAACCTCCAGCTCTGCAACCAGATGCCTAAGTCACTGAGCTATCCAGCAGATTCCTGCACTGAGCCAGGGGGTTGGACTCGATGTCCTTATCAGCCCCTTTTTGGCCGTGCCTCCCTGTACCCCTAATGTAGCCCTTTGCTTGGAGGGCGGTCTAGTTTCCATAAGAGCACGGGTCAAAGTTCTTATGATTAACTATTGGTTAAAACTTGTATTTTTCTCAGAAGGTCTGGCACCATTGACCCTCTTGGATGCTTTCCAGTCAGACTGGAAATCCTTTGTAGTCAAAGAAATACAACAAATTGGCTTCTCTCCCAATACTCTTCTAGCGATGGGCTACACCAACGCCAAAGCGGCAGTCAAATGTAGGATTTGGGATATAGAACTTCAGGATCATGTGAGCCAGATGGGTATTAACAGTGTAGTTACATACAGTGCTTTTACAATGTGTTCATATTTTTCTAGCCTAATGTCCACAAAGATAATGCGAGCTTTTACCTTAGCTAGACTGAATATGCTCCCTTCCAAACTTCTGGATGGGAAATTCCAAAATATCCCCTTTTCAGAGTGTTTATGTCCCTGCAAAAGCAACCAAGTAGAAACCGTGACCCACGTCCTTCTATGCTGCTATTTCTATCAAGAACTACGTAAGGAACTTATTCATCCTGTTATTCACAAATTTCTGGGGAGGCCCATTGAATTCTACGTGAAGCTACTTCTTTCGGACAGGTCATTACAAACCACAAATTGAGTCACCTGATTCTGTAATGCTGCTATGCTCACCCGCAGATGTATGATTGCTAGAGGTTTTAGTTCCACAAACCATACATAGTGCTCTATTTATAAATGGTTTTATTATGTAAACTGTGTATCTTTTTACTAATATATCTTTATAAGGTTTTATTGTATTATATCTCTTAGTATTATGTAAGATTGGGTTAACAACTTACTTACTTACTTACTTCTCAGCCCCTTCCAGCTCAGTTATTCTATGATTCTATGATCCTTCATCTAGGACCAACCATTTCCATTCAGAGTAGTTGCACTGAGATTCAGATGGATTTATATTAGTCATGACTCATGATATTGCAATCTTGTCATAAATGAGAGTGGAATAAATCACCAGCTAACTAACTGGTACTCAGACCCCAAAGAGAGAATCAACAGAACAGCATTTTTTTCCCATTTCTATTTCCTAGCTAAAATTATCCAAGCACAGTGGATTCCAAACATGAGGTGCCAGATATTCCTGAAGTACAGTTCTTGGTAGCCCTGACCAGCCCTTGGTAGGGAATCTGGGAATTGTAGTCGAAGAACATCTAAGGTCCCAAGTTTAGAAACCACTTTTAAAGCATTTTACTAATGATTTAAGGCTCATCCTGGATATTAACCCTTCCTTCTTGCCTTCCCTGTGTGATATACCTTGATGATGGCATCTAAAACACTGGGACTGATTCCCCTGCCTCACCATCCATAAAATCATATAACGTAGCGATATCCTAAGGAATTGAAAATAAAACTGTCAATATCAAAATGCCTTTAAATCAGTGGTTCTCAAACTTGGGTTCCTGGATGTTCTTGGACTTTAACTCCCAGAAATCCTGGCCAGTATAGCAAGTGGTGGAGGCTTCTGGGAATTGCAGTCCAAGAACATCTGGGGAACCCAGTGTGAGAACCACTGCTTTAAATGAATCCCTACTGTGGCCACATCTAGAATACTAGAAACTGTTCTGGTGATCACATCTGGAAAGAGGAGACTAGAAAAAGGATGACCAGAATTATCAAAGAGGTAGAGCAGTGCTGGGATACCCAATGTGGTGGGAGGGTGGGACAGATAAAATCCCTCCTTACTTTTCTCACTTACCTTGAAAGCCCCATTTCTATAAGGTTTCTATAAATCAGTTCTGAGTTGGAGGCACATAATGACGAAGAGCGACTCTATTATGAGGCAATTATTTAGCTTTTTGAAATGTGACTGACTGGAACCATAGTATAAAATTATGTATTCTATGGAGAAAGCAACTCCTTCTCATAACCGTGCATCATCCACTGGAGCTGAGTGCAGGAAATCCCATACAGATTAATGCATAGATGTCTTGCAACCAGGGCACGCTATCCCACACACATATTTTGAGGCGAGGCTCCCCACCCCATTCTGGCGCACAAACAACCTCTGAATTAAAGTACTTCCTCACACGTGGAACTGTGGCATTCACTGCTAGAAGATGTAATTATTTACAGCTGTCCAAGTTGCCATCATTACATCTTCTGGCAGTGAATTCCACAGTTAACTAGGTAAAAGCTTGGAGGCTGGGGCCACCAGTGGTGCCTGTTCAGGATAGCTATAGACTTCTTTCTGTTATCAGAAGCAGCTTGCCTCTGTATACCAGTTGCTGGAGAGCATGAAACTGGGAGGAGTGTAGTGCACTCATGGTTTGAAGAACTGCTGGATTGCTTAGTGGTTTAGGTCACTGGCTGAAGAGCCAGAGGTTGGGAGTTTGATTCCCCCGTGGTGCCTCCTTGACAGGGGCTGGATTTGATGATCCATAGGGTCCCTTCCACCTCTGCAGTTCTAAGATGATGATGATGATGGGCTCCCCATAGCATAGGGAACTGAAAGGCCACTGTTTGAGCAGAATGTTGGACTAAATGAGTCCCTGTTCTAATCCAGCTCGGTTGCTCTGTTCTCACATAGGACAAACAAGCCAGTCTCTACACAACGTAATAAGCAGACACAACCTGATCTTAGAAATAGCAGTGATTTAAGTAAAACAAAGCAAAGCAAGGGGAACATGTCAGTCTCTCGGGACTCAGAATCTTTAGCCTTCTGGTGACCATTCTCACAGGATCTTTAAAAATGGGTTTCAATGGGAAACTTCAGAACAGCAATTCATCAAGAGTTTAACTTATTTACTGTACTATTTTAAAGGTAAGACTTTGGTTCTTGTTGTATCCAAAGTGCTTAACTACTGTGGGGAAAAATATCAAGTTTATTTATCTATTGGCTGTCATTGCTTTAATGACATAGGATCTCAAATGGATTATCATTTTATAATGTCTTTGCATGCCACACAGTATTAACACTCTTGCTTTTTTATGATGGTGTTAATATACAGATGTTTCTGTAATCTGTTTTTTAATTTACTCTGTACCTCCCCCACGTACATTTTGTCGCAAGGTACTTTATTCTGTAGCAGCTCATTTATTTTAAAAGTTATTGTCATATATGTCCCTACTAGCACACTAATGTCATTTATGCGAACGCTTCAGATTTCTCTTAGCGGCCTGGTGGGAATCACTTCTCCCATCCCAACCCTACTTTTCATTTTAGATGTAAAGCGCTGGTGTTATGGTTCGTAACAGATGGCTCTACCCTAACCCTACGCACACATTTCTTCACATTTCCTTTTTCATTTAGTAAGTGCTCATGATGATAGGGACATGGTGGCGTTGCGGGTTAAACCGCAGAAGCCTCTGTGCTGCAAGGTCAGAAGACCAGCCGTCGTAAGATCGAATCCACACGACGGAGTGAGCTCCCGTCGCTTGTCCCAGCTCCTGCCAACCTAGCCATCCGAAAGCATGTAAAAATGTGAGTCGATAAATAGGTACCACCTCGGTGGGAAGGTCACGGTGTTCCGTGTCTAGTTGCGTTGGCCATGTGACCACGGAAACTGTCTTCAGACAAACGCTGGCTCTATGGCTTGGAAACGGGGATGAGCACCGCCCCCTAGAGTCGGACATGACTGGACTAAATGTCAAGGGGAACCTTTACCTTTAAGCGCTCATGATAATAGGGCATGAAAAGGGAGAGATTTATTCCAGCACTCACCTTCGTGCAACAGGAGGGGATATTTTCCGTCTTCAGAGTCGTGTTTTGTTTCTGGACCTGCCCAAAATTAGATCTATAATGTAGCGATTGTATTATATCGTCACCTACAATATCTGTGAACAATGTCACCAAGCTCCAGTCACTTGCCGTGAATGGATTAAAAAGCAAAAAACAAAAAACCTTTGCAGATGAAAAATGGGTTGGTCTCATCCTTTTTTGTTTGCTTGTTCCACCCATGGCAACAAATTAGGACCAAAAAAAAAAAGTTCAATGCTGTTTTTAGGTAAACCCCAAAACCAAGCAGCAGGAATTACATCCTCTTGGCATCTCTCCCCCGTCCAGTTGGCAGTGGGTGGGTGAGCGAGGTTTTCAGTGGTGTCCAGAAATACGTGTGTGCCTTTAACCCTAACTCCAGCCCCAGCCCCAGTTCTCAGTATAGTGCAGTTCCAGTTACATTAAACGCCTTCAAGTCGGAACTGACTGACAGTGACCCTAATAGGGTATTCAAGGTAAATGTGATGTTGAAGGAGTGGTTTTACCAGTTTTACCCCTCCATCAGTTTCCATGGTTAAGCAGGGATTTGAACCCGAGTCTCCAGTGTTCTAGTCTGTCACTCCACCCACTACACTACATCAGGGATGCAATTCGAATGAGGTCAGAAAATATCCAATAACCCACTCACTCAATGCATTAAAAAGAAAAGAAAAAGAGAATGCATGAAGAACCCCAGTGCATGAAGGTTGATTAACATATAGGGTGATAGGAAGCTGTTTTCTCCAAGTGGTGGGTAACAATTTTTCTGTTGAGAGCAACACTGAAGGGACCATGTGCTGGTGATGGGTAGACTAACCATGTTGCAAGGAAAAGACAGTAGGGGTTGCATCACCAACAGCTGCCAACATCCACCCTGCTATAGAAGTTGAGTGCTAGCTGGATAGTTCAGTGACTTAAGTAACTCATTGTGAAGCCAGAGGTTGAGAGTTCGATTCCCTACATCAGTATGCTTTTAAAAAGGAGCTGTCGCAATCTTTAAATGTTTTCACAATCTTTTTTCTAGAAAGTTCCAAGTTTTGAATGTTCCTCTTTTCCCATCATGCCCAGCGATTGCACAGTTTGGCTTTTAGATAGCTGTTTGGATGAAAATGCCAGACATTTGGAGTAGACATCATAAGGCCATGAAAATCTAAGAACAGGGGAATCAGTGGCGATGGCGTTAACAGCTTTCAGCACTGCATAGAAACTGGAATATTAGCAGAAACATTTAACATACGTCATCAACCATTAGTGAGGTTAAAAATCTAATCCATTTACATTAACACTGAGTGGAGAAAGTTTTAAATATTGTAAATTGTTATTAGTTAATCACAAACTTTAACATCTGGAGCCTTGGGACCAATAGTGCCCCAGCTTCCATGACCCACCTCTACTGGGTGCTACCTCTGAGTGGATGCTCACCAGAGGAGGTGGGGCTTGGAACCGCTGATCAACTGTTCGTCCAAAGGATGAACCAGCACGAACTGCTGAACTGGTGGTTTGCGCCCATCTCTAATTGGGAGCATAATATTAGTGATCAAGTGAAAAGCTATGAAGGAAAAGCCTAGAAAGAAGAGTCTGCTTTGCTTTTTTTAAATTTTTAAAGGAGTGTATTTATAATATAATATACGCTGCCTTACATATGGCAATATAAACGGCAGTGCAGCCATGGAAAAGCTTAAATATCTCCATTGAAAATCTGCCAAGGCTGCAACTCAGGAACCACCATGTTTTGATGACCACCATGTTTCCTGAATGTATTTGCAATATGATGATGCTGATGCTGGCTTGGGCAACCCACTGTTCTCAATTGCCCGTTACGTATTAAGGACAACTCTAGGCATGAGAGCTTTTTTTTTTTTTAATGTGTTCCTTTTTTTTTTTACTATGGATTTTTTTAATATTATGCTTGAGCCCCTTGGCTGTGAAACTTCTTTTGTTTTACATTCTGCATTCATTAAAACCCAGTCATCTGCCTATTTGGAGAGACTGTAGGGGTCTTTTCTCCCCTTGATATCAATGCCAAAGTCCCATTAGTATCAATGGGAATTGCAAATGCCCGGGGAAAGGAAAATATCATTTCGTCCCTTTGGTGCCAAGCTGAGAAAACACACACACACACACACACATATATATATACAGTACACACACACACACACACACACATATATAGCTATAGTGAGATATCACACACACTGGAGCTCATCTACACTACAGGCAAAAACCCTAAAGTGTTTCATTTCCTACATTAAGGACTGAAGCTGGAATCTGTGTTCTTTGAATCTGTGTTGCCCCTTGAGATGATCTGCTTCCAGGACATCCGTGAGTTTGCTGAAAAGAAGAGTCTGCCATTTTTGTACCTCACTCCTCAGTGTTTCCCAATCAGAAGACATCTTGACTGTTGGTCTACAATCCCGCCCACAGCCAGCAAGCCCAGTAGTTAGGGATGATGAGATTCTAGTCCAAAAGACTTGGAAGGTAGCAGATAGAGGAAGCCTTTCTTACACTCAGATTACTAAGTACTTAATGTAGGGAAGCCTTACCTCATGAAGAGCTTAACCCTCACACATTAGAATATGGAACAGAAATAAAGTCCCATACCATTCACATCAATCCAGGTGGCCAAACATTCATGGGGGCAAAACCGTTAGTCTTCACTCCGTGCTAAATTGCTTGGCTGTGGGGCCAAACTATACGTAATATTTAACTCACACGTTTTTGAAAAATGTAGATTGCAACAGTCTGTGAGGAGTTTGCCAGCAATTGAAGGACCACGTCAGGCATGAAGGGCCTCTTATGTGGTGGTCCCAAGGACTCTTCTGCACCAAACTGATATTGGGGAGAGATCTCCCATTGGTGTCTCTGGGAATTCTGCCATGTAGAAAGGTATAAACCTCCATCTGTGATGAATCAGCATGCTCAGTGGCCACAGGTTATTGACTGACTGTTCAGTGGAACAAATGGAAAAGTGGAATGGAATACCCTAGAAGTGAGCATGATTGGCTGATGAGACAGTAGCTGATTCATCACTGGTGAAATCTGTATCTTTTGTGTGTGTCATCCCTATAACATAAAACTTTTCCCCAGTGTGCTCAGCAGCTACATCTGTGACTGTGTGCTTTTTTGTTCACTCCTGATTTATTATTTTGTTTTGGTTTGTTTGGGGAACAGAGTTTAACACTTGGTGCTTCCCATTAAATTCATTTCTATGATCAGAGCTTCCCTGTTGGATGCTTTCAATTTACAATACACTAAATGGAGAAAAGCTCAAATAATTCAGAAGAAAAATGGCTGCCAGGGATTAGTCTTTAAAACACATTTTTTTAAAAAAACCCACGATTTTCTTGGGAGAGAAGGTATTTTCATAAATATTGCTTTAAAAAGTACCATTTGGACAGAAATATTGATAAGGCTGTTGTTCTTTTGTGATGAACAGTGAAGAACTGGGAGAAGGGAGTTAGAAATTTTGCCTCCTATAATTAACAAGGCACCACTAGTTAGCAAAAACACTGCTTGTATCCTTATCATGCACCAGTCACATGAGCTGGCACATGACAAAGTCAACTAGCAGCAACTTGCCAGTGTGGCTTATACCACTATGCTCATACCAGCATAACTAGATGTGACCAGTTTTAAAATACTACTGGAAATGGTAGTTGTCTAAGGGCCTGTCCACACTGGCACATAGATATGATGTATGCCTCACTGAGGGTATGGTTTGGATCAGAAAAAAAAGACCTTGTCCACAAGTGTTTCTACTTGGAACGATCCATCTTTCCCCTTTAAGAGTTCTCTCGCACCTTTCGGGCCAACAGTAGGTCATGCATTTATTTATTTATTTATTTATTTATTTTGCGTGCTCGTTGTTGAGCCTGGAGATAGTAGCCTCCAGCAGCCTCTGCCATCATGGCTACAGATGATGAGGGAGGAGAGGGAATGAGGGAAAGGGAAATGGGGAGGAGGGAATGGAGAAAATGGAATGGTACTGATAGAAGGAGAGTAAAGCAATGTAAAAAAATAAATTCACTTCCCTTGACCCTCTGCAGGTGATCAGGGAAGTGGTTAATTGACAGCTGATCAGGTTATAAGGGGCTGTTTGCTGTTTGGATGGGAGGAGCCTGCCAAGTGGCACAATTTTTTATATTGTTATTATATGTGTTGGAAGCCGCCCAGAGTAGTCAGTTGACTAGATGGGCGGGGTACAAATGCAATAAATAAATAAAAATAAATAAATTGCTCCTCCCCCTGACCTCAATGGATCCTTTGCAGCTTGATCCACCCTCCACCCAAAATGGCTAGTATAGACAGGTCCTCAGTCCTCATGAAAGTCTCTCTGGGTGGGAGAACTATTCTCCCAAATTTGCCTGTCCCTGCCTCCCCCTTCCCCGGGTGATGCTGTGTCAAGAGACTGAATGCAAATAGTCAATAGACTAAGAAATTACATGTACAGAGTGGGCTTCAGTCGTCCCACTAGGAGTTCTATTACATCAACGACCATTAGCCAGACGTGATGGACTAGCTGCTCTAGATGACTTGTCAAATCTTCCATAGTGTCTTGAAGGTACCATAACCAATGACAGATGACACACCGAGAAAAGTATGCAAAGACATACTCTTAAAAACAATCAGCCGACAACACTAGCAAACATAGCCATGGTAAGCCAGAAATAGATGCTTCGTGGAGCATATAATGCCCCGGCAAGAATGATAGAGGGGGGTGGGGGTGGAGAAAGCAGAATTAATGCCTAATACAAGTATTAACATATAGTTCCAACAGACACTGTGCATCAGCAGTCACGCACCCTCGTTTGTTTCAATTGTTGGAATGGGGCCCGTTGTGTTTAACGTCACTTTATTCTATTTCTCCAGGCAGCCTGGCACTCTTATGGGAAACAGTAGGAGATCATTCCTTGAATGGAGAAGCGTGCTTGCTCGGGGGCAAAATGTGCTGTGCCGTGAACTCCTTTGTGTCGGTGTGATTGGAAGGCGATGGGAGCATCTAACAATGCAGGAAATAAATGCCTTGTATTTTGTGCACTAAAAGTCTCCAGGACACGTCTGTAAATGTGGGAGACAGAAGAAAAAGAAGGCTGTTGGGTTCAAATCCTTCCAAGAAGGTTAACCTGTCCCTGAAACTAAAAAAGAGGGCTGGGCGCTGGGCACTGGCAAATCCTAAATGATACAGACGGATTTGCTGGAGATCTAGATTGAGGCAGGATGGTCTGAATCAGTTCAAGGGTGAAGATACGCAAACTTACAAACTTGTTTGTGTCCAGAGCACAGATTGGATGGGTACCAATTCCTTTTTATTTATTTTTTAATTTTTAGAAGAGCCTTGTGGTGCAGTGGTTAAATTGCTGTACTGCAGCCAAAACTGTGCTCACGACCCGGGGTTCAATCCCAGGTAGCCGGCTCAAGGTTGACTCAGCCTTCTATCCTTCCGAGGTCGGTAAAATGAGTACCCAGCTCGCTGGGGGGGGGGGGGGCAATGTGTAGCCTGCATAATTAACTTGTAAACCGCCCAGAGAGTGCTTGAAGCGCTATGGGGCAGTATATAAGCAGCACGCTTTGCTTTTTGCTTTGTTTTTGCTTTTAGAGCAAAATTTAAAGGTGCCTATCTAGTTGAATGTTTCTGTCCATGGAGTTTTCTTGGCAAAGATACTGGAGTGGCTTGCCAGTTCCTGCTCCAGGTGGTTCCTGCTCCAGGTGAAAGCGATGACAAACCTAGACAACATCTTAAAAAGCAGAGACATCACCTTGCCGACAAAGGTCTGCATAGTCAAAGCTATGGTTTTTCCAGTAGCGATGTATGGAAGTGAGAGCTGGACCATAAATAAGACTGACCGCCGAAGAATCGATGATTTTGAATTGTGGTGCTGGAGGAGACTCTTGAGAGTCCCCTGGACTGCAAGGAGATCAAACCTATCCATTCTGAAGGAAATCAACCCTGAGTGCTCACTGGAAGGACAGATCCTGAAGCTGAGGCTCCAGTCCTTTGGCCATCTCATGAGAAGAGAAGACTCCCTGGAAAAGACCCTGATGTTGGGAAAGTGTGAAGGGAAGAGGAGAAGGGGACGACAGAGGACGAGATGGTTGGACAGTGTCATCGAAGCTACCAACATGAATTTGACCCAACTCCGGGAGGCAGTGGAAGACAGGAGGGCCTGGCGTGCTCTGGTCCATGGGGTCACGAAGAGTCGGACACAACTTAACGACTAAACAACAACAACAATCTAGCTGAATAGCTCAATGGTGTTGGTATCTGACTGTGGAGTCAGAGGTTGGCAGTTTGGCTCCTTCTAGAGGAAAAGCTAGCCTGTGTAGCCTTGGGCAAGCTGCACAGTCCCAGGGCACCCCCAGAAGAAAGGGAATGGTAAACCAGCTCTGAGTATTCTCTACCTGGAATTTCAGATACCTGAAAAGGGTTGCCATAAGTCAGAATGGGCTTGATGGCACATTATTATTATTAAGGGTGCCTATTAGATAAACCCTTGAAACTAGCTATCTGAAATTTGACAGATTCACTTCCCTCTTTAGGGTCTATCATGTCTTCAGGTTTCAAATACATCAGTGCCAACTCAAAAACCAAAATGGCATACCTGTTGTGGTTTCCCAACGCAAGTCAATGAGAGACTCACAGATCAACTTAGATCCAGGGTGCCCATTGAATCTGAAGGGGCACACATTGATCCAGACTGAATCGGGATCTGTTTCAAGACCCTGAATTCGTCTCCAAATTGTATGGGGGAAACGCGCATACAATCAGGAACATGCAGGGTGGTTATGCCACAGCCCAGTTTGAGAGTGTATTATCTATTGTCTGTGCAAGCTTTCCCTATGTTTTTTCTTTTTTGTAGAATCGGTGCCAGTTTCTTAATCCGCGCAAGGGAGCCAAGATACACTTTGATAATAATGCATATGTAAATGCTTAATAGACCATTATACATACTTTGTTGCGAGAAGAGGCTTTGCCCTGGGCATTTTTCTTTCATTAGTAAATCATTCATGGTCTTCTAATGTAAGGAACTCAGAGATGTAAGGAAAAAGGAGAGGTTAGAACACATTCCCCATTGTTAAAATAAAGTACAGTAATTTGTTTTCTATACCGTTAAAGAGCAAGGCTAGAAACATTTCCCCTTGTTAAATATTTACTAAGTGAAACTTGATTTACAAACTATTGACGACTGTTTAGCTAAAGCCAAGTGTAACTTTAATGTAACTTTAAGTCAGGATAAAGAACCACTTTGCAAAAGTACCCCATGCTCTGATTTCTAATGCTGTGGCTCAGGAAAGTTTGGTGAAATCTTGATTGACTCTATCAGGTCAATAAAATACTCGTTTTATTTTAGGACCAACTATTATTAAGACAGTATATATTATGATGGCGTGGAGTGTTTGGTACCAGTTCAGAGTTGTACTGTGCCATTTGAAGGTTTTTGTACTGCATTGCTACTGTTGATTAGCCCTAATAAAGGCATTCTTGTAGGATTTCTTGAACATTGTGTGTGTGTCTCTGTGTATGAAACATCAATGGGCACAGATTTCTGTGTACAATAGTGTACAGTGGTGTATTTTCTGCCCACAATCCCCTGGAAAGGGCATTGAACTATGCAGAATATGGCAGTTTCTAGAACAAAACGACAAGCAAAACCAGGCCAGAGTGTTTGTGTGAAATCACTGGAGCCAAACAAGACCGGGGATCCCCCTTTCATAGGAAGCTAAGAAATCTGAGTGGTGCAAGCGGGAATCTTGTCAAGGCATCGCTCCAGCATAAGACCTCATAAAGTGGTGGAGAATGAGACATGTTTTGAATACTCTCCATATTGCTACATTTTGCACCCCTAAATATTGTCCGAACACAAAGGAAGAAGGATTTCCTTGGAGATGACATCAATAAAAAGCACTGGGGCCTTGGACAGCTGATGCACAGACCTCAAAATGATCCTTCTTGCACACCGACCACACTTGAACCAGAAAACAGGAGCAAAAACAGGGCAATCTGCAGAGCAAGTGCTGAAGGGTGAGGCCAAAAGCAGATCTTGAAAAAGTTCCTTTTGTTGGGTGGGGAGGGGCTGGGAACTGTCACTGAAAAAAGGACCCTTTCCCAGGATTCCTGCAACAGGCCCTTATGAGTACGAGAACAACGTCAACCTGGTCAAAATCCGACCACTTAGATCCGGAGGGTGAAGCTGTTGCAGAGTTTATCTTAAGTGATCCTAGCAGACTTGTTCTGCACGTCTTTCTTTCTTTTTACCTCTTTTGAATCAATAAGACTACAGTAATAGTTACGGGGGGGGGGGGGGTGCGCCGCACTGGTGGAGAGATGTCAACCCTCTCCATCAAGCCAGCGTGAAGTTTGTACCTAGGGTGCCCCGAAGACATATATGTGTTATTTGCAGCCCTTTCTCCTATTAGCAACGCTGAAGCTGACGGTTGCATTACCTTTTACGATGCGCCTGGAGCTTCGGAGCGATTGTAAATCTTTCCCAATTGCTGCTGGTTGGTATTTCTTTCTTTACCTTTATAGGTCCAAAAGCCAGGAAGAGCTTTTCTGTCTTTGGAAGGATCTTGCACAAAAGCTTTTCCTGCAGTGGACCATTTCGAGCAGAGACACGGCGGCGTTTCCCTGCAGGTGTGTGTTTGTGTGTGTTGAGGGGGTAGGAGGAAGCCAAAGACATGGTGCAATAGCATTTGGAGGAGAAGGACAGGCTGCTGGGCTCTACCTTCTGTGTGTGAGCATGCACACGTCTAAAGCAGGGGTGGACAAACGTGCTCTTCCCAGAGATGGTTTTTGTGCCCCCCGGCTCCACCAGGCATCTCTCTCCCTCTCCCAAAAATCATTTTCTCGAGAAGAAAAGGGTGCTTTGCTGCTCTTTGAAGCCTTGAAGAACGGTGATCTAGCTTTCCATCAGGCTTCAGGGTCCCCCTGCAGAGTTTCGCACATGCACACTCAAAGAGACACACACTCTCTCTTTAAAACTGGAAGCAGCTATGTGGTTACTTCTAAGAGCATCATGGTGCAGTGGTTAAACTGCAGTACTGCAGTTGAGACTCTGCTCATGATCTGTGTTGGATCCCAATGGGCCCAGATACCTGGCTCAAGGTTGACCCAGACATCCATCCTTCTGAGGTTGGTAAACTGAGTACCCAGCTTCCTAGAAGCCAATGTGTAGCCTGCATAAATAAATTGCAAACCACCCAAAGAGGCTTTAAGTGCTATGGGACAGTATATAAACAGCACATTTTAATTTTTTTCCCCATTTCCATTTCCATTTCTGGTGGTCCTTGCAGCATCTGGAGGACCGTTGGAGGGGTCCCCCTATTCTCTTTGAGTGTGGTGAGGTGGATTGAGTGATGGACTAGGACTCTGGAGGCCTGGGTTCGAATCTCTGCTTAGCCATGGAAAGTGACTGGGGGAGTGGAACTGGTCAAACCACTCCTCAGATATCTCACCTTGAAAGCCCTTTAGGGTGGCTATAAGTCAGTTCTGACTTGATGGCATAGAACACACACACACACACACGTATGGATGAGCAATTTCAAGGTTCATAATCTCCCTCCTTGTGTGTGTGTGTGTTTTAAATCTATAAACCAGACTTGGATTAAATGGCTGTTCACATTCAGGCCATCTTCAAAAGGAGGATCCTCTCCTAATTAGCACCCCCCCCGAAAGGGAGACCCTCCCCTCCAAAAGAGGACTTGGAAAGCCTTGAATCTCATCCTGCGACAAAGATAAAAACGGAGATTTGTGATTAAGCAGGCCTGAACCCGCCTTGCTGTCTGACCGCAGCGCGCTACTTAACAAACCTCTCCTTCTCTTTGACTCATTTTAATCTTATTTTGCTCCAAATGTGGCAACCTCCCTAAATTACCCTTTAGTTCTTCCCCCGGCCTCCGTGTGTAACAGCAAGATCCTGCTTTGTAGCCTCGGCACTTCTGTTAAATGTTTCTTCCAGGAGACCACATATTAATAATGAACAGCTTCAATGGGCAGGAGGAAACCGAGAGAGAGGAAAGGGACAGGAGGAGCTTCAATCAAGAACATGATGCTCTGGTCTCTGTGAGGCTGCCATTTCATTCAGTTTATGGAACAAAGGAGGGAGGGCGGGGATGGCAGGGGGGGGGCTAATTATAAAAGCTGTCTGCTTGATCTGACCAGTTCCGTGGCTGCTGATAAAATAAGCTCACAATGGCTTTTGCCGGTAGTTAATCGGCGTTCTAACTTCTTGCACTCCTTTGCCGAGAAGCTGCACACGTCTGCCAGGGAAGCCCCGGATGCTGTAAAAAGGATTCTGGGTCAATAGAAGGTTCACTTTCTACAGAGTATTGGCCAGCTTTGCTTGGTCTCAAGATTGTCCTTCTTGAAAGCCAAACTGCTGGATAGCTCAGTGGGTTAGACATCTAACTGCAGAGCCAGAGGTTGGGAGTTTGATTCCCCACTGTCCCTCCTTGACAGGGGCTGGACTCGATGATCCATTGGGTCCCTTCCAGCTCTGCAGTTCTAAGATGATGATGATGAAAGCCCAGGGCATGCCAAAAAAAGAGAGCTACCATTAGACAACTTAGCTTTTTGTTGATCTATGTAGGTTTCACATATTTTTGTACATGTATTCATTCTGTCCCATTTGTACACCAATTTATGTTTTTTAAAACTCTGCATGAAAACTCCTGTATAAATATACTGGCCAGTACCCTATCTGAAATTGAATTGCATATGTGTTCCCCCGACTCTGGCAGACTCCCTATGGTGCAACTGATGACATGACTGATCTCACAACCATGTGATGCTGGGCTGCGAAGGGAAGTTGCTGGTTGCTCCTTTACCCCGTGTTCCTTGAATGCTTTGTTAAAAAGAAGCATTGTGTTTCCTTTTTCTCTCAAAGAATGCAGTTATTGCTTTTCCTAAAATATTCACTTCTATATGCATTTTGATATATTTTGAGCCAAGAACTACCTTGCACATTTTAAAGCCACGTGAAACCTGAAGAATAATTGCACATATTAGTCTGAAATGTGTGGATCATCAGTTTCACCACAAAAGTGGATGGAACATATTCTTCAAGCATGCTGTAGACGAAAAAAACAAAACAAAACGAAAAACAAAGCTCGTTTGTTCTCAGAATGTAAGCCAGATTCACTGATTACTGTTCACTGGCAGCGTCTCTTAAGGGTTGTCTCCCCTCCCTCCCTGGACACGAAGCACCGAACGCTACCATGAGCCATGGCCCTTTCCCAATATTCATCTGTAACTGTGCATTGTAGGGGAAGAACGGTATTGGTGATCAAGCCACTTTTCAGGGAAACATGTCTGCAAACCTAAAAAATTCCTATCAAAGGACTTTCCAAAAGCTCCCGTCGCTTGTCCCAGCTCCTGCCAACCTAGCAGTTTGAAAGCATGCAAATGCGAGTCGATAAATAGGTACCACCTCGGTGGGAAGGTAACGGCGTTCCGTGTCTAGTCGCACTGGCCATGTGACCACGGAAACTGTCTACGGACAAACGCTGGCTCTACGGCTTGGAGACGGGATGACCACCGCGCCCTAGAGTCGGACATGACTGGACTAAATGTCAAGGGGAACCTTTACCTTTACCTTACTCTAATGAAGACAGACTGCCATCTGAATTCGGAGTTCTCCTGCTCCCCTTAGCTGCAAGACCTACTCTCATGTAGGTTCCTGCCCCTCCTTCCGCTTTTGGGGGGGGTCTGCTGATCCAGAGTTTGTAGAGGGTTCCCAGAGCCCTGGAATTTCCCTCTGCTCTCGATGCCGTCGCTCCGCCCCCCCCCCCCCTTTATGCTGACGATCTGGTACGGTTGCTAGAAAACTAGGAGGAATCGATTAGAGAACTAATATCCACAATTGAAAACTTTGGTGCAGTATCAGGCCTCAAAGTAAATTATAAAAAAAACCCAAATTTCTGACAAAAATGTGACAGAAGAAGCAGCAAGAAAATTAGAATAAGAAACTGGCTTGAAGCACACATCGAAAATTAAATACTTGGGAGTATATATCTCAAAAAAAAAAAAAGTAACTTCATGAAAGACAATTTTCTCCCAATACTCAAAGAAATACAGGAAAATTTGGAAAACTGGGGCAAACTGCAATTTTTAATGCTGGGTAGAATTGCAACTATAAAGATGAACATCTTGCCAAAGCTTCTGTTCCTGTTCCAAAACTTGCCAATATTGCTGAATTACAAGTATTTTAAGGACGTAGATGCTGTGCTCTCTAAGGTTATATGGCAAGCAAAAAACAAAAAAACGAGAGTAAAACTCAAAGCGCTACAGGACTTAAAAGAAAGAGGAGAAATGGGCTTACCAAATTGTTTGTTATACTATAAAGCCTGCACACTGAACTGGATAAAGGAATGGATTACCTTGGAGGACCAAAGACTCTTAAAATTGGAAGGGCACGAAATGACATTAGGATGGCCTGCATATATATGGTACGGCAAGGTCAAAGACCAAACACATTTTTCAGATCACATTGTAAGGAGAGCGCTGTACCAGGTTTGGCAAAAATTTCAGGGGCAAATATACAAAAAACAAAATCCTGACGTGGGTGTAGCGCTTTTGGAAGCTGTCACACAACCTTCTCTGATCTCGAAAGAACTGAGATATATGTATAAGGTAAAGGTAAAGGTTCCCCTTGACATTTAGTCCAGTCGTGTCCGACTCTAGGGCGCGGTGCTCATCCCCGTTTCCAAGCCATAGAGCCAGCATTTGTCCGAAGACCGTTTCCGTGGTCACGTGGCCAGCGCGACTGGACACGGAACGCCGTTACCTTCCCACTGAGGTGGTACCTATTTATCGACTTGCATTTTTACATGCTTTTGAACGGCTAGGTTGGCAGGAGCTGGGACAAGCGACGGGAGCTCACTCCGTCGCGTGGATTCGATCTTACGACGGCTGGTCTTCTGACCTTGCAGCACAGAGGCTTCTGCGGTTTAACCCGCAGTATGAAGAGCTTTTAACCAAAGATCAACAGCTAAAAAATATACAGGAGTTGAAGGCAATGGGTCTACCAACGGACTGGTGGGTGATGCTGAAATGAGAATCAAGGTTTAAAAAAGATAAAATAATGGGCTTTTATGAAGGGAAGGTACAGGTGGATGACTTCTGGATTTATACCAGTGATAAGATTATACAAAAAATGTATACTTTTTTTGTTATAATACAATTTAGAAGATGAAAGAGTGAAAGCAGTAATGATTAAATGGGCACACAATTTTGGTTACAATATAGGCATAGATGATTGGACTCGAATGTGGAATGATAACTATAAATGGATTAAGCCAGTAAATCTGAGAGAAAATGTCTTAAAGATCTTTTATAAATGGCATTTCACACCGGTAAAATTGGCAAAAATGGCGTCGGGGGCTAGTAACTCATGTTGGAAGTGTGATAAGCAACCTGGGACTTTTTTCCTATGTGGCGGACATGCGATAAAGTAAAAAGATTTTAGAGACAGATAAAAGATACTACAGAAGAAATTATACAACGAAAAGTAACCTTTAAACCACAAATGTTTTTACTGAATATAATGCCAGAAATTGTTGATAAAAAAAATAAATACATACTGTTACACATATTCACAGCTGCAAGGCTGTTTTGGGCACAAAATTGGAAAAATCAGGAGAACCTGAAGGTGGAGGAGCTGATTAAAAAATTATTGGATATTGCAGAAATGGATAGCCTTTCAGAAGCATTACGTGAAAACCTGAGAATATATGTTAAAGAAAGCTGGAAAATGTATTCTCGGAGCTGGAAAATGTTCTATGATTGGGCCCAGAAACAAGTATGAGTAGAGAATATAGCACATGTTATGGATTTTAGTATGGTAACACAGCCATAGAGCCAAGATTATACTGTATTATTGTAACCACCTTCCTCTTCCGCCCCCTCTTCTTTTCTCCTATATCTGTCTTTTTATGAGTGTTGTTCACCTGTGGTTCATGGATGTTATATGATGTAAAAATAAAATAAAATAAAATTCTGTAAAAAAAAGAGATAATTTTGTAAACACCACTTATATTTCTTGTTACCTGACAAGTAACTCATTGTAAGTAACTATACTTCTTGTAACCGATTGCTTCCAAGTTACAGGACAACCTTTCAAATAGATGACCATCCTTTGTAAAGTAGGAGACAGGGATGTGCAATGGACATAGCCTTGTAGGAAGACAGAAGTGAATTTTTTGGAAGAAGTATGTTCTAATTCTACCTGTCGGGATTCTTTGATATTTACTGGCAGTGTGCAGCAGCCTAAAGCTGAGGTTGTGAATGCTGGAAAGGTGAAATCACTCTGGAGACTGGTAGGAAGACAGAAAGAAGGAAACATGCTATTTTCTGTTTATTCAGGAAATCCATTTAGGACACTGCAGGAGGAAACAGGAAGTGACCTCACAAAGAGGAAGAAAAATGAAACTTAAGAGCATCAATCTACATGTAGGTCTACAACAGATGAGAGGAGAAAACATCTGGGATATCTTTCTGCCTATTGCTTTCCCCATGTCGTGAGAATGGCTGATGATCGGATTCCAAAAGATCTCCTGTATGGAGAATTAGTGCAGGGAAATCGCCCCAGAGGGAGACCACAGCTGCAATACAAGGAGATCTGCAAGCGGGATCTGAAGGTCTTAGGAATGGACCCCAACAGATGGGAAACCTTGACTTCTGAGCGTTCAGCCTGGAGGCAGGCGGGGCAGCCTGGCCTCTCCCAATTTGAAGAGACCCTTGTCCAGCAGGCCGAGGCAAAGAGGCAGTCCCGAAACCAGCAAAATCAGGGAGCTGGACAGAGGACAGACTGTATCTGTCTTCAGTGTGGAAGGGATTGTCACTCTTGAATTGGCCTTCTCAGCCACACTAGACACTGTTCCAAGTCCTCCATGCAGAGCACGTTACCATAGTCTCTCGAGACTGAAGGATGCCTAATCATTCTTTTCCCCAAGTTCTTGAGATCATGGGCTACCTGTGTTGCTGCCCTTGATTGACACTGTCCACAAGTTTTATCGGCCAAAAGCATCTGAAAAGAAAGCATCCACCTAGCTGTGGATCACCTTTATTCCAGGGAAGACCCAGGAGCATAGTGTGGGAATCAGGCTGTGTTGCAGAGCCTTGTTTAGTAAGAGGACTTGTCCTCAGAGATTTTGAGGATGAACATAGGGCGAAATGCAAACAATTGAAGATTTTCTTTCTGCTTTAATGGAAGCATTTCCCTGAAACTAGATGAGTGTTTATCTAAGTTCTTTCCCTTCTTCTGAATGTTTTAATAACTGGATTCTTTCTTTCTTTCTTTCTTTCTTTCTTTCTTTCTTTCTTTCTTTCTTTCTTTCTTTCTTTCTTTCTTTCTTTCTTTCTTTCTTTCTTTCTTTCTTTCTTTCTTTCTTTCTCTTTCCCCAGCTCTAACGTGCAAACCACACGGATGGGGCCCACGGTATTTTCACAGCGACAGGGAGCGTCCCTTGTAGCTTAATGGGGGGACTCTGCTGTAACATGCAGAGAACATAATGCGTCCTCCCAGGGAAAATTTGCATAAAGGATAAATAAGAGAATCACAATGTGAAGTTTATTCATTTTTAAATCCTGCAGCGTTTGTGATTGAAGGCCCAAGCTCAGATGTTTTCCTGATGCGTACCATTAAGGCTCAGGGCTTTGCCTAATGCCTCTTCTGGTACTGTGAGGGGACATAATGCGGGCTGTTTCCTCACACTGGAGTCTCATTTTCAGCGTGTACCACTTGACAAGGGAGTAGGGGGCCCGTGTTCTGTATTATCTTGTAGCAGGCCTGCTCGCTTTAATTTGCTGTAACCGAGCCAGCACATTAAATACAAAACATATTGATGTTCCCAGAGAACCCAGGAGGGTCTTTACCCTGCCTTATCAAAGGAACTGTACACTCCTGCAGGGAAGAAGCAGGCATTTTGCCACCACAAGAAAATGGCTTGCGAGAGGCTGGCAGAACTGCAGCTGACAGAGTGCTGTGTTCCCATTTCTCCTATTTAGAGGAGAAAGTCAGACCGAAAAGCTGTTTGATCATCTTGCTCAAGATTAGGGTCAACGGCACAAGAGGCCTATTTGCAGGCCTCTCGTGAGAGAGGTCTTCAGTCTTGGAGACCCAAAAGCAGGATGAAAAGAGGTCCATGTAAAGCTTCACTCATAACTCGGCAGCTGAAATGGCTTTAGAATGGCAGGGTGGCACCCTATCGCTAAAACCAAGGAAAGGTGTGATCAAAACTGAAGACAAAGAATGGGACAGAGATTTGTATCATTTTGAGGTATGTTCATATTCTGTGTTCAGATGCTGAAGGGCATCAGAGGTATGGTTGCCACTCAAGGCCACTCAAGTATGGCCAGAGAGAGAGAGAGAGAGAGAGAGAGAGAGAGAGAGAATCCATCACCATATAATTAACATAGGTTAATGTATATGAATAATAGTCCATTAAGAAATTATAGAATCATGGAATCATAGAGGTGAAAGGGAACCCAAGAGTCACTGAGCACAGCCCTTGCTAATGTGAGGAAATCCAGAGCTACAGCATCTCCTGACAGACGGCCCTCCAACTCAGTTTCAAAAACCGTCAACAAAGGAGAAATCATCGCCTTCTGAGGTAGTCCAGTCTACTGTCGAACAGCTCTTACTGTCAGGAAGGTCTTCATCATGTTTGACTAAAATCTTCTTTGTTGGTTCAGGAAGTGCAGAAAGCAAGCTTGCTTCACTTTCCACATGACAGGTCTTCATATTTTGGATGATGGCTGTTCTATCACCTCTCAGACTTCTTTTCTCCAGGCAAAACATATCTGGATTAGAGATGGGCATGAACCTCGGTTCAGAACCTCGGAACTCGTAAGCACGGCAACTTAGGTTCCCTTGCCCCACTTCCCCAGCTGGATTCCCACACTCACCAGTCAGAGTGTGCTCCTCTCCTCCTCCTCTTCAGCCAGTCCCCAGCAGGAGCTTCCCTGCCCCGCCTCCTCAGCTGATCGCCCACTCAGACAAGGAGGAAGGACAGGCAAGCTTGTGCTACTGCTGGGGACTGGCTGAATAGCCGAAGAGGAGGAGGAGAGGAGCACGCTTCAGCTGGTGAGTGGGGCATTGGCTAGGGAGGAACGGGAAGGGAACATGCGGCATGTCCGAACCAGCACAAACCTCTGAAGTGAGGTTCGTGCCCATCTCTAATCCAGAACCCTCAACCAGTGGCAGCTGGTTGATGCCATTTCTGGAGGTGCCATGACTGTACTGCTGGTTTTGGTCTGCAGTTTATAGGAGGTATCCAAGGTGCTGTGGATATGGAACAACTGATTGGTTCAAAATTGGGAAAGGAGTATGACAAGGCTGTATATTATCTCCCTGTTTATTTAACTTATGTGCAGAATACATCCTGTGAAAGGCTGGACTGGATGAATCCCAAGACGGAATTAAGATTGCCGGAAGAAATATCAACAACCTCAGATATGCAGATGATACCACTCTGATGGCAGAAAGTGAGGAGGAATTAAAGAACCTCTTAATGAGGGTGAAAGAGGAGAGCGCCAAAAATGGTCTGAAGCTCAACATCAAAAAAACTAAGATCATGGCCACTGGTCCCATCACCCCCTGGCAAATGGAAGGGGAAGATATGGAGGCAGTGATAAACTTTACTTTCTTGGGCTCCATGATCACTGCAGAGGGTGACAGCAGCCATGAAATTAAAAGACACCTGCTTCTTGGGAGGAAAGCGATGACAAACCTAGACAGCATCTTAAAAAGCAGAGACATCACCTTGCCAACAAAGGTCCGCATAGTCAAAGCTATGGTTTTTCCAGTAGCGATGTATGGAAGTGAGAGCTGGACCATAAAGAAGGCTGACCGCCGAAGAATTGATGCTTTTGAATTGTGGTGCTGGAGGAGGCTCTTGAGAGTCCCCTGGACTGCAAAGAGAACAAACCTATCCATTCTGAAGGAAATCAACTCTGAGTGCTCACTGGAAGGACAGATCCTGAAGCGGAGGCTCCAATACTTTGGCCATCTCATGAGAAGAGAAGACTCCCTGGAAAAGACCCTGATGTTGGGAAAGTGTGAGGGCAAGAGGAGAAGGGGACGACAGAGGACGAGATGGTTGGACAGTGTCACCGAAGCTACCAACATGACTTTGACCAAACTCCGGGAGGCAGTGGAAGACAGGAGGACCTGGCGTGCTCTGGTCCATGGGGTCATGAAGAGTCGGACACGACTTAACGACTAAACAACAACAACAACAACAGAGCTAAATATTTACAAGTACTCAAATTTGCTTGCATGGTAATTATTGCTTTTTGGATTTAAGATTGGAATTTGAATTACAATATGACAACATGTAATTTGTTCCATATTTGTTTAACTCTCTCGCAGGCTTTTATATCATTATGCACCAAGTTAAAATTTTGTGGGATGTCTTTATTAAATATATTTGATTGCCTATCAGATCCATCAACTACCAATGTCATTGCATGTTGCTTGTTGAATCCCTTCAGATACTAGTCCATGGGGTCACGAAGAGTTGGACACGACTTAACGACTAAACAACAACAACAATCCAAGGTTCTGAACAGATTCAATACATTGGGTAATGCCTGTAAAATGCAAATTAAAACCCAGAATGGGTTTACACCACCTCTGGAACTGGGGCTGTTAGTTGCCAAGGCTCTGAACAATTCCCAGTAGGGCTCAGTTTCCAGGCCCTTTATCATCTTTGTTGCTTTCCTCTAAACATGTTTGTTGATATTCTTGATACTCAGAACTGGAAGCAAAACTGTTTACTCGGGAGTTCATGAGCTCACAGGGACTGTGACAGCAGCTCCAGACCCGGCAGCTCCTCCTTTTCTCCCAAACTAACTCTCTCTCAGGAGAAGCCCCTCCCCTGGTGCCATGTGGTGGAAGCAAAGCACAAGTCTGCCATTAAAGCACAAAAACAAAATTGCACAAACATAGCTCCATACAGTTCAGACAAACATCCAGTTTCAAGTGATGACTATAATTTGAATGCAATCCACTCCTCCTTAGCAGAGGCATCTGTGGCCACGTGAGCTCAGCTTGCTGTCAAGAGGATAAATGTGGCTAATGGGCAACTTCAGGACCTCTGATCACTCTCTTTCTCTTTAAGGATCTTTAAAATGGAATTTGACTTGTCAGCCTGCCAGACCAAAGATGCTGTCAGACAGAGGACGGTCTTCTGCTAATCCTTCAAAAAGAGGGCTGCCTTCTGTGAAGAAGGGATCCGTGGCTATCGTACAAAGTCTTACAGTGTCTACTGATGGAAGAAACAGGGTTCCAATAGACAGTGCAAACCATACTGAGAAGAGAGGGGGAAGTTTGTCCCAGAGTCCCATGACCAGATTGTTGGCTATGTGCTTCTGGGAATGGTAGTACAAAACAACAAATGGTTCTGAGAGGTTTCTGGGAATGCCTGCATCCTAAATGTTGTGGCAACAGCGGACACTGGGGGAGGATATAGTTTGATTGGTGCATGCGAGGTGGCTTTAAAGGCTGAACACCCATTTCCACTCATTCCTAGCTGGTTCCAGGGCTTGCTGGCTAAGGGTAAAAGTGTTTGTGGTGCTTGCTCAACCTTGGCATCTCAAAAAGCCAGGAGAAAAGGAGAGCAGTGAGAGACAGGACTGGTCGGTCCATGCACTTCAACCGATTGTGCCATCTGGAGTAAGGTAGAGAGTGGAGCACCAGCACTGTAACTTCAGAGACTTCTTTTTATTCCAACTCAAGCCGCAGCACACAGGGCCAGGGGAAAACACGTCATTTCAGGAACTTCGTCCACAGTGTAGGGTGAGGGGAAAAACTTCCCCATCCTGTAGACAAGAGAGTACAGAATGCAAGTCAACTGCTGCAGCTCTCAGATGCATTTTGCTGCCTAGGAATAAAAAGATCTGGTACATCGAAGAAATCTGATTCTGAAGGAGAAAACACAGTCTCAGAATGTAAGAAAATAAATCTCCCTTTGTTTCAATTTAAAACTGCACAATGCATTTCGGCCTGAATTTATGGCCTTCTTCAGGGGCATGGATTTTCAGTTTAGATTAGATTTTTTTCCCATTTATTTGCCCTGTACACAACTCCAATAGAAGCCAAAAAAGTAATCCCTCCACCTGCCAGCCCTGGTTGCTGGTTAGCTAGGTCTCTGCTGGTTTATGAGCTCCTTTGCTCCTACTCCTCTTGTGCCTGTTTCTACAATCAACTACTCCAGTCCTGTGACATCACAAGGGTCTGCTTTTTGAAACCTCGGGGAAGAGGGTGCTGGTAGTTTGGCAGTCCTAAACTCCAGAGATTGGACTTCTGTAGCTTACATACAGTTGTTGTTGTTGGGTGACATCAAGTTGTCTCTGACTTCTGGCAACCCCCTAAGTGACCTCGGAAGTGTCTTATCATTAACGTTTGCAAATCATCAGCTTTTGCAAATTCAAGCTGTGGCTTCCTTTTTAAAGTCAATCCATCTTGTATTGGGTTTGCCTCTTTTCTTTCTGCCTTCAACTTCCCCTAGCATTATTTCCTTTTCCAGGAGGTCTTGTCTTCTCGTGATGTGCCCAAAGTACGTCAGCTCCGGGGATACGAAAACAAAAAGAAAAGAAAACACACAGAATGGTCCTTCCGCAAAACCCAAACTCAAAGATGGATAATTGATTGTACCCCTAAAATATTACAAACCGGTAAGCATTTGAGTGCCACAGAATCCTTCTTCTGAGCAGGCAAGTGAAACAAATTGCTTTGAGGGCCTTCACAAAACCAGTCATTGCTGTTGTTATTTTGTGCTGCCAACTCACTTTTGATTTATGGTTATTCAACGAATTTGTGGACCTATCACTAACACTTCTGCTCAGATCTTGGAAACTCAAGGCTGTGGCTTCCTTTATTGAGTCAATCCATCTCACGTTCAGTCTTCTTTTCCTGCCACTTTCCATTTTTTCCTCCAGCATTACTGTCCAGTGAATCTTCTCTTCCCATGATAGTCTTGGCTTTAGTAATTTTTTAAGCTTCTAAAGAGAATTGAACTTTGATCTGATGTCACACTTAATTTTTTCTTGCTGGTACTCCATAAAGCTCTCCTTCAACACTGCGTTTGTAATAAATCCTGTTTTTCTGCTCAGCTTTCTACATAGTAATCACCAAACCATAATTCCCAGGGTTCTCTGCGTACGTGTGAGTCTTAGATGGTACAAATCAGATTTAAGTTGCTGTGCTGTTGAGATTCACAGTTTGCTGGGAAATTACGAAGCCAATAACATCTGCATCTCCTGTTTACTCAGGAATGTAGTTAAAGCATTGGGGGCCCTTTTCTGGAAGCTTCAAACTATAGAACGAAGTGTGCACCATCCCGTCAGTGAGGAATATGATTTGCAACTAAATAACTTTGCAAGGAAGGAGAGGTGACCGGCTCTAACCTGAAGCTGCATTCTTAATCCTGCAATAGTCTTAACACCCTGCGCACGTCAAGCTTATGAAGTTCCACCATGAGACTTGCCACAGGTAATGTTGATTCCGCAGCCTTTAATGTTGCTTCAGCCACAAGTTCCACAATCCCATGCAATCCCTTCCTATCCCGTGCGTCAGAAAACCCTTTGTATTGAAATGCAAGCAGCTTATGAGATTTCCCAGCCCTTCAAATATGCATGTTGTTCCCTGCCTCCCCCTTCTGCTCATTTTAGTACAAATAAAATGAAACCCGGCAATCCAGCCTTTGACAACCACCCTCTGGAAATGACAGGTTTCTTTTTTAAAAAAATTCAAGTGTGACTTCATCATTTGATTTTGATTTTTTTGATTGGTCTGCAGAGAAACCCAGCAGAAATAATACACATAGCTGGGCAAGAGATCAGGAATGGACATCTCTGGTTTGCCTCTCTCTGTGTGTACATGAGTGTGTGCAAGTCTTTGGATATTTCACTAACCCCTGCCCTCCACCCTTTCCACTGCAGTGTGGATCCAATGATAAACATGTTCTTGGCTGTTTCTTGGTCCCGTTCGTAAACGTTTTACACCCACAATACTGAGTGAAGGCAAGAAGCATTGTCCTTACTCTGATCTGACTCCCAGCTTCATCCTGTAGCCAAATCTCTCTGAGTATGTGGGGGGGGGGGGGAAGTGTCATGCCTTTACTCTGGTGTGACTGCATGACAACAAATTAGGCTGCAGGATGATGATTTGTGCAGCTAAATGAGAATCCCTGGATAGCTCGGTGGTTTAAGCATATAGCTGTGGAGCCAGAAGTTGGGAGGATGATTCCCCACTGTGCCTGCTTGAAAGGGGCTGCACTCATGATCCACGGGGTCCCTTCCAGCTCTGCAATTCTAAGAGAAGTGATGATAGTGCTTCCTAACTTCATTTTTAAAGTTCCAGAAAAACATCTACTTCTGCTTCATTGACTACGCAAAAGCCTTTGACTGTGTCGACCACAACAAACTATGGCAAGTTCTTAAAGAAATGGGAGTGCCTGACCACCTTATCTCCTCAGAAAACTATATGTGGGACAGGAAGCAACAGTTAGAACTGGATATGGAACAACTGATTGGTTCAAAATTGGGAAAGGAGTACGACAAGGCTGTATATTGTCTCCCTGCTTATTTAACTTATGTGCAGAATACATCCTGTGGAATCCCAAACCGGAATCAAGATTGCCGTAAGAAATATCAACAACCTCAGATATGCAGATGATACCACTCTGATGGCAGAAAGTGAGGAGGAATTAAAGAACCTCTTAATGAGGGTGAAAGAGGAGAGCGCAAAAAATGGTCTGAAGCTCAACATCAAAAAAACGAAGGATCATGGCCACATGGTCCCATCACCTCCTGGCAAATAGAAGGGGAAGATATGGAGGCAGTGACAGATTTTACCTTCTTGGGCTCCATGATCACTGCAGAGGGTGGACAGCAGCCACGAAATTAAAAGACACCTGCTTCTTGGGAGGAAGAGCGATGACAAACGTAGACAGCATCTTAAAAAGCAGAGACATCACCTTGCCGACAAAGGTCCGCATAGTCAAAGCTATGGTTTTTCCAGTAGCGATGTATGGAAGTGACAGCTGGACCATAAAGAAGACCTGACCGCCGAAGAATTGATGCTTTTGAATTGTGGTGCTGGAGGAGACTCCTTGAGAGTCCCCTGGACTGCAAAGAGAACAAACCTATCCATTTTGAGGGAAATCAACCCCTGAGTGCTCACTGGAAGGACAGATCCTGAAGCTTGAGGCTCCAATCCTTTGGCCATCTCATGAGAAGAGAAGACTCCCTGGAAAAGACCCTGATGTTTGGGAAAATGTGAAAGGCAAGAGAAGAAGGGGACAACAGAGGACGAGATGGCTGGACAGTGTCATCGTAGCTTTACCAACATGACTTTGACCCAACTCCGGGAGGCAGTGGAAGACAGGAGGGCCTGGCGTGCTCTGGTCCATGGGGTCACGAAGAGTCGGACACGACTTTAACGACTAAACAACAAACAAACTTCATTTTGGTAGGAATGGATAAGGATAGATAGATAGATAGATAGATAGATAGATAGATAGATAGATAGATAGATAGATAGATAGATAGATAGATAGATAGATAGATAGATAGATAGATAGATAGAGAATAACCTTAGAATTGCAGAGCAGGAAGAGACCCTATGAATTATTAAGTCCAGCCCTTGTAAAGGAGGCCCAGTGGCGAATCGAACTCTCAACCTCCGGGTCAGAAGCCTAAACCACTGCGCTGTCCAGCAGTTGTGTGTGAGAGAGAAAGAAACCAACCAACCAACCAAAAGGTGTTATATTTGATTACCATCATGGTTAAGTGTAGAATGAACACAAAACCCCTATATGCAGTCTTCATAATGATGAAATTATTCCTTGGCCACAATTGTACACCCTCTTAAAATCAACAAAGAAAATGTGGTGTAGTCTTGTCTTTCACATGCCAGTTAAAAACATATTTATTTGTACAAATGTTCAGGGAATAAGCAAGTGTTTGATGTATCTTTTATTGCGGCTTGTCCTGGAGAGCTTTAATCGGTATGCTAGCAGACGTTTCTAATTTGTTATTTCAGACATTTGTAATTTGAGACCTGAACTATTACAGATGGTTAGATTGCCCTTAGCTCTTAGGAGGAAAAGGTGGATATCATCATCATCATCATCAGAATTTAAAAAATCAGTTATAAATAGCTAATTCCATCATCTCAGATTTCACCACTCCTGTCAGATCACCCCGTCTCCACTTCTTCCTGCCTCCCATAAAAAGAAGAATGGGCAATTTTGACACTCTCCAGATCTTGCTAGGCTTCGTCTGACTAGGGCTGATGGGGATTGTAGTCCCTCAACACCTGGAGGCCCACAAGTCACTCAGCCCTGCATAAGAGGAAATGATGGGGTCCATTCATTTCAGTTTCCATTTGTTACAAAAGAAATGGTGAAAATAACAACAAAGCTTTTAAAAATTATGGCATTTGTAAACATCCACCGTTCATTTGCAGTTAGAGGACCAGCAGTCCATGTGACTTAGTTTGCATAAGGGGAAACTGCTACTGAAGTGAATGGGAGGTATCATTCTGTGAAGATTCTCAGTCATCCAGGTGAGGTTATCTGGAAGTTGAGTCATGGCAATTGGACTTCTTTCTTGTTAGGTTGAAACGTTTCGCTACTCATCCAAGCAGCTCTTCAGTCTGAGAAGAGTTGATTGGAGACCCCTGATATATCCTCCACGTTGGTTTCCCTTCCCCCTGGTCTGAATAGGCTCGTTAGATGGACAAAGGACTTGGGGGTGAGGGATAATCCCACCTCTGCAGTCCTTCTCCACCCATTGTCATGGGTTGTTAACAGTTGTCAACAGTGGTCTTTCTGGTGGGGTGTGGTCCTGATCTTTCTGGAGACAGAGGAAAGGGCAGCGTGATAAACAGGAGACAGATTGTGTCTAAGGTCTCCACCCCTGCTGAGTGAGGGATTTTCTATATGCACATGTATGGGCATATAGATGTTTCTTGGAAATTGGAGAACTGGGGCTGGGGCTGCGTCTGAATCAGGGCCACAGTGATGGTGGTAGTGAGAAGAGTTAAAGTCTTCCTATCCTCACCCCTTCTAGGATCCCACCGTTGATCCCGCCATCTGTGCTAGCTGTTCAGTGGAAGAAGAGATGTACCCACATGCTAACTACTAAGTCTGGTAACACTGCACAAATGATTGCACTAATTGGTGCGATGTGATTGTCTCTATGATTGGTTTTGAATGAGAGAAATTTAAAGTCTAGAAGCCCATTTCCATCCTCAGTTGGTGCCAGGCTCACCACGACTTTAGTGCAAAGAGGTTCGCTGTGGTTGTACTATGTCAGTGTACCGAAAAGCCAGGAGTAATTGGAGGGGACTGGGGACACACCAGTGGGCCAGTGATGGGACTGGGAGCAAGGCCAGGGAATGAAGCGCCAGCATTGTGACTCATGAACCTTCTTGTATCAACTCTGATCGTAATGTCAGACAACCATGTAGGGACGGGATGCTTTCTGTAGATCAAGTGTGCTGTAGATAAGGCCACACAGGATGTGCACTCTAGCAGGAAGAGCACCAGCCATTGCAACTGCTTGGCACATTTTGTTGACCTGCCTAGCAAACAAAATCTCCCTCCCTCCCTCCCACAGCTCTGGGAGGTTTGATCTGGATTTTGAGCCCATTTATCCAGATGACTCTCCTGCACTTTGCCACAACCACCTGGCTTAGAAGCAGTCCCAGTGCCAACCCTTCCTCTTATGCTTGCCTTTATCATCCCTGCCTTGTGATGTCACAAGGACGAACGCCTGGGACACCACCAGGTCCTGCTGTCGGGTTTTTGCAACCCTACGTCTGACACATACCCCCATAGGAATTGTCAGTGTATTGCTGGCTTTCAAATGGTGTCATGCCCAAAGGATATGGGTCCCATCACCCCAGAGCCAGACAATGCAAAACAGGGTGAAGGACATGAGATGAAATAGAATGTACGTTTCTTGTGTTGAACAGCATTCCTGAGCCCCCAATGAATTGCAACACTTCTCCCGTGGAAGGAATTTTGATTTTCCTCCAAACGGGGCCAACTCGCTGCCAAGTTCAGTACATCACTCTTGTTGATGTATTCATTCAAGAGAAAATTGGACAACCATCTGTCAGATCTGCCTTGATTTGGATTCCTGCATTGAGCCACGGGTTGGATTTGATGGCCTTAGAGGCCCCTTCTAACTCTGTGATTCTAGGATTCCAGGATTCTCTCCACTAGTACTTTACAGGACAGAAGAGTATCCCGATGGTAAAACCCAATAGATTTGGGGACCTCCCCTCCCCTCTTTATTCTTTTCTTTTCCTTTCCTTTTTCTCTCTATGTCTTTCTCCCCACCTTCTCTTCTCTTCCTTTAATACCATAAGCAGCCTTGGATCCTCTTGGAAAGGAAGGCAGGGCATAAATATTTTAAATAAATAAATAAAAGAAATGCCTTCTTTTCTTCTGTCGGGTAGGGGAAAATATGTGGGAAGCAGCTGGAATTCAAGGACCCTGTTTACTGCTGTCCAGGTGATAAACACCATAGAATAGCTACAATCTGAGGTCTGGTTCTGACTGAGGATTCTGAAACAGAGTACGATTCTGGGGGAATTAAAATATTCTGTTTCGGTACATGACGGGTAAATAGCTCTTGAGACATGATGTCAACCAACGCTTCCATTCGAAAACCATTAAATGCCTTTGAAAAACTGCTGTCCGATTGAGTTGGTAAATCTTTCTTTTGAAAACTGATCAAAATGTTGCTCATTGATTGATTAAACCCATTCATAACAAGAGGGACCAACCCCGATTTCCTCTCCCTTTGTTGTCAGTGTGGAGTGTACTTTCCTGCCTGCTTCCCCCCCCCCCCCCCCCATTTATGTTGTTTTTAAGGTCTGCGGGAAAAGTCGCTCCGTTCTTGGCCAATCTGACAGGGCTCTTCTTATGGCCTCACATTTTTAAATCAATATATTGTATGTATACGCTATAGGTTTCTTCCCTTCCTCCATACACCCTGTAGAATTTGAAGCTGGAGGGGTTTATTCGTGTGTGTGTGTGTGTGTGTGTGTGTGTGTGTGTGTGTGTGTGTGTGTGTGTGTGTGTGTGTGTGTGTGTGTAATTCCCCCCCCCCCTTCCACCGGAGTGACTTGTTCGTGCTGTCATCAGCCGTCGTTTTGGTAAATGGCGAGTTAAACAGATATATCCAAGCGTAAAATCTAAAAAATGTTCCCCGTGGGCGCCCGGGGGGTGTTGTTTGAAATCAACTACATATCAATTGAGCGTCGGCGAGCGGATCCGATGATACATTCCAGTCCGCAGACGCCTTATAAATTACATTTTTTCGCTCACGATCTAGCCTCGTTCCGGCTCCCCAGAGGCCCTTCGGCTGAGCACCATGATTGTGTGGGAGAAATGTTTGCTCAGCTTGAGCGTCCCTATTAGCGCTGCATCTGCCCCAGCCTTTTCGGCTGCCCCCCCCCCCCACACACACCGCCCCCACCGCCTGCCCCCCTCCCCTCCCCTCCAGCCCTCCCCCCCTTTCCCTCCCCATCAGGGCCCTCCTCCTCCTCCTCCCTCCGCTTCCCTCCTGCCTCCCTCCCCCTTAACCAAACGCAATACGTGCCTAGTAATTTTTCTGTTCATTATCTCATTGTTTTCTGTAAGTACAAGGTTAGATTGAATTACCGCTGGCTCTATTGTCTATTTGTAATTCTCCTTCCATGCCGTGCTCCTAATGAATGGGCAATTTAGTCAATTCTTTGCAACGGTTTCTTCTGCGCGTCAGCCACTTAATTACTTCGAGCTTCTCCTCGCTGCCGCTTTATTGCGCTGGCAGTGCGCGGCGGCCTGCGCCAGGGCTGCGCTCGGGGATCCGCGGTGCGCCGGCAACGGGGAAGCAGCCAGGCGCCGGGCTTCCCTCCTCTCGGCCCGTAAAGGCAACGCTCGCCCGGGCCGGCGAAGGCGAAAGGGGAGCCGACGAGAAAGGACGACTCGGGGCCAGTCGATTATAAAAGTTGGCAACGGCCGCCACGCTCGTCATTCGCGTGGGTGTTGATGACGGCAATGATAATAACACTTTCCACCAGCGTTTATAAGCCACTGACATCAGCGCTGCTTAATAAGGACTGCTGCAAGGTCGCATTCAGATCAGGGCAATAATAAAACTCCTTTAGACTCTGGAACTCCCTCCCACTGGAGGCCAGGCTGGCCCCATAAAACGATACTGTGCAATCGGTCTAAGATGACAGCGCGTGGTGGGCCGAACGGCACCAGCCAGGCTTATAGAAACAGGCCTGGTTTCAACACCAGTCTTAAAAAGAAGATGGTGGGAACATTTCTAATTTCAGTGGGAATGGCATTTCACACAATGGGCATGACACGTGCCTTGCCCGCTGGAGGGTGTGACACCCACGCCTCCAGAAGACCACAGAGGCTGAGTGGGCCTATTCTTATTCTTTCTTGCTAGGCGCATCAACCGTCCGAGTAATAGACACACATCATGTATGCACAGTGTGGCTGTCAGTGTAGGGGGACAACTTCTGTCAAGGACTGCATTGCCTCCAGGGCAGTGGTTCCCAACCAAGTGTTCTTGGACTGCAACTCCCAGAAATCCTGGCCAGCGCAGCTACTGGGGAAGGCTACTGGGAGTTTTAGTTCAAGAACATCTGGGGACCCAAGGTTGGAAACCACTGGTCTAAGGGGACTATATGGTGAGGGGATATACCAGTTGTATAGGGGGGTAGGCTCAAAAGTAGATGGGATGATGCCTTTTGTCTCCCTCCCTCCCACCCTCTCTGGTGGGGAGACAAGAAAGGGCCAGATCCTCTGAGGCCAGAACTGATTCCTTGTGGAAACCCAAAACTACAGGTTGGTTGCCACCCCTGCTTTATAGCACTTCATGACCAATAAAAAGTGTGTTTGGTGTGGACATGGGAAGGGCCTTCTCTATGGCTGCTCCTTTAGACTGTGGAACTCCCTCCCACTGGAGGCCAGGCTGGCCCCATCTTGGCTGTCCTTCCAAAGCCCTTCCTCTTTGGGTAGACTTTTCCTGAGTGACTAGCTCTCTGAGAGGCGGGGTCTAATGGATTGCCGTGCTCTGCTACTTTTAAATGTGTTCTTGGAATTGATTTTAATTACCATTTTTAATATAATATTTGTTTAATTCTTTTTAAATTTGTGTACTCACTGCTTTTAGCTTTTAAATGTTGTCTTTTTTTAACAAAGTAAGCCACTTTGGATCCTCCTAACGAGAAAGGTGGGGCAAAAATATTTTGAATGAATGAATGAATGAATGAATGAACAGATCCCTGTCCAAGGAATTTATGGCTAAATTTTTACAGGGGCGGAGAGAAAGGAAGCAAAATGGGAGAAACGAAGGGCCTATAATGGGAAAGGATAAGAGACTGCAGATGAAATGCAAATACTGGAACTGAAGGCTGACATTTCACACTCCTAGAGAAGAGTGGAAAATGAGAGAGGGCCTTGGAGCAGAGAAAATTTCATCAGTAGCTTTTCCTTTGCTCAGTTTCCAAGCATGTATTTGCCTCTGCAAGTATTCTTACGGATTGCTCTGTAGAAGGGTGATTTGGAATCAGGTATGAGTTCACCAGCACCTTGCCTCCTGCTGTTTCTTGACTTGTAATCACATTCTCCAAGATATTTTTCCTAGGGGGGAAAAGCAGTTGTTTGGGCCTGCATAACACATGTATTCCTGTAATGGCCGGTACACTATCTGGCATAAAGTGCATGTGGAATGGTGTGTTCAACACACAGTTCCTCTTTTAACACTGCTTATGGAAGGGGAGTTGTCTATCCCCTTGTCCAAGTGTAAAGCCACCTGTTTGCAACAAGGTAATTTCATTCCAAACTCACTAGCAGCCTAGCTTTAGTTCTTACATTAGCCTTGCCACAAACCGATAGTAAAATCTGAAAACAGTTACAAGCAAAGTAGTAATAGAAGGTTTGATACATGCGTTAAGTTCCCGAACCTGAATATGAGCAGAGAAATATTAATGATGACCTTTGCTCCAGTAGGCTGTGTTCTGCCTTTAATCACACAAGGTTCCTATTTCATATAGTTTATGTCATAGATACTGCCAGATGCCCAATATGCTCTAAAGAACCACTCAGCTGGGACTCCGCTCTTCGATGAATTCACACTATGGACCGATCCACGGATGACTCCTACCATGTGTAACATGATCGCTCTTGTCTTCAATTAATTGCAAGGGAAATTAATTAAGTGTTGCCTCTGTTGACATGGTGAAATGACAGTATAGATGAAGGCAAGATCTCCCTTTGCATCCTCAGATACAAAGATCTGGAATCTGGACAGCTCTCCCCACCAGAAATTGCCTCTTATTTGCAATGATTGAATGTCCCCACTTGCATAGGAGCCACTGATGCTATCAATGTATCTATTGTTGCTCCTGCTCCCAGCGCAATGGAGTACATCAACAACACTTTCCAGCATTACAAAATCCTGAAATTAGGGCTACTAAATAATTAAATAAGCCCTGCATCAAACTATTGCAGTGTTAAATCTTGTTTGTTGTTCAGTACTGTCAGCTGGGCCATCTTGGAGAACATTCCATTCCCTCTGCCCCAAAAGACTCAATTAATATTCTGTGTAGCCTGAGAATGTCCAGGGTGGTTTTTTCCAGAGGTGTGTCTGGATAGCAGTGGTCTTGGAGGCTGCAAAAATGGGCTCAGGAGGTTGCAAAAAGCCCATCTCGGGTGCAGATGCTTCCATCTTCATTACCAAAAGGTTCTGCATTACTGCGTATAGATTTTGGAACTAGAGATTAACCCAATTTAGTTGTGCTTTAAAGGGTGGGGAGCCCAGACTTCTTGAGGGAAGCCCCATTCTACTCTTCGTCATGCCAACACCACTGTCTGAAGACGACAAAGCTGTTGTACTCAGTAGCGATGTATGGAAGTGAGAGCTGGACCATAAAGAAGGCTGACCGCCGAAGAATTGATGCTTTTGAATTGTGGTGCTGGAGGAGACTCTTGAGAGTCCCCTGGACTGCAAGGAGAACAAACCTATCCATTTTGAAGGAAATCAACCCTGAGTGCTCACTGGAAGGACAGATCCTGAAGCTGAGGCTCCAATACTTTGGCCATCTCATGAGAAGAGAAGACTCCCTGGAAAAGACCCTGATGTTGGGAAAGTGTGAAGGCAAGAGGAGAAGGGGACGACAGAGGACGAGATGGTTGGACAGTGTCACCGAAGCTACCAACATGAATTTGACCCAACTCCGGGAGGCAGTGGAAGACAGGAGGGCCTGGCGTGCTCTGGTCCATGGGGTCACAAAGAGTCGGACATGACTTAACGACTAAACAACAACAACAAATCCTCTCCACATGAGTCAAAATTCCCCCAAATCACAGATCTGGCTCACGCAGAGAGGCTACCTGAGCACAGCATCTTTGTGTGTTTTGACAGTTGCCTTTTCATGCTTAAAATGATTATTGAGGGGGCATGGTCCCCACAATGTGTGTAGGTTGCACCAGTGGTAAAATATGACTGAATAAGACCCTAATGAGAGCTGAACTGAAATTTTACAGCAAAATCCCAATCTACAGATGTAACAGAATATAGGCCAAGAAGTCTGAGCTTTTCATTTTAATCACTTGAGAAAAAACTCTGTGGGTATGGATATACTGTAATAAAATAACCACTGTGAAATGTATATTTGAGCTTTTAACTTTGTTTCTTTTAATACTATAAGCTGCTTTGGATCCTTTAGGAGAAAAGCAGCAGATAGATAGATAGATAGATAGATAGATAGATAGATAGATAGATAGATAGATAGATAGATAGATAGATAGATAGATAGATAGATAGATAGATAGATAGATAGATAGGCTCTTGCCTTCTTCTTTTCCTCCATCTCCTCCTCTATAATAATGGTGTAGTGACTGGCTGGATAGCTCAGTGAGTTAGGTCTCTGACTGCAGAGCCAGAGATTGGGAGTTCAGTTCCCCGTTATGCATCCTAAAAGAACCAGTCTGTGTGGCCTTGGGCAAGCTGCACAGTTCCAGTGAGCCCCCAGAAGAAAATAGTAAACAACCTCTGAGTATCGTCTACCTAGAAAGCCACTTGATGGCTCACAATTATTGCTAGAGCAGCCAGGGCTAACTCCACTGAAGCACCCAACTTTTGGATTAGTAGGGATGAAATAAATATTCCCTGCTACAATGCATTGTTATGAGACAATACTGTAATCCAAAGTATTTTGGGGAGGCTTTGTTGACATGATGTATCTTATTAAAATAAGATGTCATATTATTTCCAAGTTTGGCTGAATGCACAGAAATTCAAAGCCCACCTTTTAAGAGCATCATATCACCCTCTGCCTGGATGGGTTGATCTACCAGTTTCTTTGCATGTGCTTGACCTTTACCGTATAACCTCAAGTTCTTTCCACTGAAATTTTTGGGAGAAAATTGCAAAACTTTAAGTTCATGAGTTAAAAAAAGAGAATCAAAAGTTTAAAGTGAAAATATACGTGTTCTTGCATCTTCTCCATTCCAGATGTTATGCAGTCAGCATAGGATCATGGTGATTCGCTGGGTTTCTACACCAGCTAACAGTAACACTGACAATGTCTGAGTGCCTTGTAGATATGTAGCCGCCCAGAGTGGTAGAATATACCAGATGGGCAGGATATAAATCAAATAAATAAATAAATAAATAAATAAATAAATAAATAAATAAATAAATAAATAAATAAAATAATAATAATAATAATAATAATAATAATAATAATAATAATAATAATAATAATAATAATAATAATAATAATAATAATAATAATAGTTGGGCCTCACTGCTTTTCAAGTCTAATTCCTTTGTGCATCTCTCAAAACCTTCAGTGACCTCCTCTGCCTGAAATATAAATATTTCTACTAAAAGCTTCACTGCAAAATTATTCTGCCATCTCCTCCTTTAAGCACAGAAATAAACCTGAGCTTGTTCATGTATCTGGGACAGCGAAGCGTTAGAATTCTAAATGAAGCCTGCTTGATATCCCTCTGGAACAGAAAATTCAGTTTGCCTTTGGAAATGCACATTATTTAATACCAATTTATATCTGTTTGTCTCAACAAAACAGTTAACGAGAGAGCAAGAAGAGAAGACATAAAAGTCAATCGGAGAGAAAACGGGGGGTGGGGGCTGAAGAACTATCGGCAAACCCAGATTTGCTTTTCTGGCCCTTGTTATAATCCTTCATTGGAACTGACACATTGATAGCCATAGTTCTTCTAGAAAGTGACCTTCATGCTGTCCATTGATTCCCAGTGGCTATCAACCACATGCAATTGGAGTGACAGGCCAGGTCAGGGGTCAGTCCTTAAATAAAGCTTCTGGATTACTAAGCACCTGAAGTTCAGATGAAAATGGAAATCTGCCACCTCGTTTTATGTGACAGGTTACCACTAACGACACTTTGGGATGTTCGCTGTTTCACTCATGCATGCATTTCACCCCGTTTCCCTCTTTAAAGGGCTTCCTTTCCCACTCTCCCTGATTTCCACAGAGCAGGTGGAGAGTCCTGCTTCTCTTTTCATACCAAACTTTGCTGAAGAAATCCACACAGTTCTCACTAGGAAGAGAAATCAATAAGAATTAAAACTTGGGAGACAGGGGGATTTTTGATTCAGTTTGATTTTAGAAAGAATTTGCCAACTTCTGCAAATTCCTTCATTTTTGGGGGTGGAATCAAACCAACATACCACCATGTCAACCTGAACTCACCGATCTCCTTTGATTTTCGAAGAAAAGCAGGATAGGGCTGTTAGGTTTATTGCAACCTTTGTATGCTGCCTTAAAGAGACCTTTCTAGACTGTCGTGACTGTTGATCAATCCAGGAACGACCAATTGTTCCTTCTCTGTCTCAGAGTTTGAAAAGAGCCACGCCTCTCTACCTAAGAATTAGGTAACTGAATTTAGGAAATTCTATTGGCTTGTGCCTTGTGCTAAACTTTTGCTACTCTCTGTTCCTCCCTCCCTCCCTCCTCGCCTTCCCTCCTTCTTTAAACCATGCAGATATGGAAATAGCTCCCCACTTTTTCTATAATTGCATCACCCCCACACTTCAAGGACAATAATATTCCTACATAGAGCTTACCAAAACTGACTAAATAAGAAGGACATAGGGTCAGGAACTCTGCACTTACTCTAGGGCAAACAAGGAAAAGCCAAAGCTGTAAGCCAAAGCTTTAATGCATGATCTACCTTGGCCCTAAGTTACTGGGTCATAAAGAAATAACGCTATTGTGTAGCAGAAGAAAGTCAAGCAATACGTATGTTCTAGGTAGTGAAGCAACTGTGCTTAGGGGAAAGGCCATAGCATTTTGAGCTCTTTGGTTTGGAAATCAGAGAAGTAAGAGAGACATGATGGAAATTTAAAAAGTATGTATTTTGGATGGAGAAAATAGTTAGGGTGACATTTTCTCTTTCTCTTATGCTGTTAGAAAGCAGGGCCTTGAAACTGAATGTGGGAGATTTAGAACAGGTAGGGGAAAAAGTGAAAGAAGTCTCGTGGAACAGTGGTTAAACTGCAGTACTGCAGTCAAGACTCTACTTATGATCTAAGTTTGATCCCGGCAGGGTAAGTTAGCCAGCTCAAGGCTGACTCAGTCTTCCATCCTTCCGTGGTTGGTAAATTGAGTAGCCAGCTTACTGAGTGTGTGTGTGTCAAAGTGTAGCCTGCATAATTAAATTATAAACTGCCCAGAGAGTGCTATAAGTGCTATGAGGCAGTATATAAGCAGTATACTTCGCTTTGCTTTTACTTCTTTAAGTATTACACAGTAAAAACTATGGAGTAAAACATTCCTCCTCCTCTTATTTGTGGATCAGGAAATGCGAAATTATTGTCCTCACCTTGCAAGAGGTAGTATGGTATGGAGAAAACAGCAAGAGGAGAGAGAAAGAGAGAGAGAGAGAGAGAGAGAGAATTCTTTTGTGTGCAAATAAATCAAAATTGTGCAAACAACACAAACAATACAAATTGGACAACATAATGATGGTGTCTACTTTGTTGCATGAATGTTTAAATATTAGACTACTGAAGAGGATGTTAGTATCTTTTAAAGCAATCAGCTGGTCATTTTAAGCTTGTTGTGTGGGTGTATACTTTGCTTCTCTATTTTTGCACAAAGTCGATTTGTACAAATCGTAACAAAATTGGCCAACAAAATATAAGGCTCCTTGTCTTCCTTTGTTTTCCTTTTGCCTGGACATGAGGAGCCTTGTGGGACTCAACCGTTCGTGGTCTGGGTGTTTAGATCCCAAATCCACAAGAATGAAGAATTTCATGGGTGTTCTCAATGTCTCTCGTTACAAGTGTTGCTTCCGTTGGACATGGTGGGCGATAACCCAACTAAGTGTCTTTAAGAAGCTATTTTAACTTGGAGGCTTGGGGCACAACCTCAAAAGTGTCCAGTTTCAAAAATGGCTTGAGGAAGAAAGAAAAGAGTTGTGTCCTATAAAGTTAGGTAAAAATTGTGAGAGTCAAATGGATGCAGCAAATAACAAATGAAGTAAACGGAACCAAGCACCCGCCTTCTGGGTGAATACCCATTACGAGTACATGGAATACATGGCTCCTAGACACCTAGCCGTCCCTCATCCTAGGAGAAAGCCCAAAGCAACGCAGAGGAAGAGCGAATTTATAGGTTGATCTTAGAATATCTCAGAAGTTTCTGGAAGATGCCCGGGGTGCAAAGATAAGCAACTTCCTACAGCAGGAGGGAGAGATTCTTCTTATGAGAACCCAGTAGGAACACTCTTATCTTAGCACTTGGGAAAGAAGCCAAAGAGAAACATCATTATCACAGAAATGACTTAATGGGAAGAGCTAAGATGAGAGAATAACCGGTAGTAACCTCAGAAAGAAAATGATATAAACCTTACCTGTCCAGAATAAGGGGTGACATGGCAAAGGTGAACAGTTCACGTGAGAGATATGAAGAATATATAGAGATATATTTAAAATAACAAATTTTTGGCCATTTCCCAAGTCTCAGCATGTGGAGACGTCTCGCTGGGATTTTCCCTTCCACCAGCGAGATTTTTGGGTTTCCAGAGAAAACAAAACCTCAGTCTGTTTCTTCCTCATCTATTAATTTATTTTTGGTTTAGTTTTTAGCCTATTATTTTCTGCGAGTTACTGACAAATTTGGATACAACCCAAGGCTTTTTCTGGGGGAATCTTGTGCAGGAAACATGCCGCTTTGTGCAGAAATTGTAATATTTCTGCACAGACTAGCGTCTCTTCTGGGGGCAAAGAAATAACAACAACAACAACAACAAAACATTAAAAAATCCCATGATAATTCTTGCGGAGGAAATCTCCTGGAGAAAAGAGGGAAACGAGGGATCCTTCTCCCCACAATTTCTCATTGAGAATGAGAGGCTGTGAGCTTCACATGCCTAGTTCACATACTCGGTTTTCGCAGCTCATTTGATCTGCTGGATAGTGGTTTAGATATCTGGCTGTAAAGCCAGAGGTTAGGAGTTCGATTCCCCTCTGTGCCTTCTTGATAGGGGCTGGACTTGATGATCCATAACGTCCCTTCCAGCTCTGCAGGTCTAAAATTATAGATTATTATTCCCAATCCATTACAGAAGAGATTAAATAAACTAACGGAGAACATGATTACCAATGGCTACTAGGCTTGGGGGATCTGATTTACTTTCAGTACAAGAGACCTGATGCTTTGGAGTATCAGCCACTGGTTTGGAAGGGTGAAAGATTCATGACTTCAAATCCTGCTGGGAGTGTTCCCACAGGCACCTGGGTGGCCACGGAAAGAAACAAGATGTGGTCTAGATAGACTTTAGGTGGGATCCATCATACCTCTTCTTATGACATCACATTTAAAAAAAACGATCTTGAATGTTGTTCCAATCAGTTTCTCTTGATGACTCCCCTCCTCCCTGGTTCACATTTGAAAAGAGAGAAATAAATACATCTATCTACGCTTCCTGTACCACATAATCCACCATCATCTCTTTCCCTGCCTTAACTATCTTTTCTTCCCATGAGTTGTCATGATGACCTATGGTGGGAGCTGTAGTTCATTGTTTCTGGGAGACACCCAGTGGGGAAAAGATATTATGAAGGAATCAACACCAAGTAGGTTGACTTTTCCTTGTAAATCTGCTCCAGCCCGTCGATCACTTTGGGTTTCTGAACACTTTCTGTGCTCTGTTGTGGTGGTGGCGGCCGTGGTGATGTGCTATCAAGGTGCCTCTGACTTATGGCAATGAGCAATGTCCAACATGTCCTGTCCTCAACCGCCCTGCTCAGTTCTTGCAAACTCAAGTCTGTGGCTTCCTTTAGGGAGTCAGTCCATCTCATATTTGGTCCTCCTCTTTTCCTCCTGCCTTCAACTTTTCCTAGCATTATTGTCTTTTCCAGAGAACCCTGCCTTCTCATGGTGTGCCCAAAGTAGGACGGCCTCAATTTCAACAGTTTTGCCTCCAGAGATAGTTCAGACTTGATTTGATCTAGGACTCACTTGTTTGTCTTTCTGGCAGTCCAGGGTATCCTCAAAGCTTTTCTCCAGCGCCACAGTTCAAACAAATCCTTTTCTCTCTCTTCCTGTCAGCTTTCTTTACTGTCTACCTTCCACAGCCATACATGGTGATCAGGAATGCAAGAGTGTGGATGATCTTGGTCTCGGTCTCCAATGACACATCCTTATACAGTACTTGATTGCTTTTTCTAATTCCTTCATAGATGCCCTTATGAGTCTTAGTTTTCTTCTGATTTCTTAGTTGCAATCTCCATTTCAATTTATGAATGTGGGCTCTATCATACGATTTTTAAAGATACGTTTGCTTCTGCCCATTGTTGCTTATTTCCCCCCTTGAAATATCAGAAAACCTGGAAGGGGAAGGAAACCAGAAACACCTAGATCTACACCGATACAAGTTGTTTGAAACTGGCATCTTAGAAGAAGAAGAAGAAAATAAAGTAAAATAGAGAGAGAGAAAATGTTTTTCCTTAATCTAAAGACCTTACACCAAGTTTCAGCCAGGAGCAAAGTTGTTCATCTGGGGTGATAAATCAAAACTCAGTTTCTAATGAAAATGCTGACACAGGTTTAACTGTAACGAGACTCGCAGGCACCATGGTAAAGAAATTAGAGCCACAAATTCAGTATTCCCAAGACATGTCAAGTCAAATGGTTTTGTTGCTGATCTTCAAAAGTACTTCTGTGTTTCAGAAGAGTATAAGCATTAAAGAGGTTTTTTTGGAACCTTAAAGATTATTAACCAATTCTTTGTGGCAGTGCTTGTGGTAGACTGAGAATTCACTTAATCCGAAGGAAGCAGATTTTCTGTTCCATAAAAGCTGATGCCGTAATCAACTTAATAAAGTTGAACTGAGTTGTTACTCCCAGCTAGAACAGGGCCATTGACTCACAATGAGGCTCTGGTAAATCAAGACTTATGTAAGTATGATAAAGGCAGTGGGTCTATCTGAAGGATCGTATCTTCCATATGAGCCTTCTCAGCTCTTAAGATCCTCAGAGGGGGCCCTCTTTGCGGTCCCATTGCCATCACAGGCACTATTGATGGGCACACGAGACAGGCCTTCCTTCTCTGTGGTAGCTCCCAGACTGTGGAATGCTCTCCCTCAGGAGATCAAGTTGATCCCCTTCCTTTTATTCTACCACCAGTAGCTGAAGACCCACTTTTTAAGACAGGCTTTTAATAACTGAGTCCTGGATGCTGGTTTTAAGCTAAGTAAGTTTGTTTTTAAAATTGTAAATGTTTTAAATCACTTAATGTATTTCTAAATATTATTATAATTTAATTGCTTTTATTTGTTTTAATTTATTGTGTTTTTAATTTTACTTGTTTTAATATTGTGAGCTGCCTTGAGTCCCTCTCATCAGGAGAAAGGTGGCCTGCAAATGGCACATTTTTTTAAAAAAAATACTCTAGTTGGGATTAACAACTAGATTAACAAATTGTCACAAAGTCTGTTGTGTTTTCTGAAACAAACTAACATTTTGAACGACAACAGAAGGGAAATGGTGAAGTATAGTTAAGCAAGCCATGCAGTTTTCTATAGTGGCCAACACCCATCAGTTTAGGTAAATTGATGAAGAAGTTACCTACATTACATTAGCAGTTACCCCAAGTGTCAGAGCCAGTATGCATCTCAACCCCTGCTGCTTGAGAATACAAATAGATGGTCCTTTGGTAATCATGATTTGCTTGGGGGCTTTCCATAGACACCCAGCTGAGCAGTGTGGGAAGATGCTGGACTAGATATGCCTTTGGTCTGGTCCAGTCAATGGAGGCTGGTGACTCCAGTATCACAGAGGGAGATGAATCCATTCTCAGTGCTACCCTGAACTTTACAGGAGCAGGCCAGGGCACCAACCCTGACCCCCAAAGTCGGTTCAGCACCTTGGACAGCACCCTTAAAACCCAGAATAGAGGCCCTCCATGACATCCACTGACCCCACCAGCATGACCCCAAGTTCTCCAGGGACGGTCTCAAACACAACAGAGGGACAGCAATGGTGTGGATAACAGCTGCAGATAAGGACGACTAGTGTGGTAGGATGGCCAGAAAGTTGAGCTGAGAGTTGGGAGGTCCAGTTCAAACTGTCGTTCAGTTTGATGACCAGGGCCAATCGCTGTCTTTCAGCCTCTCTCAAATTTACCTACTCCACAGAGCTATCATAAGGATCGATTGGGAAACAGGAGAACAGCCTTCGGCTCCTTGGACTACAGGTGATGATGACAGCAATGGTGCTGCTGCTAGTAGCAGTAATCATAATAATAGCAATAATAATAATAATATAAAATCAATAGCAGCAGCATCAACAAAAAACAAAAACTGCAATTTTTTAGGACTTGATTTCTAATGCTTAGGTTTGACCACAGGCACCAACAATGCTGAGAACAATACTCATACTCATACAATTGAAATGGAGAAAGCTCCATCCCTCCACTTTCCAAGTAGTCTTTGGAACTCTCTCTGCATTACTGGGAATGCATGGAGTGGTGGCAGCCACGTTCACTTGGGCGGGAAGATGAGACGGGGTGAAATTATATAGTCGTGACGAAAGTTGTTGAATACAGTGGCCTGAAAGAACGATGGGTCTCATGTCCTCGGAATGTGCTTTCACATCTTTCCACTAAAGAAAATAAGAAGGAATTTATTAGGGAACAGCCTATGGGCACCTACTATATAGCACCTTCTCCCTAAATCAATTCACCTTCCAAAAGGTTAGCAGGGCAGGGGGTTGGGAATGAGAGAGAGAGAGAGAGAGAGAGAGAGAGAGAGGGAGAGGAAAACAAGACTAGTCAATATCCTGTACAAAAACTGGTAGAACTGAAGACAGTCCCAAAGGTAATTTGCAAATCTCCTGAAATCCCGAACAAGCTTTGATTTAACCGAAGCTTGAAATGGCTTTTATTTACTGTCTATTGTGGAATAAATGACATCTCATAAACAGGTTTTATCCATTACCCCAGAATGGAGATCACTGTGTTAGGGACATTTTTATCCTCTTGATATAAAACAAGATATGCTATCGTGTGTTATTACAAAATAGAAAAATCAATGCCGAGGCACACCAGCTCTGAAATTTCATTTTCACCAAACCCCATTTCAAAACAGGAGAGAAGCAAGCCTTTTCTAATAATAATAATAAAAAAGAAGTCTCCAGAACTGGAGGGATTTACAAAACACTGAGCAACAAAGAACAATAACAAGGAATGAATAAAGTTGTTCTATCTTGGGTCCTTCTGCCGTGTCTTTGTCACAAATGTGCATATCGTTTGCACCGTTGCACTGAGCTCCCACTGGGTTTGGGAATCAAGGGCTGAAATTAGCTTCTTTCTCTTGCATTTTATACAATGCATTCGCTGGATCCCAGGTTGTGCTGTGACATCCAATTGTCCGTTGTGGCTAAGAGGTAAATAGTTTCAGCTTTTGGGGTGGTGGTTTTAGATTGGTCTCTAAATAGGATGCTAGACACCTGGCCAAACCTCATTGATGGTAAGGGAATAACAAAGCTGCCATTTCTTTTTCACTCAGCAGATGGAATTTAGAAGGGCAAACCTGAACAATGTTAAAATTATATTTTTGGGCACATGCTGTGTTGTCACTAACCATTGCCATGTGTTCAAAAACAACTCCAGTGTTTAGAAAAGTTACTTTTCAGACCACAGTTTCCAGACTGCCCCAGCCAGTACGGATGTTGGATTTAGGCAAGGACAAAAATAACTTTTCCAAACAATGCATAGGCACCAATATATTTCCTTAGACTATTTAAGAGTAGATGTTAATGTGACCATGTATGGTTCTTATCCTCCTCCTCCTCCTCATGTGCTGTCAAGTCAATTCTGACTCATGGTGATCCTTTTCAGAATTTTCCTGGCAGAGAATACACAGACGTGGTTCACCATTCCCTTCTTCTGGGGGCATCCTGGGACTGTGCAGTTTGCCCAAGGCCACCCAGGCTTGCTCTAACACAGGAAGGACAGTGGGGAATTGAACTCCCAACCTCTGGCTCTGCAGCTAGATACCTAAACCACATATTGTTTTCATTCTTTATTCTTGACTCTTATTATACTTAACCTTATTTGTCCACACTGCTTTCTTATTCAAGTAGCTGCAGCAAGCCATTGAATCATAGAACTGTAGAGCTAGAAGGGACTCCAAAGGTCACTGAGTCCAGCAACCTGCTGAAGCCAGTTAACTACTCTGGCTATTGACGGTAACACCCCAATATTACATCAGATTAGAAGTTGCCATGGGTGACTATAGACAAAAGTTACATGGGTTGCCCCAACTAATTTAAATTTGGTGGGAGTGTGAGCAAAGAACATGGATACAGAGGCCAAAGATGGAAATGGTACTGACAAGTCATCTCTGGGAAATCAAATAGGACCAAACATCATTGGAACCAAGAGGGCTGTACAGCAAATTTGGACAAATCCCCGATTTCTGTGAGGTCCAGATTGGAGCACAATTGCCAGATTTGGCTGTGAGACAAAGAAAAGAAAATCATCATCACCATCATCTTAGAACTACAGAACTGGAAGGGATCCTATGGATCATTGAGTCCAGCCTCTGTCAAGGAGACACAATGGGGAATCGAACTCCCAACCGTTGACTCCACAACCAGATGCCTAAACCACTGAGCTATTTAGAAACTGATTCAGATCTGGAGCATAAATCAAACTGGATAAGGCAGAAACTGGTTCAGCCTAAACTTTTTTTTTAAAATCTAAAATCTAAAAGTACCTTGTATGGAACTTTCTGACTCTTAGTGTCTGATATTTGGCAGGTTTTGTCCCTTCTGTTAGGACGAACCCTAACCATAACTGTAATTGTAACCCTAAATGCACTAGGATTTTCAGAGGGTCTAAAAATATCCCCTAACTCACTCATTCCATGTTTTTCCTTTGAAAAAGGCCCTGCAGGATAAGGGAAAGTAGGATTCTGAAGAAGAGAAAAAGGAAATGGCTGGAGGGTGAAAGCCTTTACTAAGTTTCCATCTGAAGTTGTGGGAGGCAAAGCTGCCTCTCAGCAGTTTTAAGTGAAGACTTTTCTATTTCCATGTAAAACTATCTGTCGAAAGGTCAGACAACGTTTACAATGAGGAAAGTTTTATAGTCTTGTCTGTGCACAAGCACCTGCTTGGGAGCTACGGGGGGGGGGGGGGGGAGAAAAAGATTCAATTTACCTTTCAGTTCAAATGCTCAGATTCCCATTTAAAAGTCTAAGACCCTTGATTATTTATTGATGTCTTTCTCTCTATCGTTGTCTGAAGTCTTTACTAGGCTGCCATGTGTGGCCTAAAGGATTTTTTGAATTAAGTTCTTCCAAAGTCATTTTCCCCTCCGGGGACATCCAATGGGCCTGCTAAAGTCCCCACTCCCTCATGCTCCTGTTCTTTAATACATCTATATTCTCTATATCTACCTATATATTTGCCTGAAATCAAATGAAGAAGCCATAAAGAGCCATCAAACTGCAAGTTTATTTGACATTTTCTTTTATTTACTTTTCCTTTTTCCTTTTTTTTTTTTTTAAAAAAGGCTTACAAGCCCAGGTGCTTGATTGACTTGTGCTTTGTTCTTGAAAAGTGGACCAGGTTGATTCACAGGGGAAAAAAAGAAGAAGGTGAGAATGTTTTTTATTAGGTTTTTTTTTTTTAATGCAGCTGACACCAGGATGTACGCTCCTCTGGTACCTAAAATATTTTTTTTTTATTTTGGTCATAAATGGCACTGGCTTGTTAGAGAGAGGATGCCGTTGTGGATGGTAGACACAACTGGTGATGGTAGATATGAAAAGATTCTCTCTCTCTCTCTCTCTCTCTCTCTGTGTGTGTGTGTGTGTGTGTGTGTGTGTGTGTGTGTGTGTGTGTGTCTGATGTGTATATCCATCTTAGGGCGGCCAGGTCAGGAATATAAGGGCCAGCGCTCAAGTCATAAGTAGCCATTTTGGCACCTGGAGCGTCACTGCCTTATTGGCTAATCCTGGGTCACATGAGCCGATGCAAAGAGAAGAAGGAGAAACAGGGAGGAATGCCTGAGTCCAAGTGTGTGATGGCTGTACTGCTTTTGTGTTGACTCCACCTGTTTTGCCTTGTCTTTCCCCCAGCAAAGGGTGGCTGGAGGCAGTATATATGCTCAAAGGCGAGAGGGAGGCTGTGCTCTTCAAGCCACAAGTATCAACCATTGAGTTCCGGGCCTTTTTCAGCACCTTTTTTTTTTTTTTTTTGCTCCTGGGGTCAAAGCCCCCTTGGCCCCACCCTAGATTTTATAGGCATTTCTGAAACCCGATGGAATGATAAATCTAGAAAGTAAAGTTTGATGGGAATAACTTATCCAAAAGGAATAGGAATAGTGTTGTGTGTAAATGATGATGTGATGGTGATGCCCATCAGATTTGCCACAGCAAACTTCAGGATGATGTTAACAGATTGGGGAACTGGGTCAAAACAAATAAAATTATTTTCAACAGGAGGTGGGAATGTAATGTTCTACATTTAAACAGAAGAAAATGCAGAAATGCACAAATGAAAGACAGGTCACAGCTGGCTTGACCATAATACATGTCCAAATGATCTTCTGGTCTTAGTTAAACATGAACTAGCACTATGACTCAGCAACAAAAAAGCAAATGCAATACGCTGCATCGGCTGAAGTATAATGGGAAGTAATAGTACCAACCAATTTATTCAGATCTGGTCAGACATCAGCTTCAATAACAGGTTTTCTGTCTTGCATTGCTGTCAAGACAGTGGATTTGTCTGTGTCTTAAAGCAGCAACATGTGCCAAAAGTCCTAAAATGTATGTTATGGTCTACCATCATGCACACCTGGAAAGGTTGGAAAGAGTTAACATCCAAAGAAAGCTAATTTATTATATTAGTGGTGATGCTACTGATCATTCACAGGTGTCAGCCAATCAGGTTGGTGGAAGAATTTTTAAACATCCAGTAAGAACTTCCTCTGTTCTCTCTCAGATCTGTCCTCTTCACCAGCTTGCCATGAAAGTGAACTAATCACCAAGAAGGAGAAGAAGGAAAAGCAGAAGAAGGAGAAACAACGACAACAACAACAACAAGAAGTGGTCCTCATAGTCATCAGAACAATATCAAGCAATTTCACACAGTATTATAAGCAGTTGCAGATCTCAGAAATAACACCATTAGAGCTACAAAAACCAGCAATATTAGGAACATCCTGCACCAATATTTAACAGATGCATAGGTTTTTGGTTAAAACTTTTATCTGTTATATAATACCAGTCAATGTTTTTATCATTTTGATTGACTGTGCCTGGTATTTTTGAATAATAATAATAATAATAATAATAATAATAATAATAATAATAATAATAATAATAATAATAATAATAATGTTTCCAGGTTCTGTGGAAAACTAACTTTTCCAAGCTCTGATCCAGACCAGATCGTATGATCCTGCGTGGCTTCTCCTCCTCCCAAGTCTCTAGCAAATAGGGACAGTAATAAGTACATGAATTAATATAGTGACCTCCTTACTGACACACTTTCATTTCACTTCTCCTTAACCGCCTTGGGAGGAAAATCCAGAATAACTGTTAAGAGAAGAGTGACTACATTTAGAAGACAAAAACGGCTCCCAATAAAGACCGTGCATGCTAACCTGGTAAGTTGGAGAGAGAGGAGAGTGATGTTACCATGAGCTCTACATTATGAGCAGATATACACCTTACAACCTTGCTCTCATAACTATATCTTCTTGCAGAGTTTTCCACCCTAAGGAACCAATAAAATATTTAAAAGGCAGAAGGATACCTCTTTGCCTAGGAGAGATCTGCATTTATAGATCATGCAGAGCAAAACCTCTAAATGCCACTCAGTACCGGAGCAAAATGCCCATATAACTATGATGGGTAAGATATGTGGAGATGGAGAGCCTGTATTATATTGCCAGCCTGGGAAGAAAGACAGAGCTGTCTAACGGCCAAAGTAGGAGCGGACCTTTTGTTATAAGTGCACTGGCCACAATGCGCTGCTTTGCTTTATCAAGTGGGATTGAAATATGGACACATACTTTTCTGGGGAAGAGACAGGGCGCATCATGGGGCTGGAGGCTGAGACTTCCTGTTCTTGGGAGTCCATCCATTAAAAACCAACCTTGCTTCTGTCTTCATCAGAGGTGATGACAAATGCTTTCTATCAGCTCAGACCAGCTAATCTGTCCTGCCCTCTCCTCATTCCCCATTTTTACTTTTCCCACATACAACAGGGCTTAGCAACACCTGGCTCGTGGGTCCCATGCTGCTGCCGAAGACCGTCCTTGAAGGCCCGCTCTTATAGAGGGATGCAGAATTGCCAGTGTTACCCTTGGTCCTGCTTGCACAAAGGGAGAGTCATCTTCATATGCTCTGTTTCCTAGCAACAGAATCAGGCCCTCACCAGTCCACCAATGCAGCCGTCTCTGGTTCTGCTGGGAAATAGGTGGTGCAAACCAATGACTCTCTTTGTTTTACCTCTTTTCCAGCACAACCTGAAATGCTGAGAAAGAGATGTGTGAGGAGAACGGTCTTCATGCAGTTTCTGGAAACCAACACCTGCGAAGAATGGCTGACGGACTTGTGTATGTTTATAGCTTGGAGAAAAGAAGACTGAGAGGTGACATGATATCCATCTTCAAGTACTGTAGGTCTCACATGAAAGAGGGAACCAGCTTGTCTTTTACAGTTCAAGAGGGTAGGACTTGAACCAGAAGATTCAAACTAGAAGAAAGAGAATTTTGACTAAACGTGAGGAAGTACCTACTTCTTGACAGTAAGAGCTAGAAGACAGTGGAAGAGGAAGAGAAGGTAAGTTTTGAGATTTTTAAACAGAGGTAGGTTTGCCATATGGGACGTGGTGGCGCTGCGGGTTAAACCGCAGAAGCCTCTGTGCTGCAAGGTCAGAAGACCAGCTGTCGTAAGATCGAATCCACGCGACGGAGTGAGCTCCCGCCGCTTGTCCCAGCTCCTGCCAACCTAGCAGTTCGAAAGCATGTAAATGCGAGTAGATAAATAGGTACCACCTCTATTGGAAGGTAACTCTGGGAAGGTAACGGCGTTCTGTGTCTAGTCGCGCTGGCCACGTGACCATGGAAGATTGTCTACGGACAAACGCTGGCTCTACGGCTTGGAAACGGGGATGAGCACCACCTCCTAGAGTCGGACACGACTGGACTAAATGTCAAGGGGAACCTTTACCTTTACCTTTATTAGGTTTGCCATATGTTAGGGAAACTCAAAGCTATCCCAGTGACGGTGACTCCCTTTATGAGTCTGCCTGGGTATCAAGATCATCAGGAGAGGTCTTTCTCTTGGCCCCACCACCTTCACAAGTGTGTTTCATGGGGACACAGGAGCGGGCTTTCTCAGTGGCTGCTCCTCGTACAGGAGCCAGTTGAGCCTCATCTTTGCTGTTCTTCTGCAAAGCAGGTGAAGACCTTTCTCTTCAGGCAAGCTTCCCTTAAGTGACTGGCTGCCTGAGTAGGGCTTTTCTTTTCTTTTTTAAAAAACTTTTAATCTTTATTACATTTAAAAAAGAAATTATAAAAATAAGTAAATAATTATCACAATATTAGCACATAACCAGAATAACTTTCTATTATCTCTTTCGCAAAACAGTAAGTCTTTAACATTTTTTACTTCCTTATTTTCCACCAGGCATTTATTTTCTTTGTAATCTTAATAATACCTTTCTTAATTCTTATTTTATATCCATATTAACAATCTGCTTTACTTTGTTTTTACTTCTGTTGAGAGCAGTTCTGCTTCTAATTTAAGCCTAAGTCACTTGGTACAGGTTTGGAATCTTTCTTCCATTTCTCTCTGAGATAATTCTTTACTTTCCCCCATTGAGATTCGTGTTCCGTTCTACTCTTTCCTTTCAATGAGTCTGTTAGTTTGTCCATTAATATTAGTTCCTGTAATTTTATTAAACAATCCTCCACCAAAGGTTCCTCCTTGTCTTTCCATTGTTTTGCCACTTGAATTTTGGCTGCGCCTAATATGTATAAACAAATTTTTGTCTCTTGTCTCGAGTTTAACTTTACCATATTGAACAAATAAGTTTCAGGTTTCATCTCCATTTTTATTTTTAAATCTATGGTGAGTATTTTTTCTATTTCTTTCCAAAATTTTCTAATAAATTTGCAACCCCACCACATATGATATAGTGTTCCTTTTATTGTCTTACATCTCCAGCATTTATCTTTCTCATTTTTCTTCACCTTTGCCAATTTCTCTGGTGTCATATACCATCTATATAATATTTTCATATAATTTTCTTTCAAATCTGTACTTATTAATAGTTTTTGGTTATCATTCCGTGCTCTAAACCAATCCTCTGTCTGAATTGTTCTACCTAATTCCTGCATCCATTTTATCATATTTTCTTTAATTACTTCCTGTTCCATATTTCTTTCCAATAATAGTTTATACAACTTTGCGATTTGGTGATTTTCTTTTCCCCATATTATCTTGTCTAGTTCCGTAGGTTCTTTAACCAATCCAATTAATTTATTATCTATTTTCATTCTTTCTGATAGCTGTCTGTGTGGAAACCACTGGCATATTATTCCTACTTGATTCATTTCTTGTCTTGTTCTTAATCTTAGTTGTCCATCATCTTCCTCTATGAGTAGATCTTTATATGTTAACCATTTATCATTCTTTATGTCAACTTCCTTTGAGAGAGCTTCATGGGGGGACATCCACATTGGAATCCCACGATAAAATTTCCCTTTTTATTTCTCCCATACTCTTATTAATGCTTTTCTTATTATATTATTATCAAAAGCTTTGTTCACTTTCGTTTTTCCATACCATAAGTATGCATGAAGTCCATATTTTAAATCTTTGCTTTCTAGTATTAATATTTTTTCATCCTCCAGTCTTATCCACTCTCTTAACCATTGTAGTGCTGCCACCTCATAATATAATTGGAGGTTTGGGAGACCCCATCCTCCTCTCTTCTTGCCATCAGTAGGACTTTTCAATGGATTGTTGTGTCTTACTGCTTTGAATGTGTTTTTGGTGTTATATTTGTTTACTATGTCGTAATGTGGCATTTGACCCTTTTTAGTATTTGTATACTCACTGTAGACACTGTTTTAAACACTGTCTTTTAACGGTGTAAGCCGCCTTGGGTGCTTTTTTTAAAAGGTCGGGTAAAAGTTTTTAAATAAATAAAATAAATAAATGCTTTCTGGGCAGAGTTTGGAAACATAAATAAATAAAATCCAGCTGTGGGTTGCTAGAGTACTAGGAATGTGGCTTCTGGTGGCTTCTCAATGGCCCAGTGCAACCTCCTAACCCTCAGAATTTCCCTGCGCCCTTGTGTTTAGAGTGGTACATCTTTCCATAGGAGGAGAAAGTCCCAATAAAAGCACAGAGAAATCCCAGTTTTGGAGAAGCAAATCCTCCTTTGTCACCTCCTCAAGTGGGAAGAAGAGAAATTGCACAGTCTTCTCCTCACTGGCAAAGATGGCAAGGAATTTCTTGACCCTCTCAATACAATGGTCTCGTTGGCAAAAAAACAACTGCTGGATAGCTCAGTGGTTTAGGCATTTGGCTGCGAAGCCAGAAGTTGGGAATTTAATTCCCCAATGTACATCCCTGACAGGGGCTGGACTCGACAATCTGGAGACTGCCTTCCAGCTCTGCAGTTCTAAGATTATTATAGATTAAAAACACTTAACTAAAATTTCCCACTTCTGTGCACAATTGCTCGGTTTTTGCAACAAAATCGCCCAATGTTGTGCCAAGTGTCTTTATTTGTTCCAAATATCTTGCTTTTGTTTTAAAATGCCCCTTTTTGGCACACAATCACACAACTTGTTTAATTGCTTGAGGTGCTGGAATGTCCCAAAACTAGGACATCTGCTCCTTTTTAAAAGAATTTGAAGCACTGGATGGTTTGTTTGCATCTTTACCTTCTGTACCTTCTGTGCTTATTGTGTGCATGAGGAGTCTCGTGGCATAGTGGCTGAACTGTAGTCAAAGATTGTGCTCACAACCTGAGTTCGATCATGGGCGCAGCTAGTGAGCTCGAGGTTCACTCAGCCTTCCATCATTCCGAGGTTGGCAAACTGAGTACCCAGTTCCCTTGGGGTGGGGGACAATGTATAGTCTGTATAATTAAAATGTAAACCACCCAAAGAGAGCTTTACGCACTATGAGTGGCCACCTCTGGACATGCTTTTATGTGTGCCCTTTGTTTTTCAATGGGAAAATACAGTACAGAGATTTTGTGCAAAATTGAGTGAATGTTACCCTGTTTCCCTGAAAATAAGCCCTAGTATGATTTTTCAGGATGCTTGTCATATAAGCCCTACCCCAAAAATAAGACCCAGTTAAGTGAAATCCTGCCCTCCACCTTTGTGCAGCAACCAGAAGAAGATGACATGACTGTCCTTGAATAAATGTAGATGGTTGTACATGAAAAAAAATATAAAACATCCCCTGAAAATAAGCCTTAATGCATTTTTGGAGCAAAAATTAATATAAGACTCTGTCTTATTTTCGGAAGAAAACGGTATTTGCACCCTATATACATGAGATTCAGTCCTACTTGATACTCTTAACTTGTTCATCTGCAAAGGTAAATAAATCTTTCCAACAAATCTCAAATATATGTTCCTTGGAGGAGCATGGAATGATAAATGGTATTAGCCCATCTGACCCCCCTGAACATCTCTGTACGGGAAATCAATACATGGAATATGGGTGGTGGTGGTATCTACTTCCCAGGAACAGAAAAGTTTTCCTTGAGTTCAGCAGTTTCAATAAAACTTGTTCTTCTTTGGCATCTCTCAAGCCTTTTTGTGAGATAAAATACATCATAGTTTGCGCATGCACATATATGCAAGCTTATGCCATGTTTCAGATACAGATACAGATACAACTCCTTATCTGTGGGTTCAGTATCCACTGATTCACTTACCCACTACCTGAAAATACTAAATATAAAACCTCAGAAATACATATTTATATGTATTACCAGGGTTTATTTACCTCAGTTAGCCACTACAGGGAGCCAGAGACCATGCAACGTGTTTTTCAGCAGCTGTGGGTGGGTGGGGGTCTTGGAACCAATTCACCACAGATACCGCAGTCCAGCTGTACTAAAAGTGAGCACAAAACAATGCATGTATCTTATAATATGAATAGCTAAAAACGGACACAATGGGGAAAATACACACAAACATGCATTAGCCCAGCGGTGGGCAATTTGGGGTGAAGAGGAAGAAACAGAGTCCTCCAATGTCCAGAGGTGGCCACGTGCCACCCTCAGACCTCTGGCGGTTGCTCACCTCTGATCTAGCCAGCGAAGGGAGGAAAAGAATACATTGGACAAAATGTGCAAATAAATGCAGAAATCAAGGGGGAAAGGCATAAACATCATTTGCATGAAATTCCATGTGGGAAAACCTCCTTAACGTTTTGCAGACTGATGGGAAGAAAGTGCATTTGGGATTTGGAGAAAGGCAACGAAATCCAGGCTGATAAATATTCGCATCCCTATACTTCTCATCAACACAATTTTGTGTTGTGTCAATTCACCACTGCACTACAGTGGCCCTTCCTAAAGGACAGTTTATGGTAAAATAACATGAAGTTGCCAGGAAGGAAGGAAGGAAGGAAGGAAGGAAGGAAGGAAGGAAGGAAGGAAGGAAGGAAGGAAGGAAGGAAGGAAGGAAGAGAAAAGACCACAAGGATTAGAAAATGGAAGCAAATGCAATAAATATTGATTGCATTCTACATCACACTCAGAGCAGAAATGAAATACATTGCATATGTGTGCTTGTTTCTTTTTTTAAAAGTTATAATCATATTAAAGAGGTATCTTTGCATTATTTAGAAGCATGTGGCTTAAATGTAGTGGGCCAAACGATTTGTCCTTGGTTAAAAAGTACTGGGGTTGTCACTCATCAAAACGAGAAACTCTGAGCTATGGTATGTTCCCACTTCCATAATTACTGCCATTGATTGTGTTGTATTATTGAATCCACTTTGATTGGCCTCCGTTTAATATTTAAGAGACATAAGGAGAAGTATCTTGGAACATTTTGAGAGGGTTAAGATATTTCAGAAAGAGAAAGGGAGGGAGGAAATTGAAGAAAATAAAAGAAACCGTTCCTAATGAGGTGGAAATACAGACCAGGCTACTGATGTTTCACAAGGCTATGTTTTGGGGATATATTCCCTTCCAGTGTGGTGTAGTGGATAGAGTGATGGACTAAGGCTCTGGAGGCCTGGGTTTGAATCTCCGCTCAGCCATGGAAACTCACTGGGAGAGTGGAGTGGTTAAAGGTAAAGGTTCCCCTTGACATTTAGTCCAGTCGTGTCCGACTCTAGGGCACGGTGCTCATCCCCGTCTCCAAGCCGTAGAGCCAGCGCTTGTCCGTAGACAATCTTCCGTGGTCACGTGGCCAGCGCGACTAGACACGGAACGCTGTTATCTTCCCACTCGCATTTGCATGCTTTCGAACAGCTAGGTTGGCAGGAGCTGGGACAAGCGACGGGAGCTCACTCCGTCATGTGGATTCGATCTTACGACGGCTGGTCTTCTGACCTTGCAGCACAGAGGCTTCCGCAGTTTAACCCGCAGCGCCACCACGTCCCACCTGAGTGGATAAAGCCATTCCTAAAATATATCTTCTCTTGAAAACCCTATTAGGGTCACTATAAGTCGGTTCTGACTTGATGGAACAGAACGTACAACTCACGTGTTATAGATATTTAAAACACATTAAGTTGCCTCTGACAATAGGCAATAATTTGGGGGGGGGGGGAGTTTAAATTATACCTAAATTATAATCATGCAGGCCTTCCAAAGTATTCCAGCTACAGGACCCAGAGTTTCCTCCAGCTTTTCAGCCCATGATTCTGCCACCTTGAAGACTTTACTAAATGTTTTTTGATGTTGTATTTATTAATTTTTAATTTTAATGATTAGTATATGTTTATGGCTTTTTTATAGTATTGTGATGTCTATGTAGTTATTATTTAAGGTTGTTATTATTGTCTTGTCTTGTTGTGAACTGCCCAGAGTGGCCTTGTAGCCATATAGGCGATATACAAATTAAATAAATAAATAATAAATAATAATACCTTCTATTTCTCTAATAGGGAAATCCAGGTTCCTTTCAATGTCAGTCAATAATTTGGAACCATCATAAAGGTATTAAGAATGAAGCAAAGAAACTGTCTTCGAGAAAGACCATTGAACAAAAAAAGCAATTCTTCACAGGAAGAATACCTGAAAAGAAGTGAAACATGATGCACACCTTTATGTGGTGAATGGGTTTCAGTGTCATCAGGAAGCCAGACTCCATTTTGAGCCTTGACTCCCAGCAGGGTCACCCAAGGCACAGTGTTCACAGCTGAGGCACCATATTAAGAAGCATCCACCATCTTCAAGAATAACAGCCACATCAGCAAAAGAGAATGGATAGCTGTAATGGTGATGGGGGATGGAGAAGCTTCAGGCGGGCAGCTACTGGGCAGCACCAGTAGCTGAAGGTGATGCTGACAGAGGATCTTTCACAGACAATGACAGTGACACTCCAGGTAATGTTTGTTAGTACTGCAGAGGAAGGCAAAGGTAAACCATTGCTGAATCTTTCTTACCTTTCTTACCCTGTGATGTGATAGTCCAAAATTAATTAATATCCCACCCCCATTAATCTTGAGGCACTACTCTGAAATAAAGAGAGATAGTGCTGGAAGATGAGAGTTTCAGGTTGGGAAACACTCAATCAGCTACAAGAGAAGCTACAAGAGAAGATCAAAGAATACTAATAGCATTGTCACCAATGTGAAACTAGATTAAAGCTGAAAGGATGACTAGTGGCTGACATGCACAGAAGTAAAAGGAAAGTTTGATGCTGCA